>CM060939.1:387489657-388982952 GCA_030765085.1 Allium cepa | reverse complement strand
AATACGTCTCGCCATCCAGCTCGCCACTTGAGCTCCATAGCACTTCTGAATCCAAAATGACCTGATAGCCTGACTCTAAACTACCCGTATGGAAAAATTATGGGCACCCAGAGTTTAGGAAGAGAACAATAAACTCCAGGTCAGTCATGAGACTGGTGTGAGAACTTAAAACAGTTATTTATCTTTTAAAACAGCAACAAAAAACAAGGGAAGTGGAAAAATATCCGCAATGCTTTTGGAAAATGAAACTATCATAAGGCCTCCCCGCACACACACAATGCAAACACAGAATTGGAGGAGATTTCTCCTTATGATAGTCAAAGATGCTTAATATGCAAAAACAAATCATTTTTGATATTATTATTAGCGCATAGTGGAAAGCATTTCGAAAATAGAATATAAATCTTAGCCAACATACGACCATTATCGTATGCCTACTACAGCTACCATGTTCAATAGCAGGTTACCACCACATTCCATGGCAGGTTATACAGCTAAAACCGTACAAGGCTCGTATTGTTTTGTTTGGATTTCCAATAAATGGTCAGGATAAGGAACTTCCTACTGTCAATGGGATCACCTCTAGCGGGACGTCCTGAGAACCTAACGTTACGGTTAGATCTCTGCTAACAAAAGGCCGGGTTACCTTTGTAAGTAGGTGACTACTACACGAATATGCCACCCCCGGGTCCTTTGGGACCTTTATCCGAGGGCCTCGATCACCAAGCAACAACCACACAGAAAAATGAGATTGGAGCAACCACATAGGTTAAGCATTAGGGCTCCATACCTGACACCACCCTTTTCTAGAAGGAAATGACATACCCTAAAGGGAGCGACCCTCATAACCTTGCCGCATATTCCTATTTTGACCATTTCCGGGGTATGAGGTCTGATGAAGTCTCATCCACAAAGCTACGCTTTTTCAAAAAGCCACGCTTTTTCAAAAAGCCACGCTTTTTCAAAAAGCCACGTTTTTCAAAAAGCCATGCTTTGATCAACAAATGATCAATAAATAATCATCACACAACAACACTCAGCATGCCACATTACCAAATTGGGAATATATCGCCGATAACCTTCAACTGCATAACCTCTGAGCTCGTATGTCTTAGAGAAGGGTGTTAAGCTAAGAGAATAAATTCCCCAACACCAACAGAAATGTACTTGAAAGAAATCTGCTTTATATCTCAAAATGTAATGTCAGACATGTCACCATACAAATCTGTTCCGGGTTCGAACAGAACCGAAGGCACTTCAGAAGAAGCCCTTGCAATCCGTGTATTCACAATCCCGATCGAATTTCCCATCACAAAGGAAATCTCCATACCTCAGCTAACGGTGCAGAGACAATCGATAGGTCATCCTATCGTTTTCACAAATACGCGGTCTTCACCACCGGTCTTCAATGCTATCCATTACGTCGTATCACTATTCGGAATGGGTAATCCGAATAACGAGCGCAATAATTTAAAAATAAATGTAGCATTTAATTTCAACCAATTCACAACAAATAGCCATTTACGGGTCAATATTGATAGTCGGTTATTTAACTATCAATCAATATTCACAACATCACCTGATTTCAAATAATTTCCCAAATTATTTATTTTCCAAAAATATCTTTACAAGATATAATTTCCACACTTCAACCATTTGAAAACAGATTTCAAATCAATTTTCACCTTTATAACTTTCATTTCAAAATGGTTCATTTAAACCAATTAAATAAATCCTTACCGATTTATTTAAATTTACATCCCAAATCCGTAAATTTATTCCACACTTTTAAAAATAAATCAATGTTTATCTTTAAAACAAATTTCCCTTATAAATTTCCATTGTGAATTTACATTTCCAAAATATCTATGAATATACCTAATTTTCAAATCGATTTCAATTATTCACTTTCAATTTATCTTTAAAAGATATAATCTCAAAACACATTCATTTGGGTCAAAACGAATGTTGCGTAAAACATCGTTACGACGACCCAAAATCACTAGTATAGGGATTCGAAATTAAGATAGATATATAAACCCCAATACTATAAAAAACTTTTTCTTTCGGAAATCATTTACTATAACAACAGTGTTATAGTCCACCATTTCCATCTATTTCTCGAAAACGTCTATTTCAACAATGAATGTTGAAATCTATGGTTTCGATACTTAACACATTTTAAAACATTTTTGAATCGTTTTAATTTCTATTTAAAATATCACTTTCCCAAAATATTTCTTTACTATACTATTCACTGTCCAAAATCGTGAATATACTCCATTTACCAAATTCATCATTTTTGCATATTTTATTTAAAGGATTATCCACTGTCCAACATCGTGGATATATTTCCTTTAATAGGCTATAATGATTAAACTTGTCAAAATAAGTCGATTTCGGATTTATAAAACAACGTTTATAAATTCCATTTATACTTTATAACAACTTCAACTTATAAAATCACTTTATTAACAAATTCTATCCATATTCCATTTACACGCCAAAATCCAATTTATAAGTTAATTACCTATAAATCTTTTATTTTACAAAAATCCATTCATTTTATAACTTCACGATTTATAAATCTATAGATTTCATCCACTTATGAAATCCATTTATACTTCGTTTTAATACTTATAAAAACTCGTTTTATAATTCTAATATTTTAATTTATAAATATCAATTTTATAAATCTTTTATATAAATCATTTATAATAATTCAAAAATCCCAATTTAAATCATTTTATAAATTAACCAACTACTTATTTCAAAAATCACATTTCGGTTATATTTCACAAAAATCATAATTTTTATAATATAAAAATTACAACGTCTATTTATTTAAAAATGAATCAATTCAAAAGTTAGATTTTATTATGAATTCTCAACTTAAATTTTCAAAAATCAAATTTTATTTATTTTCGGCATCTAACGATACCAAAAATATATTCGGCTAAATTTTAGCCTTTAACGATTTCAATCACAAAGATAATCACGTAGATTATAAATAGATCAATAAATAGATCAACACACAACATTGAAACAAATTCAATCATTTGAGGAATCCAGTTGGATCCCCCCAACCTGTTTCCCTGCATCCAAAGATGTTAGCACAATACCAATTCCGCTTCGAGACGGAATATCGCGGTATATGGGATTTCCGCTATTATGCGACGCAATAGGGTCTCATCCGCTATATAATGGGGGAAATCAACTCCAAGTACATAAATAATACCAATTTTACTTTGCGGTGAAATATTTGCGGTATATGTTTTTAATAAATAACCTCCGCTTAATATACGGCGTATAGGATCTATTTCAATCCAACAGATAACAATCACCATTCAAACATACATTCAAGCAATTTTAAATCTAACTATTTAAAATTTAAATCGAAACAATTCGATTGAGTGAGAAGTTCTCACCTTTAGTTTTCGATAATAGTTGTAGCGTTTTATTTCGAATAAAATTAAACGTGCGTTTAATTTTTCCCAAAATTTTCACTAGCTCCAAACGATTCCAAACTAGCTCCATTGCGTAGTGCTCGACGAAATGAACCAGTCGCAATTCGTTTCGCGCAATTCCGACCTTGTATGAACAAGTTATTGATTTTTAAAGTTACATGAATTTAACTATATATTAATTTACAATTTTGTTTTAATATTTTATACCCTACAATTTCTAGCCGTTGGATCCCCCCCTGCACGCATCAGAGACGTTGCCTTCTTCTTCTTCGTTCCAGGATGATACGCGCGCGCGACAACCCATTATAGCAGTGCAAACCCTAAATCACGCGACTGATATACCCAGCTCTACGACGATCAACGACCGTCATTTGGAAGCCCACTGCGAGCACGACCTTCGGCCAGAGGTCGGCCATGCTCGGCCCCCCTAGCTCTCTAAAATCGTGTGCGAACGACAACACTTAGAGCTCGATTTGCCGACAAACTCCACCTCCATACTGGATCACAACCGTTGAATACCTAGATCTTGTAGTGCTCTATGTTTTTCGTGTTGAAGGTTTTTCGAATTAATGCTTGGATTAGAAGAAATCGAGGGAAGAAGAATTGCAATTTTCAGCCATCAATTTGTTTCTGGCGGCTAGGGTTTGGAGATGGAACCCTAATTTTTTTGTTTGCAAATGAATGAACACAAGTCCTTTTATAAAAAAATTGCCCAAATTACTATTCATCCAAAATTTTCCGAACTCCAAACGAAGCGTGCCGGCTGGCGTTTCTAGGGTTTACCCCGCGTTCCGGACATAATGGAATAGGTTTCGGGAGCCAATTCAATCATCTATGCGAGTTACAACAATAAACGATCAAATTTAAATTAAATCGATTAAACCAATTTCTATGCGTTTTAGCTTGCCCCGGACAAACGGTAAATCCGATTGACACGAAATTTGAAACCATGAAATAATTTAACATTACGGATCCGATGAAACTAGTTTCGTCGAAATCCGAGACTGTTTGAAAAATGGCTATTTTCACTAGTCGATTAAATATTAAAATAGTCAATTTTCACAAATTAACTTTTAATTCAATTTTAAAAGTTCACAAACATCGTTCTAAATCCAATATGATTTAATATAACTTTATAAATCATTTTTAATCACATTATACCCAATTTCCAATTATTTACGCAATATTAAATTATCGATTTAATTATCAAATTAAATCTAAATATTCGAAGAAAAAAAATTATTCGACCTATAAATTTTACTTGTTGATATTTAAAATCAATTAAATATCTAAATTTCAATGACAGTAATTCTGAGTCGTTACAATTTCATGTAATTCCAAATGCAACAAAACCTTCCTTTTTGAATAAGATATAGAAATTCATAGTGTAAATCTATTGACCTACTTTTTAGAAAATCATATTTTAAATGTACTTAAAAGATTCTAACGAGGATGAATCAACTTGAAACTTGGCCAAGATACTCAGAAGGACTATAGCTAGAGCTCTAGAAAGAATGGAATCCAAAATAACTTAAGTGCTTAACTCATCCCAAGTTAACCTCCTTGACTTGGAACTAAGTCTACATGCCCAGCCTTGGCATCTTCATATTTCTGTCAAGTGATCCCGGGTCTTTCTATGCATGCTCAAGAAGTTTCGTAGAGTTCTTGTAACAACCCATAAATTTTCGATGATTTAATTGTTATTTTAATAAGATTTTGGTAATTAAATTTGAAAGAAATGAAAAATCTGTAATTTAATAATGAAATGAATACTGAAATGAAGTAACAAATGATAATTAAAGTTAACAACTAACAATTTGAATGAAATTACAATTAATTGAAATAATATAAATTTTTATACTTGGTTATAAATTGATATAAGAAACTTAATGTAAACATTAAATTGATAAATGAAATAGTATGAGATAAATGACCATTGAATAAAATTTGGGTTTTATAAGAATTATAACATTATTTTGTGAATAATGAATTCATAAGTGTTATTTAAAGTTATAGTAATGATTGACGTAAGTTACCTGTTTATTTGGTGTATTACATTAAAATGGGAAATCAATTAAAATTAAATGAATTTAATGTTACATTTATGAGATTTTGACAACAATTGCAAAATGGTGATGTAATAAAAGAATGGAACCAAGATAAAAATAATTAATTGAGATTATTAAATTTTAATTAATGTGTAAAATTGCAAAATTCTAATACAATTGAAATATAGTCACTAATACAAATAAAAGATGGGAATTGGAATATACTAATGTAATGAAATATAAAACAATGTAAAACCATGTCTATAGAATAACAACTTATTTGAGTATAAAGATTAAAACCAAATAAAAACAATTTATTGGAATTAAATTATAATTATTAAGATTTATGACAGTTGTAATCAAACACTGTAAATTTTGAAATAGTCAAAATGAATTGATATAGAGATATTTTAGAGGATTATAAATTACTAAGTGATTTTAGGTGATAGAAATTGTGAATTATAAATTTTGAATTGAAATTAGATTTAATTAATTTAATATTAATTTATTTAATTAACTGAAATGTAGCCATTTTGGCCACTTACTCGAATTTCGACGTAACCAGTTTCGTCGAATCCGTAACAGTAAATTATTGTAAGATTTCAAGTTTCGTAACGATCGGACATGTCGTTTGATTGTACGGGCTCGAAATGCCATGAAATCAATTTAATTGAAATCAATTGAAATCAATTTGAAATAAGCTGATTTTAACATAACTTCTTCATACGATGGAATTAGGACTTGAAACATGTTCCATTGATTTTAAAATATTTGAAACATCTATTTTGATATATGGGTTGACCCATTTTCATTCCGGAGTCGAAACAGACGTTTTGGGTTGAGTATCGTTCAATTATTCGTGTCCATTCATCCTATTTCTGACCTACCTATAAATACCTCGTTATAAACCCTAGCCACTCCTTATTCACATTTGTCTATATGTACATCTTCTTTTCAACTTCTCGTTCCAATGGCAGACAAATAAATTTCAATTCAATTTCAAATCAAATTCCATATCAAAAATTAAAACTCCTCAAAATATATCGAATTATATATCAATCTGAAGCTCTCGAAGAGCGCAAGTCAATTATGTGATTCATTTCTTGATCTAGGTTGCTGCTTGGTCAGAATCGGCTAGATCATTTTCAGCCGTTCGTTTCGTCGTGATGGACTTCAATGGATCGTCAAATAGACGATACCACGGCATAGAGGAGGCCGAGCGTGGCTCATCGGAGTGGTTTATGCATCGAGTTGATGGTTGGATCGTCGGTTAATATTCAATTAGAGTTTGCAAACATATGTGGCGGCTGAAATGCTTTTTTCCATTGTCGCATTCGTGAGGCCGTAGCCGTGAGTGGAGGTGGCTCGGGCTGGTAAGCAGCGGCGCCTGGTGGTCGTAGGCGCGTGCAACGGCTGTGCGACGTGGTTGTCAATGGACCTGCATGGCGTGCGTGCTTCATGTTCGTGTATTGCCTATACGCATTAGGGCTTGGTGAGGGAACAAATGACATGGCGTGCGTGTGAGGTAATTTTTATTTTATTTTTAAATTCTTCATTCAATTGTTCTAATCGACATAACTTTCACATACGAGGTCTGTTTCACAAGCAGTTTGCTCCGCTGTGATCGTATTGAAATTCCGGGCTTTTTGACATTTGTTTGGACAAATTCTGAGACCGTTTGAATTTTTGGCTTAAATTGGATTTAAATCCAATTTAAATTCAAAGGTGAGTGTTTTGATCCACTCACAACTTCTAAAATTTCTTATGCTTGTTAAATTTAATTTATAACGTGAGTTGGAATTCATTTATGGATGTTTGGTATATTTTAATCGTCATCTCAGTTGATTTGAATTTATTTGAATTAAATCGTCATTTAATTTATTATTGAATATAAGCTGCCAGTAATTACCTGTTATCGATTATCTGATCTATATTGATATTTATTGATTGTTTTGGATGTGATTGTGGTGGATGTTGATTGTTGATGTTGGTTGAATGGATGTTGTGTTTTATATCGTTATAAACTACAAGTTCGTTACGGATTTTAATTTAATTCGGGATTGCGATTTGAAATGTTATATAACCGTAAAATTTTAAATTGCGGATTGAAATGATAAATATCCATATCACTTGACCTTAGGGTGGAAAATTTTATACGGACACCGGATTGGTTAAATTAAATGATTTTAAAATTCTGAAATTTTTGAATTTAATCAATTGATGTTTTGAAATAAAATTTGATTTACATAAATTGAAGTATCATAGAAAAATCAAGTTTTGTGTTGAAATGTGGATTGGTTTAAAAAGGAATTTCTTTAAGAAATTAAACTGGAAGTTTAAAATTAAACTTTTTCGCAAATGAAATTCTATCAAAATTGAGTTATTAAATTTGTTTGAAAATAACTTTGAACTATTTGGAAATTGGAGTAATCCGCATTAATATTTTGAACATGGATTGAAACGATATGAAATCCAATATTTTACTGAAATTTGGTTTGTCGATTTGGAAATTTGAAATGGTACAAATACCATTTCAATGAAATGAATAGTTTAATTTGATAAAAATTTCGAATTCATATTTTAATATAAACTGTTTTGAAATATATTATTTTAAATTTCAAATTATTAATATTTTAAAATTTATTCAAACTATTTAACCAATATTAACTATATATATTATTTTAATATATTTTAGACCAATTTAATTTATTTTAAAAACTAATTAAACCCTTTTAATTTATTTTAAATCTAATTAATATTTTTTTTTCTATTTAATCTATTTTAATTGTATTTAATCTAATTTAAATCTATTTAACTATCCTAAATCAATTTAAAAGTATTTACCTATAATTAAACTATTTAGATCATTTTAACTATTTAGAACTATTTAAACTAATTTCTAAATTTCCAATCTAAGTTCGTGGAAGAGTTTATATTCATTTCAATTGGGTTAAAAAGAGAATAAGGTTAAATGACGTTACAACCTGAGTTGGATTTTGAATGTTATAATTAATCAAAATGATGATTTTGAAACAAGGATTTAACCTGCTTCGAAAATATGATTTTTGGAAGAAGTATGATTTGAAAATGGTATAGTTTTTGAGAACATGGTTTTTTTGATATAAATTGTGAATTTGACTTTGAAAGGAAATATAATTATCGAAATATGATTTCAAAGGCGAATACGATTTTGAAAGTAATTAATAATTTCGAAAGTGATATGGTTTGAATTGATTATGAAAATTTGATATCAATTATGAAATGATTTTGGAAATGTAAAAGAACCATCCGTGTGTAATAAGCAATTGGTTGTCAAAGAGACCGAGATCGGATATTGTCATACTCTCTGCCAATACTGAAAACCACTTTGACAACAGTGTACGCGGTGGAGATTCAAGAATGAAGTAGGATGGTGGCGACTATCCTATATGAGGTATATACGTGGACTCGACTCCCATAAGTTGCCATAAGGTGGCGAAAACAGGAGCGATTCTCGTGACAAGTGAGGTCATTCCTCCGATCGGGCATACTCCATCGATATATATTCTAACTTTTGATTTATTTGGTGGCTACCCGCGATTTTTCTCGAGATTGTGTTTCAAGTTGGGCGGTAGTTGCGGCTATGCGTTATCAACGGTTCGGATGAGTAAATGGCATATCTACTCTGGCACTGCCTAGTTGTGCCGTGTCATCTACCCTAGTGTGCCTTCTACGAGTTTGTTTTATACCATACCTATGGAGTGCCCTCTGACGGCACCCAGTGCAGGTGGGATTACGGTACTGTATAGACTAGGGGAATATATAAAAGTGGAAATTAGGCACAAGGGCCTCTTTAGCAAGTGCAATTAGTTTCTAGGACACACAACCGAAATAATTACTTTTAAGGACAAAATGCAAAATAATTAGCTTTAAGGCCTAAAAACCTATGAAATTATGTCCTTGAAAATAATTGGAGTACTGACTTTGTCCTTAAAAGTAATTATTCTGCTGACTTTGGCCTTGAAATTAATTTATGTGGATGTGTGTCCTAGAAACTAATTGGACTACAAAGTTTGTCCTTCTGGTGAAATGCCCCTATGTAAAATGTATTAAGGTGGAAAATGTAAAGACTTAACGCTATTTTAATACCTTTACTTTACTGGAGACATATTATAAAAGCGTATTGTAGTACATAATATATAGTTTAACCGATCCTTAGGAGATGTGAATCCCGAACATCTCTTAAGTTACTACACTCACGTTAGACACTGGATCGAAGATGTCAAACCCCGTTAAACACCTATGTCTTCGTCACACGCATATTTACCATTGATTTAACTTATATAAGATCTTTTAGTTCTGACTCGAGTGTTTTGTCTTTTCAATTCACCCGGGTCAGCCTGAGTATTTCCGGATTTGAAGACCTTATTTCTAGAGGACAAAGACGAAGAATTATGCTACTATTATTTACTATATCTGTTATTTGCTATATTATTCCACTACATCACACTGTTCCGCTGCATTGTCATTTATTTATCTATGATATGTGTAACTCTGATTCTGTATTGTATAAGTATAATCAAATGTTTTGTATACAGCTGTGACGCCCCACCTCTATACCCACGCTAGCCAAGAACACTCCGGAGTAGTGCTGTCAACTAGCACGGAGAATAAGGCTGTTGAGGAGCGACCATCCATGTAATTGCTTATCACACGGTGGCTATAAATAATCTTCGAAAACAAACATAGAAATAATCATATCACAAATCAGTCACAGATATCCATATCACAAAGGCGGAAGAAGATATGAATATATAACTAACACATGAAAGTGTACATCAGAGTAGTGGTCAGTGAGATCCACGATAATACAAAAGAATAGCAACACGTGCTATACAAAAGAATACAACTATGAGTCTATATCTCAAGTGTATACAACAAAAACTGCTAATCTAAACAGTTAGCCAAAAGTCAGAGTGATGAATCCCTGGGAAGAAGTCAAGCAGAAGCACCTGTAATATCTCGGTCTGACCCGAGTATTATTTAAGAAAATAATAAACGGATCAGTCTAGCTATAAATATCAGATGACATGATATAACATAAAAGATATGGCATAAGCATAAACATCCATAACGACATACCACTATAAGTATGTAAATAATGATCAACAGAAGATCAATCAATAAGAGATAATCAATATCACAAGAATCTTCTCAAAGATTCGAAGAGGGCATCATACCCTAAACTTGTACTCATAACAAGTCAATGACATAAATTCCAGAAATCAACACGAGAAATCCAAAAATCATAAAAAGGGAAAGAGGCCTATCACATGACGGTCCGAAGACCAAGGGGAGCTACCCCGCATGTGTGAATGGAATCACACAGATTGAGGTCAAGACTAACCAAAAAGCAGAAAGGTATGTGTGAATGGAATCACACAAGTGGTGTCTAGTCTAACCTTGCAATGAAAGAGACATCGCGCAATTGCTAGTCTAATTCATAAAGCGATCATCAAGATCAACGAGAAGTGTCAATTACACTAAGCTAGTAAATATAGAAGTTTAGCTTCATGTCCCATAACCACTTGCTTAACTTAAATATTTACGAACAAACTGTAAATCTTCACTAATAAAATTGTCACAAGAGGTTCAATCGAACAAGTCCAAGAATTAACCGACGAAGTAAACGCAAGCGTTTCATACCACTTATTTTACTAAGTCGTTTAATTAGATTTCTCATCCGAGTGAGGTAAAGGCTTGTATATACTAATAGATTGGAAAACGGTTTAAGAAAAGAGCTTTGTTATTAAAAATAGAGTTGAAATCATTTTGTTGAAAGAGTTTTGATATTTACTACTAGTATTGAAACCTTTATATTATAAAGTGACAAATCACAGAAGCGATTGTAGAAACAATCAATCACAAAGGTCACATTCGAAGATGTGATAAAAATCCAAGGAAATCAGCTCAGCAAGTTCTGTTGAATATTTTTCAGATAAGATCCCCTACGGAGGAGGGGTCCAGGGGGGTGGCAACCCCCCAAGGTGGGGGTGCGGGGGCAACGCCACCGCTTACGGGGTTCGACCTAAGTGAAGGCAAGAGGCCTACAACCTAAAGCAAAATGAGGTCAAACGACCTAAGGGTGCACGCGACCTAACACAATGGCTGAGCGACCTAACTAAGTGCGCGACCTAGTGGGTAAGGAGGTCGAGCGACCTAAAGTTCTTTGCGACCTAACGGGGTAGAGGGGACACGCGACCTAAAGGTACGCGACCTAAGAAAGAACGCGACCTATCGGCAACAAGAATCGAGCGACCTAACGGAAACATGGGTCGAGCGACCTAACTTTGCCGCGACCTATAAATATCACGACCTAAGGCCACAACGACCTAAGAAATAAAGGGGAGCGACCCAAAAGAGGAAGGGTTTAACGACCTAAGCAGTGAAGAGGCCAAGCGACCTAGGTGGTCAGGCGACCTAAGGTCTTACGACCTAACGACCTACGGTCTAAAGGCCACGCGACCTAGAGGATCTGCGAGCTAACGAGGCCGACCTAAGGTGCAAGCGACCTAAGGGACAACGGCCTAAAGTATGGTACGCGACCTAAAGGATGGCGCGACCTAAGGTGAGAGCAGGTCGAGTGACTTAAGGCGATGCGCGACCTAAGACACACGCGACTTACGACCTAAGGAAAGCAGGCGACCTAACTCCACTCACAAGGCCTAATGCCCTAAGAGTTGAACGACCTACGCCACCAACTCACGAGCGACCTAAGTACTAGGTCGTGAACGACCTAACTCCGAACACACGAAAAGTGGTCAGAACGATCTAGGAGCTATCTCGTATGCGACCTACGACCTAAGTCCCACACGACCTAACTCCGAACGACCTAAAAATGGCCAGAACGACCTACATGCAGAAATTTCGCCAAAACGCCAAAAATCGGAGTTTTTCGCCAATCCAATCCAAACCAAAAGCAAATATTCATACTAAAGTGATAGGGAATCATTCCCAACAACCCAAGATAGTTATAGACAAGAATGTGAGTTAAAAATCTCACCTTTGCACTAAAGTTTATGAAGATGAAGCTTGAAAGCAAGGAGAAGCAATCCAAAGCTTGAATCCAATATCTTCTACTTGAATTTGGAGTTGAATGTTGGATTTGCAATTGAATTTGTGCTTGGAGTTTTAATTTTCCATTCCCTCCACCATTAATGCCAAAGCTTGATTAGTTAGGAAATTTATGAAGAGTGAGGAGAAGAAGGTTGGAACTTGGGCTTAATAGGCTAAACTAACCCAAAGTCCAAAGCGGGAAAAGTTAGTGAAATTTCACTAACTCCAAACCTATCGATGTTTATACTTAAAAAGTTGTAAACGACATTTCGAACTCAATGGAAGTGGTCTCGAGTCCTAATTTGACCGTTTGCAAAAAGTAGCTTTTCAGACTAAAATCCGATTAACGAGTTAATATTTAAATAAAATATTTAAATACAAACTCGATAAATATGCGGGTTGTTACAACAGCTTCATGAACTATTATTTGATTATTATATTTGGTCATTCCGTTGTGAGATTCTGATTGGTTTTATCTCTGCTTTTTATTATTCACCCCAATAACAATCCGCCCTTCTTTATGGTTTGAGTCGACATGTGTATCTGCTTAAAACGTGCAAAAATGCGGGATATTACAGTTCTAGAGAGCTAATTATAAAGAACGAAGATGTGATGTTCTAAGTGGCAGGATAATCCAAATTAAGGAGGAATGATAATCAAAACTCGTCAACAATCTACCAAATTTAATGGAGGTTATCTAGACGAAACAAGGAGCTTGAAATAGAAAGATTTAGTCAAGTTGTGACTTAAGGATTAGACCCGGCCTTGAGTCAAAGGCTTGACTCGATACCGAGTCTAATCTATAACTCGAGTCATCACAACAAATTTCGAACTACCTTCGGCCACTCCTTGGACTTCTCTATTAGCGGGCTTCTGATCCAATGTGACTGCTATCCCTATAATACAAGCCATACTGCAATCAAGAGAGGGGTTGGACTCTGTTATAACAAAACAAGAACTTTATCTCGCCTTCAACTCTTTCTCTCTCAAACACTTTGTAATCTCCTACAAACAAGATCAGACAACTATAAAGTGGACTTAGGCTTAGTTAACTATCAAACCACTATAAAATTCTTTTGTGTCTCTCTCTTATTCTTTTACTCAATTACTGTCCCTATTCTAATAGGACTAGTGCTTTCACATTCTACTCTTGGGTATTGATCCATTTTTTGGTTTAACATTTCGGTGCTTTCACCGAGAACATATTTAGATCTGAAAAATGAAACTTGAATAAGGGATTTGTTGATGTTGAAGAGGCCTAATACTAGATCTAAAACCATAACAAGTCAACCAGAGCCCGGAGGCAGCCAGGATGTGTCATCAAGTTCTTATCACTCCATCTACGTGACAAAGGAAGAGATGGAGAGAATAATGAATGAGATGTAAGATCGATTAGTAACTAGACAACAGGAAATGCTTGAAGGATTCATCCAAAGGATACAACAATAAGGAACAGCTGGAGCTGATGGAATTGAGAACCAAGGAGAAGGAGATAATGCGAGAGCATCAGAAGTCAGAGAGGAGCAGACATGAACAATGCCCCCATGAACAAATCAACCTGGTACCAATAAAACTATACTTGGGGGGCATGTTGGTGTGACTGTTGGAAAGTCAGGGATGAACAAAGGTGGAGCTAGAAACGCAAATAAAATTGTAAATGCACAGTAGCCAAAGAAAAATGCGCTAGAACTTCCCCTAAGAATGGAGGATAGAATGAAATCAAAATAGTAAATCAGAACACTATTGTACAGCCAGTGGAGTGCGTGCTAGAGTATATATTGGAATTCCCCTATAGGAATAAAAGGGCAGAATATCGCTTTAGGACAAAGACTGTAACACTCCATATTTTTAGTAACCTTAGTTAGGATATTTAACTAGTTAAATTAAATAAAATAATATATTGATTAGGGACTGAGATTTGATTTAATCAAAGGGCAGCCATGCCATTCAAACTATGAATTAAAACAAGAGTTAAATTGAAATAGTGGAGTGGTAAAATAGAAAAGAGGCATTCCTATATCCCTAAAACTTGGTTAGCATTCCTATATCCCTAAAACATGGTCATGCATTCATTTTAAAATTTATTTTTAATGAGGCCGACCACCATTAACAAGGAAAAGTGGAAGAATAATAAGAAAAGCTAAGGATGAAGCTAATTCAAATCAAATCTATTCATATCTCAATCTCATTAGTCCGTAAATGTAAGGCGAACAATGTTTACGTCTCATTTTTGTTTTGTTTTCATTTTAAGATGAGTTTTGAATATTTTGCATTGTTTTTCCATGTTTTTAAATGAAGGAAGATTATATATATTTATTGATGAATTGTTGGATGTTCATATTGAATTTATGATATGATTTAAGGTAAAAACCCTATTAAATGACATCCATGCACCTTGCGAATTTTTATAAAGATCTTAAATATTATTTTGGAGGCGATTTTCAATTTTCAGAGTATTTATGGAATTTATATGAATTTTAAAGTAAAGAAAATTTTAATTTGGATCAATAATTATTTACGGTTAAGTAATAAAAGATCTTGGTCTGAAATTTTTATATGTTGGAAAACATATTAAAAGCGATTTTTTGGAATTTTTGTTGAATCTTCCTAAATGTTTTAATGGGTATATAAAATTATTTATGTTATGTGAATTAAATGTTTTATATATTTATAAAAGGTGAAGGGGCTTTTGCAAATAATTCAAGAAAAGATTAGTTCAGAAATTACAGTACTTTTTATTGGTAAAGAAAGAGGCAACCGATCAAAATTTGATATGTAGAGCAGGTTAGGTGAAAAGAACTATTTGCTACATACTAATTACTGTTTTGATGCTTTCGGCACTTTCTTCTGCCTTGTTTAGCTCTCGACTAAGTTCCTCTGCGTTCAACACTATCAAAACCAATGCGCATGGTATCAATATATTGGTACGTAGAGAATTGGATAGAAGGCTAAAGGTACGTAGTCGAAGCCAGGGGTTCCGAAGGCTTTGAGGCATCATTTTGTTTTTAAATTAAAAATGCTTCTGCTTGCTTCCAAACTAGATGGCATTCAACTCGGTTAACTTTCGACTGGGTTTAAATGGATTCAAAGGAAATGGTTTTTATTGGGTCGTACTCATGTTTTAAATGACTGCTTTTGACTAATTCGAAATCTTTTGCTGCCGCCTTTTACCTTTTGACCCAGGTGGTTTCGAAAGGGTGCTTTGTTTTCTAAAATTTGGACACTTCTCCAATGCTTTCGAAGGGATGGTTTCAACACCATCACTTATTTACTTTGGGAATGGTTTCGAAATAGATGCTTTCAATTTAAATGTTTTAAAGACCCTTTTTTCCTATGGTTGGTAAAACCCAAATGGCTTCGAAAGAGACAGTTTTGAATGGTTTTAAAACATATGCTTTCGACCTTAATGGGTTTATGATCCTTTATCTCTACTTGAAGACATAATCCAAATGGTTTCGACCGAGATGTATTTCAAAGATTTCGAAGGAGTAAATTTTCGAATGGTTTCAAAGGTTTCCACATGTTTGAGATTGAACCCAAAGTGCTTTCGAAACAACAGAGTTTTAACTCTTTCGAAAGGTTTTAATGAATGGTTTCGGAAGGCATGGTTCCCTAAGGTCTTGAAACGGTTGAAAGGTAAGGTTTTTCCTATATTTTCGAAAGGCATATTTAAAGGTTTTAAAGAGGTATGTCTAATGTTTTGAAGCTTTCAAAGGAAAGACTTTTAATGTTTTCGAGAGGGTCACTTTCAACGGTTTCAAATGGGTTGTTTAAAGGTTTTGAACATAGGTTTGGAGTGTATTAAATAGGCAACATAGCCTAAGTATTTTCAAGTTAAAAAGGGTTTAACTTGTCTTGGAAGGATGGCTAATCCATATTAAAATTCATCAACATTATTTTTAGAAAAGTATATATAACATGGCAAAATAGCTTAGAGTAAAGCTAAGAATATATTTTCCTATGTAAGTATGATTTAAAAGTTTAAATCATTTTGAAAAGGTTTTCAAGGAAAAAGATAAAGGGTAGTCAACCCTAAGAAAATGATTGGGATAGATAGTTCATTTTGATTCGGACAGTAGTCCAGTTTGGGGACAGTTAGTCCTTTTTGCGAGCAATCGGCCTAGATTTCAGACAGATAGTCCATTTATTACTTGCGAATAGATAGTTCACTAGTTACCTGGTTATAACTTAACAGATTTAGCTATTATTATCATTATTATATCATTTTGATTAACCAGTTTGGTTGTAGGGAAGGATTTTCAAAATATATGTTTTAAAGAGGATATTAGTGAGGGAAAACCCATTCCGCTTTGCAGCATGGTCTCACTTAATATCAGTAAACTGAGACGTAATAGTAATTATTCACACTAGGCTTTATGTCTGACTCGAAGTTTTTGTTTTCTCCTTAAACTCTTGGGTGATAAAAAATTGATTTGAGTAGCTGAGGGTTAAGATTTTCAGGTTAAAAGCTGTGGACGGATCCTGCTTCTCACGCTTGATTGCTTGAAAGAGAGACCGGAATACTAGTCTTTGCCCGGCCCTATTAATATACTGGCCTTTACTGGATATGATCAATTTCCTATATAAGATAGGGTCTCTTGCTTAAGCTGCTTACTCCTTCTGCCTGTCTTCCTGACCCCGGTCCAGGCATAGTCTTAGTAGTAATTTTGGCCAATAAAGCTTCCGGAGACGAGCAGGTGGCCGACGGATAGCTAAATAGAACTTTTAGTTTTATCTTATTTTGATTCCATTGTGTATATTAAGTTAGATATGACTTTATTGACTCTAGTCAACCAAGGGGGCATTATTATATGTCGCTCTTGGCGTATTTTGTGATGATTATATTTAATCTTTACCTAGGAAAACGTTAAGAGACTATGTAACATGGATACGGATTATTATTTTGAAATCTAATCAGCAAAATATTATTTTGAAATCTGTGATTTTTTCATATTCATGTGCCTCTGATATTATGGATTCCATTAGCATTACCGTATTTAATCACCAGAAGTTAATACTATGTATAACTACAACATCTGTAACGCTTAGCTTTTGGCCTCTACATACAGGATGTTACAACTTGGCATCAAAGCATGGTTTATGAAAAACTTTAAACTAAAAAAGATTTTTAAGATATAATCCTAAGGAATCAGAGTAAGATAGGGGTATGGGATAACGCTATAGTAACATACTTGTATTTGATATACATAAGTATATGCTTTATCTCTTGTCACCTATCTTTGTTAGGTATTTTTCTATATCTCATGAGTTTTGAATATGGATATGGATAGTAGAAGAGGAAGAGTAAACCCAGGAGGGGAGGGCATTGATGAGTTAGCAAAAGCTACATTACCTCATATTGGAGATCCTTTTGATTTTGTAGTGGAGATGGCCTTAAGGCATGATGAGATTCTTGATTCTCTAGAGAAGAATAAGGCTAAGGAGGTCCAGGTTGGAAGAAGAAATTCTTTCCTAAGAAGGTGCTCAAAATAGTGGAGCCACTAAGAAAGGAAAGTCTGAGATTGTTTACTTCAAGTGCGACAAGAAAGGGCATTTTTCTAATGAGTGTCATACTGGAAAGGCAAAGGAGGTAGCTGGAAGGAAGAATGTCAGGTGCTTCAATTATGACCAGATTGGCCATTATAAGAACCGGTGCAAGGAGCCCGCTAAGGATGGAAAGGGCAAGATGTATGCATTGGAGCCTATTACTTCGAAGCCAACCGCTCAGGAGAAGGGAAAGGTAGTTTTGGGAGGTATGCTTCAGATTCATGGTATGTCTGTTATCATTCTATTTGATACCGGTTCATTGCATTCTTTATATCTAGATGTTTGATAGATAAGCTTAACCTAGGACCCGCATATTTAGTTACTTTCTTATGGGTTGCAAGCCCAATAGGAGGGTATGTAACTCTAGGTTTGAGATGTGACCAGTTAGAGTTTGACATGTTAGGTAATACTCTTGTTTTTTGTTTGCATGTGTTTGATTTGTGGGGTTCAGGATTATTCTTGTGATGGATTGGTTAAGTAAGTACGATGCTAGGATATTTTGCCAGGATAGGAAAATATCACTTAGACGGCCTGATTGTAGTGATCAGATAGTTTATACAGTGGATGGTTCTAGTGGTGAGGTGAATACTTTGTTGGGTATTATGGTGGTTGAAGATAAGTTAGTTGAATTTTCATGGTTAGAGAATTCGTAGATGTTTTTGAGCCTGTAATTGGATTGCCACCGAAACAAGCCATTGAGTTTCGGATAGATTTGGTTCCGAGAGTAGAACCAATTAGTAAGCCGCCAAGCAGAATGATTCCTACAAAGATGAGGGAGTTGGAGGTGCAGTTGGTGGATTTGGAAGGCAAGAGCTTTATCTGGCCGATTAGTTTGCCTTGGGGAGCACTCGCAGTGTTCGCTAAGAAATCAGATGTATCGTTGAGGCTATGTATCGATTATCGTAAGTTGAATGAGAGGACGATAAAGAATCGATATCCATTGTCCAGGATTGACGATTTTTTTGACCAGTTGAGCGGAGCCAAGGTATTTCCCTAGTTGATTTGGTAACAGGTTTCCATCAGTTAAAAGTTATAGAGGATAGTGTACCTTTAGTGGCATTTAGGGCCAAGTATGGGTCATATGGATGGTTAATTATGTCGTTCGGACTGACTAATGCATCGACATTCTTTGTGGATTTGATGAACGGGTTTCTTAGAGCATATAGATAGGTTCATATTGGTTTTTATAGATTGTATCTTAATGTACTCTAAAAATAAAAAAGGGAGCATGAAGTTGGTCTTAGAGTGGTTCTTGAGATGCTAAGGCAGGATCAGCTAAGAGCGAAGATTTCGATGTGTTATTTCTGGAAAAAGGAAGTGAAGTTTCTTGGTCATGCAATCTCAAAGAAACGGTTGTCGGTGAATTCGACTAAGATTGATCCAATAAATAGTTGAAAGAGATCCAAGACAATAACCGAGATAAAGCATTTCCTTAGGGTTGCTAGTTGTTATCGGAGATTCATTAAGGATTTTTCATGGATAGTAGCACTGACGACCAAGCTAACGAGAAAGGATGTGAAGTTTGTACGGACCGATAAGTGTGAGGATGCATTCCAGAGTTTGAAACACTTATTGACCTATGCACCTGTGTTGGTTGCTCTTGAAGGGAATCAGGATTTGGTGGTTTATATAGATGCATGTGGAATAGGATTAGGGTCTATGTTGACGCAGAGAGGTAAAGTGATTTCGTATGCTTCCAAACAGCTTAGAGCGCATGAGGTCATGTATCCAACGCATGATTTGGAATTGGCTGCGGTGATTTTTCTTTGAAGTTGTGGAGACATTACCTTTTGGGAGAAAGGTTTTAGTTATATACAGATCATAAGTGGCTGAAGTATTTGTTCTCTAAGAAGGAGTTGAATATGAGACTACAGAGATGGTTAGAGTTCATAGCCACTTATGATTTTGGAATTGAGTACACGCCGGGGAATGGTAACAAGGTTGCACATGCACTTAGCAGGAAACATCATAATGTAGTGTTGGCGATGATTGCTGAATGGAAGGATTTGGAAGCAGTGGCAGATTGTAGAGTGCAATGGAGATCTGAGGCTAGGTCTAGTGGAGATATAGTTGTATTATCTTGTTTGGAAGTTCAACCGATGATGATCAAAAGTATCGCTTCTAAATAGATGGAGGACCAGTGTTAGCTAATCGGATCAAGAAGCTAAAAATGGAACCGAGAGCGATGACTTGAAGGACTTCGGTGTTGACCAAAATGGGTGGTTGAGAAAGAAAGGAAGATTATGTGTTCCAGGTAAAGGAAATATAAGGAAAGAAGTCTTGGAGGAATGCTATCGTTCAAGGTTCTCTATTCATCCAGGAGTTACTAAGATGTATCAGGATATGATGAGGAGTTTCTTTTAGGAAGGTATGAAGCAGGATATCGGCTTGTGTGTAAAGCAGTGCTTGAATTACCAACAGGCAAAGCCGAACATCAAAAGCCAAATGGGTTACTTCAACCATTAGATATTCCAGTATGGAAATAGGACTCTATTTCTTTGGATTTTATTGACAGGTTGCCAAGGTCGAATAGAGGAAATGATAGTATATGGGTCATAGTGGATAGATTGACCAAGAGTGCCCATTTATTCCCGCTAAGTCAACCAGCACAGCACCTGTTTTGGCAAAGTTGTTTGTGAAGAATGTGGTTAGACTGCATGGAATTCCTAGTTGTATAGTGAGTGATAGAGATCCCTTATTCACTAGTGAATTCTGGAAAAGTCTACATGAAGATTTGGGAACTAAGCTAGAGATGAGTACCGCTTGCCATCCGTAGATAGATGGTCAAACAAAGAGAGTTAAAAAAATCTTGGAAGATTTGTTAAGAGCTTATGTATTAGATCTCAGAAAGTGTGTTAGAGACCCGGCGACTACTATTGCACCAACTATGCTAGATGACTTAGTGGTAGAACTGGATTTGACTATAATGAGAAAGCCTATTTGTTTTCGTTGTGAGAGATGAGAAAAGGCTTAGAACCAAGACGGTCAGATTAGTCAACGTCCATTTGAGAGAAAATGAGAGGGACTGTACTTGGGAGGTTGAGAGCAGGATTAGAAATACTTATCCTGATTTGATTGATGTTATGTTTTACTTCTTTGTTTTATGTAATCTATAAGTTATCGTAATTTCGAGGAAGAAATTTTCTAAGGAGAGGAGTTTGTTACACTCCATATTTTCGGTAACATTATTTAGGATATTTAATTAGTTAAATTAAATATAATAATATGTTGATTAGGGGATTGATATTTGATTTAATCAAAGGGTAGCCAAGCCATTTAGCCTATGACTTAAGATAAGAGTTAAATTGAAGTAGAGGAGGGGTAAAATAGGAAAAAGTCATTCTTATATCCCTAAAACTTGGCCGTGAATTCCTATACACGTTCACTTTCCATTTTCAATCTTTTTAAAGAGGCTGGCCACCATTAACAAGGAAAAGAGGAAGAAGATTAAGAAAATCTAAGGAAAAAGCTAATTCGAACCAAATTCATTCACATCTTAATCTCTTTAGTCCCTTAAGTTAAGGCGAATAATATTACATCTCATTTTTGTTCTGTTCTCGGTTTTTAGATGAATTCCGAATATTTTTCATTGATTTTACATGTTTTTTAATAATGGAATGATTATATATACTTATTGATGAATTATGGTTGTTCATACCGAATTTATGATATGTTTTAAGGTAAAAACCTATTAAATGACATCCAAATGCCTTGCAAATTTTTATGAAAATCATAAATATTATTTGGAGATGGATTTCAATTTCCAGAATTTTCTTAACATTTGTGGATTTTATATGAATTTTCAACTAAAGAAAATGTTTATTTGGGCCAATAATTATTTACAGTTAAATAATAAAAGATTTAGATCTGAAATTTTTATATGTTGGAATATGTATTAAAAGAGATTTTTTGGAATTTTGTAGAATTTTCCTAAATGTTTTAATGGGTATATAAAATTATTTAAGATATGGGAATTAAAGGCTTTATATATTCATAAAAGGAGAAAGGGATTTTTGCAAATAATTCAAAAAAAGATTAGTCCTGAAAATTACAGTACTTTTTAATGGTAAAGAAAGAGGCAACCAATCAAAATTTGACACGTAAAGTAGGTTAGATGAAATGAACTATTTGCTATATAGTAATTACTATTTTGATGCTTTCGGCACCTGCTTCCGCCTTGGTTAGCTTTTGACAAAGGCCCTCCGCCTTCAACACCATCTAAACTAATATGGATGGCATCAATCTATTGGCACACAGCGAATTGGATAGAAGGCGAATGGTATGTAGTCGAAACCAGGGGTTCCGAAGGAGTTGAGGCATCATTTTGTTTTTAAATTAAAAATGTGCCTGCTTGCTTTCGAACTAGAGGGCTTTCGACTCGGTTAGATTTCGATTGGGTTTATGGATTTAAAGGAAACTGTTTTTATTAGGTTGTACACAAGTTTTAAATGATTGCTTTCGACTAAGTCAAAACCTTTCGTTGCTGCCTTTTACCTTTCGATCTATATGGTTTCGAAAGGGTACTTTGTTTTCTAAAATTCTACCACTTCTTCAATGCTTTTGAAGGGATGGTTTCGACACCATCACTTTTTTACTTAGGAAATGGTTTCAAAATAGATGCTTTTGACTTAAATGTTTTAAAAACCCTTTTTCCTATGATTGAAGTAAAACCTAAATGGTTTTGGAAGAGATAGTTTTAAATTGCTTCAAAACAGATGCTTTCGACTTTAATGGGTTTATGATCCTTTTGCTCTACTTAAAGGCGTAATCCAAATGATTTCGACCGAGACGATCTTCAAAGATTTCGAAGGATAAAATTTTCGAATCGTTTCGAAAGGTTTTCACATGTTTTCAATTTTACCCGTGGTGCCTTCGAAAGGATATAGTTTTAACTCTTTCGAAAGGTTTTAATGAATGGTTTCGAAAGGGGTGGTTCCCCAGGGTTTCGCCTATGTTTTCGAAAGGAAATATTTAAAGGTTTTAAAGAAGGATCTCTATTTTTTTGTAGCTTTCGAAGGAAAGGATTTTAATGGTTTCGAAAGTGTCACTTTCAATGGTTTCGAAATGGTTGTTTAAAGGTTTTTGACAAAGGTTTAGAGTGTATTAAAACTTAACTATAGCCTAAGTATTTTCTAGTTAAATAGTGTTTTAACTTGTTTTGGAAGGATAGCTAATCCACATTAAAATTCATCAACATTGTTTTGAGCAAAGTATATATAACATGGCAAAATAGCTTAGAGTAGAGCTAAGATATATTTCCTTGTATAAGTGTGATTCAAAAGGTTAAATCATTTTGAAAAGGTTTTCAAGGAAAAAGCTAAAGGGTAGTTCACCCTAAGAAAATGATTGGGACAGATAGTTCATTTTGATTCGGACGATAGTCCAATTTGCGGACGGGTAGTCCAGTTTGCGGGCAGTCAGCATAGTTTTTGGACAGATAGTCCATTTAATACTTGTTGGCAAATAGTTCACTAGTTACTTGGTTATAATTTAATGTACTTAGCTATTTTTATCATTATTATATCAGTTTGATTAACTAGTTTGGTTGTAGGAAAAGATTTGCAAAATATATGTCTTAAAGAGGATATTAGTCAGGGGAAACCCGCTAGCTAAGCGGCATGGTCTCACTTAATATCAGCAAACCGAGATGTAACAGTAATTATTCACACCAATCTTTATGTCTGACTCGATGTTTTTGTTTTCTCCGTAAACTCTCGCGTGCTCAAAAATTGATTTAAGTAGATCATGGGTTAAGTTTTTCAGGTTTTAGTTATTTTTTGGAATAAAGCATCCGGAGACGAGCAGGTGGCTGACGGA
Source organism: Allium cepa (assembly GCA_030765085.1). Classification (NCBI taxonomy): domain Eukaryota; kingdom Viridiplantae; phylum Streptophyta; class Magnoliopsida; order Asparagales; family Amaryllidaceae; genus Allium; species Allium cepa. Next base: position 388,958,978 of record CM060939.1, on the reverse strand, counting down.
GAGCTAATTTGGAGTTATAGTTTTACCTTGTTTTGATTCTGCTGTGTATATTAGGTTAGATATGACTATATTAACTCTGGTTCACCAAGGGGACATCGTCATATGTCGCTCTTGGCGTATTTTGTAATGATTATATTTAATCTTTACTTGGGAAGTAGTTAAGTGATTATGCAACATGGATATGCATTATTGTTTATAAATTTAATAAGAAAAATATTATAACGACCCAAAAATTAAGCTATAATAATTAATTCGTTAATTAATGAAATGATAAAATTAATTTGTGTAATTATGAGAATTGAGCCACGGGAGATGCGCCATTGTGTCCGCGGTAATTTTCTGGTCAATTTCTATGTATAGAACATCGGAATCTGAGCTAATATGAGCGAGATGCAAAGCAAACAAGAATCAATAATATACATACATACATAAATACACACATATATACAGGGAGGTCGACCATCCCAAGGGCTAGGTCGACAGGCCGGTCGACCTGGCTTCAAGGCGGTCGACTGTAGGTCGACCTGCTTACGTTATTGAGCGAAGAATTAATTTCTTCGAGTAAAGGCGATTTTAACACGTCATTTACATTCTTTTAGCTCATCTGGTCCCTTCGTGCTTCCATCCGATGACTCTTATTCAGCCTATGACGTGGTTGTGTCATATTCAATCTCCAAATCCAACGGTTTGGGATCCACTTCTGTCTCTATAAATAAGACCCTAGGCCTATCACCTTAACTCATTCTAGATTTTCTCCGCTTGGGTTCACCTTTTTAAGAAGGACCCTAAAAGGAATATTTTTCTAAGGAGAAAATCTTTTTAATTAAAATATTTTATACCATATAAGTGGATCCAGGAAGGTCAAGGGAAAGAGCTAAGGACTACAAGTGAGTGATTAATATTTATTTTAGATTTTTAGTAATTTAAGATAATAGGGTTTTCAATAGTCGTACTTTTTCAATGATTTTGGAATAACCTTTTTACTAGTTTATTTTCAGTTTTAGATTTATTTTTCAGTCTATTTCCTTTTAGCTGTTCTTTTCAATTGATTGTAGTTAATTACTGATAATTATAGCTTTTCCATCTATTCACAGTTATTTACAGTATTTATAATTATTTACTATTATTTACATCTTGTTACGATGAGATTTTCTTTTGTAATTATCAGTTTCTTTCCATAATTTTCCTTTTTACATGAATGGAATAGAATAGATTAAAACGAGAATATGGACTAAATAATAAGAACGCTGAATTTTCAGAAAATAAGATGTGAAATGTGCAGACTGCAATAAATTGGACTTGGACTGAGTTTATGCCTAATTATGATGTATAATTATGATTAAGAAGAGTAAAAAGAGAAAGAAGCTTATTTTTAATACTTAAACCTTGGTTTAAGTTAATAAGCACAATAACTAGTAGATTATAATTAGAAAGACAAGATAAAAGAGAAATTATAACATAGGTTATAACTAAATAGAAAGAACAGAAAGAGGCTTATTTTAAAAGACTTACATTAAGCTAATAAGCAAATATAGCAGAGATAATAGAAGAGGCTTATTTGAAAGACTTAGAATAAATTAATAAGCAATAGAGCAGAACGAATAGAAGAGGCTTATTCAAAAGAATTATATTAAGTTAATAAGCAATGATAGAAGTAGGGCTCATAACCAATAGCATTCCGTTTCAAACTAGGACTTATGATTTCACATTAGGTGAGGTACGGCATGACCCTTTCAGAGCAGGACTGAAGGTCTCACAGTAGGTGAGGCTGGGCATAACCCTTTCAGACTAGGATTGATGGTCTCATAGTAGGTTAGATGAGGCGGGGACATGCTTATGCTAACTAAAGTAACTAAGGGGTTAATAAATAGAAGTTCAAATCAGGGGATTTGGGCAAGGGGCGCAAATAGATTTTGTTTAGTAGGACCCAAATTGGCAGCATTTCCTTTCAGACTAGGACTGATGGTATCACAACACACTTAGGTGAGGCTGGGCAGGACCCTCTCTGACTAGGACTGATGGTCTCACAACGTAGGAGGTGAGGCTGGGCACGCTTATGCTGTTTAGGGTAAGAGGGAGCAATAGATAGTGTGAGCCTAATGGTGGTCGTGCGTGCGGCCTCGTTGCAGGGATATAATTCAATATTGAGTTCCAAAAGGCTAGCATGTGTCTTTTTGCTATGGGACCCATAGGATGGGGTTAGTTCACAGTTGGCGCAATAGAGATAGAAGGCCGATCAAAGGGTAGAATTAGGATTTCAGCCTAATTATAGGATTAGGAATTCAGCCTAATCAAAGCAACTAACAAAAACAAGTGCAAAAAATCAAAGTTAATCAATTACGTTAATTTAGTAGTTCATATTCCTTTTTCTTCTTATTCCCTTTTCTTCTTATTCCCTTTGTTTCCTTTATATATGCTAGTACTGTTGTAAGGTCGATTACTTTTACTTTGCTTAAAGATTCTAGTAATTACTATCATTCACTAGTCCTTTAGTCTGACCCACTTCTATATTTTCCCCTTTCTCTCCCCCATAGGCAATCAGGGGCAAGGAAGGTAGACTATAACTTCTTGGAAGATTTCTTTGGAGATCCCATCATGTATTCCTTTTTTTATTTCCAGCTTTTATTTCTTGTATTGTACTGGCACTGTATTGAGGGATAATTGTACTCTGTTTTTATGGAGACTTTGGTTTTTGATTTTACAAGACATATATAGGTAGTTTGACACTTGATGTATTTGGTATTTGGTGACTTATTTTATCATCTTATATTATGGAGTTTGGTTTTTAGCAAAATACTATAATTGTTTTCGTTATGTTGTTATTATTATTATTTAGTTTTTGTCTTGTGAATCTTAGTCTATGTTAGTTTTAGTTATACTTACAATGCACCACATCTTTTAGTGTGTCCTTCTGGGTATACTAAGGGGTGCAAGGTGTTAAAAACATTATTTTGAAATCAGTGATTTGTTCAAATTCATGTGCCTCTGATAATATGGATACCATTAGCATTATCGTATTTTGTCACCAAAAGTTAATACTATGGATGACTGCAGCATCTATTGCGCTTATCTTCTAGCCTCTAGATACAGAATGTTACACAAAGACCTTCATTGGATGGTGAAAATCAAATTACTGAATTGGTAAGAAGAATGGTGAGAGGAGGATCCACAAATCATTGTCTGGAAGATGTAAGAAAAAATCCATTCGCTTCCAACATCCAAAACGCGAGAAATCCTCCTAATTTCAAGCTTTCAACGCTAGAAATGTACGATGAAAAGACAGGTCGGACGATTCATATGATCAGATACATTCGACATAAGGAGGTGTTGGGTGCTTCCGGTGAGGTAATTGGGCAGTGTTTCCTATTGTACTTAATGGACTTGGCGGTAATATGGTTCAAACAAGTAGAGAATTGTTTCATAAACACATGGACCGACCTAGTGAGTAGATTCTTGAGAAAGTCTAGAGTTCATGACTCGCGACCAAAGAATGTGCTGACCTTTTCAAGCGTGAAACTAAGGCTCAAAGAAACCTTGAGAAGTTATTTGACACGATTCAGTATGGCAGCAGCTGCAATGAACAAGCCAGATCCATCATTAATTCTAATAGTAGTAATATTTAGAGTCGCGAATAAGACAGACTTCAAAGGTGCACTGGAAAGGGATCCACCTGTGGATGTTGTAGAATTCTACTATAAAGTTGAAAGATTTTTGCGAAAAGAAGATGATGAGGATGAAGCTAAGGATGCAAAATTCAATGCTGTGGACAACAAAGTGCCATTCGGAATGTGTAATGGAAAAGGAAAAGGAAAAAAAGAACCGATGAAAACTTCGGGGAACCGAAATGACAAAGGAATGAGCCGAAGTTCACTTCCTATGCTGACTTGACTAAGACCCTAGAGAGGATATATCTAGACACTAGGGGGCAAATCCCTAACTGAAATCCACCAAGAATTGAACCTACCGATAGGGAGAAAATATTTGGAAAGTTTTGCATCTTTTATGAACTAGATGGACATGAAAGGAATGAGTGCCTACACCTTTTTGATATAATAGAGGATCTGGTTCGGAACTACGAACTGCAACAAAACATGCAAACCGGACTGCAATGGTGTGGATGGAGCAACCACAACCTGTAGGGAATGCATCAAAGAACGGCCAGGGATCTGGTCCAAGGCTCAAAATCCCATGATCGGGATGAATGGGAGTCGAATCTAATTCTTGCAATCTGCGTTTTCATTTCTTTTCCTGTATTTTTATTTTCAGATTTAGCAATAAAGAAAATAATAACCTCATGCCGCTTACACTTGTACTGGTTTCTGAACGGTCCCTAGGCATGCTCTAAGTCGGATGCTTGAGATGACTACTCAGGACAACAATAATCTTAGACCACTAAGACATACACAAAACCTAACTCGATCCCTCGTCATGCTCTAAGTCAGATGATTGGAATGAATACTTAGGATTTCTTCTTGTTCGCTTTGATTTGATTTGAATATTTGAATTTTGAAAAAATCCATATCGAATGTGATGAATGATATTGATCTCCTTAGAGTCTCGACTGGAAAGACGGGATTGAAGTGCTAGGTGTGAGCTCCCTTGCTAGAGAACAAGTGAATGGGCTTGTACAAAAAGTAAGTCCACCTCACCGAGCAGATGGGCTTGCTTGGTTGTTGAGTTCCTTAGCCAAAGAGCAAATAGACTCAGTAAAGATCCGAAGAGATCATCCTCGTAACTTTAACAACAAACGATCTAGAGAGATTGTCTCCCTTAAAGTAAACATTAAACGATCCGAAGAGATCGCCCTCTTAACTTAAACGATAAATGATTTAGAGAGATTGCATATTGAAATAAATATGATCCAGAGAGATTGAACCTTATAACGAAAATACAATTGATAAATGGGTTTGAATGCCTTGTGATTAGAATTAAATTGATAAATCTCGAATGAAAGTGGGACGATTTTGGATATGTGATATAATAATTTCGAATGAAATTAGATATGCAATGTAATATGATATATGTGATGTAATGGCTCCAAATGAAATAAAAATCATTGTGATGTATAAACTACACTTAGGCAGAGTCTTAGGCTATAACATGTCTGGAATGACCTATGATTGTAAGAGATTCTAAATGAACTGCTTGCTTCACCACGATTGAAGTAACTGAAAATTGAAGACTGGTTATTAGAACTTGTTCTCGAACAAAGCATACCTTACATTCGAAAGGCATACATTGAGGGAGAGGGGTAAGTGTTAACCCACATTTTAGCAAAGCAGATTCATACAGAACTTAGAAGATTGAAACAGGGACGAAAATACTTAAAACTTGGCCAAGATACCAGGAAGGACTATAAGAAAAGCTCAGGAAAGTATGGAACCCAAAATAATTATGACAAGATACCAGGAAGGACTATAAGAAATGACTAAAAACAGTTGTATCGATAAACAGCTCTATAATTATGACAAGTTGTGCATGCAGCTGGGTACATGCACTAATTTATCCATCTAAATGGGAATATGAAATAAAATAATTTATTATATTTTTGGAAATAAAATGTATTTTTGACATATCAACAATGGCATCACATTTAGTAATTGATTTCTGAATTTAAATTGAGATTTAATGATTCAATAATTATTATAATTATTTAAATATTTGTTTTAAAATGATAATTATTCATTTTAATTAATTGTGAAGTAATAATAAATCAATTATAATAGTTTTATAAACAGATATATTTGGTTTGAAAATATAAGAAAATTTGTACCGCTTTATCGATATAACAACATTTCTTGTAAACAATTGTATAATATTAAAATATATGATTTTATAAATCAAATGTGATCATTATTTATTAGTTAAAAATGATAAGAAATTATTTTTCAAATATTATTTACATTTATATATAAACTAATGTATAAGTGAAAATGTGATCGGGAATCGGCTTCTCGATTTTCAACGATTAAACGAACGGAGGTTGTTAAAAGTTGTTGCAACCTTATTTATATCACTTGAACACATATCTAACATACACATAAACATCCCAACGTATATATGAAAATATATATACATACAAATATACTTACCATTTACATTTGAATTTACGTATAGTAAAAAGGTTAAATATCTAAGATATTTTCTACGCTAAAAAGCAAACATCAACTCACTTACACACCATCATTATCACACACATTGAGTCACAAGGGTGAGGTGGATTGCCTTGTGTTTGGAAGAGATGGAAGGAGTGTGGTCTAGGGGTAAATTTGTAATTATGCATTGAGATATTTATTTTTAAATTGTTTATATAAATACCCACCATTCTTTTCATAATTTTACACCTTATTCAACTTCATCTTCTTCCTTATTCTCAAGCTTTTCCATGGCTTCCTACCTTAAGAAGATTATGAAGAAATTTCTTTAAATTTATATAAGTATATATACATAACCAATCCAATTCAAAACCAAAGCAAATCACCTCCTTTCCTCACTCAAACCCCATGGCCACTACCTCCTACAGCAAGGCCGAACACTCTACTGCCTCAAGCATAGGTCGTGCCCTTCTTAAGGTCCAAGGCTTGATTCCATAGGCTTTAATTTGATCGTAGCGAAGTTAAAAAGAATTTTCGAGAAGTTAGAAACAACGAAGGTGAGAAACTCTGCAGTTGTGTATATATATGTATGTAATGACGATGATGTGACCTGATTTCTATGGATGTTTACTATGCTTTAATCATCAAGTTTGGTTGTTTTAATACGATTGTTTAATGATGTTAAAAGTCACACTAAATACACGTCGAATATCACAAAGGAAATCACTTTTCTTTAATAAATGAAATGGTGTATATGTGATTATTAAACCCCATTGAAATGATTCAAAATGGTTTATATATCTTTTATAAAAACTAAAATCCAATTTGGTGAAGCATTGACAAGTTATGAAAACTGAGTCAAAAATAGGCGCGTCGTGTAACGGTAGTTCGCGATTTCACACCTCGAAAGTTAAATCCGTTTACACGATTGATCCAGAGTTGGAATTCTTTGTAATAAGAATTTTGAAAACTCTTCAAATCATGGTTTTCAAACAAAAGAAAAAGATCGAGATTTCGTTAATTCAGTTTTGAAATATGAGCAAATAAAAATTTCAAAACGGTTACGGTTTGCCAGTTCAGAAACCAACGTGAATAATTCTTTATAAATTTTATTTTTAATTATTTAAAAATATGCAATAAATTTCTATAAATATTTTAAAATGTTATAAAAGAGATTTGAGTTATAAAAATGTATTTCTAAATGATAGAAAAGTAGTTTTGATTAAATAAGCTTAAAAGCACTAGGCACATCACTTTTTGCAACATTTTCAATAACTTTTGAAAAATGGCTTTAAACTTAAGTATTATTTCCTAAATATTTTATTAACGTTTCAAATAAATAAATAAGTATTTTAAAGATGATATAATGGTTTTACACTTTATTTTAAATAGTTTAAATAAATGATTTAAAGAAAAGCTGTTATAATTAAGTGATTAAATCTTGGCTCTAAAAGCCGATGAGAAAATTAGATTTTTCAATTCGTGAGATCTGGATATGAGATGCTTAAACTAAGGAGATGTTTAGGATCAACCAGTGCCCTGGCTCACTGGGCCGTTTTTTGGATGAGGAATAGATAAGGTCAAAATGTCAAAAAGTAGGGAAGTATAAAAGATTTAACTCTTTCTAAATTTGATACAACTTAGATTGTAAAGTGTCAATCTTCGTGTACATGGAATTAAATTCCAAGGAGGGAACTTGTACTATCCATATGAATTTAGAAGGTTATTTCATCATTATTTAATGGATAGTAAAGGTTGAATACATAAATTGATGTCAAGCAAATATAGTTAAATTTCTATGAATCCACGTGACTTAAATACTAACCAATTTAGATCTACCATCTTATATAACATGGTTTCAACCTATTAAAAAGATATGTATTTGAAATAAGAAATCTTTGTCAAGATTTAAACAAATGATTTTGAATTAATTTAATTCCTATACTTAAATTTAATTATTTTGGGTTTAGAATAAGTGATGTTTTAAATAACATTATTTTTGACCCGTTTCAAAAGTGATGATTTAGAAATAAGAATATTTTTTAAGATTTAAATAGATCATTTGGAAATATTTTCCAAAATAAAAATGAAATGATTTGGAATTGTTTTGAGATTTAAAAAGGGTTTTAATTAAACAAAGATTTGATAAAGGAGGTTTAATGATTCCGTATATACTAAAAAGAAATGGTTTAAAGATATATATCTCCAGAAGATATTTTTGATAAATAGAAAGTTAATCAATCAAATGATAAGCACCTATTTACATAAACATCTTTTTATCGATGATTGTTCCGAAGGAACTAGGGTCGGATTTGAGCGATTCTTATTCAGAAACCACTTCGAACCAATTTACGAGTTCGAAAGTAAAGATATGTTAAAGACAATGAAGTTGAAAGTGGGGATCTTTATAATGGAAGGGTTGTTTGTTTCGGAGTAGCTCCCGAGATAAATAGATAGCAGTGCCCCCTACTTTCTAGGATCTTCATATGCAAGGACTACTCTCTACTAATCCTAGGAGTAATTCTCGATAGGATGTGGTAGGAGAGTGCCTTCAGTTTGTCTTGTTCTTGAAAAACTTATATAGATGAATGTTGGACATTGCATTTCTAAGATCACAATGCAGTGGTCTCTACAAACATATATCTATTTGGTGGTGTAGGAGGTAACCCCTCTTATACTTAACACATTTTTTTGAGACCTACGGGCTCAAAGGTTGTACTTCTATAGAAATCCATAATATTTTGTTGGAAATGACCAAGTGGCATTTTAAGTGAAAATGTTCTAAGATAGGTAAATGTTACCTCTAGCCTCAAACCCGGGGAATTGTAAGACAGAGGTTGCTTTAGAGTTAAGTGGTTCGCTACCATTAGAGTATTATATCACTGTTTTAGATTTATTTTGCGCCTGCTATGACACTGGGTAAGAAAATACATGGTGTATAATATGAGAGCTCTCAGATAGGTCGGGAACGGCAGGAGTGATATCATATTTGGTGCTATCCACCATTGTATGGTCTGTGAGTAGGACAGTCTTAATTCGCAGAGGTTTCGAAGATGTCAATCCTCGATGCATCTCTCTAGAGATGCACTGTATGGGAGGTAGCCTCTTAGCTCACTATTCATTTAGAAATTCAACCTCCAATAAGTGCCTTTGGTTTTAGCTGTAAACCTATTATGCTAGAATTTAATAATGCAACAGTAGGCTAAGATTATGTAAATTTACTTGAAATGTTTTTAAAAGAATGTCACTAAAATAAATATTATCAGATTTTATTTAGCAAATGAAATGGTTATCAGAAGGTAAAGACCCATTCCGTGTTTCTATGCGGTGTGCTTTTATGAGATATCATTTCGTTTTCCAAATACTCATATTTTGATTTTCCCACACCAGTCCCATGACTGACCCAGAGTTTATTTTCTTTCCCTCAAACTCTGGGTGCCCTATTTTTCCAAGCAGCATAGAAGTCAGGATTTTTTAGAGCATTTCGGAAGAACTCTGAGCGTGGAGTTAGAAGATTTTTCTAAAGATTGTTTTCCATTTGCAACACACATATGTACTATTGTATTCCGCATTTGTAAAGGCAGATATTTATAACTATCCATGTTGATGTTAAGTTAAACTCTGATAAATGTATTTGAAATTTTCCACTGTAAGGATTATAAATGAAATAATATATGTCATTACATCCATGCAAGATTCTGTTGTATCTTTATTTTCTTTCTATCCTTAATGGTCGGATTTTCCAACACTTGAATTTGCGGCATATGAATACCGAGGATGTATCAGTGTCGATATTCGAGAGTCGAAAAGGTGGGCCGTCATATTTTGTATCAGAGCTTAGGTTGAGCAAAAACCTGAGCCTGATAGAGGTAAAGTCCATTAGTGATAGGCTTAGTAACACCCTAGGATGAGTAACTTATTAAAGATAGAGTTAGTAACACCCTAGAATGAGTTGTGAGTATATTATATAAGAGAACGTAATTGTTAATGATATACAAATGATTTTTGATTTAGAAAAAATATAGTAAATGAAATAATTTTACCTAGGATCAATTTTGAACATAAAGAATAAATTTTGAAAACTATATACTTAGATATTCTATAACTTCAATGATAGTTTAAATCAAGATTAGTAATATCTATGTATAAACATCATATGATTAGAATTTCCCAGTTTGACTATAAGATGTTTAATAACAACACTAAGAAGATTAAGAGTAATACTTTGGAAAGGGATTTGGATAATGAGAACTTTTGTCTAAAAAGGGTTTTTGGGAGAGAATTTTCAAAGGATTTTATTTGAAATATTCTAAGTATTGATTGGGAGAAACAATATCGTGTGCTTAGCAAACTATTGCCCTTTAAATTTTATAATTAAAATGGATTCATGCTGGGATAAACTTAGATTTATAACCTAATATTTTAATTTGTTAAGACAAATAAAAATCTTAGCATCTAAGTGTTTATTGTTGATATTTGTAGAAAAACACTTGAGCTACAGGAGAAAGTATTCAAAAGGAGAGACCTCAAGAGTCAACTGAGGATGGGAAGAATGATCAAATCATTCTTTCGAGTGACGAGGAGGAATCCGAGAAATGGCCACTTAGTAATATTAAGCCCATTATTAATGGAGAATTAGATCCATACACTCGACTAGATAAAGATGGTTACCCAATGGTCGAAATGCGTATATCTTCCCTGATTCCAAAACTTATTATAGTGTCTAGTGACAAAGATATCCTTCAGGCCTTAGAAAGAATATGGATCACTGATCCTGTAAGTTCAGAATTTGAACCGAAAGAAGAAGTTAACCTGAATAAAACCCGAATACTATGATATTATAGTGTCTAGTGACGAATAAAACCCGAATACTATGATATCCCATGATTATATTGTCTAGTGACGAATAAAACCCGAATACTATGATATGCTATGATTCAAACAACAGTAGTAGAGATAGCAACGCCATATAGGAGATAGATGGTGATGATATTATTCGGTGAAGAGTCATCAGATTCCCCCATTCATTGAAATGACATGGAAGACAAAGAGAAAGAATTGTGGATCTCGAGGAAGAAGAAGTGCAAGGTTTAGAAGAACTAGAAGAAGGAGAAGTTATGTAAGAAATGCTAGTTGGACTGGGGCATGTGCTATGGAACCAGCCCAAGTTGCCTTACATAGTGGATGTGACTGAGAATGGAAATGAAGTCGACGATGAAAAAGATGATAGTGATGACAATGAAGAAGTCGTGTTTGACTTTGGATATGGAAGTGGACCATTAATGTCGAACTCGGAGGAGTGATTATGATGAGAGATTGGAAGATTGGAAGATTTGGAACCACCTATCTAGTATTAGTGTATAGAAGCAAATGTATGTATGGCTTGTAATGTTGTTATGTTTGTATCAGTATCATGAAAACATAAGTAAATTTAGAAGGACTTAAGAATGGGTGAAATACAAGCGGAGGATGATGGCTGTAAGATAAGGATGAATATAAAGGATGTATAATATAATTATGTCCTTTGATTATGACTTTGTTCACATGTAAATACAAAAACCACTTGAGAAATTTTCATAAGAATAAAACTATATTTTTATGAAATGTTTAGAAACTTAAACCAAGATTTTCTAAATATTTTGTAAAAGGTAAAAAGTATATGAATTTTACATGAATTATTTCGTAACACAAATTTGACCTAAAGATTGGAATATAGGATTTTGATATCCGAAAAGGATATATTACTCGATGATTTAGAGCAAACATTAATGAGGATTTATAGTCGGATACTTACATTCTCTATCATAGTTGAGAGCTATGCAAGGAAAATAGAAGTTTATAATCCCGATCAAAGTCCGCACTAGAGAACCGAAGGATCAATACTATTTCGGAAGTAAAGTTGTAGATTCAAATAGTAAGATTGAACCAAATATTTCGTACGGGTAATCTATATACATCATACATCAGTAAGTTTAAAAGTAAATATTTTATGCAAATATCTTTGGGTTTTTCATTGTAATTTCAGGGACAAAATTCTTTTAAGAAAGGGACTTTGTAAGAATCCGCAAATTTATCACTTTGATAAATTATATTTATTTTTGAAATATTCAATTATAATCTTTTCAATGTAGATTATTTTTTCTTGAATAATAAATAATGATGGTAAGCTTATTTTGAATAAGTTTTTATAAAAGTATGTACTTTGGAAAAATATCGATAAGACCGAATATTGTTTTATCGATAAATAGTGCTATAATTATCAAAAGTCGCACATGTAGTTGGATAGATACACTTATTTATCCATTTAAATAGGATATGAAATAAAATAATTTATTTTATTTCTGGGAATAAAATGTATTAATGACATCATCAATAATGACAACATATTAATAATTAATTTATGAAATAAATTGAGATTTAATGGTTTAATAGTTATTATAATTATTCAAACAATTGTTTATAAATGATAATAATTCATTTTAATTAGTTTTAAAGTGGTAATAAATCATTTTTAATTTTTTAATAAAAAGTTGTATTTGATTTGAAAATATAAGAATATTCGTATCGGATTATCGATATAACAACACTTTTATAAACAATTGTTTAATATTAAAATATATGGTTTTATAAATCAAACGTGATCAATTTTATTTGTTAAAAATTATAAGAAATTTGTCTTAAAATTTTGTTTAAATTTATTTAAATTAATTTATAAGTGAAAATGTGATCAGGAATCGGTCTCTCGATTTTCAACGGTTTAATGAATGAAAGTTGTTTAAAATTGTTACAAACTTGTTTATATCACTTGAACACATATCTAACATACCATACACACCCTAACATATACATGAACACATACATGTAAACAAATATACCATATACAATTGAATTTACATATAATAAAAAATTATAAATATCTAAGATATTTTCCACCTTAAATGGTAAACATCATCTCGCTTACACACCATCATCATCACACATATAAAGGCACAAGGCGGGATGGCTTGCCGTGCATTTAGAAGAGATGGAGGGGTGTATGCAAGGATCAAATGTGTAATTATGCATTTAGATATTTATTTTCAAATTTGTTCTATAAATACCCACCATTCTCCTCATAATTTTACACCCTATTCTACTACATCTTCGCCCTGATTCTCAACTTTTCTATAGCTTCTTGACTTAAGGAAATTATGAAGAAAAATATTGCAAAAACAAATCAAATTTATATGTATATATATGTAACATCTCCCAATCTGGAGACCCAAAACTAACGGCTACGGATGTTGTAGTCATCCATATTATTAATCCTCGACGACCAAACATGGCAATGTTAGATACACTGATACGCAGAAACACATGAATATGAAAAAAATTTAAAATGGCAAACAAAGTCCACATTCCATTTCAGAATATTTCAAATTCTCTAGATAATCCCAGTGCGCAGAGCACGTTTAGACAAAATATACTTATTACAAAATACGCCAAGGGCGACATATGAAGATGCCCATATGGATGGTCAAAGTATAGAATAAGGCAATAAAACAAATTTGCTATGACAACCAAACATAGCAGAAATACAAGAACTCTAAGTAACTGTCATGCCTCCTACACATCACCGGAAGCTTTATTCGTCTAAAAGAACACATGAAAACCCTAAACCCCGAACTACTCAAAATCAGTTGAATACCCGAGAATTAAGGGGAAACATAAACTTCGAGTCAGACATAAAGCCTGGTATGAATAATAATCTACCATCTCAAACCATTTAGATATCAAGTGAGACCACGCCTCTTAGTGGAATGGGTTTTCCCTTTACTAGTATCTAAAACTTTATAATACCACGCTCCTGCATCTACAACGGTTATGACAATTCAAAATAATATGATATGATGATAAGCAAAACAAGTGAATCAATTTTGGATTAAGCATCCCCATTCATTTTGACCATCTGTCTCGGTTATAGTTTCTTGGATTACTATTTAGCTAATAGTTTTCATGGGCTGACTAATAACCGTTTAAATGTTTATGGACTCCCTATCCTATTTCATAGTTTTCATGGGCTTACTATGAACCTAACGTTAAATCTAATATCTTTTTCGTTATCCTAGTTTTCATGGGCCGAATAGGAACCTATTGACTAACTGTCAATATCTTAATTCAGATATAGTTTTTAAGGGCTAACTATAACCAATTGGCCTTTGCCGATATCAAATCATAGTTTTCATGGGCTGACTATGAACCTATTGGCCCCTACCAATATCTTTTGCTATACACAGTTTTAGTACGCTTACTGTGAAACTATTGGCCCCTTCCAATACCTTTAATAAAGATTTTAACATTTCTTAAGTTATATTCATTACTCGATCAACCTAGTTGGTTATTCTACCCTTCCCCAAAGTGCTGATATGAGTTAATTACGATGTGAATAAATATATGAAAAAGCAATCATAACAACAAAATAATACAACACCTATGGTTTAATATCCTTAAAATAATTTTATATCAAACTTGGTAAATCCTCTAAACCTTTTATTCAAGTAAAACTTCTTCAAAAACTTCAATTCAAAGCTCTTTATTTATGCCATGGTTTTTCCCTTAAAATGAGATTAGCTTATTTGTTTTGAAAACCTTAAAACATCTCTTTCGAAACCCCTAGATAGCCTCCTTCAAAAGCAAAGAAAATTCCTTTTCAAATCACTAAGAATATACCTTCGAAGCTCTTGTTAAATAATCTCTTTCAAAAACAAAAACCTTTCGATGGTATTAAAATATTACTTCAAATCTTTAGAAACATAGCTTCAAAACAAGTGAAAGTACCCCTTTCGAAAGTATTGGGTTTTACTTTTAAAAGATATCTTTTAGGTCATAGTGAATATAGGAGAAAGTATCTCCTTTGAAACCATTGATAAAACTATTTTGGGAAAATTTTGATGATGTCAAAACCATCTATTTGAAAGCTAAAAACCTTTGAGTAAAACTTAGAAGGATAGCATCGAAACCCCTTTCAACTCCATTGCCTTCGAAACCCTTAATCCCTTTTGAAAACATTTAGGAAGTGGCTTTACATAAGTTTAAAACAAAAGAACCCTTCGAAAGTATTGATGACTTCAATACACTCGAAAAGTAAAAGAAAAGTGATTGGGTTTCGACTGGGTCGGAACCACTTCTTTCGAAGGCATTATTTTATAAATAAACTAACCACTGCGAAAGCCTGTACCTTTAAAACATGAAATGGAAACCTCCTTTGAAAGATGTTTAGAAAAAACCCTTTCGAAAACATATGCTTCAACTACGTTGAAACTTTAAGTAAAACAAAGCAGACACTTAACATTTTAAAACAAAAATGAGGTTTTGACCCCATCGGAAGCATTGCTTTTGACACCATGGCTTCTGCCTTTCCTTCAACCTACTACGAACCATCTAAGTGTTACCTTGTGTATTGGTTTTGACTAAGTGGGTTTCGGCTAGGTTGGTTTTGACTGAGTTAGAGCGGAATTGGAGTCAAAATGCACTACTATAGGAGGTGGAACCATTTTTCTGAATAAAGGCTGAAATTATGCGATTTTTAATAATTTCTTTATAACTACCTACCTATTTGTAATCCTTTGATTGGTTTGCCTTAAAAAAATTCAAATACGTTACAAAATAGCTGCCGCATCTATCTGATCTTAATCAAGGGGAAAAAGTAACGTTTAAGCCCTTCGATTAAGCAAAACCAATATTGCAAATAGGTCCTTTTAAAATAATTTATTTTCCATAGCAATTCAATTAGGAAAAATCCCCAAAAATCATAGAAATTCGCTTTCATCATATTATCAAACATATTAAAATTTCAGAGCCAATTTCGTCCTGAAATAATCGGAATAAATTTCAAACCCAAATGTATCATATTTTTGTTTAGAAATTCATAATAAATTTTCCATAACTTGGAAAATTAAGAAAATTTAAACCCATCTCTAAAATCATGTTTTACCAAACATATAATTTATACATTGCATTTTAAAATTGATAACAAACGATTTGTGCCAGAAACCGAGCAAATCATATGTAAATAAATTGGTTTAAATCAAACACAGAATAATTCACGTATATCATCATCCAAGACATCATAAAAACAAATTTGATCATTAATCCAAAAACATATGATTATAAAAAAATAGAGATGGTACTATTATTCAACTTGGGTATGATAAGGAATTTGAGATTTGTAGAAGATTGACTCCCCTAGCTTTGATCCTTAACTTTGCTTTAATTTTTCTTCCTCTTTTCGCTTGTTAATGGCCAGCTTCCCTTAGGGTTTGATTTGCGTTTTAGGTTTTTAGAATGAACGTGAAAATGAGAAAATGAAATGTAAATGTGTATAGCTATGAATCAAAAGGTGCGGCTATTTTCCAATATGCCCATGTTTATAATTAATAACATATAAGCCATTCTAAGCCTATTTAATCAATTACTTAAGCACGACCTTCTTATAGTTTTATTCATATCCCAATCCTCTTATCATCGTTATTCTATTTAATTTATCTAATTAGATCTTTTGAATAATGTTGTAAAAAATTTAAGGATGTTACATGCTCCCCTTTTAAAGAATTTCGTCCTCAAAATTCAGTAAGGATAAACGTAGCAATCATCCATAATTCCTAACAACCATACTCTCCTATCTGACTAGCTATTATATATATAAATCTAATATAGACATACCCTCACAGCAGATCAGGATAAGTATCTCTATCCTGTCTTCTGTCTCTCAAGTACAGTCCATCTCGTTGTCGCTCCACTGAACCATCACCATCCTGACTGTCTTATTCCTCAATCTTTTCTCATCCCTTGCTACAACCCGAACTGGTTATCTAACAGAAGTCAAAATTAAGCTCTACTATCAAGTCTTCCAACCTTGCCGGAGGAATAGTAGTCTTTGGATCATGCACGTACTTGAGAAGATGAAACACATGAGATACATTATGGACACCTATCATACTGCTCGGTAACTCTACTATGTATGCGAGCTTCCCGATCCTTTCTAAAATCTGGAACGGTCTAGAATTTCTTGGTGCTAGTTTCCCTGACTTTCTTAATCACACCACACCTTTCATCGGTGACACCTTAATGAAAACTTGATCCGCAACTGAGAACTCTAGGTCTTTAAGCCTCTTATCTGCGTAACTCTTCTGTCTGGACTGAGCTTCATTCATCCTTCCTTGAATCAACTCAATCTTTTCTGACGCCTCCCTAACCAAATCTGGACTTAAGACAAATCTGCCTCCAGTCTCCAACCAACATGCTGGTGATTTGCATGGCCTTCCATACAAAGCTTCAAAAGACGTCATTCCTATACTAGTCTGGTAACTATTATTATAGGAAAACTCAACCAAATTTAGGTGATCTTCCCTAGATCCACCAACGTCTAATACATAAGCTCTTAATAAATCCTGGAGTACCTTGTTGATTCTCTTTGTCTACCCATCCTTCTGAGGGTGATATGTAGTACTCATATTAAGCTTGGTACCTAATACCTCCTATAGACTCTCCCAGAATTTACAAGTGAACAAAGCATCTCTGTCACTAACTATACTACTAGGAACTCCTGAGGTATCATCCTGGTTGACTTAATGAAATGGGAACTCTTGGTCAGTCTGTCCACTACAACCCATATACTTTCATTTCCTCTATTTTACCTTGGCAACCCGTCTATAAAATCCATGAATATCTAATCCCAATTCCAAACTGGAATCTCTAAAGGTTGAAGAAATCCACTCGGCTTCTAATGTTCAGCTTTTACTTGTTGACAGTTTGCACACTGCCTAACCCACAAGCCGACATCCCTTTTCATACATTCCTAATAGAAGCTCCTCTTCATATCCTGATACATCCTGGTTCCTCATGGATGTATTGTAAACTTAAATCGCTGACATTCTCCAAGAGCTTCTTTCCTCAAGTCCTCAACATTCGGAACACACAACCATTCCTTCTTTCTCAACCATCCTCTTTGGTTAAGAGTAAAGTCTTTTAGATCACCAATCTCAATTCCACCCTTAGTCCATTTAATCATCTCGTCTAATACTGGATCCTCTTTTTGCTTAGAAGTAATCCTTTCGATCAGCATTGGTTGAACTTCTAAACAAGACAGCATGGCGGTACTATGACTAGAACTAGCAGTCGATCATAACTTCTCACCACAACTGGCCAAAGCTTCTAAATTCTTCCACTTTGTCAACATAGCTAACACCACATTCTGGTGTCTTATGCTAAGAGCGTCCTCAAACTTACTACCTTTCCTTATTGTATATCATATACCAAAATCATAAGCAGCCAAAAACTCCAGCCATCTCTGCTTTCTCATATTCAACTCCTTCTGAGACAATAAATACAGTAAAGATCGGTGTAAAGCTCAAATCTTTCCCCTAAGAGATAATATTTCCAAATCTTCAATGCAAAGATCACCGCAACCAACTCCAAATCATGAGTAGGATACCTCACTTCATGTAGTCTAAGCTGTCTGGATGTGTAGGCAATAACTTTACCCTTTTACATCAGTATTGCTCCCAATCTAGTTCCACACAAATTAGTATACACTACCAACCCTTTGGTTTTCATCTGGAGCTACTAACACCAGTGCATTGGTCATCGAATTCTTTAACCTAAGGAATGCTTTCTCAAGTTTGTCGGACTAAACAAACTTCACTTCCTTCCTGGTTGACTTAGTCAAAGAAGCTGCGATCCATGAGAAATCCTTGATGAATCTCCGATAGTAACCAGCATGTCTAAGAAAATTCCTAATCTCAATCACCCTCTCTGTTCCCTTCCAATTATTCACAGCTTCGATCTTATCTGGATCTACTGACAAGCCTTTCTCTGAAACCGCATGACCAGGAAACTTAACCTCTTTCTTCCAAAAATGACATTTGGTAAACATTGTCTTTAGCTGATTCTGCCTCAGCTCCCAAGTACCACTCTAAGATGGACTTCATGCTCTGTCTCATCCTTTGAGTATACTAAAATGTAATCTATAAATACTAGTACAAACCTATCCAAGTACTCTTGGAAAACTCAGTTCATCAAATCCTCTAGAAAGCAGGTGCATTCGTTAATCCAAATGGCATTACTAACCACTCATACGAACCATATCTAGTTCGAAATGCTGTCAAAGGAATATTGTCCTCTGCCACTCTAACTGATGGAAACCTGTCGCTAAATCCAACAGGGAAAATATTCTGGCTCCACTCAACTGACTGAACAGATCATCTATTCTTGGAAAATGATACATTTTATTAATCGTTCTTTCATTCAACTTATGATAGTCGATGCACATTCTCAACAACCTATCTGGTTTCTTCATGAGCACCGCAGGCACTCCCCAAAGCAAATTGCTTGGCCTAATAAAATTCCTTACTTCAAGACCCACTAGCTGGACCTTCAATTCCTTCATTCCAGTTGGTGACATCCTGCTAGGTGGTCTACTCATAGGTTCAGCTCCTAGCATAAGATCTATCCGAAACTCAACAGCTCATTTCGGAGGTAGTCCTGTAACTAGCTCAAAGACATCAGCAAACTCTCTTGCTACTCGAACCTGACTTAACTCATCTTTTATTTTCATAGCACTTAACAAAGCACCAACTCTTCGGTCAGAATTCTCCATTGAGAATATGGTTCAGTTATGATTATTTGGGTGTCTCAGCGATAACTCCCTATCTTGACGAAGTATTTTGGCCTCATATCTAGCTAACTAATCCATACCCAAAATGATTCCAAAATCTACGATATCAATAACGTACAAGCTGCATGCAAACTTATGACCCTATAAATCAAGTTCGAACTGGTCACATCACAACCCTAGAGTTGCATATCCTTCTATTAGATTTGCAGCCCTTAGGAAAGTAACAAGGTAAGTGGGTTCTAAGCGTAATCTATCAACCAAACACTGAGATATAGATGAATGTGATGTACCGGTATCAAAAACTACCCTAACTAGAAAACTCTAAGTCAAAAGCATACCTTCCATCACATTCTTCCCTTTATCAGCTGCAATAGGCCTAACTAGTCCAATAGCAAAAAACTTTCCTTTGCCTGCCGTGATTGGCTCTGGACGTTGATTCTTGTAATGTATAACTTGATCACAGTTGAAGCACTTCACATTCTTCTTATTTGCTGCCTTCTTCCCATTACCTAACCAACACTCATTCGCATAATGACCCTTCTTGTCACACTTGTAGCAAACTAACTCTGCCTTTGCCTTCTTGGTAGTATCTCCCTTCTGGCTCCCTTCCTCTCAAAGAACTTTCTCTTCTTCCACCGAGAACCCTGAATTTCCATTGGCTTCTCTCTAGCACAACTAGCAAGCATCTCCTCATGGCCATCTCCACAACTAAATTCCTTAGATCATGGAGATGTAGCAGTGTCGCCTAGCAATTTCGGGCCTCAGTCCCCTAATGAACTTCTTGTTCCTTCTGACGACGGTGTCTATAGTATTATTTCCATAATGAGATAATTCCTCGAACTTAGTGGCATACCCAACAATAGACATCTCTCCCTGCTCCAGATCCATAAATTACTCATCAGCTATGGCTTAACAAACTCAGACATAATTTTTTTCTCAAATCTCCTTTTAAAATCAGTCCAAGTCAAATGTTCTTCGAAACTCCAACAGTAATACTATTTCACCACTGAAGCGCTAACCCTTGTAACTTCCTAGAGGCCAACCTTCTCTTTTTCCCATCATCTAAACCCAAATCAGCAAGGATATGCTCACAATGCAACAACTAATTCTCTACTTTTGCATCCTCCGCCCCCATGAATGGCTTCCTACCAAGACTGGTGTAGTATTTACTTAGCTTAGCATAATTATTCCCAACTGGAGCCACAGGATTAGCTCCTCCAACATTTCCAACATCACCAACAGCAACTCTTGCTTGCATCATATTGATGAAGAACTAATACATCGCCTCCATATTTACTGGTGGATTTCCAGCACCTACATTGGCATCAGTATTTTGGTTATTAGCTTAGTCGGTCGACCCAAAATCCTTTTGTTGGTTGATCGAGCATTTGCATTGGTTGTGGTGCTTCCTCCATCAAGATTTCCTCTTCCGTTTCCTGCTTCCATATCTCCTTTCTCGTAAATCTGCATACGACCCTTAGGAAGACACAAAAGAACAGTCTAAGAGAGTGAGGAATACATACTTATATATATAAATATATATCAAATACAAGTATGTTACTATAGCGTTAACCCAAACCCCAACCTTATTATTTGGTTCATCGAATTGTATTTGAAAAATCTTTTAGGTTTAAGTCTCTTTTAAAGTTTCATAAACCTATGCTCTAATACCAACTTATAACATCCCCCTACTTTGAGGTCCAAAACTAAGGACTAAGGATGTTGCAGTCATCATAGTTATTAATCCTCAGCGACCAAAAATGCAATGTTAGATACATTGATCCACAGAAACACAAGAATTTGGAAAAAAAATTAAAACAACAAGCAAAGTCCATATTCCATTTTAAAATATTTCAAATTCATTACATAATACCAGTGCATTGACCACGTTCAAACAAAATATACTTATTATAAAATATGCCAAGAGCGACATATGAAGATGCCTCCTTGGATGATCAGAGTATATAATAAGGCAATAAAACAAGTTTGCCTTTACAACCAAACACAACGAAAATACAAGAACTCTAAGTAACTAGTATGCCTCCCACATGTCTCTAGAAGCTTTATTCATCTAAAAACACCTTAAAACCCTAAACCTCAAACTACTCAAAAGCAATTAGTACCCCAGAGTGTAAGGGGAAAACAAAAACTTGGGTTAGACATAAAGCCTGATATGAATAATAATCTGCCGTCAAAAACCATTTAGATATCTAGTGAGGTCACGCCGCTTAGTGAACGGTTTTTCCCTTACTAGTATCTTAAAAACTTTAAGAAAGCATATACTATGCTCCTACATCCACAATGGTTAAGACAATTCCAAACAATATGATATGATGACATGCAAAACAAGTGAATCAATTCTGGATTACCCATATGCAGCGACAATATGATATGCATGCCCTTACGGCATATCAGGATAAGTATCCCTAATCATGTCTTCTGTTTCCCAAGTACAGTCCTTCACATTGTCACTCCACCGAACCTTCACCAACCTGACTGTTACGTTCTTCAGTCTTTTCTCATCCCTCGCTAAAACCTGAATTGGTATCTAGAAAAAGTCAAATTAGGCTCAAATATCAAGTCTTCCAACTCCACGACCACCACCACCTATAACCTAGACCGATCACTCCACCTCTTCAAGAAAAGGTTGTGCCATTCTAAAGGTCCAAGGCTCGATTTCTTAGGCTTTAATTAACCGTAGTGAAGCAATAGTGAATTTTCGAGAAATTAGAAACCAATGAAGGTAAGAAACTATATATATGCATGTGATGATGATGATGTGATATGGTTGCTATGAATGTTTATTGTAACATCCCCTATCTGGAGGCCGAAGCTAAGCACAACAGATGTTGCATACATCCACAATATTAACTTCCACTGACCAAATACAGTAACGTTAATGGTATCCCTAATATCAGAAGCACATGAAAATGAAACAAAATCATAAAATTCAAAAAAAAATTTAAAGATAACATTTAACAAAACATGTTTCATATTCCATTACATAATCCCAATCATTTCTCAGGTTCAGATCAAATATAATTATTACAAAATATGCCAAGTGCGACATATGAAAGTGCCTCCTTGGTTGACTAGAGTACTAAATAGTCATAACTTACTTAATACAACACAGTAGAATAAAACAAACAAAAAACTCTTAAAAAACTAACTTCGGTCTCCTGCTCGTCTTCGAAAGGCTTTATTTGTCCGTCTGCCAAAACCTAAAAAATCCTCAACCCTCAGCCTGCTCAAATCAATTTTGAGCACCCAAGAGTTTAAGGGTAAAAACATAAACTTCGGGTCAGACAAAGCCTGGTGTGAATAATACTAAATATCTTGGTTATTTGATATTAAGTGAGACTACGCTGCTTAGCGGAACAAGTTTCCCCTCACTAATATCCTTTTAAAACATATCTTTTGCAAATCATAATCCTGCAACCAAAATGGTTAAAACAATAATATCAATATCTTGAAAGCATGTAAATTAGGTAACAAATGGACCATCTCCTCGAACAATGTAGTTTTGTTTGGCTATCTATTAATCTTAGGCCGATTTGAGCCTACAAGACACAAATAATCTAACTTTTGTTAGATGCTCCCCTTCTTGACGGTCTGTCCCTAACTTACTTCTCCAGGGTCAACCAATCCTAATGGTTTTGTGGGCTCACCAATAGCCTATCTCTGTACAAATATATTCCTTTATGTGTATAACATCATCTTAGTCTTATTTGTGACAAAGCCCTACACACTGGAAATTTGGATTAAATTCGCTTGGGGCTAATAGCTAATGTATAGGGCGAGACCATATAACAGTCCCATATAGTATTCTAATATCCGAGTCCTTTTACTTAGGGTTAACTAACCAAAAATTTTCCTTGAAAATCATTTCTTTCAAATTGATTTAAACCTTTAAATCATTCTTTAAACAAGGAAAATATACTCTATGATTTACCCAAATCATCTTACGATGTTATATATACTTTACAAAAAACTTTGTTACTGAAAAAATTTGAACCATTGAAAGTACTCCTTTCGAACCCTTTGAAAGTACCCCTTTCGATACAAGTTAAACCTTAGGCCAAAAGGCCAAAACATACCTTTCGAAACCACTCATAATCAACCTTTCAAAATCATTGAAAACCACCACCTTTGAAAGTTTTAAAACATTAGACATCCTATCTTTAAAACACTTAACATTGCCTTTCGAAAAAATTAGAAACCTTCCTTTTAAACCTTTCGAAACTATTGGGGAACCACCCCTTTAAAACCTACATTTAGACCTTTCGAAAGCATAAAATCCTTTGCACACAGCAAACCTTTCGAAAGCATTTGGTTCAAGTAAAAAATGTGAAAAACTTTCGAAACAATTCAAAACTATGTTATTCGAAACCCTTGGGTTTATCTTTAAAAATCTCAAAAGTGTTATAAAAGAAAAGGGTCGAAAGCAGCATTTTTGAAAGCTATTTCCAAAGCAAATGAAGTGATGGCGTCGAAACCATTCCCTTCGAAAGCAATGGAGAAGCGGCTTGGATTTTAAAATAAAGGGAATTTTCAAACGCACTACATTTAAAGGAAAAAGGCAGTAGTAAGTGGTTTCGACTCAGGCAAAAGCAATTTCTTAAAACAAAGGTATAACCATTTCTTTAAAACAATTTAGCCCATTCGAAAGCTAACGAAGTTGAAAGCTAATTAAGTTGAAAGCAAAGTAGGCACATTCTCTTTTAAAAATGAAGACATGCTTCGACCCCTTCGTAACCGTATACATCGACTTCATATCTTCTGCCTTAGTCTGATTCGCTGTGTACCAAGTATTGATACCAGGCACATTCGTTTCAACTGAGAAGGAGGCGGAAGTAAGGCGTTAGAAGGAGGGTGCCGAAAGTAATGAAACATGTAAAAAGCAGGTTTAAACTAATTTTTAGGTTTTTAAAATAATCTTTTCAAATAACTTGTCTTATTTGTCAAAATATTATTTGTCGTTAATTTCTTCTCTAAAGTGCAACCAATATTCCAAAAATAAAAGATTTAATTTACTTACAAAATACCCCTTCTCCTTTTATAAATATATAACTTCTTTTATAACTATATAAAACATTGAAGTCCCATGTCTTAGATAATTTATATATTCATTAAAATACTTAGGAAAATTCTATAAAAATTCCTATGAATCATTTTTAATATGTTTTCCAACACATATAACTTTCAGACCCAAGATATATAATACTTAGCCGTAAATAATTTTAAACCCCAATAATCATTTTCTTAACTAGGAAATTAGTATTAAACCCGTGTTAGTCCAAAAAATTTTAAAAATTGAGAACCATATCTAAAATACCATTTTTGATGTAAATCTAAAATTTCTAGGCATCTGGATTCATATAATTGGTTTTTCAACCTAAAACATATCATAAAACCTATGTGAATTATCATAAACCATCAACAAGCATATATCTTCATCTCTACAATAAAAAAAGGCAAATAACTTTGCAAAATTAATTCGGATTTCATCATAAAACTGAAGACAAGAAAAATATGAGATATAATCACCTTAGCTTTGAGATTAAGGAATTGAGATTTGATCTTTGATTTTGTTGCTTAAGCTTTCCTCTTGATCCTAGCTTTATTTTATTTTGTTTTCCCTTAATGGTGGCCAGCCTCAAGTTTATATTGTGTTTTGTGAATGTGAAGTGAACGTATAGAATATGGCTTAAGGAATTTAGGGTATAAGAATAATACGAATTCCTATATTGCCCTTGTCTCTTTCCTAACATAGTGTTTCATTTCAATTTACATAGTTTATTTGGATACATGGAATGACTACCCCTTAGTTACACAAATCTCAATCCCCTAATCAATCATTATTTTGTTTAATTTAACTAATTAAATCTCCTAAATAATGTTACTAAAAATTAGGTTCGTTACAGACTACCCTCCTTAAAGAATTTCATTCTTGAAATCATGATAAGGTACTCAAAAAATTAATCAAAAAGGTAAAACATACCATCAATGAAATAAGGATAAGCGCCTCTAATCCTGCTCTCAATCTCCTAAGTATTATCCCTCTCATCTTCGCTCCACCAGACTTTAACTAATCTAACTGTCTTGTTCTTTAGCCTCTTCTCATCTCTCACGACTATACGAACTGACTTTCTAACTATAGTCAAATTAGGCTCTACGACTAAGTCCTCCAACGTAGTCATTGCTATAGTATTTTTTGAGTCTCTAACACACTTCCTTAAATGAGAAATACAGAAAACATCATGGACTCTTGCCAAATTGTTCATTAACTCTACTCTACATGCGAGTTTCCCTATCCTCTCTACAATAGAAAATGGTCTCATCGGTGACAATTTCCTCGATTTTCCTAATCTGATTACACCTTTCATCCATGATGCCTTAAAAAAAACATGATCTCCGATAGAGAACTATAAGTCTTTCTGTCTTCTAGCTGAATAAATCTTCTGCCTAGACCAAGCTTCCTTCATCCAAGCCCGAATTAACTCAATCTTCTCTGTAGCTTCTCTAACTAAATCCAGACCAAGAACCAACCTATCCCCAGTCTCTAACCAACAAACTGGTGATTTGCATGGCCTTCCATACAAATCTTCAAAAGGTTTCATCCCTATACTATCCTGATAATTGTTGTTATATGAAAACTTGATTAATTGTAGATGGTCTTCTCATGATCCTTCAAAATCTAACGCACAAGCTCGTAACAAATCCTCCAAGACTTCGTTAATTCTTTCTATTTGCCCAACTGTCTGTGGACGGTAAGTGGTACTCGTCTTGAGCTTGGTACCTAAAGTATCTTGTAGACTCTTCCAAAACTTGGTAGTCAACAAAGAATTTCTATCACTTACTACGCTAATAGGAACTCCATGAATTTTACCTATATTTTTCATAAATAACTTAGTTAAAACAGGTGCGGTCCTAGCTGACTTAATTGGAATGAAATGGGCACTCTCTGTCAACCTGTCCACTATGACCCATATACTTTCATCTGTTTGACCTTGGTAACCAATCTATAAAGTTCATAGAAATTGAATCCCACTTCCTTACTGGAATATCTAATGGCTGGAGTAACCCACTTGGTTTCTGATGTTCGGCCTTTACCTGTTGGCAGTTGAAACACTGTTTTACCAATAAGCCTACATACTTCTTCATACCTTCCAAGAACAAACTCCCCTTCGTACTAATACATCTTAGTTCCTTCCATATGAATAGTGAACTTCGAACGGTGGCATTCCTCCAAAATCTCTTTCATTATGCCCCCCACACTTGGAACACACAACCTTCCTTTCTTTTCAACCACCCATTCTGATCAAGACTAAAATCCTTCAAGTCATCGCTCTTTGTTCCATCCCTCAACTTCATGATCCGTTCAACTAATACTGGATCCTCTATATGTTTAGAAGCAATCCTTTCAATCATAATTAGCCGAACTTCTAAACAAGGCAATGTAGAAGTTTCCTTACTAGATCTAGCTTCAGATCTCCACTGCAATCTGCATGTCATCAACATTTTCAAATCTTTCCACTCGGCTACCATCGCTGATACTGCATTCTGATGTTTCCTGCTAAAATCATCAACTACCTTATTTTCTTTTACAGGTGTATACTCTATACCAAAATCATAAGTAGTCAAAAACTCCAGTCACTTCTGCTGTCTTATATCCAACTCCTTCTAAGAGAATAAATACTATACAAACTTATGATCTGTGTCTAATTCAAACCTCCCCGCTAACTCCAAATCTTCAATGCGAAGATCACCATAGCTGACTCCAAATCATGAGTAGGATATCTTACTTCATGCGGTTTATGCTGTCAGGGAGCGTAGGCAATCACTTTACCTTTTTGCTTCAACACAGCTCCCAATCCAGTCCCACATGCATCGGTATACACCACCGACCCTTGATTTCCATCTAGGACTGCTAACACAGGTGCATTGGTCAACAAATGCTTTAAATTAAGGAATACTTTCTCACATTTGGCGGAGCAAACAAACTTCACCTCCTTCTTGGTTAGCTTAGTAAGTCACTGCTATCTATGAGAAATCCTTAATGAATCTCTGGTAATAGCCAGCAAGTACAAGAAATCTTCTATTCTTAGTCACCATCTTTGGTCTCTTCCAATTATTAACAGCTTCGATTTTATTTGGATCGACCGACAACCCTTTCTCTGAAACCTCGTGACCAAGGAACTTAACCTTTCTTCCAAAAATGACATTTGGAGAACTTTTCTTTCAGTTGATGCTACCTCAACATCTCAAGCACCGGTCTAAGATGAACTTCATGCTCCATTTCATCCTTAGAGTATATCAAAATATCATCTATGAATACCAATACGAATCAATCCAAGTGCCTTCGGAAAAACTTGTTCATCATATCCCCAAAGAATGCTGGCACATTAGTTATTCCGAACGACATCATTAACCATTTGTATGATCCATATCTGGTGCTAAATTTCGTCATAGGAATACTATCCTCTGCTACTCTAAACTGATGGAAGCCTGTTGCTAATTCTAACTGCGAAAATACCTTGGCTCCACTCAACTGATCGAACAAATTGTCAATTTTAGGCAACGGGTATTGATTCTTTATCATCTTCTCATTCAACTTACGATAATCGATACATAACCTTAACAATCTGTCCGGCTTCTTAGCAAACACTACAGCTAATTCCCAAGGTGAAGTACTAGGTCTAATAAAATTCTTGCCTGCCAAATCTACCAGCTACACCTTCAGCTCCCTCATCTCAGTGGTGTCAGCTTGTTTGGCGGCTTACTTACCGATTCTGCACCAAGCTCTAAATCTATCCGAAACTAATTGGCTCATTTCTGTGGCAATACTACTACAGGCTGAAAAACATCTGCGAACTCTCTAACAACAAAAATGCGATTCAACTCGTACTCCACCTCCACAACACCCAATAAAGCATTCACCACACAAATAGGGTTTTCAATGGTATATTCAATCAATCGCTACAGTCGGGGTGTCTAAGTGATATTTTCCTATCTTGGAAAAATATCTTAGCAACATATTTACTTAGCCAATCCATACTCAAAATAATTTCGAACCCTATGAAATCAAACATGTGCAAACTAAAAACAAAGGTTTGACCTAACAAATCAACTCTAGGTGGTCATACCTTATCCCAAGTGTCGCATACACTCCTATCGGATTTGCAACCCTTAATGAAGTAACTAAATATGTGGGTTCTAGGTTAAGCTTCTATACCAAACAACGGGATTTAAAAGAATGTGAAACACCGATATCAATCAGAACATTAACTAACATACCATGAATCTGAAGCATACATCCCAATACAACTTTTCCTTTTTCCTCTTCTATTGGCCTCAAGGTAGCTGGCTCCAAAGCAAACACTTTGCCCCTTCCATCTATAGCAGGCTCCTTGCATTGGTTCTTGTAATGACCAATTTGATCGCAACTGAAACAACTCACCGATTTCTTCTTCACGGTTTTCTTTCTTTTGCCTCTCCGGCACTCATGGGCATAGTGTCACTTCTTATCACACTTGTAACAGACAACTTCTGCCTTTCCCTTCTTAGCAGCTCCACCCTTCTAAGCTCCTTTCTTTTGGAAAAACTTTCTTTTCTGACAGCCCCACATTGTAATATCCCGAAATTTCTAGAAATTTAAAATGTGATAATCGCTTAATTTAAATTATTTGAAATTGATTAAATTGTTATTTTCAAAAATAAATAACCAAATAATAATAATATAATGTCTTATTTATGGTTATAGATTGGTTTTAAAGTAAGAATAATTATTTTGTATTGTGTAAATAAATTCTAAATTGACTTTTTGTTTTCAAAATTGATAAGTGTGTTTAAATATATTTATATCTGTGTATTTAAAATTGATTTTAAAATAGGATAAATTATTTATAAATAGGATAAATTATTTATAAATAATAATGATCTTATTTAAAAATTGATATTTATATTTATTTAAATTGATTTTAGATTTGGATTTTTAAATTGACTTTGAATTTGAATTCAAGGGAATATACTTACATCTTAAAATAAAAAATAATATAGTTTGGATTTAGAATATATAAATAATGTTTTTATTTAAAAATAAGATTTTTTTATATTATTCTTTTTATAGAAATTTATCTATAAAAAATTGAATATGTATATAAGAATAAATACAAAGGCTTTTTGAAATAGCATTTTAAAATTGAGTTTGCAATATTATATATAATTTTATTTAAATTATAATTGGTTTTATTTTATTTTCTTTTAAAGATTGTATTTATATAAATTTAGAAAACATTTATAAATTTATGAATATATTTGTTTATTAGGAGTTTAATTAGAAAAGTATTTATAAATTAAGAAAACATATTAGTTAATTAGAAAATCATATTTAAAAAGCTCTTAAAATTCCTTTAGGATATGTATAAATAAATATGGACAAGTGTTAAGTTATAAATCTCTTAGATAACAAGTGTTAAAACATTAATATAAGCTAGAGACATATGTCACTTTTATTTGCGATTTTCTTTTAATTTTAACGAAATCTAAATTTACTTATATAAATTCATAATCTTCTTTCTCATTTTTCTTTTATTATCTTCTTTTCAAAAACTAAGCAAACAATGGTAGACCAAAACCTGAAATTTCCTCAAGATCAAATGCAATCGTCACTCTTCAAAAACCAGAAAAATCCTCAAACCAAAATCTGAAATTTTCCTCAAATCGGTAAATACTCCTCAGCAATTCATTTCCAGAATCAAATACAAATTTGTAATCTTCTTAAACCAGAAATGCATGAATCAAAACCTGATTCATCTCCACCGAAAATAACTCAAAACCAAAATCAGTTGATTCTCTCAAGATCAAATACCTGAAAAAAACTTTATGCTCAAGCCTGTGATCTGTTTCTCAAAATAAAACTTGCAATCAAATGACCAAAACCTAAAATCAAGTGCAAATCAAATCTGCATTTCCCATGTCTATAACCATCCTTCAAAACTATATGCCTGCAGTATGTTTTTTTTAAAAAAAATTCAAGCATTGCCAGTTTTCAAAATGCATGCAAGTGAATCTGGGTCAAGGCAACCTGAAGCATTTCAGTTTAAAAGAAAAACAAAGGACTGAAGCTTTTCTGTTTCAAAAAGACTTCATTTTCAAGTTCAAATGTTTTGCAAGTTTCCAGTTCTTTTTTCAAAGCTCTGCATCTCTTTGATATGTGAGTAAACATTTTACAAAAATTTAAGTAGTTAATTATCTGTTGCATATGAGTTTGTGATGATGTTTATTTTATATATATATATATATATAAGTTTGCCTCTTTGTAGATAAATATGCAATATGTTTTGTTATGGTTTCAATCTGTGCACGCTTGATTTCATTAATCTTCTCTATTTTTTTTCCTTACTGCAGAATTTAAGTAATAATCAGATCTTTAAGCTATTTCTATTTAAACAACTGTTAGGACTTAGATTTAAATAGAATAGGTTAGTTTAAGTATAAACTAAGAACTAAAAATTACAACTAAGTATCTGGTACTTGAAATTATCTGGAAAACACACAATGTAGTGACACTTTAAAATCAATGTTTGAAATCGAATATTGAAATTGGATGAAATAATTATATAATCTGAATTGTCACTGGAAAATAGGAATTTTAAAAAGAAAATCTCAATTTTTTAATGAAGTTTTGATGGTGAATTTTGGGTATTACTAGAAATGGGATCTTTGGCAATATCTGATGATCACAAATGTTATAGTGATCGAGATCTTGAGGGGAGGTTGACGTATGATTGGGAAGCATGGAAAAAATGGTATGGACGCTGAATGATCGCCGTAGTGACGGCGGTGAAGTGATTTGGGTTTTAACCCTAAATTCTGTTGGCCAGGGAAAAGAGGTCATTGCCACTTATCTGGGTAATCGATTTCAGTAAGGGTTTGTGAGGTGGGCTTGTGGATGAACGGAGATGGATTGGCCAAAGTTGCTCGTCGTCTGATGGTCAGGAGTTTTGGTTCGAATGGGTTTTTGGCCATGGCAGTTGAATCAGTTTTAACTGAGTAACCCAATTTTTGATCGGGGGTTGGTGGCGATAGTAGGATGATTAGGAGCGGTTGCTATATTGATTTTCGAGGTGCCGGTGATCGTCTTTGATGCCGGAAGTTCGCTAGAGTTGCGTGCAGGTGCACATGGTGATCGGTGCACCATTGTTTGCTTCGGGGTTGTTTGTTTTTCTCGAGTAGGTCTCAGGGTATAGGGTAGATGACTCGGGGAAACTCGCATAATTCTTGGTTGTGGCTCGAGTTATTTCTGGGGTTTTTACAAACCTGGTTAAACTGTTAAGTTTAACTGTTTTATTTATTTAATCAAAATAGTTTTT
Source organism: Allium cepa (assembly GCA_030765085.1). NCBI lineage: Eukaryota > Viridiplantae > Streptophyta > Magnoliopsida > Asparagales > Amaryllidaceae > Allium > Allium cepa. The sequence continues at coordinate 388,926,855 of CM060939.1, read as the reverse complement.
AAATTTTCAAGACAAATTATTTTAAAGAAAAGATGATGTACTTGTTCTTGGGTCAAGTACACATGGGTTGAACCCAAATTGAAATGTTTAACCAGATTTTTAATTTAAAATAAAGTAAGCTTTAAATTTTAAATAATTAAGCTAAATTAACTTCTTGAAATTTATTTCTTTAAATTGAATTGTTTATATAAATGAAATTGTATGAACGGTTTTAAATGTTTTAAGTTAAAACCTTAATATTATTTTCAAACTTATTTTGAAATATAAAAAGGAAATTTATAAGGAGATGTTTTATTGAATTAGTTAATGAATAATGATTTATAAGTTAAAAATTAAAGTTTTCAAGTATTTTATTAACTTGAAACTAAGGATTGTTAATTAATAATTAAAGGTAAGTAATTGATGATTACTTATATTTTAAACTAATTAATGAATTAAGTTAAGTAAAGTTTTCAAGGTTAATTAAAGATAATGTTTTATCTTAAGGGATAATTAAGTTTTTAATGAATTGTAATTAATTAAGTTAATTAAGAAAATTTAAGTTTAATTAATTCAATTAATTATTTAAAAGGGTTAATTAAGTAATTAATTAGGTATAATTATTAATTTAATTAACTAATAATTATGATGGTTTAATTAATGACTAATGATTAATTAAATTATAATTATTTATTAATTAAGTAATTAAACTAGTAATTAAGTGATAATTGGGTTTCTTGATTAATAAATAAAAAGGTTATTAATATATAATGTAACAACCCGGTATTTCGCGTCGATTTACAATCGACATTAAACGATTAATATCTTCGCTAATTACCAATTGAAGTTTTCAATCGAGTGAAAATCTTTTGTAGTTCGTTTAAAAATGGATTAAGTGTTGTTGGGCTTTAAATGTTGAATATTGGCCCACGTTTTCGTTTTTGTTGGTGCCGTGTTAAAGTGAATATGCCGTTCCCCTTTACTCTTTTCATTTTCGAAACCCTTAAACAAAAAAAAATAAGAAAACGAAATAAAAATGGAGGCGGTCTCGTTCGTTTCCCCCTTTTCCAAATTAGGGCTTCGGCAGTCGGCTTGTTCAATTCTTCGTGGTCGCTCGTCTCTGTGATGCTCGACTGCTTCAATTCGTCGACAAGGTGAGTGACATTCCTCACTCACATCTAATTCGTCTCCATGCTTCGGCAGTGTAATTTCGTGTGAATGTTGACGGTTTTATTTGACTTGTTCGATTTTCTCTGCTTAATTAGTTTTCGTTGTTTTGGCTTCGATTTGATTTTTTGTTCGGTGCTGATACTCTGCTGCCTTGAGTTTTTGGGGCTGTTGATTTAGATTCCATGACTTTCATTGTTTATGGTTGACTTTTATTCTCTGCAGTATTTTTTTTCTCTCGAGGCCTTCATTGCACACTAGTCACTGAGCATGTTGTAGCTGGTCATTGCATTTGTCATCTTCACTATGACCTGTTTCACTGTCATGTTTGCCTTCGAGCTCCTTGATGATTGCACTGCTTCATCATGGCACTTGACCTATTTCGATTTGGGCACTGTCTCGTTAAACATGTCTAATTAAAACTGCTGCCTGATTTTGTTATATCGGTAACATGCTTTGTTCCATCACTGCATTTTCATCACGGCTGTTGTTTCACTGTCTTCAGTGAATCTGGGGGGTTATCTCGAGTTTGCACTTGCATATCCACTTTAAATAGCTATATCACTGCATATGCTATTTTTCCATGTTATCGAGTGGCTTGGCAGTTGTATTGAATCACGATAGTTGTGATTTGACCTTTGCCTTTTGTAATTGCTGATAGCATGCATATGTTTACATGTTTATGCAGCTTGCATTTCAGTTGTATTTTTGAGATTTTTTTGCCTGTAGTGTTTCATTCCTTTGAGTTATTGCCTCAGGCTCGTTTTCGATTTGGTGTGAAACTCAGTTTGCATTGTGTTGCTTTATCATAAGTGCCCTGCCCAGTATTTTTACAAGTATATTTCATATACTTGTCACCAATTTCTTAAAATCTGTTGCCCTGTCCACTGTTGCATTATGTTGCACACTGCATTGTTGGTTATTCACTTGACTCAGTTGAACTATTACTTGTTGTCATCTTATTATGGCCTGCATATATTAAGTGCTCACTGATTTCATGCAAGTATTTCCACCTGACTGTACCCAGTGTTGGGCTGACTTCCAGTTCGCTTCGAGACAGTTTTGTTGCATTGTGATGTTGTGGTGGCTGTATTTTTAGTTGCAGTTGCCCTTGTATCCTTGTGTGCCTTATTTTACTGTTGTATTGCCTTCAACTCACTGTATTGTGTCTTGGGTCGAGCAATATCTGTTTTGTGGCAGTCCATGCCTTCACTTTAGTCACTGGCATGATTCATATTCAATTGCATAGTGCAGTTGCCTTTGTGTCCAACCATGTTGCATCTCTGTCACCTAGGGTCTGAATGGCATTTGAATGCATGTATACCTTATCCTTTCATATGTGACTAAGTCCCCTGTGGCATTTCTGTGCATCCTCCCTCTGCACACACCTATGCCATTTTTCTGCATATATCTGCACATCATTCCATGCTTGTATTGTTGCATTGCCTTACTGAACTTGATTCAGTAGTATGCTTCATTTTGCATCACTGTATATTCATACTGTTGGTATTCATATGTTTACGAGTACATTTCATATACTTGTAGCCATTCATGCAAAATTCAGTTGCCCTTTTTCTGGTTCATTTCATTTTGGAACCATTGCTTTGTGACCCTTTTCACTAGTGTCCTTCACTGTTGCATTGTTTGGGTGTTTGTTGTACATATGAACTTGATTCATATGTACGCTAGGCAATGTTTATATTGCATTGCCTTATTTTTGTGCTTTCTTCTTTAGCCTGTACCTGTACATTGCGTGCTCTTATGCAGTACTTGATGTCGCTTGAAATTAACTTCAAGTTCAGTGCATCCCCTTTCCAAGTATTACATTGAACTTGGTGACCTTTGTTACACTGCCTCCATTCAAAAGTATTATTGCATGGAGCTCTGTTGTTTATTTGATTATTTGTCTTTGTACACTCATGTTGCCCCTGAGTTGAACCGTAATTTATTTGGGTTTGACCTTGTGCCCGGTTGTGTACATTATCACTGTAGTGGCAAGGCAGTGCACGCAAGCGTGAACTGCAGCCACACGGTATTCATTGGGTACGTCATCACTGTAGTGGCAAGGCAGTGCACGCAAGCGTGAACTACAGCCACACGGTATTGGTTTTATTGTTATTTCTTTTGCTTTTGATTTATGCATCTATTTCGTATTCCATATGTGGTAGCGGCGAAGCAGTATACGCGTGCGTATACTGCAGCCCTACTCGTGTTGACCTTTTAATTGATATTCCAATTGTTTTGAATTGGTTCGCGTTATATTTACCGTTATCCGATTTCTTATTTAAGAATCGGATAGGTAAATTTGTTTCTGTGACTGTCATCTATTCATTATTTAATTATTATTGCTTCGGTGCATTAATAACTGAGTTTGAATTAGACTGACCCGAGTATTATTTTCTTTTGAAATTTAATACTCGGGTCAGACCGAGTATTTTCAGGTTGTTGATATTCTGCTTTGGGATGCTGCTTGAGCTATGAAGACTTATCATATCTTTTGGAGTTGTCGTGTCATTGTATAGGTTGATATGTATTCATGTATGTTAGTCGTTAATGTACTTGTATATATAACTTCCTGAGTCGACTGTTGTAGTTGTATCACATGTACCGTGTAAATGTATTGTAACTGACATCCGTTATTATATATGTATATGAGATTTTCTGTTTCATCTGTGTTCGGCATTCATATTATCTGTGTTATTAGTTTATATTTTGTCCTAGACTATTATAGCCACTGTGTAGTAGCTTTGAGTTTGCATCGACATGTCGGATTTCCTCCTGAAATGAAATGCATGTCTTTACTATCTGGCATATCGGTGCTCGCACAAGGCAATTACACGGATGGTCGCTCCTCAACAGCCTTATTCTCCGTGCTAGTTGACAGCACTACACCGTAGTGTTCTTGGCTAGCGTGGGTATCGAGGTGGGGCGTCACATATAATGCAAGTTAATTTGGAATTAATTAACTATTATTAAAGGATAATTAATTAATTAAGGATTGATTAAGTAATTATGGATTAATTAATTTGTAATTAAGGTTGTTAATTAATAATTAAGTTTTATTAATTAATAATTAAGAGATAATTAATTAGTTAATAAGGTTAATTAATTAATTATAAAAGTAATTAGGGATTGATTGCTTTGTATTAAAGGATTGATTAATAATTGAGATTTATTAATTAATAGCTGAAGGTAATTAATCTGTAATTAATGATTAATTTAGTTAAAGAGTAATTAAAGGATGAATTACTTGATTATGATTTATGAGGTGATTGTGATCATGTTAAGTTAATTAATTTGTTAGTTAATTAAAGATAGTCACATGGTAAATGATTAAGTATGCTTACTTTATGAGTTTTGATTAGAGTAATTACTTAAGATAAGTAATTGATGAATAAATTACAGAAGGTAATTGAGATAAGGGAAATTATTTATTGGGAAGTAATTTTAAATAGATAATTACTTGGTAAAGGAATTAAGGATTTATTACTTGGCGTAATAAATCAAAGGTTTCTTAAATGTAATTAAAAGTAACTAAGGGTAATTTATTACTGTTTATAATTATTAAAGTTAATTTAATTAATTTAAGCATGATTAATTAATGTAATTAATTAAGCAGTAATGTAATTAATTATAGTTGATTAATTAATGGAAGTAATTAATTAAGGTTCATTCATTAATATGATTAATGAGAATAATTAAGAATTAATTACTTAATTAAGAGATAATTAATCAAGGTTGATTAATTAAGATGATGATTTATTAATTGGTTTAATTAATGGATAAGTAAGCAAGATTTTTTGTGATAAAGGTAATTAATTTAATTAATTTTAAATTAATTAAAAGACAAAGTACTTAATTTAATTCATTTTAAATTAATTATAAATGGTGTGATTTATAGATCATTGCTTATGGGTGGCTGATTTATATTGAATGGCTTGGTTGTTTGATATCTCTGATGAGATATGTGTGATATATGATATGGATGCTTTGGTTGCATTGAGATGATAGTGTAGGTTATCTATTTGTGATGTTAACATGAATTATCTGTTGTGATGATAATCTATTGTGATATTGTGAATTATCTATCTGTGTGTATATAGATAGTTGAATTGAATTGTTTAACCTTAAACAACTTGGACCTAAAGGATACGTTTTGGATTTCGATGATATCGGGATCGGGTTTCCATATTTGGATATCCGAAAACCACATTGATCCAAATTAACGATAGGTCATGAATCTCAAGTGAAGATGAAGATGAAGATTCAGAGTGCAAGGGTTATTGTCGTTAACTCTGAGGGTGATTCCAAAATGAGTGTAACGAGATAATGCCTTCGGCTTCGTTCGAACTCGAAACGAACTTTTATGATTGAATGCTTTTAGAACATCATCAGGTGGACGATGAGCATTCTAAGTGATGTGTTCACTAAAGGTAATCGTAGCCTCAAGCCTCATCAACCGGGAATGGCTAAAACAGGGGAGGTGCAGCTAGGTTAAGTGGGTCATGCCTAAGTAGGACGAGATTTTCCCCAGTCTAGAGGTCCCTTTTTATTCGGCTTTGTGGGAGGTTGCTAGCTACAACCGCGGGGTTGTCTTGTTCGGAACTGTTCAGTATGGAATGGTTCCAGCCTTGTGTTGCAGGGGATTGGGAGTGATCCTTGGTACGGTGATCTAGGCCACGTACTGTGACGGGCGGTACCCCGGTAGTCCTGCCATTGTATGGAATCCAAAATCCAATAAGTGCCCTCAGATTTGATTGTATTACCCACTTTTGTGGCTAGTAGCTGGAATTTAATAAATGTAACAATTTCGGCTATTTCATATTTATTTGAAAAACCCTAGACTTATTATAATATCACTGAATTTCCTATCAAATGTTTTGGTTAACGTAAGGTAAAAACTTTTCCATGTTTATGTGTGGGAAGTCTTACGTGATACCTTTTTCTTTCAAAAGGTTTTTAAAAATTAAGCAACTTTAACCGTTTACTCATACCAGACCCATGTCTGACCCGGAGTTTATTCTGTTTTTCTTAAACTCTTGGGTACTCAAATTTTTACAAGTAACCAGGGGATTCAGGTTGGATTGACGAATTCTGGAGGAGCAATGGAGCAGGAGGCTTCTGCGTATAGATATATAGTATTCCGCTGCGTGTTCTCTGAGTCATTTATCTATGTTGTATATTGAGTTGCATAACTAGACAGGTGTTTATAACTGTCTAGTATGTGTTGTTTTAGCTGTGTATCTCTGATGTATATGATACTATATAATTTATTCGTTCCGCTGTTTAGATTCTGATGTTGTTTCTTTCTTTCTTCTCTGTCTTTTCTCTTTTCTATCCCTTTCTTTCTTAAAAATGATGTGTCTTTCCGTGGAGAGAAAGTCGGGTCGTTTCACTTGGTATCAGAGCATAGGTTGAGCAAATACTTAGGCTCTGTAGTGGTGTCTTTCTTGAGAGAGCATACTTGTAATTTTTATATATAACTATATATACATATCTATCTCTACCTATCTGTTGGGATACCTTTTCAGGTTTTCCAACATAAATTATAAAGGTAGATAGAGTAGTGGTGTGTGTAGCACGACTACCAATGGTTGGAGTTTGAATGTTTGAGATTAGAAGTGTATTTGTCGAGACTGTAGACCTAATACCATCTCGAGTAATCTTTGCAGTTTGGTATAAGGATTTCATTGATCTCTGAAGGAAACCTGTTAAGGTTCGGAGTTCATCTTTGAAGTGTAGGTTTGATAGCACTTGTGTGAGCGGATTTTTGAGCATTTGGATCTGTCGGTTAGGCAGAAGCAAGTGATGGTATCTTGGCAACCTCAGGAAGTAGTAGCTACGTGATGAGACACAGTGACTATGGATGTCTCCGAAGATGTTTTCTTTCGGAGCAAGTTTAAGGAAGTGTATCTATTTCGGGGTTGTAGCTGAGTTCAGCAGGATGTATGTGTTTACTTGGAGGTCCGAGTTTCTCAAAGAGCTTTGGGTAAGAAGTCTTCGGGATCTGTGTTAGCGGTGCAGCTCGGGAATGTTCTGTGTTCTAGCAGGAAGATCTTTTTGGCTTAACATTTCCTAGAGGTGGAATTCAGAAGTAGCAGAGAGGACCTGTTTCTTCGATGGATTAGTTGGTCGAGGATAAGCTGTTTTGATTGGTGAAGAGAGAACAGTATCTTGGACATTGAATTGGTTATTTGGATGAAATTTTTTTGTTTGATTGATAGTGTATGGCTGTTATGTATGTTAGGATTAGTTGAAATAAAAAAAATAAAACTTTGGATTATCTTTGTTTTAAATTTCGAGGTCGAAATTCTTGTAAGGGGGGAGGAATGTAATATCCCGGAATTTTCAGAAATTTAAAATGTGATAATCTCTTAATTTAAATTATTTGAAATTTATTAAATTGTTATTTTCAAAAATAAATGACCAAGTAATAATAATATAATGTCTTAATTATGGTTATATATTGGTTTTAAAATAAGAATAATTATTTTGTATTGTGTAAATAAATTCTAAATTGACTTATTGTTTTCAAAATTGATAAGTGTGTTTAAATATATTTATATCTGTGTATTTAAAATTGATTTTAAAATAGGATAAATTATTTATAAATAGGATAAATTATTTCTAAATAATAATGATCTTATTTAAAAATTGATATTTATATTTATTTAAATTGATTTTAGATTTTGATTTTTAAATTGACTTTGAATTTGAATATAAATTTGAATTCAAGGGAATATACTTACATCTTAAAATAAAAAATAATATAGTTTGGATTTAAAATATATAGATAATGTTTTTAGTTAAAAATAAAATTTGTTTTATATTATTCTTTTTATAGAAATTTATCTATAGAAATTTGGATATGTATTTATTTAATACGAATAAATACAAAGGCTTTTTGAAATAGCATTTTAAAATTGAGTTTGCAATATTATATATAATTTTATTTAAATTATAATTGGTTTTATTTTATTTTCTTTTAATGATTGTATTTATATAAATTTAGAAAATATTTATAAATTTATGAATATATTTGTTTATTAGGAGTTTAATTAGAAAAGTATTTATAAATTAAGAAAACATATTAGTTAATTAGAAAATCATATTTAAAAAGCTTTAAAATTCGTTTAGGATATATATAAATAAATATTGACAAGTGTTAAGTTATAAATCTCTTAGATAACAAGTGTTAAAACATTAATATAAGCTAGAGACATGTGTCACTTTTATTTGCAATTTTCTTTTAATTTTAATAAAATCTAAATTTACTTATATAAATTCCTAATCTTCTTTCTCATTTTTCTTTTTATTATCTTCTTTTCAAAAACTAAGCAAACAATGGCAGACCAAAACCTGAATTTTTCCTCAAGATCAAATGCAATCTTCACTCTTCAAAAACAAGAAAAATCCTCAAACCAGAAACTGAAATTTTCCTCAAATCTGTAAATACTCCTCAACAATTCATTTCCAGAATCAAGTGCAAATTTGTAATCTTCTTAAACCAGAAATGCATGAATCAAAACCTGATTCATCTCCTCTGAAAGTAACTCAAAACAAAAATCAGGCGATTCTCTCAAGATCAAATACCTGAAAAAAACTTTATGCTCAGGCCTGTAATCTATTTCTCAAAATAAAACTTGCAATCAAATGGCCAAAACCTGAAATCAAGTGCAAATCAAATCTGCATTTCCTATGTCTGTAACCATCCTTCAAAACTGCATGCCTGCAGTATGCTTTTTTTAACAAAAAAATTCAAGCATTGCCAGTTTTCAAAATGCATGCAAGTGAATCTGGGTCAAGGCAACCTGAAGCATTTCAGTTTAAAAGAAAAACAAAGGACTGAAGCTTTTCTGTTTCAAAAAGTCTTCAGTTTCAAGTTCAAATGTTTTGCAAGTTTACAGTTATTTTTTCAAAGCTCTGCATCTCTTTGATATGTGAGTAAACATTTTACAGAAATTTAAGTAGTTAATTATCTATTGCATATGAGTTTGTGATGATGTTTATTTTATTTATATATATATAAGTTTGCCTCTGTGTAGATAAATATGCAATATGTTTTGTTATGCTTTGAATCTGTGCATGCTTGATTTCATTAATCCTCTCTGTTTTTTTTCCTTACTGCAGAATTTAAGTAATAATCAGATCTTCAAGCTATTTCTATTTAAACAACTGTTAGGAATGAGATTTAAACAGAATAGGTTAGTTTATGTATAAACTAAGAACTAAAAATTAGAACTAAGTATCTGGTATTTGAAATTATCTGGAAAACACACAATGCAGTGACACTTTAACATCAATGTTTGAAATTGAATATTGAAATTGGATGAAATAATTATATAATCTGAATTGTCACTGGAAAATAGGAATTTTAAAAAGAAAATCTCAATTTTTAATAAAGTATTGATGGTAAATTTTGGGTATTATTAGAAATGGGATCTTTGGTAATATCTGATGATCACAAATGTTATAGTGATCGAGATCTCGAGGGGAGTTTGACGTATGATTGGGAAGCGTGGAAAAAATGATGTGGATGTTGAATGATCGCCGTAGTGACGGCGGTGAAGTGATTTGGGTTTTAACCCTAAATTCTATTGGCCTGGGAAAAGAGGTCATTGCCACTTATCTGGGTGATCGAGTTCAATAAGGGTTTGGAGGTGGGCTCGTGGATGAACGGAGATGGATTGGCCGAAGTTGCTCGTCGTCTGATGGTCAGGGGTGTTGGTTCGAGTGGGTTTTTGGCCATGGCAGTTGAATCAGTTTTAACTGAGTAACCCAATTTTTGATCGGGGGTTGGTGGCGATAGTTGGATGATCAGGAGCGGTTGCTATATTTATTTTCGAGGTGCCGGCGATCGTCATTGATGCCGGAAGTTCGCCAGAGTTGGGTGCAGGTGCATATGGTGATCGGTGCACCATTGTTTGCTTCGGGCTTATTTGTTTTTCTCGAGTAGGTCTCAGGGTATAGGGTTGATGACTCGGGGAAACTCGCGTAATTCTTGGTTGTGGCTCGAGTTGTTTCTGGGGTTTTCACAAACCTGGTTAAACTATTAAGTTTAACAGTTTTGATTATTTAATCAAAACAGTTTTTAAATTTTCAAGACAAATTATTTTAAAGAAAAGATGATGTACTTGTTCTTGGTTCAAGTACACATGGGTTGAACCCAAATTGAAATGTTTAACCATATTTTTAATTTAAAATAAAGTAAGCTTTAAATTTTAAATAATTACGCTAAATTACCTTCTTGAAATTTATTTCTTTGAATTGAATTGTTTATATAAATGAATTTGTATGAATGGTTTTAAATGTTTTGAGTTAAAACCTTAATATTATTTTCAAACTTATTTTGAAATATAAAAAGGAAATTTATAAGGAAATGTTTTATTGAATTAGTTAATGAATAATGATATATAAGTTAACAATTAAAGTTTTCAAGTAATTTATTAACTTGAAACTAAGGATTGTTAATTAATAATTAAAGGTATGTAATTGATGATTACTTTATATTTTAAACTAATTAACGAATTAAGTTAAGTAAAGTTTTCAAGGTTAATTAAAGATAATGTTTTGTCTTAAGAGATAGTTAAGTTAATTAAGAAAATTTAAGTTTAATTAATTAATTAAATTAATTATTTAAAAGGGTTAATTAAGTAATTAACTAGGTATAATTATTAATTTAATTAACTAATAATTATGATGGTTTAATTAATGACTAATGATTAATTAAATTATAATTATTTATTAATTAAGTAATTAAACTAGTAACTAAGTGATAATTGGTTTTTCTTGATCAATAAATAAAAAGGTTATTAATCTATAATGCAAGTTAATTTAGAATTAATTAACTATTATTAAAAGATAATTAATTAATCAAGGATTGATTAATTAATTACGGATTAATTAGTTTGTAATTATGGTTGTTAATTAATAATTAAGTTTTATTAATTAATAATTAAGAGATAATTAATTAGTTAATTAATTAGTTATAAAAGTAATTAGGGATTGATTACTTTGTATTAAAGGATTGATTAATAATTGAGATTTATTAATTAATAGCTGAAGGTAATTAATCTGTAATTAATGATTAATTTGGTTAAAGAGTAATTAAGGGATAAATTACTCGATTATGATTTATGTGGTGATTGTGATCATGTTAATTTAATTAATATGTTAGTTAATTAAAGATAGTCACATGATAAATGATTAAGTATGCTTACTTTTTGAGTTTTGATTAGAGTAATTACTTAAGATAAGTAATTGATGAATAAATTATAGGAGATAATTGAGATAAGGGAAATTACTTATTGGGAAGTAATTTTAAATAGATAATTACTTAGTAAAGCAATAAAGGATGTATTACTTGGCGTAATAAATCAAAGGTTTCTTAAATGTAATTAAAAGTAATTAAGAGTAATTTATTACTATTTATAATTATTAAAGTTAATTTAATTAATTTAAGCATGATTAATTAATGTAATTAATTAAGCAGTAATGTAATTAATTATAGTTGATTAATTAATGGAAGTAATTAATTAAGGTTCATTAATTAATATGATTAATGAGAATAATTAAGGATTAATTACTTAATTAAGAGATAATTAATCATGGTTGATTAATTAAGATGATGATTTATTAATTGGTTTAACTAATGGATAAGTAAGCAAGATTTCTTATGATAAAGGTAATTAATTTAATTAATTTTAAATTAATTAAGAGATGAAGTAATTAATTTAATTCATTTTAAATTAATTATAAATGGTGTGATTTATAGATCATTGCTTATGGGTGGATGATTTATATTGAATGGCTTGGTTGTTTGATATCTCTGATGAGATATGTGTGATATATGATATGGATGCTTGGTTGCATTGAGATGGTAGTATAGGTTATCTATTTGTGATGATAACATGAATTATCTGTTGTGATGATAATCTATTGTGATATTGTGAATTATCTACCTGTGTGTATATAGATAGTTGAATTGAATTGATTAACCCTAAACAATTTGGACCTAAAAGATACGTTTTGGATTTCGATGAGACCGGGATCGGGTTTCCATATTTGGATATCCGAAAACCACATCGATCCAAATTAACGATAGGTCGTGAATCTCAAGTGAAGATGAAGATTCAGAGTGCGAGGGTTATTGTCGTTAACTCTGAGGGTGATTACAAAATGTGTGTAACGAGATAATGCCTTCGGTTTCGTTTGAACCCGGAACGAACTTGTATGGATTAAATGCTTTCAGAACATCGTCGGTGGACGTTGAGCATTCCAAGTGATGTGTTCACTAAAGGTAATCGTAGCCTTATGCCTCATTAACCGGGAATGGCTAAAACAGGGGAGGTGCAGCAAGGTTAAGTGGGTCATGCTCAAGTAGGACGAGATTTTCCCCTTTCTAGAGGTCCCTTTTTATTCGGCTTTGTGGGCGGTTGCTAGCTACAACCGCGAGGTTATCTTGTTCGGAACTGTTCAGTAAGGAATGGTTCCGGCCTTGTGTTGCAGGGGATTGAGAGTGATCCTTGTTCGGTGATCTAGGCCACGTACTGTGATGGGCGGTACCCCGGTAGCCCTGCCATTGTATGGAATCCAAAATACAATAAGTGCCTTCAGATTTGATTGTATTACCCACTTTTGTGGCTAGTAGCTGGAATTTAATAAATGTAACAATTTTGGCTATTTCATATTTATTTGAAAACTCTAAACCTATTATAATAACACTGAATTTTCTATCAAATGTTTTGGTTAGCGTAAGGTAAAAACTTTTCCATGTTTATGTTTGGGAAGTCTTACGTGATACCTTTTTCTTTCAAAAGGTTTTTAAAATTAAGCAACTTTAACCGTTTACTCATACCAGACCCATGTCTGACCTAGAGTTTATTCTGTTTTTCTTAAACTCTTGGGTACTCAAATTTTTAGGAGTAGCCAGGGGATTCAGGTTGGATTGACGAATTCTGGAGAAGCAATGGAGCAGGAGGCTTCTGCGTATAGATATATAGTATTCCGCTGCGTGTTCTCTGAGTCATTTCTCTATGTTGTATATTGAGTTGCATAACTAGACAGGTGTTTATAACTGTCTAGTATGTGTTGTTTTAGCTGTGTATCTCTGATGTATATGATACTATATAATTTATTCGTTCCGCTGTTTAGATTCTGATGTTGTTTCTTTCTTTCTTCTCTGTCTTTTCTCTTTTCTATCCCTTTCTTTCTTAAAAATGATGTGTCTTTCCGTGGAGAGAAAGTCGGGTCATTTCACTTGGTATCAGAGCATAGGTTGAGCGAATACTTAGGCTCTGTAGTGGTGTCTTTCTTGAGAGAGCATACTTGTAATTTTTATATATAACTATATATACATATCTATCTCTACCTATCTGTTGGGATACCTTTTCAGGTTTTCCAACATAAATTATAAAGGTAGATAGAGTAGTGGTGTGTGTAGCACGACTACCAATGGTTGGAGTTTGAATGTTTGAGATTAGAAGTGTATTTGTCGAGACTGTAGACCTAATACCATCTCGAGTAATCTTTGCAGTTTGGTATAAGGATTTCATTGATCTCTGAAGGAAACCTGTTAAGGTTCGGAGTTCATCTTTGAAGTGTAGGTTTGATAGCACTTGTGTGAGCGGATTTTTGAGCATTTGGATCTGTCGGTTAGGCAGAAGCAAGTGATGGTATCTTGGCAACCTCAGGAAGTAGTAGCTGCGTGATGAGACACAGTGACTATGGATGTCTCCGAAGATGTTTTCTTTCGGAGCAAGTTTAAGGAAGTGTATCTATTTCGGGGTTGTAGCTGAGTTCAGCAGGATGTATGTGTTTACTTGGAGGTCCGAGTTTCTCAAAGAGCTTTGGGTAAGAAGTCTTCGGGATCTGTGTTAGCGGTGCAGCTCGGGAATGTTCTGTGTTCTAGCAGGAAGATCTTTTTGGCTTAACATTTCCTAGAGGTGGAATTCAGAAGTAGCAGAGAGGACCTGTTTCTTCGATGGATTAGTTGGTCGAGGATAAGCTGTTTTGATTGGTGAAGAGAGAACAGTATCTTGGACATTGAATTGGTTATTTGGATGAAATTGTTTTTCTCTATAAAAGCAGGCATCTTCTCATTCCTCAGAGTCATTTCCATTACAACATCAGATGGAGCCATGATATGCGGTAATATAGCCTTTGCTAATTCAGGCTTCAGCCCTCTAATGAACTTCTTGTTCCTCTTAATATTAGTATTAAACGTAGCATTGCCATATCTTCCTAGCTCCTCAAACCTCCTTGCATACTCAAACACAGTCATGTCTCCCTGCTCCAATTCAGCAAACTTTCTGAGTAGTATAGACTTAGCAATCTTCGACATAAACCTTACCTCAAATCTCCTTTTAAACTCGGCCCATGTCATGGTATCCTCATTAAATCCAACCGTCACACTTTTCCACCAGTATATAGCTACTTCTTGAAGCTGTCTTAAGGCAAGCTTACTCTTCTTCTTATCATTGAGCCCTAAATCTTCAAAGATTTTCTTAATGCAACAACCAGTTTTCCACTTCAATAGCATCTTCAGTTATAGTTAATGGCTTTCATCCTAGCCTAGCATAGTCTTTACTCAAAATAGCATAATTTTTTTACCACAGGGGCTTCCTAATTCCCTACTCCAGCATTTCTTCCAACCACTCCAGCAGCAACACCTACCAACATCATGTTAAAAAAGAACCGATGCATCTCCTATGTCAACTTGCGGGGCTCGAACACCCAAATTTCCAACTTATGCCTGACCTTGGTTCTTTCTCATATTTGGTCTTCCATTCCCATTTGTTGTGGTGTTTCCCCTTCCAAGGTTAACTCTTTCACTTCTAGCATCTATATCTGTATTCAAGCCTCATGGGATATAGAAGAATAACCTAAGAGAGATAGTAAACTAGAGATATGGTGTATTCTTATATATATAGCAAATACAAGTTAGTTACTATAGCGTTATCCCATATCCCAATCTTATCTCTAATTCCTTATGATTATGTTTTCAAAACTCATTTTAGTTTATAGTTTTTCATAGACCTATGCTCTGATACCAAGTTGTAATATCCCCTATCTAGATGTCTGAAGCTAAGTACTATAGCTGCTGTAGTCATCCACATTATTAACTTTGGATAACCAAATATGGAACTGTTAATGGTATCCCTAATATCAGAAGCATATGAATATGAAATAAAATCACAGTACATTTCTCAAAACGTGTTTCATATTCCATTACATAATTCCAATCATTTCCAGGTTCAGATCAAATATAATTATTACAGAATATGTCAAGAGCGACATATGAAGATGTCCCCTTGGTTGACCAGAGTACTAAATAGTCATAACAAACTTAATACAACACAGCAGAATAAAAGAAACAACTCCTAAATAACTAACTTTAGCCTCATGCTTGTCTTCGTAAGCTTTATTCGTTTACTATTAAAACCAACCCTCAGCCTGCTCAAATCAATTTTTGGCACCTAAGAGTTTAAGAGAGAAAAAATAAACTTCAAGTCAGACATAAAGCCCGGTGTGAATAATACTATACATCTTGGTTATTTGATATTAAGTGAGACCACACCGCTTAGCGGAACAGGTTTCCCACATTAATATCCTTTTAAAACATATTTTTTGCAAATCTTAATCTTGTAACCAAAACTGGTTAAAACAATAATATCAATATCTTGAAAGCATGTAAATCAGGTAACAAATGGACCATTTGTCCGAACAATGTAGTTTTGTTTGGCTAACTATTAACCTTAAGCCGAGTCGAGCCTACCAGACAAAATATACAAATAATCCAACTTCTATTAGATACTCCACTTCTGGATAGTTTATCCCTATCTTATTTCTCCGGGGTTAACTGATCCTAATGGTTTTGCGGACTCACCAATAACCTATCTCTGCACACATACACATACATATACATATACATATATATATATATTACTTAGTGTGTATAACATTATTTTAGTCTTACCCATGACAAAGCCCTGCACTGGAATTTTGGACAAAATTATGTCGGCCTAATAGCTAATTTATCGGGCACGACCCTATACTAGTCTCGTTTGGTATTCTAATATCTGAGTCATTTTATTTAGGGTTAACTACCCATAAATTTTCCTTCAAAACCATTTCTTTCAAATTGATTCAAACCTTTAAACCATTCTTTAAACAAGGAAAATATACTCCATGCTTTACTCAAATCACCTTGCAATGTTATATATATTTTACACCAAACTTTGTTAATGAACACATTCAAACCTTTAAAAGTACCCCTTTCGAACCCATTGAAAGTACCCCTTTCGATACAAGTGAAACCTTAGGCCGGAAGGCCAAAACATACCTTTCGAAACCATTCATAATCAGCCTTTCGAAATCATCAAAAAACATCACCATCGAAAGCTTTAAGACATTAGACATCTATCTTTAACACACTTAACATTGCCTTTTGAAAACATTAGAAACCTACCTTCTAAACCTTTCGAAACTATTGGGGAACCACCCCTTCGAAACCTTCATTTTGACCTTTCGAAAGCATTAAAATCGTTTGCAAATATCAAACCTTTGGAAAGCATTTAGGTTAAAGTAAAACATGTGAAAACCTTTCAAAACCATTCAAAACTATGTTATTCAAAATCTTTGGGTTTATCTTTAAAAATCTCAAAAGGGTCATAAAAGAACAGGGTCGAAACTAGCACTTTCGAATGCTTTATCGTAAGTGAAAGAAAAGATGGTGTCGAAACCATTCTCTATGAAAGCAATGGAGAAGAGGCTTAGATTTTAAAGCAAAGGGACCTTTCGAATGCACTGCATCGAAAGGAAAAAAGCGGTAGTAAGGGGTTTTGACCTAGGAGAAAGCATTTTCTTAAAACAAAAGAGGAACCCTTTCTTTAAAACAATTTAGCCCAGTTGAAAACTAACCAAGTCGAAAGCTAATTAAGTCAAAAGCAAAGCAGGCGCATTCTCTTTTAAAAACGAAGACATGCTTTTACCCCTTCGGATCCTCATACTTCAACTTCATACCTTCCGCCTAAGTCCAATTCGTTATGTACCAAGTATTGATACCAGTTGCATTAGTTTCGACCGATAAGGAGGCGGAAGTAAGACGTCAGAAGGAGGGTGTTGAAAGTGGTGAAACATGTAAAGAGCATGTTTAAACTAATTTTTAGCTTTTTAAATAATATTTCAAATAACCTGCCTTATTTGTCAAAATATTATTGGTTGCTAATTTCTTTTCTAAAAGTTCTACCAATATTTCAAAAATAAGCGGTTTAATTTATTTAAAAAATACCCCTTCTCCTTTTATAAATATATAAAACATTTAATTCCCATACCTTAAATAATTTTGTATATTCATTAAAACATTTCGGAAGATTCTACAAAAATTCCTGTAAATCATTTTAATATGTTTTCCAACATATATAAATTTATGACCTAAGACATATATTATTTAGCCGTAAATAATTTTAAACCCTAATGATCATTTTCTTAACTAGCAAATTAGTATTAAATCCACACTAAGTCAAAATTTTGAAATTTGAAACCTATCTCTAAAATATCATTTCTGATCTAAATCTAAAAATTTTAGGCATTTGGATGTCATATAATTGGTTTTTCAACTTAAAACTTATCAAAAACTTATATGAATTATCATAAATCATCAACAAGCATATATCTCCATTTTTAGATTAAAAACATGGCAAATAACTTTGAAAAATAATTTGGATTTCATTATAAACCCGAAAATAAGAAATATATGAGATGTAGTCATTATTCACCTTAGCTATGAGATTAAGGATTTGATATTTGATCTTTGATTTTGTTGCTTAAAATTTCCTCTTGTTCCTACCTTTCTTGTTTTCCCTTAATGGTGGTCGTCCCTAAGTTTATATTTTGTTTTGTGAATATGAATGAATGTATAAAATATGGCTTAAGGGATTTAGGGTATAAGAATAATACTAATTCCTATATCTCCCTTGTCTATTTCCTAACATTGTGTTTCATTTCAATTTACTTAGTTCATTTGGATACGTGGCACAGCTACACCATAGTTACACAAATCTCAATCCCTTAATCACTACAATATTTTATTTCATTTAACTAATTAAATCTCCTAAATAATGTTACTAAACCTTAGATTCATCACATTTACTATTCTTTGATCATATGTTTGGTTTTTGTAATATAGTTGTTTAATGATATTAACAAGTCACGTTTAATACATGTTGAATATCACAAAGGAAATCACTTTCTTTTAATAAATGAAATGGTATATATGAGATTGTTAAACCCCTTTAAAATGATTTAAAATGGTTTATAAATATTTCATAAACAGTAAAATTCAATTTGGTGAAGTTTTGGCAAGTTATGAAAATTGAATCAAAAATAGGCGAGTCGTGTAACGGCAATTCGTGATTTCGCGCAACAGAAAGTTAAATCCATTTATACGGTGGATTTGAAGTAAGGATTCTTGGAAATAAGAATTTTCTAAACTCTTATAATCATAGTTTTCAATCAAAATAAAAGGGTCAAGATTTCGTTTAGTAAATTTTGAAAATGAGCAAATCAAGTTTTTAAATAGTCGCGGTTTAGTAGTTCGAAAACCAAAGGGACGAATTTCTTTATAAATGATATTTTAATTGTTTAAAAATATGGAATAAATTCTGTAAATATTTTAAAAAAATTTAATCTTATAAAATTGATTTCTAAATGATAAAAAGGTTGTTTTGATCAAATAAACTTAAAAGCACTATTCGTAACACTATTCGAGCACTTTCAATAACTTTTGAAAAATAGCATTAAATTTAATTATTCTTTCCCAAATCTTTTATAAATGTTTCAAATAAATAATTAAGTATTTTAAAGAATATTTATATATTTTATAATTTATTTTAAAAAGTTCAATAAATGATTTAAAGAAAAGCTGTTATAAATCTTGGCCCTAAAAGCCAATGAGTAGACTGGATTATTCCATTTGCGAGATCCAAATGTGTGGTTCTTAAACAAAGGAGATGTTAAGGAGCAACTAGATCCCTGGCTAACCTGGCATCTTTCTTGTGCGAGGAATAGATAAGGTCGAAATGTCGGAAATGAGGGAAGTATTAAAGATTTGATGCTTTCTAAATTTAACACAATTTGAATTGCATAGCGATAATCTTCTTATACTTTGTATTGATTTCTTAGGAGGGAACTCATACTTTCCATATGAATTTAAAAGTGATTTCATCGTCATTCGACGGATAGTAATGGTTGAATACGAAAATTGATGTCGAGTAAAATTTGTATAATTTCTATGGATCCCTCTGCTTGAATACTAACTAATTTGGATCTACTATCATAGATAACTTGGTTTCAACCTATTAAAAAGATATGTATTTAAAATAAGAAATCTTTGTCAAAATTTAAACAAATGATTGGAATTAATTTAATTCCTATACTTAAAGTTAATTGTTTTGGGTTCATAGTAAATGTTACCTTAAATAACATTATTCTTGACCCGTTTTAAAAGTCATGATTTAGAAGTAAGAAATCTTAGTTAAGATATAAATAGATGATTTGGAAATATTTTCCTAGGTAAAGAATGAAATGATTTGGAATTATTCCAAGATTTTAAATGGGTTTTAATTAAACAAAGATTAGATGAAGGAGGTTTAATGATTTCGTATATATTGAAAAGAAATGGTTTTAAAGATATATAACTAGAAGGTATTTTTGATAAACAGAAATGTTATCAATTAAATGATAAGCAACTATTTATTTAAACATCTTTTTATCGATGACTGATTCGAAGGAACTAAAATCGGATTTAAGTGGTTCTTATCTAAAAACCACTTTAAACTAGTTTACGAGTTTGAAAGTGAAGATGTGTTGAAGACAATGAAGTTAAATGTCGGAGTAGCTCCCGAGATAAATAAATAGCAGTGGTCCCTTCATTCTAGGATGTTTGTATGCAAAGACTACTCGCTACTAATCCCAAGAGTAATTCTTGACAGGATGTGGGAGGTTTTTCTTTTCTTTTTTCATCTTTTATTCTTATTTTATTCAGAAGCAACTTCAATCTATTTACTTAAGTTTATGATTACTTGATCACAATACCTACTTTTCATTATTTTTAATTAGTATCATCTCAAATATACTTAAGTTTAGAACAACCACAACATCTAATTCTTATTAATAAAAGCAATTTATTGAACACTTCATTACATACTCTTACTTGTACAATTTCCCTTACATTTTAATTGGTTTAATTGGAATATTTGATTTGAAATATAAACTATTTTGAAATATGATTTGGAATGGTATTTAAATTAAATAAAAATGAGTGAGGTTTTGGAAGGATATGATATTGTAATATTTTAAATGAATTTGAGATGATATTGAATTTTAAATGATAATGAATTTTAAATGATATTTGATTTCGAAGTATAAATACCATTTTTGGAATTTTAACCACGGGATGTATTTAGTTTATGGTTTAATGGATCCTCAGAGGATGGGCGATCCCAAGCATTCTTTAAGTTATTGTGCATTACTACTACAGTTCACTTGAGTTGGTTTACATTATATAAGTATGTATGTCTTGAGTCGAATGTTTTGTGTTTTACTTTACGTTCGGTTCAGCTTGAGTATTTACAGCTTAGCTTTGGATTTCTTTTCTGGAGCTAGGAATCGCTGGAGATTCTGTTTGTCTAGTTATCTATTTCCTTTCAGTTTCAGTTGTCTTTTTCAGCTCTTGTATTTATAAACTTCTATGCATTTGGATTTCTATTGTATATGTTTTTGTCGGACTCATATTATGTATTTTGTTTTGAGATTTAGGTATAGTAGCTTCATGAACTACTATGGTATTTTAATTTCGGTTGTGAGTTAATCTGATATTTCTATATCTGTGATTCTATGTAATTGATTTTATTTGCTCCAAATTTATTTACAATATGTTATTTTGCATCATTTAAGTCGGACATGTGTGGATTATTGTCGATTTGAATGGTACAAAACAAGGGGTTGTTACATGAGCTTAAAATGCGTAGGATTTATTTCTAGAACTTTAATTAAAATAAATTGATTTTGAAATGCTATCTTTCGAATATGATGGAATTGGCTCCCGAAACTAGTTCCATTGCGTTTGGAATGAGGGTATGCGTATAGAATGCCAGACGACATGGCTTTGGGGTTTCCTGTTCCCGGACAACTTGTGTGGATGAATGTCTGGCATTGCATTTCTAAGATCACAATGCATTGATCTCTACAAACCTACATCTATTTGGTGGTCTAGAAGGCAACCCCTCTTATATTTAACACCCTTCTCTAAGACGTACGAGCTCGGATATTATACTTTTGTGGAAATCAATAATGTGTTGTTCGAAATGGCTCGGTGGCATTTTAAGTGAATTTTTTTTAAGAATGATAAAAGTTACCTCACGCCTCACAACCAGGAAATTGTGAAACATGGGTTGCATTAGGGCTTAGTGGTTCGCTACCATTAGGGTATGATATCAATTTTTTTTTGCACCTGCTATGACGTTGGGTAAAAAAATATGGTGTTTGGTATACGCTTTCGAATAGGTGTTAATGGCCGGAGTGATATTATATTTGGTGTTGTCCGCCACCGTATAGGTCTGCAGGTATGCCGGTTTAATTCGTAGAGGTTTCGAAGATGTCGATCCTCAGTGCATCCATCTAGAGATACACTGTAGGGAAGGTTGTCCCTTACCTCACTATTTACATGGAAATATAATATCTAATAAGTGCCTTTGGTTTTAGTTGTAAACCTATTATGCTAGAATTTAATAGTGTAACAATTTTGTCTACGATTATGTAAATTTACTTGAAAAATGTTTTTAAAAGAATGTTGGAATTTAATAGTGTAACAATTTCGGTTAAGATTATGTAAATTTACTTGAAAAGTGTTTTCAAAAGAATGTCATTAATAATAATAGCACCAAATTTTTCTTAGAAAATGATTTGGTTATCAAAAGGTAAAAAATCGTTCCACGTTTAAGTGCGGCATGGTCTTATGAGATACCTTTTTGTTTTTTCATATACTCGTATTTTGAATTTCCCACACCAGTCCCGTTATTGACACATAGTTTATTTTCTTTCCCTTAAACTCTTAGTGCTCTATTTTTTCGGATAGCCTAGTAGTCAGGTCTTGTTTAGAGCATTTTCGAAGAGCCCAAAGCATGGAGTTATAAGATTCTTCTGAAAATTATTATCCATTTCCACCACACTCATGTACTATTGCATTCCGCATTAGTGAGGACAAATATTTATAACTGTCAATGTTGATGTTAAGTTAAACATGGATAAATATATTTAAAATTTTCCACTATAAATATCATATGCTGAAATAATATATGTTATTCCATTCGTGTAAGAATATGTTCGGTCTTTATTTTCTTTCTACCATTAACGGTTGGGTTTCTTGGCTCTTGAATTTTCAGTATGTGAATAGGGTTTGTAGAAAGGCCACTTAAGAAGAGCATGAGTGTAGCATAGGAAGATCCCTGAGGTTGGATAGCACATGGCTCCCTAGTTGTGCTTTTAATAGCCTAATGATTGTAGATCCCCATATGAGGCCAATTGGTGACGTACAGAAGGTTCATATAAAGGGAAAGTAAGATTCGCTATGTTGTGGATATCCGGAAGCAATTTATTTTTCGAAGGAAGGTGTAAAGTAGTCATTCCAAGGCAATAATTGGATTTCAATATTTGGAAAGAGGAGATGAGTCAGAAAGTAAGTAGAAAAGAAGAAAAGTCCAAAGAACGGATGAACAAAAATCCACACTGAGTCTAACCTCATACAAAAGAATTTAATATAAAAGTTGAAATTATTTTAATGTAAAAGTGAGAGAAAATATATAAATGATATACATAAAATGATTTTCAAAGTGTTTATTTAGAATAGTGAAAACCCTACTTTCGGGGAGTGAGTAAATGTTAAATTTACAGAAAAAAACACATACATTTTATTTAAATATAAAGTTAGAATGGGAATTAAAATTTATTAAAACCTAAAAAATTAATAAAAAGGGGTCTTTATAAAAAGAAACACCTATGTAGCTTGATGGTTATTCTAAGATGAATTTTTTTTAAGTTAAAAATTCTTTTAAGATTGGACAATAGGAAGTGGTACAAGTTTGAAATAGGGTAAAAAGAATGGGAAAGAAGATAAGAACCTAAAAATAAAGTGGTGGGCGAATGCATTATAATGGTTCAGCTAAGAAGACGGTAAATTGAGAGAAAAGAAATTGGAACAAGAACGGTTGAGGTATAGGAAGGTTGAGTAGTAATAACAATATAAAACATAAATAAAAAAAATTAGGATTTTGTATAAAATAATGTTGGTAATTAGAAATAAACTTAGGAATTTATATTAAAGTTAATCAGTCTCAAGTTTTCTTATTTATTTTCGATTTTATGATTAAACCCAAATCTTATGTGTGTTATTATGCCATGATGTGAATGATTGATGATTGCAAGGTCATCCATCATTTATTGAATTTATTTATGAAACTAGTTAATAAGTTTAAGTGCGAAAACCTATCATATGGCACCCAAATGATTTGAAATTTTTATATGGTTTTAGAAGCATTATTTTAGAAGTAGGTTTTTAATTTCATAATTTTTTAACAACTATGAATATATTATGAATTTTCTAAGTGAGGAAAATGGCTTATTTCGGGTATTGGTTATCAAAAATAAATAAATATAGTTTTTGGTGCCGAAGTTTTTATATGTTTAAGAATGTCACAAGTCTTATTTATTGTGATTTAGGATTTTTCCCAAGTGTTTCGAATTTTTTTGAATTTATTAATCTAGAAAAGCTTAATAATTATACTAAAATATTAATATAAATTATATCGTTTGCAAATTATTTTGGGAACGATAATTCTCACATGTAGCAGTTTTATGGAAAAGATTTGATAAAGTAAAGTATTATCCAACATTAATTTTAAAAAGAATTGAAGTTGGTGAAAACATATTGCTATTTTAAGAAATTAAATAGGTTTTATATTAATTACGAGATCGTCATGCATCATTAATCAATGTCAAAGTCCATCGATGCCACATATCATCATTAACCTGTAGGAAGTATATGAACCTCGTTGGTATGCAATGACTCCACAATGGTTAGGGCGTAGTTATAAGGGTTTACGACTTTAAACTACGGGCAACATGGATTATCTGGCAATTATTCAGCATTACTTTGTTTTAATCAATGCCACTGTCACTACTATTATCATCGTCGAAGATGTTCTAGGAAATGATGTCGAAGAATAATGGACATAAAGTTCATTAGCTATGATAAAGCCTAGAACTATAAAGCGTGAACGACGACTGTTGAATAGAACACTGATTGACGTCGAGACTCATAATCAATGTCGATGTTGCCATAGTTAAGGATTCCTAATGTTGCTTATGATCAGAGTTACTAAATACTGATGATGTTCTCCATCTCAACGTCGTCGCTCATCGAAACTACATTATAAAGGGAAACACAAGTTATAAATGTTGTCAAGGTTCAATATTATTACAACGTCGGCTCTTATGAACAAACTTGGGAGATACCATACATCTACATATGTGATGTTGATTACTGTCATCTTCAATATCCATAAGTGCTATTAATGTCGCATTTAGTAAGCTTCTAAATATTGATATCGAGGGTCATCGACGTCGTCGCTGTTCAATGGCCCCAACCATCAATTGAAGAGGGTCACAAGATTTGGAGTCATCATCGATAATCATGCCAAGAATCGTCAATACACAAAAAAGGGTTATCGAAGACGCTTTTATTAATGCTACTTTCTTCATTTTAATGTGTGTTGGTAATGAAAGTTGATTGAGGAAGAAGAAACTATTAACGCCAAGTTTAGAAATGCCGAGCATCGACCATATTGGATCAATATCGAAGTTTAGCTATGTAAATACTGTAGGATCGATTTCACTCTAGAGAGGGTGAATAGGGTGATACTAATAATTATAAAAATTTAATGCAGAAGTATAAAATAACTTCAATACTGATCAGAGCAGAATAATAGCAGCACAGATAATAGTAGAATATGAAAACAGAAAATAGAACACATAGATTTATCCAGCTTCGGCAAAACCGTGCCTACATGCTTCCTCCAAGGTTTCTACTAGAAATTAAGTAGTCAGATGCTTACACACGTAAACTCACGACACCCGCTATCGATTAACCTAACTTTACGTTTAAAACCCTGCCACAACTCATCCACTGAGTTGCGAGTTCTCGAACTACACCGTCGTAGTTTGTCCCCTAGTCATACGACTAGAAATCACAAATGTTAAAAAAGGCAAATAAAAACAATTAAAAACACCGAAACCCTAATTTAAATAATTTAAAGCCCAAAATGAATTAAAAGAAGCCAACCCAAAAACTTTAAGTGATAAAAATAAACTGTCCCCTTTTCTTTTTATATTTCCTTGGCCTGGCCTTGCATTGAAAATATGGCCGCTTCCTTCTTTTTTATTCGTTCTTCTTCGTTCTCAATTAAGGCTTCTGGAATTGAAGGTTTAGAGATGATTGCTTCGTCAATTTATTAGTTCTTCGATTTGCACATGGCTAATTCAACTCCGTCGAGTTTGATATGACTTCAGCGTGTAATTTGTGCCTTTTTCTTTTGTTGTTGGCTTGCTTGAACTCGATCTGATTCGAGTTAATGATTTAATTCTTTACTCTCTGATATTGCTTAAACTCGAATGATTCCATTAGGCCGACGATGATTGGGTTTTATATAGGGTTTAATTCCCTAAAATTTCATTCGTTTGATCATTTGCTTGCCGTTCGATTTTGCTTGAGTGCATGCGATTTGTTTAGACTTGTTAAATTCGTATATTTTACTAGCTTGATCACCACTGCTCCATGAGTTTTGAATTGTTCGATTTCTTAGCCACCACGGCTTGATTTTATGTTGACTTTGTTTATTTTTCTTACTTGTTCATCGTATTCTTTGATTTCGTGAATATCACGGCTTTGAGTTTCTAGAATTTGACATTGACTTTGTTTAAAACTGCTGATTTGAAATTGCTGTTACGTTTGACTTCGGTCATTTTTGAAAATTCTTTCTTGATTTTGTCTCCACCTGTACTTGTGCATTGCATACATGTGTGTTCATATATGTATGTGTTAGCTTTGATTTCACTATTTTATTTGGTTCACCTGAACTTTGAACAGATCCATTGTGTTATTGAACTTCATGTGTACATCACTGCTAACATGTACATATGTGCACTTGTATATGTCTTCATTTGTATACTAGAATATGATGTTCTCATTTTCATGTATGATATTTCTAGTCAAGAGTTCGGTTAGCTCGACTACATAGTATGACACCTGATGTGTGTTGAGTAAGTTCACCTTCTTGATTCAAAGTCTGGTCTGGATTAGCTCGTGTATTTTTTTGCACTGAGTTCGTTTTCTGTTTTCCTTTTTGTGATGATCATCACTTCTGCACTATGTATGTTGACATTACTTTGGGCATCTCTCTGTTGCATACCTGTTGTAACATTCCCATTTTTAAATCAAATTTAAATTGGTAAGTTATTTAATTTTAGCAATTTAATTGTGGATTAATTTGGTATTTTCCAAATTTAAATATATATTTGTTTGTTTATTAATGAAAATAAATATAAATATGATTTTAAAAATAGAATCTCCAATTGGAAAATTAAAAATAAATATTTTGGGAAAATTATATCAACCATAAATTTTAAACTTTGAATTTAATTTGATTGTAAACGAAATTTTGATTTGGAAAATTCAAAATGTAGATATATATAAATATACTTGATTTGGAAACTCTAAAATTAAAATATATTGTAAATAAAATTTTGAGTATATTTGAATTTTTCAAATTTAATAAAGATATATGTTCATTTAATTATTAAAATGAATTATAATTAAGGAATACAATGAACTAAGTTTAAAATAATATTGGCATAAGGATTGAATACATATTGGAATTGAATTTAAATTTAAAATCAATGTTTTTTTAAAATAAATGGAATTTAAAATTCATTAAGATGTAATGTATATGTATAAATATTAGTTAAATACTTTCAACATTGTACATGTATGTATACATATACATAAGTAGGAAAATGAACAAAATCTTTCTTTCATCATTGCTTTTTACAAATGGCATGAATTGACTTTATAAAAAAATAAAATATTCAAATAAAAAAATTTAAAAACCTTTCCATCTTCCCATGTGAAATCAAACCATATCTCAGCAAAAATCTGAACAAAAAGATTTGGTCTCACCATTCTCAATATCAAAAGCTGTTCAAAACCAAAACCAAAAAACAACTCGGTTTTTAAAACCAAAAGAAAAAAAGGGTATACAGTTTCAAACCTGGAAAAAAAAAAAGAAAAAAAGAAAATTAGACAAATCAAATTCAATTCGACCTGAAGCCAAGATTTTTACCTGGAAACAAGGTTCCGGTTCAAGGAGGAAATCTTCAACCTGAGATGATCAACTCAGGAAATTAAAGAACTCAAACAAATTCAGAGAATTGTCAAAACAAGTTGCAGAAAAACAATAAAAAGCAGTACAAAGTAAGCCTGGAAATCAACTTCAACAAGAATTCAAACAATCCAACTTAGTCTAAAAGGCAAAGAAAGAAATTGAAGCAGTCTTCCAAAGCTAAACAATGTCAACTCAAACCTATTCTTTCTTCTCTGTTTCATCAGACTTCAAGGTGAGTAAACTAAATTTTAAAAATAGTTTAAACCCTTTGATCCTAACCTGATGATGATTATGTGTGAATGTGGTTGCCTATGTTTATGTGTATGGGTGCATGTATGTATATGATGTGCTGTGTATAAATGGATGCATGCCTAGAAACAAGGATCATTTCTCTGTTTAAAATTTTGGTGAATAAACACTGAATATAAAACCAGCTTTGAAAATCTGTAAGTATGTTTATAATGTCGATGAATTTTGAAAGAAAATGTATTTCAAGTTGGAAACAAAAGCATGCAGTAAGATGTAGTAAATGAATCAAACACAAGTTCTTTCTTTCCAGAGTTCATTTCCTATTGATCAATTCACTGATAGGTCTGGGTACTTAAGCAAAACTTGTTTGTATATTGATATTCATTGTATCATTCATGTTGTATCTGAGATTGTATCAATGTTGTATATTGATATATTCTGTTTCTTCCGCTGTGTTGTACTTAATGTGTTATAAGCTCCGGCAAGCCAGATTCGGCGTTTGGATCATCGGCATTTGAATACGAGTGTCGTATTCGGTGCCGATTTTCGAAGGCCGAGTCAGGATCGTCACACCTGTGCATGTCACCGTTGCATTGCTTCAAGTCAGGTTCCATTTGTGGTTTCACTTTGGTATTGTTGCATTGTACTTGAGCCTGAATCTTGTTTGTAGCCTTAATTGATTGCATTGGTCACTGTCATATGTTGAAGTCTTGTATCAATTTATGATGCACTTTGTTGTTTGAATCAAGCCATTGGTTCCTGTTGTAGCCTGACTTGATTATTTGTTATTCTGACCAGTCTGGGTTTTAGTGTACATTCGAATTTTTGATTGAGGCTGTGTTGTATGCATCTTGACCCATACTTTTGTATTGCACCTGAGTTGAATCCAGTTTAAAGCTCGGGTTTGACCTTGTGATCAATATCGTGACTTAATATTTATTTCACTTGAGTTGAAACCGGCTTTTGATTTGGGTTTGATCTTGTGCTCACCTGTCCCTACAGTTTTGTCAAGTGTATATCGGTGTGCATGGTCTTGTGGCATGCACAGTGATGCACTGTGCATGTCATAAGTTATTTGTGTATAATAAATCCAGAATTAAATGATGACGAACAACCTAAATAACCGAGGCAAATAATATTTTCAAAACACATTTTATTTTACACTACAAAAAATATTTTCTTTTTCAATTTTACCGCGTCAGTGTGTATTTTGCAGATAACTCAGATGTTGCATTCAGTCTGGAATAGAGTTGAAGTTAAATATGAGTGTATGGGTGAAATGTAGTGAGGTGCAAATGTATGTATAGTGAAAAATGTGAGGTGATTGAAATTGTAGTGTAATTGAAATTTGTATATATAGTGAGTGCTCAAATTTGTACTATTCCAAATTGTAATAAATATTTGTTTGAGTAAAATATCCGTTTGAATTTAAATTCTGTGTTATTTATTTTATTCAGCAAATAGTTATTTAATTATGTGAGAAATAAAATAGTACACTAACATATACATTTAAATGGATATATATACATATATATATATATATGTTTATTATCATTAATCAAAAATCGTATACCTGCACATTCGACAATCTCCCCCTTTGATGATAACAAACATATATTTAAGATTTTGAGTTTGTTAAATGTATTTGATCATTCTATTTGCTTTTCCTATTTGAAGCTCCCTCTGTACACAAAGCTCCCCCTTCATATATGCATAAAAATATGTAAATGAATAAATGAACCTAGATGCATATAGAATTAAAATATTTGACTTTTATTTGCCAAAATCTTAACCTTTCTCTCCCCCTTTTGTTATCAGCAAATGAGTAATAGTGTTAGAAAAATAGAGAAAAAGTGATAGACATTAGAACAACATTAATACTCGATCAGGTATAAATATTAAATTTTGATAAAAAATCAAACAAAAATCATAAATACTCTATTTGACGCATATTCCATTTTAGAATGATATGGATGATGTCATAGTATAAAGCCATATAGTTTTGTTTATTTGTGGTATATTTATATCAGGAATTTGAATATCTATTAACCATGCATAACTGCTAGGACTTCCAAATGAGATTAGTAGTATTCTAAATTTTTAAAAGAAAAATAAATGAATTCAAGTTCTTTTAACGATGCATAACCATGAGGACTTTTAAATGGGGTTAGAATCAACTAGACTATTTAATAAATCAATTTTGATATGCGTTCCGTACATACATAACCGTGACGACTTTTAAATGAGCATGGAAGCACATAATAAAAAATTCCTAGTTATTCACCCATGCATAACCATGAGGACTTTTAAATGAGAGTGAATACTTTGGATGTTTTTATTGCTTAAAAATATAATAAATTGAAAAATGAATGATTTCCCGTTTAAAATACCACATATAGACACACTATATTGGATTTTTATGAGTGATGGTCGATAGAAATATGATAGAAATAGAAATGGTCAAGGAATTTTTACCAACAAAAAGTTTTTATAACCCTTGTTTAAATTTCTCAAGAAATTTACTAAGTATACCGTCTCAAGTTATGAAATATGTTCATTATCAACACTCATCACTTTTTCAATCACTATTTATCTTTTCGATAATCAATAGGGAGTCAGATTATTTAATATAGTCATTTAAGATCAAATCCCAAAAGTAATTATAAAATCAGATTTTCCAAAATGACTAATCTGAAAGAAGGTCAACAAAAATGATTTTCTATAAGGGGTTTTATAAGAAAATTTTCTGCTATTTGAAAATTATTTGAGATGAAAAATATACAAATATTTTCTTTGAAAAACGATGCAACTAATGAATGTATCAACATAAATCACATTTTACTAATAATTTTTATATCAACTATATTACCAACGTAATCTGCATATGAATTTTTTTAGACTTAGGATTAGATTGATGTCATAGACCAGACTGTGATGTGTGCAACTAATCATTTTACAACTTTTTGAAAATGTGATTCATTAAGGATTTAATTGAAAATATGCACATAAACAACAAGTGAACATTGTGTCAGATCTAGAAAATAAATATATCCACTTGTATCATCAGTAATCAGTAATCAATAAAACACCATCATTAAATCGAACAAATCTATATGAAGTATTTCAATGATTGTAATGTTATCGACATAAAAAGATAATTGGCCAACAATTTTCATAAGTCAGAATCGTAATCAATATTCATTATCACATAACTGGCTGATCAAATTATGGTGTAAATTATCACATTAGATATATCGTTCAGAATAAATATATCGTTACCTCTTTTACCTTTACAATAATTTTTCGTTGTTGTCCATTGTGATTCTGTCACCTTTGTACTACGTTAGGAAACTTTGATTTGTCGCCTGTTGTGTACCTGGAACAGCCAATATCCAGATGATACTATTATTGTTCCTTAGCCTGCCACCACACTTACACGAGAAAATATTGTGACCTATTTGTTTTTATAGTTCCATGGTTATTAGTGGCAAGTAGTTTTGAAAAATAAGTTTTAGTAGACCCAAAATATTTATATATATTCTTTTGGGCACCCAAATTTGTTTAACTTTAAGGGATTTTATATTCGTGCCTTTTGGAACCCAAATTGGGATAGTTTTTACGTGTTTGGGTCTATACAAAACAATTATTTTGATTGTGTCCAAATTTTCTAGAAATCGTGCACATGGAATTGACTTGTTTAATTACATTTCTAGCACATTCAGATTGAATATACCCAAGTCCTTATCTAATAGTATTAACAGTTTATTTCCCTAATAGCATATTCAACAATTTTTCACTTTTGGAAAATTTCATAAAGTTGTAGAAAATTGTTGGACTTGTGTTTTGAGATATTCATTTTCGTTCAATAATTGAATGCAATTTATAATAGAATTTTCTCTTCTAGTAATTTCACTCTCTTTCAGAACCAGAATTTCATTTTCAAGTGATTTGGTTTTGACTTCTGATTTTTTGATCTCTTCTTAAGGTGATGGGCACTTATACATTTATGGCTCTTGCTTTGATAGTTTTTAACTAATTGATCAATCTGCTTATTTAAATCTATCAAAGTATCTCTTTGTGATTCAATTTTAGCATATTTTTTCCTATGTCATTTAAAACAACTATTTACTTTATGGAAATATTTAAGTTGTTCTAAGTGAGTAAGTTTTGATACCTTGCTTGGCTCGTCATCGTCGCTATCAGTAATTCCACCTTGAAGGCAAAAAACCGCTTTCCCAATCTCACTGCTAGTTCTTTTATTATCATCATCACTTTTATTCCACGTGGCTGCAAAACTTCTTCTTTTTTAATTTCTTTTCTTGGCTGTGTCGATTTTGAGGGCAATTAGGCTTGATGCGGCCAGTTTATTGCACTTGTGGCAAATGATCTCTTGGTCGTCTGAGTTGTCTACTGCTTTGGCTATTCTACTATTCCATTGTTGATTTAGAGCTTGATTTCCATATCTGCGATTCCACTTTTTGACTTTCTTCATTAACAACGCCAGTTCAGCTGCTCCATCATCATCATCATCATCACTTTCTATTGTTCCTTTGAGAGCTATCGATTTCTTTCGAATATCACATCCTTCACGCTCTTCCTTGAATTTCATTTCTAGCTCGTAAGTGGTGAGATTTTCGATGAGTTCTTCAACTTTAATTTGTTTCAACTCCTTTGATTCTTGAATAGCGGTGACTTTGGCTTCAAAATTTTGAGGGAGAACTCAGAGAATATTTTGGACTATCTCCAACTTTGAGTATGATTTTTCGAGAACTTTTGATTTTTATACAATATTGGAAAGTCGTCCGTACATCTCTTTGACATTTTGATCTATGGTCATTGTGAAGTTCTCGTATTGGCTACTTAGCATGGCAAGGCAAGATTCCTTGACTTGAGATGTTCTTTCATGACTCACTTCAAGTGTGTGCCATATTTCCTGCGCAGTTAGACAATATGAGACACGATTAAATTCAATATGATCTAATGAACAAATAATAGAATTCATAGCATTAGCATTAGCATTATGTAACTTATTTTCTAGATCTGTCCATTGATCAATTGATTTTTAATTTTCCTTATTATTTACTACTATAATCGGTGCTCTATAACCTGTCTCAACTATATTCCAAGCATCAATGGTTTTCAGAAAAAATTTCATTCTATTTCTCCAGTAAGCATATTCACCATTTAACATTGGTGGTCTAACTGTGGACCGACCCTCAGCAAAAGCATTGTTAAAAGAAGCCATTTTAAAAATTCAAATTTTTAGAACAAAAATTGGTTTCTTGAAAAAATTAAAATTTTTAAAACAAAAATGGCTTTTGTACCTAGCTCTGATACCACTTGTAGGATCGATTTCATCTTGAATGAGGGGGGTGAATAGGGTGACACTAATAATTATAAAAATCTAATGTGAAGTATAAAATAATTTCAACACAGGTCACAGTAGAATAACAGCATCACAGATAATAGCGAATTTTAAAAACCAGAAAATAGAACACACATATTAACCCAACTTCGGTAAAACCCTGCCTACGTGCTGCCCCCAAGGTTTCTACTAGAACTTAAGTAGTCAGACGCTTACACATGTAAACTCGCAGCACCCGCTATCGACTAACTTAACACTACGCTCAAAACCCTGCCACAGCTCAGCCATTGAGTTGCGATTTCTCGAACTACACCACCGTAGTTCGTCACACGATTAGAAATCGCAAACGTTAAAAAGTAAATTACAAATAAAAACAATCAGAAAAACATTAAAACCCTAATTTAAATAATTTAATGCCCAAAATGAATTAGCAGAAGCCGGCACAAAAACTTTAAGTGATAAAAATAAACCGTCCCTTTTCTTTTTATATTTCTTCGACCTAGCCTTGCATTGAAAATATGGCTGCTTCCTTTTTTTCGTTCGTTCCGCTTTGTTCTCAATTAGGGCTTCTGGAATTGAATATTGGCTATAGTAGTTGATCAATGGAATAATTGTTTAGAGTTGATTGCTTCGTCAATTGATCAGTTCTTCGATTTGCACATGGCTAATTCAACTCCGTCGATTTCGATATGACTTCGGTATGTAATTTATGCCTATTGCTTTTGTCAATGGCTTACTTAAAATCGATCTGATTCGAGTTATTGATTTAATTCTTTCTCTTTGATATTTCTTAAACTGGAATGATTCCTTTAGGCTGATGATGATTGGGTTTTATATGGGGTTTGATTCCCCAAATTTTCATTCGTCTGATAATTTGTTTACCATTTGATTTTGCTTGAGTATATGCAATTTGTTTAGACATGTTTAATTCGTATATTTTACTGGCTTGATGACCACGCTCCGTGAGTTTTGAACTGTTGATTTCTTGGCTACCACTGCTTGATTTTCTATTAACTCCGTTCAATTTTCTGACTTGTTCATCATATTCTTTGATTTCGTGAATATCACGGCTTTGAGTTTCTGGCATTTGAACTTGACATTGACTTTGTTTGAAACTGCTGTTACATTTGACTTCGTTCATTTTTGAAAATTCTTTCTTGATTTTGTCTCGGCTTATAATTGTGCATAACATACACGTGTGTTCATATATGTATGTGTTAGCTATGGGTTTCATTGTTTTATTTGGTTCACCTAAACTTTGAACTGATCTACTGTGTTGTTGAACTTCATGTGTACATCATTGCTAACTTGTACATATGTGCATTTGTATACGTCTCCATTTGTGTACTTGAATCTGGCATTCGCATTTTCATGTGTGATATTTCCAGTCACGTAGTCCGGTTGCCTCGAGTACATATGTATGATGCCTGATGTGTGATGAGTAAGTTCACCTTCTTGATTCAAAGTCTGGTCTGGATTAGCTCGTGTGCTTGTTTGCACTGAGTTCGTTTTTTGTTTGCCATTCTATGATGGTCATCACTTCTGCACTGTGCATGTTGACATTACTTTGTGCATCTCTCTGTTGCATACCTGGGCATGTCACAGTTGGGTTGCTTTGAGTTAGGTTCCATTGGTGGCTTCACTTTGGTATGCATTATACTTGAGTCTGAATCTGGTTTGTAGCCTCAATTGATTACATTGGTCGCTGTCATATGTTGAAGTCTTGTACCAATTTATGGTGCACTTTGTTGTTTGAATCTAGCCATTGGTTCATGTTGTAGCTTGACTTAATTACTTGTTTTTCTGACCAGTTTGGGTTCAAGTGTACATTCGAATTTTTGGTCAAGGCTATGCTGTATGGATCTTGACCTATGGTTTTGTATTGCACTTGAGTTGAATCCAGCTTAAAGCTTGGGTTTGACCTTGTGCTCAATATCATGACTTAATATTTATTTTACTTCAGTTGAACCTGGCTTTTGATTTGGGTTTGACCTTGCGCTCATATGTCCTTGCAGTTTTGTCAAGTGTATATCGGTGTGCATGATCTTGTGGCATGTACAGTTATGCAGCGGATAACAACAAGTTGTCATCAAATGATGCACAACGAATAAACGACGATGGAACGATACAAAGATGAATCGGTGGATTGATAATATCCAAGATAAATGCCCAAATCCATTGATCTCGCGAGATACCGGATTCTAGCTATCTTTAACACGTTGATCGCGCACGATAACGTGTTAGAAGATCTACGATTCTTCGACATTGATCTCGCGCACGAGATTCCGTGAACCGGCTTAAAAATCGTTGATTCGAGCGCACTCGAATAACCAAAGATGGAGAAAGGAGATAACACTCAACTTTTAATTTTAAAGAGGCACAAAGCACTCAAACAAAAGTTTATTCAAAATCGACAACCTTTTACAAATGGCACACACCTCTATTTATAGAGATTTACAACTCACACACAGGCGATCAACGACCTACGATCTATACAACCTATGCGACTCACGACATAATGACCTAAGAGTATTGCAACATTCACACGACCTTCGACCCAACGTCACACAAGTTACAACATCCATGCGACTTAATACAACACGACATACGAAACCAGCGACCTAATAAAATTACAACATAAAGAAAATACAACACACATGACTTAACAATCTAATGACCTAAGAAGGTACACGGCACAAAGGACAGCTTCAGTGGCTCAAGACATGAACGACTTAAGGATCGACGACTTAAGAAGGTAGCATGGCTTCAGCGACATAAGAGTGATGCGGCATATGATCAGCGGCTTAAGTGAACGACCTAAGATCCCAGCGACTTATAGAAGTAAGTGAGTTAATGAACAGCTTATAAGTAAATAACATGTCTCGTTAGGTCGTGGAGTGCCTTAAAATCAAGCGAACGACTTAAGACCGAGCAAGCGATCTAAGGAAACTGGGCTTGACTCGCTAAGTCGTTGGAGCGGTTTCAAACTTAACTCACTAGGTCGCTTGAGCGTCTTACAGCTTAACTCGCCAGTAGGTTTCGCTGCATCATCCTCTTTGCGACTTAAGGAAGGTCGTTCGCGACCTAGGGTTCTGGTATGCACTGCATCATCCTCCCCCGGTTGACAAGAATTCGACCCCGAATTCACACTTTTCTCTTCTTCGACAAGCTTGTTTTAATGATATGGAATCAAATGTTTGATGTTGAAAACATCGGCAGTATGGATATCATCTGGCAATCTTAACCCATAAGCATTATCATTGATCTTCTTCAAAATTTCTACTGGACCAATCTTTCGAGCTTTCAATTTGTTGTAAGTTCCAATTGGAAAATGATCTTTCGTCAATACTGCATAAAAAAATCACCCTCTTTGAAGTCCACACTCCTTCGCTTCTTATCTGCCAGTTGCTTGTACTTCTCGTTTGTCTTAAGCAATCGTTCATGAAAAATTCTGTGACACTCCTGCAAATCATTCATGAAATCACAAGCTCGTTTAACAACCCCTTTCTGACGTGGAACTATCGACAAATCCAACGGTCCTTTTGGAATTGTTGAATATACCACTTGAAATGGACTGAATCCAGTACTTCAATTAACGACATGGTTATGTGGGAATTCTGCTTGACACAACTTCACATCCCAGCTCTAGAAATTATCCTTCACAAGACATCTCAACAAGTTTCCCAAAGATCTGTTCACCACTTCCGTTTGCCCATCCGTTTGTGGATGATAGGCGCTACTAAAATTCAGCTTAGTCCCAACCATCTTCCACAGACTCAACCAAAAATGACTTAGAAATCGAGTATCCTGGTCAGAAACAATGGTCTCAGGTAGCCCATGTAGTCGATAAACCTCTTTAAAGAACAATTGAGCAACACGGACTGCATCAGAGGTCTTTTTACAAGCTATGAAATGTTCCATCTTCGAAAATCTATCCACCACAACATATATAGAATCTTTCCCTCGTTGAGTTCTTGGCAAACCGAACACAAAGTCCATGCTAATATCAATCCATGGTCTAGTAGGCACGGGTAATGGCATATACAATCCTGCATTCGTAGCTGTCCCTTTGGAAACTTGACATATGTGACATGTCTGCACAAATCTTTCAGCTTCTTTTCTTATGGAAGGCCAAAAATATGATCGAGAAATCAACTGCAAGGTATGATCTCTTCCCACATGACCTTCTTCATGCAATTCCTTCACAATCTTCATTCGCAAACTGCACTCTGGTATACACAACTGATTTCCTTTGAATAGAAAACCATCTACCAACACATATTCATCCGTCTTCCCTTTCTCGATCTCATCTACAATCTTAGCAAAGTAAGGATCCTCAACAAACAATTCTGGAAATACTTCAAACCCCGTCACTTCAACTCTCATCGTAGTTAACAAATGATTTCTTCTACTCAATGCGTCTGCCACCCGATTTGTAACTCCCGACTTATGCTTTACGACAAATGTAAACTGTTGCAAGTATGCGATCCATGAAGCATGCCTGGCTGCAATCTTATCCTGTCCCTGCAAATGTTTTAATGCTTCATGATCAGTATACAACACAAACTCCTTATAAAACAAGTAGTGTCTCCAGTGCTTTATGGCTTGGACAATAGCATAGAACTCCAAGTCATAGGTATTGTATCTTGTCTTGGCTCCAGAAAGGTTCTCGCTAAAATAAGCAATTGGACGTCCCCTTTGACTTAACACTCCTCCAATTCCAACTTTAGATGCATCAATATCCAACTCAAAGAGTAACTAAAAGTCCGGATATCTAAGAATCGGTGTCGTAGTCAAAAGTGTCTTGATTCGTTGGAAAGCAGAATTAGCCTCTTCAGTCCACACAAACTGCTTTCCTTTCATACAATCTGTCACTGGTGCCATCACGCTACTGAAATGTGGAATAAACCTTTGGTAGAATGATACTAATCCATGGAAACTTCTCACTTCAGTTATAGTCATGGGTTGTGGTCAATCCTTGATTGCTTCAACTTTATCTTGATCCACATGGATACCTTCCTTGGACAACATATGCCCCAAGAACAAAACACTGTGTGTCATGAACATGCACTTCTTTGTTGCCGCGTAAAATTGCTCCTGACGAAGTATCATCAATACTTCCCACAAGTGTTGTAGATGTTCTTCTGTACTTCCACTGTATATCAATATATCATCAAAATATACCACCACGAACTTTCCAATAAATGGTCGAAAGATTTGATTCATCACTCGCACAAAAGTACTAGGTGCATTCGAAAGACCAAATGGCATGACCAGCCATTCATACAACCCTTCCTGTGTCCTGAATGCGGTCTTCCATTCTTCCCCTGGTCGAATTCGAATCTGATGATACCCACTCTTCGGATCAATCTTTAAAAAGATAGCAGCTCTGTTCAACTGATCTAACAAGTCATCCAATCTAGGCATCGGAAATCTGTACCTCACCATGATCTTATTTAGTGCTCGACTATCTGTACACATTCTCCAAGTTCCATCCTTCTTGGCACTAACAAAGCTGGTACTGCACAAGGACATAAACTTTCTTGTACGCGCCCTTGTTCAAGTAACTCTTCCACCTTCCTTCTCAACTCTTCGTGCTCCTTTGGACTCATTCTATAATGTGGTCTATGTGGTAACACAGCTCTCAGAACAAGATCAATCTGATGTTGTATGTCTCTCAACGGTGGTAACTCTTTTGGTAATTCTTCAGGAAATACATCTTCAAATTCCTTCAGCACTGGTTTAACTTCCTCAGGAATTTCAACCGATTCACTACTTTCACGTCCAATCAACAGAAATACTTCAGGTTCATTCTCTGCTTCTTTGACAAACTCCTTCAAAGATAACAGAGTCTTTAGTTCCTCGATTTCCTCCAACTTGCTTTCACTTTTTTGTTGCTTTTTAGGAACTAAAATGATTCTAGTGCCATTGAACATGAAATTATAGCAGTTAGTCCTACCATCGCGTTGCACGGCTCTATCGTATTGCCACAGTCTTCCCAACAACAAATGACATACATTCATATCTACCACGTCACACCAAATTTCATCCTTATACTTCTTTCCAATGGAAAAAGTTACACAAGCTCTTCGACTAACTTTCACTTCCCCACCTTTCCTCAACCAAGCTAATTTGTAGGGTTTGAGATGCTTATCTGTCTTTAACGCTAACTTCTTTACAGCTTCTGTAGAGATGATGTTATCACAAATTCCTGCATCGATAACAAACCCTTCCCAAAATAGTAGACGTCGACTGAAAAATGTTACTTCTCAACCAACTAGTCTCCTCTTCCTGCTTTGGCGTCAAGTAAGATCTCCTCATCATTAAAGAATATCCCTCGTCTCCTGCCAATAATTTTTTTGCCTCCTCAACTTGTGGTGAATTGGAACATTCTATTTCTGCATCCTCATCCTCAACCTCAGCAACCATCGCTCCCTTCTTAGGCTTCGGGCATTCATTGCTCTTATGACCAAACTCCTGACAATTATAACACTTGAAATTGTTGTTGACCTTGGTCTTAGCAACTTCATTGACAATCGGTTTACTAACAGCTTTGGAAATATTAGTATTGCTACTAGCCCCTTTCACCGGATTGATCGAATTTGTAAGCGCACCACCTCCTCTTCTACCTTACTTCTCCCAAGCTAGAGCCTTCTGGTGTGCTTCAGCAACGGATCTTGGATCAAACATATTCACCATATCCTGAATTTGCATTCTCAATCCTCCAACAAATCTAGATGTCAACTGTTCCTCCGTTTCCATGATATCGTCTCTAGCAATCAGTTGATAAAACTCATCTGCATAATCATTTATCGACTTTGTCCCTTGTCTCAAATTCTGTAAGCGCTGATACATAAGAGACTGATAATTATAAGACAAGAAAGTAGCCTTCATCAACTTCTTCATCTTTTCCCATGAATCAATCTTCGACTTTCCCATTCTCTCCCGTGTAAGTTTAGTTTGTTGCCACCATGCCATAGCTCTTCCCCTCAATCGTGTAGCAACCAACTTAACTGTACGACGCTCGGGTACTTCCTTGAAGTCAAAAATTTCCTCAACATTTGATAACCAATCCAGAAACTCTTCTACTATCATTCCCCCTTTGAATTCTGGAATCTCTGTTGTCATCCCTGACTCCCATCGACGATCATCTTCTACATTCCGATATTGACTTCGTACTTGGTCTCGATCTCGATAATGGATACTATCTCTATCACCATCTTCATCATAATCAAATGTACTTCGATATCTATCCCGTCCATCTACATCTCCACTATCATGCATGGTCCTTCTATCATGTCTTTCAATATCACGATATGATTCATTTTCACACCCCCGTGGAGTTCTTCTCTCTTCATTTCTGTACTCATGGTGTTCTCGTCTAATTGAAGCTGATGATTCTCTTCTTTCTCGACAAGATTGTGGTGACACCCTCCTCGCTTCCAAAACTGATGGCGAAACTCTGTTTCCTCCATGGTTCGAGATTGGTGACCTTTTCCTTTGACTTTGATTCATGTCATTCATCAATTTCGCTAACTTCCTAATACCTGCATTGAACTTTTCATTGATACGTTGCTCCATCTGTTCAGCTTCTTATCTTCTATATACATCTTCAACATTTTGAAATCGATTAGCACGTCTCGGAGGCATGATCAAACTTATCAACAAACAATCTCCAAACTATCTTTAACTCGGATTCAACTTTTGTCGGCTCGGCTGAAACTATAACTCTCGGCCTTGATCAAACTTTTCACAAACCAACACTCTGATTCAGCTCCTACACTTCCTCTTAACTCCAACAGGTTCGGCTTAGCTATGATTAGCTAAGTTTAGGCTCTGATACCAAACTTGACGCAGCGGATAACAATAAGTTGTCACCAAATGATGCACAACGAATAAACGACGATGGAACGATACAAAGATGAATCGGTGGATTGATAATACCCAAGATAAATGCCCAAATCTGTTGATCTCGCGAGATACCGGATTCTAGCTATCTTTAACACGTTGATCACGCACGATACTGTGTTAGAAGATCTACGATTCTTCGACGTTGATCTCGCGCACGAGATTTCGTGAACTGGCTTCAAAATCGTTGATTCGAGCGCACTCGAATAACCGAAGATGGAGAAAGGAGATAACACTCAACTTCCAATTTTAAAGAGGCACAAAGCACTCAAACAAAAGTTTATTCAAAATCAACCACCTTTTACAAATGGCACACACCTCTATTTATAGAGATTTACAACTCACACACAGGCGATCAACGACCTACGACCTATACAACCTATGCGGCTCGCGACATAACGACCTAAGAGCATTACAACATTCACATGACCTTCGACCCAACGTCACACAAGTTACAACATCCATGTGACTTAATACAACACGACATACAAAACCAGCGACCTAAGAAAATTACAGCATAAAGATAATACAACACACACGACTTAACAATCTAATGACCTAAGAAGGTACACGACACAAAGGACGGCTTCAGCGGCTCAAGAAATGAACAACTTAAGGATCAGCGACTTAAGAAGGTAGCATGGCTTCAGCGACATAAGAGTGATGCGGCATATGATCAGCGGCTTAAGTGAACGACCTAAGATCCCAGCGACTTATAGAAGTAAGCGACTTAATGAACTGCTTATAAATAAATAACATATCTCGTTAGGTCTTGGAGTGCCTTAAAATCAAGCAAACGACTTAAGACCGAGCAAGCGATCTAAGGAAACTGGGCTTGACTCGCTAAGTCGCTGGAGCGGTTTCAAGCTTAACTCGCTAGGTCACTTGAGCGTCTTACGGCTTAACTCACCAGTAGGTTGCGTTGCATCATCCTCTTCGCGACTTAAGGAAGGTCGTTCGCGGCCTAGGGTTTTGGTATGTGCTGCATCATACAGTGATACACTGTGCGTGTCACAAGTTGTTTGTGTATGATGAATTCAAAATTAAATGATGATGAACAATCCGAATAACCAAGGCAAATAATATTTTCAAAATACATTTTGTTTTACACTGCAAATAATATTTTCTTTTTCAATTTTACTGCGTCGGTGTGTATTTTGTAGATAATCAGATGCTGGATTCAATCTGGAATAGATTTGAAGATAAATACGAGTGTATGAGTGAAATGTAGTGAGGTGCAAATGTATGTATAGTGAAAAATGTGATGTGATTTAAATTGTAATGTAATTGAAATTTGTATATATATATAGTGAGAGCTCAAATTTGTACTATTCAAAATTATAATAAATATTTGTTTGAATAAAATATCCGTTTGAATTTAAATTCCATGTTATTTATTTTATTCAGCAAATATTTATTTAATTATGTGAGAAATAAAATAGTACATTAACAAATACATTTAAATGAATATATATATATATATGTTTATTATCATCAAACAAAAATCATACACTTGCATATTCAATAAATACAAGAATGGTAGCCTTGATGCTTGATAACGCTGCTAATGTCGAAACGATAAAGTATCAACTTTGATGATCGTTCTCAATTGGGGATTTCACCTATTGTAACACTTAGACAATCGCACATGTTAGGATTTGGACTATGACTTGCATGTTCCCTTTACTTTGTACATCGATTGACTTGGACTGACTTGCATGGCATGTTGAACTACCTCAAACTTATGCTTTGACTTTTACCGCACACATTGCCTTAAACGTCGACCTTCACATTAACTTATACTTTACATACTGCCTCGAGCCCTTAATGACGACGATAATAAACTTAAAGTTGTTATGGATGAATACTTTGATTTGATGACTTCGATTAGGCTCGACAAGGCCTCACTTTGAAGTTACTATGTTTTTCGTGCACTTTTGTGATTAGCGAATTTATTTGCCAACATTTTGGAACTAGAAGGTGAGCTCAAACCTCCAACTTCGTTAGAATCCTAAGTAGAATTTCCTAACCTACATATCTAGGGATTAAAGAAAATTACTAACCAAGCATACCTCATTCCAAGATAACTTATCTTAATCCTTAACACCTTTCATTTAATTGATTCAAGTTGTATAAACAAGGTTCTTCTGAATCTTGAATTTTTAGGCCCACCTGTCAAGTTACTTATGACCTTCCACTTCATGAGGAACAAATGTTGAGATTAACGGCCTTGCGAATTATAAATGGGAAGAAGAAGAGAACCCTTTATGATTCAGAAAACTATAATATAAATCCATTCCATATAGGCCGAATTCCAATTTTTGCCTTCGGAAGAGAGAGCTCGAAGAAGGATAATTTGTTCTTAAAGATAAGAAGGGCCATCCAGTTCCAAGCCAAGGGAACTATGTTTGAGAAAGAAATAACAAATGATTTTGACACATTCGCTCGGAAATGCCATAAGGTTATGAGTTATTCATTAACCCTAAATAAAGTTCAGAAGATGTCAAAGAGGAAACTATTCATAGAAGATGAAATACCTATAGCAAGCAGGAAAAGGATTAAGTATCAACAAAGAGCGATAGCCTCCAAATCACGACTTCCAAAAGATTATTTCCTTAGTGCTTCTCTTGAGAACATCTATTTCCTGACTAAGGATGAGCTTGGCTATTGGCTTTTGCAAAAAAAGAGACCCAAGTTAGGAATCAATGAGAGTCATATTGTCACTATCATCTTGTAAAGGGACATGATACCAATCAATGCCAGAGCTTAGAAGGAATGATCATCAATTTTCTAAGGCTGGAAAAACTCAATTAGTTTGTACAAAGATGTTAATCCAATAATCAATAAAGGTATTTTGAATAAAAATAAGTGTATCTGCATAGCCATCAAAGGAACATGACCGTAAGAGATCCCAGCCATCGAAAGCCCCAGCCGTCAAAGGCTTGACCGCAAGAGGTTCTGACCATCAAATGCATGACTGCAACAGGTCACGACCATCAAAGTCCTTAAGCCTTCAGTGCCTGCCATCAAATGCCTCATGGAAGTGCCTCCTAGAGTGATGTTGGGTATGCCCTTAGTGTCTACCATCATATGGCCTCACTAAAGCATCGAAAAAGTCTTCAATGCCATCGTCAAAGGCCTCGTCGAAGCGCCTTCTAGAGGGAGGTCGGGTAAGCCTTTGTAACGATCCAATTTTTCGACGTCCGAAAGTTGACATCAAAATGTCCACTGTATCAAATGCCGCTCAGCCGAATGTCGAAAAACTGAACTGTTAGGGTTAAAGAAGGAGAAGATAGAAGAAGAAACAGAAACAATAACATAATCTCACATTATACAGTGGAACAAATATAATAGATAGACGAATATCTTTAAACAAAATCACTATATCAGTTTATACATCACATTATCAGAGTTTACAACAGCGACAGAAAAGAAATATTACATATATAAGTGATAAGCCTCGCCATCCAGCTTCAACTCCTGATCTCCACAGGATCTCTTTTTCGAATTCGCTCCAGAATAAGGATAACCAGACTCTAAGTTGCCCGTGTGGAAAAATTGTGGGCATCCAGAGTTTAGAAAGGGAACAATAAACTCTAGGTCAATCGTGGGACTGGTGTGAGATCTTAAAAACAGTTATTTCCACAAAGAAAGGAAAAGAAA
This sequence comes from Allium cepa, assembly GCA_030765085.1. NCBI lineage: Eukaryota > Viridiplantae > Streptophyta > Magnoliopsida > Asparagales > Amaryllidaceae > Allium > Allium cepa. Next base: position 388,882,029 of record CM060939.1, on the reverse strand, counting down.
TCCGCTATGCTTTTTGGAAAATGAAACTACCATAAGGCCTCCGGGCACACACACAATGCAATCGCAGAATTGAGGGAGATTTCTACTTATGATAGTCAAACATGCTTGATACGCAAAATCCTTTTTAATAATATCATTAGTGCAAAGAGTGGAAAACATTTCAAAAGTATAATATTAATCTTAGCCAGCATAGCTACCATTATATTATGCCTGGTATAGCTACCTCCTGAGGAGGCAGGTTATATAATTGCAATCGTAAAGGGCTCGTATTGTTTCTTTGGATTTCCAACAAATGGTCAGGCTAAGGAACTTCCTATTGCCATATGGGTACGCCTCTGGAGGGACGCCTCGAGAACCTAACTGGATCTCTGCCAACACAAGGCTGGGTTACCGCTATAACTAGGTAACTACTACACGAGTATGCCATCCTCCAGTCGTTTGCGACCTTTATCCGAGGAACCTCAATCATCAAGCAACAACCACAAAGTATAATAAATTTGCAGCAAAAACATAGGTAAAATATCTGGGCTCCATACCATGATACTACTCTTTTCCAGAAGGGAATGGCATACCCTCAGAGGGCGCTACCCCCAAATAACCTTGCCGCATCTTTCCTGTTTCGTCCATTTTCGGGGTGTGAGGTCCAACAAGGTCTCGTCCACAAAGCTACACTTTCCACAAAGTCATGCTTTGATCAACAAATGATCAGCAGCACTTCGTATGCCACACTACCAAATTAGGAATGTATCACTAGTAACCCACAACTACATAACCTCTAAGCTCATACGTACCAGAGAAGGGTGTTAAGCTAAGAGAATAAATTCTCCGCCACCAACAGAAATGTGTTTGATAGAAACCAGCTTTACATCTCAAAGTGTAACATCGGACACATATCCATACAAGTCCGTTCCGGGATCAAACGGAGTCGAAGGCGTTTCAAAGAAGCCCTTGCAATTCGAATATTCACTAATCATGTCCGGAATCCCCATCACAAAGGGTGATAAAAATCTCTATACCGAAGCAACCCAGTGTAGAGACATTCGACAGGTAATCCTTTTGCTTTCAAAAATACCCGATCCTCAACACCATCTTCAAATGCAATCCCATTTCGTCGTATCATTATTCGGAATGGGTTTTATGACACAAGGTCTTCTCCCGGATAATTCGAATAACGAGCGCTTACTTTAAAAACAAGCGTTACATTTAGATTTCAACAAATCACAACAATTTCACTTAGACCTTTCCAACAAAAGATCCATCACAATCACAAAGGTTCGCTGTGATTTTCGGATATCCACTTGGAATCCGACCCCAGGTCGCGTCGAAATTCAAATGCCATTAAAAGGCCAATATTGATAGTCGGTTATTTAACTATCAATCAACATTCACAACAATTACCAGATTTAAATAATTTTTCCTAATTATTTATTTTTAAAATATCTTTTCAAGGTATATTTTACACTTCAACCATTTGAAAACAAATTTCAAATCACTTTCGCTCGCTAAATCACTTCTCTAAAACATATACTCGGAAACATTTAGATAAAATTATTTTAAAACATTTACTTAAATATTAGTTATGAAAATATTGTGCCAATATCTCATATAAAACTTCAAGTCTAAACTAGCTTCAAAATAAAATTTGTATATAGGGTATAACTATTTTAAATAACCATTTTCTAAAACAAATATCAATTTAATCTTTAAATAACTACTTCTATATTAAAATAAATCTTTACTTTAAAGATTTTCAAAATAACCCAAGTAAATAATTTCTCCAAAATAATCTTTCCTTAAAACCACCTTCACAACTTCAATTTCATATTTATAGACTATATTGAAAACATAATCGGCTTTCCAGGGAAAGTACACCTTCCATTCTAAAATGGTTCATTCAAATCAATTTATAAATCCTTCTGGATTTACTTTAAATTTACGTTCCAAATCCGTACGCTTTTTAAAAATAAAACAATATTTATTTTTGAAACAAATTTTCCTTTCTTTTATAAATTTTCATTGTGAATTTAGATTTCCAAATATCCGCTAATATACGATTTTCAAATCGTTATTCAAATACTCATTTTCAACACCAAATCAAATTTTCAATTGATTTTCAAACACCAAATCAATTTCTGAATTTATTTTTAAAACAAATTTCTTTATCTTTTCCAAATTATTTAAAAACTATATTTATTAAAATAAATTCTTCACCTTTTGAATATTATTACTTGAAATCCATTTATCAAACTTTTTCCCATATTTTGGAATTTTATTCACTAGGGTTTCACTATAGATTTTCTACCTAAATTTAAAGATGGAATTTTATTTATTTCTGGTTTCCTAGGATACCAAAAATATATTCGAGTAAATTTTAGCCTTCAATGATTTCAATCACAATATAATTACACAAAGTTTATCAACACACAACATATGAAACAAATTCAATATTAGAGGAATCCAGTTGGATCCCTCCAATCTGTTTACCTGCATCCACAAACGTTAGCACAACAATTAAATACCCATTCCACTTCGAGGTGGAATATCACTGTATATGGGTTTAAATATAACATCATATGCTATTATGCGGCGCATAGGGTCTAAATCAGTATACTGATAATGATTAATCATCCATACACACAATCAACCATTTAAATTTAACTATCACAATTCAACAATCAATCAATAACTGAAAATTTTAATTATTATAAATTGAGTGAGAAGATCTCACCTTTAACAATGCACGCAATCCATTTTCCATTCCAGTTTGTTTTTTACGATCTTTAAACCTTGTATAAACAATTATACAATTTATTAATATTCAAACAATTAAATAATCAGTTTTTGTTTGGTAACTTTAATTATCCAATGATTTTATTTTAAACTAATTTCTTTTAATAAATTATCTAACTAAAAATTTAATTTCACACTAATGATTAAATCTTTTAAACAAATTTTCCTCTTTAAATAAAATTCTTTAGTAACAAAAAAATAAATAGGTTAACTAAATAAATTAACCACTAAAATTTATTATTTCTTTTAAAACTACATATATATATTTTTAAAATATGTACATAGATTCAAAAATCAAATTTGGTATAAATCCTTCAATATTTACAATTTCTTTAAATAATCTCCTAGTGATTAAAATAATTTAATTTTAAACCAATCTCTTAAGATAAATAAATTCCTAATAACTAAATTAATTAAACTAGTTACTTGAATTTTTTAATCACCCTAACTCATGTATAAAAATGTGTATATATGAAATTTTTTGTTTATATATATAAATTGAAAATCTGCATATATGTGCTGCTGTATATATTTTCCAGTAGATAAGTAAATAATAATTTGTTTTACTGTAAATTAAAATCCTACCTAAATATATTTTATTTGTTAATTTAATTAAATTAAACCAAATACCCATTCATTAATTCCTAAATCTAACAAAAATGATACTTACCGCCGAGCCCTAATTCTGGAACGAAACCCTAGCTCGGTCCATCATCACGAACACCCTGCTGAGCCCAAATCGAGATTCCCTTCACCTCGGTCATCACTGCGACCATTGATGTCGTTGCCATCATGACTTCTCCTCGCATTTGCGTGCACCGCTTGCTCCACCTTGTCGCCGCCATTGCCTGGCTCGGCTTCGAACTCCATACAGACGAACACGAACATCGTGCTTCGCTAGCACGACCCTTCTCCAGGTCGAGCTGCCGCCTCATCGCGCTTGATACCGCGAAACCCTAGTTTGAATCGAACACGATTCGATTTGTGTCAGTCGCCCTTTTTTTTAATTTATCTGAGGAGAAATGGGCTTCGGCCATTTTAATTTTGAAATGAACAAAAAGGGGCGGCCATTGATTTTGATTTAGAACGATAGATTTTTGAACGAGAAATGAAAGTGAAGGCTTCGGCCATTGATTTAAATTTTGTTTTCTTCGATTTTGATAAACTGGAGAGGAAGAGGAATAAGTATTGAACTATCGGCCGTTATATTCTTTCTTTTCATTTTTTATTAGAACCTGATGGAGGCATACGAATATCAGAAGGAAACGGCTACGCGTACACTATTAGGCCTGCACTAGGGTGGCTAATAGCTGATGAAAGGAAGAGACAAATGTGAAGGGTTGAAGAAGCCAACTACAGCGAATCTGGAAAGAGTGAAAAAGCTCTGATGTGAAGGAAAAGGAATACAGCTTGACTAGTCAACATATATATTATATTTTTAAATTCAAATTGTCTCGAATTTAGCAACTCAAAATCCCGACCTCCTATCGATGCGTGCCACTAGGCATTCACAATGTTATGGCCTTATCCCGAACGCAATGGAAAAGGTTTTGAGTCCTAATTCGATCATATGGGGAAGATAGCTTTTTGAATCGATCATTATCAATTAAATTTTCAGCGCGTTTATATATTATACGCTCATACAACAACTCCGATCAATATGAAATTTGAAATCCGATAATAATACAATATTACATAGCTCATAGAACTAGTTTCGTCGAATTCCGAAATTGTGCCTCGGAAGACTATTTTTAAATATCAATTTAAACAATATAAATTCAAAACTAAACAATTCACTTTCAAATTCAATTCTGTAGTTTCTATTATCTTCAGTATTATCAAAATGAATTTCCTAAGCCTTTGAAAAAAATAATTTTAATCAGCTTAAAACTAAAAATTCAAATTTTTATCCAACTTCAATAAATTAAATTGCCAAATTCATAGTTAATTTTGAAATTCAAGTTAAATTAACTTCCAAATATTTAAAATCAATTAAATATTCCATTTCAAATGTTAGAAATTCTGGGTCGCCACATCCTTCCCCTCTTAAAAGAATTTCGTGTTGAAATTACTAGTTAATAAGAATGATGCTCAACCCGTTTACTATTTTTCCCAATCCAAATAGTTTTATCATCTTACCCAAAACAAATCTTTTGTCATTTAAGACCCATGATTAATTCAACTAACTTTCCAACTTCAATTATAAGTTCCAAACAACATTGTTTTCTTTATTAATTTAATTTTAAATTTTGAACTTTCAAAATTTCTCAAAAATTTTCTAACTCCATAAATTTTCGAAAAATTTCGTCAGCGTCTCCTTTGCGCGGCTAGCTCGGTACGACTACAAAATGGCACCACGGGCCCCCAGATTCAAAAAGAAAATGAAAAGCCAAGCGGCTAGACAAGAAAATCACCAAATTTCATACTGAAATTTAAATACATACCTTTTCGTCGAGCAATTCAATTTTATCTTCAGAATCAAAATCCAATTTATCCTTTGTCTTTAACACATCTGTATACCTTGATATCCATAATGTCCAATTTCAACATTCAAAAATCATTTTTGCACATTTCTCTACAAAAGTTTGAATACTTACTTCTTGTACCATTTTTTACTTCGCTATTTGAAGTTATATATTCATTTTCATTCAATCTTGCATTTTCAATTTCCTTTGAATTCAATTCACAATTTCAATTCTATTTAGATTTAATTTATCTTCCGAATATTGAATTTTATGATCTGCACTATATTAAATTAGTTCATTTACTGATCCATTACAAGTTCCAATTCATTTTTCCTCAAATCATTTTTTTATTTCACATTTATTATCTTTAGTTCACTTCGAACTAAATTTACAATTTCATTTTATTTCACACAATTGAACTGGTTTTCGATATTCAGTTTCAATTCCAGTTTTATTCTTTTGTTCATCCCCAAACACAATACAATTTCAATTCACCATTTGGTTTACAACCACTTATATCTAAACTGGATTTCAAATTCCATATAAATTTAATTTGTCTTTCATTTATAAATATTGAATTCAATTCACTTCAAACCATATTAATTTGTCATTTCTTCAACTAATTTCACTTACTAATTTCATTTCAATACTTCACTTTGTTTATCACAAATCAAATTCAATTCCAATTCTAGTTCTATTTACTTACAAATTCGAAATGAATTTCAGCATTCAATTTCACTTTCATTTAGTTTCAATTGTAAATTTATTCATTCATTCAAAATTTTATTTTTTTCCTTAATGGATTTTATTCAAATCATTTAGTCTACAAGAATTCTCAAATTCACCTTTATTCAAATTAACTTATTTATTATTCCATAACAATCTTTAATAAGATTCCAGAGTCTTTCCATCTTTTCAAAAACCATTTTTTGAAATCAATTCAAATTATCATTTGAATTCAAAAATCCAAACCAGTTTTGTAAACAACTTTCATTCAAAACAATATGGCAGCAATCCCTCTTTTGGAAACCCGAAAATGAACATCGATGATGCTGTAGTCATCACCGAAGTTATTTTCCAACGACCTAAAAGAGTTTAGAGCTTTCATCCCTTCAAAACACTTTTCCAAAACCTTTGAAAATCATCTTCAAAATCAAAAGGGATTTAAACTTTCCAAATCTCCAAACTTTTCAAATTCTTTTCAAATCATTTCCAAATACTTCTATGGAATTCCATTTCAAATTATAAATCACATTTACAATTTATATTCTCAAATTCCATTTGTATGTGAATTTATTTCTTAACTTTGGAGTTACGATTTCAATTTCCTATTCAAATGATAATAATATTACCACTTCCTAACAATCAAGCAACCATATACTATATAATTTATGGAAATCATTTCTTTTTATATACAAAAATAATTTGGGTAAAATTATTTCATTTACCCGATTTTAAAACAATATCTTGTCGAATTATTCTGTACAAGTGTTTAGATTCTTATCGATAGAATTTTATGGACTATACCGACCAGAATCAATATACCACTCAACAAACCAATCATCACAATATAAAATAATTTTATATTCACTAACAAATACGCGCTCATATCTATTACTACACTCAAACTCATTCTAGAGCACTGCTGACTCTATCTCTAATGAGTAACACCCAACATAGCCAAGGTTATCGCTTAACCAAATGCTCTGATACCAAATTTGTGACGACCCAATTTTTTGACGCCCAAAAGTCGACATCAATACGTCCACTACATCAAATGCCGCTCAGCCAAATGCCGAAAAACCGAACCGTTAGGGTTAAAGAAGGAGAAGATAGAAGAAGAAACAAAAACAATAACATAATCTCATATTTCGCAACGGAACAAATATAATAGATAAATGAATATCTTTAAACAAAATCACTATATCAATTTATACATCACATTATCAGAGTTTGCAACAACAAACAGCGGAAAAGAAATATAACATGTATAAGTGATACGCCTCGCTATCCAGCTCCAATTCCTGATCTCCACAGGATCTCTTTTTCGACTTTCGTTCCAGAATAAGGATAAATTGACTCTAGGCTGCCCGTGTAAAAAAATTGTGGGCACCCAGAGTTCAGAAAGGGAACAATAAACTCCAGGTCAGTCGTGGGACTGATGTGAGATCTTAGAAACAGTTATTTCCACAAAGAAAGGAAAAGAAATCCGCTATGCTTTTTGGAAAATGAAACTACAATAAGGCCTCCCGGCACACACACAATGCAATCGCAGACTTGGGGGAGATTTCTCCTTATGGTAGTCAAACATGCTTGATATGAAAAATCCTTTTTAATATTATCATTAGTGCATAGTGTGGAAAACATTTCAAAAGTATAATATTAATCTTAGCCAGCATAGGCACCATTACATTATGCCTGCTATAGCTACCTCCTGAGGAGGCAGGTTATACAATTGCAATCGTAAAGAGCTCGTATTGTTTCTTTGGATTTCCAAAAAATGGTCAGGCTAAGGAACTTCCTATTGCCATATGGGTACGCCACTAGAGGGACTCCCCGAGAACCTAACCGGATCTCTGCCAACACAAGGCCGAGTTACCTCTGTAACTAGGTAACTACTACACGAGTATGCCATCCCACGGTCGTTTGCGACCTTTATCCGAGGATCCTCAATCACGAAGCAATAACCAAAAAGTATAATAAATTTGCAGCAACAACATAGGTAAAATATCTATGATCCATACCATGATACTACCCTTTTTTAGAAGGAAATGACATACCCTCAGGGGGCGCTACCCCTAAATAACCTTGCCGCATCTTTCCTGTTTCGACCATTTCCGAGGTGTGAGGTCCGACGTGGTCTCGTCCACAAATCTACACTTTTCACAAAGTCATGCTTTGATCAACAAATGATCAGCAGCACTTCGTATGCCACATTACCAAATTGGGAATGTACCACTAGTAACCGTCAACTACATAACCTCTGAGCTCATACATCCCAGAGACGGGTGTTAAGCTAAGAGAATAAATTCTCCGCCACCAACAGAAATGTATTTGATAGAAACCAGCTTTACATCTCAAAGTGTAACGCCACACACACATCCATACAAGTCCGTTCCAGGATCGAACGGAACTGAAGGCACTTCAAAGAAGCCCTTGCAATCCGGATATTCACTAATCACGTCTGTAATCCCCATCACAAAGGATGATAAAAATATCTATACCGGAGCAACCCGATGCAGAGACATTCGACAGATAATCCTTTCGCTTTCGAAAGTACCCGGTCTTCAATGTCGTCTTCAAATGCAATCCCATTTCGTCATATCATTATTCGGAATGAGTTTTATGACACAAGGTCCTCTCCCGGCTAATCCGAATAATGAGCGCTTATTTTAAAAATAAGTGATATATTTAGATTTCAACAAATCACACAAATTTCACTTTGACCTTTCCAACAAAAGATCCATCACAATCACAAAGGTTCGATGTGGTTTTCGAATATCCACTTGGAATCCGACCCCCGTTTGCATCGAAATTCAAATGCCATTAAAAGGCCAATATTGATAGTCGGTTATTTAACTATCACTCAACATTCACAACAATTACCAGATTTAAATAATTTTTCCCATTTATTTATTTTCAAAATATCCTTGTAAGGTATATTTTACACTTCAACCATTTGAAAACAAATTCCAAATCACTTTTCGCTCGCTAAATAAGAATTCCGATAATATTTACTTCCACTGAAAGTCTGCCGAGTTCAAATACTTTAAAATACTTTAAATCACTTCTCCAAAATATATACTTGGAAACATTTAGATAAAATTATTTTAAAACATTTATTTAAATATTAGTTATGAAAATATTATACCAATATCTCATATAAAACTTCAAGTCTAAACTAACTTTAAAATAAAATTTGTAGATAGCGTATAACTATTTTAAATAACCATTTTCTAAATCAAATATCAATTTAATCTTTAAATAACCACTTCTATATTAAAATAAATCTTTACTTTAAAGATTTTCAAAATAACCCAAGTAAATAATTTCTCCAAAATAATCTTTTCTTAAAACCACCTTCACAACTTCAATTTCATATTTATAGACTATATTGAAAACATACTCGGCTTTCGAGGGAACGTACACCTTCCATTCTAAAATGGTTCAATCAAATCAATTTGTAAATCCTTCTGGATTTACTTTATATTTACGTTCCAAATCCGTAAATTCCTTAACACGCTTTTTAAAAATAAAACAATATTTGTTTTTGAAACAAATTTCCCTTTCTTTTATACATTTTCATTGTGAATTTAGATTTTCAAATATCCGCTAATATACAATTTTCAAATCATTCTTCAAATACTCATTTTCAACACCAAATCAAATTTTCAATTGATTTCCAAAATTTATTTTCAAACACCAAATCAATTTCCGAATTTATTTTTAAAATAAATTCCTTTATCTTTTCCAAATTATTTAAAAACCATATTTTTTAAAATAAATTCTTCACCTTTTGAATATTATTACTTGAAATCCATTTATCAAACTTTTTCCCATATTTTGGAATTTTATTCAATAGGGTTTCACTATAGATTTTATACCTAAATTTAAAGATCCAATTTTATTTATTTTTGGTATCCTACGATACCAAAAATATATTCGGCTAAATTTTAGCCTTTAATGATTTCAATTACAATATAATTACACAAAGATTATCAACACACAACATATGAAACAAATTTAATATTTGAGGAATCCAGTTGGATCCCTCCAATCTGTTTCCCTACATCCATAAAAGTTAGCACAATAATTAAATACCCATTCCACTTCGAGGTGGAATATCGCGGTATATGGGTTTAAATATAATATCATCCGCTATTATGCGGCACATAGGGTCTAAATCAATATACTGATAATGATTAATCATCCACACACACAATCAACCATTTAAATTTAACTATCACAATTCAACAATCAATCAATAACTAATTTTTTTAATTATTATAACTTGAGTGAGAAGATCTCATCTTTAACAATGCACGCAATCCATTTTCCATTCCAGTTTGTTTTTTACGATCTTTAAACCTTATATAAACAATTATACAATTTATTAATATTCAAACAATTGAATAATCAGTTTTCTTTTGGTAATTTTAATTATCTAATGATTTTTTTTAAACCAGTTTCTTTTAATAAATTATCTAACTAACAATTTAATTTCAGACCAATGATTTAGTCTTCTAAATAAATTTTCCTTTTTAAATAAAATTTCCTTTTTAAATAAAATTCTTTAGTAACAAAAAAATAAATAGGTTAACTAAATAAATTAACCACTAAAATTTATTATTTCTTTTAATACTGCATATATATATTTTTAAAATATCTACATAGATTCAAAAATCAAATTTCGTATAAATCCTTGAACATTTACAATTTCTTTAAATAATCTCCCAGTGACTAAAATAATTTAATTTTAAACCAATCTCTTATGATAAATAAATTCATGATAACTAAAATAATTAAACTAGTTACTTGAATTTTTTAATCACCCTAACTCATGTATAAAATGTGTATATATAAAATTTTCTATTTACATACATATACATACATATATATATATATATATATATATAAATTGAAAATATGCATATATGTGCTGTTGTATATATTTTCCAGTGAATAACAAAATAATAATTTGTTTTACTATAAATTAAAATCCCACCTAAATATGTTTTATTTGTTAAATTAAATTAAATTAAACCAAATACCCATTCATTAATTCCCAAATCAAACAGAAATTATACTTACTGCTGAGCCCTAATTCTGGAACGAAACCCAAACTCGGCCCATCATCATGAATACCCAGCTGGCCCAAATCGAGATTCCCTTCACCTCGGTCATCACTGCGACCATTGATGTCATCGCCATCACGACTTTTCCTCGCGTTTGCAAGCACCGCTTGCTCCGCCTTGTCGCCGCCATTGCCTGGCTCGACTTCGAACTCCCCACAGACGAACGCGAACATCGTGCTTCGCTCGCACGACCCCTCTTTAGGCTGAGCCACCGTCTCATCGCGCTTGATGCCGCGAAACCCCAATTCAAATCGAACGCGATTCGATTTGTGTCAGTCGCCATTTTTTTTAATTCATCAGAGGAGAAAAGGGCATCGGCCATTTTAATTTTGAAATGAACAAAAAGGGGCGGCCATTGATTTTGATTTAGAACGATAGATTTTTGAACGAGAAACGAAAGTGAAGGCTTCGGCCATTGGTTTGAATTTTGTTTTCTTCAATTTTGAAAAACTGGAGAGGAATAAGCATTGAAGTATCGACCACCATATTCTTTCTTTTCATTTTTTATTAGAACCTGATGGAGGCATACGAATATCAGAATAAAACGGCTACGCGTACACTATTAGGCCTGCACTAGGGTAGCTAATAGCTGATGAAAGGAAGAGACAGATGTGAAGGGTTGAAGAAGCCAGCTTCAGTGATTCTGGAAAGAATGAAAAAGCTCTGATGTGAACGAAAAGGAATACAGCTTGACTAGTCAACATATATATTATATTTTTAAATTCAAATCGATTCGAATTTAGCAATTCAAATCCCGACCTCCTATTGAGGCATGCCACTAGGCGTTCACAATGTTATGCCCTTATCCCGAACGCAATGGAAAAGGTTTCGAGCTCTAATTCGATCGTATGGGTAAGATAGCTTTTTGAATCGATTATTATCAATTAAATTTTCAGCGCGTTTATATATCGTATGCTCACACAACAACTCCGATCAATACGAAATTTGAAATCCGATAATAATACAATATTATGGATCCCATGGAACTGGTTTCGTTAAATTTTGAGACTGTGCCTCCGAAGACTATTTTTAAATATCGATTTAAACAATATAACTTCAAAACTAAACAATTCACTTTCAAATTCCATTCTGTAGTTTCTATTATCTTCAGTATTAGCAATATGAATTTCCTAAGCCTTTGAAAAAAATATTTTTAATCAGCTTAAAACTGAAAATTCAAATTTTTATCCAACTTCGATAAATTAAATTCAATATTAAATTTCCAAGTTCATAGTTAATTTCGAAATTCAAGTTAAATTAACTTCCAAATATTTAAAATCAATTAAATATTCCATTTTGAATGTTAAAAATTATGGGTCGTCACAAGTGCCATCATCAAAGGTCTCACTAAAGCACCAAAAAAACATTAACCCCTACTTATGTGGCCTAGGTAATGCCCCTCGTAGAAGGAGGGTGGAGTATGCCTTTAGTTCCTGCCATCAAAAGCCTCATCAAAGCACAAAAATCTACAAAAGAAAGATCAATCGAAATTAAGAGCTAAGTAGCACTCCAAACATCAATCAAAATCAAGAGCCAAGTAGCGCTTCTAAGTCAATCAAGGTTAGAGCCATGTAGTGCTCCCAAGTGGATCAAAATTTGAGCTAAGTAGCGCTTCAAATCAAATCAAGTTTTCTAAACTAAGGACAACAAATATGGGTTATTTATATCTCCCAACAAATGCAATCCTTAGCCACGAAGCAAGATATCCTGATCTTCAACTATTTCTAGATATGGATTACTAGACTTCTATTATTGCCAAATATGAATTTCTGGTCTTCTTTCAGAACAGATTCTGGTCTACTATATTGTTACAGTTTGGGTTTTCAGTCTACTTTAATTCCTATATTAGGCTTCAGGGCTTCTTTACGACCATTTTCAATTCGAATTCATTTAAGGGGAATCTCCACTACAAAAACAAACTATTAAATATTTAAATCGAGCTCAATTATAAGGTTATTGATTCCTAAAGCAAGAGAAATTTAATCTATACATCGAAAAGGTCAAATATGGAAAAACAAATGCTAGTCATTAAGCAATTTTAGATCAAAGTTAGAATTCAATTCATGATTATATACCCTATATTTGATGTATCCATTCAATTGTAAATTTATTTATAATCTGCTACCCTCTATACAAAGTGGCAGGTACAAAAGTCAAACGGAGAAAGAAGTTAGTTCAAAGCAAATTATCACTAAAGTTCAAGATTTTGTGACGTCTCTTTTAAATCTTAGGCAATTATGGATTCAACAAAATGGCAAATAGTTGCATCAAGGAGTAATTTAAATTTCTTATCCATTTTCCAAACCATATTTGCATTGCCAGTTCAAGCAATCTAGGCATTCAGGGCGTGTTGAAGTGTCTTATTGGCTCTTTGTAAAGTTTTGAATGTGTTATTCAAATCTTCAATCTTTTGTTTGAGTGTATATCGCTCACGCTCAAGCTTTGAACTTTGTTCCCATATTCGCTTATACGTTAAGAAATTTTCTCATATCATTTCTACCAAAATGTTGTATGATCTTGAATTTGGCCATTTTGCTCCATGACGAGATTGTTTCATTTCTTAAACCTGAAATCGGGTCTAGGAAAGTAGGGAATTCTTGGCTCAACGAAGAACGAGATCTAGTAATTTTTCTAGGAGTGGAGGTAGGGAGGCCGACTTTGCCCTTGCTTGCAGTAAGCTCTAGTGATTGACAGTGAACTTGACTCTTTATTAAGTCAACTTCAAGATTCTCTTAAATAATTTAGCTATCACCGCGTCAGCTTTGATTGATGGACCGGGCTCACAAATTGAGTTACTTTCCTCTTTTAACACCTGAAGATCTTCCTCCCTTTCTTTAAGATGGTCCTCAATACGAGCAGTCATTTCCTTATAAGTCTGAAAAAATCAATTTTAGTATAAAGTAATTCCTATGGCACTCTTGCGCTACATGATTTTTTGGAAATCACAGAGTTGAATAAACTTAGGATGATTGTTTTTCTCCATATAAGCGAGAAATCTGTCCTTCATTACACTAATTCTTGAAGCATCCAGAGAATCAGATGCACGCACTATTCATGTCTCCTATTAAGAATAAAGGAGATGATAATTAATATTAAAAAAAAAAATTTCTATTAATAAAAAGCAGAGTTCACAAGTAATATATAAATTAAGGATACATCATAGTTCTATTTGAAAAAACATTTAATCAACATTCAAAGTCCCGAGATTGTGGTTTTTGCTTTTTCAAATGACTTAGCAAATAACATAAGTATAGATTCTAAGGAGGCCATAATTCCTTTCGGGTTGTAAATGGGAGCGAACCGACGATAATCCCACTCTCCAATTGAAGGAATATCACGATCACATATCATTTTGGGGTGATAGAATCAGCTTTCACGATGAAGCTTGTCCTTTTCTTCACCTAGAAAGTCAATGAAAAAAATGAGGATAACACATTTAGACTTCTTGTAAATCTCCGAGGAAACAATTTTTTGCCAGTTGCGATGTTTTGAAAATTGAGGATTTTTCCATAAAATCTCTCTTTAGCTTGACAAATTTACTCAAGAGGGCCTTAGGAACCGGACTATGTGGGAAATTTTTATCGTGTAACAACATATTGAAATGAAATTAAACTAAGCATAAGAAACCAAAACAGAAGGATTCGTAAATAAAATAAGTTGAATTTTACAAACATTCGGGCATAAACAACCGATTACTTATATATTTCAGAAATAATGTTTTCTTATTAGACTTGAGTTTTTGGGAAGGAATATGGCTTGAAGAAATTGGGATGGATGCCAGTGTAGGAAGGTTCCAACACATCCTGGGGTGGGATAGGACCGACACTTGTCTAAATATCTAAGATGAAAGCGCGAAGCAAACCTCCACAGTTATCACCAAAGTATGAGAAATCGATAAATTTACCCCTATAATAAAATTTGTACAGAAACTTCACTAGGGCATTACTATCATCAATTAATGTCTATAAGAGAGTCATCAATTCGGAATTCTCCTTTATGAGTATGTCTCAGTGATGATGGGCTTTCTTCATTCGAGAGGTAATTTCTATTTCCTTGAAGATTCTTAACTTCGATGCACTTTTAGTAAGTTTTTATATTTTTTGGATGACTCGCCATAATCTTTCATTTGCTTGTCCAATTCTCTATTTAATCGATAAATTGTTGTTTGTTTCTTTTGAGCATAATTTCATAGCAGTATTTCAATTTTCTTCTTAACTAAAATAATCGATGTGTTTGGTAAAAATTATTTCATAAATTAACACATTTGAATAGATTGACATATACTTTAAAAAGAAGGACCGACGATGAACAGATTTTCCCTTTGTTCTTAGGTCCTGGGTCTTGAGAAGCGCTGCCGGACTTAAGAGAACCATTTTTCAGAAGATCCAGCAAGTTGGTAGCTTCAAAATCCTAGGTAATTAAGTCTAAATTAGCTTTACCAAATCCATCCTTGTCACCTGGCTCCATAGAAAATCCTACTCCATCACCTCCATCATAACCATTATCATCATCATCATGATCATCACCATCATCATTGTCATCGTCATCGTCACCATGTCTCCCTCCTGATCAAGTTTTGACTCTTCATCAATGGGGGCATCATCGAATGCTAGTCACTCTCTAGCATCAATTTCTACCTCAACAAGGAACACCGCCTTAAGTGCCTTCTTGTTTTTATTTATTTTAAGATTGAATTTCCTCTTGCATTTTTCATTCGACGAAGGAAGAGATTGGAAATCCAGATCTTGGCATTTCTCAATATTATTGGCATATGCGACATGTAGAGCATCTTCATAACATTTCTAGGTGATTTGAGAAAGAGTGACGCCAAGAAAGGAAGGGACCTTTTTCTTAGCATTACTAATGATGTTATTTGAATAATCTTGGAGATGAGATTATCTTTGAAGTTGATCTTCTAATGATTTATTCTTCTTGGCTAGTTTTAAATTTTATTTAACAAGCTTCGAGTATTCTTTGGTCATCTTCTCCAGATCTGCATTGAGATCGTTGAACGACTTGAGATTAGCTTTGAAGTTTTTCACTCTCACTTTAGTAGTTGCCTGGCCTTTCATTTTTTCCTTAGGAGAGGTAGCGAGTTTGACTTTCTCTAAGATCGCGTTGTTTCTTGCCACGGCAATGTTGATCATATCATTTTGGAGCGAAGAAAATTTCCCTTTAAGATAAACTACTTTGTCTGAAGGTCTCTGAGTGATGCCTCATAGGAGAAATATATACTTTTCTACCTAAAATATGTAATATGTATAAGTTAAAACAAAACCTATAAAATTAAAGCTAGCCAAGTGAATAGGAAATTGTACTGATATGAGCTATTTGAGAATAAGGAAAAGACAATCATCGGATTAAATCGGAGGTTGCGATGATTCGAGAGAAGAAAGGGAAGGAGATTGAATAGCCAACTATGCATGATCTTCAAAATTCATTGGTGAAGTTTGAGCTTGACTCCTCGAACGAAGAGAATCGTTTGGGGAGTGAATTAGAACAAATTCAGCACACATATGGTTGATAGACATTGGGGAGTAGGGAATGTAATATTAAAAACAGGGTTGAACCTCTATGGATATATTAGTTTGAACCTCTATGGGCTTTTCCAGAGCTTTACCCAAATAAGCTGCTACAGGACTTAGATCAAAATTTGCGTGCTCTGTCTCATCTATGATAATGAGAGTGAAGTCACCCACAAATTTGGGCCTCTTCTCTTAAAGAGAAAAATGAATGTTAATAAAACATCATCACTTGCATCATCTTCATCCAGTTTATCGATGGCTTAAGCGATGGAATATTTGAAGGAGAGAGTCTTAGTTCGTTAGGATGAAGCAAGAACTTCATCCTTACTTTTTCTCATTTTTGAAATTTTTCTTTGATGTTTATTTCTTTGGGAACGATAACAAGAGAAGATGAATCTAAATATGAATTGAACTTTGTAAGTCTGATAACGTTAGAAATTTTATTTTTAGCTAAATTAAAACTTATCAACGACGTCGAGTTGAACTGTAGAATTAGAGGTGAAGGATTCTGATTTTCCTATCACCAATGAGCATCCTCCTCTAGCATTAAGTCTGACTTTCGGAGGTTCACCCAAGACATTATGGCGGTATAAAGTGATGGAATTCTTGAGGAGGTTAGCCCAGTCAATAATCTGAGCCTGTTCCCCATACTCTTCGCTTCTTTAGTTAAGGATAGCATGATCTTTCGATCTTTAGGTTTTAGCTGTTTTGGAGCAGAATCTAGAAAGAAGAATCCATTAAAGAAAGAAATAAGTGAGCGTGGTATAAAAAACAACAATGAACGCAATAACGAACTAGGAGTAGAGAATGTCTCTCTAATGTTTGAAAATCATTTGATGGAAAAATATTGAGTCTTCCATTCCCTTGCTTTATTAATACATTCAAAGATCATGCTTCTTGGATAAGTATGAATGTGGTATCATTGACGATCCAATTGGTCACCAACTTTAGTAGGGATTGCTATGGAATGAAGGATCTCAGCACTGAGGAAAGGTATCCCTGCTTCCCGAGCAAAAATCTTTAAGGTCAAGTATGTGTATGAATGGGGCAGGAATTTGATGGAAGACATGTCTAAGTGCTCCAGATATCTTTAGTGGAAAGTTGGAAATGGAAGATAGCCAGTATGCCAAATATGCACCGCAGTAAAGGCAAAGTATCCTTGGATGGATTGGTAATATTATCTGCAGGATCTGTAGGAATGACTTCTATTCCAATAATGCCAAACAGACCATGAATAAAATCCACTTCTCATTGGTTCATTATATACGATGGATTCAAAAGATTTATCTTCTTTCTTGCCAACCGAGGGTGAAGATTTGGACCCCTTGCTAGACTTCTTAATGAGCTTCATGCTGGCTCATTAACCTTCCATTAACCTACCAGGTGATATTATTCTAAATTTAAGAAATGATTATGTTTATGCTATTGAAAAATTTAATACGTTGTTTTCAAAATAATCTATCATTATCTGAATGATGAAGTTTGAATAACTAACATGGCAACGATCCTTACATGGCATATGACGAATTTGTTAGTAAATCTAAGTTTTAATCTTAATTTAGACCTTATGAGATACAATAAAAAAGTTGAGTAGGAATAAACATGTATTGAACTCAGGATTCAAAATGATAATAATCTTTGCAGCTATATTAAACAATGAAGTAATAAATATCGTCGACACTAATGAATAACAACGACGTAGTTCAAGGTTAACTGGTTAAATTGCACATAATGTGTTAAAGAAGATAGTCTGTAGATGATGATGTTGAATAAAGCTTAATTCATGACATGAATAGTACTCACGAAACAATAATGAGAAATAAAGATCATGGATGTTAAATTAAGGCTTTACGAATCAATGTCAAAAGCAAGCGACATTGACTATCCTGAAGGTCGTCGCCTTTAACTAGTATATGCTTTCGTTTAACAATGGGAAGTTATAATATTTCTTTTAAATCACTAATGCTAAAATGTGGTAAGATATCAAAATAATGGGTTGATAATGGGTATTAATGGCATAATGGGCCATGTTAGTGCCGCAATGTCGACTTTAATTAATATAAAGACGATTGATGTCTCATTATAGTAACAAAAATGTTTAGAATTCTTTATGGATTACCAACACAAATAAGTAATGAAGACAAGAGTTAGTAGTGGTTAGACATCATTAATAGACCTAAGTCAAGAGTTATAATGATGAAAAATATCACAAAGAATTAATGAACATTGCTTCTATGGAGCAAGTTGAAGTAACAAAAATTTCCAACATCAGTGAACGACGACGGCAAGAGATAACGTCTATCAATGAATGGTGACAACATGAATCAATATGTATCAGTAAGTGATGACAACAACTATAATTAAATAATTCTGCAACTAATTGAAATGCTCAATCTTTTGGTAGAAAGAAGTTATCGCATCACATCTTGATCAATAATAGCTTAATGAAGAGTCTTGTCGACATCGAGGATCATGCCAGTATTATAACATCGACGTTAACTACGAAATGTTCCATGTTGCATCTAATCGATTTAATTGTCCTAGATTACTTAAAATATACAAATTTTGAATCAAGAATGTCAGTTGATAAAATAATAAGGAAATATAACACTTCGTTAGTTTGAAGAACATTGTATTGGCATTATTAACGACGCAGTGAATGAAGACAGTGAAAATTGCTACTAAGTTTTAGGCTTAGTACGTTGCATTCATTAAAAATTAACTTAGAATACATCGGTTTTCATACCAACATTATCTAGTACCAAGGCCTATTTGTGCGATGCAGAAACATTGCATTAATGGATTAACAACTAAGTTAACCAACGTACTTCGAGCTTATGGCACCATAAACGATGACATCGACACGAGTCTAAATAGTTGCAGGCCTGGCTTTGATATGCAACATGTTTCATCATAAAACAGAAAATGCCCAAATCAACACCTTAAGCAGCTAATCCATTATTATGAAGGGTTAATAGTAACGATTCACAATAAAATTTAGGTTATTAGAATCAGATAATGAACTCGATTGTTGATTCCAAAATTAATTAAATTTGAGCAAAACCCTAGTTACAATTTCAACATAAAATTCGTAATAAACTAATTTATGGGTTAATAAAGATAGGAGCCGTACCAAAGTGTAGAAAATTGCTATCAAAGAGTTTGGGCTTACAGATAATTTTGACAATTTATTTGTTTGTTCAACCTTTTGAAATTGTAGGTAAAGAGAAAAAGAAAAGAAGCCTACATATTTATAAGAAGAAATAAGCATACGGGTACAGTTGAATTTGATTCAAATGAATGGAAAGATCAGCACAAGAAGAAAAAAGGCAGAAAAAAGGATGATGCTGAGAATATTTATTTGAAAATTTAACGGTTTCTTTACACACGGGGAAAATCTTACTGCTATCATCATCATCGAAGATGTTTAAGGAAATAATGTCGATAAAGCCCAGAATTATGAAATGCGAACGTCGACCACCGTATAGAACAATGACTGACGTTAAGGCTCAATATCGACGTTGCCAAAGTTAACCATTCTTAATGCTACTTGTGATCAGAGTTATTAAGTACTGATGATATTATCCATGCCAACATCGATGCTCATCGAAACGGCCTTAAAAAGACAAACATAGGTTATAAAACTTTCCCAGGTTCGATATTATTACTACGTCGACTCTTATGAATATGCTTGGGAGATACTATACAGCTACACATGTGAATTTATAACTATCGTCATCAATATCCACAAGTTTAGTTTATGTTGCATTTAGTAAGATACTAAAAATCGACATTGAGGGTCATCGACGTCGCCGCTGTTCAATGCCGCCAACCATCAACCGAAGAAGGTCTTAAGATTTGGAGTCATCATCGCCGATATTCAAGCCGAGAACCATTAATACACCCAGAACGGTTGTCAAAGACACTTTTACTAATGTTTCCTTTCAACAATGCTAATGTGTGGTGGTAAGGAATGTTGATTGACGAAGAAGAAACTATCAACGCCGAGTTTAGAAACACCGAGTATCGACCCTGTTGAATCGATGCCGAAGTTTAGCTATGTGAATACAAGAATGCTGGACTTGATGTTCGAAAATGCTACTAATGTTGATGTCGATAAAGTATGAACCTTAATGATCGATGACGCTTCTAATGCCGAAGCCTATCACTTGTCGAACCCTATAAATGTAGAACTAGGGGCTTCATGTAAGGGGCCAAATTTTCTCTTCTCGTTTCTTACTTTCAAAACTTTGTAAACCCTAAATTGAATTGGGGATTTTTCCTATTATAACATTTGAACTACTATACACATAAGGATTCAGAAATAAAATAAGGTTGGAAATAAAATAAGGACGTGGCCTTTTGACTTGATTTGGGATATGGTTTCCATATTCGCTTGACTTTTATCATCGATTGACTTGGACTTGTGACTTGCATAGCATGTTGAACTTCGTCAAGCTTATGATTTGATTTTTACCGCACACATTGCCTTGAATATCGGCCTTCATATTGACTTATACTCTGCATACTTCCTCGAGCCCTTAATGACAATGATGACAAACTTAAAGTCAATATGGATGAATACATTGATTTGATGACTTCGATTAGCCTCGACAAAGCCTCACTTTGAAGTTACTTTGTTTTCCATACACTTTTGGGGTTAGCAAATTTATTATTTAATAGCCAAATTTATTTGTTAAGAGATGCATACCAATGTCTTTATCTATGTTGGCATGGATGATGCTGCTAGTTTTCAATATCAACTCCTTAAGGTTTTGCAACTGCATGTTTTTTATACCATAGGTTTTCTATACCGCATATTTTCTATGCCACATGTTTTCTATGCCACTTGTTTCTTATACCGCTAGCTTATCTTTCAACATTGATTGTACTATGGTTTCAATGCCACTCCTATGTATAATTTCGACATTGAGTATAAGGTGGTGATGCCATAGGTTTTGATATTGGTCATAGTGATGCCGCTAGTATAACTTTCGAGATAAAATATTAATGCAATAATGTCGCTATAGACCACTTTCAATAATGTTATCTTACAACAATGATAACGCATAATAAAAAATTTAACCTTCCCATATCTCTAAATTTCTATGCTCCATACTATGTAAACAATTGTTTATGTCGCTTATATTCGAAGACCTATATATTTATGTTATGCGACAGAAATGACTTTGGCCTTATAGCCTTATTCTTTATAAATTAGAAGTTTTAACATGATTTTGATATAGACGGATGTGACAATCCCATAACGGATATATCGATGTTGCACTTTATCAACTCAAAAGTTTTAATATATATGGCTTCATAGCCTATGGTTTTGACCTGTGATAACCTCTATATGACTTCAAAATTCAGCAGCGCTATTTATAAAAGTGCATGCACACACTCACACTCACACACACACACACACCTATTGGCATAATATTTTAACATAAACCACAGGGCTCTTGTTTCCCTTCTTTAATTATGATTTCAATGGTTAATTCAGTTATAAAGAAATTGGTTTGAAGGAAATAAAAAGGGCATTTAGCCCATAATAGTGCTAGAAATATAATTCTTGTCATCTTTAGATAAATTGTGATAGGATAAATTGACTCAATGATTAGAAAACCAGATGGGACAGGTGTAGGGTCACGATGTATACTTCAGCCGATAGCCTCTAGCTGATATTAGTCCACGATTCCAGTGTGTAGGGCTTCATTAGCGATAAGACTAAAAGAAGGTTTATGCATAGAAAGAAATACACTAAGATGAGATAGTAATTGGTCTGCCTTAAGATCAGATGACCCTAGGAATAGTAAAATTTGGGTAGACCATCCAGTTTTCTTCTTCTAATATGTTGGAAAATTTGGTATATGTTGTAGGTTTGAGTCAGTTATATAGGTTTGTAGATACCTTAAGAAAACTATGATGTTGGGATAGAATGTCCATTTATTTAGATAGCTTGGTCATTGTTACCCAAATTGCATGCATGCATATGATTGCTTACATCGTCTGGTTTAACCATTTGTGGTTGCATGTGCTTGGTTTGTATAAGACTTATTTTTAGAAGATACTAGTGATGGGAAAACCGGTTCCACTCAATGACCTGGTATCCTAGATATCTATTAATCGAGATGGCATATTATTATTCATGCCAAACTTTTGTCTGAACCGGAGTTTTGATTTTTCCCCTTTAACTTTGGGCATTCAATTGAGTAGTATGACAGTAAGGTTTTTAGGTTTTAGGCTTGAGAAATAAAACTTCCAAAGATATGCAAAAGGAAGAGCTAGCTATGTAGAAGCCTATCTATTTTTTTATCCAATGTGTTGTCATGACTTTTGTTTGAATGTATGTAATGGCAGAAGACTGTCTGTCTAGAAGTTAACTTTGATCAACCAATGAAGCATCTTCGTATGTCACTCTTAGAGTATTTTGTCATAATTATATTTTATCTGAACCTAGGCAACTTTTGGGATTATGTAATGGATATGGAAATTAAATAATAAAACCTAAGTTTTGGAGAACTTTCATATTCTGGTGCTTTAATGTTAATGACACAATTAACTAATCTCATTTTGTCACTAGAGAATAATATTATTGATGACTGTATCATAAATAGAGCTAGATTATGAATTTAAAAGTGCATTTTGAAAACATTATCCTAATGAATTAAAGAACGAGATTGGGGTTAGGGGCAACATTATAATGTGCTTGTACTTGATATATATAAGTATATATCTTGTCTCTATTCTTCCCTCTTTCTCTTAGACCATTCTTCCATATGTTACCAAAATTCAAATGCAAATTTAAGGAATGTAAGATATGTAGGCAAGAAATGGAAGAGTGAATCTCGAAGGAGGAAGCACCAAAGCAAATGGAAATGTCCGGCCCAATACTAGAAGGAATAAGGGTCGACAAACAGCTGCTAAAGTGGCGTTAGAACACTTCCGGTCGACATCGGAGCTATGTACTAGTTCTTTGTTAACATGGTACAAGATGGAGTTGCAGCTGGATTAGTTGGTGGTAATGCTGGAGGAGCAAATCCTGAAGCTCTTGTTGTCAACAACTATGTTGTTTTGATTTGGGATTATCATGACCTGGAGGAAAGCCATTTAATGGAATGGAGGATGCTATTGAAGTTGAGAATTGGTTGTTGCATTGTGGAAGGATTTTTACCGATTTAGGTCTGAATAACGAGTAGAAGAGGAGATTAGCTTTCAAACAATTGCAAGAAGCTGCAATGTGTTAGTGGAATAGTGTAACTTAGGGGTACCAGAGGAGAATTTTTCTTGGGCTTAGTTTAGAAGGAGATTCAAGGAGAGTTTCATGTTTGAGATAGCCAAACCAACTTTGCTTAGAAAGTTTGCCGAGTTCGAACCAAGTGATATATTAGTGCTTGAGTATGCGACCAGATTTAAGGAGCTTTCCAGATATGGATATGCACTATGGATACGGTAATTTAGAGGAATGAGAATTTCATTACAGGATTGAAACCAGAGCTTGCCAGTGCAACCTTACGACATCTTATAGACTCTTGTGATGTAGTAATGGAGATGGCATTAAGGAACGAAGAGATGCTTATATTGTTAGTAATAACAAGACAATAGAGATTCAAGGTGGTCGAACCAGAAAAGGAAGTTTTCTAAGAAAAAGGGAGATCATATAGATGGAGCTTCCAAGAATGGAAAAGCTAATACCGTTTGCTGCAAGTGTGACAAGAAAAGGCAATTTGCCAACGAGTGTCATTCTAAGAATGGAAAGAATGTCATTGGTGAGAAGAACATCAAGTGTTCCAACTGTGACCAGATAGAGAATTACAGGAATCGGCATAGAGAACCGTCTAAACGTAACATCCCCTATCTAGAGGCCCAAAGCTAAGCACTACAAATGCTACAGTCATTCATAATATTAACTTTCGGCTACTAAATACAACCATGTTAATGGTATCCATAATAATAGAAGCACTTGAATATGAAACAAAATCATAGATTTCAGAAAAAACACTTTTTACTAATTACATTACACATATTTCACATTAAAATTACATAATCCCCATAATCACTTTCAAAGTTCAGATAAAATACAATTATTAGATGAATTTGCCAAGAGCGACATATAATGATGCCCCCTTGGTTGACAACAGTACTATATAGACATAATAGTCTTAAATACAACACCGCGGAATAAAAAAACAAAACAAAACAAAGCAACAACTGTTAAATAGATATCCGTCAGCCACCTGCTCGTCTCCAGAAGCTTTATTCGTCAACTTACTAAAACTTGTAAAACTTCAACCCTTAGCGTATTCAAATAAATTTTGAGCACCCGAGAGTTTAAGGAGAAAACATAAACTTCGAGTCAGACATAAAGCCTGGTGTGAATAATACTATGCATCTCGGTTATTTGATATTAAGTGAGACCATGCCTCTTAGCGGAATAGGTTTCCCCTCACAGATATCCTTTTTAAACATATCTTTTACAAATCTTTATCTTGTAACCAAAACTAGTTAAAACTATAAAGCAATATTATGTAAACATACATGTCAGGTAATAAATGAGCTATCTATTCAAACACTATAGTTTTGTTTGGCTAACTACTAACCTTTGGCTAACTCGGGCCTACCAGACAATATAATCAAAATAATCTAACACCTGTTAGACACTCCTCTTCTGAACAGTCTATCCCTAACTATCTATTAAATGCCCCTCTTTTAGATGGTATGTCCCTAACTTAACATCTCCTAGGGTGACTAGATCCTAACGTTTTTGCGGGCTCGCCGGTAACCTATCCGTATATAGACATATATTCCCTTCTATGTGCAGCAATAATTTTAGTCTTACCTATGACAGAGCCCTACACACTGGAATACTGGACTGAATTAGCTGGGGCTAATAGCTAATGTATAGGACGTGACCATACTCCAGTCCTATTTGGTATTCTAATATCCGAGTCATTTTATTTAGGGTAATCTTCCCTTAAATTTTCCTTGAAATCTTTTTCATCTCAAATTTATATAAAATCTTTAAGCCGAATTTAAATATGGAAAATATACACTCTATGCTTCACTCAAAATCACCTTGCCATGTTATATATACTTTACTCAAATCTTTGTTGATGAAAACATTTAAACCTTTGAAAGTGCCCCTTTTGAATCCACTGAAAGTACCCCTTTCAAAACCAAGTAAAACCCTTCTTTCACCTAGGCCGAAAGGCCAAAACATTCCTTTCGAAAGCATTCATAATTTTCCTTTTGAAACCATTAAATATCCATTCCTTTGGAAGCCATAAAATCTTAGGCATCCTATCTTTAAAACTTTTAAACATTGCCATTCGAAAACATTGGAAAAACCTTTTCTTTCAAACATTTTGATATCTTCCTTCTATTCCTTTAGAAACCAAAGGGGAACCACCCTTTCGAAACCATTCTTTAAAACCTTTCAAAAGAATAAAACATCAAACCGTTTAAAATCCTTTGGGTTCAAGTAAAACATTTCGAAACAATTTTGCAAAAAAATTAAAGTTAACTCCTTCGAAACCATTTGGGTTCTACCTTCAATAATGCAATTGGTCAAAAATAATTATGTCAAGCACTCTTTCGAAAGAATTTCCGAAGCAAAGAAGTGATGATATCGAAATCAACCTTTCAAAAGCATTGGAGAAGCGGCTAAGTTTTAAAAGCAAAGTATACCTTCCGAAACCATTGGCGTCGAAAGGTAGAAAAGAGGCAACTTTGGGGTTTCAACCTCGAAGAAAACATTTACTTAAAGCAAGGGGCATAACCCATTCAAAACCTTTTCTTTAAAAAATTTGACTCGGTCGAAAGCCAACCTAGTTGAAAGCATACCCTTTGAAAGCAAAGCAGGCGCGTTTTCATTTAAAAGCAAAGGCACACTACGACCCCTTCGAAACCTTTGGTCTCGACCTAGTTCCTTCCGGCTTAGTCCAATTCACTCTGTACCAAGTTATTGACACTATGTGCATTGGTTACAATGGCATGGAGGCGATAGTAATTTATCGGAACCTCTGGTGCCGAAAGTGGCGAAACATGCCAAAAGCTTGTAAAAAATGATTTTTTTTACTTTAATAAGAATTTCTTTTCAACTAACCCTCCTTGTTTTTCAAAATATTATTGGTTGCAAATTATTTTTCTTCTAAAAGTGCTGTCAATATTTCAGAAATAAACAATTTAATTTATTTACAAAATACCCCTTCTCCCTTTATAAATATATAAAACATTCAAGTTTCATACCTTAAATAATTATATATACCTATCAAAACACTTAGGAAAATTCTATGAAAATTCCAAAAAATCATTTTTAGTATGTTTTCTAACAAATATTAATTCTAGACCCAGAATATTAATTATTTAGCTGTAAATAAATTAAAACCTAAACAATCATTTGTACTAGAAAATTACTACGAGATCCATGCTAACACAGAAAATTATGTAAATTGAATCCCATCTCTATTTTATCAATTCTGATCTATATCTAAAATTGCAAGGCATTCCAGAGCTCGCTAGTGAACAAGAAAATCTATCGCTTACTATACTACTAGGAATTCCATGAAGCCTGACTATATTCTTTATAAATAACTTAGCTAAAACAGATGTCATTCTGGTTGACTTAACTGGAATGAAATAGACACTCTTAGTCAATCTGTCTACTATGACCTATATACTTTCATTTCCTCTGTTTGACCTTGGCAACCATCTATAAAATCCATAGAAATAGAATCCTATTTCTATGCTGGAACATCTAATGGCTGAAACAACCCTCTTGGATTCTGACGTTCGGCTTTTACCTGCTGACAGTTCAAACACTGCTTCACCGATAAGCCTACATCCCTCTTCATACCTTCCTAGAAGAAACTCCTCTTCATATCCTGATACATCTTAGTTCCTTTTGGATGAATATTGAACTTTGAACGATGACATTCCTCCTAAACTTCCTTCCTTATGTCTCCCATATTCGGAACACATAACCTTCCTTTCTTTCTCAACTTCCTATTCTGGTCAAGACTAAAAACCTTCAAGTCGTCTCTCTCCGTTCCATCCTTCAATTTCTTGATCCATTCAGCCAACACCGGATCCACCTCCTATATAGAAGAAATCCTTTCAATCATTACCGGTCAAACTTCTAAAGATGATAACATAGTAGATCCTTCACTAGACCTAACCTTAGATCTTCGCTGCAATCTACAAGTCGAAAATGCTTCCAAATCTTTCTGCTATGTTATCATTGCCAACACTGCATTCTGCTAAGCGCATCTGCAACCTTGTTGCCCTTTCTTGGTGTGTACTCAATAATAAAGTCATAAGCGGCTAAAAACTCTGATCACCTCTGCTGTCTCATATTCAGCTCCTTCCGAGAGAACAAATACTTCAATGACGTATGATCTGTATAAAGCTCAAACCAATTGAGAAAATACCATGGCTCTACTCAACTGATCGAACAAATCGTCAATTCTAGGTAAGTGATATTGATTCTTTATCATCTTCTCATTCAACTTATGATGATTGATACATAACCTCAATGATCCATCTAGCTTCTTGGCAAACTCTGCCGCTGCACCCTAAGGTAAACTACTTGGCCTAATAATACTCTTGCTTTCCAAATCTACCAACTGCACCTTCAACTCTCTCATCTCTGTAGGTGTCATCCTGCTTGGCAGCCTACTCACCGGTTCTGCTCTGGGCACTAAATCTATTTGGAACTCAATGGCTCATTTCAGTGGTAATCCTACTACAAGCTCAAAAACATCCGCAAATTCTCTAACCAAAAAAACATGATTCAACTCATCTTCTAACTCCATTACACCCAATAAAACATTCACCTTACAACTAGAGTTTTCTACGTTATATATATAGTCCAATCACTACTATTAGGGTGTCTAAGTGATAGTTTCCTATCATGATAAAATATCCTAGCATCGTTCTCACTTAACCGGTCCATACCCAAAGTGATTCAGAACCCTACAAAGTTACTCATATGCAAACTGCAAACAATGGTATGGCATAGCAATCGAACTCTAGGTGGTTACATCTCATCCCAAGTGTCGCATACCCTCCTATCGGATTTGCAACCCTCAAGGAATTAATTAAATATATGGGTTCTTGGTTAAGCCTATCTACCGAACTATGAGAGATAAAAGAATGCAATGCACCAATATCAAACAGAATGATAGCAGACATACCATGAATCTAAAGCGTACCTCCCAACACTGCTTTCCTTTCTCCTGCACTTTTGGTCCTAATGCAGCGGGCTCCAATGCATACACCTTGCACTTTCCATCCTTAGCAGGCTCTTTGCATTGATTCTTATAGTGGCCAATCTGATCGCAATTAAAACATCTGATGTTCTTCTTCCCAATCACTTCCTTTGCCTTTCCAGTACAACATTCATTCACAAAATGTCCTTTCTTGACTCACTTGAAGAACACAACCTCAGACTTTTCCTTCTTTGCTGCTCCACCTTTCTGAGCACCTTTCTTATGAAAGAACTTCCTTTTCTGGTCTTTCCTAACCTAGACCTCCTTTTCCTTACTCATCTCTAGACAAGCAAGCATCTCCTCGTGACTCAAAGCCATCTCTATCACATCACAAGGGACTCTGGTATGAGGTAATGTAGCCCTCGCCAATTCAGGCTTCAACCCCCTTATAAATTTTTCATTACATTTCAACACAATATCCACAGTAGCATACCCATACCTAGCCAACTCCTCCAATCTTCTAGCATACTCCAAAACAGACATTCCCCCTGCTCCAACTCAACAAATGTCCTGAGCAAAGCAGACTACGCCATCACAGACTTGAACCTCTCCTAGAACCTGCTCCTAAACTCAGCGCATGTCATCTCCTGTTCATTTACTCCAGCTATAACACTATTCTACCAAAATAAAGCTGCTCCCTGAAGCTTTCTCAAAGAAGGCTTCCTCTTGTGCTCAATATTATGCCCCATGTGTATAAAGGTCCTCTCATAAAGTAGCAACCAGTTCTCCACTTCTATAGCATCCTCAATTTCAGTAAAGGGCTTCCCTCTAAGCCTAGCATAATCTATGCTCAAGATAGCATAATGGTTGACCATTAGAGCTTCTTGAACTCCAACATCTACATTTCCTCCAAGCACTCAACAGCAATTCCGACTTGCATCATGTTCGTGAAAAACAAATACATAGCTCCCATATCCACTTGTGGGACTCCAGCACCAACATTCCTTGCTTATGCCTGACCATGATTACTTCTAGAATTTTGTCTGGCATTTCCATTTGTGGTGGTGCTTCCTCCAAGATTCACTCTTCCACTTCTATCGTCCAAATCTGTATTCAAGCCTCGTGAGATATAGAAGGATAGCCTAAGAGAGATAGGAAACTAGAGATATAGCGTATACTTATATATAGCAAATACAAGTTCGGTATTATAGCATTATCCCATACCCCCCCAATTTTATCTCTTCTTTAGGATTATGTTTCCAAAAATCAATTTATTTTAAAGTTTTATATAAACCTATGCTCTGATACCAAGTTTTAACATCCCCTATCTAGAGGCCCAAAGCTAAGCGCTATAGATGTTGTAGTCATCTATAGTATTAACTTTAGGTGAACAAATATGGCCATGTTATTAATATCCATAATATTAGAAGCACTTGAATATGAAAAAAAATAGACTTCAAGAAAACACATCTTACTGATTACATTTCAGAACACATGTTTCACATTTAAATTACATAATCCCTATAATTTTTTTCCAGGTTCAGATAAAATATAATTATTACATAAATATGCCAAGAGCGATATATAATGATGCCCCCTTGGTTGACCAGAGTAGTATATAGACATAACTGTCTTAAATACAACACATCAGAACAAAATAAAAAACAACAACTCCTAAATAGCTATCATTAGCCACCTGCTCTTCTCTTAAGCTTTATCTGTCAACCTACTAAAACCAGTAAAACCTCAACCCTCAGCCTACTCAAATTTATTTTGAGCACCTAAGAGTTTAAGGGGTAAAAACATAAACTTCATGTCAAACATAAAGCCTGGTGTGAGTAATACTGTACATCTTGGTTATTTGATATTAAGTGAGACCATGCCGCTTAGCGGAACGGGTTTCCCCTAACTAATATCCTTTTTAAACATATTTTTTTCCAAATCTTTATCTTGCAACCATAACTGATTAAAACTGCAAAGCAATATCATGTAAACATACATGTCAAGTAATAAATGAACTATCTGTTCAAACACTATATTTTGTTTGACACTTCTCTTCTAGACTGTTGGTCCATAACTATCTGTTAAATACTCCTCTTCTGGATGGTCTGTCCCTAACTTAACATCTCCCAAAGTAACCTGATCCTAATGGTTTTGTGGGCTCACAAATAACCTATCTGTATAAAAACATATATTCCCTTCTATGTGTAATCATAATTTTAGTCTTACCTGTGACAATGCCCTACACACTAGAATTTTGCACTAAATTAGCTAGGGCTAATAGCCAATGCATAGGGCGCGACCTTATACCAGTCTCATCTGGTATTCTAATATCTAAGTCATTTTACTTAGGGTAATCTTCCCTTAAATTTTCCTTGAAAACATTTTCATCTCAAATTGATTTAAAAACTTTAAACCAAACTTAAATAAGGAAAATATATACTCTATGCTTTATTCAAAATCAGTTTGCCATGTTATATATATTTTTCTCAAATCTTTGTTGATGAATACATTTAAACATTTGAAAGTTCCCCTTTTGAATCCATTGAAAGTACCCTTTTTGAAACAAAGTAAAACCTTTCTTTCACCTAGGCCGAAATGCCAAAACATTCTTTTCGAAACCATTCATAATCATCCTTTCAAAACCATCCAATAACCATT
The DNA here is from genome assembly GCA_030765085.1 of Allium cepa. Taxonomy (NCBI): domain Eukaryota; kingdom Viridiplantae; phylum Streptophyta; class Magnoliopsida; order Asparagales; family Amaryllidaceae; genus Allium; species Allium cepa. The sequence goes on along the minus strand of CM060939.1, from coordinate 388,850,521 downwards.
TCTTTGAAAGCCATAAAACCTTAAACATCCTACCTTTAAAACTTTTAAACATTGCCTTTTGAAAACATTGGAAAAACCTTCCCTTCCAAACCTTTCTAAACCTTCCTTTTAAACCTTGCGAAACCATTGGGATCCACCCCTTCGAAACCATTCTTTAGAACCTTTCGAAAGTAATAAAACATCAAACCTTTCGAAAGCCTTTGGGTTCAAGTAAAACATGTCAAAACACCTTCTGAAAAAAATTAAAGTTAACTGCTTCAAAACCATTTAAGTTCTACCTTCAACAGAGAAAAAGGTCATAAACATTCAATTTGAAAGCACACTTTCAAAAGAATTTCCTAAGAAAAGAAATGATGGTGTCAAAACTAGCCTTTCAAAAGCACTGGAGAAGCGGCAAAGTTTTAAAAGCAATTATACCTTCTGAAATCATTGGCGACGAAAGGTGGAAAAGCGGCAGCTAAGAGGTTTCAACCCCGATGAAAGCATTTACTTAAAACTAAATGTACAACCCATTCAAAACCTTCCCTTTAAAACATTTTACTCGGCCGAAAGCCAATCAAGTCGAAAGCATGCCCTTCGAAAGAAAAGCAAGTGTGTTTTCATTTAAAAGAAAAGGCATGCTTCGAACCCTTTAGAATCTTAGGTCTCGACCCGGTTCTTTCCGCTTTAGTCCAATTCACTCTATTCCAAGTTATTGATACTATATGCATTGGTTTCGATGTCATGGAAGTGACAATACTAGCTTGGAACCCCTGGTGCCGAAAATGGCGAAAGACGCTAAAAGCATGTAAAAACTGATTTTTACATTGAAAAGAATTTATTTTCAATTAACCTGCCTTGTTTGTCAAAATATTATTGGTTGAAAATTTTCTTTTCTAAAAGTGCTACCAATATCTTAGAAATAAACAATTTAATTTATTTACAAAATACCACTTCTCCTTTTATAAATATATAAAACATTTAAGTTTCAAACCTTAAATAATTTTATATACCTATCAAAACATATAGGAAAATACTACAAAATTCCATAAAATCATTTTTACTATGTTTTCTAACATATATAATTCTAGAACCAAAATAATAAGTATGTAGCTGCAAATGATTTAAAACCCAAATAATCATTTTCTACAGTAGAAAATTAATACACAATCCATATTAATTAAAAAATACGAAAATTGAAATCCTTCTCTAAAGTATCATTTCTGATCTATATCTAAAATCATAAGGCATTTGGGAGTCATTAAATAGGATTTTCACATTAAAACATATCATAAAACCTATTTGATTAAGCATAATCATCAATAAGAATATATAAACATATAATCATTCAAAAACTTGGCATAATCATACAAAATACTTTGGATTCATCATAAAACTGAAAATAATTAGAAAATTAGATGTAGTCATTATTCACCTTATCTTTTGAGATTAAGGATTTGAGGTTGGAGTGAATTTGATTTTGATTTAGCTTCTTCCTTTAGGGGTCTTCCTCTTATTCATTAAAATGGTCACCGGCCTTCACATGATAAAATTTAGTAAACGAAACAAACGAGTAGTATGGATTCCTAAGGGTTTAGGGTATAAGAATATTCTTCTCCCTATTTTGCCCTTACCTATTTTAGTTAATCATTTTATTGTTGTTCATTTGTATCAAGGCACGACTACTCCTTGTTAATTAAAAACCTTGATCCCCCGATCATTGTATTTTTTAATTTAATCTAGCTAATTAAATATCCTAAATAATGTTACTAAAAATAAGGCGTGTTACACTAAAGTTGAGAAAGAAAAAGTGTTTGCATTGGAACCATCTTCCCCAAGACCAATGGTGGAGGAAAAAGGAAAGTTTATGATGGGAGGTACGCTTTTAGTTCATGGCATACCTATTACAGTATTATTTGATACTAATGCATCATATTATTTTATCTCTCATTTTTTGGCAGATAAGCTTAGTTTAGAGCCATCATACCTTATAACTTCCTTAAGGGTTACGAATCTGATAGGAGGTAAGCAACTTTTGGGATGAAACGTGACCATTTAGAGTTTGAGTTGTTATGTCATATATTTTCATGTTGTTTGCATGTATCTAATTTTATGGGCCTTGGAATTATATTGGGCTGGATTGGTTTAGTAAATATGATGTTAGGATATTTTCCCAAAATAGGGAAATATCACTAAAACACTCTAATAGTAACGATCGAATTATATACTCAATAGAGAACTCAAATTTTGATGTTTGTGCTTTATTGGGTGTAATGGAGGTGGTAGACGAGTTTTGTGGTTAGAGAGTTTGTAGATGTTTTGAGCCTATTATAGAACTACCATCGAAATGAGCTATTGAGTTTCAAATAGATCTTTTACCTAGAGTTGAACCCGTAAGTAGACTGCCTGGTAGAGTGACACCCACTAAGAAGAAATCGGACGGGTCATTGCTATTATGTGGTGATTTTCATAAGTTGAACGGAAAAAACAATAAGGAATTGACATCCTGTGCCAAGAATAAATGACTTATTTGATTAGTCGAGTAGTACCAAAGTATTTTTCTAATTAGATCCGATGATAGGGTTCCATCAACTAAGGGTAGCGGAGTACAATTTTCCTCTGATGTTGCTTCGAAAAAGATATAGTTCGTACTGGTGGTTAGTAATGCCATTCGGGTTAACTAGTGCACCTGCCTTCATTGTGGATTTAATGAACCGAATCTTCCAAGAGCATTTGGATAGGTTCTTGTTAGTATTTATAATCATATCCTGATATGTTATAGGAATGAGCAAGATCATGAGACTCACCTCTGAATAGTTCTTGAGACACTGAGGCAACATCAATTAAAAACAAAGATTTCAAATTATCATTTTTGGAAGAAAGAATTGAAGTTCCTTGGTCATGTAGTTTCAAGAAGGGTCAACATTTGATCCAGCTAAGATCGAGGCTGTTAATAATTGAAAGAGATCTGAGATGGAGATCGAAATAAAAAGTTCTTTGATTAGCTGGATATTACCAGAGTATCATCAAGGATTTCTCTCATATAGCAGCGCTAATGAGTAAACTAACAAGAAGGACATAAAGTTCATTTGGTCTACTAAATCTGAGAAATTATTCTAGAAGATGAAACATTTTTTTACCAATGCATTCATGTTAGTTGTACAAGATGGTAATCAGGATTTGGTGGTGTATATGAATGCGTGAGGAACGGGATTAGGAGTCGTGTTGATGCAAAGCGTTAAATTTAATGCATACGCTTCTCGATAGCCCAGACCACATGAATGTAGGTATCCGACTCATGTTTTGGAGTTGGCAGCCGTAATCTTTGTTTTAAAAGTATGGAGACATTACCATTTAGGAGAAAGGTTTGAGTTATATATGGATCATAAGTCTTTGAGATATCCATTCTCTCAAAAGGAGATGAATATGAGATAACAGAGATGGCTGGAGTTTTTAGTAGCTTAGGATTTCATAATTGAGTACACACCAAGGGAAGGAAATAAAGTTGCTGATGCACTTAGCAGAATATATCAGAATGCGGTATTAACAACGTTAGTGGAGTGGAAAGATTTAAAAGCATTGACCACTTTTAGTGTGCAGTTAAGGCCAATGGCTAGTTCTAGTCAAATACTACAATGTTATCCTGTTTATAAGTTTTACCGGTATTGATCGAGAGGATTGCTTCTAAGTAGATAAATGATCCATGGCTAGCTGAGCGAATTGAAGATTGGAAGGTGGAATTGTGATTGATGATTTAGAGGATCTTTGTCTTGAGCAAAATGGATTGTTGCGGAAGAAGGGATGATTGCGTGTTCCAGATGTTAGTGACCTAAGGAAGGAAGTTCTTAGGGAGTGTCATCGATCGGAGTTGTCTATTCATCCTGGATGAATTAGGATGTATCAAGATACGAAAACGAGTTTCTTCTAGGGAGTTACGAAAAAGGATGTAGGCTTCTTGGTATGCTTAAACTACCGACAAGTGAAGGCCGAGCGCCAAAAGCCAAGTGGAGTACGTCAACCTTTAGATATACTGGTTTAGAAATGGGATTCCATATACATGGATTTTATTGACAGGTCGCCAAGGTCGAATAAGGGAAATGAGAGTATTTGGGTTGAAGTGGATAAACTAACTAAGAGTGCATATTTCATTCCTGTTAAGTCAACAAGGACGACATTTATTTTGGCTAAGTTATTTGTGAAGAATATTGTCAGACTGCATCGCATTCCTAGTAGTATAGTCAGTGATAGAGATTTGTTATTCATTAACGAATTATAGAAGTGTCTATATAAGGGGTTTTAGGCACCAAGGTCAAGATAAGTGTCGCTTACCATCCACAAATAGATAGACAAACATAAAGAGTTAACAAGGTCTTGGAAGATTTGTTAAGAGCTTGTGTATTAGATTTTGAAGGATCATGGAAAGACCATCTAGACTTAGTTGAATTTTTCTATAACAATGGTTATCATACTAGTAAAGGATGACACCTTTCGAGGCTTTGAATGGAACGCCATGCAAATCACCCATATATAGTTAGAGAGCAGAGAGAGATTTGTGTTGGTCCAGATTTAGTAAGAGAAGCTATAGAAAAGGTTGAATTGATCCCAGTTAGGATGACGGAAGCTCGGTCTAGGTAGAAAAGTTATGCAGATAAAAATCGGAAAGACTTAGAATTCTTAGTAGGGGATCATGTCTTCATCCAAGTATCACAGATAATGAATGCAGTAAGGTTCGAAAAGTTAGGGAAATAAGCACCTAGATTTGTTGGACCATTAACTATTATAGAAAGGATCGATAAACTTGCTTGTAGGATAGAGTTACAAACAATTTAGCAGGAGTCCTCTATGTTTTTCATATTTCCCATCTTAGGAAGTGCGTTCATTATCCAAAGACCACTATTACTCTAACTGCAGTGGAAGATTTAGTGGTGGAACGAGACATGATTATTGTTACACAACCAATTTGTATCATGGCTAAGGATGAGAAGAAGCAAAGCAACCAAACTGTCGGAGTATTAAAGGTGCAATGGAGTGACAACGAGAGAGACTATATTTGGAAGGCAGAGGATAAAGTGAGAGATACTTATCCTGATCTGTTATGGTTGTATGTTTTATGTCTATGACTATGTTTGATATTATATATCTTATCACAATTTCGAGGACGAAGTTATTTGAGGAGGGTAGTCTATAACACTCTAATTTTGACTAACATTATTTAGAACATTTAATTAGATTAATTTAATAAAATAATGTAAAAGATATAGAGTTTGAGATCTGATAATTATCCTAGGTCGTGCCTTAATTAATAAGTTAATAAGGTTGGCTATAACTTAAATAAGAAGGAGGATTTACGAGAAGGGAAAAATAGGAAAAGACTACATTTCCTTAAAGTATACCTTTCATTTTCATTTGCTCCCTCACATTCACTCATACAAACTAAAGAATAAGAAAGGTTGACCATTGTTAGGAACTTTAAGTAGAAGAAAAGGTTGGGAAATCAAAGAGAAAGCTTAATGAAACCAAATCAACACTTAAATCTTAAATCTCGTTATCTAATCAAGGTGAATAATGATAGCACATCTCAAGTTTGCTTATTTAATTTCAATTTTCTGATTAAAACTATAATTTTATATGTATTATTATGCCATGATGTGAATGATTGATGATTATAGGCTTATTGATGATTTATTGAATTTATTTATGAAATTATTAATATGTTTAAACGTGAAAATCTATCATATATTATCTAAATGGCTTGAAATGTTACGATGTTAGAAACATTATTTTAGAAGCGGTTTTCTAATTTCTTAATTTTCCAAGTAAGTTTGAATATTTTATGAATTTGTTAAGTGAGGAAATGGTATATGTCGGTTTTGATTATTTAAATAAATTAAATAATGTTTTTGGTATTGAAATTTTAATATGTTAAAGAATACGATAAGTTTGATTTATTGTAATTTTTAGTGATTTTTCCAAAAAGTTACGAGTTTTTATGAATTTAGTAGGATAGAAAAGCTTAATAATTATGTTAAAATATTAATATAAATTATATGGTTTGCACATTATTTTGGGAATGATAATTCTAGCATATAGTAGTTTTTTGGAAAAGATATGGTAAAGTATTATCCAATAGTAATTTGACAAAGGATTGGAGTTGGTGACATGATATTGCTTTTTAAGAGATAAAATGGTTTTATGTTAATTATGAGATTGCCATGTGTCACTAATCAATGTCAAAGTCCATCGATGCTACATTTCTTCATTAACCTATAGGGAAGCATCTGATATCAATCTCATTGGTATGCAATAGGGATGTCAATGAGTATCCAAAAAAAATATGAAATACGTTTGTATCCGTATTTGAAATATAAAAATTATTGATGTTTGAAAAATGCATACGAATATGGGAATGGCCATATTTATATCCAATAATTATTTGTTCGGCTTTTATAATCGTTTACTAGTTTACCCAGGTAAAAAAATTATAGTATATATATAAAAATCAATTTTTACCGCTTAAAATTATTCATTTTAGTGTATTTTTTGTACATATTTAGTACAAAAATGGGTTTATAATAAATCAAAATTTCCTATTTATTTGCTAAGCTTTATTGGTTGTGAAATCGTCGATGAATATCTGATAAATATCCGATATCCATCTACATCCGTAGATATGAATACCCAATATCCAAAAATGATTTTGGATACGGATATAGATATGGCGCAACTCGTATCCGAAAGTATATATTTATAAGCCTAGTATGCAATGATACCACTAGGGTTGGGACCTAGTTAAAAGGGTTTACATAACTAAACTATGTGCGACATGGATTATGTTGCAATTATTCAGCATTACTTTGTTTTAATCAATGTTGCATACCAATGCTGCTTATCTATGTCGGCACGGATGATGCCGCTTTCAATATCAACTTCTTAAGATTTTGATGTCACATGTTTTCTACATAGCATGTTTACTATATCGTATGTTTTCTATGCCCCATGTTTTCTACGCTGTTTGTTTCTTATGTCGCTTGCTTATCTTTTCAACATTTGTTATACTGTGGTTTTAATGCCACCCCATGTATACTTTTGACATTTGATCATAAGGCGGCGATGCCGCAAGTTTTAATATTGGCCATAATGATGCCTTAAGTATTACTTTCGAGATAAAGTATTAAGGTAATAGTGCCACTATAGACTAGTTTTGACATTGTCCCTTACGGCAATGATGCCGCCTAGTCTTAATTTCGACATTCCCATATCTCTAAATTTCTAGTCTTTATACTATGCAAACCAATATTTATACCATTTATATTCGAAGACTTATATATTTACGTTATGCAACAGAAATGATTTTGGACTTATGGCCTTATGCTTTATAAATCAGAGTTTCAACATGATTTAGATATAGAGGGATGTGACAATCCCATAGTTGCTATATCAATACCGCACTTTATAAATTCAATGGTTTTATTATACGCGGATTCATAGCCTATGGTTTTGAGGTGTGATAACCTCTATGTGACTTCGAAATTCATCAATGCAATTTTATAAAATCATATATATATATATATATATATATATATATATATATATTGGCATAATATTTTGGATAAAGAAAAGGGCTCTAGTTTCCTTGCTTTAAGTCTGATTTCAAAGGATAAAACATTCATAAAGAAATTTATCTCAAGGAAATAAAAAAGGGTATTTAGCACAGAATTTTACTAGAGAGATTATTCTTATCACCTTTAGATAAATTATGACAGGATGAACCGATTCAGAGATTAGAAAACCTGATGAGACTGGTGTAGGGTCACGCCCTATACTTTAGCTGCCTATAATTCTAGTGCATATAGTTCGTTAAGGGTAGACTAAAAATAGGCTTATGCACAAAAAGGAATACACTAAGATGAGATAAGTTATTGGGTGGCCTGCAAAACCATTAGGATCAAAGTGACCCTAGGAATAGTAAGTTTTGGACAGACCGTCCAGTTTCCTTCTAACAGTATGTTGAAGAATTTGGTGAATTTGGTAGGCTCAAGTCAATCACATAAGTTTGTAGTTACCCTGAGAAAGCTACGATGTTGGGTTAAATATTCCATTCATTTAGACAGATTGGTCATGATTGCCAAGTTGCATGCATGCATATGGTTGTTTATATCATCCAGTTTAGCCATTGTGGTTGCAGATGCATGGTTTATAAAACACATATTTTTAGAGGATAATAGTAAGGGGAAAAGCTGTTCCCCTCAGCGACGTAGTCTTACTGGGTATATGCTAATAGAGGTTGCATATTTTTATTCACACCAGCATTTTTGTCTGACCTGCAGTTTCTTTTATTTCCCCCTTAGCTCTCGGTTACCCATTTGAGTAGTTCGAGAGTACAGTTGCTAGGTTTTAGGCTTGATGAATAAAGATTCAAGAGACATGCAGGAGGCAGAACTAGCTATATAGTACTCCATCTATTTATTTATATATTGTGTTGTTATGACTTTTGTTTGAATGTATGTAATGGCAGAAGTTGTATCTATCTAGTCGTAAACTCTGATCAATCAAGGATGCATCATCATATGTCGTTCTTGGAGTATTTTAAAATAATTATATTCTATCTAAACTCGGACAATGTTTGAGATTCTGTAATGGATATAGAAATTAATTAATGAAACCTGTGTTTCGCAAACTTTTCGTATTCCTATGCTTTGATGTAAATAATACTATTTAATCTCATTTTGTCATGAGACAATAATACTATTGATCACTACAGAATTAATAAAGATTATTTTTGGGCTTTAGAATGCAGGACGATGCTTATTTTCATCCAGCAATTTTTTTCTTTTGATTGGGTTATAAGCATTAGTTGTCTGTTATGTAAAGTCACATACGATGTGTTTGTACCAAAAATGGACACAACACTAGTCGGGTGTAATGGAAGAGATTAGAATGAGGAAGTAAAATAGAAAATGAGGCTAACCTAATAATCACACCCAAAAAATATGCGCTAACAGAAAAAAAACAAGAATTTATAGTGGTTCGGCATTATAGCCTACATCCACTTTGAAGGATTTGATGCTTATTGCTGATTATAAACTGAATTACAACAGTGCAATGGCTAATACTCGAATTACAATGGAGTTCAATCCAAATAGCAATATAAAAGTCCTCTTTTAGTTGCAACTAGGGTGCTACTTATAGGTGTGAAGCTGGAAATACCTGTTTTGAATCTTGAAATACCCTTTCTCACGCTAAGGTGGTCCCACACAATCGATCTGGAGTCCTTTGGGATCGATCCCTGATCGACCCATATAGCCTTCGTATCGATCGAAAATGGCTCCAATTGGGCTGTGATCGATCGTGGGCATTCCTGAGATGATATACAACCTCCTATGAAAATCTCAAAATTGGATGTGTGGTTGTGGAGTTATTGATCGATCGAAGTTGCAAATGTAGAGCGGTTGGCACCTTGCTATCGATACCTTTCATATCGATCCCTTCATGTCGATGAAGTGGCACAAACGCTTTTTGAAGATCAATATTTTGTGCATAAGGACCGCTTCCTTTGGGTTGACCGCTCCTCTCATATCCAATCGATGCTTTGCTTTCCGTATCGATGTTCTACCTCCAACTTCATATCGATCATCAGCTTTAATCTTTGTGTCGATCAAGCAGTTGATCAATACAAAATGTTCAACTGCTGACTTACTGACGTGCGATCGATCTGGGGAGTGCTTAAGTCCGTCGATATAGGATTGAACCTTATGGATACGAATGATCGATGTCGAGTGATGGAGTTATGTTCACTTTGTATCGATGTTGATGGATATGAAAGGATGGATATAGATGGATGGATACAAAAGGGGCATGTTTCACATGGATCTTGATCATTCCATAACTTGAGCATACAAACTCCGATTGTCCTGAAATTAAAATTTTTGCCTTGTATAGCTATACTTGTCATGTTATGCTAATTGTTGCTCGATCCGGACTCGGACCAAATTTGACTATATCCATCATGAACCTATAGATAACCGATTTTCGAAGCGGATCGTCTTTAGTTTCTAGTCAAGCCCTTAGTATCACGCCCTTGCCAAAAGGCGAGACAACATTTTCCCCCTAAAGTATGACCTGTGTGAACATGATGTGCTTTGAAAAGCCGCAATCTTCATTCCAAAAAGGCTCCATCTGATTTACTGAATAGTTGTTGTTCTTTCATTAGGAGACGTAACTCTCGGTTGATTTTCAGTAGTATAAATATTGATTTGTAATCGAGGGTTAAGTGCTAGTAATTTGTTGTTGATTGTTCTGGCTGTCACCAGGTAAGCATTCAATTCCTGCTAACTTTGAAAATCGAATTTTAGTATAGCATGCATGCATGTATTTTAACCTGACTCTCATTTGCATTTGCATGTCCACGGGTCGTTCTTAAGTTCTCGCTTCTTCTCTTTTCTCTTTTTTTGACACAATTTTAGTGAAAAGAAGTTCCTGCCATCGATTGATGGTTTCTTTTGGATCAGATTTAATATCGATCCTCTCTTGGATCGATATGAAATCCGAGTTGCAACAACGATTTATGGTTGTTCTGATGCCCTTCTTCGTATCAATCCTTTCCTAGATCAATCTGGGGTGCATGAAGATGGATTTTGTATCGATGGAGATGAATATGAGATGGATTTACAAAAAAGATGTGCTCTATAATGATGGATAACTTTGGCTTAAGTTGTTGTACAATGTGCTCTTCATATCGATCGATACGAGAGTTATAAGCATTAACGCATTGGAACGCTTCGTATCAATGGATGCAAGATTTTGCAGTTCAGATGAACCTCACATCGATGGATACGAACGATCCAAATATAAGCATGCATTTCTCTTCGCACCGATTGGTACGTTGACCGATTCAATCGGTGAGGAAACTGGGATACCAATTGTTTTTTATGGTCGATACGAATGGAGTATAAATTCGTTTTGTACGTAGCATATTTTTCCACCTTGCTTTTATTGCTACTTCATATCCATTTGAGAAAAAGAAAACGACTGTAGATCCTTCGTCCCCAAATACCAAATCATTAATCTTCAACCCAGATCATTTGAGCTAGGTGAATAATCAATGAAATCATGCCTATAATGATGAGAGTCAAGTTTTGTGCCCTTTCGTTCATGGTAATGGCCATCTCTGATGTCGTTGGCGCCGAAGCTTGACTGGGGTGAGGTTGGGAGTATGGCTAATGGAGATTTAGAGGTTTGGAGAGGAAAGAGGGTAGCTGAAGAGGGTCGATGGAGCCACTGACTCTGAGTCAGTCTAAACTAGGTAATGAACTCATATCGATGCTAGGGGATGGATATGGGATCGATCAGGATACATGGAGTTTCGAAGATGGTGGAAAGCAGGTTCATGATCGAGGCGAAGAGTAGGCACCTGGAAACAATGTGGAAAAATTGGCTTGATGATCGATCCAAAATCAAAGTCCATGGATTGATATGAAGGGATGGAGTAATGGACACGGGGAGCATCGATACAAATGAAAGCAATATGCGAAGTGATCGATACAAATGAGTTATCGATTCAAAGGTCTGATAGATATAAAGAGGCTAGCAACTTGAATTATTGACTGATACGAAAGAGTAGCAAACGATCGATACGAAAACTTATTTCAGGGGAATGATCAGAAATGTTTTATGGTGTATATGAACTTTATAGCCTTTGCATATTCTAACACTTGACTCCGACAAGCTTTAGCCTTGCATATTTGGACTTGACCCTAAAACTGCATGCATGATTACCCTTCAAAGCACATCGATGGAACTATAACTTGACAAACGAAACAAGTTTCTTTGATATGGATCATTCTCCAAAGCTAGAATGGCAATGTTGAGACGGCCAGCGATAACCATCGCTCTGGTCAAATCTTGAAGTCATGTTTCTTTACTGTTTTTTAACCTCGTAGATATTTAGAGTATTATGCAGCACTTCACTGCACACACAATCACTCACTTTGCACTAGGGGGACACAGATCTTTTTTACTATCTAATAATGGTTTTTACTATGTTCAATAGCTATGGATCCTAGAAGCTTAGAGCAATAAGAAGTTCGAAGTCCTCCACTCCCTAGAATAGAAAGGCTTGATATCCCAGCAGATACAGTGAATCCTGCTCTAGATGAACTGCTGGATGCAGTGGTGATATTGAATTCAAAAGATTCCATCCGGTCCAAGATTATAGAAGAAATGCTAGGAAGAATTTTCCTTGGACACGAGCTGTCTTTGGATGAAGTTCAGTGGACTGGTTCACTACATGCAATAGATTCATTTATTGGACCGAAACAATGCCCATATTCAACCCGTTCACTAGGGATGTGCTATTTTATCTTAGGATCACACCTTCTCAGCCTCATCCTAACGGATACCCGCTTCTCAATAGCTTATACATTATATTTACGGAACATCTCTTTCATTCCTCGACTGTCGATGAGATCAAATATTTATTTAATATTAAGAGTCGGGAGGATAATCCATCGTTCACCTTTCTGGAATCTGTTAGGAATTGTCAAGTCGTGGTAGGCACAAAGGGCAAGTTGAGCTATTTCAAAACGGAATGGTTTTACGTGAGATTTGCCAAGAAGTGGATGGTCAGACGTAAGTTTTATTACTTGTTTCATTGCTAACCATGACTGGTTTAGATAGATTGGTGCTGAATTTATTGATGTGTTTCTCTTACTGCCTCTATTCCACGGCCCGAAGGGGCTTAGTACAAAGAGCTAGTGCGGACACTCCACGCGATGCACGTTGAGTTAATAGAAATAGGTGAAGTTCTCACCGATGGCAACTAGATAGCCGCCGGGCTTTTAGAGAAGGGATGGAACATAGGGTTCAGGGGGTACCAAGAGTGGTCCCAACAAGGCAAAGTGGAAGACGGGCTCATGTCGTTCCCTCAGTCGATGGAGTTCGGGCTACGCCTGACACGATAATCATCAAATCTTGCGATAATGAGGGTACAAAAGCTTGTCGAGAGCCTGTTGTCATGCTTCAGCAGGGCCCTTAATAATCTGTGTTAAAGAGAAAAGGAAAAAATATTTTCCACAAAATGAAGAGGCAAAAGAGCGCTGAAACAATCCAACTTGTTACTACTTCCATAGGTCCAAAGACATCTTCCCTGTAGACAGAAAGTTCACTGAAATAGGTTTCGGATATCCTTATCCTGGAGGAGATGTCTTCATTCTTTGATATCGCGCAAGAGGGGCTTCATTTCCCTATAAGAACCAGTGTAGACCAAACCATAATAGACATAAGGGAGCCGATTCCAATAAGCAAAGCTGTTGCAACCGGTCGGTTGAGGGGTTTGCACATGCATACACACACTTCATGACACCACACGACATTCCATCACATGCTTCTTAATCTCCAGCGATGACTGATTTTATTCGTCTTTTCGTTTTTGCAGATACAATGGTAAAGCAAGGATCCACGCTTAGTAAACTCCACTCTTCTCGCCATTCATCTGCATCACATTTTGAATCACATTGTAGCGAAAGCGAGAGAGATTATAGTCGTGGCTACCATTCTAGATAGGAGCATGACTGCCACGATAAAGAAAAAGAGAGATCATACCAAAGCAGGTGCTATTCTAGGTGTCGATCTCTGCCATCAAAAGTGCCTTTGAAAACTTTTGACCCTAGGAGGCCCTCTTCTGAATCCTCGCACGAAACATTGCCATCTCATGCTCGAAAAACCGGCGATCAGTGCAGTAGAATTGAGATAGAAGCTCCTGCCATCGAAGAACAAACTACCATAGAACCATCGAGTGAAGGAGCCATCCGTATTGCTAAACTAGAGAAAGATTTCCCGAACATATGCTTCAACAGTTTCCACTTTCATCCCAACTTGAAGAGAATCCCAAATGTCATAGATAAATTGGTGCAAGATTATGTGCAAGACTCGTACAGCTAGTACCGTTAGTTGGTTAAAATGGTAGAGTGTGTCTCAGTTGTGTTCTTCGAGCGAACCAAGGTGATTGAGAAACAGGAGGGCGACCATTCTTCAAAAGGAAAAATAATAGAGGTGCCCACCACTAAGCTTGAGTCTTCAAGGAAAATTGAAATGGAGGCCAACCAGAGAGTTGAGTAAGATAGGAAGTCCATGGAAGAAATAAGAACATATGGACTCAGTGCAGGAGATGGGTCATCACAACACCGTCATCATTTGAGAAAGAGGCGTCGCATTGAAAGAAGTCGACGAACTAAAGGAAAAACTAACTGAGGCCATCAAAGAAAAAGATGAAGCTAATAAAGTTTCCCAGGAAGCATGTGAGGAAGCAGTGAAGCACAAAGGAGAAAGGGATGTTGCAAATCAGAACGCCGAAGAAGCCGACACCCAGGTCGAGAGGGAAATAAAAGCTATCGAGGCTAAGATGGAGATTGAGTTTGAGGATCTCCTGGTCACCTATAATGCAAACCTCCTAAAAAATCTTAAATTGAACTGGCTTGTCGAGGACTATCTCTTTCATCTGTGTAAATCCTGGAACCGCCTGATTGAGGATGAAAAGGTGATTCGTAAAGTTGCGACTATCGATGAGTTTGAATTGGAAACTCAAGTGTTGATCGGAGATGAATCTAACGACCTTCATCACAAGACAATCGCGCTTCAAAGAGAAGATCCGATTGTTTAATACTTAAAGTCCGAGGAAAGATCTGAGGGTGAATACCATGACGCTGCTTTTGAAATACCCCTAGCGTTTGAAACTACACCACATCTTCTGTCGACCCTCCAGTCGTCCCGGGGTACGATACCGACAAGGGGCATCTCTCTCCAGTCATTGAGCATAGCTCAAAAGGCATGTCAGCCCAACCTGAGAGCCAAACTGAGGAAGGTATTCCGGACACAATCTCCTATTCTTCAAAATCCTGGAACATTATCATAGGACATTACTAATATGTTCTCCTATCTTTATTCAGCTTTAGATTCTGCATCAGGCAACCCTCTTGGAACTCAAGAAGTTCACCATGAGCAGGAGGCATTGATAATGGAGGCCACAACTATGGAAATTACTACTTCGGTTGGGGAGATGCATGATAGCAGCTATGTGTTTGACGACCAAGTGATGGAAGCACACCTCAGTTGCCAAGGCTACCCGAGCACTGTGGTTCCCTTTAACGTGGATAAAGATGTTATTATCACGGGCTACTCGAGTCTGAATGGCAGTCTCTTGATGGGCGAACATGTGGATCATGAAGAACAAATAATGGAGGAAATTATGGATGGGATTGAGTAGTCTTGTAGAGTTGGTGGAGGTTTGGTGGGCCTCGGTCCTACCCTGATCCTTGTGCTCTCTTCGGGTGGCACCATATTTGAAACTAAAGTGCCTCATTCTTTTGGTGTCGAAAGTGTCACCATTTCACCAACTTCTTGCGCAAAGGATACTTCGGTCCCCGTGAACTCCCAAGGGAAGGTTGCATCGGTTCCCTTGGTTGGAGACAAGCTAATTGGAGTGAGTTAGTGAGGCAAGGGTTCTAAAAGAGGTCAAAGCAATAGCTCGAGCGGATCTGCGCCAAAGAAAGTTAAGAAGGGCAAGGAATCGATGGCGTAGATCAGCACTTTTACTTCCTCTCGTGTAGATAGTTAGAAAATGATTCTTTCATTTTGCTTTCCGTACGCTGCATATATGCGGGTTCGGCGACTTGCTTATATGAATTTTTTGGACATATTTTGTGCTTCGTTTCTGAAGAATAGCATGACTAAAATTCCTTGTTTTGATATACCTCTGCATTTACTTGTTTAAACACTTAAGAATTCACATTTGCATTCGATGTACTCACGAAACCGTAGTCTCTAAGTCGAACTTGAGTTTGGTGTTTAAGTCCCGAGGTTGTGGCCTCAGTTCATGGTCAAATGTTGAGTTGAGTCCCAACGTTTTGCTGTCTCGGTCAGCAGATGATACTTGATTTGTACCCCCAACTATGGGGATAGTTGAAATTGTTGGTTTGCAGTTGTCCTCCACCTTCACTAACTTTGATTTAACTTATTCAGAATTGAGTTAAAGTAATATGAGTCTGAGCGGTCGAATCACACTCACTCGTTTGCTAGCGTCTGCATCCACACTTTGGTGATCAAATTTGTATGCCGACGGTCAATCACGCCTGCTTATTGTTTAAGATTACGTCCGCACTTCGGGGACATAAATTATTTTGTGAGCGGTCAATCACACTCGTTTAATGTTTATACTCTTGTCCGCACTCCAGGAATCTAGAGTTGGTCGACAAATAGCCAGTCATATCTGCTTAAGGTTTAAGATCTTATTCACCCTCTGGGAATAAGGAGTTGGCTAAGGTCGTGGACAGTCGAAACACATCCTCCTTGATACAGTAAGCGAAGTCATGGATGGGCGGATTCATCCACTTCGAGCATGGAAAGAAGCGAGGTCGTTGATGGACGGATCCATACTCCATTCTCCTTGAGCTTTGAAAAGAAGCAAGGTTGTGGATGGACGGATCTACACACCTCGAGCGTTTAGAAAAAGCCTGGTCGTGGATGGATGAATCCACCCACATCGAGCTTTGAAAAGAAGCGAGGTCGTGGATGGACGGATCCATCCCCCTTAAGCTGGACAGTCGATTCACGGCTTAATTTTGCAGTTTGCACTTCAGCTCGCACCCTAGGAGCTGGAGTTTGTTGGAGAATTCTCATGTTTCAATTTTCGTTTAATTGATTTTTGTTTTCCCCCGAGTTTGGAGTTTTATCTAGCGAGTGCCTGGTCGGATCATGATCATGTCTATTTGAACGAGTCCCTCTGTAAGACGGAGCTTAACTCGTCGTACATCATGGCGCTGCATGATGCATTTAGGAATCACTAATTTGGCTTTATGAGTCTACGCTTTATCACAGAAACAAGAAATCATGGCAAATCAGTTGCCTTATTACAAGTATGAATTCTCAAAGTGCATAAACAAACTTGAAAAGGAAAGCAGACTAAATGAATGAAATCCAGTTATATATAATAGCGACGGAGACTTTCGATGTTCCATGCTATTGGTAGAGTGAGACAATCAATGATTGATAGCTTGAATGTGGCATTTCCAAGCCTCTTTTTGATGATATACGATCCTTCCTATATTGGTTTAATGTGCGAAGGGACCGGATAGACCCGCTAAAGTACGAGATCGCCAACTTCAGAGGTTCTACGTCAGACTGTGGCATTGTATAATCGGGCGACTCGGTTGTAATGTACGGTTGCCCTTAAATCAACCTCTTCACGCTTCTCATCTAATAAATCTAGAGATTTTGCAAGTAGTATGGCATTCGTTTTCGGATCATAATAAGTCATACGGTGAGAGGGCAGCGCTAGCTCAACTACAACAATGGCTTTGCAGCCGTAAGAAAGTGCGAACGGAGTATGGCTGGCCGTGGACTTATGGGTTGTTCGATATGCCCATAAGGCTATGGGAAGCTCATCGACCCACTTACCTCCAGCCTTCTCTATTCATTTCTTCAAATTGGACTTGATGATTGTTGATAGCTTTGACTTGTCTATCGCTTGAAGGTAAGCTACCGTCGAGAATTTCTTCTGGATGCGATAGCGTTGGCAGAAATTCATAAACTCAGCACTATCGAATTGGGTTCTATTGTCAGTTATAATTCCTTATGGAAGTCCAAACCGATAGATGATGTTACGCACAACAAAATTGATTACTTTCTTCGTCGTGATAGTAGCAAGGGGATCAGCTTCCGCCCATTTAGTAAAGTAGTCAACCGCAATGATGGCGTACTTCGCATCACCCTTGGCTAGAGACAATAATCCTATAATATCAATGCCCCATGTGGAAAATGGCCATGGACTGACCATGTGAGTAATCTCGGTTGGGGAGTCTCTTGGAATTCTGGTGCCTACCACATTTCTTAGCATAATCCAGTGCGTCTTGGTTTACGGTTGGCCAGTAATACCCGTACCTAAATATCTTCTTTACAAGGGCTTGCCCCTCGGTGTGATCGCCGCACTCTCCTTCATGAACTTCCTACAATACTAGCTTGATTTCATCGAGGGCGATACACTAAATTAAAGGAATAAAAAATCCCCTTCTGCGTAAGATTCTATCTTGGATAACAAACCATGAAGCCATTTGGAGAACCTGTCTTTTCTCACTCCTGAGTTTGGGTAATATTCCATGTTCAAGATAGTGTCAGATTGGAGTCATCCATGACTCACTCTTGGGTATTGCCTCATGAGCCCATTCTGTCTCTACCTGATCAATACTTAGAGCAGTATGTGTTTCCACGGGGACGAGTCCTATCCGCCATGCTTTGCCAATGCTGGCCAGTTTCACTAAAGAATTGGTCTTCTAATTTTGCTTCAGGGTATACAGTGTATAGTATAATGGCCAAACTAGTTCAACACTTCCTGGACCCGCATAAGGTAGGAGGCCAAACTTTAGTCTCTGGCTTGATACTTTCCTTGAACCTGGCACACCATCAGTTGTGAATCGTAGTAAATTTCCACATCGACGACTCACAAATCATTAGGAAGCCTTAGTCCAACGAGTAAGGCTTCGTATTCAACTTCATTGTTAGTTGCATGGAAGTCAAATTTAAAAACATAGCATATAGATTGCCGCTCTAGGGTTTTGAGCACCGCTCCAGCTCGTTGAGCACCGGTTGTATGAACCACCGTTGGTGTATAGCTTCCACATATAGTTGGGAGGTTCACTGGTTTCAGGGAAGTCCTCCGGTATGGTGAACACAGCAATGAAATATGCTAGAACTTTTCCTTGAATAGCTTGCCTTGGGGTATAAGTGATATCAAATTGCTCTGCTTGATGTTCCACTTGAGCAACCTACCAGACGTCACAGTTCGCGTCAGGATCTGTCACAACGCCTGGTTGGTGTAAACAGTGATCAGATGAGCTTGGAAGTATAGGCGGAGCTCTCTCGAGGCTACATTAAGACAATAAGTAAACTTCTCTATCTTTGGATAGTTTCTTTCTACCCCGGTCAATCTTTTGCAGATATAATAGACCGGTCGTTGGATCCGATCCTCTTCTCAAACTTGTGCAGCGCTGATTGCATTTGCTGAGAACACCAGATAGACATACAGCTTCTCATGATCAACCAGCTTCCACAAGATGGAAGGTGTTGCCAGATGCTGTATTAGAGCCTGGAATGCACCCTCACACTTCTATGTCCACTCAAAATTCCGTTTTCCTTTTCTAATCATATTGAAGAAGGGAATGCACTTGTCCGTGGATTTGTAAATGAATCTTCTTAATGCTGCCACCTTCCAAATAAGACTTTATACCTGCTTGACGGTACTGGGAGTTTCAAGATTCCGAATTGCCTAGATTTTTAGGGGTTAACTTCAATCCCTGTGGTATTGAAAATAAACCCATGGGGCTTCCCAGATGCAACTCTGAAATGACACTTTAATGGGTTGAGCTTTATTCTGTACTGTTGAAGTATGTTGAACATTGTCTCTAAATCACCAATATGGTTGCTGGATAGTCGCAACTTCACGAGCATGTCGTCTACGTACACCACCATAGTCTTCTCGATTTGGTTTGTAAACATCTGGTTACGAGCCTCTGATAAGTTACTCCACCGTTTTTGAGTCCAAACGGCATCACCTTGTAACAATAAAGTCCCAGATCAGTGATAAAGCTAGTGTGCTCCCAGTCAAGAAGGTGCATCGGGATTTGATTGCAGACGGTGTATGCGTCCATGAAAGGTAAGAGCTAATGTCCGGCTGTTGAATCCATCAGTTGATCGATTCTAGGAAGCGAGAACTGTCTTTGGGGCAGGCTTTGTTCAAATCTGAATAGTCCACACATGTTCGCCATTTTCCCTTCAACTTTCTGACAAGCACTGGATTCGATACCCACTCTAAGTATAAAGCATCACGAATAAACTCATTAGCCTTGATTTTATCCACCACTTCCTTTAAGGAAGCAAATCTCTCTAGATCCATACGGTGCCTTTTTTGTTTCACTGGGACGTGACATGGATCGATATTTAATGCATGGTTTGTGATATTTGGCAAGATCCCACACATGTTTGAATGAGTCTAGGAAAACACATCGAGGTTTTCCTGGAGAAAATCAACCAGTTTCGGTCTCGTCTGGGGCTAAGCTGAGATTCGATCTTTTCCACTCTGGGATCATCATCTTCGTTGAATAGGACATCGAATTTCAACTCTGCTAGGGAAGCTTGGTGTTCTTTGACTTCCCTTTCACCATCGTTGTCTCCATAATCAAGGTCATTAGGAAACTGGTCGTGGAGCCCAAGCCATGGCTAAGGTGTTGTTGATCCTCTATAAAGCGAACACAGAGAGATTCCTCCACGCCCTTCCCTTTCCCCTTTCACGGCGCATCCCGTAGTTCCACAACATAACAGGCGCGTCCAGCCGCTTGATCACCATGTACCAAACCGACTTCACTATCAATGGAGAACTTCAAAGTCAAACACCAAGGGGCAATCGCTACTCTAAAGTCTGCAAGGGCGTGTCGGCCAAGAAAAGCATTGTAATGAGAGTGAATATTAAACACAACAAACTGTAACATCCAGTGTAACGAATCAATTTTACGACGCCCGAAAGTCGACATCAATACGTCCACTGTATCGAATGTTGAACAGTCGAATGCCGAAAAACCGAACCGTTAGGGTTTAAAGAAAAAGAGGACAGAAGAAGAAACAGAAATAATAACAGAATCTCACATGTCGGAGCGGAACAAATATAATAGACAAATGAATATCTTTAAAACAAAGAACTATATCACTTGTTACATTACATCACATTACATTATCAGAGTGTTACAACAACAAACATCGGAAAAGAATATAACATATACTAGTGATACGCTTTGCCATCCAGCATGCTCCTGATCTCCACAGCATCTCTTTTGCGACTTTGCTCCAGAATAATGATAACCTGACTCTAGGCTGCCCGTGTGGAAAAATTGTGGGAACCAGAGTTTAGAAAGGGAACAATAAACTCCAGGTCAAACATGCTTAATACGCAAAATCCTTTCGATATTATTATTAGTGCATAGTGCAGAAAACATTTCGAAAGTATAATATAAATCTTAGCCAGCATACAACCATTATTGTATGCCTACTATAGCTACCATGTTCAATAGCAGCTTACCGCCACATTCCATGGCAAGTTATACAACTAAAACCGTACATGGTGCGTATTGTTTCTTTGGATTTCCAACAAATGGTCAGGCTAAGGAACTTCCTACTGCCACATGGGTACGCCTCTAGAGGGACGTCCCGAGAACCTACCCGGATCTCTACCAACACAAGGCTGGGTTACCTCTGTAACTAGGTAACTACTACTCGAGTACGCCATCCCCCGATCGTTTGCGACCTTTATCCGAGGATCCTCAACCACAAAGCGATAACCACAAAGTATATATAAAATATTTGCGGCAACAACATAGGTTAAGTATCTAGGCTCCATACCATGATACCACCCTTTTCCAGAAGGAAATGACATACCCTAAAGGGCGTGACCCTCATAACCTTGCGCATCTTTCCTGTTTCGACCATTTCCGAGGTGTTAGGTCCGACGAAGTCTCGTTCATAAAGCTACACTTTTCACAAAGTCATGCTTTGATCAACAAATGATCAGCAGCACTTCGTATGCTACATTACCAGTTTGGGATAATATCGCTAGTAACCTTCAACTACATAACCTCTGAACTCGTATGTCTCAGAGAAGGGTGTTAAGCTAAGAGAATAAATTCTCCGCCACCAACAGAAATATATATGATAGAAACCAGCTTTACATCTCAAAGTGTGACGTCAGACACACATCCATACAAGTCCGTTCTAGGATCGAACGGAACCGAAGGCACTTCAAAGAAGCCTTGCAAATCCGGATATTCACAAATCACGTCCGGAATCCCCATTACAAAGGTGATAAAATCTCTATACCGGAGCAAACCGGTGCAGAGACATTCGACAGGTAATCCTTTCGTTTTTGAAAATACCCGGTCTTCAACACCATCTTCAAATACAGTCCCATTTCGTCGTATCGTTATTCGGAATGGGTTTTATGACACAAGGTCATCTCCCGGCCAATCCGAATAACGAGCGCTTATTTTTAAAAATAAGTGTTATATTCAGATTTCAACAAATCACAACAATTTTCACTTTGATCTTTTAAATAAAAGATCCATCACAGTCACAAAGGTTCGATGTGGTTTTCGGATATCCACTTGGAATCCGACCCCCGGTCGCATCGAGATTCAAATGCCATAAAAAGGCCAATATTGATAGTCGGTTATTTAACTATCAATCAACATCCACAACAATTGCCGGATTTAAATAAATTTCCTAAATTATTTATTTTAAAAATATTTCCGCAAGATGTATTTCACACTTCAACCATTTGAAAACAGATTTCAAATTACTTTCCACATTTCAATACTTTGAAAACAAATTTCAAATCACTTTTCCTTACGCGGAATACATTTCCAAATGTTTATTCATTTCCATTGGAAATCTGCCTAGTTAAAATAATTCAAATCACTTATCCAAAATATTCTTGGAACATTTAAAATAAAACCATCTTAAATACTAACTTAAAATATTGGTTATGAAAACATTATACTAATTATCACATATAAGATTCTAAGTCCTAATAAATTTTAAAATAAAATTAGTAGATAAGGTATAACTATTTAAATAATCGTTTCCTCAAAACAAATATCAATTTTAATCTTTAAAAATAATCCCTTCTATAAGTAATTAAATAAATCCAAACTTTAAAGATTTGAAACCAGTTAAGAAAATAATTTATCCAAAGCATCCTTTCTAAAACCATCCTTAAAAATTTTTAGTTTATATTTATAGGATGCTTCGAAATCATACTCAACTTTCCAGGGAAAATAAATTTTCCATTTCCAAATGGTTCATTCAAATCAATTAATAAATCTTTCTTGATTTATTTTAAATTTACCTTCCGAATCCGTAAATTCCTTTCACACTTTTAAAAATAACCAAATGTTTATTTTTTTTAAAACAGATTTCCCTTTCCTTTATAAATTCCCATTGCGAATTTAAACTTCTAAATATCCATTGATATACGATTTTCAAATAGATTTTCAAATGTTCATTTTCAGCACCGAATTAAATTCTAAATTGATTTCCAAATTTATTTCAATTACCAAACCAATTCCAAATTATTTTCTAAATTTTAATTCAGTCAACAAATATATTTTCATTCAAACACTAAATCAGTTTTCATATTGATTTCCCAAAGATTTGTTCTTTTAACACCAAATAAATTTTCGAATTTATTTTTAAAATAAATCCCTTTATTTTTTTCCAAACTATTTAAAAACCATATTTTTAAAATAAATTCTTCACCTTTTGAATATTATTACTTGAAATCCATTTATCAAACTTTTTCCCATATTTGGGAATTTTATTCAATAGAGTTTCACTATAGATTTTCTACCTAAATTTAAAGATCCAATTTTATTTATTTTTGGTATCCTACAATACCGAAAATATATTCGGCTAAATTTTAGCCTTCAAGGGTTTCAATCACAAATAATCACGCACATATTACAAATATCAACAAACAATTTTGAAATCAAATCAAAATGTTTTGAGGAATCCAGTTGGATCCCCCCAACCTATTTCCCTACATCCACAGACATTAGCACAATAATTAAATACCCATTCCACTTCGAGGTGGAATATCGTGGTATATGTGATTTATAAAATATCATCCGCTATTATGCAGCGCATAAGGTCTCGTCCGCTATATAATGCGGAAAATCAATCACCCAATATATACTATATACTACTATATATACAGTATCATCCAGTGAATAATTATTATAAATCAACCACCCAAGAACACAATCAATCAATTTTAAATCTAACTATTCAAAGTTTCAATCATAACAATATTGATTGAGTGAGAAGATCTCACCTTTGCTTTAGTTTTGCAAATCTGATCCAAATTAGCTTGCTTTTGCGATTTTTTACCTTGTATAACATTTACACGGTTTATTAACAATCGAAATAAATTGAAAAAAAATCAATTCCCATTTGCTAAATTTAAATGACCTATGATTTAATTTAACTAAAAATTTGGGTTTTAAACCAATAATTAAATTTTAAACTAATCTTCTTATAAAAAAATATTTTTAGTGCCTAGAGTAATTAGATAAGTAAATTAAACAAATTAATCATCTATTCCATTATTTTATTAAAATAAATCTAGTTGATTAAAACATGTATATTTATTTCTATTTCTTTTTTTCTTTTTCTTCATTTCTAAACTACACATGCTAAACAATCCATATAAGCTTTAAACATTCAAAATCCTATTTTCTGTACATAGCTATATGCAAATTAAATTAGGATTAACCATATTTAAAATTACTATTTTGAATTTAAAATAGGTGTGAGAATATATTAATTCATTATATTAAATTAAACAGAACTATCTTACCCTACAGTGATTGTCGTTCCACCAAGAACCCAAAACCCTAGCTGAACAACTGCAACTCGAAGCATTACGAGTTCGCCCTCCTTCCAACTGCTGCTCGTACCCTGACTTCGATCGATCAAGTCGTTGCCATCCTGAACGGCTTCTCGTAGCTCGAGATCGAGCTATCTCCACCTTGGCCCAAACCCTTCTCCTTATCGTGACCCACGCTTCTACGAAGTCGCCGTCACTCGAGCCTCCTAGAGTAACCGCGTGAAGACTCTCAAAACCCCCAACCCAAACGAGGCGCGACCTCCTCTATTCTCGAGTGCGACGCTGCCATAGATACGCGCACGCGATCCTTGCCTCCCTCCGATTCGATTTGGATTTGAGGCTATTGCTCGATTTTTTTCTGAGAAGGAAGGGGGCTTCGGCCTTTTTTTCCTTTTCTTGAATCGAACAGAATGATTTGAGAAGAGGTGGAAAGAAGAGAAAGGGGTACGAAGGAGACAAATTTATGGTTGGTTGTACGTATTGTCGGAATAAGGAAAAGCAATAATCATCATATTATATTTAAATTTTATATTTAACTTGTCTCGAATTTTGCAACTCAAAAATTTAACCTCCAATCGAGGCGTGTCGCTAGGCGTTTATAATGTTATGCGCCTATTCTGAACGCAATGGAAAAGGTTCCGAGTCCTAATCGATCGTATGGAAAAAATAGCTTTTTGAACCCAGCGATTAAATTAAATTTCGATTTAATTTTCAACGTGATTGCTTATCGTACGGCCAAACGACACTCCAAACATTACAAAAATTGAAATGTGATAATAATGTAATAATACGGATCCAATGGAACTGGTTTCGTCGAATTCCGAGACTGTGCCTTAGAAGGCTATTTTTAATTATCGATTTAAACAATATATTTTCAAAACTGATTAAATCGCTTTCAAATTCAATTCTAAAGCTTCCATTATCTTTAGTATTATCAATATAAATTTTCTAAGCCTTTAAAAATATTTTCAATCAACTTAAAATTGAAGACACAAATTTACCCAATTTCAATAAATTAAATTCAATAATTTAATCTCCAAATTCATAGTTAATTTTGAAATTCAGGTTAAACGAACCTCCAAATATTTGAAATCAATTAAATATTCCATTTCAAATGTTAAAAATTTTCGGGTCGTCACATCCGGACTCTCGAGCGATCACCAACACCCAACTCAACAGGTAACTCCACCATTCCAGCTGGTATGGTTGCACTACCACTGAAAACATGTATACGCGGTAGGCATGGTTTCAGATCCTTCCTTCCATCAACATTTGACCGTAAGCATGCTTGAAAAGTATGTTCACAGAACTTCCACTATCAACTAAGATCCCCTTCATCCAAGCATGACCTATTTGGGAAGAAATAACCAACGGATCAATAGTGGGGGCCTCGACTCTACTGGCATCATGATTTCTAAAAATGATGTCATCTTTCATCGTCTTCTGTTGCTTTGCCAGGGCATCTTTATCGGTACCACTACAACGTTCGAAGTTGACATGCCTAATCGAACTAGCATATGATTCCATTTCCTTCAAGCCCTGATCAGCCGGATGAGGACCACCACTCGTAGTATTACTCACCAACCTCCCACCAGTACGTGCGAGTTCTTCAGGCCTAGCTTGGCCTTGGCCCTGTGTGGGATTAGATGGGCCCGCTCTGTCATCCTGCGGAGCCCAAACGAGCTGCTTTAACTTTCTCTATCTAATCAACTTTTCAATAATATCCTACAAATAATGGCATTCATTAGTGTTATGGCAGCAACAATCATGGAACCTGCAGAACTTCTCGGTCTGAATCTGCTTCTCCGACGATGGTTTTGGAGCTGGCTTCTTGTACTGCCCTATATTATAGGTCTGAAGATAAACATTTTCTAGTGACATTTCGAAGGAGTATATCGATCGAATATATAGGAGCTCCAGGCCTCCCACGATGAGGGTCTCTTTTATTTCCTTGACCTCCACAACCCTTATGTTGGCTTTGCTTATTTTGAATATTTAATTGTACTTTACCGAAGCACTCCTCGGTCTTCTTCACTGTAACATTACTTTAGATACCTTCACTACTGTGCCCCACGACGTCCAAATTCCTAGACCGTCTAGCGTCTTCACTCCTCTAAAACTAAGCTACCTTTGCATAGAAATGGTCTAACGAAGCAGGTGGTTTCCCAGCCAACCAATCACCGAATTCAGAATCAGGATCGATCCCTTTAGTTAAGCCATCAGAATAGAGTTGTCATTGGGATTGCTAACTTTGACACAAGCAACATGGAACCTTTCCAGATAATGCCTTAGAGTCTCCCCTATAGCTTGAGTAACACTAGACAAGGTGTTACATCCTTGGGTCTAGTAGCATGCATCAGAAACTGCTCAACAAACTTAGTAGCTAACTGGTCAAAACATGATATAGAACATAGTGGCGGACGGGTGAACCACATAGTTGCAATGCCTCCTAAGGAGACAGAGAATCTTCTACACTTAACCACGTCGACAGCTCGAGCGGCATTCAGAAGCCATTAATATTTTAGAATATGTTGGTTGGGATCCAAATTACCTTCGTACACCGCAAGATCGGCATGCTGAATCGACTGGGCGATTCGGCATGTAAGATATCATTAGCGAATGGGGTTTGACTTCTAGAAATCCCCCAATCATCATTAGCGAGGCCTTAACTTTCTCTTGTCATATGATGTATCATAGTTGAAATATCAGGCATCTGGGTATTCGAGGCCAAGGCATGGTCGGGTTACATGTCAAAAGGATGGTTCAGTTGCTGTCTATGGTCTGTTCCATGCTGCCTTGGCTCCCGGGATTCATGGAAGTGAAGATCCTGAGCATAAACATGGTGGCGAGGGGCTGGATCTGGCAGGTCTGGAACTCGGGATCCAGATCTATAAGATCAGCTGCGTTGTCATGAGTTGTGTTGTAAAAGGGTGTCCCTCCTTAGGAGAAGGGTGAAGCTTGATTCCTTGTAGAAGGAACTATCCCGGCCTGTCCAGGATTCGTAGCATATGGGTGCCCGGCGGCTCCCGCGTACTTCTCATATAATCGACATCACGTAGATCAGTGATATGATTCAGATAATGCCAAGCTTCTAGACTAGGAATAAGTGGTATGCTCTATTCAAGACCTCCTGCGTATTTCTTCATTCAGGTGGTTCACAAGTTCCATATTGGCACGGATCTATTGAGTTAGCTCTTGACAGCTTTGAATAAGCTCATGCATGAGGACCTGGAATACCTCTCTAGATACTGGACCGCGTAGATCTGGAGCTCCAGCTGATGTTTGGGCTATAGTAGCCAGTTCCATGGGAATTTTCCTATCCCTTCAATCTGGATTGGCTGCATTAGAAGAAGTTTTGGTATTGCACACCATGTTTGATGTAGTTCTTCTAAGATCCGGATCAATCTGAATAGGATAGAAGGAACCATAGGAAGATGGATCTACATCTCCTCCTTAGATTTTTAGCAATCCAACAATGGCAGGGGATACACAGAATCGGAAAAAAAGCATAGTTTTCTCGGTGAAAGTACCAAAGCAATTGTACCAGAAATGAGCACAATACCCGTAAAATATAACTAAAGAGATTAGAATGAAGAAGTAAAATGGAAAATGAGGCTAATCTAACAATCATACCCAAAAAATATGCAGTTACAGAAAGAAAATAAGAATTTATAGTGATTCAGCGTTATAGCCTACGTCCACTTTAAAAGATTTGATGTTTATCGCTGATTATAAACCGAATTACAATAGTACAATGGCTAATACTCGAATTACAATGGAGTTCAATCCAAGCAGCAACATAAAATTCCTTTTTCAATCGAACCTAGGGTGTTATTTATAGGTGTGAAGTTGGAAATATATGGATTGAATCTCGAAGTACCCTTTCTCATGCCTATGTGGGCCCACACAAGCGATCTAGAGTCATTTGGGATTGATACTTGATCAATCCACATAGTCCTCATATCAATCGAAAATGGCTCCAATTGGGCTACGATCGATCATGGACGTTCCTGCGATGATATACAACCTTATTTGGAAAGCTCATAGCATTTGGATGTATGGTTGTGGAGTTATTGATCAATCAAAGTTGCAAATATAGAATGGTTGACGCCTTCATATCGATCCCTTCATGTCAATGATGTGGCACACGCGCTTTGTGGAGATCCATATTTTGTGCATAGGGACCGCTTCCTTTCGGTTGACCGCTCCTCTTATCTCCAATCGACGCTTTGCTTTTCGTATCGATGTTCTGCCCTCATCTTCGTATTGATCATCGGCTTTACTCTTTGTATCGATCAAGCAGTTGATCGATACTAAATGTTCAGCTGCTGACAAAGTGAAGTGCGATCGATTTGGGGAGTGTTGAAGTCCATCGATATAAGGTTGAACCTTATGGATACGAACGATGGATGTTGAATGATGAGTTATGTTCACTTCGTATCGATGCCGTTGGATATGAAATGATGGATGCGGATGGATGGATATGAAAGGGGAATGTTTCATGTGGATCTTGATCATAACTTGAGCATACGAACTACGATTGACCTAAAATTTGGAACGTGGCCTTGCATATCTCTTCTTGTCATATCATGCTAATTGTGGCTCGATCTGGACTCGGACCAAGTTTACCTGTATCGACCATGAACATATAGTTAACCGATTTCCGGAGCGGACTGTCGTCAGTCTCTAGTGAAACCCTTAGTATCACGGCCTTGCCAAAAGGCGGGATAACATGATGTTTATGGAAATTTCCCTTTTTATGTGTATTCCGTGTGGACTGCAATATTACTAGGAAAACAATAAGACAAGGATATTTCAGGAAAGATACTCAGCTAATGAAAAAGAAAAGAAAGTAGTAAAAGGCTGGATGTATAGAATAAAAATTAAGGAAATTTTATTTAATTGGCTACTAAAGTAAAAGAAATAAGATTTAAATACCAAAAATTAGAAATTTTTAGGAAGATAAATTTTGGCGAGCGAATGATAGGGAATGTTTTTTACAAAGCCACAGATCAATGTCCCAATACCTTAAAAGTTGTAATATATAAATGAACTTGTATGGTAATTAATATTACAAATAAAAGAAAAGTATTTTAAAAGTTGAAATTCACCGCACAGTTAGACATAGTTTGTAAACTCGTATTTTACATATTGGAGGATCCTAAAATATTAACTTTAAATTCGTATACGGTCATATGACTCTGTAACTATGGGAAATGCCTATTAGTAACATTTTCGATCTTTATAATTTTTTTAGGTGATTCAACCCTTGAAATATTTTATCGGCTATTAATTTTATAGCAGCCGAATTAGCATCCGAGACCACTTTCACTGGAAAGATGTGATGGTCTCCGTTGTCGTATAGTGGTCATGATAGTGATTTGGGCTTTCTAGCTAGGAGGTATGGTTGTTTGAAGTTTAATAGTTTTGGAGAAACTTAGTAGATAATTAGTGAGTGTGGGTGTAAGCCCACTAATCCATTTCGGGTTTGGAGACTTCATATGGATGAACCATTATCCCGAAATCACTTTTACACTTTCTCAAATAGATCTAAGCCTCCATTAACCCATTCTCCATCCAAAACCATCTCTTTATCCTTCAAATCAAGTTTAAATTGTAGATAAGTGAAAGATTAGCAAGGTGATGCATTAGAGATCTTCAAATCAACATTTTAGGGAAGGAAAATAACACCTTTTGCTATTTATTTTGCGATTTACCTCGATTTGCTTACTGAATTTGGATTTTGGGGTTATTGGCGAGTGATTTATAATCTCTAACCTTACTATATATTTTTCTATTGGTATTAACCTATTTTAGATCTATTTCTAAAGTCAAAATTAAGTTTTAAGGCTGTTTTAAAACACAACCTGTAGGGAAAACTTGAATAAATATTTTTGGCAATTTAGACATGTTTTTTGGATATAATTTTTCCTTGATAGAGGTTAGGCTATGCTCTATACACCCAGTGTGATGGTTGCTAGGATTGATTGTGTGATTTACATGTTTGAATTTTCTTTGGTGCATGTATGGCATTTGTTTACATGCTTGTATGGTCGAAAACGCTCATCGGAGCGAACTAGTGGTAGGAACTGTAGACATGGACTTTGATGGATTGGCTCTAGAGCGTTTGGGTTCATATTGTTGCATAGAAGGTGCATGAGGGTCGAATAGTTAAGTGTAGTGATGGAATCGCGTGACCTGATGGGATAAAAGAGCGACAGGTTTTTGGGTCGGCAATTGCTGGCTCGATAGCTGATTAGAGGAAGCTGGTCGATGACCGGGTGGCAAAACCAGGTCAGTGACCAAGAAGAGGGCATGGTTGGTAGCCAGGTGGTGAAGCACGCTCGGTGATAGTGGTGTTTGGGTGACCGAGCACATAAGTCGGTTCAGCAGGAGAGATTTAATTCGACCCTAGCTTGGCTCGTTCAGGAATTAGACCAATAAGCGTAGACCATGAAGTTTAGCTATGGACTTCAGAGTAAGGCTCAGGTTGCTCGGTAGTCTGGGAAGTTGGTTCGTGGTAAGGGTGGATGACCTTGGTTTAGCTCTAGATGACTTTTGGATGGCAATCAATGAAGTATGACGACTTAGACGACTCGATGTGTCAAGTGACTATAGCATTTGGTGGTGGATCGAAACGGAGAGTTCATCTTAATGGCTTATAGAATATAACATAAGGTTGTAAGTAGGATAGGGTGGTCTGCGTATACCCAGGGTAGTATGCGTCTACCCCTCTGTTTGGATGTATGCATGTGTCCAGTTCGTAGTTACCTGCATGGGCAAGAGTTAAGCATCTATGGGATAGTTTAACTGTTGGTACGTGTGCTAAGCAATAAATGGATGAAACTATGACTATGATGATCATTGTTGGGACAAGGTAGTCTACATGCACCCAGGGTTGTCTACATGTGCCCACGTGCTTGGACATATGTGTGTGCCCAGTTCTTTGTCATTTGTGAGGGCAACGAGTTGAGCATCAAAAAGATTTATCGTACATCTGAAGCACTTGAGTGAGAGATGCGAGGCTATGTGATGGATGTTATGTCTAATGTGTACTTGGTATGCTTTTTGATACCCCTATACCCTATATTTTCAAGTTGAGGTAGTAGTGCAACATATATTGCGTTTATGAGCAAACTCTTTGGTTGTAGGGACATGTCTAGTATGATTGTTCATACCCTATACCCTATTTACAATATACGACTTTTATAGTATTTTGATATGATATATCGCTCACTCTAGACTCTTGTCTGACCTGGGATTTTATGCTTTGCTTCTTATTATCTCGGGTACTCTTAAATGAGTAGATTAAGGATAGCTGGTCTGGATAGCAAATGGAGTTGTACAGAGTATGAGCAAGAGGCTACACTTTTATTTATCCATACTTGGAGCTTACTATCGTTTATATTCCATTATGCAATACTTTAAAGCTATATAAGTACTGGTATTATTATAGACAGTTAAAAAGTATATTGTGGAGATTTAAGATGTCAAAACTCTTTATTTCAGTATTTGTATAATTTGGGAACTTGTTACACTCCGACGTTCTTGTTGACGATTCATCCGATGTCTCATCTTTTTTACATATGTTGTTATATTATATTTTATCTGTGCACTATGAGATATTCTAAGGTTCTGTGTCCTGACTTTCCTCTTCTTCATATTCTTAGCTACCGTCTTGCATCAACCAAGTACCTCTACAGCGAATGTTATAGGTATATTGGGTACCAGAGGTGTAGGGTGGTCGTCACATTTGATATCAAAGCCTAGGTTCCATAGGCAACCTATGTTGATACTTGGATCCATGTGTGATCGGGAAGGAGCTATCGGCTTAGAAATGATCAAGCGATATATGAGAGAGCGTACTTATCATATTTTGAGTTTCAAAGCTATATAATAGTATATATTTTGTGTACAAGCTGCACTGCATTCATTGACACCATTTATTCCTTTAAGATAGACTAATCATTCTTATTACAGCTTAAAAGAATGAGCCGGCTAATAAGTAACACTACTAGAAATTCCATCTCTAGAGTTGAGGAGGGAGGAAGATCGATGCTACTAACCCTGACATGTAGAACATGTTCATTGAGATGGTGTGAAACGTGGTTCAAAATGCCTATGTTGCTCCAGCTACAACTGTTGGTGGTGGTGTACAAGTCAAGCGTCGAGGGCTAACTTTGCCAAACTGGGTATGGATTTTTCTACTCTAGGTTGTAAACCGTTTCTTATAATGAAATCAGTCATCGAAGTGCAGGATTGGTTAGACACCTGCCATGCATCATTTTGGATATGGAGTTAGAGAATGCGATGAAGTGGAAGCAAGCTTCTAAACAGCTTCAAGGAAGGGCTACGAAGTGGTGGAACGCCGTCAAGATTACTTCTCCTAAGGATCATATTACTTGGGAGTAGTTCAAGGTGAGACATGAAGAGAAGTATATACCGACTACTCAAAAGTCGACGTTCTTCCAAAAATTTGATGCCTTGAGACAAAGGATGTCTGTGCCGAAGTACATGACTGAGTTTGATAGGCTATCAAAGTATGGCCTGTCTTTTATTAATACTCCAGTTAAGAAGAATGAGAATTTAATCACGGGGTTGAATGATATTTTGGAGAGAAGCTAGTAGGGCAAGTTGATGAGTCATTTGAGAGGCTAGTGAAGAAGGCTCTTTAGTATGAGAGTCCGTAATCTAAGCCTAATATGGTCGTTGCTCCTACAGATGAGTCGAAGCCACAAGCTAGCGGTGGAGACAAGAGGAAGTGGGACAACAATAAGAAGAAGCGGTTTAGAAGTATGGGAAAAAGAAGGGCAAGTGGGAGCCTACTTACTATAATTGTGGAGAAAAGGGCCATCTTAGAAAAGACTGCAAAAATTAGAAGAAAGGATATTTCAACTGTAACAAGCCAAGGCATATGATGAAGGATTTCCCAGAGCCGTTGAAGAATAAGCAGGTTGTGTCTTGTTTTGGTACACGAGTGCTCCATTAGTGAAGGAGAAGGGAAAGATCGTCGTTATACAAGGTATATAGTCTGTTTTTGTTACAAGGGTACATGTCTTACTCGATACCAGCGCTTTATTTTCCTTCATATCTAGTGATTTGGTAGATAAATTGGGATTGAAACCGAAGATAGTTGACCGATCTTTGATTGTTACAAATCTTGTTAGAGGATAGACTAGTTGTGTATGGTTTTTGAAGAATAAGCCTTATCCAGTCATGGATGTTTAGACATAGTGGGGATGGACTGACTGAGGAAGTATGTGATAGTAGTTGATTGCGATAGGTTGTTGGTAATGATTGGGGCTATGGAGGAGCGAAAGATAGTGATTGGCTGCCTGCCAGAGGATGAAGTTATGGTTAGCTATCCATATTCTCTTGAGACTCCATAGGATGAGTGGTCATATTGCATATAGCAAGAGAGTACCCAAACATATTCGAGGAGGTGATCGGATTAGTGTCACACCAAGAGATTGAGTTTTGCATAGACATAGTGAAGAATGCCATAATAATAGTTATGCAATTGAGGGGTATGACACCTAGAGAGCAGAAGGAGTTAAAGGTGCAAATAAATGACCTGTTGAGGCGAGGATTCATTTGTAGGAGCATATATAGACGAGTAGTATTCGCTAATAAGGAAAATGGCTCTCTGAGGTTGTGTGTAGATTATCGTAAGTTGAACAAAGTGACGAAGAAGAATAAATATCCACTTTCACATGACTTGTTCAGTAAGCTGCATGGTTCTAGGGTGTTCTTTCAGTTAGACCTTGCGACTGGGTTTCATAGCTGGGAGTGGCGAAGGAGAGAGTGATGATTACAACGTTTCGTATGCCATCTGGATTCCATGAGCGGTTGGTTATGCCCTTCGGGCTAACTAATGCATCGACATTCTTTGTTGATCTAATTAACCGTGTTTTTAGGGATCAGCTAAATAAATTTATACTTTTATTCGTTAATGGTATTCTTGTTTATTCGAGGATGGAGGAGAAACACAAGGAGCATTTGAGGATTATACTCGAGGTGTTGAGGAAGCACTAATTGAAGAAAAGTTTTTGAATTGTCATTTCTGGAGGAAAGAAATGCGATTCTTGGGTCACATTTTTTTGAGCAAGGTATTGCTATAGATCTTATGAAGGTGGCAGCAGTACAGGACTGGGATCAGCCGAAGACCTCTACAGACGTGAGAAGTTTCCTTGGATTAGCGGGATACTATTGAAATTTTATACAGAACTTCTCTAAGGTAGCAGCAACGTTAACTGACTTGACGAAGAAGAATCAAAATTTTATTTGTAATGCAAGATGCAAGAACATGTTCATAAGCCTAAAGGAGAGGTTGACGTGCGCACCAG
This sequence comes from Allium cepa, assembly GCA_030765085.1. Taxonomy (NCBI): domain Eukaryota; kingdom Viridiplantae; phylum Streptophyta; class Magnoliopsida; order Asparagales; family Amaryllidaceae; genus Allium; species Allium cepa. Next base: position 388,815,721 of record CM060939.1, on the reverse strand, counting down.
TGCTAGTCATTCCAAGCAGGAATGAGGAGTTGACAGTATACACGGACGCCTGTGGTACTAGACTTGGTGCAGTACTGATGTAGAAAGGATAGGTTGTCACCCACGCTAATCGATAGTTGAAACTACACGAGAGGAAGTACCAAACTCATGATATGGAGTTGGCAGTGATAGTATTTCCTTTGAAGATATTGAGGCATTACTTGCTTGGGGAGAGGTTCAAGTTGTATATAGACCATAAGTCGTTGAAGTATCTACTCTTCTAGAAGGATCTCAACCTTCGTCAACAGCGATCGGTGAGTTTCTAGCCTCCTATGACTTTGGCATTTTCTATACGCATAGCAAGGGGATGCAGTCGTTTATTCCTTGAGTAGGAGGCGTGCTGCTTGGGAGCAATATTTCTAGAGTGGAAGCAATTGGAGTTTATCATTGGTAATGATTTTAGACCTCGATGTGAAATGGAGCAGGAAGTATTGGGTAGCCTAACGATTAGAGCAACTTTGATTGAGCAGATCGATAATAGTCAGAGGCGAGATGCTAGAATAATGGAGATAACGGCGAAAATAAAAGGGTTAGAGTTCGTAGGGACGAAGTAGTACGGGATAAACCGTGACGGTTTTCTCCACAGGGATGGGAGATTGTTTGTTCCTAATGTCAATGGGTTTAGAGATGAGGTGCTACAAGAGTGCCATCATTCGAGATTCACAATACATCCCGGTGGCAATAAAATGCACTATGATATGCCATACTTTTTATTGGAAAGGGATAAAGAAGGATGTTGGGACATTTATCTCAAAATGCATGAACTGTTAGTTGGAAAAGGCAAAGTAAAAGAAGCTAAGTGGTTAGCTGCAACCACTCGAGAATCCTAAATGGAAACTGGAACAATTTTCAGTGAACTTCATCGACGGATTTCCAAGGACCGGAAAGGGGTATGATAGCATTGGGGCCATAGTCAATAGATTGACAAAGAGTACCGGATGCATAACCGTCAAGTCAAGTAGAAGAGCATCTAAACTAGCTGGTTGTATGTGTAGTGGATTCCTTATAAGAAAACCCTATATTGATTGCATATTTGGATAGCTTCGTAAGTCGTCTTGCTATATTTCACTGCTTACATATAAATTATTAATCTTTTTCCTGCTATCAAACACAATCCCAAAAATGAAAGCGGCAACATATTCACTTTCCCTCCATCCGTGCTAATCGTTCCATTGCATGTCTCCAAAACAAAACCGTTCAATGGAAGCTCCATCCGCCCTCCATCTGCGCTAATTCATTCCTCTCGTTTAATCGCCATTTTCTCTCGATTCTATTGTTTACTCCATGTCACGACAAATGTGTTCAAAGTTTATAGCCGGGTAATCTCCTAGTTTTCATCGAGACTCTGTTCTTAAAAAACATTATTTCAATTTCATGTGAATCCTTTATTATTGTCGTTTTTATTTTAAAATTGATTCAAATTAGGGTTTATCTTGTATGCCTAAATTAAGGTTTTTGTTGGTTAAAATTTGGGTTTTATGTTTGATTCATTCCACTATGTCATATTTTGATAGTCTTAATCTTTTTCGTAAATTTTTTGGGTGTGCTATCACCATTATATATGATATTGAGGGTCCAAGTCAATCAGCAGATCTTTGGTTCATCTTATTTTAGTTGGAGAATATTTAGGTGCTATATTAAAATAATGGTGTATGTTTTGTGGATGAGATTAGGATGGAAAAGCATAACGTTTGTGTAAAGTTTCATTTAAACTGTAGCTGAATCATTTTATTATGCACACATGTAAAACTCATCTGGAGAATATTGTTCATTCATTTTTATGTAATTCAGTATTGAAGGCAACTGGGATATGAGAGCATATAAAGTGAAAAATCAATAATGATTTATCTTAAAAAATATGTGTATTATATGCCAAAGATGATGCAACATTAGATTTATTTATCATAGGATACTTTCATGTTTAGTTGTATTGGAACCTCAAACATTCACACAACTAATGTACAATAGAATTCTATTGTTACTCTTTGTTAAGTTTGGTTGCATGGTTAAGAAATGGTTTTTTTGTTACAATTTTATGAATTTTTAATACCTAGATAAACTGAAATGAATGCTTGAAGATGTAATCAAGGTAGGCATTTGATTCCTCCTTAATTTTACTATATAGTTGCTTGAAAATCTGAATATAATTTTTTACTACATAATTGCTTAAATATTTAAATATGATTATTTGTCATATAATTGCTTAAAGGTTTAAATTTACTTTCATACATTACAAAATAAAATAAGTATTCTTTTATATAATTGCTTAAAGGTTTAAACGTGTACGTTTCACCCTTTTTTGATTCATCTTCGTTTTTTATCTGCTCCTCTCAATTTTCTCAAAATGCTACAAACAACTATGCCTTCATTGTTTAGTCACCACTACTTTTGTTTAGCATTTTCAACACATAATCTTATTATCTCCAGGTGTTTAAGAATTATTTCTGTAGGGAAGATCCTTTTCTTTTGTCAACCATTTTCAGTAAGATATTTAATTACAATGCATAACTTGTAGTATTTCTTCAAACTGTGATAAAAAATTCTCATAGAAGCCTATGATTTTCTTACACCGAGTTGTTAACACTTTAATTTGGATAGTCTTGCAAGTGTATTGGAAAATATAAACAACCATAACATTGAAATTCCAAGGATTACTACTTAAACAAAGAATTAAATTAACAGTCATACTACTTGAACATACTTCTACTCACTTCATCAAAAATAGCACTGAAGCATAGAGTGATCACAATTATAGATTTGGATGAATACAAATCAGTGGATGTAACCTCCAAATATAAATCCAAATAAATTTCAACCTGTAATATTATGTATATATGGCGTGAATGATTGAAGCATAAATGAATGGCGGAGTGAGGCCCGAGTGACTGTCAATATCCATCGATGAACTAAGCTTGGTTTAGTAAATATCAGTTATATTTGAACTAAGCTACAAGTATAATAAAAGGACCAATATGTTTTTGTACTTGACTGATGTTACAATGCTCCATGTTATATGTGGTGTCAAGCAATATGTACAACCTTTGCAATAAAAGGAAAAATTCCAATTTTGGGGAAGAAAACCATCAGCAACTTTTATCAAAAGTTTTTATTTATTTTCCAGGTGTAATTTAATATTATATGTCATGTTCTTCTTTCATGACATTTTTAATATTTTTCAAATTAAATCCTTTTATTTCTCTACTTTTTTATTATTCACATGGCGACTTTCTTTTATCATAATTTTTAATGTACAACGAATCAGTGACACCTTATTCCATTAGAAGTTAAAAGGTTTTTATTTGGTTACGAATTATTTTTCTATTTTTTCAGCGGTTGTTTTTTTCAAACAGGAATATTTTCTTCGGTTTCAACTATTTCAAATTAGTGTTGGATCAACCCATATTAGACCCTATATATGAATGGTTATTTATAATCATATCTGTATGGTTATATAGATTCATTATAATTTAGATGTCAACGGTGGGTTAAGGCTTGACTCCATGGTACTAAATATCAATAATTTGCTGTCAAAAGGCTTCGCCAGCTTAGTAAGCTTTTTCTTTAGTTTTATTTTTAAGCTGAACACCTAAAATTTTAGTAATGTTAGAGCATTCTACCTCGTTATCCTCTGTAGCATTTCTTGCTTCTTAGTACCTTTTGTGGTATTTTATTTTACAATAACCATTTAAAAATTATTCTGAAACCACTGCTTTGCATGGTAACACTTTTTCTTTCAACCTTGTAGATGGAAGACAAAACGCTATGAAAGTTAATTTACAACATTTGTAAAAAGCTATAAAAATATAGGCAAGAACAAAGTTTATGTACCATAGCGTTTTAATAATGCTATAAAAATTTATCTATAATATTGTTAAATGCTATGAAAAAGACATTATAAAGCTTTCCCTATTATCATGTTGTCAAAATGCTATAAAAGGATATCAACGCAATTACAGAAACACTATAAAATGTTAATTATATCAACAATAAAGCCATATATACTTAAAGACGACAACAAAAAACGCTATAATATATTACTTTTTACATCATTTTAATAATGCTATTATATCTACCAGACAAATTACAACATGTAGTTTTACAGTGTTTAAATAAACGCTATAGAAGCCTTTTATAGCGATTTTAAATTATAAAAAGGTCAGATTGTTGCAGTGATTTTACGATTTCATGGTGTGTCGAAGAGCATTATGAGCGATCGGGACCCCTTGTCCAATAGCGTGTTTAGGAAGAGCTTATAAGAGGCATTGAGGACAGAGCTGCATCTCAATATTGCTTATCACCCACAAACTGATGGGAAAACTGAGAACGTGAACCGCATCTTAGAGGATCTCTTGCGGGCTTACATTCTTGATTTTGATGACTCATTGGAAGATCGTCTACACTTAGTAATGTTCTTATAAAACAATAGTTATCATTTAAGCATTGTTATGGCATCATTCGGGACGTTATATGGCCGACCATGCAATTCTTCTTCATGTTGGTGGGAAGCAGGCGAGAAACAGATACTAGGGCCAGACATGATTATTGAGACTTCGGAGAAGATTGAGATCATTTGGCAACGAATGAAAGATGCTCAGGATAAATAGAAGAGCTGTGCTAATATGAGACGTGATTTAGAGTACTCCATCAATAATATGGTATTTATCAAGATCTATCCGATAAAGAATGTTGTTGCATTTGGTAATAAAAGGAAGTTGGTGCCAAGATACATTGGTCCTTTTTCGATACTTAAGAGGGTTAAAAACCTGGCTTACAAAGTTGGCTTACAAAGTTGGCTTACTTCAGAATATAGCGGGCGTGCACAATGTGTTCCACATATCTCACTTGCTAAATTTTGTGCACGCCTTAGGCATGATAGTCCAACCGAATTAGCTTCATGATATAGAGATTTAACCAGATTGAGACCTCATTGGTTTATTCATATTGTACGAAGCAACTTAGGAGGAAGATGATAAAGCTTAGTGGACTGAGAGCGAAGGCGATTGTACTTAGGAAACCTGAAGGGAGCGTAAGGACTGCTTACTCGGTGTTCTTTACTTGGTGAGACTTCTGTTTATCCCATTTTCCCTCACTTTCGATATCATATATGGTAGCTTAGTACCATGCATGTTAGGGCACGCGTAGATATCATTTATTGCTTTTTTGTGCAAGTATGATATTTGACATGTTTGCTCGTGGATGATAGGCATGTAGTGTAGCTATGGTTGACTTTACCTTGTTTGTATTGGAAATTTCAAGGGCAAAATTCATAAATGGGGTAAGTGTAACGATCTGTATTTTACGTATCGAAGGTTCATAAAATATTGTTTTTAAATTTGCTTTAGGTCATAAGATTCTGTAACTTTATGAAATGCCTGTTACTTACATTTCATGCCTTTAGAATTTTTTCAGACTATTTTACCCATGAAAATGTGTATCGGCTATAACTTTTGATAGGAGCTGAATTAGCATCAAGATCACTTTCATTGGGAATATATAACGGTTTTCATTTCCGTAGATTGGTCATAATAGGGATTTGGACTTTCTAGTTAGGAAATATGGTTGTTTGAAGATTGATAGTGTTTGGAGAAGTTTAGTGGGTAATTAGTGAGTTTGGGGGCAAGCCCACTAACCCATTTTGGATTTGGAGACCATATATGGCCAAATCATCATCCACAAATCACTTTAACACCTTCCAAAATAGGTCTAAATCTCCATTTACCAATTCTTCATCTAAAACCTTCCTTTTCTCCTTCGAATCAAGTCTAAATCATAGATTAACAAGGAGATTCATTGGAGTTCTTTAAATTCACATTTTTGCGGAAGAAAATAAAACCTTTGCTATTCATTCTCAGATCTACATGATTTGTGTGAAAAACTTGGATTTTAGGGGTTTTTTGTGAGTGATTTATCATCTCTCATCTTACTATATATGTATCTATAAATGTTAACATATTTTGGATCCATTTGTAAGGTGAAAATTAAGTTTTAATGCGGTTTTAAAACCCAACCTACAGTAAAAACGTTAAAAAATGGGTTTGTGGCATTTGAGACATGTTATTTGGACATGAGATTGCCTTAATATATATTAGACTTTCTTCTATACAACTTGTGTGATGATTGCTATAATCGATTGCTTGATTTATATGTCTTAACATTGTTTGGTGCATGTATCGTGTTTTGTTTAGATGCTTGTATGGTTGAAAACACTCCTCGAAGTGAACTAAAGGTAGGACCATAGAGAAGCACTATGACGGATTTGTTATAGAGCGTTTGGATCACATCGTTGCATAGACAATGTATGAGGGTCGAAGCATTAAGTGTAGTGATGGAATCAGCACGACTAGAAGGGCTGAAAGAGTTATAGGGTTTTTTTTGGCTGGTGAATACTTGGTAGCCACTCGGAGGAAGCTGGTCGGTGACTGAGTGGCGTAACCTGATTCGTGAGCCAGTGACGAAACCTGTCAGTACCATGTGGAGAAACCTGGTCGGTGACTGGGTGAAAAAACTTAGTAGGTAACTAGCCAGATGGCATGGTCAGTAGCCAGGCAGTGATGCACATTCATTAATGTCGGGGTTCGGTTGACCAAGCACAGAAGTCGCGTCAGTAAAGGGGATCTGGTTCAGCCCTAGCTTAGTTTAGTCAGGAGTTAGATGTAAAGGATGGAGCATGGAGTTTATTTATGGACTTCAAAGCAAGCCTCGAGTTGCTTGGTAGTCTAGGAAGTTAGTTTCGGGTAAGGGTCGATGGCACTAAATGACTTTGGGATGACAATCAATGATGTACGATGACTTTGATGACATAATCTGGCGAGTGACTATGGCATTTGATAGTGGACTGAAAGGACGAGTTTTGCATGATAGCTCGCGTAGTAGAACTTGAGGTTTGGTGCTCGTGAGTAGGACGTGGTAGTCTGGCATACCTAGGATGGTCTGTGTGTACCCCTCTGTTTGGACGTCTACGTGTGTCCATTCTTTAGCCACCTTCATAGGCAAGAGTTGAGCATCTATAGGATACTTTTACTATTGGTACGTATGCTAAGAGATTGATAGATGACTCTATGGTTCTGATGCTCATTGTTGGGACAGGGTAGTCCGCATGTACCTATGTGTTTGGATGTCTGCGTGCGACCAGTCCTTTGCCATCTACGTGGGAAATCAGTTGAGCATCTAAAAGAATTATAATACATATGAAGCACTTGTGTGAGAGATGCGAGGTTATGTGATGGATGCCATGTTTATTATGTATATGATATGTTGTGCTACCCCATGATACCATATATTTGCAACTTGTGATAGTAGTGTAGCATATATTGCGTTTATGTGCTAACTTTTGGATGTAGGGACAGGTCAGGAATGGTAATTCATACCTTATACCCTATTTACTAGATAAGAATTTTATAGTATTTTGAGATGATATGTCGCTCGCACCAGACTGTTGTCTAACCTAAGGTTTTATGTTTTTCTTCTTATTATATCGGGTACTCTTAAATGAATATATTAGGGATATCGGCTCTAGATAGTGTATGGAGCTATACGGAGTACGAGTATGAGGTTTCGCTTTCATATATCTATATTTAGAGCTTACTTTAGCTTATATTTTGTTGTGCAGCACTGTGGAGCTATGTTAGTAACTATATTATTAAAGACAGTTATGGAGTTTATTATAGAGATTTGGGATGTATAAACTTTATATTTTAGTTTTTGTATGATATATGAACCTAATAATGCACTTTGATGTTTCTATCCGCGGTTAATTTGATTATATCACCGTCTCATCTGTTTTATATCTATATTGTTATATTATATTTTGTCCATGCGTTGTGAGATGTTCAACAGGTTCAGTGTTTGGATTTTTCTCTTCTTTATATTCTTGGCTACCGTTCTACATCATATGTATATTAGGTACCGAATATGTAGGGCGGTCGTCATAGAGTCCACTATGAATGTTAATCTATTGACTAAACCCAAATTCCATGTGATGTCACATAATTTGGTTTGAAAAATTATATATGTATACAATTAAAAAAATCAAAATTCTTGGTTTTGGAAAATAAAATACCTTTGTGAAAAGTTTTCAAAAAAAATTTAATCAAATATTTTAAACTTTAAAATCTTTTTCGATATAGAAAAAAGTTATATAAAAAAGATTTTAAGTAGGCAAAGAAGAGATTTTCTAATTTTCTGAATGCCACATACGTAGCATGGTAGGATTTTACTATGTAACAAAAGCGGCAGTGAAATAAAATGCTAGAGACAAGGGAAAACATCATTTTAGCTATGGAGCCTATTCCTCCATAAATTATCTATATGTGAACTAAACTAATTTTTAAATAATTATGTTTTAAAACTTCAAAGATTTAAAATAAAAATCAGTTATGCGGGCTGTATGTGGAAAATTTGTAAGAGAATAGAGAGGAAAAGAGGAGATTCCAAGGTATAAGAGAAAACGGGGTACATAAGAGAAGTATGTAAATACAGAATTTTCCATCTTCTTGTTCAAAGCCTTCAGAGTGGTCTATCTTTTCAACTGATCCTCTCCAGAGCAGTTGTTTTTCCTCTTTTTCTGTTTCAGTCTTTAGGAGCTTTCTTATTTGTTTGTGTTGTCGCTCAGTTTTTTTTCTTTTTTTCTCTTAGTCTTTTTTGGTAGTCCTAACATTTTAATATCGGGCGGTGGCCATGCTGGAGCTTGATATTGAGGCATGATGGGTGGTGGCCTTGCCGGAACTCATTTATGGAGTACCTGAGATTAGCTATTTGTATTTTTACTCTTGTTACCTGCCAAGCTGTTAACAGCTCATTATGTTCGTGATATATATTTTTTCACATGTGTGCTCACCTCTATGTGTAGAGAGGATCACACATTTTCTCTCAAAAAAATTCTAATATATATTTTGGTAATTTGGAAATTATGATAATTTAATATAAAACTTTTCAAAGCTATTTAAATAGTTAACCATATAGTTTTAAAAAACTTAAGGTAAATATTTAATTGTTTAAATTATATTTTAGCTTAAGTTTAAATTTAAATAAGATTAATAAAAAGGTTTGTTTTATTTTCTTTTTAAATATTACTTGATAAATATGATTTGAAATAATATATAAAAAGTTTAAAATACAATTTACAAATATATAAAGCATATGATACATTAATTCATTTAAGTAATATAAGTAATTTATAAATAATGAGATAATCTCTTTTATAAATTATTTAAAATTGGAAAATTGGTATTTTAAAATAATAATATTAATGTATTGTTTTTATATATAGATATAAATAGATTTTAAAGAAAATAGTGTTATTTTCAAATTAAATGTATTGTTATATATATATATATAAGTTGACTTTAAATTGGATTTTTTAAATTTAGTTTGAATTTGAACTTGGAGTTAATTTTGAAATTCAAAAGATAAATATTTAAAATATTTGGATTTAAAATATATGTATAAGTTTTTATTTATATATAATTTGTTTTATAATTTTCTCTTTAAATAAATTTATATATAAATTTAGATAAGTATTTATAAAATAGTAAAGTAATTATAAAACTTATTATTAACATTTAAAAATACTTATGATGTGTAAATCAATAAAGGCTTATTTTAACAAGTGTTAACTAATTAACAATGCCAATGACAAATGTTGAATGTTTTAAAAAGTGTCATCTTTAATTTTTGATTTTCTTTTATTTTTAATAAACCACAAATTAACTTATATAAACATATCCTTCCTTCTCTTCATTCGTTTTCTATCTTTCTCAAATTCAAACCTAGGAAACAATACCCTGTAACAAATTCTCAAAAACAAATCAGTAATCAAATAATTCCTCAAACCAGAAATTTTTCAAAATTCGATAACCTGTAATCTCACTTTCAAATAAACCAAAGCCTGCAAGCATCATTCTTCAAACCTGAGATAAATGAAGCAAACCTGAAACAAAGCCTGCAAGCAAATCCGAGATAAATCAAAGCAAGCTCAGGGAAAAAAAGCATTTTCTTCAACAAATTAAGTTTCCAGATCTGTGCATGCATTTTTCAAAAGCAAAGGTATTCAAGTTTATAAATCAAAACATTTTTTCTAGCATTCAAGTTTGCAGTTTCAAAAGCTATTTCAAAAATAAGGCTCTGTTCATCATCTAAACTGGTGGGTAAACAAAACTTTTTAAAACAGTGTTATGGTTGCTAGCTTTATTGCATGTGATGAATGATAGAGCAGTATGATTTGCATTAGTATTTGATATGAATGTATCAATATACATATGATCTGTATATGCCTGTGTATGTGTAAATAACTTTATATCTGCTCTGTTAAATCCAGGTTCAATTTCCTTATAAAATTCATGTCTTCCCAAACTTTCAAAATTTGGTTACGATTTATAAATGAAATATAATTAACACAGTGTAATATGAATTTTAAAAATAGTTTTAGGGTTTTATATTTAGAAATTATTTCAAAAATAAAAAATACAGTAATGACCTGAATTTGGCTTAAAAATCAAACAATTTAATTTTATGATTCGAATTCATAAATAGATTTCTAATGGCATAAGATCAATTTAGGGAGGAAAATCAAGATTTTTAGTGTAGAGTTTGTGCTGATTTCTGTGATGTTTGATTTTCAGTTCTTGGCCGATCACCGTCGACTGGCGGCAAGTGATGCTTCGGGGTTAAGTACGGAGGTCACTTAATAGTTGACGGTAATTGGAAAATTGGTCGGAGTAATTCTGAGACGTCGTGGTGACCGGAATATGGTGAACTATGGTTCGAAGGGGTGTTTTGGGTCGAAGGCTTTGGAAGCTTCGTGTGGTGTCGGTCGATCACCGGAAACGATCGCGATAGGGGGTTTAGGTTCGTCGGAGCGTAGGGTAGCTTCGGGTAAGTCGGCAGGTGTTCCGGTGGTCTATAGTGATGGTTGGGGGTGATGTTGTTCGATCGAGTTGCTGCAGTTTTTGGACGAAAGCTCGTTTTCGATTTCGCTGATGGATTGACGAAGTTATGGGTTCTAGTCGTCTGAGAGTGTAGTCACTGACTTTCGAAGGTCACGACGTTGACCGTAGGTGGTCGGAGCCACCATGCATGTACATGGTGCATTATTGTGCATCTCGTTATGACGAGCTTTGGGGAAGAAGGCTTCGACTCGGGTCAAACTCGATGGATTCACCTATTTGTCTCGGGTCGGTTCGAGAGTGTATTTTGTCTTAATTTTTTTTAACATAAATACTTAAGCAAAATTTTAGAAGAAAGAAAAGATGGATTTTCTCGGGTAAGTGCTCGAGTAGGCTTCGGGTCGAACCCGAAGCAGCATTTGAAAACAGATTTTTAAAAGTATTTAAAATAAAAACAAGATTTTGAATTTAAATAATTTGGTTTTAAACTCTTATAAATTTCTTTTATAAGATAAGTGTTTCTTTAACATTTGAGTTAAAAGGTTTTTAAATTTTTTTAAATTAATTTGTAATCATTTTAAAACATAAATTTGAAATGATATTTAAAAGTAAATTTAAAGGTAAAGTTTCAAATGCATTTGCAAATGACAATTAAGTCATTGATTAGGATAATACTTTATCTTAAGTTAATGAAGATTTAATGATTTGAAATTAATTAAATTAATAAGTTAATTAAAGAATAATTAATTAATTTAATTAATTAATGATTAAGGATTTATAGAACAATAATTACAGGATGAAAGTTAATTAACTAATGGTTAATTAATTTGAAATTAAGGATCATTAATTAGATAAGTTAAGATTATTAATTAATGATTAAAAATTAATTAATCATGTAATTAAAAATTAATTAAGTTACAATTAAGCATTAATCGGTTAATCATTAGAAATTAACTAAGTGGCAATTAAGAATTAATTAACTTATAATTAATAATGGTTAATTAAAGAATAATTACTTAAGGAAGTAATTAAAGGATAATTAATGAGAGATCATTAACTAGGGATTACGAAATGAATAAATAATGTAATTAATTTAAGATAATTAATTAGATTAATTAATTAATGATAATCATTTGTAGAATTGGTTAAGTATAATTACTTAATGAAAGTAATTAAAAGGATTAATTACTCAATGTAATTAATTAAATTTATGTGACTAGTTTAAGTTAATTAATTAATTTAAGATAATCACTTGATGATTTGATAAGTATAATTACTTAATGTAATTTATAAAGTGTAATTACTTAATGAAGTAATTGATGGGTAATTACTGGACGTAATTAATTGAAGAATGGAAGTAATTTTGGGTTTAATTACTTTGTGTAATTAATAAGGAGGATAATTACTTAGTGGAAGTAATTAATAATTAATTATTTAGTGTAATAAATTTGAAAATTAATCAATAAAATTTATTTAAAAGATTAATTGAGTAATGTAATTAATTAAGGGTAGTTAATTACTAAACGTGATTAATCAAGGCTGATTAATGAATGTGATTAATTTAAAGATCAATTATTAAATCTGATTAATTAGAAATATAATTAATTAAAAAAGTAATTAAGGATCATTAATTAATATAATTAATGAAGTAATTAAGGGTTGTTTAACTAAAGGGTAATTGATCAATGAAGTGATTATAGAATAATTAATCAATTATAATTAATTAAGGGTTAATGTAATTAATTATAGTTCATTAATTAATGAAAGTAATTAAAGGTTAATTACTGTAGATGGTTAAGAATAATTAATTTGTGTAATTAATTAAAGGATAGTTACTTAATGTAATTAAAGAATAACTAATCAAGGATGATTAATTTAGATGGATAATTAAAGGATGATAAATTTATTGGTTTGTAATTAACTAATGGTTACGTCAATAGGATTTATAATAATGGAAGTAATTAATTTAATTTGTTTTAAATTATTTAGAGATGGAAGTAATTAATTTAATTTATTTTAAATTAATTGGAGATGGTGTGATTAATAAATCTTTGCATATGGATGGCTGATTGATATTGAATGCCTTGGATTTGATATGAGATATGTGTTGATTTGTGATATTAGATGCTTTGGTTGAATTGTGATAATATTGATTATCTATTTATGAGATGTGGATTATCTATCTGTGTAAATATAGATAATGAATTAAATTGTTCTAACTTAAAACAACTTGGCTTTAAAAGACGGCGTTTTCGATTTCGGTGAGACCGGGATCGGATTTCCAAATTTGGATATCCGACAATCACATCAATCCAAATTAAACGTTAGGTCATGAATCTCAAGTGAAGATGAAGATTCAGAGTGCAAGGGCTATTGTCGTTAACTCTGAGGGTAATTCCAAAATGAGTGTAATGAGATAGTGCCTTCGATTTTGTTCGAACCCGGAACGAACTTAGGTGGATAGAATGCTTTCAGAACAACATCAAGTGGACGATGAGCATTCTAAGATAGAGGTGTTCTATAAAGGTAATCATAGCCTCAAGCCTCATCAATCGGGAATGTCTAAAACAGGGGAGGTGCAGCAAGGCTAAGTGAGTCGCGCTCAAGTAGGACAAGATTTTCCTCTATCTAGAGGTCCCTTATATTCGGCATAGTGAGCAGCTGGAATTGCGCACCAACTACGGGGTTGTCTTGTTCGGGACTATCCACTAAGGGATGGTTCCGGCCTTGTGTTGTAGGGGATTTAGGGTGAATCCTCGGTACGGTGATCTGGGATACGTACTGTGACGGGCGGTACCCCAGTAGCCCTGCCATTGTATGAAATCCAATCTCCAATAAGTGTCGTACGTTTAGATTGTTCCCAACTATGTTGGAACATGATATGTAAGCATTTCAGCTATTTCTGTATTTTACTTGAAAACCCTAGATCCTATTATAATATAACTGAATTTCCTATCAAATGTTTTGGTTATCGTAAGGTAAAAACTTTTCCGTGTTTATATACGGGAAGTCTTACGAGATATCTTTTGTTTTCAAAGGTTTTTCAAAGTTAAACAACTTTAACCCGATTACTCACACCAGACCCATGTCTGACCCAGAGTTTATTTTCTGTTTTATTAAACTCTTGGGTACTTAAATTTTTACGAGTAGCCAAGAGATTCAGGTTAGCTTTGGCAAACTCTGGAGCAGAAATGGAGCAGGAGGCTTCAGCGTTTGTAGATATATAGTGTTTTCCGCTATGTTGGTATCTTTGTAATGTATTTGAGTTGTAATAACTAGACAGGCATTTATAACTGTCTAGTATCTGATGTATAAGCTGTGTAACTCTAAAAGATGTTATATATTATGAAATTCTTATGTGATTAATATAATTTATTCGTTCCGGTGTGAGATTATGATGTTGTTTCGTTCTTTCTTCTCTGTCTTTTCCCTTTTCTATCCCTTTCTTTCTTAATGATGACGCATCTTTCTATGGAGAGAAAGGAGGGTTGTCACACACACCTACATCCATATTAGCAATCCATTAATGAATCACAGAGCAATGGAATAAATGACACATGGGCGGATCAAATGAAGAAGAAGAAATGATGGATTAGGGAATTAGTAACTTGCATTTTGTCATGTACTATAAATAGAAGGGTAGTATAGGAGAGAAAGAGAGAGAGACTTTTGGTTGTTTTTCCAAAGTCCACGCTAAATATACTTATACTCTATGCCATTACAAAGTTTGTACCAACAAGAAGAATATAATAAAATCTTTGGCCCATGGACTTAGGATTCCATAAAATCCAAACCATGTAAACCTCTATGTCTTTTACTTTTTTTGCACTTTTATTTGTTATTACCAATACTAGATTCTCTTTGATCTTACTCTAATTGAATACATGTTGAACATGACAATTTAAAAAAACAGTTAAAGTGCAACTACATAATTGTGCAAGCATACAACATAATAATTACTACCTTTAAGGTGAATTTAATAATACGTAAATGTGTTAATTCACAATCAAGGAAGTGCACTGCATCATAATTGCTACATAACTAGTTTGATGTTTTGAGAAGAAAATATAACTAACAATAATATATTATACATGATGGATCCTATTGCCAATGCATAAGGGATCCTACTCAACACCTCCCCCTTATCTATGGATGAAGATTCAACCTTAGAAGAAAAAATCATTTTACACTGGAACATTTCCATGCTTGGAAATTTCAATACTAAATCTTTTCATTACGGTATATATATACATTGACTAGGACATTCCAATATCCTTTTTTGTCCATCAATATGAATAATTATACCTAGTAAATTGAATGCCTTACCCAATTCTTTCATCAAAAATTGTTGAACAGCCAATATTTCACTGGTTGCAACATTTTGACGTAATTAACAATCAGTAGTAAATGATCAACATATAAAACTAGAATTTTTATAGAACCATTTTATTCTTTATTATGCACACACATGCTTCCTCTTTGTTTTAACTGAAACTAAACTATTCGATTACTTTTTCAAAAAAATTATTCCAATTTCTTAATGTTCGCTTAAGACTGTAAATTAATTTTAAAAGCATTGGCAATAGAAAACTTTGGTCACTTACTAAAGATTAATTTTTTCTGGATAGACTAACACACATTTACCCTAACAAAATGCAATTTTATCTGGCATTTTAAATGATGGATAAAAATACGTGGTCATTTTTACAATCCATGTGATGAATTTTTACCTGTGATGCATATAGTTACCATACATTATAAATTTCGGACTAGAAAGCAAACTCAGGTTCATTTTTTGGTCCAAATTAACCAACCAAAGTTCCACTAGGGGTCAAATATTGAATCAAATGTTTAAAATTCTTATCATTATAAAGTCCTAATTAAGATGCATCATGAAATGGATATTGATACATCTATTGAGACTAGTGTACACAATTATCTTCACACAATGGATGGAAAATTACTCATGACCGTTGAGGACACTACTAGGTTACATACATGTTGTTGTTTGCAACAATCACGGAATGGCTAGACAAGAGTCTTCTATAGGTTAAATATAACTAATTCAAAAAAGATTTAAAAAAATCTCATTAAACGATGAGCAATAATCTTAAGACTTGAGGGTACTATGGATCATAAGTGTCTGAGCTACACATTGATTAAGGTTAATCACAAGATATAACACATATGTTACAACCATATTTGGGTATTCATTGAACCATATGAAGTAATACACTACTCTAGAGATATGTTATCTCCTTTATTATAGAAGATTAGTGTCACTGTAATTTATAGTCAATTTAAAATAAAAATCTCTGACTATAGTAAATCTCTTAATCGATAAATGTTATTAGACTAAACCAAGGGCGTTAAAGTGGTACTACACAGTCTGCTACGAATATTAGAGTTATTGACCTTAGACCAAACTCTAAATGCCTAAGTGATACAGTGATGGCGTAAAGATAATGTGCACAAAATATCATCATTTATGGCATAGCTAGAATAGTAATAATAATTTACCTAAATGATCCATAAGCCACTGAACTTGTGTCCACTATTATGCTTCAGCAAAATCTATACAAGCTTTAATATTTAAATTATTCAAATATTATTAAAGGTTGAGGTTACACTAGGGAGTCACACGATAGTGTCTGTCAACATATTTACAAATTTAACTAAGTCAAATAAATTTATAAATGTTACAAATTAAAATGGAAAATGTGACACCCTATATTTTAAAGGGTACATATTATGGGAAATTCAGTAATACAAAAAATTTAAAAATGAATAAAATAGTTTAATTGCAAGAATTGTCTATAGAAGATTTCATTAATTAAGTGCAGGACACTTCAAAAACTTAATTGAATCGACTAAGGGTTAGAGCAATTTGGCCTTGTTAGTGAAAATAAATAAATAATTTTTAAATAAGAAGGATTTGTGTTATAGGAGATCCATTAGTGAGATTAGGACATATGTGATGTTGACCTTAGCCAAAATTCACTAGCCCGTTTCCTTTAGATCTAATCCCTGATTCCATTCCTCTTCGTTTCATTTATAAAACAAATCTCTAAAACCCAAAATCTAGGCCAGCTTCCACTTTAGCAAAGGAAATGAAAAGTCAAAGCTAGAAGATCAAATCTCTAACTTTAAAGAACTTGGAAGATTGAATAAGGTTTTTCCTTAAATTCTTGCAAACCCGTTTGGGTTTGGATTTTGATTGTAAATGAATGTTTCGATAATGATTAACATGTTTGGATGCATAAACATAGTTTTGATTATGGTTCGAAATTTAAATAAAGAAAAGTTTTTCATATTTCAGGTTAAAAGCTGAATTAATCAAAGTTAAGTGATTTGAAACTTAGATACGATGTTTATTATGACGATCTAAATATATGTTTATAATTTCAAAACTTTTGTAAATAGTTTGGAATTATTATGAATTTTCTAAGTTGAGAAAATGGTTAATTTCAGGTAATTAATTTTTAGAAATAATAAAAATTATTATTTGGACCTGAAATTTTGGGACAAGGTAAACTATGATAAATTTGATTTGTTGGTGAATTTTTTTGATTTTTCCAATCAATTTTCGATTTCGTATGAATTAATTGGCTAAGGGAATAAATAATTAATTAATGATAATTCATTAACAAGGTAGGAGGTAACTAATGAATTCTGAAAAGTTAAATGGAAAAATAATAGTGTAGCGAATGAAAATTTTATGGCAAATGGGATTTGATGAAAAGAGATTGCTTAATAAATCCATGACATAGTTTTCAGAGTAATTAAAAATATGCCATTTTCAACAAACGTTAGCCTATTCAACCCATGATGTCTATGGGAAAGTTACGATGTGATTGCTCTTCGAATCAGCCCTTGAAAGCTATCTACTTGTGATGGCCACTTGGAATCAATTCACGATGGCTACTTGAAGTTAACCCATAATAGCTTAGGAAGCTATTAGGTAACAGCCGGGTATTTTCAACCATTTGCATCCGCACATGTCAGACTTGAATTGCTCAAAATATCAGATTATTAATTTTTATTTGGCAAACTCAACATATGCAGTAAATAAACTATCATAGAATCACAGACACAAAGTAATATAACAATAAGCAGCGGAAACAAAAGAATAGTAGTTCATGAAGCTACTAGATATATAATAGAGTTAAAACACGATACATCAGAAGTCTCGAATACATAGAAGAAGTCTCAATACAATAGTTAAATAACAAAATCTGAATACATCACTGGAGTCAACTGAATAACTGAAAGCTGAATAGATGGTCGGATCTCCAAGCGAAGCTCCAAACTCCAAAGGCGAGTCTCGAATGCTATGATACTCAATCTGACCCGAGCATAAAGCAAAACACAAAACACTCGAGTGGGGATTAACATTCTTATATCAATAAATCAAACTCAAGTGAAATATCAACTAAAATACAAGTTGCTTAAAGGATGTTTGGGACACCCATCAACTAAGGATCCGTTGAACTATCTACCATGTAGTAATATACGTTATTATAATAATGTCTATAGTAAGGTAAACTATTAAAATAGCGTTAAGGCGTTACCCATTTCCCCCTTAACACATTTTGTAGTGCCAATAGTCTATACAGTACCGTAATACTTCCTTATCGGGAGGCTACCAGAGGATATTCTATAGACACAAAACAAACTCGTAGTGTTCTCGATAGGGTAGGTGACATGGCACAACTAGGCAATGTCAGGTTAGATATACCGATTACACTTCTAGGCTGTTGGTAACGCATACTCGAAGCAACCGCCCAACTCGAGCCACACTCCTAAATCGAAGGTGTGCACCAAATCAATCACAAAGTAATAGAATGACTACGAAGAAGTGTGTCCGATCAGAGGAGCTACCTCGCTTGGCCTGTTGATTGCTCCAATTTTAGCCACATTATGCCAACTCACGGGAGTCGGGTCCACGTATATACCTCATATAGGATCGTCGCCACCATCCTACTCTATTCCATCACGTTAACGGTTGTTAAATGGTTTTCGGTATTGGTAGAGAGTATGACAATAACCGATCCTGGTCTCTTTAACAACCAATTGTTATTATAACCCCATGGTCATTATAAAATATCATACTTCAAAACCAAAATATCATTTGCATTTCAAAACCATATCAATACTATATCATTTTTCACTTTAAATATATATCCATTTCCAAAATCATAGCACTTTCAAAGTTATAACACTTTCGAAATTATAAATCTTAAAAATTATAACACTTTGGAAATCATAACACTTGATAACATGATACTTTGAAATTCATAACTTTGAAATCATAACTTCCCACTTGAATAGTTTAGATGTTAATAATAGTACATAAATAAAATGGTTATAAAATAAAATAGTTTATATAATAAAGCAGTTTATAAAACAAAATAGTTATAAATTAAATAGTTTATATTTCAAAATAATTAGTATATTAAAATAGTTTTGTAATAGTAATAGTTTGAATTAAAATAGTTATATATATTAAAATAATTTATATTAAACAATTTATAAAGTAAAATATTTATATATATATAATAAAATACTTTATATAATAAAATAATTTCCTTTGATTTCACAAATCTATTCAAATTAACACGAGTTCCAAATTCGAATTTAATTTAATGTTAATTCATCAATTTCAACTCAATTCAGTTTCTTAATAAACCATTTCAAATTATATCGATTTCAAATACAGATTTTTAACTACAAAATAAACCATTTCAATTTCAATATTTTCAAAGCTTTAAATATTCAAACATTTCATAACTAAATTTGATAATTTCATATATAAGTGTATGTGTATATATATATATAATTCACTTTACTATTATTTATTTTGAAATATTTACTTAATCATTCAAATAACATTTAAATAAAACTTCAAATTTTAAATTTAAATTAAACTAAATATACCATTTCAATTTATGTAAATTTGAAATATTCATTGAAATGACTTTTAGTCAAAACCAAGTTATAAAATCATATCTTTAAAATCCCAAATTTAATAAATTTCAGATCAAACTTATTTGAGTATAATTCTTAAATAAATTTAATTTTAAACCAATTTCTATTTCTCTTTCCAACCTGAATTTTACTAAAATCATTATAAACTCTATATTTGAAAATATAAATTTTAAATAAATACTTAAACATATCATATATTAATTAAATCAACTTTATTAAATCAACTTTCATAAATTAAATCTTCTTATTAAACTTATTTTATATATATTTTAAAATAGTAAACTTGTAAGTAAAATCTTAAAATTTATAATTCCAAAACTAACTTATAAATTTAAAATTTATAACATATACTTTTAAAAATCAAAATTTAAAAACTTTATAAAAATAACATTTATATTTATATATCTTAAAATCAATATTTATAAAAACCAAAAATTCATTTCGAAACCTTGAAAACCATTTCAATATATATATATATATATATATATATATATATATATATTGACCAACGGTGTCTGTATATGATTTTCTAACCTATAGTCAAGTAATACAGATATGCATCATTTCAATCCTCAATTTAAATATATATATATATATATATATATATATATATATATATGTGGGTGTATATCATTTCAACCCGCTATCCCAAATTCAATTCAATGAAAATTGCTTATGTTTACCATTTCAACCCGTAACGATTTTCTCCTATTCTACAGATCGTTCGGGTATGTATCATTTCAACCCGTAGTGAATTCTATACTAGCAAGGAACTTGCAGAGTGAGAACATATATGATAATAATATAACTGGCGTATACATCAATATAAATAACAGATAATGATGTCAGATGTCATAGGTGAACAGATACAAATAATAGCATATATATAGCAACGTAAATAACTAATAACAGCATATTTCAATTATCGTTTCAATTGAAATCAAATTTAGTAAATGTAAGAACATGAATCCTAAGTGATTTCTCACCTTTCGAGGCTAGATAGATTTTGACAAAGAAATGTGCTACGAATTCCAAAGCAACGCTAGATGGACATTACTCGATGAAGAAAACAGGTACGAAGCGGATAAATGCGAAATCGATGAGAACTAATCAGAATCGATTTTGATATAAACTGAAAGAAATATATGTTCTATTTTATATATTATTTCCTTAAACCAATATTAATTTAAAAACATAAAATAAAATCTTTATATACATATATATACAAATATCTTATATACAACTCTCATATGCTTTATAATATATAAACTGCTTGATGTATAACTATATGACTTGAGTAAATAAATTAACATGTTTTAAACATGACTAATATGTATAACTTAATATATATATATATATATATATATATATATATATATATATTTAAGCTAGTACAAAAATCCATTCAACATATCTAAATAAATAAATATATATTTGTATGTATGTATATCTTTAAACAATGTAATACACATATTCCTTTTGAAATATTATGCAATATCCACCCTGCTGGCAATAAGCACCGTAACTAGTACAAAATACAGTGACTTATATCTTCCCTTATATAATATAATTTTACTGTAGCACCACAAACATATCATGTACTAGCAACAATACATATATATACACAAAACTAATTTATAGTATTCCCATATACGACTGTACAAAGGCTACAGCACAAAGAAACTTATGCGAAATATACTATATCATAATTTATATATAAACAACATTTCATTAGAACTTATACAGTATATATATAAATATATTATATAAATATAGCTTTCAAACCCAAAATATAAATCTGATATATATGCAGACAAGTTTACTTTATATTATGAAAAGTTAGAAATATATGAATAGATCTAATCAGGAAAAACTTATAATATGACATATATAGTGATACTTTTATCATAATATACACACACACATATAACACGAATAAATCAAAAAAAATTTATAAGGTATATGTATGCAGACTATTACATAAGAAATGCATATACAATAAAATATAAAACAAGAATCAAAGTAGCCTCTAGATTAGAAAATATATATACAACTTCAAAGCCTATATATACTAACTGAAAAATATGCATATACAAAACAAAATAGAACTCTGAAATATATATTAATATGTATGTAAACAAAGCAGAAAAAAATCAATTTTTTTTTATATATTTGTCATGTTGAAACCAAAACCCAAACTCATTCAAATTTATATAAATATAAGCAGTCAATATATATATAGATAACATTCTCCCACTGCAAACTTCTGACAAGAAGCTATACATAAATATATGTATGTATGTATACACATACTCTAACTTAAATATACTAAAAAAATATAAACTATTTTATATATACATATAATTACTCACATACAAAATTACAAAAGGCTGAGGCTTTGGTGGAAGAGGAAATGAAGATGCACGGTGGTGGATTCAAAGGGATACGGTGAGGAGGTTGTTCGGCCTGCTCAGCATTTAAGGCGGAAGGTGGTGGATGGAGGCGGGTTGGAGGTAGGCTGGTGTGGCGTCGTCGAATGGTGGAGGAAGGTTGGGAGCAAGATCGGGAGAGAGAAAGGGGAGAAGCGTACGGAGGAGGGGCGAACTGGGCTTGTTGGCCATAGGGGAGAGGAATTAGGAAAAAATGTCAAACCGGATTACATTTTATATGATGTTATATATAATTTTTGGCTTAGAGAAGATGAAAAATATAAAATGACAGAGAAAGAATGTGAAACCAAAGGACACAGCATTAAACTTCACTAGTGAATTGCAAAAGTCAAACTTAAATTTCCAAGAATATTAAATGCTAGTGGCCTTTGGTTATCCTTGGAAAAAAAACAAAAAGATACTGAACTCAAAAGGCAATGGGAAGATAAATGGTTACGGGTAGATCAAAAGGTTTAAACGGTACCGATAATGGTGGCCGTTTCACGGGTCTCGCCACGTATTGGACACCAAATTACGGAAATAAATTTACTGTGGAGATCGGTCAAAATATTATACGAGACGATCGAAATAGTATACAGATATCAGTCGTACGATCATCTTATCAAAGTAGATAATCGGTATCGAAAATTCTTCTAAAACGTTGAAAATAAGATAAATGGAGCAATAGCAGTCCAAATTTGATGAAACGGAAGATGATGTCACGCTCAGAAGAAGATTTACAATTCTACTATATACAAATATTCAGGTTTGGAAAATATTTCATTATCATCAAATATTAACTGAGGCCAATTTAAATAAAATTACACAATAAAAATAAACTTCCATATTTTATGATGAAAATTTACCATTTGCTATGTTTAAATAGACGTGTTCCAAATATTAAATTTTTTTATTTCCAAATTCAATATTCAAAAATTCACAAAATTCACTTAAGTAAATTATTAAAACAATTAAAATTTACGGG
This sequence comes from Allium cepa, assembly GCA_030765085.1. Classification (NCBI taxonomy): domain Eukaryota; kingdom Viridiplantae; phylum Streptophyta; class Magnoliopsida; order Asparagales; family Amaryllidaceae; genus Allium; species Allium cepa. Next base: position 388,792,397 of record CM060939.1, on the reverse strand, counting down.
TCTTTGCATATCAACTCACAATGGTTAGTTGGAGTCAACTCATGATGACTCCTCGGAGTCCACATAATAGTTAGGGTAGCCATTAACTCATGACGGTTAGTTGGAATCAACTTACGTGGCTACTTGGAGTTAAACAACGATAGTTTAAGAAGCTATCAACTTAATATGGCAACTTGGAATCGACACGCAAAGGCTCAAAAGAGTCAACATGCGATATCTTGGGGAGCTATCAACCTGTGCAGTTAAAGCCCTATAAAATCCCCGCTATAGCGTATAGCTCTCTCTCCAACCTGTGTAGGTAAACTTTTGATAGTTTCGAGAGCTATATTTTTGGAAGTAAAATAGGAAATGCTTAAAGCACTTTGGAAGAAAGTTTCCAAGTCTTAATGAACTATTTCGTAGGTATGGAAATAAAGGAAGAATTTTATAAATTAAAATTGTATCGACTTATCTTTGAAAAAAAGCAAAGCTTACAGAAACTAATAAATGATATGGTATCATTTAAATTAAAAGGCAAAGTTGTTTTATCTAAAGAATCTATAGGGTACATTATAAATGAATGGATAAAATGGATTGAACAATGATCTTAAAGATATACTAGCTCATGAAGTTATTGGATGATAGGGTGCCTTGACTATTAATTTAAAATCCAATATATTTGGCAGGATGCCACGATATGGTTCAATCCTAAAGATTTATAAACTCTAAAGGGTAGCAATGACAGGGTACCATGTTAAGGTGCCAAAACATCAGGGTGGTGTTATAACTAAATAAATAAATCGAAAACCTGAATGATAGCGATTCAGGGCCTTAGAGGAGCTATTGACGCTTAGGAAGTCCACTTACTATAATGTATTCAAGGTGCTTACATAAACCAATTAGGATAATTGGCATGGCTCTAGTTAGGATGGCTCTCATTTGGTGGAATAAGTAGTCATTTCATCAAGTGACGATGTTCGAGAAAAAATAAAATTAGTGATAGACATGTGTGGGGAGGTAATCACTAAATAAATTTATGATAACTTAATGATAAAAGCCTAAAATAAGAGATTAGGCTAAGTTTGAACGAATGCTAAATAATTATATAACATGGTTCATAACTAAATGATAAGTATAGGGCATACTTAATTTGAATTGATGCATAGCATGGTTCATACCTAGATGATAGGTAATGGGTACACGTCTTAATTTAGTATGCACACGGTTGTCTTTTTACATAATGTTGCTTACTTATATGTTGTATCGTGATGACGAAGTGAAGGGAAAAGTCGTTCCCTGTTAGTGGTGTGGTCTCACAACGGATGATTAGGGTAAAGATTTTACACATACCAAGCTTTACGCCTTAACAATGTTGTAACTATTTCCCATAAATCAGTGGGCACTTGTTTGAGTAGGCTGAGTTTATGGATTAGACAGACATCTATTGGAAAGACAAAAAGGGATTTCGAAGATGAAGCAGGAGTCTTATCGAGAGAATAAAATTTTCTGCTATGTTAAACTGAAAGTTTGTAGGATCTAGTATAATATGGGTTATGTTTTAGCTAGAAATGATTAAGCAAACAAGCACATAAAGTAAAATTAAAACTTGATCACATCAGGATTTTTATACTTGTCCTGATCTCTCGTTTTGTGTCCTGTCCTCAGGCTCCACTTAGAAACTTCACTGGCAACAATCCCCTCTTTACCAGGAAGAATAGGTTTACGAACTCCGCCTAAGCACAAGAACATGACTTGAATTGGCTATAAAAAACTTCATTTTTTGACTTTGATGTTTCTCAATCACACGGATAAGTCACACTTCAATATGCCTTACATATAATATCCTTCGATGATATGAAAATTAATGTGCAACGGTATAGGAAGCAGGAAGTAGTTCTTAATTGCCTTTGGATTTCAAAGATTAATGAATAGATTATGAAATAGAAAGCAAGAATTTATGAAAATCATATTCAAATTTAGCCTATATTTATAGTATTGAAAAGATCTACTAAAAATGGTGATTGTTCAAGAGATCGCAACTTTTTATGAGCAGATGCTTCTTTTCTGTAATTTACGTTTGGTCAAACATATAGCCATTTAAACTGTATTTGACATCTAAAGTGAAAGGTCAGACATCTGACTCTTTTAAAAAATAGTTTGGCACAAGGTTAGACCTCTGAATTTTATGGTTAGATGTCTGAATGTATTCCTGAAAGGAATATGTTCATTTTTGACCAAATTCAGACGTCGGGAATCGGGAATAAGAATTAGACGTTTGATTTTTGTTTTTGTAAAAAGAGATTACACTAGGTCTGATGCATGAATGGTTTAATCAGAGATGTGGTACCCTCACGGAGGTATGATCTATCTAGTAAGACTTCTCAAAAATAAAAATTGGAAGTGCCTGGGATGTTCGATCTTCGGAGTCATACGTCTGATATCTTACAAGGATTCTTCCCGAAACTTTCAAGGATACTTTTGATTTTTTTCAGATGTCTTAAATATTGAATCAGATCTATGGCATCTTAAAAAATTTATGACTTTAGTATACACTGATGTCTGACAACTAACTCAGATGTACGAATTCTTTGAATTCTTATAATCTAAATTTGACTTGTAAAATTTGATTTCTGGTCTATTCAAAAAGATTTTAAATGATTTTAATCATCAAAGGATATTATATATGATATTCTAGACTTACTATGATGACAATACTTGACAGTTGACCTTCAATGCCTTGATTGTAGTAACTGATTATCTTCTTTTGAAAATATCCTATAAAAGATGAAGCTGTGCTATATTTATTGAAAATATAGTTATGACATCAAAACTTCAAAAAGGCCAGATTAATGATTCTCCCACTTTTTGACGAGAGCAACTTTATTTATCTATCATATGGAATACTCCCCCAACAGCGTGCCTCATAATTTTCTCCCCCTTTGTCACTATGAAAAATAAAAAAGGCACAAAGAAAAGGATGGTAAGAAATATTTGCACATACAACATGTACTGGAACATATTGATGATCACATAATATAAGCATCGAATGCAAACAATTTAAATATTTGCACAGCAGCATACGATATCATTATAAACAAAATTCTGTACCATAAAAAAGATACCACATGAACACATAAATTATTTGAATTCATCAACACACAACATACCATAATACAAATACACCATGAATTGTTTTAAGATTTCATTAATATACAACAATAAAACACTAAAATAAAATACCACACCAAATCTATCACAAGTCCCATGCTTCAACAAAGCAATGTCACCAAGCAAACATGACAAGTAAAAAATGATAACAACCAAGCAAACTGCATGCAATACCACCACGTAAAATCCCTGATCCTAAAAAGAATAAAGATAATATAAATATGATGTGAATAAGTTGATATTAATTTGAAGATAAGTAACATATTACTTATATTCAATAACACGACGTGGAGACTACTCCTCCTCGTCATCTCTGCTTTAAGACTTATAATCACTACCACTTTTATCATCTCCTTCAGTAGAAGGTTGTATTGGAGCAATTGATAACCAGGTTCCTTGGTGTAGAGGTTATGAGGTGGCGGAACGGATAGATACGGAGACCGTGACTAACCGGATAACTTCCTCCAAAATTTTCCCAAAAGGTCCTTTTGCCATAATAATTCTTCTTCAATTGTTTGGATCTTGGAGTTTCTTTAAGAATGATGCTTTTTAAAAAAAAATGTGATAACAAAACTTGAATTTGATGAAGTTGTGTCATTTCACAAGTGGTAATGTTTGAAGAATTAATCTTAACGATTCAATGCTATGATAACTTTCGATTTCTTCCTCGTTGCATTCTTCTTCACTACCTTCCTCATGAATTTCTAGTTCTTTTCTTTTCAAAGCAGTAGCAGTTGACGAGGTTTATTGTTGCAAGCGTTGTAGATATTCTGTGACGACCCAGAATTTTGGACATTTGAAATTGGAATATTTAATTGATTTTAAATATTTAAAAGTTAATTTTTAACTTGAATTTCAAATATCTCCATTTATTTGATAATTAAATTATTGAATTTAATTACAGGGAATTGGGCAAAATATTAAATGTTGAGTTTCAAGCTTATGAAAAATATTTCAAAGTCTTATAAAATTTATGTTGGCACTACTGAAGATAATAAAAGTGGTAGAATCAAATTTAAATGTGATTTGTTCAGTTTTGAAAATGTATCATTTAAATTGATATTTAAAAATAGCCTTCTGAGGTACATTCTCGGAATTTGATGAAACCAGTTCCATTGGATCTGTAATAATGTATTATTATCGGATTTCAAATTTCCTATGTTTGAAGTTATCATGTGATCGTACGATATGTAAACACGTTGAAATCTATATCGAAAATTCAATATAATAACTGGATCTAAAAGGCTATCTTCTCCATACAATCGAGTTAAGACTCGAAACTTTTTCCATCGTGTTCGTAATAGGGGTATAATATTATTAATGCTGAGCGGCACGCGTCGATAGGCGTTTGAAATTTTAAGTTGCATTTTCGAGACGATGTAAAATTTAAATATAAAATATATTGTTCGACTATTCAACCCTCAGTTGTAATTTTCCTCTCATCAGCTACCTTTTCATCACCTTAGGAACACGTGTTCTCTCTGATAACACGCGTCTCCTTTAAAATAAAAATGGCCGATACTTAAACAAAAAGAATAATAACTGTTTAAAATCGTGCGACCTTCATTTCTTTTCACATTCTCAATTTAAAAAGCTACTCGAAGAATAATGGCCGACATTCTTTTCCAACTCAAATTCAAAAAAAATATATTTCCTTTTCTATTCGAAATCGCCTCTATCAATTCTCAAAGTCGCAAGCCACAGTGGCACGCGCGTACGAGGAGCATCCGCAAGGCAGTAGGCAAGGTCTTCGTGAGTGGGTGAAGCAAAAGCAGAGAAGGGAGCAGCCGAATCGAGGGTTTGGAACGAGAATGGGAGTCGCGACCCTCATGTTCGCATGCACCAAGGAGAAGACTGCTGGCATAAGCGAGTTGACATGGGGCGAAAGGGAGCACCGCGTGTCGGCGTCATGGTGATAGGTTTCGGACGAGAGGAGATGGCTCGGCCAGGTCGGGTAGTCTCGTGTAGCTTGAGTGTAGGGCTTGTTGATTTAGGGGTTCGAGCAGGTTAAGGTAATTTAATTTCAAACATTTTTAATTTTATTTACATGCATATAAGTCATATATATATATATAATACAGTAAGGTATAGAAAAAATTAATATTTCAGTTTAAAGGTTTATATATATATGTATATGTTTACAGTGTAGAATTTCACTGTTATGTTATTATAGTAAATATATGCATGTATACATGATTTTGAAAATAGAAATTTAAATGTCGAAGAGGTTATTTAAATTTGATTTTTGAAATCCATATAGATATTTTTGTAAATATATATATATATATATATATATTTGTGTGTGTGTATGTAATCCTAAAGGAAAATAATTTACATTTGCATATCTTAATATACTAGCTTATTTTAAATAATGGATTTGGTAAATAAATTGTTAAATTAACTTATTTGGTTATTTTAGATGCTAAAGATAATTTATTAAAGGAATTTAGTTTTAAATTAAATGATTTGTTAATTAAATCTATAGGAATTAATTGTTCGATTAGTTCGAATATTAATAAACCATATAATGTTTATTACAAGGTCTAAAAATGTAAAGAAAACAAGTCGAGATGGGAATGGGTTGCAAACAAAAATAAAGGTGAGCTAATCTCACTCATTTGGATTATTGGTTAATTTAAATAGTTAAAATTTAAATTATTGGTTGATTGATTGAATTGACTGGATGTAATATTATATAGTAATATATATACATACACAAACACATTGGAGTGATTGATATTCCTACATTATATAGCGAATGAGACCCCATGCGCCGCGCATAATAGCGGATGACCCTTTATACCGTGATATCCCCCTCGAAGTGCGATTGGTATTTTGATATTGTGCAAACATCTGTGGATGTAGGGAAATAGGTTGGAGGAATCCAACTGGATTCCTCAAAATATTAAAATCTGATTTCATAATCTGTGATATGATTTATTGAATTATCTGTGATATGTTATATTGATTATATTGAGAATTGAAAATATTGAATGCTATGGGTCGACTGAATATATTTTGGTTATATTAAGATATCAAAATATAAAGATCGGATTTTTGAAGTAATTAAAGAGAAAATTTTTAAGTAAAATAATTATAGAGAATTTGGATAAATTAAAGAATGAATTAGAAAAGGATAAAAGTTGATTTTTAAATGCTAATAAATAAATTCTGAGTATAGGAAAGGAGATTTTTGAATAAATGGGAACAAATGAATTTTTAAACTTAAGTGATATTATTTAGAGGACTAAAGGATATATTTTTAAATTCAAGGTTTAAAATAGTTTGAGAGAGATAAAGAAGAATTTTGGAAAAAGTATGAAATTGGTATTTCCAGTTTAATTAAGATTTTAAATCATAATAAAGGGAAAAATCTGAAATTAATGGGTTTTGAAATAAAATTGAGTAAGTAAAGGAATTTATTTCAAAATGGAGTTAATTTTGGAAATCGATTTGAAAATTGATTAAATGTTTGAAACTGTGATTTAAAAGGAGGATGAGACTATGGAATTTATAAACTGGGTTTGTAAAGTGAAATAAGATATCAGTGGATATTTGAAAGTATAAATTCACGGTGGGAATTTATAAAGGAATGGGGAATTTGTTTTAAAAATAGATAGTGGTTTTACTTCTAAAAGTGTGGGAAAGAAATTTATGGGTTTGAGATGTAAATTAAATTGGCATAAATCGAGAAAGATTTATTAACCGATTAAATGGAATATTTTGGAATGGAAAGTGTACTTTCCTAAAAAGCCAAGTATGTTTTCAAAGCAGATTTTTATGTATAAGTTAGAGGTTTTAAAGTGGTTTTTAAAAGAATGTTTTAGAAAGAAATTATTATTTGATGGTTTTAATTTTTTCTTTAAAGTAAATATTTATTAAGTTAATTATATAAGTAAATTATTTTAAAGGTTTAACTAGTATTATGATTTAAAAGATAATTATTTAATATTTATACCTTATAGAATAATTTTTATTTTAAACTTAGTTTTGGCTTAAGTTCTACATAAGGAATTTTTATAAAATTTCATAAATAGTATTTTAAATAAAGTTTTTGAGTAGTTTTTATCTAAGTGTTTTAAAGTATATATTTTTGGATAAAGTGATTTAGATTATTTAAAAACCTAAAGTATTAAGACTTGGTGATTTTCAGTGGAAATAAAACTATGGGGTGGAAATTTATTCCGTGAGAGAAAAAGTGATTTGAAAACTATTTTCAAAGGGTTGAAGTGTAGAAAAATATCTTGCGAAGATATTTTGAAAAAATAATTTGGAAGATTATTAAGGCCTGATGGTTATTTGTGGATGTTATTTGATAGTTAAATAACCAACTATCAATATTGACCAATGCGTTGATCATTTCGAAGAGACCGGGATTGGGATTAATTTCTCGAAAACCACTTCGATCAGGTTTGAACATTTTCCTAAGGAAGACAAGAGCTTGGAGTCAAAGATGGGGCAGTGAAGTGCAAGGGCTATTCGCTACTAATCCTGAGGGTTATTCTAAAATGGATATAGTTGGAGTAGTGCCTTCGGTTCCGTTCAGACCGGGAATGGACTTCTATGGATGAATGCTATCAGAATATCGTCGGGAGGACGATGGGCATTCTAAGCGAGATGTGTTCGAAAAAGATAACGCATATCCTCGAGCCTCATCAACCGAGAATGGATAAAACAAGTGAGGTGCAGCAAGGCTAAGTGGCTAGCAAGCAATTAGGTTAAGGTCATCCCTGTCTAGATGTCCCTTTTTATTCGGCTGTTTGGGCAGTTGTTGATCCAAACCGTGGGGTGATCTTATTCGGACTATCCAGCAAGGGGTAGCTCCGGTCTTGTGTTGCAGGGGATCAGGGGGGATCCTCGGTACGTTGATCTAGACCGCGTAGTGTGGTGAGCGGTACCCCAGTAGCCCGGCCATTGATGGAAACCCAATCTCCAATAAGTGCCTTCGGACTATTTTGTGTACCTATTATATTGGAATTTAATGAATGTAACATTTTTGGCTATTTGAATAAGAATTTGTATGTAGACACTACTATAATATCAGAGGATTTGATAAGAAATATTTTGGTTATCATAAGGTAAAAACCCGACATGTTTATTTGTGGCGTGGCCATACGAGATACCTTTGATTTTTAAAGGATTTTGAAAACTTTAATAATCCAATGAGTGTGTTTTGTCACGCTGGTTTTCCAGAATGACTCGGGTGTTATTTTAGTATAATGCTCGGGTCAGATCGAGTATTATAGGATATAGGATAGGATGCTGTGGAGCTCAGGAGACGAACTAGATAGTGAGACGTATATCACGTACTTTATGTATATTCCGCTGAGCAGTATAAGCTGTGTATTCAGTTGTGTGGGGACAAGGTAATATAATTGTCCAGTATTTTGCTATTGATTATGTTGTACTCTGATGATGTAAAGTATAAAACAGATATAGTTCTTTTGTATAAAGATCAGTCATTTATCTATTATATATTGTTCGGCAACATTTATGAGATTATGATGTTGTTTTGTTTTTCTCTTCTTCTACCTCCTTCTTCTTTCCCTTACGGCCTGGTTTTCGGAACTCGATTGTTGGGTATTTGATATAGTGGACGTATTGATGTCGATTTTCGGGCGTCGAAAAATCGGGTCGTGACATATTCATCATAAGAGATATATGATGGGACGATTGCATGAATTGTTATAGGTGTGGAGAATTTCCTACATCTATAAGTAACATTATCCGCATTACAGAGCACGAGAGGAACGTTCTCGGACATCATAAGGCTATTTATGGGTGGCCTATAGAAAATTGTTTTTCTAGAGTGCTTGAAAACAAACAAAATTTCATCTTGAAGAAATTTTTCCCAATTTACATCAATATTTCCAATAATAGCATATATCGCATTATAATCCCTGTCATAAATTTGTTCATGACTTTGGGTGTGAGAAACGTAGGCGTTAATCATCATTCTTCTAATAAACAATGCCATGGCTGCAAATCCTTTGGGGTTTGCTTCGGCTACATAGTATTCTCATAAGTGATGACCAATTTGATTTCTCCTATGGTGTTTGATGTCTATATATTTTAATTCAATCCCCTTATAACCAGTTTCCAAAATATGCCTAATGTGATTGTAGTGGTGTTTTATAACTTTGTCGTTGACACTAGTTCATAAACATTACTCATCGCTGTCTAACTAAACAAATATTCATCCTATGTTAGCAAAGAAGAGTCTTACTGCTACGGTGTTGATTAGAAAATTATTAAAAATATATTCAAATAATGATGTTAAATGTGCCCTATCCGTTAAAGCTTGTAGATTATACATTGGGCTTTATAGAAGAATCTATTAAACTTCATATTAGCTAAGATTTTATACCTTCTAAAGGTTTCTAGGTCCTTATGAAGTCATTCCTTCAATTATTCTCGAGTAACGGAAGGCGGATGATCGAAAGAGGATTGTTCGGTCTTTCTCTTCTTAGAGCCTTTTGGTTTTAGAGGAACATTTTGGTGCCATGGAAGTAATTTAAGGTTTGTAAAGTGAAAATGGAAAATGGTAAATGGGAGTTGTAGAGGAATGACAATTAATTGAAGAGGGGAAGGAGTTAATGGGGTGGTTAGCATTAAAATGAGGAATTAAATTCAAAATGATATACAAAAAAGGTCCAAAGTTTGTCAGACGTCCGAGTGGTTTAGTCAGATGTTTGACCATATCTCAAAGATCTGGTTAGACTAGTTAGACATCTGACACACGTTTCCCAAAAAAATAATGTATATATTTTCACATTTATTATTTTTGAATCAAATGATCTCCTCCTATCGTGATATCCGGATGGAGTTGTTGGACTGGATTTGGATAGAGGAAGCTTTTATGGATTGTAAATTCCTAATATTCATGAAATCTCTGAATGTTGAATGTTGATGCTATATCTTGTTTGAATATTTCCATAGAAAGCATATAACATCCTTTTAGTGATATTCAACTTTTCACCTTGTCGTTGTTGCTCCAACCTGATCTTTTATTGCTCCATTATAATAGAATCATGTTATTATTTCACTTTACATTGCGTATATTTAATTTTTTTGGAATTTTCATCATGCATTATCAAATATCTGTATAAAATGATTGGCTTTTTAACTCTCTTTCCTTTGATTCTTCTGAGGATGAAGATGAAGAGGCTATGTGGAGGGAAGACAACAAACATTGTTTATACGCCATTTGTGAAGTAGTATACCGAAGAGTAAGGTGTTTAACTTTGAATAGGATTTTGTACGTTGTCAAAAATAGTTATTTGACTTATTTTATTTGCTGTTAACTTTAAGTTAATTATGACCAGAGAATAATAAAGCTTGCTAAATTTAGTTCGTTGTTATAATATTTCATTTTGTGGACAAATACCTAACTTTTAATCCAAATTAAAAAAGATATTTTCTTCAAGTGGCTTAATAAAAATGTCGGCTACTTGATTTGTTGGATTAACAAACTCTAGAAAATCAATACACTTTTCTATATTATCATGTCGAAAATGATGTCAAATATCGAAATGTTTTATTCATTAATATTAGTAGGATTTTTCGATAAGTTAAGAGTACTTGTATTATCGTAGTACATAGGTGAGTTTATATATATACACACACACACACGCATACACATAGACATAAAGCGTTTGTGTATACAAATGACTTGTTTGCATGCCAAAGCCCTTGAGATATATATATTTTCACATGTCGAGAGTGAAATACAATTTTGCTGTTTATTGAACCATGATATAAGGGATTGGCCAAGAAGCGACATGTACCAATACTACGTTTTCGGTCCGTTTTGCATCCTTCGAAGTCTATAACACTATACAATACAAGTTCAAAGGGACTATCTTTAGGATAAAAATGTCCATAATCTCTTGTATTAGTCAAGTAATGCAAATTTCATTCCACAACTCGTAAGTGTGATTCTTAAGGGTTAACTTGAAATCTTGCACACAAACAAATGCTTGCTATTAAATTGGTCGACTTGCAGTTAAATATAATAAGCAACTAATCATGCTTCTGCATAGTTTTTATCTATAACTTTATCATTCTCGTCTTTTTCTAAATGAAGACCAGTGCTCATCGGAGTTAGCTTACTAGAGACGTTTTCCATCCTGAATCTATATTGTAAATTATTGAATTTGCTTGATAAATAAAATTTTCCCTTATTTCATTGTTTAATTTGTAAACCCCAAAAATAAATTAATTCACTCATATGTGACATTTCAAATTCCCTTTTCATGGCATTTCAAAATTCGTTACATAATGTTTCATTTATAGAACAAAAAATAATGTCATCTACATATATTTGAACTATTAATCATCGTTTTCTTGCTTTTTGATAAATAAAGTAGAATCAATTTTACCAATTTCGAAATCGAATTCTAAAAGATAGTTTTTCAATCAATCGTGCCAAGCACGTGATGCTTGACTACAACAATCTGGACTTTTAATAGCGTTTAGAAAACTCTATTAAAGGCTTTTATAGTGTTTTTATAAATGATATACATCAGCATGCAATTATAGGTCTGCGACTTATGATAGCAACACAAAAAACACTGTAAATAAGGTATTTTAACAGCATTTGGAAAGTGCTATATATTGTTTTAATGACGATTTTGCACAGGCGGTAAAATACATGTTGCAAATAAGACGGGTTATTAGACAGCAAAAATAAAACGCTATAAAAATTTCCAAACAATAGCGTGTTACCAATGCTGTGAAAACTCTCTTAACAATAGCATATTTTGACTTCCATTGACACTTGCATATTAAAGCGCTTTAAAAACGCTATTGTTACCTTTTACAACATTTTTTAATGCTATTATCTTATAACATAAGATTTTCAGTACGTATATGTATTATGAATTTAAATATCACAAAGATCACATTTGACTACCAATACATTATATGTAAACAAATAAAATTACACCAAGACAACATGTGTTCATTATATTCCATAACTATGTATGAAGATTTCAAATGCAAGTAAACAAAACTAATATTATGCATAAGCAATCTTACCAAAACGATACATAGAAGTATTCAAAACACTAAAGATACACACGACACTATATATTACTTAAAATAACCTTGTTGCTACTTGCTAGCAGCAAATGTATTAGTTACACATAAAGAAAAAGTTCCATAATTGGTCGTAATAGACATGATTCATGAAAAATATGCATATAAAGTGACTTTTGAACAACAATATATGGCGTTTATGAACTTATTCAAGTCTATACCATTATTATATTTAAATGAATATAGATGCCATTAATTTTGAAAAACTTATTTAATTTTTATAAAACTTGATTTATTTCCATAATACCGGTTTTATTTTTTGCAACTTAATTAACTTAGCTAAATCTTTATGATACATAATAAATTCTATGAAACTGTTAATTTAGTTAAATTTTTATAAAATGCAACTAATTTTTTTATTAAACTTGGATAAATTTTACAAATTTAAGTCAGATGTTTATAAAACTTGGTTAAATTTATAATAATTAGTTAAATTTTATTAACTTGTTATTTTATAAAACTTAATTTATTTTAAAAACTTAACTAAAGTTTATAAACTTAGTTATTTTTTATAGACTTGCTTAATTTGTATTAAACTTAGTTAACTTCTACAGAAATTAGTTAATTTTTATAAATTAGGTTGATTTTTATAAACTTATTTAATTTTTACAAAACTTAAATAACTTTGTTAAATTTTTATAAACTTAATTATTATTTTATAAAGTTTCTTACCTTTTACAAAATTTTGTCAATATTTAGATAATTATTTATTTCATATACAACTTGTTTAACTTATTTAAATTTTTATACAACTTGGTTAATTTTTCTAAGTTTACTTTTAGTTTTCTAAAACTTAGTTAAGGTAGAAAATTATTTACTTTTTATTAAACTTGGCAAACATAGTTAATTTTTATAATTTATCTAACTTAGTTTAATTTTAAGAAAATTAATTAACTCTGAAATGAGCTGTTAAGTACTCAACCCAAAGAATCAAGTATGAAAATAGCAAATTTAGAGGAAGAACTGTTAACTCTGAAATGTTTAAAGATTCTAAGAAAAAATCAAATCGAAAATGAAAATGCAGAAGAACTTGGTACACAACTTACAATTGTCAACTCTGAACTGAATGCTCTAGGCAAGAAAATTTCCTCTCTTGATGTTGAATTTGAAGTTAAAAGTAGTTACTGTGATGAACTAGAGGCAACCTGTTTAGAGTTGCAGCTTCAGTTGCAAAGGTAATTGTTTTCTGTTATTTTATTAATCTATGTTACGAACATTGTATTACTATCAACACCTATGGTTTTGCTAGCGGCCATTATGCCGAATGTTTTGAAACCTTTTTGCACTATAGTCAGCTAACAACTGCTGATCCAAGCAAGTTTGCATGGTGGTTGGTCACGGACTGTGGTAGCCGCAAACAGAAACATGTGAGCTGACAGCGGCAAACTACGAATAACTCTTCTAAATTTATGTGTGCAGTATGTCTCAGATTGGCACCCATATGCATATTATCCACTATTTCAACCAATATCGGTATTTAAAATAACCACCCACTACATGTATTTTCTTTGTTATTCAATCTTGAAGCTAGAACAACATTGTCCAACATCGACAATTCTAAACAACATTGTCCAACATCGACATATCAAGAAATAACAGACTACATATTACATAGACATAATCTTATCTCATCTTCTTGTGTTTTAGAACACCAAATGAATTCATTATACTTAGTTAATTTTTGTAAAACTTAGTTTACTTAGTCAAACTTCTATAAAATTTAATTAAGTTTTATAAAATTTAGTCAACTTTTATAATTGTTGAATCAGTGCATTCATCTCATGTTAGTCCAACATTTAAGTAAATTTGTAATCAAAGAGCCCTAGTTTTATTTTATTTTAAGGAGAAAACACATCATTCTCCTCATATATTTGAATTTATTAACCTTTCACTAACAAGTAGGTAGTTCTTGTTAGCCTCATATATACATACGGTCCTAGTAAGAATAAAGTGAATTTTCACAACAAAAGGGTATAATCGCACAATCTTTGCTTTCATATCAGATTAATCCTATATTTAAGTAATTTATTATCAAATTGATTTCATAGGTTCAAATTTAATTACAATTGTAGGGCCAACGATTCTTAAGTAATATGATCCGGGTTTAAATTAAATTGGTATAAGATGATCAAATCACGTCTGTTACATTAGGATAAATGTGGCCCAGAAAAAGAGAGCCCTGGTTCTATTTCTCTCAAGGAGAAAACTCATCATTGTCAGCCATACTGTACAAACTTGATCTTTAATCTACGATGAAGTCAATCCTAGAAAACTAATGCACAAATAAGTATAATCATCCATACTGTAGTGGAGTAAATAGCAACTGAGTTTGTCTGCAATCAAATTAGATACGCATTTGACATTTAGAAAAGAAACTCAAAAGTGTTTCAGCTAATAAAATTAAAGTTCATCTAATGTTCATCATGTTCCAGCTAAGATCTTAATGGTGAATTTTGTATGATCAATGCATTTGGACCATATTAGTCCAACATCTGCATAAGTTTTATTAAACAGTTATAAAAAAAATTAATGCAATTTATGACACATGGTCGTATAAACCCTTCGGTTTTTAAATTAGATTTTTTATGGAAACTGAGTTGTAACAATTGCAATTTCCAAGTAAAAATGAATAATTATAAGTTTGTATGAAAAATATCTAAAAATTAAATGTAAGAACATGCATTTACAGGTCATTGCATTCGTAGTTTGAAGTGTTGAAAAATAAAGAAGTTGTTACAGTGTCCAGGTTCATAGAAAATAAGTTATCATATAACTCGAAGTAGAAAATACTAATTGTAATAAAGTCCTAATAGCGCAGCATATCCACTAATTGAATCAACATCTTAAAATTTTCCATGGTGATGACAGTGTTTCAAATACCATAGATTTCCATGCTTCAATAAGGGCGAACTTTTTAGTGGAAATCCACTAAAGAATGACTTATAAGTGGTTTTGAATTAAGATAAGTAGAAATCTGTTGCAATCCACGGAAGAACTTCATATATGAAAAGAGATTCAAAAAGTGGGTTTGCTATACTTTAAATAACAAAATTGCAAGTAGGAAGTACACTAGGAAGCATTAGTCAGTAGGAAATAAGGGATTACAAGACCTTGCTAGTGATTCTACTACTGCAACAGTGGATCTTTACAATTTCAACCAGCACATCAAGGTTCTGTTTTGATTTAGATCACATATTTTGGTTAAAATGCATGAATTTGTAGGTCTAATTCTATTTTATTAACACATGAAATAGTCTTTTAAAAAGTACTAGAATTATATTATGATTACACTAATAATAAAAGGTACCTTGATTTGCAGTAGAAAGGATCCATTGGTGCTACTCCTCATTATTTATATGCTGTTCATTTAACTTACAAGCTATCCACTGCATTGCTGTTGTAGCAATTTATCCATATGCGAGCATATTCCTCTTTGCAATAGGCCATGTTCTTTAGCATATCGTGGTTGCTTGATTCCATCAGACCACTTGCACGCAATGCTTCCTCCCGTACTGTACCTGTTAGTACTCAGCCTGCTAAAGCCTTTCATTTCGCTCAATATGCAGCCTACCATTTCAACCGCTTCTCCTATGCAAGCCTTTCAGCGTATGGCCTGTCAATTCTGTGTATACTGGTGTGTTGCTACTTCAAGATAGATGCGTCTACTCACTGCCCTTGTCAAGCTTCTACTTGTTCTTCAAGCTACCTAGTTCAGACTTTACATTTATATTTCTTTCAGCCTGTGCAAGCCTGTCATCCTGCTCACATGCTTCAGTTTCCTCCATATCGCGAAAGTTGGAACAAATCAATTAATACCATTTTTTCTCTTTGCTTATTGTAAACAAAACTCATATTTATAGCAAAACTCATTTTGCAAGTGAACGAAACTAATGGTCCGTTAAATTGACTCAAAAAAAACATCGTCTATAGTCACTGATAATGTTCGTTTAGAAGTTTTATGCACATATTCGACTAAAATTTTGCTAGAAGCAAGAATATTAATCTCAATCTGAAAGAACTGAAAGTTAGACGATCTTAGTATTTTATCGGTTAATAATTTTACAGGTGAATGTATTGTTAATATTTTTAAGAGCACAAACGTCTGCAGTTGTTGAATTTGAGTTTGAATGCAGTCTCCTTGCTTTTTAAATGAACATAAAATTCTAAAAAGGCCATTTTTAAATGAAAATATACTACCATGGACAATGGTCATCCTTTTACTATATTAAAAAGTGAAAATTTACTTATCATCTTCAAATAGAAAATTTCATGGCGAATGATAAGTAATGCAAAGAAAATCAACTTCACCGATATTGAGGTTGAGAGTGGAACGGTTTTACCATATGGCGGCATGAAATGGATTACTAGAGTGCCAAAATGTACACCATAATAGCATTATTGATGGTTTTGAACTAAGTTTAAACATTTTGTTATATATATTTTATTGTAGAAGTGCCGAGGTGGGTTTCTGGTTGTACCAAAATGTGATTCACAATGAAATACATAGTGAACTTGAGACAACAAAGAATAACTATTTCCTTGCTGCCAGTCACGTAAATAAGCAAAAAAGAAGACAAAGAAATACTTATGAATGTCCTAATATCCGAAATAGTGTCTTCTTCATTACCGATCAACAATCTTTAACCAATAATTACCTATGTAGAACAAACAAAACTAAATAAAAAAATAAACTATTTTTATCAACTAAATTTATACATATCTAAAATTAATAAATCGCACTTACTATAACTTGATTCCATTACAACATCCATGGGAGGTCATTTCTATAACAAAAGTTTCCTGTACCATATTCAAAGCTGGACATTTCCATAATTAAGTTCTCCAAATCATAATGCATTCTATCACTTTCAATTTTAACCATATCAGAGCATTTCCAAAGCCACTAACAACATGGGAATACCGTTTCCACTCTCCAATCTATTCATCGAGCACATTCGGCCATAACATATTAAATTTCCTATTCTCCACCCTAGTGAACTGACATCATTATCTATACTACTAGAATAAAAACATAGCATGGTAGTTCCAAATCATATCTTCGTGCTTTATTCAATGCACCTTCTACAGCCAAGCTTACGAAGCACCAAATTCTTTATCAAAATGTTCCAGTGAATTGACAAACCAAACTATTCATTGTCATTTACAATAATTTGCCTTAATGCCAAAATAAACTCAATACTCTAATTATTATGGCTCAATAGAAACATTGTGGGTAAAAAAAACCCGATGAAAAAAAGAAGCCAAAATTTGTAAACAACACAACCACTAATGATATGTCAAATCTCTGAATACTGAATTGTAAAATCTTGACTTTTTCACTAAGCTAGAAAAATAGACCTAACAGCTAGGCCCGTCAAATGGGTCAGGTCGGGTCATAATGGGTCGGGTCAAAGTTGACCCGACCTGTTTTTTGACCCGACCCATTTAATATATTTATTAAACGGGTCAACTGACCCGACCCTATTCATATATGGATCCACCCTTTAACCTATCCAAAATTTGAAACTGCATATAAAAATGTTGTGAAACTGCATATGTAAAACATCCTAAATATAATAAAAACTGCGCACATAAAATTGCACACATAAAAAAACTACATATATAAAACTGCACAAATAATAAAAACTGCATACATAGAACTGCATACATAAAACTGCACACATAATAAAAACTGTATTCAAAGAAACAGCTCTAATTATCATGAAAACAGCAAGAATATTGCAAAAAATGCACTAAATAAGTTTTAAGACTAACGTCAGTTGAAGCTAATAACACACCAAATTACATATTCTTCTCAAATATAAATCCTAAAGCAACTAAAGATAACCTTCTCAATTTCTCAATGCACCTTTGTATCTTTTCCCAACACCTGCAGAACACATGAAAAGATTGTATTATAAATTTTGCAGCAAGTATTATGGATTTATGTAATTCCTGCATGTAAGAAATTATGACAAACATTTGATATCAAATAAAAAAACATATTTTAGTATTAAATGTTTGCCAACAGTTCAAAATAAAACTGCCTCTAACAATAGCAGATTGTTTATTAAAAATGACGAGCAAGCATACATCTAAAAAAAATACCGGTATGAGCTCAATTTTCTATTTGCTGAATAGATTTGCCCTAAATCTCCGTGCTGACAATACAATAATTTGAAGGATTATAACCAGAATACAAATACCAAAGATGAAGATTTCCTATGTCCAATGCCAGATATTTGATATTACTGTAAATTTGCAACAATTTGACATCTATTTGCAATTATAGAAGAAAGATTTGAGAAATATTATTTATAGCTTTATACTTAATCCTATAATGAACTATAACAAAATATCGATTGAAAGTTCCAATGTATTTTTTAAGAAGGTGCAGAATTTTTGACTGTAGAATATTGCATGTTTCAACATTATTCACGGGCCAAAAATTTAGACCAAAACAAGGTATGGAGTTAAAACATTTTAAATAAGAAAGTACCTAACACCATGGATTAATGCATCCGCTTTTTGAGAATGGATATTTGTAATATCTTCGGTAAGATCTTCAAATGCTTGCATAATCGTACCACCATACAACCAATCTCTCATACATGAAAATGCTTCAACAACGTCCTCTTTTAGTGAACTACGATAGTCGTCGAGTACTCTACCATCAATGTTAAAAGCACTTTCTGAGGCCACGGTAGTTATCGGTACAGCCAATATATCTTTTGCCATAAGGGATAAAATAGGATATTGAAATTGTTGTGATTTCCAATATGAGAGTATGTCAAACTCTATTTTTCAATCAATCAACACATCACTTAAATATGAATAGAGATTCGATCTAGTAGAATTGCAAACAAATTCCAAATCTTGATAAGAATCAAATTGTTCCAACATATCTTCACGTTCTTATGAATAAAGACCCGTAAATGAATGTGAAGTTTCCATGTCTTTTATAGCATTTGTTTCAATAGGCGACTCTTCTTGCACTTTCCTTGAATATTCAAAGACCAACTCTTCCAAAAAAAATTACCTTTTCAAATTCTATGGTATTTCCATATAGCTTTCATAAGAAAATCGGACAAAATTTACTTTGTAACGTGGATAAAAAATACAAGCAATTGAAAGAAACACACTAAACTCTTTCCAATATTTATCAAATTTGTCAAACATATCGCATGCCATGGAAAACATAAAATCATCACCATCCAGATTCTAATTTAAAGTTAAATGAACCATGACAATTTCTGGAAAAAAAATTGGTGGTTGGATAATTTTTTCCCGAAAACAAGCATGTGGCAATATAGAAAACTTCCAAAATACGTGTAATTTTCTTTGCTTTCTCCCATTCTTCAAATGATGGACAATAAGTATAACTAGAATCTACGTGTTTCAAGCGATAAAGAGCTTGTTCATAGTGTATTGCACTTTTAAGCATAATAAACATGGAGTTCCATCTCGTGGGAACATCCTGACGTAATCCCTTCCTAGTTTTATCCAAAGACTACATATGCATTCAACAAAACTTTTTTCCTAGATTGAGAGCCTCTAATGTATTTTATGCTTTCTCGTATGTTGCTCAAACAAGTAGTAATGGATTTTAAACCTTCTTGAATTATTAAATTAAAAATATGCCTTGCACATCTTACATGTAAATATTGGCCATCCTTGACTAATGATCGTCTATAATTGAGATGCGATCCTAATAATTCAATGAACTTACCATTGGAAGATGCGTTATCCAATGTACATCAAAATATTTTATCAACTATTCCCTAACTAAGTAACAGACTTGATATCTTCCCAAGTATGGTCGAACCCGAATGAGGAGGTGGCAATAAACAAAAACTAAGCAATCTTTTTTACAAATTCCATTCATTATCAACAAAATGTGCTGTTGAACTCGTGTATCCATCCGTATTGATTGAAGTCCATAAATCTGAAGTAATACTCATTTTCCCACTATATGAATTCAGAAATTCTTTAAGTTTAACTTTCTCAATCGCATAAAGTTTTATAACATCAGAACGCGAAGAGTTTCTTGATAAATGTATCACTTCAACGTTTAAATAAGAAACCAATTCGCGGATACTTTCATATTGAACAAAATTAAACGGTAAGTTATACCGAATAATTGCTTTAGTCATTAAATCTCTATACTTTGTTTGACTAAAATTTTCTCTATGGATGTCTTTCACATTTTGATCGTAGCATTTCTTTACATGGCTTCTCAAATTATTAGTCCCGTACTTATCACCGCATATATATTTCCTTTTACACTTTTTACAAAAACATATACGTTTTTCACCTTGAATGGTTTCACGTTTTTCAAAATATTTCCAAACATCGGAATATTTATTTCTTTTTCGTTTACTTCCTACGGAACTACCCACCGAATCAAGATCATCCTCCAATCCTACCATGTCTTTTGTTTGGGTATCATCTTCACCAATATTCATGTTCTACAAAAAATATGCATAACTTTTTATGCATTATTTAAGAACTTCTCGATTTGAAAAGAGTCAAAGCTTGTATTATATCAGAATCCAAAATAACTTTAAACAATCCATGATTACAAAAGAACTAGATGTTCACACTTCATAAGTTTTACAAACAGTAATACTGCTATAGCCTATACCTAAATAAAACAATTTGATAGGATAAAACATAGAGGATGAAGTTGTTATAGCCTTCACCTAAGTGGTGGAGAGGATAAACTGTAAACTCTTATTATTATTATTTTGAAAGCAAAACAAAAGCAATTAAAATTGTTCATACATTCCACGAAAAGTTTTAAAGAGTAATTAAACTGCTGTCATTGGTGTTAATTATTTATTACCAACTCTAATTCAATATGTTATAACATAAATACAACGAAATCAAAGTCACTAATCACGACCCTTAAATTATGACTTTTTATTCCTTTAGTACTTCTCCCTAGTTCCTACCGCATCTCAATATATATAATTCTCCTTTATTTTCATATTTGTCTCTCCATCTAATCCTTCTCCCATTACAATATACGTTCATTATATTGATTAATTACTTCAGCGTTAACATAAGAAGATGGGTTGCAAGAGAATCATGTCAACTAACAAGTTCCATTTTCAGGTTAATTTTTAATATATATGTGTTTTTTTAGACTGCATGTATATATAATCATTCGTTTGTAAACTGGTTATATAAATATTTCATTTTGTAAAGTATCCGAAACATTAAGTGGTGGATCATTCCTAAACCATGAAAAAATGCATTGTCAAGTGCTATTTTTGATGTAGCTATAACAAAAATGCATCAATTCAACTTATAAATTCAAGTAATTAATAAAGGATGGTTCAATATTACACTTTATTCTGCATAAATGGTTGTTACCAGAACGTAATAAGTTATACTCACTCTTACACATCTTTTATTGCCTTTGTATTGTCTAAACACTATGTTATACTTACTCTCACACTTGGTCATGCTCAAAATCAAATATCAATAGCCTACTCCTATCTACCACTTATTCCCCTATGCATTACTGATAGGGTTAAAAATTTACTAAATGTTAAACTAGTAAGTTCAACTAGTTGAAAGACATAGTTTGAAAGTTCTGCTACCAAAATTGTTGTAGATGAATAATTCCTTGATATTATAGACATCAATGTTTCATGTAAACTTTACATACTTCCATCAATCTGAAACCTGTAAACAAAAACTACATTACAAGTCCAACAATATCTCTTTAATTGCACTATTGTGCGCACATCTGGTTACCCTATTTTATTACCACTGTAGATAACCAGGATTTTCAAAATCAAACGCTGAGATTGATGATTGAACAACAAAAGCGATCATTTGTAAACCCAGTATATAACATAGAAAATTATCACCAGCGAATTATCATAAAGCATCCAACAGAACCGTCAACACTAGCTAAAATCAATGTGATAGCTTAAGCTGTTTAATCGAAAATATCATACCTTAGATCTGTGCAATAGTTGGCAACCTATATCTGTGCGATACCAAAAGCTGCACCACAAGAAGGGCTTGCTGCAAATGCAATATATTTAAGATTTTAACTCTTCATTTATCCAATTAGCAGCCATAAATTAAATTTTCAAAAAGAAATATCATACCTTTGATTGATTGGAGCTTTTACCTTTGAAAGCTAAATCGTGCGAGATTTGAAGGATCAAGAGAGAGAGAAGTCGTGATAGCAAGAGCAGAGCGATTAGGAATTTAGGGAGAGAGAGTCATCGGTCTTTATTTTTTAGGAAATGAAAGATGAAAATGAAAATTAAGGTTTTGGAGTTTGGACAGGTAAAAGGGTCAAACGGGTTGTGTCATGTTTTTAGTGAGCTAAGTGGGTATTGACCCAATTCAAAAATAATCGTATTAGCCTTGACCCAACCCTATTAAAATTAGGTTAGAACGGTTGGGTTAAATGGTCGGGTTGAAATTTGACAGCCCTACTAATAGCACACAACTCATGCTTCACAAGCTCATTAATAATGTTCAAAATTGTTGGAACTGAATTTAAAACTTCAATAATTTAGAGAAAAAAAATGTTCCTAGTTTAGTCCAGATCTCAATTAGAAAAAGTAGTTCAATTTACTCACAAAGTATGCACGGGTGACAACTTGAATTTGTCAAGGAGTGGGGAAAAGTGCTAGAAGCGGATGTGACATTATAGGGGTTGCCGTTGACGATAATTTGGCGATGGTTTCAGAATTAGAGTTATGGTGAGGAAATAATGGACCTCGAAGTTAATATTTTGAGATAGGATTCTGCCTACTTGAAATCATGGTGAACAGATTAACATTCGAAATTAGAAAAAAAAATCAAGTGGGGACTCACCTACTTACAGAGGAATGGAGATAGAGGGGAGATAAAGTGGAGGACAGCGACATGAATTTGGAATCAATGTGATTGAGGGGAGGTTTTAGCCTTTTAGGATTGCGAGGAAAATTGATTTTCATGAATTAGGGCATGAGAGATGGGAGAAGCGGGAAGAGAAGAGTGGCGTGGTATAATGGAAAAAACTTTAGTATGCCGCCTAATTGACTAAATGGCGTTTGGTTTTTGTTTACTTTTTCCCCTTCCAACAGGGTTAACAGCTCAAATGCTAATATATGATGCCGTAGTTGTTATGTTTTCTTGTAGTGCTTCTCTAAAACCATAGAGTCCTTTAGTGATGATTCGTCTACTCGACCCTCAACAATTGGTACTAATACATTCACGGTATTCATGTACCGTAATTCCAAGTGGCGGGGAGGCAGATCGTCAGGGATAAACAAAATAATGTAGAAGATATAAACAAAAATTCTCACATTGCTTAATTATATAGATAGAAGGTACATACAACCACTCTCATAAGGGTACATCAAAGTTATGGTATGAACTAACCTTGCTAGGAACAGTTATGACTGCATATCCCTACATTTGCTAGTACAAACAAACTAGACATAGCAAAAAATAAAAAGATAGATAGTTATCCACATATGATGCTCTAGCTCCATGCTCCAAAATATCCTCCAAAATGCTTCCCTTAAACGTTCTCAAAATGATCCAGACTACTTGGCTGCCCGAAATAAAATACGGCACCTAGAGTTTTAAGGGAAAAGAAAATAAACTCCAGGTCAGTCATAGGACTGGTGTGAGAAAACTTAAAAGAGCGAATACTTTAAATCAAAGGTATCTCATAAGACCATGCTACACATAAACACAGACGAGGTTTTTCCCTTATGATAACCGAAACATTTGCAATGTAAAATCATTTGATACTATTTTTAGTGACATTATTTTGAAAACTCTTTTTAAGTAAACATATTGAAACAGCCGAAATTGTTAGCATTGTTAAATTCCAGCATATTAGGCCCTACAATTAAAATCACAAGCTCGTATTGGAGAATGGATTTTCAACAAATGACCTGCTGAGGGACTACCTTCTGATAGTACATCTCTAAAGGAATGCACCAAGGCCCAACAGCTGGTCCTCTGGAAACACAAGACCTGCCTACCTCAAGGTATTACTGATTACGCCATCACCAAGGTCGTCGCCGGCCTATCCGAAACGTCTCTTAGCATACACCACAATAATTTAACCTCGAACATTATAGCGGATAGAAATATATCTAGAAGGGGATGATCATATCCTAATGGTTGCAAACCAAATAGTCTTACTGCATCTACCGTGTTTTAGTCATTTTCGGTTGTGAGGCCTGAGGTAACGATTACCATGCACAGGATATCAACTTTCTACTATGAATGCCATATTGTGAATCCTTACTCACATAACTGATTTCTACAATCATATAACTCCTGAGCTCGTATTTCTCAGAAAAGGGTCTTAAGCAAAGAGAAGTCGCCTTCCCTACCACCAAACATATGATATATTTTATAGAGGTCAATGAATGTGATTAAAAATGCAATGCCAGACATTTATCAATACAAGTTGTCCAGAACATGACAAACTGAAGGTACTCCTCATACCACATCCTGTTTGGAACCCCTAGGATCAGTTGCGATTAGTTCTTACAAATCGTAGATTTCCATAATAAAGCACTACTACCACCATTGATATATGGTAATTTTCCCAAATTTCTAGTGGCAAGTAGCCCTACATCAAGAAGATCTTTGCCTTAAATGATCTTTGTCTTCAACCTGTTTCACTTCAAAACATAAATTATTTGAAGTGGATTTTGGATAGAAATCACCCAAATCCATTCTCTTTCTCTTGGAGCCCAATTATCGAGAAAAAAGATGGTGAGGGTGATTAGTAAAAAACATTTTCATTCTGCAATATCTTTAGAGATATATATCTATAATTTAATTTCAGCATATAAGGATGTATTAAATCTCTCTTTACATCATTTTATTTTATTTCTTGGAAATATTTCTAAACGATATATTTCTTTTGGAAAAACTTAAATAGGATCTTTTAGAGCATCCAGGCTTTCCCTTCGATCTGTTCCATACCTTACCTAGAAAGAGAAAACAGAGGCTAGGTAAATTCAGGGAGCTGATTGCTCCATCCCCAACCTTAGTTACACACCTTGTTTTACCTTTCTAGATCTCACTAACGAGACAAATGTACTAGTTGTTTCCACATACTCATTTCATTATTAAAAATAATTTCAAGAAAAGGTTGGAAAGAAAACTAAGTTTAAAAATCATTTTCCAAAATTCGTTGATAAATAGTGGAGGAAGAGTGATTTTGGAGTCTTGAAGTAAAAACATTATTTTCTACACCTTTTAAGTAAAAATTTATTATTTAAATTTCTTTAAATATATTTATAATAAATTTTAGGAACTTATTCCCTATTTTTGAGAATTTAAAAACAACTATTTAAAAGATTTTACCACTTCGGCCATTTAACAGCCAAAGCGCGATTTTTCAGGTTAACTGTTTTGAATATAATTCTAATTATTTTAAATGAAATCTTCATTTTTCTTTTGAATTGGAAAACCAAAGTGAAAAGAGTCTAGAAAATTCTTGTTTCAAAGAATTCCGACTCCGAATCCATCGTGGATTTAAATTTGTGATGCGAAATCACGGACATCGTTATGTGACGCGCCCATTTCTAGTTTTTTCCTACTTTTTTCTTTTCCAAAATCACGCAAAATACTTTTTAACATTTATAAGTCATTTAAAATCATTTTATCATGTTTTTAAAAGAGTTTGACAAATCGTATTCACTTTTGAATTTAAATAAGGAAGTGACTTCTTTTGTGATTTTTTGACGTGTAATTTATCGTTACTTGTTATGACATCAACCAAACAATCATTTAAACCTATAAAAAAAATCCAAACATGATATCAAGCAACACAACAAGTACGAAAGCATGTCATAACATCATAGAAAATAAAAGTAGAGAAGAGGTAGAGTTTTCTCACAAAAATTTGCTTTTCGATCTAACTTTGTTACTACGAGTTTGGCTATAGCTTTACTATTATTTTCCAAGATTTCTTGAAATCCGCTATCCTAGAAGTTAAGATGAAAATAAGGTGGAGATGACTTATAATGGGCTTGAACTTGATAAGAAAAGAAGGTGGAGCTTTACTAACTTGATTTTGAACTTCGGTGGACTTTTAACTTTCGATTTCCCGACAGAACTTCGTTATTACTAAAATTATTTTAAGTTAGCATCGAAGCCATTAAAGCACTAAGAAAGAAGAAGAAGAAAATTTAGAAAGGAATGGAATAAAGCGTGAATAAATGAGAAGGAAGCTTGGGTATTTACAGCCTCCGTAACACTTAAGCATTGTTCTTTTACACTTCTAAACCCCCCCATCACACAATTACACACGCCCCAAGGCTATTCCATGTACTTCCTGTAGAATATAATAACCTATGATTTTGAAAAGCAAGAGTAAAACTCATTTTATTGACTTATATCAAATTACAAGATCAAAAACAGATCACAAATCACTCAGAAATCACTCAATTACAATCACAAGACAATAACCCCTCAGTGCCAATACCTATCAAGACAGAACCACTCATTAACAACCTCACAAGACATTACATTGATTAAAAACAAAACATATACACATAGAAAAATAATACAAACTAACTGAAAGATGAAGAAACCCACTACTGCAGTTCAATCCAGAAATAAGCCCTCTACCAGTTATGAATTACCAAGAACATCAAATAAGATTTGCTTTCAAGTCTCTGAGAATTTTGCCATGTATCTGATTATAAAGTTGTGCCACATTCTTGCATCCCACACCAAAAATTCTATCATTCCTTTCTGACCAAACAGCATGTATCAGTTTCTTAAGCAATTTAAGCAACAGTCTTGTCTTCTGAGTTTTCCACCTTGTAGCTTTAAATATATTGAACCATTCCACTGAGCTAACAGGTGATGGTTTATAATAATCTCCATTAGCAAGTAACCTATACCATATCTGAAATACAAAAGTACAATCAAAAAACAAATGCGTGTTACTTTCTGACTCTGATTTACAAAGAACACATAAGTCATCTGATATGATACCCATTCTACAAAGTTTGTCTTTAGTATTTAATGCATTAGCCATCACCTTCCATAACAGTAAATTATCCTTTGCACTACTACCAGTATTCCATATTCTTGAATGCCAAGGGAATTGCAGACCATTTTGACAGAGAGTATTATACACCAGTTTAATGGAATGTTGTTTACCTTTGTCTGACCAAATTAAAGCATTGCCATTATTGATGAAAGTCTGATCAGTGATAGCATTCCATAAGTTCCTAAGTTGGAAGGAACTAGAATATGGTAAAACAATACTACCATCATGCATAAACTCCTCTACCTTAGCTTGTTCAGAAATTCCAGAACTTCTTCTCAAGTCATAATTCACCACTAAACTTAAAATCATACCTTGTTTAGCCCATGGTGAGTGCCAGAATGATAAATCTTTAATCAAAACATAGTTACACTGAATAAGAGGAATGAAAGTCTCTCTAAGTTTGAGAATACATCTCCAACTCCAACTGCAACTTAGTGGAATAGGCATAATCCAGAAATGTTTTTTACCAATAAGATTATTATTGACCCATTGAGACCATAAGTTCCCATCAGATTCAAAGATTTTGTTGAAATATACTGATATGGCTGCCTTATTCCAAAGAAAAATATTAGTAATACCAAGACCACCTTTCCTTTTGGATTCAAATAATTTGTAGAAAGAGATAGGAATCAACTTTCTAGAAAAAGGGTCACCATGCCAAAGAAACTTATTAAATGCACTAGAGATCATATTAATAAGCTTGACAGGAAGTATGTAATGTCTAGTCCAATATGTTGTGATAGCCATTGCAATTGATTGAATGATTGTTAATCTTCCAGCTTGAGACAGTTTATCTCTTGGCCATAATTGAAGCCTTTCAATTATCTTCTCAAAAAGTGGTAAGCAATTTTGTTTAGTAACTCTAGAGAGAAAAATAGGCAAGCCCAAATAGAAAGAATTTTTGGGTAATTCCTTAAGGCCAGAATAGTTAATAATGTCATTCTTCTTACCAGAATCTAACCCAGCAACTAATATATTGGACTTTTGAAGATTAATCAGAAGGCCAGTAATAGAGTAGAAAAGCTCAAGAGCTGACAGTATACACTGAATATTATGGTAAGATGGTTTAGTAAAAATGATAAGGTCATCAGCAAAGAGAAGGTGGGTAATAATAGGTCTTTTACATTTAGGATGAAGTTGAAAGTTTCCATTAGCAACCAGATTCATCAAAATGGGATTGAGAAGCTCCATGACAATTATGAACAAGTATGGAGAAATTGGATCACCTTGCCTAACACCTTGTTTATTTTTAAAATAACCAAATAGACCTCCCTCTCTAGAAATTGAAAACATAGGTGATGATATACAAGTGTAAATCCATGCTAAAAATGGCTTAGGGAAGTTCATTCTGGACATGATTGCTATAATTGAATTCCAAGCAATGGAATCAAATGCCTTTTTAATATCAAGCTTTAACATGCACCTTGGAGAAATATTTTTCCTTTCATACCCATACAAAAGTTCTTGGGTTAAGAGAATATTGTCACTTATTGATCTACCCTTAACATATGCAGCCTGATTGTTTGAGATGATAGATGGCAAAACTTGTTGTAATCTATTAGCTAAAACCTTTGAAATTATTTTATAAATGATATTACAACATGAAATTGGTCTAAAATCACCAACAGAGGATGGATTAACTGTCTTAGGAATAAGTGAAATAGCAGTGGCAACAAGTCCATTAGGTAATCTATTATTTAGAAAAAAATATTGAATAGCCTTGATAATATCATATCCAATTATCTTCCAACTATGCTGAATAAAATGAGCATTATAACCATCTGGACCTCCACAACTATCACTGTCTAAACTAAAAACTGCAACTTCAATTTCATTATTTGAAATAGCACTTATCAGAAAGTTAGATTGAAGAGTACTAATTGTTGGAAGAGAGATATCAAAGATTGGTTTAATGTCAGGAATGAATTGATTATCTGGAGCTAAAATGGATGTAAAATACTTCACAAAGGCTTCATTAATACCATCAAAATTATCTACCAAATTTCCACTCATGTCCTTTATCAGAAAAATGCTTTCTCTATTCCTTTTAACTTTCAAGTAATCATGAAAATATTTAGTGTTCCTATCAGCCTCTTTATCCAATCTCAAGTGAATTTTTTGCCTGAGAGCTGATACTTCTTTTTGGATAATTTGCTCCAGAGCATTCTTTAATTGCATTTCAGATTGAAGTAAAATATTATCATAAGGTCTAGCACTGAGTTTTTCTTGTACCATAATCAACTGATTCCTAATTTGAGATGATAGTTTAGAATCCTTACCAAATCTTGCTGAAGACCAATTTCTCAGTTGAAATTTCAAAGCTTTCATCTTAAGTATAATGTTTGTGAGAGGATCCTTTCCAAATTGCATACTCCAGACCTGCTTTAAGATATCATAATATTCCACCTGCTTAGTCCAAAAATTAAAAAATTTAAAAGAGTGTTTCCCTCCACAAAAATCATCAAGACCCCAAAGAAAAATTAATGGTCTATGATCAGATAAAGAAGGTTGACAAATGTTATAGAAAGATTTTGACCAATGCTGAATAAAAGATAGATTAATGAAAATATGATCAATCTTGCATAATGTAGGATTACCACTCCTATTACAATTAGACCAAGTGAAATCAGGACCAAAATGTTTAGCAGGAAAAAGATTGGATTGAATTAAAGCACTATTAAGAGGAGATATATCCTTAAGAGATAATGGACAGCCACCACTCTTTTGATTACTAGCAAACATACAATTAAAATCCCCACCAATAATCCAAGGAACAGTTGAAGATAAGGATGGAAGGTAATCTAAGAAAACCTGTCTCAGAGCTGGGGAATTTTGAGCATACACAGAAGTAAGATGAAAATTGATGTTGGAAGGTAAATGAATACAGTTATAATGGATAAACTGGTCAGAGGCACTAATTCTGGAAAGTTTAAAGAAAAGTGGATTCCACATAGTGAGCAACCTTCCATAATTGGATTCAATGAAATTGTTATCATGCAGCCAAGATGGGGCAATCAAACGAACAGCCTTAATTGTAGAAGTAATGTCAAGTTTAGATTCAGAAATGCACATTAGATGAATGTTATTACTCTCAATAAAATACTTAATCTCTAATTGTTTAGAGGGTAGATTGGCCCCTCTAATATTCCAAAACGCAATTTTATTCATTTATTAGGAAGGGGAGGGAACAATGAGGAAGGATTCTTCCTAGTGTGTCTTTGATGTGAATTATTCTTTGAAGAAGATAAAGGTTGAACATCAGAAGGCTTGTATTCCTTACCTTTATTAAGATCAACAGAATCCAAATTACTTACTCCACTAGACTTCTTCATTACCACTGCATTATCAGATGAACTAGAAGGAGGTGGAAGTAAAACATTGCTAGGAGGAGATAGATGCAAATATGGAGAAGGATTTATGATATTCATGGAAGGAGATTTAGAACTGAATTGAGAACAACATGAAGTTGATACAGAGTTAGAGGGAACAGTAGAAACAACCCTTGTGACAGAATTAGACAGAATATTGGATGGATTTTCAAGTGATATAGATGAAGAAGAAAGATTAGCATCACAAATTGAATCAGATACAACCCCAACCAAATCACCAGAGTTTGAAACAACAGTTGAGTCACCCTTTGGAACCGAATCAGATAAAGCATTAAACGGATTTTCAATTGATAAAGATGAAGAAAGAAGATTTACATCACATGGTGATTCAGATACACTAACTTTAGTCAAGGAAGGATTGGAAAAAATTGAAGATGTCTCACACCTCAAGTCATTTGCATCTGAGCAAGAACTAATGTGAATTACTTCTGTAGGAGCTTCCTTACTTCTCTTATCATCAACATTTAACTGAATATTTTCATTGCTCAAAGTGACTTTTTTCCTCCAAATCCCTTTATTTTTTTTATTCACAACCTTCCAACTTTGATCAATAGGATTAGCAGTATTAGTCCTAACTTCATTCTTCTCCAAAGAATGTATATTATTATCCTTATCATCACTGGCAGAATTAACAAATTCACATGTTGCAGTATCATGTCCAAAAATTCTACAGTGAGTACAAATTTTAGGCTTCCAAACATAGGATAATTGAACATCTGGACAATTATTACCAAGTTGAGGAATATGGATAGATTCAGGTAATTCTTGATCAGGCGAAATCTCCACCAAAGCTTTAGCATACTTAAACCTTTGTAACTTTTCAGTGCTACTGTCAAAGCATATTAATCTCCCAATGTGACATGCCAACCAATTAATACCAACCAAAGTCCACAAGATGATTGGAATCCTATGAAAATGAATCCAAATCGGTACTTTCTTTACTTGAGCCTGAGATAATCCAACTGAAGGATCCCATTTTGTAATGATGAACATCCTACCTCTAATAAAGATAGGGTCCGAATTCAGGATATTATCTTTATCTTCTTGATTGGAAAAGTTGAAGTAAAAATTATACCCATCCGATTTAAAATCAACCTCACCCTTAAGTTTCCAAAACCTTTTAAGAAAATTCACAACAGTCAGAAAAGAAAGCGTACCATCAAGAAAGAAACCGACTAAATGATTGTTCCAGTAATTCAGTCCTGCAACTTTAACAAGATCTGGCAGATCCAAAGATGGCTTATCTCTCGAAATATCAAAATGAATAGGCTTATATGACCCAGCATTACGAGGCAAAGATTTGAAAAGATTCGACCAATTTGATTTCGGAATACAAGAATCATTGATAGAGGAAGAAACCACAGAATTTGGACCAGCAGAAGCAAGAAGAGAAGAAGAAGAAAGAACAGAAGAAGAGGAGGAAGAAAGGGTTGCCGAAGAAGATGATAAAGATGAAGAAAGATGAGGAAAAGAAACGGAGTCAAAAGAGAACGAAGAAGAAGAAAAAGAAGAAGACGCCATTAAAATTTCAAAAGCGGGAAGATGACCATCGCGGAGGAGTTAAAAATTATTTGATTCATTCTTCAAAATAACTATTAATAACCTATGATTTTTGTTTGATGATAACAAACATATGTGTATTTGTTTAAATGTATTTGTCATTATACTATTTTATTTTTCACATAAGTAAATAAATATTCGTTGAATAAAATAAATAACTCAAAATTCATATTCAAACAAATATTTAAAACAAATATTTTATTACAAATTCAAATAGTACAAATTTGAGCTCTCACTACATATTTACATTTTCAACTACAATACAATTTCAATTACAGCACATCTTTCAATTTACAACTTTCACCTCACTACATTTTAATTCTCACTCGTATTTTATCTTCAACTCTGTTCCAGTTTATATCCAACATCTGGATTATCTGTAAAATAAACACTGACGCGGTAAAATTGAAAGGAAATATTTTGCAGTGCAAAATGAAGTGTGTGTTTTTGAAAATATTATTTGCCACGGTTATTTGGGTTGTTTGTCAGCATTTTCTTTTAATTCATTATACATGAACAACTTGTGACATGCATAGTGTATCACTGTACATATCACATGGTCATGCACACTGATATATTCTTGCTTGTTAGAATCGCAAGGATAGGTGAGCACAAGGTCAAGCCCAATCAAAAGATGAATTTAACTCAACTCAAAATGCTCGACCAAAACAAAACTTCACATGCAATAGAGAATACACATAGAGCTCGAAGCAATACAAGGATAGCAGGACCAAACTTCGAATGCAACTGGATATTTAAATCGAAGTACAAATGCAGACAACTACAACAAGTTTTCAAATGGCTGCAATGCAAAAGAATTCAAATGCAGAACACACACCAGACAATACAACAAATTAGTGCAACAAACCATGGACATTGATGAAGCAGACCAAATTACCCAGTGCAGACTTCAATTGAACACAACATATCAACATGAACCAGAGTTCAAATATACCGTTCTGGTACGACGGGATGAACATGAATACAAAGGACTCAGCTAACAATGGAGCATGCAACTACAATAGAGTTCAAGTCTCGACCAAAACAACATGTCCATATCAGTGCATCTGGAACAAGCCAAAGCAATACGGCATACACATATACACGCATGTTCACACATGTGTACATGTATATAAATAGTGGCAAAGCAATCAACAGAGAAGCCATGATAACACTTGTATAAGGCTTCAAACCGGAACAGTAGTGAACACGTGGGATGCAACCAGCCTCAATGAGACCAGAACAGAGGCATAAATACAAAAAGGACCACCAGACCAGAGTACGTGAAATCACATGAAAACATGAAGTACACAAGCATTCAAATGGAACCACCAGCACAATGCAAACTAGACTCGATTGAACTAGGGTTGAATACAACATGAAAACAATCTCATCAATGCAGACACAAAGCTACATGAAGTCTCGACCATAATAAACTTCAACATGTATAAATAAAAGCTTCGGACAAGTCAACTTCATCAAGTTATAGTTCACCATGACCAACCAAGTTACAACAAAATTCATATAAACAAGTTTGGCATTATCTACAAGATGCAAGTGAACAAGTGCACCAGAATAATTAAGTGGCAATAATTTTACACAGAGATGCAACAAGCAAGTCGATCACACACATACATACATACATATATATAAGTATATACATACATATATACATATGTATATACATGGAGATGACACACACAGATGTTTCAAAAATCAATGAAGCGGTTCAAACAGTCAAATGGTAAAAAAATTACACTGAAGTTTTTCAGAGGCAAACAAGTTAAGTTTATCACAAATGTAATTGTCAAAGTCAAAGCCAGCAGAGAATGGAACTCGCATGTGAAACACGGTAATCAAATCATAATTTCAGTTCAAAATATAGATGCAAATATATCAGGAAGTCAAGTTCATTCAAAATTCAAATGCCACATTCATAGGAGAGAAAATAATGGAAACAAAGAAATAAATGGAGAAAATCCAAACCTATGGAGCAACACGTATGAAATGAACAAGTAAAATATCATCACAACATTCAAGTATTAGTCGAATGGCCAAGCAAAATGTTTGAAGAATTCAAATAGAAATATACAAACGGGAATATAGGGAATCAAACCCTATAAATTACCCAATTATCATCACTGGTATTTCAAGCGATTCGAGTTCAAGAAAATACCAAAGAAAGCCATTGAGTAAATCCAAAACCAATAACTCGAATTGAAGTCGAGCATAATCGAAATCGAAAAAGGAAAATTATGTACCAATTTAATCCAAGCAATTCGAGCTCGACATTTGAAGCTGCTGCGAGTAATCAAAACCAGAGATTCAATTGACGAAGCATATCAAAGCGAAAACAAACTCCAATCGATCAATTTCTAGTGGCAGCATCAAATTAACAGAACCCTAGTTGTTTGAAGAGAAACAAAGGAATAGCCAAGGAAGTTCGAACGAAAAAAGGGAAAGACGTTCTCTTTATTGAATTATTTAGTAGACCGGTGCTTTTAATCATATTGGGCTTCAAATTATTAAATATATAGGGTTTTGTTTATTCTTGTTTTTATTTGTAATTTCCTTTTAAAATTGTGTAACTATCTAGTCGTGTGACTTCGTACAAACTACGGGGCGTAGTTTGAGACTTTAGTTAATAACTCTAAGTCATGTGTTGCAGAATTTCGCTAATGAGACTTTAGTTGACTACTTGCATAAGTGATAACCTTACCTTCTTGCATTAGAACTGCACCAACTCCTTTCCCACAAGCATCTATATAAACGGTTAATCTATTTTTTCCATTTATAATTGCTTGGACTGGAGCGGTAATTAACCTCTTCTTAAGTTCTTGGAATGCTTCTACACATTTAGGATTACAGATAAATTTAGCATCCTTTATTGTCAACTTCGTTAGGTGATAGAAAATATTTGAGAAGTCAATAATGAATAATTTTTAATATCCTGCAAAAGCTAAGAAGCTGCGCATCTCTTTAGGATTTTATGGCTGCTTCCATTTTTGAACAGCAGCAACCTTTACAAGATCTACTAAAATCCTATCCATTGACACTATATCCCAAGTAATCTTACCTCATTTCTCCAGAAGTGGCATTTTGAGAATTTGGCTTTAAGCATATTATTTGTCCAAAACAATTTATAGATGCCTTGTGGGTTCTACCTACATCTTAGAATAGATAAGGATATCATCAATAAAGACTAAAACGAATTTATTGAGTACATCTCTAAATACTCTACTCATAAGGTCAATGAAATAAGCGGGTACATTGGTCAGCCCGAAAGGCAAAACCAACCACCCAAAGAAAGTATTAGGACCTTTAAATGCAGTTAAATGGATGCCAACTTCTGCGATCCTTAGTTGATGGGATCCCATGGTTAGATCCATTTTAGAGAATACTCAAGCACCATGTAATTGATCAGACAAGTCATGTATTGGGGTTAAGGATACTTGTTCTTAATTGTTTATTTATTCAGGTTTCGATAGTCTACACAAAACCCCAAGACACATCCGACCAGGCAACAAAAAATACCGTCGATCCCCAAGTTGAACGACTAGGTCTTATCCATCTTTCTTGAATAGCTCTTGGGTTGGGATATTCAGCCCATCCCTCCCATTCGGAGCTATCCTTCAATCAGATTGTTTAAACAGCCTTGCATCAAGAATTAAGTCAATACAAAACGCAATCTCTCGATGTGGGGAGTAAAACTCTTCTATTCTAAAAAAACATCTAAAAACTCTTTAACAATCTATAAACTTCCCTAACTTCTATTCTGAGATGAATCAAATGCATAAAGAAAACAATCCCCCCTGGACTAACACAAGATATTTCTATAAACTTCCCTAACTTCGTTTTTACTAAAACCATCCCTTTTACAAAATCTAGAATAGCTTATGCTTAGTTAACCAATCCATACCGAGTAAAATTTCAAATCTAATAAAACCCAAAGCAAACAAGTCACAAGGAAATTTATGAAAAAATAGGTAATTTGAACTTTTTCACAACTCATACAAAGGTTAGTGGTACCACCTATAGGATTTGTTATGTAGATAGGGGTATCAACTAATTTAGGGACAAGTTTTAATTTATTTATTGATTCTTTAGCAAGAAAACCGTGTAAAGCTCCTATATCGAATAATACTCTAAGTAAAACATCTTTGATAAAAATAATAGCTTCGAAAATTCTTTTTCCCTTCACATCCTAAGAGGTTGGAGGTTCATCCTTTATAGCACTCTAGCTCGTTCACCCTTCCTCATTACTAGACAATTCTTTATCAAATACCACGATTGATGACAATTATAACAGTTTCTTGGTGGTGGCCTCTGAACCTTGGGGTTCTTGCACTTAGTTGCAAGGTGGCCCTTTTGTTGGCAATTGTAATATGTAACTTCCTTCAAATAGTTCCCTTGAGGTCCTCCTCCAGATTTGCCTTACCCTGGCTTTTTCCCTTTATGATTGAACTTCCTCTTCTTTCTGTTGTTGTTATTGTTGTTGGCCAGAGCTACCACCGCATTCCTTCTATCCTATGTTTCAAAACGGAATCCTATATCTACAAAGTCTACAAATGATACTTATACATGAGCAGTCGTCCTATTCTAGTATTCTCGTTCATCTTGAAAATAAACTTCTGATTTTCTTTATAGGCATGTCAATTAGACCTGGCCCAAAACAAGATAGTTCATTAAACATATTTGCATACCCTTCAATAGTCATTTCATCCTACTTTAGATCCACGAAGCTTTTGTAAAGATGAGATTTTCCAGCAGTTGGCATATACTGTTCCTCCAAGACTACCTTAAACCTTTCCCATAAGAAATTGTCCACTAATTCATCTAGGGTAATGGATTCCCACTAAGCTAGAGTCCCTTCCTATAGTTGCCAGGAGGCCAAGAACCTCTTATGTTCATTACAAATATCCAATCCCTTAAAGACTCGTTCGCAAGATTTGATCTAAGCTTGAGCTTCAATGATAGTTTTCGTGCCTTTGAACGGTTTCCCTATAAGTTGTTATAATTTTTGCACAGGGTGGTAAAGTTAACCTAGGGTTGTTCGAGAGCTACTTCCTCTACCACAGTAGTGGTTGGAGCTCGACCATTGGTTATTGTGGTGCTACCATTTCCCCATCTTCGTCCTATACGAGTACTCATGTCTTACTGTAATGAACCGGAATTTTCGACCTTGAAAATTCGACAGTAATACATTCACTGTAGAAGTGCCAAGCAATCGAACGCCGAAGATCCCAGATTATTAGGGTAAAGAAGAAAGGAGGTTGAAGAAGAAACAGAAAACAACAGCACAGAATCTCACATTCGCGGCATATTAAAATATAATATCAAATAATAGCATTTATACAAAGAAAAGTTGTATCTGTCACTTTACATACAATATCAGTGTACAATCATTCACAAATGACTGGACAGTTATTTAACTTGCCCCAGGTAAACAACTTCAATACACAACGGAATATACTCCAGATACGTTCCTGCCATCCAGCTCCTCCTGAGCTCTAGAACATCCTAGCCTGAAAATCTGTAATACTCGGTCTGACCCGAGCATTACATTAAAGTAACACCCGAGTCAGGCTGGAAACCAGCGTGAGTAAACCCATAAAACTTGAAATACTAAGTTATGAAACTTCTTGAAAACCAAGGTAACTTGTACGTTACTACGAGTTCATATCTTGATATAATCAAACATAAATTTCACAAATCAAAATCAAAATGGTCCTATTTACTGAATTTATTCCATTCCATCCTATTTAAATTTACAAATCAAATCTATAAAGAATTATACATCACTAATCGAAGTGTTTTCGGATATTTCTATATCCGACCTCGTTCTCTTCGAATTCAATGTCATCTTTAAACCTAGTTGTTTAAATAAAACAATTTAATTTACTTCAGAATAACATATTTACACGGTAATTTATCATAGATAAATAACTCACATTTATCATAGTTCAATCCAAGGCAATTCATATCACAGAATACATAATTTAACATACTAGAGATATTAAGAAATCCAGGCATTCAATTCAAATTAAACATTTAAAAGCTCGACTAATTGGTCACACCATTTTTAATTAATTCAATTAACACAAATAAAAATTAAATTAGTTACCTTTAAATCCTGCTTAATTAACATTAATCAAACCATTTAATTAATTATTGAAATTAATTAATTATACTTTAATTATTTAATCATTCACATTAATTAATTAACCTTCAATTACTTACATTAATTAATGATCCTTTAAACACTTACATTAATTAATGATCCCTAAATTAATCACACAAATTAATGATCCTTTAATTACATTAATTAATTAATTTCGTTAAGTAATTATCACTTAATTACATTAATTATCCTATAATTACTTAAGTTAATTAATTAACCCTTAATTACTTAAGTCCTTAATTAATCCAAGATAAACCATTATCTTAATTAATTTTTTAATTAAGTCATTTGAATCTTATTTAAATTAAAGGATTTGAAATTAATTTATTCAAAATCACTTGAGACCTTTTGATTAATCAAGTTTAATGCACTTATCTTAATCACTTACTTGATTACATTATTAAAATTTTATTTGAAACACTTAGGATTTGGATTAAACAATTAACCTAATATATAATTATTCTAACCCAACCCAATCTAAATTCAAAAACATTTATCCTTATAACTAAAAAAATTGACTTGCCTGAAAACTTGTTCAATAATTTATTTTGAAAACTTGTACAAATTTCCTTATTGAAACTTGGTTACTCCCATAAAAAATTTAAAAAGAAAAACCAAGCCCACGGCCCAAAATCCCAAGTCCAAAATCTTCTTCTTTCCTTTACTTTTCCTAATTATTTTCTTCGGCCAAAAAACATCCTCCGGCCCAACCTCTTCTCTACTCTTCTTTCCTTCCTCCCTTCTCTTTTACTCACCGCTTCTTTCCAAACTTCTACCTATTCCCAGATATCGACCACCGTGTACACGCACACGTATCCGTGCACACCCTTCTCCGGCGATCAACTCTCGCCGTCGACCGACCTTGCAAACCCCCTCCACCACCTGAACTCACCACCCAACCTGAAATTCACGACCTCACCCTTATCCAAAATTCGACAGCAAAACCAAAAGCCGCATACAACACTATAATCCATCCTCCCCTTGCCTCGCCACCACCAACTACCATCAACTACTAGAAAACACCCATGCATTCGCCAAGGCCCCCTCCTTCAATCCTACCTGGTCCGCACCTACCATTCCTCCCCACAACGCCATAGATCGACCACAACCGAGCACCTCCCCAAACCATTGCTGAACCCTAAATCAACTACGGCCGGTCAACACACCGCCTGGAAAAATACGAGGCCAATTTTCCTATGCTCCCTGACCCCTAAGCTTCCTCCACCCACGACCTCGACTCACGATTCCCTACGATCGCCAAAAAATCAATGAAAGACCAATTCCCGTTCATCTTGCAAATTCTCAACAACTACTAGCTCAAAAATCTTGAATTTATTATTAAAAATCATGGTTTATAAGTACTAATCCAAAAATATAATCAAAACCTGGAATTTAAATAATCAAATTTATGACTTGAATTGATTTTTACTGAAATTTCAATCTTATCCGATAATTGCTCAATAATTCGTCTTGAAATTATTTTTAAAAATGAAGATTCATTAATACAAACATACTTCCTCTAATGGTCATAACTCAAAAGTAATAGAGTAAATAAAAATTCAATTTTTGAATAATTTTGGGTCTGTGAAACAAGAACAGGATCCAGAACAAACATGCACAGTGACTTCATACTCATATATACTAGGCAAAACATCCATTTCACCCATGCAAGATATTTCTAGTCACTTTTATTATTAATTATTACATGCATATCATTATAAAGAAGAATTAGTCTTTATTTTTATTTTAAAATAAAAGTTTGCTCACTTGGTTTAGAAAACAGAGGACAGAGCTTTCATTTGGAAGTGCCAACCTGGTTTAAATCTGATCTTCTTTGTTTAGTTGAACTCGAGTTGCGATCCTGATTTGCTTTAGATGAAAGCTTGAATTTGATTTAGTTTTCTCTTATATTTTTTAGGTTTTTGGTTTTTGTTAAAAAGAAAATGAAAGAAGGATGAAAATTGAGATATGTGTTGAAAAAGTATAAACTGAACTATATATTTGAAAATGAGGAAATCCGTATATATTTTTACTTAAAAGAAAACCATGCCACTGGACTTTGCATGTTATACAAAAGCCACAAATGTCAAAACCTATAAATTTATTTTTCTTTATGTTTTTATTAATTTAAATATTATGCTTTATATATATATATATATATATATATATATCCTTTGTAGGTTACTTAATATGATAAAAACACTTTTTATGTTACATACTTATACCCTTATATTTACTAACTAGTTTATCAAAGGTATACCTTAAAGAAATATATTAAAACCTTTATTTATTCTTATTTAAATTTTACTTAAGTTATCACTAATTTAAATAATAATTATATATAAATACTTACCTTAAGTGTTTTAAAATATAGAATTTTAACTTTAAATAACTTTTGAGAATTATTCTATTAAATTCAAACCAGTGCTTCCTATCCACAATACACACACACACACACACACATAAAATAAGAAATATCTTATGTGAAATTTTGACCACTTTTACAAATTTCCATATATTCTACTACCCATGGCATATATATACATATATATATTTACACATCTATATATTTGTATATGTATACATTTAAAATTCTCAACCTTATAAAATTTACATATATTTATTTAATTATATACATATATATATTATCTTGAAATAAATAGTGAAACATATTATTCATTTATCCAAAGATTTATTTTTCAACATTTATTATAGTTTCCAATCTTTATATGCATATATCCAGATATTTATCAGAACTTTATTTGTTTAACATATAAATTAGTATTTTAATAAATTTAATCCTGTTGATTACCAATTAACAGATGTCCAAAAATCCGAATTATCATTTTCCACCCCTTTTAAATCTTTTCGTCCTCGAAAAGGAACAAAGAAAGAATTTTAATTATACAGTTAATTTATCAGTTAAATTATCCTTTAAACACTCTTATCTCTTTTATTCTAAAGTTTTAAAACACTTTAAAAAAAATCTGCATAATATTATCAAAATAATTTTATTAAAATAATACTTTTTTTATTACTCGATATTTCAACAAGTCCATCATTGTTCTCATAGAAATTCAGTCATACGTTGATGAAGCGTAGGACTGAAAATCTATAAGTACTTGGTAAGCCGTTTCAACACCAAGTGAAAATACTTGGAAAACATTTTTGAAAATATAAAAAACATTTTGAAAATATAGAAAACATTTTTGGTGAGAATGCTTTGGAAATCATCACCCACCCATGGTCGTAGTTAGCCCGATCGTTACGTTGCCATCCCGACAAAATCCAAAGAAAACCGTAGGCCTCCACGCCCCTCGGTTACACCATGGAACCCGCCACAGATCGCAGCTACACCTAGGTTTTACGTCACCAACACGGCAAAAACCCATGTAACTGTAGGCATCAGCACCCTCGAATTTCGCTGCCGAATGAAACTTCTCTACTCCTACATAGATCGCAGACTACATCAGTCGAGTCCTAATGTTGCCTGTAGGCTCTCACTGCCACACGAATTTCGCTATGTCTTTATAGATCGCAGTTTACCGATGTTAGTCGCCCTCCCGGCGAAATCAAATGTAGACCGTACGCATTCACGGCCCTCGACTTTCGTTATGGTCCGCAGTAGATCGTAGTGACATCGAGTTACACTGTCATCCTAGCATAACCCAAATGTCTCTATAGGCATCAACGCCCTCGACTTTCGCTACCCACACATAATCCTCAGGAACTTCAATTTGTCTGAACTTCCTCCTAGGATCAAATTTAGAACCCCCTTAGGGCTCAAGGCAGAACCACTCCGTGGATATCCTAAGAAGTTCATTTCATAGGAGCGCCTTTTTCCCAGAGCCAATCTCAAAACATTTTATACTAAACACATGTAGTATCTTTCAAATCATACTTTTATGATTCACATAAAATACTCCTTTACACAAAATCGATATCTCAAATCGATAGTTCCAAACTGGGCTTCTCAAATTCCTAAAATTTATTTTTCTCAAAAATCAAAAGCCTTTAAAAATCAATGGGTTCCAAAAACTTTTTTTTCAAAATCATTCTCATAAATCATTTATATATAGACATATATAAGCTTATTCTTTTAACTATAACAAAATATTTACAAAGATCTTTTCTTCTGGTTATAGATCCAACAAGGGGAGTTTATAATATATAACAAATATACGTACATACTTCATTTATGCCAAATCAAAAATTCAAGTTTGATTTCTTTTATAAAGTTATTTACTGCCTTACTTACTCTTTAAAAAGTGGATTTCCATAATAGAGATATCCAACTTCCATTTTTAATCATCATATATTCCTCAAAATATACTTCTCCTTTCAAACATCACTTTTTACTTTTCTTTTCAAAATATCTATTCCAATCAAGCACGTATGATGTACATATATCATCCGTATGCAATATCAAATCTATCACTCATGCGATCACACAATTTTACTTCCGAACTAGTGTCGTCCACCCGACTTTCTAGTATGGATTTAGATCCGGTTTCTTGATCAGAATCCGTCATTCTCCTTGCATAGC
Source organism: Allium cepa (assembly GCA_030765085.1). Taxonomy (NCBI): domain Eukaryota; kingdom Viridiplantae; phylum Streptophyta; class Magnoliopsida; order Asparagales; family Amaryllidaceae; genus Allium; species Allium cepa. The sequence continues at coordinate 388,749,423 of CM060939.1, read as the reverse complement.
CATAACCATGATAGAGAATTTCCAGAACCAATCAAAAATCCATATACAGGGTTCGCCGTCGAAAATCGAGTGAAAAATCCCAACTCGGATCGATGTACTATCTCAAAATTATATGCCTGAATCTAGATCAAATCGTTATGCAAATAGAATAATATATGTACATCCTACGTATTTATCTTTATTGAATACCAGTAAAATCAATCTCCCTTTTATTCATCTACATTTTGATTCTATTCACTTATTCACAATTGCTTCCAATTCCATTTGGGTTATTACTTCAATTATAAACAGTTTGCACTCTGACCAACTTGAATTTAGAAAATAACTTGCAAATTTTAAAATAGATAAGTAGTTGTAAATCAGTTATTAGTTGTAAAATAGCAGAACAATTTTTAAGTAATTATAAAATAGTTGTAAAATAGTAAGATAGTTGCAAAATAGTTATAAAATAGTAATTAGTTTATAAAACAGATGTAAAATATTAATTATTTTTCAAAATAATTGTAAAATAAGTATAAGATAGTTTGGGTTTCAAAAAGAAAGGTTGTATAGTAAATAGCTAGGAAAAATCGATTTAAAATAGTTTATTTTAAAGCAAATTATTTGAAAATAGTTTTCAAAGTCAAACTGGTTCAATTTTCCAAATCTCCATTTCTAATTAATTTTCAATTTTCACTTGCTTTTAAATTCATTCAATTCCAATTCAATTTGAATTAATTTCAATTCCTATCCCAAATTCAAATCAATTCCCATTTGACTTTAAACTAATTCAACTTCATTCTCACTTCCAATTAATTCAATTCAAATTTTCCATTTGAATTTATCTCCGTTCCAATCTCAACTTTAAACCATCTCGAATTACATAAATTCGAGTTAAATTTTTAAATGTTCATTGAATCCTTTTAAATCAAATTATCCTTTACTTTTAATTTAACGGCCTAAGTCTATAAACAATTTAACTTTGAGTCCAAATTTCGAAATTCCATTTTAAATTACCTTTACTTAACTTATTTCACAGTTCCAATAAGAGTTCAAAAATTTTTAAACTATTTAACCTTTGACATCCAATTTATTACCCAATTTCAACTTCGAAACCAATTCTTAACAAATTTTCTATTTGCAAGCTCATTTTTAACATTTAAATCTTAAGTTCAAAGTGATTCCATCACCATATGCTCAATCTTTATCTCTTAAATTCAAAATTATTTAAATATTTTCAAACTAAAGTTTTATCTCCAATTCAGGTTGTTTGTTAAACTTATTCAACTTCCCCTAAGTTAAATTCAATTCAATTCGTTTAATCCAGTCAACCTTACTCAATTTGAATTCTCCATTTCAAATTTTAAACTCTTATCAATATCTTTTCCCACTTATAAGTTCAAAGAATTATTTCACTTTGTGATTTTATATCACACTTCAAGGGAAAAATTTAAAACTCAACACTTAGGGTTTATTTCTAATCTTTGATATTATGTATATCCCACATATATACACATTTATTTCCTATGCATACCAAGTTATACTTTTAATTTTTACCTACCTTGGGTTTTAATTCAAAACAAATTTCTTTAAAATTATCAAACATCTCTTGTTTAAAATAAGATTATATTCAAAAATATTCTGAATAATATTATTTATTATTTCTTTTAACACTATGAAACAATTTAAATTTTCTGGTCTTAGATTTTAAAACTTCACAATTTAAATCCTTTCCAATTTAAAAGTCATACTTATTTAAATTAAAATATCCCATTTTTAGACAAAATAACCATTTTATGATAATAACCAAGATTATCATAACTGGAAATCAATTCACTACATATTATTTCATAATTTATTGGAAAATAAAATCAAGGTAACTTGATTCAATCATTCTGAAAAACACTTCTACAAATTTCAGGATTTTATTTTCTGGTTTGAATCTATTTCTAGCTTATCTTATTTGTATAGTTCATATTATCCAATTCCTATTTGGTTATATGTATTACCATTTAAATTCTTATGATCTTATTCAATCTTAAATGGTCAACAACCAATTACCTTAATATAATAATAATTAGAAAAAATATTTCCTTATATATCAAAATATAGGCTTATATAAAAATCATTTTTAAAAATGGTTTAAAATCTTCATATAAGAAAATAACAAGTACGCTCTCATATATATATATATATATATATATATATATATATATATATATTACACTCAACTCATTCTAGGGTACTATAGACCCTATGCTTAATGAGTAATGCACCAAAGCCAAGGTTCTCGCTTGACCTTCTGCTCTGATACCAAGTGTAACGACCCGGAATTTTCGACCTTGAAAATTCGACATTAATACGTTCACTGTAGAAGTGCCGAGCAATTGAACTCCGGAAATCCCAGATTGTTAGGGTAAAGAAGAATGGAGGTAGAAGAAGAAATAGAAAACAACAGCACATAATATCACATTCATAGCGGATTAAACTATAATATCAAATAATAGCATTTATACAAAGAAAAGCTTTATTTGTCACATTACATACAATATCAGAGTACAATCATTCACAAATGACTGGACAGTTAATTTACTTGCCCTTGATATACAGCTTCAATACACAGCGGAATATACTCCACACGATCCTGCCATCCAGCTCGTCTCTTGAGCTCCAGAATGTCCTAACCTGAAAATCTGTAATACTCGGTCTGACCCGAGCATTACATAAAATACCACCCAAGTCAGGCTAAAGACCAGCGTAAGTAAACCCATAAAACTTGAAAACCTAAGTTATGAAACTTCTTGAAAACAGGGTAACTCGTACCTTACTACGAGTTCTTATCTTGATATAATCAAACATAAATTTCATAAATCAATATCTAAGTATTGTTAATCAGTTTTAGTGGCTTAGTTTTCTGAATTTATTCCATTCCAACCTATTTCAAGTTTACAAATCAAATCTACAAAGAATTATACATTACTAATCGAAGTAGTTCTTGATATTGCTGATATCTAACCCCGATCTCTTCGAATTCAATGTCATCTTTAAACCAAGTTGTTTAAATAAAACAATTTAATTTACTTCAGAATAACATTTTTACACAGTAATTTATCACAGATAAATAACTCACATTTATCACAGTTCAATCCAAGGCAATTCATATCACAGAATCATAATTTAACGCACTAGAGATATTAAGAAATCGAAGCATTCAATTCAAATTAAACATTTAAAAGCTCGACTAATTGGTCACACCATTTCTAATTAATTCAATTAACACAAATTAAAATTAAATTAATTACCTTTAAATCCTTCTTAATTAACATTAATCAAACCGTTTAAATAATTATTGAAAATAATTAATTAACCTTTAATTACTTACATTAATTAATGATTAAAGACTTACATTAATTAATGTTCCCTAAATTAATCAAACTAATTAATGATCCTTTAATTACACTAATTAATTAATCGGGTAAATAGGCACAAGGAAGAAGTTTCAAAAAATTTAGTCTAAGGGACAACAAGTTTCCTTTTTAGGTTGAAGGACACTTTTTAGTGTAAACTGAAAATGATAGTTACAACTATCATTCTGTGATTTACACTAAAAAGTGTCCTTCAGCCTAAAAAACAAACTTCTTGTCTTTGAAACTAAAATTTTAACTTTTTCCTTTAGCCTAAAAACCCCTTAATTAATTATCCTTTAATTAATTTCATTAAGTAATTATCATTTAATTACATCAATTATCCTATAATTACTTTAATTAATTTACCCCTATTTACTTAAGTCCTTAATTAATCCACGATAAACCATTGTCTTAATTAATTTCTTAATTAGGTCATTTAAATCTTATTTAAATTAAAGGAATTGAAACTAAATTTATTCAAAATCACTTGAGCCCTTTTGATTAATCAAGTATAATACACTTATCCTAATCGCTTACTCAATTAAATTGTTAAAATTTCATTTGAAACAATTAGGAATTGGATTAAACAATTAACCTAATATATACTTATTCTAACCCAACCCAATCTAAATTCAAAAACATTTATCCTTATAACTAAAAAAAATTGACTTGCCTGAAAACTTGTTCAATAATTTATTTTGAAAACTTGTTCAAATTTCCTTATTGAAACTTGGTCATTCCCATAAAAAAATTAAAAAGAAAACCCAAGCCCATGACCCAAAATCCCAAGTCCAAAATCTTCTTATTTCCTTTACTTTTCCAAATTATTTTCTTCGGCCCAAGAACATCCTCCGGCCCAACCTCTTCTCTACTATTCTTTCCTTCCTCTCCTCTCTTTTACTTCACTTCTTCTTTCCAAACTTCTACCTATTCCCAGATATCAACCACAGCGTACACGCACACGTATCCGTGAACACCCTTCTTCGGCGATCGACTCTCGCCGCCAACCGACCTCGCGAACCCCCTCGACCACCTGAACTCACCACCCCACCTAAAATTCACGATCTCACCCTTATCCGAAATTCGACAGCAAAACCAAAAGCCGCAGACAACACTATCATCCATCCTCCCCTTGCTTCCTCACCACCAACTACAATCAACTACCAAAAAACACCCATGCATTCGCCAAGGCCTCCTCCTTCAATCCCCCCTGGTCCGCACCTACCATTCCTCACCATAACGCCATAGATCGACCACAACCGTGCACCTCCCCAAGCCATTCCTGAACCCTAAATCAACTACGGCCGGTCCACATGCCGCCTAGAAAAATACGAGGCCAATTTTCCTATGCTCCCTACCCCCTAAGTTTCCTCCACCCTCGGCCTCGACTCATGATTCCCTTCGATCGCCAAAAAATCAACGAAAGACCAATTCCCATTTATCTCACTAATTCTCAACAATTACTAGCTTAAAAATATTGAATTTATTATTAAAAATCATGGTTTCTAAGCACGAATCCAAAAATATAATCAAAATTTGGAATTTAATAATCAAATTTATGACTTGAATTGATTTTTACTGAAATTTCAATCTTATCCGATAATTGCTTAATAATATTTCTTGAAATTATTTTTAAAATGGAGATTCATTAATACAAACATGCTTCCTTTAATGATTATAATTCAAAAGTAACTGAGTGAAGAGAAATTAATTTTTTGAATAATTTTGGGTCTATGAAACAAGAACAGGATCTAGAACAAACGTGCACAGTGACTTCATACTTATATATACCAGGCAAAACATCCATTTCATCAATGCAAGATATTTCAAGTCACTTTTATTATTAGTTGTTACATGCATATCATTATAAAGAAGATTTAGTCTTTACTTTTTTTTTAAAATAAAAGTTTACTCACTTGGTTTAGAAAACAGAGGATAGAGCTTTCATCTGGAACTGCAAACTTGGTTTAGATCTGATCTTCTTTATTTAGTTGAACTCGAGTTGCTACCCTGATTTGCTTCAGATGAAAGATTGAATTTGAATTAGTTTTCTCTTATATTTTTTTAGGTTTTTGGTTTGTGTTAAAAAGAAAATGAAAGAAGGATGAAAATTGAGATATGTGTTGAAAAAAAACAAACTGAATTACATATTTTAAAATGAGGAAATCCATACATATATTTACTTAAAAGATAACCATGCCACTTATATTTGCATGTTATACAAAAGCCACAAATGTCAAAACCTATAAATTTATTTTTCTTTATGTTTTTATTAATTTAAATATTTTGTTTTATATATATATTATTATTATTTTTGAAAATGGGTTAATTGATATTAAACGGGCTTTGCGGCCCAATAGCCTGAATGTACAATTACAATAAACATTCCGAGATATCATCCGACAATTCCATTACAGTCTCATCTCAAACTAACACTTTCCTAAATTAATTAGGGTTCTTTCATTTCGATAATAATGGCGACTACCAGATGTTTGCTTGATTTTCTAGCTTCACAGCCATCCACTTCCAGTTCTCCAGTTGCAGTTTTTCTTTTGCCTCTAAGCTGGTGAGTTTCTTAATCCTTCCGATGTTGATTTTCACGTCTTTGGCAATATACTCTGCTAATTCTAATTCATCTTTTTCTTTTCCACTTTTGAAAGCCCTTATGTTCCTTACTCTCCAGAGATGCCAGACAGTTGACGTCAAAGAAATTTTCACAACCTCCTTCATCAAGTTCGTGAAATCTGCCCGATTACTCAGGTGAATAATCTCAATTTCTAAGCTTTGGACCGTTTCTGATTGCAAATTTTTAAGTTTTTGTATAGCCCACACCCGTTTACTAAATTTGCAGTCGAAAAATAAGTGGTTATGAGTTTCTGTTTCTTTCCCGCATAAGTTACAGATATCTTCAATAAGAATACCCCAGCTTTTTAATCTATCTTAAGTACTCAGCCTGCCCTTGATTGCTTTATATGTAGTGTGCGCCATTTTAGGGCAATTAGATTTACTCCAGATGACATTATACCAATTTACCATTTCATAATGTTTCCTGTTTTCATTCCAGACTTCGTTCATTTTGAAATATTCTTTTTTGTTGTTTTTCCAGACCCATTTATCAACTATCTTGTTTGAAAGGATAGGGATTCCCTCTATCTCATGTTTCAGATTCCTTGTAATCAGTTGTCTTTCTGTCTCCCATTTGTTATTATATATATATATATATTTACTTTTTATTTACTAAGGTTACTTAATGTGATAAAAACATTTTTTATGTTATATACTTATACCTTTATATTTACTAATTACGTTTATCACATGTATACCTTAACGAAATATATTAAAACCTTTATTTATTCTTATTTAAATTTTACTTAAGTTATCACTAATTTAAATAATAACTATATATAAATTCTTACCTTAAGTGTTTTAAAATGTAGATTTTAACTTTAAATAACATTTGAGAATTATTATATTAAATTCAAATCAATGCTTCCTATCCACAATATATATATATATATATATATATATAATTAGAAATATCTTATGTGAAATTTATATATATATATATATATATCCATACTTTTACAAATTTCCATATATTCTACTACCCATGGCATATATATACATATATATTTACACACTTACATATTTGTATATGTATACATTTAAAATTCTCAACCTTATAAAATTTGCATATATTTATTTATATATATATATAGATATTTTATCTTGAATTAAATAGTTAAATATATTATTCACTTATCGAGAGATTTATTTTTCAACATTTATTATAGTTTCCAATCTTTATATATATATATATATATATATATCAGAATTTTATTTGTTTAACATACAAAACAGTATTTTAATAAATTTAATCTTGTTAATTACCAATTAACAGATGTCCAAAAATCTGGGTTATCATACTTACTACCTGAAAATAGTAAGATGACTTATTAATGCAAAGAGAAATTATCTTGGGGAATGGGTATTTAAGCATAGCACAACTTGAGTTTATACAAATAACGATTTTGAATGCGCACTCTCAAAGATTAATCTCATTCAATGGTATTACTAACATTATCTCTAATGGTTCATACCCCAACAATGCTAAGCTTCTTGCTTAACCTTCATCTCTGATACAAGATGTGCCGACCCCTCTTCTCGACCCTCGACAGTCTACACCAATACATCCATGGTATTCGTGCGCCGCAATTTTAAATGCAAGGGAGACAGATTATCGAGGGTAAAATAGAGGTAGAAGATAGAAATACAAATTCTCGCATTGCATTTGGCTATATAGATAGATATTACATACAACCACTCTCACAAAAGTGTATCAGAGTTATGGTATGAACTAACCCAGCCAGGAACAGTTATAACTATCTGTCCCCACATTTGCTGCTACAAACAAACTTGACATAGCGTAAAATCAAACGATGGATAGATAGATCTCCACACAAGATGCTCTAGCCCTATGCTCCAAAAACTCCTTCAAAATGCTTCCCTAAAATCATCTAAAAATGATCCTAACTACTTGGATGCCAAAATAGGGCACCTAGAGTTTAAAGGAAAAGAAAATAAACTCCAGGTCAGGCATGAGACTGATGTGAGGAAACTTAAAAGAGCGGATACTTTTGAAATTAAAGGTACATCATAAAACCATGTTTTACATAAACATGGATGAGGTATTTTCCTAATGATAACCAAAAAATTTATTGTGTAATATCATTTGATATTATTTTTTATGACATTATTTTGAAAACTATTTTCAAGTAAACATATTCAAATAGCTGAAATTGTTACCATTATTAACTTCCAGCATACTAGGCTCTACAACAAAAACCGCAAGCTCGTAGTGGAGAATGGATTTCCAACAAAAGCCATAGTAAAGGACTACCTTCTAACAGTATATCTTTAGAGGAATGTACTAAGGCCCAACTGATGTCATCTACCAACAAAAGACCGGCTTATCTCAAACTAGATAGTATGGAATATTTCACCACCCCAGTCGTTCCCGATCTATCCAAGATGTGTCTTAGTATACACCACGGTATTTAAACCCAAACGTTATAGCAGATAAAAATATATCTAGAAGGGTTGAACATATCCTAATGGTTGCAAACCACAGAGTCTTGCTGCATCTACCCTATTTTAGTCATTTTCGGGTGCGAGGTCTGAGGTAATGATTACCTTCCATGGAATATCAACTTTCAACTTTGAGTTCCGCAATGCCTTTCCTTAGTCACAGAACTGGTTTTTACAAACGTATAACTCTTGAACTCCTATGTCTTAGGAAAGGGTGTTAAGCTAAGAGAAGTTGCCTTCTTTGCCACCAAATAGATGATACGTTTTGTAGAGATTAACCAATGTGATTTAAATTGCAATGTCAGACATTCGTCTATACAAGTTGTAAAGGAATAGAACAAATCGAAGGCATCCTTCTTACTACATCCTATTTGGGAATCACCCCTAGGATCAGTAGCGATTAAATATTGTAAATTGAAGATTTTCAAAATAGAGGACTACTGCCAACATAGATATATGATATGGTAATTTCCCTGAGGTTCTAGTGGCAAGTATCCCTATATCATGAAGGTCTTCGTCTTCAATCGTCTTTATCTTTAACATATTTTACTTCAAAAATGTAAATTAGTTCAAAGTAGTTTTTAGATAGGAATCACCCAAATTCGATCTAGGTCTCTTCAAATCTAATTATTGAGAAAAAAAGATGTTAAGTATGGGTGATTTGTAAACAACATATTTATTCAGCAATATCTTTAGTGATATATATCTCTATATTCATTTTAGCATATACAGATTTATCAAACGTATATTTTTATTATTTTCTTTTATTTGTTAGGAAATATTTCTAAAGGATATCTTTTCTTTTGGACAAACTTAAATACGATCGCTTTAGAGCATCCGCACTTTCTCTTCAATATGTTCCACCCCTAGCCGAGAAGGAGAAGACAGAGGCGAGCTAAGTTCAGGGCGTTGGTTGCTCCTTCCCTAACCTTAGTTACACACCTTGTTCTACCTTTCTAGATCTTATAGGCAGAACAAACGTACTAGTCGTTTCCGCATACTCCTTTCATTATTAAAAATCATTTCAAAAAATTTTGGAAATAAAATTAAGTTTAAAAATTATTTTCCAAAATTCGTTGATAAATAGTGGAGGAATAGTGATTTTGGAGCCTTGAAGCATAAATTATACCTTCTACATCTTTTAAGTCAAAATTTATTATTTTAAACCCTTTAATATATTTAAAATAAATTTTAGAAACTTATTCCCTATTTTTAAGAATTTAAAAACAACCGTTTAAAAGATTTTACCACTTCGGCCATTTAATTGTCAAAGTGGGATTTTTCATAAAAAAAATTAATATAATCTAAACTATTTTAAATGAAATCTTGATTTTTCCTTTTCATTTGAAAAATATAGTGATAAGAGTTTGGAATGATCTTATTTCAAAGAATTCCGACTTCGAATCCATCGTATAAATGGATTTAACTTTTACGTCGTGAAATCACGAACTATCATTATGTGACGCGCCTATTTCTTGTTGTTTTCCAACTCTTTTCTTGCCAAAGTCATGTTAATGCTTTTAAAACATTTACAACTCATTTAAAACCATTTTCTCCCGTTTTTAACAGAGGTTAACAAATTATATACACTTTTGAATTTAAATAAGGAAGTGATTCCCATTGCGATTTTCGACGTGTAATTTATCATGACTTATTATGATATCAAATAAACAATCATTCAACACCCATATAACATTCAAACATGATATCAAGCAACACAACAATACAAAAGCATGTCATAACATCATCGAAAATAAGAGTAGAGAAAAGGTAGAGTTTTCTCACAAAAATTTGCTTTCCGATCTAACATTGTTACTATAAATTTGACTATAGCTTCGCTACTACTTTCCGAAACCTCTTGAAATCCATTATATCTCTACTATCGTAGAAGTTGAGATGAAAAAAATGGTGGATATGACTTATAATGGGCTTGTCCTTGTTAAGAAAAGCAGGTGGAGCTTCGCTAACTTGATTTTGAAATTAAGTGGACTATTAACTTCCGATTTCCCAACAGAATTTCGTTATTACTTTAAATTATTTCTAGCTAGCATGGAAGCCATATAAAGCTCTAAGAAGAAAAAGGAGAACATATAGAAAAGAAAGGAATGAAGTGTGAAGAAATGAGAAGGAAGCTTGGGTATTTGTAGCCTTAATTCCCTTAACATGAGCATTGTTCTTCTACTCATTTAACCCCCCTCCCCAATCACACCATTACACAAGGCCCAAAGCTATGCCATGTGCTTCCATCACTTCATGTCCTCTTTGCTTACTTCCTTAGCTCATAAGGGATGTATTTAGATGGATTTATGTCTTAAAGTGAAGATTACATTGGTTTTGGTGAGATTTTGTTGACATTACCAAAATATCTTACTGTCCATTACTTTAAAACTTGTTAAATAATTATTTATTTATAATTGTTGTATAAATTTATTACTAAGTTTATTAGTATGTTTTAAAGTGTTATAACTTCCAACATTACGATATTGACCGTTAAGCCGTTAGGAATCCGAAGTCTGATTTCCAATCACACTTTTACGTTTTTGTTAAACTATATATATTTGTAAACAAAAGTTGAAAATAAATTGGTATATTGTTATTTAATAATTAAATGGTCCTATTTAATATTTAAAATAGTTTATTTAATCATTTGCAACTAAATGTTACCATAAACTGACTTTTGTCTCTTTTATCGGTACAAGCAAAAGTTCTTATTTTTGTGTAAAAATATATCTTGAAATCTTACATAAAATTATTTGTATTATAAAAATTACTTTTTAGTATTAAAAATTAATTAAATATTATAATGTAGTGTGATCGAACCCTAGAATAATTATTTGTTCTGCACCGACAAATTTCATGGCGATCGAATATCCCATAAGATCGTGCAAGCCTGGAACGTTCGTTGGTTTAATTAAGAAAATTAAACAAAATTATTTTACTATAAATACCTCTTTACAATTAAACCCTTATTCTCTTCATTATCTTTTCTTTTCTTTATAAAACATTAGCTATCAACATTTTTGTCTTCAATCAATTAAACCAAAGCTAGATACAACGAAATTCGATGATTTTGGATTCGTTGGACTCATGTGAGTTGTATTCTTCTAGGACAAATGGTAAGGAAATCCACCTACTTAAATGATCAGGAGTTGATCTCCACTCTTATGTATTACTTGTTTATTTCCAAAAGAAACGGAGTTGAGTTTATCGAAAATCGATCGATTGTTTTTGGAGTGCTCGGTAAGTAAGACAGTGCACTTATATGAGATGGCTCGAAACCATAACCATTCCAAAATCATGTGCGTGTACTATGCATTGGAAGAGGTTTGCGATTAGTTCATGATGCTAGAATCTATATGGAGATTTAATATCTGTTGGAGAGGATCGAGAACACATGCAATTACCCGCGATCTATTTAGAATGTGCAAATCCATGTGTGATTTCGAAATCTGTTGAGATATGGGTATCCATGTATGGTCTCAAGATCTATTCGAATTGCGACTCGTATGTTGGAATGCCGAAGGTAACCTCAGTAGCAGATATGACTAAAACCAGGGATTTAATGCATAGACTAGGGTTTAGCTAACTGAAGGGTGCAAGCAACTCAACCTTAGAGAATCCCATAGCTATGCACGTGTGAGTGGTGCACTCGGCCTCGTTTCCTAGCTTTGTATTTCCAATGGTATATCAGCTAAGGATGTATGATGCTTTGAAAGGATATCTTCGATCCTTGTGCAGGAGGACCATTCTTGAGGTACTAAGGGCACCTTTGTGGAATCCTACACAATTATCGAACCCGCCTTAGCGGTTTTGATTGTATACCTATTGTTGTTGTAATGTACACTAACATGCATCATAACCGCATGATTATCTACATACCATAGACATTATTATAGCGTCACTAAATTTTAATAATAGAAATAATTTGGTTATCATCAGGTAATAACCCATCTGTGTTTATTATAGCGTGGTCTTATGGAATACCTTTATTTTTGAAGGGTTTTATAAATATAAAAATTCATATGATTTGAGTTTCTCATGCCGGTTTACCAAACTGACCTGGGTATTATTATAGTGATGGACACTATGGAGCTTTAGGACATGATATGTATGCCTTCAAGGCTTATTAACGTATTCTATTTTCTGCTGTATTACTTGTTCTATATCATCAATATTTATGAGGATAAGTTGTTATAACTATCCAGAATGATGATATGTTAGTTTAGTCAAATTAATGTATGTATATTAAAGTTTTCTTTTGGTAAAGATCTTTTGATATATTATATGTTATCGTTCCACACACGAGACTTTGATATTGTGTGCTTCTGTCTTGTTCTGTTCGTTTTCTTTTTCTCTTACCCTACATTCTGCATTTTCGGCACTTAGCTGTTCGGCACAAGAACACTATGGATGTATTAGTGTTAATATTCCGAGTAGGAAAGGCCATTCATACATTTGGTATCCGAGTTGTAGGTTAAGCAAGAATCTTGGTTTTGGTGGGGTGTAACTCATTAAAAGATAGGTTAATGGAATGCCTTATTATGAGCTAAATGTGTGTGTTTGTGTGTATGTGAGAGTGTGTATTTGTAATTGTTACAAAAATGATTTGTACTATGTCGATTGGTCTGTTGAGTGGATTATGGATTCTGATCAATACGAGTTTCTATCGTTATTGATAGGGATCTGTAAACACTAGAATAAGGTAAACCGCTATAGTTTTATTTTAGAAATTGGTAAATGGAATAATTTTATCTAGGATTATATTTTATATATAAGAGAATAATTTTCTAAAATTGGTATAGTTATTTATGATGTGTTTGTTTGTTGGGAAATGATAATATTCCAATATTACCATTTATCGTTTCATTGTGCTCGGCCAGTTTATGAGCAGTTTTACCTTTTTACTACATAGTTTAGATAGATAGTAATAGTGGTGACATTGAAACGAACACCTTGTGAAATAAATTTTACAGTTTGACTATAAGCCATTTGGTTATAATATTGGGTTAAAATTTATTATTAATAAAAGTTTTTTATTATAAATGAAATCATAAATTTGTGAAATGGTTTTATATAATAAAGTGAATTTATATAAATAGTATATAAAAATGGTTAACAAAAATAAGGTTTATAAATAAAAAGCATCTAAACTGAGAATTCGAGAACTTAAATCTCGATGTTTGTGGAAATTGTTTTTCGAAGTTTGTGAAGAGAAAATAATATTCATATTATTTGAAAATTATATATAAATAGAAATGTTTCTTAAAAGGATTTTAAAGGAAACAAAAAATACTAAACTCACTTATGTCGCAGGAAAATAATTCTTGTGATGACTACAGCATCATCACTATTGATTTTTTAGTTTCAAATGGGGGGATGCTACCATAGTAATTTTGCTTCATAGTTGTTTTGATAAAATAGATTTTAGTTTAAATACAAAAGTGTGATTTGTATACAACAGTTATAAGTATATATTATTTCAAAATGTTCTAAAATGAAATTTGGTATTTAGTTCGTAAGTTTTCTATTAAGCTACAATATGAACTTATGTATCCTATGCATTAGGGAAGTTTAGTTATGCATCTTGTTTCATCTACTGATTAGTAGTTATCAGTTATAAAAAGAAATTTTTGATGATTTTAGACAGTTACAAACTTCTGAAAGGATATAAAAATTAAAGCTAAGTGTTTTTGTAAAAATATAAAAGGTGAGATTTTATAACTATTAAATTGAAATATAGTAGAATTTAAACAAGTTGTTAAATTTATAGACCACCTTTGTTAAGTAGAACAATCGATGTTATTAACCAACTGATATACGTCTTTGCCTTAGAATTGCCTAATAAATGTAGATTCTAGTGTTGAGTTTGGATACCAGAGTTTGACTCTTCCAAGCTACTTGCCTGGCCCAACAGATAAAGAGGTCTAGAAGGTTGACTCGATGATAAGATCAAAATTTATTTGGACCTTCATCAGAATTTCTAATATGTAAAATGAATAATATTGTTTGTATATAGTCCAAGGATGCAATGGAGTGATATACAATATGAACTTTGGTTTAGAATTTTTTTAAAAATGGAGTTGTAGCTTTGTGAAATGATTATAATGTTTAATGAGTTGAAGTAAAGTTTTATGAAATGATTCATAATGATTTTAGTATACAAATGAAATATACTATATGGAAAATGAATGTAAATTAGAATTTAGAGTAATTAGTGTAATTAATAAATAATTGAGTAGAGTATGTAAGTTGTACATAGATCATTTTATTCACATGATAGTTCTTTATCAAGGACTTGAATACATGGTTTGTAGGTGATTTACACCTGTCCGAGTTAGGATTTTTCACTCGATTCTTGATGGCGAACGCTTGGTATGGATTTTGATATAATCTTGATGTTTTATGTTATAGTATATGGCTATATAAGGAAAATGTAAGTTTCTAGTCAAGGAACGGAATCAGAGCCTATACAAGAGAGGCCAAATGAGACATACTAGTTCGAAAGCGAAATTTATGTGATTGAGATAATGATCGGATTTGATGTTGTGTACGGACGATATTTGTATATCGTACGAGCTTTATGAATTTTATATGCTATGTGTGTTGCCTTGTGGAGAGTTCGGGGGGACTCTTAGAATTGTTTGGAGTAGCATGGGTGATTGATTGAGTAATATCTGAAGCTGTTGAGAGTAAGGTACGCTTAGGGAATTTTTTAGCATCCTTGTGTGATGAGAAGCCTTTGAACTTGGTGAACTATAAGTTATGGTTGCTAAAGATTGCAATACTATGTAGTATTATTACATGACTTTTTCTTTGATTGCTAGTGATTGCAATACCATTAGGTGTTGATATGTAATTTTTTCTCTTGTCGCTTGTGTTGGCGTATCGAGATGAAATATTTTAAGGGAGGAGAATGTAGCAACTCGGAATTTCAAACACTTTATAATTAAATATCGAAATTATTTACTTATTTAAATCGTGGATTTAACGTAATAAAATTAATTTAATAAGCTTATTTAAACTCATATACGATAATAAATGATAATGGTAAACTTTAAATTTATAATTAAAGTGATTAAACTTATTTTATTAATAATTCTTTTTAATTAACACGAGAAATTATCATTCTAGGGCACTGTGTAGGATTTTGACGAAGGATCCGGAATAATAAGTTGTTGTGCGCCCATAAATTTCATGGTGATCGGGCGTTCCTTGTGATTGTGCGAACTCGAAATGTTCGACAGTATAATTAAGAAAATTAAAAAACAATATTTATTTTACTATAAATATCCCTTTACACCTTAAACCCTTATTCTCTTCATTATCTTTTTCTTCCTTCATCGGAAATTAGCTGCCGCCATTTTACCCTTCAATCGATTAAATACGAAGCTAGAGGCTACGAAATTCAACAGTTTGGTTTCACTGAACTGTTATGAGTGAGAGTTTCATTTTGATGTGTGTGATAGTGGTTGCAATGTTGTTTGGTGATGCACAATTTTGAACAGTTGAGCTAAAGCTTGAGCTTATCATTAATTGAGGGGGAGATAGGCCTTAGCGTCGATGGCATTAGGTTGCACAGTGTAGGAAAATGTGCGAAGGTAGTATAGGCAAGTGTGACGCTTAGTTAGGCAGAGCGGCATTAGTTTTGTCGCATAATAAGGCATCGATCGCGAACAGCAGAAAGTGGCCAAAGGTGAAATTAAAGGAGGGGTCAAACTTGTGGTGGCTAAGGAAGCTGTTTGGTGGTGGTTGGTGTAACATCCCATATCTAGAAGACAAAAGCTAAGCGCTACAGATGCTGCAGTCATCTATAACATTAACTCTTAGTGACAAAACACAGTAATGTCAATGGTATACATAATATCAGAAGTACTTGAATATAAACAAAATCACAAATTTCGAAAACAGCATTTTACTGATTGCATTTCAAAACAATAATTCATATCCAAGTTACAAAATCCCTTAATGTTTCCCAGGCACTTATCAAATATATCAATTACAAAATAGGCTAAGAGAAATATATGACGATGCTACCATAGTTGCCAGAGTCAATATAGTCATAATTGACTTGTTACACACATTGAAATCAACAAAAAAAACCGTAACTCTTAATTAGCTATCCATCAGCCACCTGCTCATCTCTGGAAGCTTTATTCGCCAAAATTGCTAAAACCTCAACCTCAGCCTACTCAAATCAATTTTGAGCACCCGAGAGTTTACGCGAAAACAGAAACTTCGAGTCAGACATAAAACCTGATGTGAATAATACTATACATCTCGGTTTAGAAATATTAAGTGAGACCACGCTGCTTAGCGGAACAGGTTTTCCCTCACTAATATCCTTTCAAAAGCATAAATTTTGCAAATTTGAATCCTGCAACCAAGCTAGTTAACCATACTAATTATATAAATAATAGCAATATCTGTAATGCTAATAAATCAGGTAATAAATGGACTATCTGTCCATAAGTAATAAATGGACTACATGTCCGAAAAAATGTAGTTTTGTTTGGCTATCTACTAACCATTGGCTGACTCGAGCCTACCCGACAATATAAACAATTTATCTCAGATCTGTTAGACATTCTTTTTCTGGACGATCCGTCCTTAACTATCTATTAAATACTTCTCTTCTAGACGGTCTGTCCCTAACTTATCCTCTCCCAAGGTCACCTGATCCTAATGGTTTTGCAGGCTCACCAATAATCTATCTATATACAAACATATATTTCTTTCGGTGTGTAATCATAATTTTAGTCTTACCTAATAAAGCCCTACGCATTGGAATTTTATACTAAATTAGCTGGGGCTAATAGCTAATGTATAGGGCGCAACCCTACACCAACCCTATGTGGTCTTCTAATCTGAGTGATTTTCTCAGGGTTCTTTAAATTTTTCCTTGAAAATCTTTTTAAAATGATTTAAATCTTCAAATCATACATATACAAGGAAAATATACCCATTGCTTTACTCTAAGCTAATTACCATGTTATATATAGTTCTCCCAAAATAATGTTGATGAAATTATTAAGAATTTCTCATCCTTCAAAAATAAGTTAAATCTCTTTTTAATTTAAAAACATTAAGGCTATATTGCCAAAAACACTTATTTAAAACTTTTGTTTAAACCTTTAAACAACCCTACTGAAACCATCAAAAGTATCTTTTTCAAAACCTTTGAAAGTATCCCCTTCAATACAAGTAAAACCTTAGGCCAAAGGTCAAAACATACCTTTCAAAGTCATACCTTCCGAAACCATTCATTTCCATCCTTTCGAAAGTATTGAAAACATCCCCTTCGAAAGCTTTAAAACCATAGACATCGTCCTCTAAAACACTTAAATATTGCCTTTCAAAACTATTGGAAAACCTTTCCTTTTAGACCTTTCGAAACCACTAGAAAACCTTCCTTCAAAACCCTTCGAAAACATAGGGGAAACACCCTTTCGAAACCTCATTTAAAACCTTTCGAAAGCATCAAACCATTAAACCTTTCGAAACCATTTGGGTCCAAGCAAAACATGTGGAACATAGTTTTAAAAGCACTAAAACCATTTAAATCAAAACCTTTGGGTTTTTCTTTCAACAGAACATTGGGTCATAAAACAACAGGGTCAGAAGCAACTCTTTTGAAAGCTATTTCCTAAGTAAAGAAGTGATGGTGTCGAAACCATCCCTTCGAAAGCTTTGTAGAAATGGTTAAGTTTTAAAAAAAAACAAAGCGGCCCTTTCGAAACCAATCTTGGTCGAAAAGTAAAAGCGGAAGCAAGGGTTTTGACCTAGTCAAAAGCAATATTTAAAGCAAAGGCACAACCCAATCAAAACCGCACTTTCAAAACCAATTGATCTAATCGAAAGCCAACCGAGCCGAATGCTATTCAATCGAAAGTAAGCGGGTGCATTTTCATTTAAAAGCAAAGTATTGCTTCAACCACTTCGGAACCCCTGGTTTCGACCCTATACCTTCTGCCTATATCCAATTCACCATGTACCAGTTATCACATACCATGTGCATTGGTTTTGATAGAGTCAGAGGCAAAGGTAAGGAGGCGAAAGCCTGCTGTCGAAAGCATCGAAATAGTAAAAACCATGTAGATTAGTCCTTTTTAAACTATATTTTTTAACCTAACCTGCCTTGCAAGTTTCCCTTTTCTAAAAGTACTGCCAGAATTAATGATTTTGAATTATTTACAAACTACCCATTCTCTTTTTTATAAAAATATGAAACAGTCTCATACCTCAAATAATTTTATATATATCCATTAAAACAGTTAGGAAAGTTCTACAAAAATTCCAGAAAATTACTTTTAATATGTTTTCTGACATATATAAATTTCAGACCCAAACCATTAATTATTTAACCGTAAATAATTTTTAACTCAAAATAACATTTTCTTCACTAGAAAATTCATATAAATCCACATAAACTCAGAAAGTTTTGAAAATTGAAACTCATATCTAAAATATCATTTCTGGTCTAAATCAAATTCGCAAGGCATTTGGATGTCATTTAATAGGGTTTTCGTATCAAAACATGTCATAAAATCTATATGAACAACCATAAATCATCAACAATTATATATATATATATATATATATATATATATATATATATTCATTTCATCGTTCAAAAACATGGCAAATCATTGCAAATAGGTTCGGATTTCATCTTAAAACAAAAAACTATAAGAAATCTGAGGTGTAGTCCATATTCACCTTAGTTTTGTAGATTAAGGAGTTTGAGATATGAATGAATTTGATTTGATTAAGCATCTTTCTTAGATTTTCTTAATCTTCTTCCTCTTTTTCTTGTTAATGGTGGCCAGCCTCAAGTGTGAAAATTTTTGACAAATGAGAAACGAACGTGTGTGGAGATAATATACAGCCAAGGTTTAAGGATACAGAGATGGTCTCTTTTCTATTTTACCCCTCCTCTATTTCTTTGATTTTTGGCAAGGCCGACGGGGTTAAATTGTCCCCTACTATATTATTGATCCACTTGGGGGGAAAGAAAAACAAAAGGTACCAACATAACACGAAGGTAAGGTACGCAGATCAAAATGCAAGGGTGGAACGAAAATAAAAAAAAACGAAAAAACGAAAAAATAAAGAAACACTTGATTTGCAGCCACGTCAACAAACAAATGCATCTTTACCTAGGTCGAATGGCAGATTGGCACTAACTATGCCTTTCCTCTCTTCATGAATAATTAGATCATCCAACATTCTCTCAGTTTTTCTCTTTGCATTATTGAAAATTCTATTATTCCTTTCTAACCAAAATGACGTATAAACTTTTTAAAAGGAATCCCATATATTTTGGAGCGAGTATTCCTCAAAGCAGAAACCCTAAACATTATCTCCCATTCATCAAGCGTGCTCATCCTAACATTCTGGATCCCTATGGAATTTTTGACTTTAAGCCACATTATTTTAGCACTTCGGCTATCAAAATATAGGTGTTTTATCGTTTCAGGTTGCTCATTACAGTAGGAGCTTCTGACAGTCATATTGTTCATACCTTTGCTAACTAACTTCACAAGTGTAAATAGTGCATTGTTATTGAACTTCCATAATATGAGATTTTCCACCATAGAACTTTCCTTCTCCATACAGTAGCATGCCATTTGCATTTAGGTTGCGCATTATTACCAGATAGAAACATGTAGGCAGTCTTAATAGTGAATTTTGTTTCAGCCGGTCCCCATGTTAATCTTTCGATGTAAGAAAATCTTAGTTCCATTGCCTCAATGATGTTTCATATAGCAGATATGTCCTGATTTGAGTTCGTTGGTAAGTTGACTCTACCATGGGCAACGTAAGAGTTAACAAGAGCAAGCTCACTTACTCCAGATTGAATTAATTCAAGGCGATAAACCATGGATCATCCCAAAAGCTAACGTTATTATTGGGAGTAATGATATACCAAACAATAGGCAGGATTTCTTCTCTCAACTTGAATATATTGCGCCTTGTCCAACTGATATTTTGAGGTGGTAGCATCTTCCATATGTTTCTTCTTTTGTGACATGCTTATGTGACCATTGCACCCATAAGTTATCATTAATATTTATGAAATTGTCAATGTACTTGGATATAACGGCTTTATTTCACCGAGATAAGTTTAGAACACCAAGTCCTCCTTTTTGCATGGGCTTCTCTAGTAGTCTGAAAGCAACAGGAGCCATGTATCGACTGTGTACCTCCATTCTAAAAGAAATTCAGTACAGCTCTTCTTATCATTTTAGTCAGTTTTTAGGGGAGCACGAAAGTTCTTGCCAAGTAAACTGTTATAGAGAATATCACTGACTTGATTAAAGTGAGTCTTCCAGCTTGACTTAACTTTCTGGAAGACCAACACTCTAATCTTTCTGTTATTTTTTCGAAAAGTGGGAGACATAGATTTGTGGTAATTCATGATGTTGCCAGAGGAATTCCTTAATAGGAAACAGTCTCATTTCTATGTCCTAGTTCAATGCAATTGAATACTGTTTCCCATTTTTCATGCTCAATTCCTGCTAACATGATGTCAGATTTTTCCATGTTGACCTTGAGTCAAGTTATGTTGTGGAAAAGTTCAAGATCCCCAAGGATAGATGTTATTGCCTGAAGCGCGGGTTTACAAAAAATGACTATATCCTCGGCGAACACGAGAGTGGTTATCTGTGGATCTTTGCATTTTGGGTGTAGTTGAAAGAGCTTCCTCTTAACAAGGTCATTAAGAATTCTGGTTAGAAGCTCCTTGACAGTGATAAAGATATAAGCTGACATGCGGTCTTCCAGTCTAATTCCATGTTTGCTACCAAAGTATCCAACATTGGAGCCATTTAATTTGATCGAAAAGTTAACTTGGATATGCAAGAGTATATCCATGTAATAAAGTGTTTTGGGAAATTCATGCAGCCCATGATACGAACTATGGCATCCCAGTGAATCGTGTCAAAGGCTTTTACTAAGGCAATCTTTAGTAAGCCTCTCGGGGAGATGGAGCAATTTTATAGCCATGAAGTAGCTCGTGAGTGACAAGCACATTGTCAAGAATGTTTCTATTAGGCAAGAAGGCTGCCTGATTTTGTGAGATGAACTACGACAGTACAACTTTCATTCTAGAAGCAATAACTTTTGTTGTGCATTTGTATATAATGTTGCAACAAGAGATGGGGTGATATTCATGGACACTGTTAGCATTTCTTGTCTTGGGAATCAGGGCAATAAAAGTATTTTTGAAGTTCTTTGTCATTTCTCCCTTTTTTTAAAAAATTTTTAACAGCTCTTACTACATCTCCTTGAACGATTGTCTAGCATGAAGTGTAAAAAAAGGCATTAAATCCATTAAGATCACTACTAGAATCTTTATTTAGGGAGAACATGGCCTATTTTATTTCTATGGCAGTTACTTCAGAGTTGGACACCTGATATCTCATTACTGAGTCTTGGATGGATCATAGGGTTGATTTCCTCAATCTTTGGGAAACTGTTTTCAGAGTTGCCGAAAAGGTTGATGAATTAGGTTATCAAAGCATTTGTTATGTCCTTGGGTTCTTGGTGTAGAATACCACCTTCATCACGTATTGTACAAATGTTTTGTTGAGTTTGCTTGGCTTTAAGGGCAGCATGGAAGTAAGCGGAGTTACGATCTCCTTCGACCCTCCACTTAATTCGAGCCTTTTGTTTTAACATTTCATATTCTTTAAGAAGAGTGATACAACCTATAATGCACCAGCAGCAAGACCGTCACGTAATATTAAGTTGCCTGCTAAATACAAGGATTGAGATGCACCAGAAAAGATATGGAAATACGTTGCACTGTTGCAGCAGAAAATAAGAACTCAAAACCGTTTTTCTTTTTTCTTTATTTTGGTATCTTTTCTGATATATAGCAGAGGCACTAACAAATTATAGCCACTATGTAAGCTTCTAGATGCCATGTGTCAAACTTTGAATGGATGTAGTAGCTTTATATTTGCTAGTGGATGAATGAAAATGGGCAGCTGGGAAAAATATTTCTATTCTTATCTAACTGAATTCTTCCTCTCTTCATCTTCTTCCCTCTTCTCCGCTTAATTTTTTCTTCTCTGTAAAACTCACACGTAGCATAGACCATATCAATTTGGTGCTTTCACTCCTCGTCTCACATCCTCCCAAATCAACACCATGACCCGTCTTGAAGAACTAGCTTCGCAACTCAACCACCAACAAACCACCATCGACTCCATCTCAGTCACACTTTCCAAACAAGAAACTGCCCTTGCCGATTTGCCTGATATTAAAAACTCACTTGCCACACAACACCTCTCTATACAGCAACTCACCAAAACCATAGCCGAACTAACGTCCAGATTTCCAGCTCCACCTCCTTCCCCAAACTCTGAAACTGCCCAGAGATCACCACCACCACATCCTCTACTCACAACACCTCTTCATCCACCACACCATACCTCTCACTTCCCACACCCACCACAAGCCCGAATTCCCAAATGCGAGCTTACCCACTTCGATGGATCAAACCCATTAGAATGGATTTTTCAAACGGAACGATTTTTCTCTTACTATGCAATCCCGGATGACCAACGTATCCATCTCGCTAGCCTCTACATGACTGGCCAAGCCTTAACATGGTACCAATGGATGTTCCGAAACAACCAATTCACCTCATGGAATAACCTAACCATAGCCATCGAACAACGCTTTGGACCCTCCACCTTCATAAACCCACAAGCCAACCTTTTCAAACTCCGCCAAACGACCACCGTCGAGAACTATCAATCCCAATTCGAATCACTTAGCAATCGAATCACAAACCTTCCACATGACGCTCTACTCAACTGTTTCATCTCCGGCCTAAAAATCAATATCCGCAATGAACTACAACCTTTCAAACCCAGTTCCATATCCGACGCAATCGATCTCGCCAAACATCTCGAAAACAAAATCACCGAAACAAAACAATTCCAAAACCGCCTGCCTTACACTCGCCCACAACAACCTCCTCTGCTGTCCCTACCACCTATCCCGGCTCCAACTCCACAACCAAATCCAAACTATCCTCTCAAGCGTTTAACCCAAACCGAACTCCAAAACCGCCAAACTAAAGGTCTATGCTACCACTGTGATGAAAAATATTATCCAGGCCACAAATGCAACAACAAACGAATACTCTTACTCTTACCTGACGATGATGACAACGACAGGGAACCGGAACCTCCAGACGCAACTGATCAACAATCAATCTCTGATCCATCCATCTCCTATCACGCACTTGTGGGATCTTCCTATCCTCGCTCTCTTCGACTTCGTGCCCATATAAACAACAAACCCATTTCCATCCTCGTTGATTCGGGGAGTACCCATAATTATCTCCATCCAAAGATCGCACGCTTTCTAGGGCTTCGTGCGGAGAGACAACAGTATTTCCTTGTCACGGTTGGTAATGGCGATAAATTACAATGCCAAGAAGTGTGCCGCCAAGTCATAGTACAGATCCAAGGAAACAATTTCATTACCGATTTCTTTCCCTTGCCGATTTCAGGAGCTGAAGCTGCATTTGGGATTCAATGGATGCAAGACTTAGGCCCGATTACGTTTGATCATAAAAAAATGGTTATGACGTTTATCTACAATACAAAACCCATTACTCTATTGGGCCAAGGAAATGCAAGCCCAACCGAAGTTTCTCTTCAACAGCTGAAGCGTATGCAGACTACTACTTCAATTTCCTCCTATTTTCACTTAACACCCAAGCCCACTAAACTGCCAACCATACCCACCTTGTTAGAGTCCGAAAATATGCACCCAGATATTTACCACATTTTGGCACAATACTCCAATATCTTCAATAAACCAACCACCCTTCCTCCCCATCGCAACCGTGACCATCACATTAGCCTTCACCCAAATTCTCCACCCATTAATGTTAAACCATACCGCTATCCGTATTACCAAAAAAACGAAATCGAGTCACAAGTAAGGGAAATGCTCCAAAACCAAATAATCATACCATCCACAAGCCCTTTTTCTTCCCCCGTACTCCTCGTCAAAAAAAAAAAGACGGCACGTGGCGCTTTTGCATCGATTACCGTGCCCTTAATGCTATCACCATTAAGGACCGATTTCCTATCCCAACGGTTGATGAATTATTAGACGAATTACACAGATCTACGTATTTTTCGAAGCTTGATTTGCGTAGTGGTTATTTTCAAATCCGGGTTCACCCACCCGATATTCCAAAAACAGCATTTCGCACGCATGAAGGACATTACGAGTTCTTGGTCATGCCTTTCAGCCTCACAAATGCTCCGTCCACTTTTCAAGCTACAATGAACGATATTTTCCGCCCACATCTCCGAAAATTTATTCTCGTCTTCTTCGACGATATTCTTGTTTACAGTAAATCATGGGATTCTCATCTCATACATTTACAAGCTACCCTAGACATCTTGGCTAAACAGAAATTTTATGCAAATTATTCTAAATGTATATTTGGAGCTACAGAACTTTACTATTTGGGCCACATCATTTCAAGAGATGGAGTTCATGTTGACCCAGCAAAAGTAGAGGCCATCATTAATTGGCCACAGCCTGCCACCGCCACTGCTATTCGAGGTTTTCTGGGCCTCGCAGGTTACTACCGCCGCTTCATTCGAAATTATGCACATATAGTCAGTCCTTTAACTGACTTGTTAAAAAAAGAAAATACAACATTCTCGTGGCCTATGCAAGCCCACGATGCTTTCTCTGCCCTCAAAAAACAATCACAACTGCTCCTATATTAGCCCTACCTGACTTCTCCCAAGATTTTGATCTGCATACAGATGCGTCTGGCGTGGCTTGTGGCGCCGTGCTATCTCAGTCCAGACACCTCATTGCCTTCCACAGTCAGAAACTACCACCTCGCCTTCAACGTTCATCAACTTATGCACGCGAAATGTATGGTATAATTTCGGCTGTTCAAAAATGGCGCCACTACCTCCTTGGTCGTCACCTTACCATCACCACGGATCACCAAAGTCTCCGGCAATTGCTAACCCAACCTATTCAAACACCCGAGCAGAAAAAATGGCTTTCAAAACTCATGGGTTTCGATTTCACTATACGGTATAAACCAGGAAATACAAATACGGTGGCCGATGGACTTTCTCGCTGGACGTCAGCAGCGACAATGACCGCTTTTTCCTCTCCTACTTTCGATTTCACTGACTGGATTCGCTCAGCTCTACTACTGGATAACAAAGCCCAGCAACTCATTGATGCTTCTAAGTCAGGTGATATTTCTAAACCACAATTTCATTTCCAGGATGGTCTATTATTTAAAGGAAATAGAATATACATCCCAAACGATTCAGCACTTCAGCAAGACATACTCCAAGCTTATCATGCTTCAAAACTGGGAGGACATTCAGGAATTAAAAGCACCATGGCCAGAATCGCATGTAATTTCTATTGGCCAAAACTTATAGCGTCGGTTCGGAACTTCGTGCAAAACTGCTCTGTCTGCTTACAGACTAAACCAGACAATGCTGCGCCTAAAGGGTTATTGCAGCCCTTACCCATCCCTAACCAAATATTTGAAGATATCTCAATGGACTTTATAACTCATTTACCACCATCTTCCGGCAAGACTTGTATATGGGTAATCGTTGACCGTCTCTCCAAATATGCACACTTTGTTGCATTATCAACCTCATTTACTGCTATTCAATTAGCATTTTACTTCGTCCACGAATACGTTCGCTTGCACGGATTTCCTCGTTCTATAGTCTCGGACCGTGACCGTGTCTTTATGAGCCAATTTTGGAGAGAGCTTTTCCGTTTACACGGGACACAACTCAACATGAGTAGTGCATATCACCCCCAAAGCGATGGGCAAACGGAGATTGTTAACCGCTGTTTAGAAACTTATTTACGAGCACTAAGTGGCGACGTACCATCGCAATGGGTAAAATGTCTACCTTGGGCGGAGTGGTGGTATAATACGTGCAAGCATTCTTCTATTGGCATGTCACCATTCCAAGCCGTATACGGTCGGCCACCACCTATCATCGCTGACTACATCCAGGGAAATTCTCCAGTCCATGAAATTGAGGAGTGGGAAACAACTAGAGACCACATACTAAGAACAATCAAAGAGAATTTACAGTGAGCACAAAACCGGATGAAACAACAAGCGAACCAACATCGCCGTGATATAGAATTCCCCGTCGACTCTTTGTCTTTGTGAAGCTTCACCCCTATCGTCAACTCTCCGTCCGACCCACTCAACACAAACTTTCCAAAAAGTATTTTGGTCCCTTCCAAGTCATTGAAAAGATTGGAGCAGTAGCCTACAAACTTCTCTTGCCACCCGAAGCTCGGATCCACCCAGTTTTCCACATTTCGCTCCTCAAACTCTGCCCAAATCCACACAACATCACCCCTACACCACTACCCCCATCCCTTACTTTACCCACCAACCTTGAAGACAAGGTCGACCTTTTAGGGGGAGGCGATGATACAACCTACAATGCACCAGCAGCAAGACCGTCACGTAATATTAAGTTGTCTGCTAAATACAAGGATTGAGATGCACCAGAAAAGATATGGAAATACGTTGCACTGTTGCAGAAGAAAATAAGAACTCAAAACCGTTTTTCTTTTTTCTTTATTTTGGTATCTTTTCTGTTGTATAGCAGAGGCACTAACAAATTATAGCCACTATGTAAGCTTCTAGATGCCATGTGTCAAACTTTGAATGGATGTAGTAGCTTTATATTTGCTTGTGGATGAATGAAAATGGGCAGCTGGGAAAAATATTTCTATTCTTATCTAACTGAATTCTTCCTCTCTTCATCTTCTTCCCTCTTCTCCTCTTAATTTTTTCTTCTCTGTAAAACTCACACGTAGCATAGACCATATCAAAGAGCTTCAGTGTATTATTTGGTGGCTTCAGTCTCCATAGCAGACAGCATGGCATCATCCTTGTTCCTTTGCATATTGTCCTCAATTGCATTGAGTTGTGCCTTCAGAATATCAGATTGTTTTGATCCGGCTCCAAATTTTTGAGTGGACCAAGCTTTCAACCTCTCCTTTGCCTTTCTAAGCTTTTTCTCCAATACAAACATTGGGTTCCCATACTTAGGTTTAGACCATGTCTGTTTAATTTTTATCATAAACTGAGATTCATGCACCCATGAGTTAAAAAAATTAAAACTTGATTTTCTTTTCATGACAGAGGCTTCCAATTGGAGAATTTGTGGAGAATGGTCTGATAGTAAGGGATTAGGGAGACGGTTAAACAAGGATGGCCACTTGGTTAGTGTGGGTTGGTTGCCAAAGATGAAATCTACCTTAGAGAAGGTTCTACATCCTATTCTCCGTTTGTTATTCCAAGAGAATGTGGCTCCAGTGGTCTTTATTTCGATAAGGTTGGGGTGAAGGATAGCCATGTTTAATGGTTTAGCTTCGGTGACAGATAGAGGGTTCCCTCCAAATCTATCAGATAATCTTAAGGAGCAGTTGAAGTCACCTCCAACGATACATGGGTGGGTTTCTTGCCTAAGAAAAGGGATGTATTGGAGGAAGGAGGTTCTAGAGTTTGCGAAACTTTCAGCATATACAAATGTAAGATAGCAGGAGGTGAGATTTTGGTTGAGGATAGCATGGCAGTGTATTAATTGTTTAGAGGAGTCGATGGAGGATAGGCTAAGCATGGATGGGTTATATAATATTTCTGCCATATGGAGCATATTCATGATTGTGGAGTATTTTCCAGAGACGTCTGATGTACTTTGCAACTTTGGTTGATTATTTCAAGCTAAGCTTGGTTTCAAAGAATGCTAGAATGCATACGTTATATTATTGGACTAGTGTGTAACCCGTGCGTTGCATACGGTAATGTTGTTAAAAAATAGTATTTTTATTTTAATTATCGCTAAAAATATATTCTATGATGCAATACATGATAAATTTATTATGATATATTAATTATAAACCAAAATGACTTACGACGCTCAAATATAAAGTTGAGGGTTCAATACTCGCTTGCTACGTATCTCTGTAAAAATTAATATCCTAAATAAAGAAAATTATAAATTAAAATTGTTAATACCATATATATGTTAATAATTTATGTTATGTGATATATATATTTTATATGTATGAGTGAATAAGTAACTTCACCATTTTATTAATATGATTGTTGTATATATATTGAATTGTCATCTTTTTAAAGGATTTATAAATTGATTAATGAACATTAAATAATTGAATTTGTTCGAATAATTTGAATTAATGATCAACGTAACTAATTAAATATAAGAAGATAAATGTAAAAAAAGTTGAAGAAAATTGAGAAGAGTTTTGTACAAATTTTCAATTGAGAAAAGCATAGATCTTATGGTTAGCTTATCTACATGTGAACTTTTGTTTTTGAATTAGCATGTAAACTTTTATTCATTACTAAGTTTTCACTTTTAAGCAATTTTATCCTTACAGTTAATCATAGATTTTATGTTCTTATAAGAGGATCATATTTACAACTTTCATAATTGCAAAACAATGTTATGTAGTATTTAGTTGAGTTGTGAGTTGGGTATAATTTGATAGCGCGTTGAAAGTGAGAATGTTTATATAATTTATTTTTTATTGATGTAATCTGTGCGTTCACATTGTAATATTGTAAAATATAAATTTATCTTTTAAAGGTTGTTAAAAATGAAATTATGTTATGTAATGTACGATATTTTTTTTTGGGATAAATGAATTACAACTTCAAAAGAGTTATTATTATTTATGGATGTATACATTTTATGTTATATGATTTAAATATTTTCATATATTCGAATAAAGAAGAAATAATTTTATCATTTTTCTCATTTATGCGAATATTGTATATGCTAAAATCCTCGTATTTTTAGGATTTATTAGATGGATTAATAAATATTAGTTAATCGTCTTTATTTAAATAGTTTAAATTTAAGACGGCATAATTAGTTAAATATATGGACTTGATGTAAAATATTAGAAGATAATTGAGAATGGTTTATAAGTAACTGTAAAAATTTAAATTTTTAGATATTTGAAGTAATAGAATTTTATAGTGTAATGTATGATAAACTCATTTAGTAAATAAATTATAAAATAAAGTTATTATTATCATTAATTTGTGTAATTTATGTTATGTGATTTGTATATATTTGCATCTTAATGATTTTTTTATATCAGTTTGTTGATGCGCATACAGTACGTAGAATTTATAATAAATATTAGTTGACTAAGCTGATCGATTGGTTTAAATTTTGGATAATGTAATTAATTTAAATGTGTGGAGTATAATGAAAAATTTCATGAAAGAAGCATGGAAGATTTGTAAATAATTGTAAATTTTTTTAAAAGTGGGTATTTGAATGTAAAATAGTATGAAAAGTTTAATATTATAATTGTGTAGTGGTAAATAACAGGATTTTGAAAACAAAAAAATATCTACTTAGAGAGAAGTAAGGAGAACATAGATAATTCCTAAAAGCAAGGAGAGAGCTTTAAATTCTTCCGCTTTACTATTATTTAATAGATTAATAGATTGGGTTAACTCTTTTTTAATTCATTATTTAAATGTCATGGCTACCCCTTCATTAAATCAAATCTCAATTCCTTAATCGACACATTATTATATTTAATTTAATTTAATTTAATTAATTAAAAATCCTAAATAATGTTACCAAAAGTATAGGGTGTTACAGTTGGAAGCGTCAAAAGTGGCCCAGGTAAAGATCAACCTTTGTAGACAGTAGGTGGGCTTCAGGCCCCGATTGTCGTAGTCTGGTCGAACTATAAATGGTAGGGGTTGATGTGTTGAGCTCGTGAAGAGAAGTTCGATGGAGAAGATGGCTCGTCCACCAGAGCTCTATGTCATTGGGTTTATATGTATGGTAATGGGGTAGCGTGTGCATATTTCATTGAGTTGTTTTACAGAAGTTAGGGAAGAAGATGATTATGGTGATTAGTAATTTGATTAAGCTAATTAATTATTAATTTAATCTCAAATCTTGTAAAACCCATAACTTTTGCTCACGAGATCTAATTGAGATGCAGTACTTTGCATTGTTCTTATAGGAGTGTTATCTATTCACTAAAGTTGATTTCGTCAAGTTTGAAGCTAGTGGAATTTTGAGTTAAAATCAAACAATGTTCTATTTTAGACCGAGCAGGAATGCATAACTGTTGGCTAGAATTTTGGTGAGTTTGCTCACCAGTTGATTTGTATGTTGTTGTGATATCATTATTGTTGTATTAAATATAAGTTGTATAACAAACAATGTAAGTTGTTACTTTTGGACCCTCATCTATACTATTATATTATTAGTGAGTTTGATTTCGAAGCCGCAGAAGCCCCCTTGGTATTTTGAGAAATGAAGCGTCACTACAAACAACGCGTGCTTTCTTTCTTCTCTTAGTACGCTTTTCATTTGTTCTTCCTCCCTCCGCTCTTTTGACTTTAATTCTACCTTTTCTCTCATATCCATTTCCTCCCAAATTACCCTAATTTTTTTCGATCTGCTGACATCCGACTCCAATTCACAAAACCCTAACCCTAATTCGTCATCTCACCCTTAAGATCTCACCTTCAACTACATGTGCGAATACCTCAAACTGCTTTTCCAATGAAAAGGCAAGGAAGTGGCCATGTCGTCATCTTTGGTGCCACCTCCAATTGAGCGTGATTTTTGTAGCTGAAACGTGGGAGTATGGATAAATTCGAACGGGAAGTGTTGAATTTAAGTTGTATTTTCCAGCATAATAATCATGTGCCTTTGTTGACATCCAATTGAGGTAAGGGATTTTTTTTCTCTGTTGATTTTGATTTAAACCACCAAGTGGCCATAGATATGACTTAGAGCTCCCTTTATTGCCTAATTTTTTAAATCTTGAAATGTACTGATATAGGTTTATGAATAATCTATAATAGATTAGGTTACAATTTTTTCAAACGAAGCTATATAGATTGTCAGTTAGAAACAAATATTAAAATTTTCCTCATAAATTTCCATATTATGTATTTCACCATTGTACACGTTAATGATAACTTGAATTAGGGTATAGCCTAGAAATCCAATGCAGATGTTGAGAAATTGAGTTTATAGTTCTATAAAACGCAATCAATGAACTGATTGCAGTGCAGACCATAACTTTTGAATTACAGTATAATTATTATTTAACATTGAAAGAAATTAAAGTCTATATTCATTGATGATAGTTTCTTTTGGCAATTCACCCAAAGATTCATAAAATTGCATAGTGGTCATAACTTCAAATCTTGACTACCTTTTCATTTCTAAATTAGGCTCATCGATAAAATAAAGTCCCATGGACCTTTTGTTCTTTAACCTATTAGCTTGCTTTGTTTTCTACATCTAAGGTTAAACTCCACAATTCAATGAACAACGCTACCTTTTCAAATTTAAAATTCCTTTCGACTGAAAATTGGAATGAAATAATTATTTTTTATTTCCTTGCCTTATAGGGTAATCAATTTGTATATATTGTTTATTTAGAATTTTTTTTGATTTTATGAAGCTGCTATGGTTGTAAATGACTTTGAGTTCTTGAAGAATTGACATTTTTTACTGGATAGTGTTTACGTTTTTGTGCGAGTAGAAGTAGTCAAGTGATTCTTCTTGCTCATATAAGAATAAATTCTGATTATTACTCAATCCCACCTCAAAAAATGTATGGACAAATAGGTTAAGATGCGATCTCGAAGCCCCATAATTTTTGATCTGTGTTTAAAAGTCGAGATTATTAGACATCAATGAAAGATCATTGCTTTTGGTAATGTTTATTAATATGCAATTCTAATCTCTAACTCTTTGTGCCACAAACAAGAGTTATTTCCTATTTACAAAAGTGGATGATTGTTAAAAATACCATTGAAAGTTGTGTTTTTTTTACTAAGATTATTTTATTCTATACGATACATTCTTGAAATGACACATATACTAAATATGAAATAATGAAACCATCATATTTTTATATGATATTTTGGTATAACATGGATTCTGAATGACATATATTTTTCCTTTAGTTTTCACTTAAATATGTCACAAAATGGGAAGATCATATATTTGATCGAATTGTAATTTTTCAACAGAGACAACACTTATTTTGATAAGAAAATGCTTAAAATGACAGCCAACATTTATTTGTTCATCATACACTTTCTTTACCTACTTTATTTATATTAGTGTATCTATTTAAGTAGTATAATCTCATTGTTATTCTGCAAAAATAAAAAGTGCGTTTGAATTTTTCATATAATTTATTACCATGAAATTATGTGTAACCTTATTTTGATATATATTTTACTACTTCTATTAATGTTGCCTCTTTAATCTAACCATGAAATTACAATAAATAAACTTCTACTTTAACCCAATTCTTCGAAAATGAGCATTTGTATAGTTAGTTATAATACTGAGTTTCTGCTATAGTCTGACGAATAATATGAGATCAGGTACAATTATTCATTTTTTGGCTACAAAACAACATCAATATTTTTGGTACCAAAATCCCCAAAGTATGGAAGAAAAAAACTAGCCACTTAGCCTAATTTGTAATGTTATTGTTATTGTCATTTCTTATAAATTTAAGCAAACCATCATCCATCCAAAATTTGAGGTATATCCTTAGTGCCTATCAAATTCCCAAATATTTGACCGCGTTTCACAATATTTTCAAGCATTTTACTACTAACAAACGTTGATGCATGATAGTGTGTCTATATGGTGTATAATTAATAATATACTGCTCCTTAGATTATCAGGGTTTGTTGAATGTTATTAATAAATCTTTACCATGTATAGCCTAGCAACAATTAAACACATACCCATGGACGATTACAAAACTTACTCAGAGGTATATCCCACTAAGTACATCTTTGTTAGGAGCCATCTAATCAAATGAGTAAATCAAATTCAAATAAGTCTAATTATGCACCTATGACCTATGGCAGTTCTCATATTAAACCTCAATAAAATAAACACTTTATTATAATTCTTATTATGCAACAAGACCATTATTAATTTCTCAGACCATGCAAAAAATCTAGAAAGTTCGTGTTCATAAGGGAGAGATTGATTTCGTAACCTAGACTACTAAGGGTGACTATTCTTGTGTTATAAGTTTCCATTTTCATGCACGTAATTTCGGCAATACAACATTCTTTTCAGAGAATTTGACATATGCATCTTTATATAAGTACAAACTACATCATGTATGAATTTTTATTATTATTTAAACTCATATTCAGGAATGAAACTTTCTTAATTTCAGTAGAGACTGGATATGTCTAGTGCCAAATGATTTTACAAATTGTCCCTAACTTCCTTTAATTCGTCCAACGAACCTTTTTTTTGCAAATTTTATGGCTTACATCAATGTTTTAAATTAAAGATTTAGTATTCGCTTGGTGCTAGCTATTCAAAATGCAACATTTTATTCTGTAAGATGGTTTTATTAGAGAAGGCACATTCAACCTTTTTTTATTAAGGAAGCTTTTAGTTAGGAAAATTGTTGGTGCAAAAAGAACGTATAGAAGTGAGAATAAATAGCTTTCCAAAACCATTTTTTGAAATGTTAGGAGAAGCCTAACATTTTTAGTGGATGACTATAATTGTAATATCGCTATTAACCTGCATCTATTTAACGAGTACATGGCAATTACCGCATTATGCTACAATGGACATTGTATGTCAGCTATATGAAACTTTTGTAAAATGTTTGAGTGCACATTGGTAGAATAAAGGCACAAACAGCTATCGTAATTGGTTTTTAGTGTGTGGTTTGAAAATGAGATATTTTGATTTCATTTTCTTAGCGACACATTTAATTTATGAACCCATATGCTACAATGAACATTGTATGTCAGCTATATGAATTTTTTGTAAGATGTTTAAGTGCACATTGGTAGAATCAGGGCATAAATAGCTATCATATTTGGTTTTTAGGGTGTGGTTCGAAAATGAGATATTTTTATTTCATTTTCTCAGCGACACATTTAATTCATGAACCCATATCATCATTATTAGTAAGAAATCACATATTTTCCCTGATGATATTAATATTAATGTAAAACACATGTACTATATATATATCTTTTATTCATACATGGACTATGTTTTTTGTATTCTTTCTTTGTACCTGATCTTTTTGTGTTGTTTATCATCATTGGTTGTAGAAATGGTGTTCATGGTACAGAGAATAAATACGCAAAAATTATGAAATTCCATATGCACATACAAACATACATACGCATATGCATATAAATGTATGTACTGCTTGGCACATGGTTAGTGGACATGACTAGATAGATGTACCAAAGACCAGTTATTGAATGGTTTGTGAAATTAAGTTTTGTTCAGTACATTTCACCTACATTTATTTCTAACAAGTCTAGCTGAAAAGGAGATTGATCCTCACATTCATATCTGCATGAAAATAGAAAGAAATATAAACTTAAAACAATTAATAACCAAGAACATTTTCAAGTAATCTGTCTTAAGGATGATGAAGTTTTAATCATTTCTTTATTTATTAGAGATTTGAGATATCCAAAATTTTCACATATATTTTGTTCTAAAAAGTGAGGAGCTTTAATATATTCATATTGTTCAACAGGAAGGAAGGAAGAACCAATTTATGACTCCAGAGAAGTTGTATGCATAAAATAAAATAAGGTACCACAAACATCTGTACCCACTCTAACAAAAAACCCATATCAGGTAACTTTTTTATTTTTTATTTGTATGATTTCGTCTTATTATTAAATGACCGACTTATAGGTAGAAAACTAACAGGTAATCAACATTTTTTATATTTAAAGTTATTTTGATTTCGGTGTGTGAATATGATAAATTTATCAAAATTAAGTCTTGAATATGATAGATGTACTCTATTGAACAAGTTACAATGTATTTTTTGTCTGCATAGTTCAGACAAATTGACATCATTTTTATATGAAAGGCAAATAGAGTGAGGTCTAGGGATGATTTGATTAATAGGTAGAATGCTATGTGAGGCCGATGAAGAGTAACAAATTTTTTATTTGAATTATGACGTCAGATACAAGTGTAAGTGGTATGTCATTTCGGTGAGAAATCACTCTTATTTTAGTTCCTTTCTACGCCAAGTATGCTGAAACAGATGCAGAATGTTTTCATTGCAAAGAAGATAGAGCAGAAACTGCATATTCTAATATTTTCAATTTATTGCTTGAACTGTCTCTGCACCAAGCAGGTATACCCTGATTTCTTTTGATAATTGTAATTGGTGAATCCCTATATACATTTCTTTTTCTCATGCTTAATGTTATCATTATGGCGTTCTTCATTAATTTTTAATATACGATGAAACATCCTCTATATATGTTAACGTTATCAGATATAGATAAACCGTTTACAACAATTTTGCATTTTTTGGTTTACTACTTAATTTTCATTTTATGGTATACTATCACTGTAGGAATCAATTGTTTGTTTTTATATTCAGTTTCTCCTTATAGTTTGTTTATTAGTTACTTTTGCAGTGAACAATTAATCATGCTATCAACAGAGATTTCCTCTTAATACCTCAAGCTCATCAACAATCAATACTGATAATAATATATCATGAGAATTGGATGAAAAAAGAATTATATTGAAATTATGTGTATATATGCTAGAACGTTATATGTTATACTAACTTTGTCCTTTAAATTTCTTAAGTTACTTTAAAGCTATGTTACTTTAAATTTCTTAAGTTACTTTAAATTTCTTAAGTTACTTTAAATTTCTTACATGTCCCAATATTATAATCGAAATTAACACTTTTACATGGTATGTTAAAAATTCTTATATTAAGTCCGTACAGGTATACATTGTAATAATGTAATAAATCTTTGCATTTGAGTCTACTCTATCTTCTACCAATGTGATTTCAATAATTCTCTTTCTAATATATGTCAGGTTATTACTCTATATATATTGGAATATATTTGATTCCAATTATTATAATGTTTGAAATGTCAATTGTTTGAACCTGCATATTTTTGAATCTAGCATTTGCATTGTGCATTAATGATTTAGGCTAAACCGTCAAATTTTAAAGTTCCTAATGAAATAGTGGATATAAGGAAAGTGCTAGAAATATACTATTTCTTTAGCCATGATTTTAGCTTTGCAGGCAAATTTGTTTACTGAAGTAGGAGATAGTAAATACATCATTGTTGTGTTTGAAATGTCAATGTTTTCTGAACCTATAGATTGAATCTACCCTTTTGCATTTTGCATTAATGATTTAGACCGAACTGTCGAATTTTAAAGTTTATAATGAAATAGTGCATGCAAGGAAAGTGCTAGAAATCTATTATTTGTTTACCCATGATTTTAGCTTTGCATGTATATTTTTTTACAATAGGAGGTAATAAATGTGTCATTGTAATATTTAAAATGTCAATGCATTTTTTAACCTACAGGTTCTTGAATCCAGCGTTTTGCATTTTGCATTTACGATTTAGACTAGACTGTCAAATTTTGAAGTATATAATGAAATAGTGCATGTACGGAAAGTTCTAGAAATCTATTATTGTTTAGCCATGTATATTTATTTCATCGTAGTGTTTAAAACGTCAATGCATTTACATGTTCTTGAATCTAGCTTTTTACATTTTACAATAATGATTTAAACTCAACTGTTAAAATTTTAAGTTTCTAATGAAATAGTGCATGCAAGGAAAATGCTAGAAAGCACGGTGTATTGAAAAGAAATGGAAGAATAGAACAAAGTTGCACAACAAGGCACCATTTACATGGATTGTAGCAATGTTATTCAAAAGGGATGAGATGTACCCTTTTGGCAAATTGTGCAATCACTAATTGAAAAACATATCAAAGTCTAATAAATCTAATAAAATTACCTTTAATTGGCTACTTTACATGGGTTCAAATTAATTAGCCACGGGTATAGAGAAGCCCTACTATCAGTGAAGCAATATACCATCATATTTTACTTTACTGTAATCCTTGCACCCATAGCTTCTTAGGTATATTCGGCTTATACCTTACTCTTAACTCATATATACCTATTCGTATGCACAGTCTTAATACACCAATCAAAGGACTATGCTTTGAGTCTTGGTTCTCTTCCTTTCTAATGAAAAACATCATGTCACAAATCATACATTTTATTATGTAAATCATCTGTTTTTTAATATTTCTCAACGACTGTTGAAACGATTGGTGGAATCATTTATATATCTATGCACAATTATCAGGCCTCCGAAATTTGATGACAAATTCTATGCACGATTCAAGGTAGCTTATAAATAATATTAAATTACCCGCTCTTACCTTTTTGTATTTTCTTAAATTTATAACGAATTTCCAGTATTTGCAATCTCAAACTAATATAATTGTCCAAATTTCTTTAGATTATAATGAATTTCCAGTATTTGCATTCTCAAATCTATTCTATATTATTAATACCGAATAGGAAATAGTTAGCTCTGAGATCCCCTCCATTTTCCCCTGAAATTGAATAAGATTATGCCGGCTGTATTCGGGCGCTCAACCGTCCCAACAAAAATCTCGTGCTTATATTCCTTTCCACCCTCTTATTCCCTGACCCAAATTTCAGTCTGGGCACTCGGTCGAATTAAACTTCAAATAGACAAATAGCAGCTTGATCGTCAAGGTTTCTCCAACCGTCTTTCTTCGCGTAGAACTCCGCGATGTCCACTACTATAGCCCTTTCGGTGGCAATTTTTGCCTCCAGTTCTCCATTAATAGCAATCCATTTATCTTTATTGCGTGGCTTCGAACTCGGATATATGTTTTTAATGGAATGAGCGAATTTAAATTGTATAAAATATGGTGAAGAGAAAACTTGTGATAATCCATCTCTGCATTACTATTTTTGCTCCTGTTGTTCTGTATACATATTGACTCTGTTCTTCTTCCTGTACTCCTTCAAGTAAGATTTATGATTTAATTTGTGATTCTTGGATTTTATTTGCGATGTTGTAACCTAGTGTGTGATATTCTGATCGGAATTGATTTTGACAGCAGATAATGGCTATTTCAACAATAGTTCCGCATTGTTATGCATTGAATTTTGACAATCATACAAATTATTAGTTTTTTATCACTCTATTTTATGTTCACTTGAATTCGGAACCAGAATGCTAGAAAGAGGTCGAGAAATTAAATGTTGTTCATCGGGTATTATATGTAATTATTTGTTGATTGTGTTAAGTGAAAACTTGAGCATGGAATAAACAAGCTGTCATTATGTAGGGGAGTTCTACGCTGTGAAGGAACAAAAGGGAGTTAGTTCATTGGATAATTTGGGAAATTATGGTCAGATCTGCACTGAAACTAGCCACGAATCAGTAAAAGGGTGATTTTGATTTTTGTTACTACTTATATAATTGTGCCTTCTTCAGTTGTCAAATTTGCATATTAATTTGTTGTTTTATTATATAGAGGTGCCAATTGAGGTTCGTAAGGAGTAAAAAGCAAGGGTGCTATCAGCAGAAAAAACTTGGTCACAGGAGCTCATAATCCAGTAAGTAAATGAGGAAGAGGGTTTACATAATTTTCGGCCTAAATCTTAAGATAGTAAACTGGTAACTTTATGATCTTTGTCATTTGTTCGATATACCTTTACCCATGTTAAAGCTCTATGCCTCTATCTATCTATATATAATTGTGCTACAATTATGGACTTTTGAAATTTGGTGTAAATAAAAAAATGCTGGTATTTGATTGTTTTCCATTACCTAGAATGTTGTAATCCATACATCATGTATTTCAAACGCATGGATGGGTGAATCTCAATTGTTTAGGCACCCAAACTATTTGTACATATCCATTCCTAAAAATAAGAGTTATAGGGCTGTGATTTATGCAATTTTAACTTTTAAGAAATCACACACTTCATTCTTTAGTTGATAGATTTTGAAATAGTAAAATTTCAAATACTCATTACAAGGTACATTAATATCATTGACTATATGTTAGATTAGTGACTCAAGTGGATATAGTCAAGTTAGCCTGATGATCTTGATGACAAAATAAGAGCATTTTGTGGAGCAGAAAGATTATGAGTCTCTTACGAAAAAATGATTTTTTTTTTATAATATTGCGATACTTGATCACTTTGAATTTGTTTATCTATTAAAACATGATATTATTTTCATTATTATTTAAATTGATGTTTTATCTTATTCTCCCCTACAATATATGTTGAAAATTTCTTTAAATTTGAAGTCTCTTTAGCCAAACCCCCAATTTTTTTAAAACCATCCATTAGAATTATGTTTCCGTTTCACAAAACTATGTTTCCATCTTTACAGATACAGGTCATATGTCCTATACTCAATAAATGAACTGAAAATATGAGTAGCTATATGAAATAACCATTTCTTCCTAGCACTTCTAACTTCAGTAAATAGATTAGGTTCCTTAGCATCATATCAACAATATTCGATATCTTACACATTGTTTTCCAGTTTTTCTCATCCTGTTTCTTCAGCCGGGTTTTATGAAAATAAAGAATGTGCATCTCTTGATAAAGTAGAATCCAATCAAATTTCTACAGTCCGAGTAAAGGATCATTTGAAGTTCAAGATATCGTTTCCTTATATTACTTTGGTGTACAATATTTTGATGTAATAATCCTACTGTAATGTAAGGTATTGGACCTATTGATTTTGCAACTAATCTGTACTTATTAATGGAAACTTTACTTGCAAGTAAATCTAAAGCACATTCCATTATTATGTGACAGTTTTGTTACAGCTTCATTAAATTATTAGTATTTAAAATTTTGGTTTTTTCAATTATGCTAATATCAATGGTTTCTGGGGCATGTTAGCACAATCCTACTTTTACTATGGTTGTTGAATATCTTATTCATTATAATAGTAGAGATCTTAGTCCCATATGGCACTAAAAATTTATTTTTTACCCGTAAATATGGTTGTAACCGTACCATCAAAAATCAAGTTTACTCATGTCGTAGGGTTGTGAATATGTAAACATAATATAGTTATGTTTAGAAGCTTTACTCAATAAGCAAAGGTATGTGGACTTTTGAATACCATATGCCTTTTGTGTTGGTCTTCCTATATAAAACGATCAACATCGAGAACATTGTGATTGCCTATGCAAACACATCCCTTTCTCGAGTCTCTAATTATTTTGAAATGTTACCAAAATTTTTTTTGCCTTACAGTAGATGCAATACTTTTACTATCAAAATAGTCAGATGAATACCAAGAAATACTGAATTAGCAGATAAATTTGTCATACAAAAATAAAAAGTGAATTAGTTTATTATCTATTTCAAGTTTATAATACTATTATCAACCTAATTGTGTGCATATTTTATTTATATGTTTAGCATTGAATAAAAGTATGTTGATATTACATTTGAAAATTAATTAATAGGTATTCTTAGTAATGAATGCTTATCAAATTGGGAAAAACTATAGTTGATGTTATCGTTTGTTGTATAAAACCATTATGCTCAAAATAGTAATTACATTTTATGTGTTTTGAGTTTTATTAAATAATTTATCAAAAAATATTTGTCGGTAGTATTTACGAAAAAGCTAATTTTACAAATTATGATCCATAAACATATATTTTCAGCATCATAAAACTACAAATTACAAAAAAACGCATCAATTATATGGTGAAATCCGTGTGCGTAGCACGGGTTCACACTAGTTGCTTTTAAAAGCGAATGTCAACAATATTTGTAGTTTATTCTCTCTTCTAACTCTCTAAAACATATACGAGGCCTGGATATATTATTTACATGTTTAAATTGCTGTGTTAAAAGTTATAATATGTTGTGAATGGATGAAGCGAGATTGTCGCTATAAACACACCTGGAAAATCCGATATTTAACACTTATTAAATTGGTTAAATGTGAATATATTGTGAAATTACATGTATTGGATAGTTCTATACACATTTTTTGGAAGTTCGGTATATTTTAAAAGAATATAAAATGGTCTTTTGGAATTTAATGCTTATATTATAATGGATGGTTATGTAAAAATAATTAAAAGAGTATATTACCTCGTTTAATAAGTGAAGATGTACTTATAGCTTTAAATGGATGGTTCAAAGTTAATGCCGAGTATAAAAGTAATTTTGGATTTATGGTAACGATGTTTCGGCAACATTTGTTTTAACCCATTTAATTATATTTTTGAAATGTAATTCGATCTTTAAAAGAGAGTTTTAAAGATAACGATTAAGTGAAGGGTTTGGGGTTTGTTACAAACAATATTTTGTCACATTTGTTTTTTTAAACCCTTGAATAATATTTTGAAATGGTAAAATATTATTAACTGATTTATGGTAATACTTGGATCTTTAATAATGAAAATTTAAACAGAATAATAAGTATGAGACATTTGGAAAAAAATAGAAAAGTATAGGTTTTAAAGTATAAAAGAGAGAAGGGGTTTGTATTAACAATGTTTGAGTGACATTTGTTTTTAACTTCTTTGACTGTGTTTAAAGTAGG
Source organism: Allium cepa (assembly GCA_030765085.1). NCBI lineage: Eukaryota > Viridiplantae > Streptophyta > Magnoliopsida > Asparagales > Amaryllidaceae > Allium > Allium cepa. Next base: position 388,707,399 of record CM060939.1, on the reverse strand, counting down.
TAAAACCTGTTATTGATTTGTGAATATAATTACACTATTGAGATAGGTATATAAATAATTTTGAGAGTATTAAAATGTATAAAAAAGAAAAGTGGAATTTTTATTGATAAAACAAGTTTTATTAGAAAACGAAGCTTTACTAATAAAAGAGGTTTTAATTGATGAAGAATTAATTAATTAAATTTGGGATTTGAAATCATTTATATGACATGATTTTGCTTGTGTGTATCAATCATGATTGGCGTGTTACTTGCTTATGGAAAGTAAATGGGAGCTAGTTTTCTTATGTGATCATTCTCATTTTTATTGAAATTGACCAAATATAACTTTGGAAAAATATAGAAAAATAGGAAAATTATATGGTACAGTTATCTTTGGTGATGTTATACTGGATATATAAAATCATTATGTTCTTCGAAGACAAATGATAATGATATCCATCTTCTTAAACGGTAAGAGGTGGTCTCCGCTATTATGTATTATTTGATCATTTCCAAAAAAACCGGAGTTGAGTTTAATTAAAATCGTTCAACTAGTTTTGGTGCCCCTGGTAAGCGGGGGAGTGTAATTATATGAGATGACTCAAAACCATAACTACTCCCAAACCATATACGTTTATACGCTTTGGAAGAGGTTCTTTATTGGTTCGAGATGTTGGAATCTATATGGAGATTCAAGATCTATTTGAGATGCTCGAACACATATAGTTGTCTGTGATGTAATTCGGATGTAGGAATCCATGTGTGATTCTATGATCTGTTGAGATATGGGAATCTATGTGTGGTTCCGAGATTCTTTTTTGTTGTGACTCACATGCTGGAATGCCGGACATAGTCTCACCAGCGGATATGACTAAAAACAGGGATAGGACGCATTGATTAGGGGTTTAGCTAACCTAAGGGTGTAGGAAACTCAACCCTAGAGATTCCTATAGTTATGCATGTTGAGTGGTACACTCGGCCTTGGTGGCTAGCTATGTAATTCCTTTGTTACATCACCTAGGGAAGTAAGATGCTTTGGAAGGATATCTCTAATCGTTGTGCGAGGGTAGTTCTCAAGATATTGAGGGTGCCTCCAGGAAATCCTTATGCAACGGTTTTGACTGTATACCTATTATTGTTGTTACGTACTCTCACATGCATCACATTTACTTGATTATCTATATTTCACATCCTAGACACTATTATAGTATCACTAGATTTTCTAAAAGAAATGGTTTGTTTATCATTAGGTAAAAACCAATCCGTGTTTATTTACGTCGTCATCTTACGAGATACCTTTATTTTTGAATGATTTTATAAACATAAAAATCCATATGACTTGAGTTTCTCACGCTGGTTTACCAGTCAGGGAATTATTTTCTTATAATGCTTGGGTGAGCTCTGGTGTATTTCCAAATTTAGCAATGGACACTGTGGAGCTTCAGGAGACGAGTTGGATGCCTTTGGCGCTTATTTATATACATTATTTACAGCTGTAGTACTTGTAGTATACTTATTTGCATTTATTAGGACATGTTCTTATAACTATCCAAGCCAATAAGTGGTTATTTTACTCTGATTCATGTATGTACGTTAAAGTTTTCTTCTGGTAAAGATCTTTTAAGATATTATATGTTATCACTCCGCACGTGAGACTCTGATATTGTATTCTTCTGCCTCGTTTTGTTCTTTTTCGTTTTCGTTTGACCTACGTTCTATCTTTTTAGCGCTTGGGTATTTAGCACAAGAATACTATTGATGTATTAGTGTAGAAATTCGAGGGTAGAAAATGCCATTTGTTACACTCAGGGACTGCAGCTATCTTTACAGCATCTACCACCATCTTCGTAGGGTCTACTGTAACTGCTCCTGCCTTTGGTTCTGGCTATGGGCCTATTTCAAGAAGATTGCAGCTCTCAAGAATTTGGAAGATGTTTCAATGTTCTAGGAGGAAGATGTAACAATAACCAGTGCTTCGGATCCGACCGATCACGAGATCATGGCTGAAAGACTGTGGGTGGATATAGAGAAAATAAAAGTGACGCAAGAACCTGAAATCATCTAAACCTCTCTTTCCAAGCTAGTTTGCTCGAGACAAAAGATTCCTGCATTGAAGATCAAGCCCTCGAAGAATACTGATGAACCTGCCAGCAAATCTTGGAAGCCCGATTCTCCTTCTAGCAAAGAGTCCGCTTATTCTGAAGGTGAGACTCCTCCTAACAGTATGCTTAAGAGTGAAAAGAAAATGCACAAGAGCCATTCTTTCGGTGGTAAAGGTGGGAAGAAGGGGAAAAAGTGAAGAGTGCTTTGAAACTGTTGGCAGATAGCCTAATTTCATTTTTGGAGTTGTATAGTTATCAAGTATTTAGCTTTTGCCTTTTATTATGAACACGCCGAGAATGTGCGGGCACGACACACGCTGCTTGGTTGTACCTAAAAACAACTAGTAATAATAGGTTCACTTTTGTTCTGCAATCCTTCTTCAGTTTACTTGTCTTCCTTTTATGTATTATGCCTATTTGTGCATAACTACTTCTGTATATAATATAACTGCTTATTCTATAATTTTTCCCATATTATACGCTTGTGTTTCTACGCAATGTATTTTATTTACCGTAGCTCTTTGTATGTAAATAATACTCATGTTATTGCATTGGTTATATCTTGTTACTTAGCTCGGTTTGTAGATGCCAAACTGTCCTATTTGGTGGAACATAACTATTATTTAACCGACTCTATGGTTGCTACTATTTCAACTCGGTCGAGATCCATTCGATCGGTTGTTTGCATATGTATACCAATTCATGGGTTGTGTTATTCCAAATTCCTGACATCAGGCATTTATATGGGGTTACATATGGGGAGTAATTATTTTGATTTCCCCCAATCCTACTTGTAACATTTCCGAATTTTGAACAAGTTTAATTTGACAATTAAATTAATTTTTGGAATCAAATTTTAAATAAATGTGAATTTTTCCAAATTTAATCAGATATTTGTATATAAAAATTATTTTAAATTGAATTGTGAGATTGGAATACAAGAATTGAAATTTAATTTATTATTTGGAAATTTTAAAAGTAAAAAATATATAGATAAATATGAAAGGTTTAATGTTGTTTCTTTTAAAAAAATACATTTGCATTAAGGTTTGTGTATGTATTTAAAACATTAAAACATAATAGTTCAACTTGAACAGGATTTGATAATTTCATTTGAAATTCAAGAATAAATATCTTAGAAAATAAATTGGGTTTAAAAACCATATTTTTAAAAGATAATAAGAAATTGTTGCTAAATTTTAATATAAATATAATAGTGTGAAAATGAATAAAAGGATTTAAAGACACTTTCTTTCATATTTGAAAATAAATATATATAAAAGTAGATTCTAAAATAAAGTTTATTTGGAAATTTAATAATAAATATTTTTGTAAAATTAATTGGATTTAATTTTAAAGGTTTAAAACTTGTTTCATCAATTTAAATATAGTCAGATTTAAAACATGCATTCCAAATAAATTTAAGTTAAGGGTTAAAACATGATTTGTAAATCAAAAATAAAATAAGGTTTAAAAACAAAATTTGTAAATAAATTTGAGGAGAGGTCGTTACATAATTTTGTTTGGATTTAACAAGTGTTAAAATAAATCACAAGTGTAAATGATAAAGACATATGGCAAGGGAAATTGTTCTCTTTGAATCAAAAAGAAAATACAAAAGAAAACAAAACAAAACCTGGAAAGGAAAAAATTGAATCAAGCTTCAACCTGAAAAACAAAACTCAGATCAAAAAAGCAAATTTTATCAAAACCAGATCAAAGAAAGCAATGAAAACCTGATTCACAAGCAACTTTAAAACTGAAAGCAATTCAAAAAGATCAGGCATGCAAGATTCAATACAAAAAAAAAACTGGAAGAATATCAAGCAAAGCAAAAATACAAAAACAAAAGGGAAGCAGAAAAACTGGAAAAAAAAAAATCAAAGCAAAATACAGCAAAACAGGAGTTCAAGAAACAACATATCAAGCAGGTTCTCTGTTCTTCATATACTGGTGGCAAACTCTTAACCCTGTATTTATATATGAATCTTGACCTTCCTGTGAAAATGCTTTGATATGAATGCAATGTTTGAAATGTCTATGTACACAAGAGTTTATATCACCCTGTTAACTCTACAGGCTCTCTGTTTAAAAAAAACAAATAATAATTGAGTAAATCTTTGTGACATCTAAATTTTTGAATGTTGTTTGAATGCATGCTTGAAGTGAAGTAAAAATTTACCTGCATGTGTATTTATCTGTGAGTATAGGCATGGTTTGGCTGTGCATGCCTAAAGAACAGATGCATACTTCTCTGTTCCAGGTTAAAAGGCATTAGGCCTGTTTAAAAATCAATCCCTAGTCCTCTGATTCATTTCAAGCTATAAGTTTTAAACAAAAGTTGTCTATTTAAACTTGTTTCAAGTTTTAAAAATAAATTTGAGCAAAAATAAATAAATAATAAATCAAAGTTTTTCTGGGAATTCAAAATTACAGGCAAAGTCAAAATGTATTGAAATTTCAAATATGAAGATTTTGAATTTCAGGAATATCAATGGAAATGTTTCTGAAAGTGCTGATTTTTAAAAGTAAAATCAATTTTTTTAAGTGTGATTTCATTGAGATTTTGCGGAATGATCAAATCTGGTGTTTTTGTTGAATTACGATGATCAGAATGATTTTGGATCTCGTGGTTTCTGCTGGAGGTTGTTGGAAGGTTGCCGAGGCTTGAAAAAATGGCGCTTGATTTTATAAATCGCCATGGCAGCAGGAATCGATTGAGGTAGGGTTTAAAACCCGGTTTTGGTCATGATTGTGGTTTAGGCTGTTGTGGCGTCCTGGATGATTCGAGTTGCTCGACTTTGGAAGGAAAGTAGCGTCGAAGGCCTGTGAGTGTGTGGCAGTGGTTGCACCCCCTCTGGTGATCGGAGACGTTGGGTTCAGGGAATTTTTCTGATGATGGTTGGTTTCTTTCTCATCTGCATTGCTCGATTCTGTTCGAATGCCTGTAAGTGTGGTTTGATGTTTGGAGTTGGTTGCAGCATCGAAGGTTGACATGCCGAAAGAATTATCGGAGGCTAGAGGTAGCTCTGGTGGAGGTGCACGTAAAATGTGCATGCAATGGTGTCTGGGTAAAGGGTGGGTGGTAGGTGATGGGGTTACCTCGAAGTGGGTTTCAAGAGAATCGTGCTTTGTCTCGAGTGTGTCATCGTGTATGCAAACCTGTTTAAAAAAAAGGGGTAAAATAAGCAAGGGTCGGAGGAAAGAAAAAAATTATATGCGCTCGGGTTGTTTTTCAGGAAACTCGAAGTAAAGGGGGAATTGTCTCGGTTAGAAACCAGTGTTGACTCGGGTAAAAGATGGTCTGGGCTCGTCCTGTGACAAATATATATACTTATTGATAAGTAAATCAGGTTTTAAAATTTGTATCTGGTTTTCAAGGGCAATAAGAAATGAAGTCTTAACGCAAATGTGTTTTGAAATTAAATCATCTTGATTTTAAAAATTAAATATCAGGTGATTTTTTTAATTTAATTAAATTCTCAAATTTGTTTTCAAAATAAATTACTTCAGATCAATTAAGTTTAAAGTGGTAAATCCATATAACCTTTATTTTATAAAAAAATATTTTAAATAAACTAAATTTTGTAATTAATTAAAGATGCAATGTTTTTATTATATAAAACATATATTTAATTTAATGATTTAAGTTTATAAAGAGCTTATTTCAAAGATTTTTACTTAAAAGATGATTTTTGTAATGATTTAGTATGAATGGATTTAAAGGACCATTAATTTGTAACTTAACGATAATTACTTAATATAAAAGATAATTACTTTAAATGAAATCAAATGTTGATTTATTTATTAAAATTATCATTAAAGATAATTACTTAATTAAGGGTAACTGATTAATGATTTGAGGTTGACTAATAAAGTGATTAAACAATAATTAATTTAACGATAATAAATTAGGGTGATTAATTAAATCAAGGTAATTAATTAAGAATTATTTAATGATTAAAGCTTAATTATTTAAATGATTAAAGGTTAATTAATTAAGATAATTAATTAAAGAAATGATTAATGAATAAAGGTGGTTGAGACTTAATCAATTGTAGTTAATGATAATTAATCATTGATCAAAAATTACTAATGAAAGTAACTATGTGGGTAATAAATTTAAAACCACACGAATTATTCATCTTAATTAAAGATGTTTGATTGCCATTGAAAGCTGTGTGATGGATTGATATATTTGATATGTAATGTGATGCTATGCAATGCTTTATGCTAAGCTGTTATATCTGTAATATATATATTGTGATATGAATATGCAAACCACTTGACCCGTAGAATGACATTTAAATTTCGATGCGACAGGGAGTCGGGTTCCAGTTAGTTATCCGAAACCCACATCGAATCGTAATGGTGAATCTTTGTGATTGATAAATTTACTTTATCTGTGAACTTTTGAATGAAGATAAGCGTTGTAGATTATACCGCTTATCGATATTTTTGTGTTTGAATCTGTAATGGTTGGTGTTGTTGCACTATTGTATGTAAAATCCTTGGACCACGCTATACACACACAAATATGGATTTCACGAGGAAATCGGTCGAGTCACGGATTTTTGAAATAATTTTAAAAATCGAATTTTTAAATCCAAATGGTTTTGGATATGGATTGGGTTTAAAGTGAAAAGCTTTTCGAAAGGAATTTCAAAGATAAAAGTTATTTTTGAATAACTTGATTTAGTTTGGAAATTTGTTTTAAAATTTGAATTCAAAATTTGAAATTGAATTCTATGTTGAGAATTTATGATGTAAAAAGGTTATACAAATTATAAATGTGTTTATATGGGTTTTTAAATCGTTTTGAGAATTTGAATTTAACCCAAGTTATATTTGAAAGGTCTTAACTCGTGCAAATAAAATCAGGTTTTCCGAAATGGAAACAAGTGGTTTCAAATAAAAATAGCTTTTATATAAGGAAAGATTTTCCAAATTATGATGAAAAGATTTCAAGTTTGAAATAGAATGGCTCTGAAAATTATGAATGAATCTTTAGAAATTGTTTCGAAAGCTATGAATTGAATCTTTGATTTAAAGATTGAATGAGTTAATCCAATTTAAAAAGGAAATCATTTTGAAAGGCTATAAATGAATATTTGTTAAAGATTGGTGAAGTTTGTTTTCAAATTGAAAAGGGATCTGAAAAGCGTATCTTTTGTATAAAGGATTTGAATTGGAAAGATATTAATGAATCTTTGTGAAAGATTGGTAAACTTTGTGAACTCTGTGAAGTGAATTTTTGTTCAAAAAGATTTGTAAATGGTAATTTGTTGAACCATTTAAAAGAAAAGTTTTGGATAATAAGTTGTGACTTAACTAGGATCCCATATCCATATGTTTTAAATATTACGCTCATTATTCGGTTTAGCCTAGAGAGGACCTCTGTGTCAGATAACTCATTACGAATAGTGATACGACGTTATGGATAGCAATTGAAGACCGGTGGTGAAGACCAGATAGTTTCAAAAACGAAAGGATTTCTTGTCGAATGTCTCTGCATCGGCTGATCCTCGGTATAGAGATTTGAGCACCCTTTCTGATGGGGAGTCCGGACATGATTAGGAATTATCCGGATTTGCAAGGGCTTCTTCGGAAGTGCCTTCGGTTCTGTTCGAACCCCTGAACAGAGTTGTATGGATGTGTGTCTGACGTTACACTTTGAGATGTAAAGCTGTTTTCTATCAAATATATTTCTGTTTGGCGGCGGAGATTTATTCTCTTAGCTTAACACCCTTCTCTGAGACGTACGAGCTCAGAGGTTATGTAGTTGATGGTTACTAATGATACATTCCCAATTTGGTAATGTGGCATACGAAGTGCTGCTGATCATTTGTTGATCAAAGCATGGCTTTGTGAGAAGCGTAGCTTCGTGGACGAGACCTCATCGAGCCTCACACCTCGAAATGGTCGAAACAGGAAGAATGCAGCAAGGTTATAGGGAGTAGCGCCCCTTAGGGTATGTGCATTTCCTTTTGGATAGAAGTGGTATCATGGTATGGAGCACAGATACTTAACTTATGTCGATATCGCAAATATATATTACTTTGTGATTGTTGTTGTTGGGTCCCCGGATAAAGGTTGTTTACAACCCGAGGATGGCATACTCGTGTCAGTAGTTACCTATTTTTGCAGAGGTAACCCGACATTGTGTTGGCAGAGATCCGGTTAGGTTCTCGAGGCGTCCCTCCAGAGGCGTACCCATGTGGCCCAAGAAGTTCCTTAGCTTGGCCATTTGTTGGAAATCCAATCTCTAATACGCACCTTGTACGGTTTCAGTTGTATAACCTGCCATCTAATATGGTAGCTATAGTAGGCATACTATAATGGTACATATGCTTGCTAAGATTAATATTATACTTTAGAAATGTTTTCCACTATGCACTAATAATAATATCAAATGGTTTTCGCGTATCAATCATGTTTGACTATCATAAGTAGAAATCTCCCCCAAGTGTGTGATTGCATTGTGTGTGTGTCGGGAGGCCTTATGGTAGTTTCATTTTCCAAAAAGCATTGCAGATTTCAAATTTAAATTCTTTTGTTTGTTTTTAAAAACAAACTATTTTTGTTTTCTCATACCAGTCCCATGACTGACCCGGAGTTTATTGTTCCCTTCCTAAACTCTAGATGCCCATAATTTTCCACACGGGCAGTCTATAGTTGGGTTTTTCAGATAGTAGATATAGATATCGATTCGGTAGCTTTCGGCTTTCTCTTTAGTATTCTATGAAGACTTTGGATGTTGAAGTATTTGGTTAGGACGACCGACGAGACTTGCTTAGCTTGGTACAACTTGATGGTGGTTCGAGCTATCTATGGAGATTGCTGATATTAGTGTTTCTTCTGGAGTTTCAAGTTCTATTTATTTCCGCTGCTAGTTCATTGGCTTTTCTGCTGTACCATTTCTTGTATCTCTGATAGTTATCATTGTCGTATATTTGGATATTGTATCATTGGAGTTGTATTTGATATTAATTTCTTTTTTTCCGCTGTGTTGTTTACTTAATTGTGTTATAAGTTCCGGCGAACCAGATTCGACGTTTGGATCTGCGGCATTGGAATACAAGTGTCGTATTCGGTGCCGATTTTCGAAGGTCGAGTCAAGGTCGCTACACTACTCTAGGATGGAGTAAATCTAACAATTACAACGCTTGATTCTCTATGACTATTCCCATCTATCCTTGACCAAGCTTATCTCTCTTATCGTCAGTGTCGTCATAGAAAATGCATTTGCATGATAGTTCTTATCTCCGGAACAAGTGAATTTCCTGCTTGATTCTAAGCATTATGTACTCGATGCTGCCAATCTTCGAGCTGCAATTGAATTTCTCCACATTGACATCTTCAGCTATGTCATTCTAGATGTATTATCGTAAAGGTACATCATCATCATCATCATTCGTCAAAACAAATTCTTTCATGTTCAATGTTGGGAACAGTTTCATCTTCATGTTGTTGCCAATCACTGGGAACTGGTAGATTCCTATGGGAGGTAGAGTTCAATCGGGCATTGACTTTTTCCTTCGGAGGCTAGCATATTGATAGTTTGAATCAGAAGATTGTTTCTCGACGTCGCCTATCTTCGGGCTATGTCGGATATCAATGGATTGTGGTCAATTTTCACCGTCGACCTGATGGTTTTGACCTTTTCAATGTTGCTTTTCGCCGGGCAAGGTTGGTTCTCAAAAGATTAGGGTCAATTTTCATCACTGACCTGGTGGTATCGAACTTCCTAGCATCCCCCATCTCTAGGCCACGTGGGTCCTTAGAAGGTTGGGGGTCAATTTTCACGGTTGACCTGGCAGTTTTAACCTTCTCGACGTCACCTATTTTCAACAAACACCTGTTCTCAAAAGGATGGGAGTTAATTTACACACTCGACCCAGTGATTATGACCTTCTTGACGTCACCTTTCTCCAGGCAACACCGGTTAACAAAAGGTTATGAGTCGATTTTCCCCATCGACCCAACCATTTGAACCTTTCCGACGTCGCCTATCTCTAGGCAACTTCAGTTCTCAAAAGGTTGAGGGTCGATTTTCACCGTCGACCCGGCAATTTTGACCTTCTCGACATCGCCTATCTCAATCAAACAATGGTTCTCAAAGGGTTAAGGGTCGATTTTCACTGTTGACCTATGGTTTTGACCTTTCCGGCTGCGCCTATCTTCGGGCAATACCAGTTCTCAGATGGTTACGAGTTGATTTTCCCCATTGACCCGATGATTTGAACCTACCTGATAGGGGCAATCTCCGAACAATCTCAATAGATTGGGGGCTGATTTTGACCATCGACCCGGCGGTTTTGACCTTCTGGCGTCTCCTATCTTCGGGCAACACCGGTTCGTAGAAGGTTGGACGTCGATTTTCACCATCGACTCGACGGATTTGACCTTCATGGCACCGCCTATCTTCGGGCAACATGGGTTCTTAAAAGCTTGTGGGTTGATTTTTGCTATCGAATTTATGTTTTTTCCATCCCCCCTCATCGACGTCGCTATCTCTGGGGAGCATCGTTTTTCAAAAGGTTGGTACTACTAGTTGCACAATATTTCTTGCAAGTACACGGTTCCATTAGTTCAAAAAGAAAACTTTGGGTTGATTTTCCCCATCAACCCGATGATTTTGACCTTCCTGGTGTCCCTTATCTCTTGAAAATAGCATTTCTCATAAGGTTGTGGGTTGATTTTCGTCGTCGAGTTGATGGTTTTAACCTTCTCGGTGTCGCCTATCTCCAAGCAGCACCGGTTCATAGAAGTTTAGTGCTGCTAGTTATGTGGCACAGGAGTATTCCTTGTAAGAACATGGTTTCATTGGTTCAAAAAGCTAACATTATTGATAAGCAGAGGAAGTGGCAAGTTCTGCCTATTTACAGTGTCTCTAGATTCTTTGGATTGCTTATTGGAAAGGAAAAAAATAAGGAAAGGTAGATGTAGTAGTGTTGGAGCAGGTTGTTGTTCCATCCACGTGGGATGGGACTCTGTCAGTAGGTGCTAGATTGAAAGTACCATCTCCAAGCTTCTAATCTATTGCATATGGACCTTCCCAGTTTGGGCAAACTGCCCTTACCCAGGAGAACTCATTTCAGAATGAGATCTCCTACCTCAAAAATATGGTTGTAGACCTTGGTGTTAAAGTGCGTTGCTACTCCTTTTTGTTGAGCAACATCCCTTAGCTTAGCTTTTTCCCGCTTCTCATCGATTGGGTCGACGGACCCAAATAGTAGCTCCACGTTTTCTCTTGGGTTGAAATGTCGTCTAAGTTAAGATGGGATTCAAGTTCCACTAGGATTATAGCTTCTAAACCACAGGCCAATGCGAATAGGGAGTTTCCAGTAGTGAACTTGTGTGTTGTCCTGCAAGCCCATAATGCTAGTAGAAGCTCATCAACCTAGTTTCTATTCAGTCGCCTTTTTAGTGTTGATATGATGATTTTGTTCATTGCTTCCATTTGCCCGTTTGCTTAAGGATGCGCTTTATGGAAAAGCTCTTTTCGATTAGGTATCATTTGCAAAAGTCCTTAACTCAGCACTTTTGATCTGAGGCCCATTATCCATGATAATCTTCTGATGTTATTCCAAACCTGCAAATAATATTCTTCGTAACAAAATTGATTATCATTTTAGCTGTAATTGTGACAAGCAGTTCCGCTTCATCCCACATTGTAAAGTAATCCAATGCAACAATGGCATATATAACTCATCCTTTCACTATCCGTAGCACATCAATGAGGTAAATTCCCCAAATTTCAAATGACCACGGGTTGACCATCTACGTAAGTTCTGAAAATGGGGCTCTTGGAATCTTTATAAATCGTTGACATCGATCATACCATTTGGTGTAGCCGGTGGCATCTCATTTACTATCGAGCAGAAATACCCATATCAGAGCACTTTCTTTGATGAGGCCTGTCCTCAGTTGTGATCACCACATCAGCCTTCATGGACATCCATGAGAATCTTCTAGCTTCCTCCTTAGTTACACACCAGAGCAAGGATGTAGAGAACCCCCTCCGATATAGTATTTCATCTTGTTTAATCGTCACATTGCTTTGAAACATCTCCTTCTAATGTCTGTAACTAGCTTTTCCTTCAACCAAGCTTGCTTATTCTAATAACATAAACTAGTTTTCCTTTCGATAGAATTCTTCTATAGTAGTTGGTTGTTTCATCTTCAACCACCTACCAAAATCCATGTCCAGGTGAATGCCTTAAACAAGTGTTATAAATACAAGATCTTCCTTTGGATCACTAACCTCTATAACAGTAATGTTGAATCGGTTCAAGAAAGCCTTTAGCGACTCCTTGGATCATTATGACAAGCCAGATAGAGATATCACATCCTTTGGTCAAGCATCATAGAGCCTAAAATGTTCTAGAAACTTCTTAGCTAATTCATCAGAAGTACATATGGACTTTGACATAAGCCTAGCGAACCACATAGAAGCGACTCCTTCTAAGAAGATAGAGAAACACCTACAATAAATAGCATCCATAGCCTTGCCACCATCAATATGCCATTTGTATTGGAGTAAGTGTTGTTTTGGATCAATAGTTCCATTGTATGATGGCATTGTTGGCATAGGGAACTTTCTGGATTATTCTTCTCTCAAGATGTTTTCAGCAAATAGAGTTTGGCTTGGTGTGTAACCCCAATACTCGTTCATCCTACCCCTGCTATCTTCCACCAACCATTTTACCATGTCAGCGACGTGCTCCTTGTTGGCATGGTAATTCGAAAGTCGACTGTTAGGGGCTTTGTTGAGTGTTTTACTATGCAAAAGGCCTTGGTTTTCCACCAAACATCAAGGTCCTCATATCTCTAGTAGAACCAATCCTTCGGTATTTCATGGACATATGGTTGGTTGAGCGACTATTATATGAACTCTACCTTCATCAACATCAACTTCAAATTCCAATTCATCATCATCAAGCTGCAAGTCCACTTCATCATTAGAAACTACCATTGCATCACCTTCCCAAACATCCTCCACTCATAAATTTCTATCGGTACTGAGTTGAATTCTCTCGGTATCAATTGGTTTTCTTGTGGAGGGAAGATTTCTACTTCCTCCACCAAGTCTTTCAACTGCTCCAAAGTTTCTCATCTTCTATTTTTGCTTCCCGTCCCTCCTAGTTTGGCTAAAAAAGAGGAATTCACCTGTTTTATAGTAGGCGAAGTTTCCCTTCTAACTCAGATAGTTCTTGATGCATCTAGGGTAAGCAAAACATCCATCCTATCCACCATGTTTTGGTTCAACTCCTACAAAATTTAATCAAGATCTTCTCCGGTAACTACTTCCCATTGAGCAGAGGATTCTTGAATTGTCTATTAATTATTAACTTCAATGTAATGACCATTCCCTTCATCACCTCTAGCAATAGCTCTTGGAGACCTTCTAGATCTCCTTGGTGACATGGATTTCTATTGGCAATTCTTCAAGTTAGTAAATTTTCTTGATCTAACCACCGAATCTCTCCAAATCTACAACAGCAAGCTAGATCTAAGCATGGGTATAGTTTTCTTAATGAAAGCACCAAGAATTTGATGCCAAAAGTGGCACAACACCCAAATTTGACCTGTTGTAGGATTAGACCTAGCAGAAATTATAAGAAAATGCAGAAAAAACATAGAAAAGTATAGAGACACCTGATTTTTATAGTGGTTCAGCAATCTCTAACATATGTCTACTTTATAGTTTTATTGATTGTTATTACAAAGAATAGAAGTAACTAATACAAGGGACTGATAGGTTCTTAAGCCTAAAAGTGCTAATAATATCTGCTTAAGTGACTATTGTGAGGGAGAGATGGGAGATGAAGAAGAAGATGAGTCGCAGATTAGCCAAGATCTTTCATAGTTGCAGTAAGGTTGATATATATTGGGAAACGGTAATGTAGGGTCAGAAGTCCACTTGAGTAGAAGCTCACGAGAAAGCCTAAGATGTACACGTGAGCATATAGGCCCATGTGCCAGAAAAATCTCTCAGTACCGAGTGGCTCCACTATGGGCCGAGAGCTTTTTCTTGGTGATATGTCAACTTTCCCACTTACATCATGCTTCTATCTCTTCCCTGATGTGTTTCAAGCTCTTTTCCGTAGACTTCATGTTGATTCTGTGATTCTCTCGATGACACTTAACTACCCTACTTTCTAGGCTTTCTTCTCACTGATCCTGAGAATTACTCGATAAATTCTAATAGAAGCAATTAACCATGAGAGATTAGAGTAAAAAATAGGTTGTGTGAAGTTCTTATGCCAAGAACAGTTGAAAACGACTTCTTGGCACCGAGAGAAACCTCTTGGTACTAAGTGGTTGATTTTTCTTCAAAAACTAGTGGTACTTCTTGTGTTCTATTCCCTTGTCCTTCTAGTTGCATTTCCAAGCTCTTGAGTCGTTTTGTCATTTTCTTAACCTCTATTTCTGATTGAATTCTGCTTGGTTAAAAACCCAGTTAATAATTGCACAGTAACAATATTTGTTATTATTATAAACATCATGAATAATTATATGTTTAATTTATATGTAATGATAACTATTAATGGACTTCGAAAAAACTTAATAGAAAATAGATTGATAGAATAATAAAGACTTTGAAAATAACCATGAATATGTGTTGCCTATGAACATTCATTGTCTATTAAATAACACAATACGTAAACATAAAATAGATTGAGATAAAAATACAAAGCAAAAGGTGAAAATATATCTTGAATTAAGGAGAATATGTGATATGGTCTAAGAGTGAAACAGAAGAGAAAAGATATATCATATATAATGAATAAATAGATAGATTGAATAAATAATAGATTGATAGAATATAGAGGTATAATAGTGTACAAAATAAATGAAATGGATTTAAATTAGGAAAACAGAGAGGTTTTGGCCTGTTAAACAAATCCACTTTTTTTATTTGCAAGGAGTGAGTGAAATCCTGATTTTAATGCGAGGATAAAATTTAGTGGATGACAATATTTTCTTAATGCAAAAGATAAAACATTATAGTCTGAATAGAAAACACGTTTAATCTAGAAGGGATCTACCAAAAATATCATAAGTATGCTTTAAGCACAGAAAGGGAAAAGTTAGGAGTATACATGAAGGTTTCTGTTCTAACGGACGATGAGAGCAAAAAAAGCATGCCAAAATTATGTTGGCACATATTTTACAGGTGGGTATGTTGTTAATTTATATGTCCGATAAAATTTGAAAATAATGGAAAAACTATATCGTAAAATTAGAGTAATAAATTATTAGAATTAAGAATTTAGGATGATATTAAAGGTGGGAGAGGTAAACTTTCCATATAACAGAATAAAAGACGAGCAGCAAAAAGTGGGCAATTTTTTAGTGTAAAATCAAAATGTGTGGAATCCAAAAGGAAAGTTGATTTTGAACCTTAAATGGTTATAAAAATATAATAAAGAGATGATTGGAAATCGAAGAATAACTAGTTTAATTTAACTATCAAGGGAAAAATGTGATAAGTATTTATTTTAAGAATTATAAATCATTTTACTGCAATATACTAATTCATATTAACTGAGAAGTGAGAATACAAGCAGTCTCATGTTCAATTTTTTATTTAATAAAAAAGAAGATATTACAGAATGAGATATTAATAAATAAAGGAGAATATAAAATTTGTGATAAGAGTGAAGTAGAAAATATAAAAAATGATTAGATCTTGAATTTTTGATATATAACAAAATGGATGACCCTTTTAACTCTCATTATTCTAATAACTTCTTTATCAGTTTATATTTTTTTTCTATGAATTAGAATAGAAGATCATAATTAATTAGTTAATATGTACGTACAAGAAAATCATAAGTTTTTTGTATAATCAAATTGAAGTAAAGTTAATCTTTTAAGTTTCCTTATAGTGTATTTTTCGATTTAGAATAAAATTAATAAATATAAAATGATAACTAGAGCAATAAAACCACTCACAGAAAGTTCAAAATAAAAACACATTGAAATTCAAAAATGGAAATATGTACACATGAACCTAAGGATAAATGACCTGAAAGTTAAAAAACAATACAAATATTAGAATTCAATGTAATAGGTACACAAATGAAAAATATAGAATTAATGAGAACTAATACAAAAATGTAACAAACATTAAAGTAAATTATAAACATGTGCACTAAAGTTACTATAGATGTTGAATCAAAATCTCTTCTGATTTCCATACTTTTACATTTTAGCAATAGATATCACTACAAGGGGAGGGGGGATTTCCGACGGCTGAAAACCGTCGGCGGCCGTCGGAAGCCGTCGGCGGCCGTCGGAAAAAGCCGTCGGAAATGAAGGCGTCGGGGAGCAGTATTTCCGACGGCTACCGACGGGTGATGCCGTATACATTATCGACGGCTTTCGGCGGTTTCCGACGGTTTCCGACGGCTTCCGACGGCCGTCGGAAACCGTCGGAAACCGCCGGAAATCAGGCCAATAAGCCGTCGGAAACCGCCGGAAACCGCCGGAAAATTTCGAGCAATAAGCCGTCGGGAGCCGTCGGAAACCTGCTGTTTTTTTTTTAAATCTGCTGCAAATAGAGCCTTCCAACCACATTTCTCTTCCAAACACTACAATATCAATACTGCACAATCAAATAAACAATAATCCAACCAAACATGCAAACCAATACTCCAAAATATTCAATAGACACAGAAATAAACAAAATTAGAATAAAAATAAAATACAAAATATACATAACATTCCAGCATTAACAATAATACTAACAATAACTGTTCTAATCATGCATATCCTGATACAGCTACAGAACCAAGTGTATTATACATAATTATACATATCAACAATTAATTGTTCCTTCTACCAAATCATTGTAAACTAAAACTAAACATACCTGCACGAACGAATTAGAAAGCAATGAATCAATCTGCCCCAGATCCAGAGCCAGCCGATGAAGGAAAGCGGCCACCAAACTGCTGCATGTACTCAAATAACTGTGCCGTCTGCATGGCCTGTTGGCGGTTCTGCTCCTCCAACTGCTGAACTCTAGTCTGCAATTCTTCTATACTTGCTAGCTCGCTCTGAGGTCTACTCCGCCGTCTCCTACTCTGACTACTGGACTGCAATAATTGAAAAATAAATAAAATCAAAGTTTATTGTTTTGAAAAGGTAAGAATATCATATTTTAAGTATTTTAAGAAAAATTAAATTATTTACCGCTAAATTGCCAAATCCGTATCGTCGACCATGCTCTGGTGGACTCATAACGGACTCAAAAATAACGTCCTCTTCATCGGTCGTCAGCTGCTCTCGACCCGTATCAGAAAGGAGTTTCTGTCGCTGCTCCATAAACATCTCCTGCATTGACAAATTAATAATATCATATCTTATTTCATAATAATTTGACAAATAAAACAATTACTAATACTGAATAAAATGAAATATGCTTACATGGCTTTTACTGGATTTATCGTCCTGCCATGTGTACGAAACAGTCCCGTCTGGATTAACATGCTCAACAGCATGCGTACGGGTGAACACGTCCATATAGCTGACAGGACCATGTGCCTCGGCTTCCTGAAGTTGATTGTTACATACAATTATTATACATTTAAAATCATATAGCATAAACTATTTACATTTATTATTCAGTAATTAAATTTACCAACTCCTGCCGATACTGCTGAAACGACTTCGATCCTCCGCGATGAGTAACGGGATTCTTATTTCTATTTGCAGAGTTTCTATCTGACTCTGCCTGTACATTCAAAATTTGATACATTATTTTTCAATCACGTTAAATTAATAATTGAAAAAAAATTAGTATACTTGCCTTCGCCTCGTCCGTCTCCCAGTAGCTCAACCAAGCTTGCCACACGCTCTCCCCCATCCACCGTGGTCTCTTCCCGGATTTCTTAACCTCAGATATCGTGTCTCTGTAGTTCTTTCGCATCTTCCTCATCCAGTATGCTCGTGCCAGCTGCATATCATCTGTCTGGATGTCTATCTCAGCCTGTGTTAAAAAAAGATTACACTTTAAACGATAAACGGTAGAAAAACGACAAAAACGAATTAAAAATGGAAAACATAAAAATTACACATACTAGGACATCCTGCCATATGCACTCTATGATGTGCGGAGGGATGGTATCCCACTTCGGCCAGCACGCACTCATCCTACTACGATATGCTGCTCTGGAGACGTCCAACACTACCTTAGTGGGTAGTAGCTCGAACCCCCTGTTTTTAAGTACGATACAGATAAGTACATACGTATAGTATAGAAAAAATAAGATGATGAATAAGATTTAATTTTTACCCATCTGCTTTGGGGACTAACGTAACAACTGGACGGTGTGGCGCTTGCGATGGGCCACTGCCATCGCCTCCTGAAGAACGGGAAGAGCTCCTCCCTCTATGTGACATAATGATAAACCTGTGACGTTTACACATCATTATATAAGAGAATAAAAACATGATAATGAAATATATTTCATATGAACATGACATCAATGGTATAAATTGCTTAATTATAATGACTGAAATGTAAATAGACATGTAAGTTTGTTATACCTGATTCATGATGGGTGTACTCTTCCTACGATAAGCAGAGTTCATTGCATTTTTAATAAAAATTGCTAAATAAATGACAAATTGAAATAACATAAAACAATAGTAAACGGATTTAGTTTCATAGTTACATCAATTTCATAATACATCAAGAATTCAACATAGTTACATCAATTGCAAAAAAACAGATTCAAATTTATATCAGTCATCATCGTCTTCTGATTCAGATTCGGTCTCGTTTTCGACGATATTTTCCTCTGCACTGTCAAACGCTTCTACCAAAACATTTGATTCATCGATCAAAGGACCAAAATCTGTATGATCGTCTGTAATTATTATTTCGTTATTTTGCTCAAGATCTGCCTGATAAGCTTGTTCGTCCGGAATATTCTTCCCATCGAATGTGAATCTGGCCTTTGTTTTAAAAACTGCAGACCAATCTGCTTTATCTCTTTTTAGAGACGGATAAGGAGCGTAATAAACTTGCAATGCTTGTTTGGCTAGTACAAAAGGATCATACTTGTGATAGTGCGATGTATGCTTTATTTCGATAAGATTATAATCCTTATGCACATTAATTCCAGAACCTGAAACATTGCTAAACCAATTGCATCTAAATAGAAACACCTCCTCCGCGGGTCTTGAGAAATATGTCAGTTGCAAAATTTGTGTTAGAACGCCATAAAAATCATTTAAATGGTTTTCTGGATCGTCACTACCTTTAACAAATACACCAGTATTATTTGTTAATTTTTCTGCACCGTATTCTTTAGTGTTAAATTTGTATCCATTGACGAAATATATTGGATATGTCTTGACCACTCTTTTTGGTCCCATTGCAAGATGTTTCAACCCTTCGTCAACAACACAATTTTTCGGCTCATA
This sequence comes from Allium cepa, assembly GCA_030765085.1. NCBI lineage: Eukaryota > Viridiplantae > Streptophyta > Magnoliopsida > Asparagales > Amaryllidaceae > Allium > Allium cepa. Next base: position 388,687,871 of record CM060939.1, on the reverse strand, counting down.
AACGTAATTTGAAAACCAACGGGAAAATTCTTTACTGAGATCTCCGTTCGGATGTTCCCGTTCATAAACACTGTTTATATAAACAAATTATTACATTAGGTTATACACGCGCATGCATTACAGAAAAGAATAAAACAAAAATTATTATTTCAGATTACCTAACAAACGGTGCAAGCTCGGCACAATTTAGAAGAATATAAGTGTGTGCTACACGAAGATCTCTATCGTCTAGCCATATTTCCACACATTTTCCAGAAGGCCGACCATGTTGTCTAAAAATAGATAACATTGCTTGAGAGGACTCTTGTTCGTCGCCTTCATCATTACGAGGAACACTTTGAAATGAAATATTCACATGGTCACTGAAATAGTGAGAGAAAAAGAACGAAGCTTCTTCTTCGATGTAAGATTTACATATCGAACCTTCAACTCGTGCTTTTTGTCTCACTTTTTTCTTCAGATGATTCAAATATCTATGCAACATTAATTTATATTAACTTCATCTTTCAAATGCAATTAAATTACGTTATAACATATTACATACCTCTCAAATGGATACATCCATCCGTATTGGACAGGACCTCGAAGTCGTGCTTCAGATGGAAGATGAACAGGTAAATGTTCCATCACATTAAAAAAACCTGACGGAAATATTTTCTCTAATTTGCAAAGCAATATAGGAATGTCCACTTCAAGTTTACGTAAACGTTGCACTTTTAAAGTAGTCGAACAAAGCTCTTTGTAAAACATACTAAGCTCCGTTACTACCTTCCAAACTTTTAACGGCAGTAGTTCTTTAAACATAACGGGAAATAAATTTTCCATCATTATGTGACAGTCGTGACTTTTCATTCCGCTCAATCTACCATTTTTAAAGTCAACACATCTACGAAGATTTGATGATATCCCATCAGGAAATCTTAACCCTTCCACCCTTTTAACACAGCTTTAACTTGATTATTATCTAATTCGTAACAAGCTTTTGGTTTTTTACTGTCATTTGGTTTCATATGAAGCTCGGGATGTTTGCATAATTCTTCTATATCACGTCTTGATTTCAAATCATCCTTCGTCTTCCCTTTCACATTCAAAATTGTGTTAAACACATTATCAAATACATTTTTCTCATTGTGCATCACATCTATGTTATGGCGAAGCAGAAGATGTTTCCAATACGGCAACTTCCAAAAAATAGTTTGTTTGCACCAGTTATGAACAACTGATTTGCCTTCAATTTCTGTTTGCTCCCCCGTTTCATATATCTTTGGATAGTCCTTAACAAGTTCATATATGTCTTCGCTTGACCATATCGTCGGTGGTTGTCTGTTTTCTACTCTATTAGCTAAAAAGTTTTTCTTGTCTCCTCTGAAGGGATGATTTACATGGAGAAAATATCGATGACAGTCAAACCATGAAATTTTCTTACCATGCGGTAAAGAAAACGCTCGTGTTTCATCCATGCAATATGGACATGCTAGACGACCGGCAGTACTCCATCCCGAAAGCATTGCATAGGCAGGAAAATCACTTATAGTCCACAACAAAGAAGCAAACATACGAAAATTTTTCTTCTTTGACACATCGTATGTTTCTACTCCTTCGTTCCACAGTATTTTTAACTCCTCAATCAACGGTTGTAAATATACATCGATTCCTTGTGTCGGATCGTCGGGGCCAGGAACGACAACAGTAAGAAACATATATTGCGTTTTCATGCACATCCATAGAGGTAAATTATACGGTGTGACGATAATGGGCCAGGATGAATATTTAGAACCAAATTGAGAAAATGGAGAAAAACCGTCCGTACATAATCCTAATCTAACATTTCGACTCTCCGCTGCAAAATTTGGATACGTTTTATCGAAATGCTTCCATGCTTCTCCATCGGCCGGATGTGTCAACGTACCCTCTTCCTCCGTTCTCACGCTATGCCACCTCATATTAGACGCAGTTACAGAAGATGTTTATAATCTTTGAAGTCTTGGAGTTATGGGTAAGTAGTGCATACGCTTGTACGGAACTTCCTTACCCTTCTTTTTTCTTGGTTTGTATCTCTCCTGGTTACAAACTTTACAATTTCTAAGGTTTGCGTCTTCTTTCCAAAACAACATGCATCCTTTTAAACATGTATCTATTTTCTGATACGGTAAACCAAAAGCCGACATAAGTTTTTTAACTTCGTAGTGATTTTCACACATTAGATTATCGGGCGGCATATGTCTTTTTGCAGCTTGTACAACAGCCGTAAACCCAGCTTCAGTGATGTTGTATTTTGACTTCATCGCAATGTATTCTGCGATTACTGACAGCTGCGTGCCGCTTTTACAACCATCCCAAATAGGTTTTTTAGCTGCATCTAGTAAATCATAAATTTTCTTAGCTTCAATATTTGGTTCTTCAACATTTACATCATCGTCGTCAACTTCAACCATAGGAAACATTGATCGTGCTGCATCTTCGACCATATTTTCTATACGGGTCGTTGAAACTATTTCGTTAACGACACTTTCAGACTCTACAGAAGTATTTGCTACAACTTCTCCATGCCGATCCCAAACATAATATTCGGGTGTGAAACCGTGTTGGCACAAATGAACTTTCACAATATCTGGTAACATAAACTTCAAATGTCTACACCTACTACACGGACAACGAATTTCTGGATCGTTTCCGTTATTACTTAAGGCGAATTCAACAAACACGTTTATACCGTTATAAAAATCTTCTTTTATTGAGTCCCTCATTCCTTTTCTTTGGTACATCCATCTCCTTCGATCAACAAAATAATCAATCATTTTTCCTATTTGACAAAATGAGAAGTTCAAAATTTAATATTTATTTTGAAGAATACACATTCGAAAAAGATTATTTTCATGTTCGTATAATATTTTGAATTTAAAGAACAACTTCACAAATTTAAAAATATTTTCAAATAGGGCACATTTCATTTTTTAACGTACGTAACGATTAAAAATATATAATTTTTTTTCATTGGTCAGACATCCTACTTCCCATTACAAACACAGTAAGCATTTACATTTCGTATATTACTTCGTCCCAAACGATTCAATAAAATTTCGGCAGCATTTCCCTTTTGTTCCCTGCATTGTACACAAATGCGTGTACGCAGGAAACAAAAAAGAAAAGTTAGGGCGAAATTTTATGAACCGTTTGAGACGAAGTAGTATACAAAATGTAAATTCTTACTGTGTTCATAACTTGTCCAATACAGGGACAAATCCGACAAACATTGTACCAGATGAATATAAATGGTCGTTTTTCGAAAAAAACGACTATTTATACAACGATCATGTACAACACTTGTCAGACGGGGCCAAAAACTCTCTAAGAGACATTTGTCGGTTAACATGCGCGCATTTTACTCAAAAATACAGTTTTACTCACTGTTCACATTTATATATTAATTTCACACATTTATTCGACGTATTACGCATCAACTTAGGGCTGGTTTAACATTTTGTCATTTTTCAATACACACAATTATAATTTAGAGTAATGCATTTTTTTTGTGTCATAAGTAAAAACGTGCACAATATAATACTCCTAGTTCATTCAATCATTTTATCTTATTCCAAATAACGTATACAATCGTCGAATCAAGGCATACACAACAAAATACATATACATGAACATGCACAAATTATACGTGTTTATCACAATTTCACGATAAAAGATGAAATCGGTATACCATGTGATGCTATAAACCGTTATTACGCTAGTGGAAACAATTGCAATTATTAATTCGCCCTAATTTATCAATTTATGCAAATCTATAATTAGGGTAAAAACTGAATTTTTCATAAAAATAAGAGATTATACCTGAGATTAAGAGTACTGAAGCTTGATTAGAGTGCGTTGGAAGATCCGGAAGCTAAAAATTAGGGATTGGAAGCTTAGGGGTTGAATTTGGGGGGTTTTTTGGGTTTTTTTCGTATGAAATGGAGGAGGAAGAAAGGGCTCGGCTGGCTGGTATAATCGCAAATTTGCGACGGCTTCCGACGGCCGCCGACGGCCCGTCGAAAGCCGTCGGAAAATGGCCGTCGGAAGCCGTCGGTCTTGTCTGTCGGTATTCTGCCTTTTTCTTGTAGTGTATTTATAACCAAAGAAAGCTGATTGTAGTAACTTTTTGGATGAGTGATATCTTTTAATTTGATTTCTCTAATATTAATTCTATTATAGTGGACCACCTAATGAAAACCAAATATTATTCTATTATACGGATTAATTTTTTAAGAAGTGAAACATATTCTTTACAAACTTTATTGACATATAACAAGTTAAACATTACATACCCAAAGGCAAGAAAATATTAACTACAAAACAAAAGGAATTCCAGCAGTCTCCAGAAGCTAAAAAACTTAGGAGGTCATAGTATATGAAGGTTAGCGTTTTAGCTGGAGACGATGACAAAATAAAAGTAAAATAGTAAAGTGATGAAGGGTAGGACAAATTCATGAAAAACGAAACAAAACTTATTTATATATGCATTCAAAAATCAATAGATAGACTACCTTACATGCTCTACTATAAAAGGAATGGAAATGAATTGTAGTGGCATGATTAATATAACTAATTTGTATTATTATTTACCGTTAAAAAAAAATTGGAAAAAAAAGATGAATTAAGTTTGAACGTACATGAAAACATATGTCAGAATTTACTGAGAAAGCCCGATTTATGATAGATTGAAGATAGTAGAATTTATTTTCTAGCGTAGAAGAGAAAGTATATCAAGTAAATAGAGAAGGATATTTTTTATTAACATAGGAGTTTTTATTCTTGAAATTAAAGGGAGAGGTAAAAACTTTAAGAGAAATGAACTGAAATGATGACACGTGGCAAATGGAAAAAAAACTCAAAAGACAAACTTAAGAATGAAGGTGAGAAGAGGATTTAGCACTCAATTTTAATAGCATGGTATAGATGCATCCTGTCTACAATTCTAGTGGGGAAAACTTATGAAAATGATATTGAGACGATATTGATGATGGGTATATCAATCCTGTAAAAAAAAAAAAATTCGATAAATGTTGATACTAAAAAATTAGTTGCTTATATATGATGATGCAAAAAAGTATATTTGGATCTCTCCCTATTGGTATAATTATAACATCTAAAAATATATGATAATTGATTCTAATGTTAAATATTATGAGTTAGGTGATTGCTACAGAATTGCATCGGTAGTGTGATGGCTGTAAGATTCAAATCATTGTCGTTGTAGAAAGCAATAGCATGCACTAATCGAGCATTATGGTGATCGTGGAATCCGAACCCCTACTACCACTAAAAGCATATAATTCTCACTTCCCAAAAGGTGTGTTTCGAATGGCATTGATTATAATAAAAGATTTTTATTAACGAAGCATTGTATTTACATATCTATTATTACAGTAAAACAAAAATTGTTGTTCAATAAATCAAGTATCATATTGTATCGTAATGTTCATGTACACTAATAAACAGTTTTGTCATAATATTGAATCCTTTAGAGTATGTGTCCATTATGTAGTATTGAAAATTCCTTGATTTGTTATGAATGTAATTTGGTTATTATTGATGCTTACAAACAATTCTGAAGCTGGTATTCATGTGTAATATATAAACGTGAAACTATGCAATATTTTTCAGGTAAACACATACACTATTAAAAATTATACATAATGCGAACAACCAAGACCTTTCTGGGAATAACTCAAAAAAATCACAATGTAATAATACCCAAGACTGTTTGTTCAAGACTAGAACTATTACACCATATTTCATCAAAGCAACTTTCCTTGGCAACTAAAGAAATAAAAAAATATCGGTATACATATAGAAGATAAGGAAGACTGGAGGAATCATCTTTAGAACCATGTTGACGGGCCTTAAATCACTTCAATGATACCTTAAAAAATTATCCAAGCACAACATATCTCATCCTGATCATGCACTCAACCTACGAACTTCCCAAGCCTTTCATTTGAATTATCCTACACAAGATCCTTGCTTGCTACATTGAACTCACAAACCTGTAGGAAAGATCACCACATATCATGTCCAGTAAATATTTCCACGAGATAATTCTTTGACATACTACAACTAACTCCTCACCCTTCATCATCCTCCCACTTAGCATGACATGTCCTTATCGGCAATTCACTGCCTACGCTTTCCATCTAAAGCCTGTGGCAGTCGTTCGAGTACCCTATCTCATCCTTAGATAACTACATAGTCGTAAATTTTGCAAATCATTGTAGATCGACATCACATAATGCTTAATTGAAAGGAAAAAACCATTGGTTCAATTGGAAAACAATGGTCCTTATTAGCTGAATCCGTAGGTGACTTCATAATCTAGCAATATCCTTTTGAAGTGTGGCAATGATACAAGTCATTATGAAACAAAAAATGTCATGTTGCATGTCACATAAATAATTAACTCACTTAGTAACCATAGTTATGCGTACTATATATGTGGTACAATATTTTCAAGTCAAAGTAGACTACGGATTGATTGGAGAAGAAGAGATGCAGCACTTATAAGATGAAAAAAGACAAAAAAGAAAGATGAAGCGCTGGAGGCCTTATAGAATAAGCTATAGTCCGATCGAACAAAGCCATTTCCAAGCGATTGGTAATTTTTCCAATCGATTGGGTATTGAGATATTTTGGACCTAAGCACTTGGCCAATTTTCGTGTCGACTGGAGATCCATACTAGTTGACTGGCTCTATTCGACTGATGGAATTTCTAGCCGACTAGATTAATGGATTCTAAAGAAATTGGATTCGAATTTTCAATTGTAATTTTGTCATTCTTAAGGTATTTTAAAGTTTCCACTATAGATTGATGCTTATCTTTTATCAGATAACAAATATTATGTTAGATTACTATAAATAGGCTTCCATATGGGTCAGTGTAATCAGTAAGGAGAAAGGACGTTATTGTTCTAGGGTTTTGAGGCTGAGTTTTCTTCTCAATTTTTAGAGATTTTATCTATAATCTCTTGGCGAATTAATAAAGCTTTGAAGAAAATAGTTTGTTTTTTCTTTTCAAATTTAATTATATAGGGACCTTTGGGATAACTCATACACTTGTTACAGAGCTTACTATATAATTTTTTCTGAAGTGAGTTTGTTATGGAGAAGATAAAGTATTGAAAACTTAACGTAATAAATTAAGGATTATGAAAGATGAAGATGGAGGATTTACTACGCCTAAATGATATTCACCAACCATTGAAAAACAAAGGTGAGAAACTGTAACTTCCCCAACTTGAAACCTCAAGATGTATGTTAATTATTCTACACTGCAGTCATCGCTAGAATTACCTTCTAGCGTGGGTTCAATATAATATGAAACATAGATAAGTAAATTGAGCAAGCTAACATATTTCATTACATAGTAGATTCTTTTACATTTTCATTACCATTACCTCCATCAACATTTCCCAAGTCATGAGCCATACATAGGTCAAATATAATGAGAAATAACATCATATAAAGAGTCGGGTCAACATATGAAGATGTAGCCCGCACTCCGTTATACAGCATAAACAAGAATTTTATTAGCTAAAGAACCTCCTGCTCCATCTTTGGTCCTTGTACTACAGCAACTATTCTGTAACTGCGTAAGCTCATAAACTCGGTCTACTCGTATGTGTATCTATGTTTTTATAGGGATTACAATAATAAAAACATGGGTCAGGCTCAAAGTCTGCTGTGAATAGTAGTGTCCTTAAAAAACAAACATATAGTGAGTCCAACATGCATTGTGCAGATTAGGTTTTTCCCTCACTATTAAAACATCATGAGTAAAATACTTTAACTATGAATGTAATTATTTCTTATTTACGCCTTTAATTAGATACTTCCTTAAGCAAATCTTCTTTAACACTACGCATCCTACGCTGACCCCAGCCGGGTCCTTATTTAGATTACTTTTAACTCCAAGTGTGTAGTATCGCGCTCCATACATAGACTCCACATAGCTTCCCTTATAAATTCTTCTTTGATATATATTACTTGATTATTTACTTCTATGCTCGTGCATTACTTATTTGTTCCTTATTGGTACGATACTACGCCCTGCATTGATTTCCCACATTCCTTAAAGTATTTAATATTATTAACCGCACAGCTGCTTATTTCATTCTTCTTTAGAATTTAATTCTTCTTTGGAATTTAATACCGTGCCCCGCACAGTTTCACCTTCCCAAGTTCATTCTCTACTTATTCTTCTCTTTAAATATTTATACTACGCCCTGTGTAGTTGAATATTTTAATTCACCTTTCCAAGGCGAATCCATATTTATTCTTCTTAAGTACTTTTATTGTGCCCCATGTAGTTGAATATTTTAATTCACCTTCCAAAGGTGAAGTCTATGCCCTGCACAGATGACTGCCTACCTTACCAAGGTATACGTCCATTTAAAATTTACTCTTTTCTAAGTTTTAGTGTGGTATAATCCTTTCATATTCAACGTAGTACACTTATAAAAATAGTGTCATAGCCCTAATGTCATACCACGACAACTCTGACATTCCTAACAATGCCTTTACACGTGTCGATGTACTATTCGTTCTTATTTTACCTTTTGTTTTGTAGTGTCCTTTTCAGCAAATAATTTGGATTTTGTCCCTTCTTTACCAATGCCTGTTAATATATTTTTACACGGATTTTCTCCCCACGTCCTGCGCAGTAACATTTTTCTCCAACACAATATTTAGTTGTTTAATCCCTTTTATTTTCTTATAGAAAATTTCGAATAAAATTTCTCTTAAATTGCCGAACCTCTTTTCATTCATAATTTACATATATATTGCCTTTTAAAGATATTTCAATTGTTATTTTCAAATCAAACAACTTCAAAAATTTGTATAAAATTGTATAAACTTATAAAATTACTCAAACTAAAACCCACATTAGAAATCAAGGTTTAAAAATTATATAAAATTTCCATTAAGTTTCGAAATCACTAAAGTATGGAAAACACATATAAACATCTCATGTCCACTCTTCTTTTCCAAAAACATTCTTTGAACTTTTGGATCCTTACATGAAACTCGAATGAACCTACATAATAACATATAGATTTGAACAGAACTCATACGTATATGAAATCGGATTAATAGGGTTGAGTATTACTCACTTAAATCTCTTAGATGTGTAGCTTTAATCTTCTTAGTCCCTGTGACGACCCATAAATTCGTACCTTTTGAATCGACAATGAACCAAACATGTCCGACCCAAAAAGCACAGAATGAGGGAAGTCAAAAGAAAGAAAAGAAGAGAGATGAAGAGAAGAGAAGAAAGAGAGAAGAGAGAACAAAACAGAATAATACAAAATCTCACATCACAGCGGAAAACATATAATATCATATCAATAATCTTTACAAAGCATAAACTGTATATGCATACATCAATCAGAGTTCAATAATTAATCACTAATTATTAGCCTGGTCAGTTATAATAACATGTCCTCACAATTGCTGATAGAATACAACAACAATGCGCAAAGCAGATAATGGACATCACTAAGCAAAATAGATATGTGTATATAAAATGAAGACCTCAAGCTCTCCTGCCGAAGCTCCAAAAGCACCAAATCTAAACCTGTAAATATACTCGGTCTGACCCAAGCATTGAAACGAAAGAACGTCCGGATAAATCTTGTAAACTAGCACAAGGAACACACTCAACTGAATTTATTAAATTACCAAATTTTTCCTTTGTCAAAACACAAGTATCTTGTAAGACATGTCCATACATAAACATAGACCTTTTTTTACCTTACGATAACTAAAACATTTTATATCAAATCATCTTATATTATACTAATGTCTAGCATACAGATAATATTAATCACAGTGGAAATTGTTACATTGATTTAATTCCAGCATATAGCCCAAAATGGGAAATACAATAAAAATGGCAGGCACGTAGTGGAGTTTGGATTTCCATACAAATGATCAGGTGAAGGGACTACCTTCCGATGGGTAGATCTCTAGATGGATGTCGCGAGAAATGATCACAAAGTTCCTCTACCAATACAAGACCGCCCTACCTCTATAACTAGATAGTACCGAATATGTCGACCACTAGTCGTTACCGACCTTTTTCGAGGGCCCTCAAAGCATACACACTACAATAATTAGATACACGACATCATAGCCTGTAAAGATATATCTAGAAGAGGATGATCATATCCTACTTGGGAGCAACCCACTAAGCCCTGCTGCATCTAACCCTGTTTTGTTCATTTCCGGTTGATGAGGCTGGAGGTAACGATTACATTTTACATATCACAAATCACATCACTTTGAATGCCACACGACCATTTTCGTTGACTACTAATTGCCTTTCAAAAAATTACAACCCTTAAGCTTATACATCTCAAGGAGGGTATTAAGCTAAGGAAGTTGCCTTCTCTGCAACCACTGATGTACGTTTGTTACAAATAATGTACGTAATCTTTAGAAGTGCAATGTCAGACAAACATCTATACAAGTTGTCCAGGAACATGAAAAACCTAAGGTACTTTCCTACCACATCCTGTCGAGAAATCCCTTGGATTAGTAGCGAATAGTCCTTGTATTGGATATTTCATAACGAAGAGACTACTACTACTGAACATATATTGGGATTGTAAACCCAAACGATTAACAAGCAGTCCTCCACAATGAAAATCCTGAATATCAATATCATCACAACCAACCTACACAATCTTCGCATAAAATGTTGGTTCGAAGTGGTTTCCGGATAAACTGATCCCGATCTCTTCACACCAACAACGCAAAAGCGTTTCTCAACCTCACATAGAAACTAAGTCTTATAGACTTATCGCATTTCCAACTTTCAACATGCTATACTTCGACCAAGAAGGAAGCTCGATAGATTGGAGTAATACTCCGCACTACACGAATCAACATGCTCAACACAAAGGATAATCAAGCCTACATAGAAGGCTATGTACTAAGTGTACGACCAAACAGTTCCCACATTAAGTAGAGGAACTAAAAATGGCCAAATTTGATAGTCGATTATTTAACTATCAGAGCGAACAAACAAATATTTAGCACCATAAACAATCACTAGGCCCTTTTAATTAATCTTTCATTAATTAAATCATTTTCCAAATATTCACTTCAAATTATTTTTAAAAAGATTAATCTCAAAACCATTTCAACATTTCAATAGTGTAAAACATTTCCATATACTTATTTAATAATAAGTATTTCATAAATCAATTTATTTTCAACACTTAGAAAATATTACATATATTTAAATCATGATTAAGTATATATTTTATTCTTTAAGGAATACATTCTCTTAAACATACTTAATTGGGTCAAAACAAATGTTGTATAAAACATCGTTACGACAACCCAAAATCATTAGTATAGGTATTCAAAAATAAGATAGATATATAAATACCATATACTATACAAAAACATCTCCTTCGAAAATCATTTACTATAACAACAGTGTTATAGCCCATCATTTCCTTACTTCTCGAAAATGTCTATTTCAAAAATGAATGTTGAAATCTATGTATTTGATACTTAACACATTTTAAATATCTTCAAACCATTTAACTCTATTCAAAATGCCACTTCCCAAACATTTATTTACATTCAAAGATTATTCACTGTCCAAAATCGTGAATATAGTTTGTTAACGAAATTCAATGTTTCTACACATTTATTAAAGAATTATCCACTGTCTAAAATCGTGAATATATTTCCTTTAATCCAAATTCATTACTCCCATATATTTATTAAAGAGATTATCCACTGTCCAAGATCGTGGATGAAATTTCTTAAATAAAAATCTGTATCTAGTTTATAAATTTAAATTGATTTCACATTTATAAAACAATGTTTACAAATTCCATATACAAAATTTCTTTACTAACAAACTCCATCTGTATCCCATTTATATGACAAAATCCAAATTATAAGTTAATTACTTATAAATCAATTATTTAGTAAATCATTCTTTTTTATAACTTCATCAATTCACAAATCTATAAATCTTATTTACTTATAAGATCTAATTATAACTTCGTTTCAACATTTACCAAATTCCTTTATAATCCTATTATTTCAATTTATAAAAATTCGATATTATAAATCTATACATATAAACCATTTATAATAATTTCAAAATCATAATTTAAACTATTTTACCAAAATAATCGACTTCATATTTCAAAAATCATATTCTGATTATATTTTACACAAGTCATAATTTTTTGTAACATAAATTTTGTAACATTTATTTATTTAAAATAAATCCATTCCATAACAATCCAAAATTTAATAGAACATCTATTTACAAAATCACTTGAAAAATCCTTTTCAATTTGAAATCATTACACTAACATTTTTAAATTTCCAAAAATAGGCCCAAATGCTGCAACCGCGCTAAATACATGAATCACGGCATCCAAACATCATCTATCACATGGTAACAGCATATATCACAATATTTGTAAATATACCAATACTGGTGAGGAATTCAGTCCCTCCAACCTGCCACCTGCAACAAATATACATGTTAGAATATGTGTATAGTGTCCGCTTTGAGGCAGACGCGCAAACAAACGGTCATTCGCTTATACACGAGAACATATAGCGTCTCAATGCTCCAATGGGCAAGAATATATCCAAATACCAATCAATATATAGATAGTATATCATATATCATCCAAACAATCATCATAAAATAAATTTATTCCCACTTATATAAAAATACCAGTGAGTCAGAAAGAGTATGTTGTACTCACTTTGGTTCTAATAGCAGTTGCAATGTTTTATTCCAAAAAAAATTAAACAGCCATTTAATTTTACCTAATATTTCACTAGCACCAACAAAAACTAAAGCAACTCTAAAATGTAGTGCTCGTCAATACGGACCAAACACAATTTGTTTCGACAAAAAGGGACCTCGTGTGAAGAAGTTATGACATTTTAAAGTTTGTACGAATTATTATATAAATCAATTTACAATTTCTTTTTTTATTATAAACCTTCTAACGAAATCTCGACCGTCCAAATCAACGTAGCAGATCACAGCCACTAACCCCATCTTCTTCTTCATCATTCGCAAAAACCCATAGAGCACGCACAAATTTTGATAGCAGCACCCCACCACGTCGCTCGAGACGATGATCTAGTGCCCCCATTTGAAAGCTCCTTCCACCATGCACCACCGACTAGAGTATGGACATACTTGGTGCCTCCCATGCCTCGTTAATCATGTATGAACGTCGGATGCTCAAAGCCATCTCGTCGACAATCCGCTGCACCAAAATCGACGACAACCATATGATTGAAAGATCTTATCGAGCTCAACATTTTTCGTTTAGATGTCAAAGCCTAATTGTGAACGGATCATGAGATATTGAGGGAGAAAGGTGGGACGTTTCTAGCCGTGGAAATGTAAAGCGGCGGCTAGGGTTTAATGGCTAGGGTTTTGAGTGTGTGGGTGTATATATATGCATATATTGTACTATTCAAAAACTCTTTTCACACATGATATTTTTCCCAATCTCAAAATAAAGCGTGTCACCTGGCGTTTTTAATGTTTTTTCCTATTTCGAACACAACAGGAATATATATCGGGAGTGAATTCGATCGTATTTGGAAGATAGTTTAACTATTAGAATTTAAAATTAACTTAAATAAATTTCTACGCATTTCAGCTTGCCACGACTAAACCGTATATCTGATTGACACGAAATTTGAAATCCTGTAATAATATAATATTATGGATCAAATGAAACTAGTTTTGTCGAAATCCGAAACTGTTTGAAAAATGGCTAATTTTACAGATTAATTAAATATTAAAATATTCAATTTCTACAAATTAACCTTTAATTCAATTTCAAAAGTACTCTAACATCATTCTAATTCAAATGGAATGTAATTCAACTTTATAAATCATTTTTATTCTCATTAAATCCAAATTTCAATTATTTCTGCAATTTAAAACATTAAATTAACAATTTGATTATCAAATTAAATCAAGATATTCGAAATATAAGTATTCAACTTATAAAATTAACTTTTAAATATTTAAAATAAATTAAATATACAAATTTCAAATGACTGAAATTCTTGGTCGTTACATTCTCTTCGACTTAAAAGAATTTCGTCCTCGAAATTACCAAGTAAGAAAAAGTCACAAAATCCATTAACTTTCCAAAACAAATCGTTAAATTGGATTACCAAGTCTCTTAAGTGTTTAACTTTTACAAAATCCAATAGTTAAACTTCTTACAAAAACTTTTCTAAGTTTTCAAATCCACTACTTAATTGTCTTTTCAAACCCAACTAATATCGTTTCACTTTTATAACTCAAAATAAACAAAAATTCAATTTTTTCCCAAAAATTTTCAGACGCTTTTAGTTTTAAAAAAAAATCGGCATAACCTCCTTTGCGCGGTTCGATCGTAGTAGGATCACAGCATATATATATAACAACTATACATCTCATCTTCGAGGATGAGGCATCCTGTAGGGAAAAAACATAGAAGTACGATATGTAATCTGAGATATGTACCTTATATATTATTGGCGAGCATATACGACTAATATAGCGTGATAGCGAACTCCAAATGTGAAGCAAGCGCCATCCGCGCCTACTAAATACTCAACAAACCATGAGAAACATGCATATATGAAAGTAATATCAATATACAACATATACCAATACAACAACTATATATGCACATATAGAAATGCAATCAATAGCAACAAGTTCAACCATCAAACAACTATCATCCAACTATCATCCAACAAAGCAATATATATCCAATCAATCCATAGTATACATTCACTTCTTGTTAATATTCATTGAATTGGTTTTCAATTTATTCACATTTGACTCATTAACATTGGATTATACTAACATTCATTTATTCATATTCAGTTAGTCTGCGTTGGCTAATTTATATTTAAGTTAGTTCACTTCCAATTCAAATCAAATTCAATTCTATTTAAATTTACTTGCTACCTATTTGAATTCAATTATTTAGCTTTCAATTTCGTTAATTCAATTCCATATGAATTTCGATACAATCAACTAACAACCATCTAACAACTAATGTATATACAACATAACCAGATTAATTTACTTTACTTCGTTTACATTCAATTTGGTTCAACACTTTTATTTTCAATTTGTTTAACATTCAATTCAGATTGAATTTTATTATTCACTAGAATCATATTTCCATACAACACTTCCAATTTTATCATCACTTCTTAACTTAAGTTCTATTCAATTCTTAACAACAACATTTCTAATCCTAATTCATTTTATTTATCAAAATCAACTTGATTCAACATTACTTAAGTTACATTTCATTTCATTCCCACTTGCATTTACTTTCACTATACAAATCAATTTCACTTCTAATTTAATTCAAATTCAATTTCTTAATATTTCATAATCAACAAATCTAAATTTCCTTCTAACTCATCATTTTATTTAACCTTTGCTTAAGTCAAATTCATATCACTGTTCAAATTCAGATTTTGTTTTGCTTAACAAAATTGTTTAACCATTTTAACATTTGGTTTTACTTACCTTTTCTCATTTTATAAGTTGTACAACTTATTTATTCAAACTTCCAAATTCATATTACATAATCACTTATTTAAGTTTAATTTCCATTTCAATAATTCATCCAATATGGTTCAAATCCAATATATTTTATTTAACATACCTTTTGTTAAAATTCAATTCATATATTTATCATACCTTTATAGATATACTCATTAAGTTTCATTTCTTATATATAAGATTATTTTACAAGTGTAAATAATATTATTTATCATTCCATACTTATAATTCATTTGCTTATATAATATATCCTTTTACATTTGTTGTTTTTATCTAGATTATTCAAACATCTTTTATTAACTTATATATGTTTAAATTTTCAAACAACCAAATAATCAATTTATATATACTTTAATATTTTTGAAAATTAATCCTTTTTATATAAAATATAATAGAGGTAAAATTATTTCATTTGCCCAATTTAAAAACAATACTCTGTTGACTTGCCTCGTTTAAGTGTTTGGAAATCCCTATCGATAACATGGCATCGCACATACCGACCGGAATTCATAAACAACTCGACGGATAAGTAAACATAATATAAAATATTTTATAATCACTAACAAATACGCGCTCATATCTATAATACATTCAAACTCAACCTGGGGTGCTATTTCCCTATCTATACTGAGTACACATCAAAGCCTAGGAATATACAAAATCTAAGCTCTGATACCACGTTTGATGACCCGCGAATCCATACCCTTTAATCGACAATAGACCATACGTGTCCAACCCAAAAGGCACAGATTAACGGAAAGTCAGGAGAAAGAAAAGAAGAGAGATGAAGAAAAGAGAAGAAAGAGAGAAGAGAGAACAAAACAGAACAATACAGAATCTCATGTCGCAGTGGAAAACATATAATATCATATCAATGATCTTTACAAAGCAGAAACTGTATATACATACATGTTTTAGTGTTCAACAATCAATCACTAATTATCATCCTGGATAGTTATAATAGCATGTCCTCGCAATTGTTGATAATATACAACAACAATGCGCAAAGCGGATAATGGACATCACTAAGCAAAACAGATACGTGCATACGAAATGAAGATCTCCAGGTCTCCTGCTAAAGCTCCAAAAGCACCAAATCTGAACCTATAAATATACTCGGTCTGACACGAGTATTAAAAGGGAAGAATGCTCGGATCAAACTGGTAAACCAGCGTGAGAAAACACTCTACTGAATTATTAAATTAGCAAACTTTTCCTTTATCAAAACAAAAGTATCTCGTAAGACACTCCTACACATAAACACAGACATGTTTTTACCTTACGATAACTAAAACATTTCATATCAAGTCATCTAATATTATATTATAGTCTAGTATACAAATAGTATTGATCATAACCGAAATTTTTACATTGATTAAATTTCAGCATATAGCCCAAAATGGGTACACCTCTAGATGGTTGTCCCGAGAAACCATCACAAAGTTCCTCCATAAATACAAGACTGGCCTACCTCTATAACTAGATAGTACCGAATATGTCATCCTCCGAACGTTACCGACCTTTTCCGAGGGCCCTCAAAGCATACAAACCACAATAATAAGATACACGATGTCATAGTGTGTAAAGATATATCATGAAGAGGATGATCGTATCCTACTTGGGAGCGACCCAATAAGCCTTGTTGTATCTAACCCTATTTTAGTCATTTCCTGTTGATGAGGCTTGAGGTAACGATTACCTTCCACATATCACAAATCACATCACTTTGAATGCCACACGGCCATTTCTGTTGACTACTAATTGCCTTCCACAAAATACAACACTTAAGCTCATTGTCTCAAGGAGGGTGTTAAGCTAAGAGAAGTTGCCTTCTCCGCCACCACTGATATACTTTTGTAAAAACCAATGTGCGTAATCTTTAGAAATGCAATGTCAGACGAACATCCATACAAGTTCTCCAGTAACAGGACAAATCGAAGGTGCATTCCCACCACGTCCTATTGGAAAATCCCTAGGATTAGTAGCGAATAGTCCTTGCATTAGATATTTCATAACGAAGAGACTACTGCTACTGGAAGTAAATTGGGATATTAACCCCAAACGATTAACAAGCAGTCCTCTACTATGAAAATCCTGAATATCAATATCATCACAACCAACCTGCACAAATGTCGCAATAATGTTGGTTTGAAGTGGTTTTCGGATAAACCAATCCCGGTCTCTTCGCACCAACAACGCATAAGCGTTTCTCAACCTCACATAGAAACTAAGTCTCATAGACTTATCACGTTTCCAACTTTCAACTTTCAATCCTTCGGCCAAGAAGGAAGCTCGATAGATTGGAGTAATTCTCCGCACTACACGAATCAACATCCTTAACACAAACGATAATCAAGCCTACACAGAAGGCTACATACTAAGTGTATGACTAAACAGTTCCCACATTAAGTTGAGGAATTAAAAGTGGTCAAATTTGATAGTCGGTTATTTAACTATTAGAGCAAACAAACAAATACTTAGCACCATAAACAATCACTGGGCCCTCTTAATTAATCTTTCATTAATTAAATCACTTGCCAAATATTGACTTCAAATTATCTTTAAAAAAATATTATTTCAAAACCATTTCAACATTTCAATATTGGAAAAAATTTCCATATAATTATTTAACAATAAGTATTTCGCAAATCAATTTATTTTCAACACTTAGAAAATATTACATATACTTAAATCACGATTAAGTATATATTTTATTCTTTAAGGAAAACATTATCTTAAACAGACTTAATTGGGTCAAAACGAATGTTGCATAAAACATCATTACGATAACCCAAAATCATTAGTACCGGGATTCGAAAATAAGATAGATATATAAATCCCATATACTATACAAAAACATCACCTTCGAAAATCATTTACTATAGCAACGGTGTTATAGTCCATGATTTCCTTACTTCTCGTAAACGTCTATTTCAACAATGAATGTTGAAATCTATGTATTCGATTCTTAACACATTTTAAATATCTTCAAACCATTTAACTCCATTTAAAATGTTACTTCCCAAAACATTTACTTAAATTCAAAGATTATTCACCGTCCAAAATCGTGAATATACTTTATTCACCAAATTCAATGTTTCTGCACATTTATTAAAGGATTATC
Source organism: Allium cepa (assembly GCA_030765085.1). Classification (NCBI taxonomy): domain Eukaryota; kingdom Viridiplantae; phylum Streptophyta; class Magnoliopsida; order Asparagales; family Amaryllidaceae; genus Allium; species Allium cepa. Next base: position 388,669,106 of record CM060939.1, on the reverse strand, counting down.
AAAACAACTCGATACGTAGTAGAGACACTTATCAATGACAAGTAACTCTGGATAAGTCCTCATAACCTTATTGTAGCAACCCTAATTTTAATTAACATTATTTATGATATTATATTGGATAAAGTAATGATAAGGAGATTGAGATTTGGTGAATAATTGAGGTCATGCCTTAAGTAACGAGTTAATAATAATGAATTAAATAATATGAAGGAGGAATATAAGTTAAGGGCAAAATGGGAAAAGACCTAAATCCCTAAACATAAAACCCTCACACTCTCTTTTCCTCCCTTATATTCATTCACTTCATTACAAATGAATTGATGGAAAAGCTAGGTCAGCCACTAACAAAGCATTCAAAGAGAAGAAAAGCAAGGAGAAGGATCAAAATTTAAGGGATTCAAATCAACAACAATTATCTCAACCTTCTTAATCCACTATGAGTGAATAATTCATATACATCTCATGTTTTGATTAATGTTTTCAATTTTCAGGGAAAATATGATTCTTATAGTGATATTATGCCATGCTTTTGATGATTGAATGATTGTATGGTTTTTGGTGAATTTATATAATATAATTATGAAATTAAGTGATATGTTTGAGTTGAAAAACCAATCATACGACACCTAAACGAATTGAAATTTTAATATGATGTTAAAAACATTATTTTAAAAGTGAATTTTTAATTTTATAATTTTTCACGCAAGTTAGAATTATTTATGCATTTTCGAAGTGTAGAAAATAGTTTATTTCGGGTAATCATTAAAAATAATTGAATTATGACTTTCGGCCCCAAAACTTATATACTTTAAAGAACATGTAAAATTAAATTTATTATGATTTTTTTCAAGTGCTTAAGAGTGTTTTATAATTTATTTAAGCTAGAAGGGCTTAATTGTTATGTTATTATATTAAAATAATGGGTTAGTGTGCAAAATGTTTTTGCAAAGAAATTTCTCGTGTGTAGTAGTTTTCTGGTAATGAAATTGATAAATTTTTGGTTGCCCAGCAAAAAATTGATAAACAATTGGGTTGGTAAAAAGGAATTACTTATAATAGCATTAAAATAGCTTTCATATAATTACGGCTTTGCCACGTCGAGCCTCATGTCGACGTGCCATATCACTCGCCTTTATGAGATTCGACGACAATCAATCATGATACATATGACAATAACAGGAGTTTTGAAGTAATTAATACCACACCCCTCACAGTCGCATATTTCATTCTTCTTTAAAATTTTATTCTTCTTTGGAATTTAATACGGCACCCAGTGTAGTTTCACCTTCTTAAGGTAATCCCTTCTTATTCTTTTCTTTAAGTATTTATCCCGCACCCTATGTAGTTGAATATTTTAATTCACCTTCCAAAGGTGAAGTATGTGCCCTACGAAGATGCCTACCTTCCCAAGGTATACATCCATTTAAATATTTGTTTAATTAGAACCGCCTCCACAGTCCCCGAAAGTTGAATACATCTCCTCACATTCCTAAGGTGTGCATCAAGTGAGCATCCCCGCCCGGCGTCAGCAGCCCTTCCAACTTTGTCTCTTCATTTTAAAGTGGGATCCCTTTCATGTTCTAATCTAGCATCTACCTAAGTCCCATTGACTAATCTTTTATAAGTTTTATATGTTTATCCTCTAGCGTAGAATCCTACCAACCCATACATTATGTTATACACTATACTTAATAAGTGTTCATTTCTAAGTTTTAGTGTAGTACGATCCCTTCATATTTAGCATAGTACACTTACTTATAAAAATAGAGCCATCGCCCCAATGTCGTACCCCAACAACTTTGACATTTATGACAAAACCTTTACACATTTTGATGTTACATTCATTCATATTTTATTTTTTTGTTTGTAGCATCCTTTTCAGCAAAGAATTTGGATTTCTTGTCCCCTTTTTACCAATCCCAATTTATATATATTTACAAGGATTTTATTGTCTTGCATCCCCCAAGTACTCTTTTTCCCCAGCATAGTACTTAGCTGTGTAATTCCATTTATTTGCACATAGAAAATTTCTCCATAATTCCTAAACCTTTGTTCTTTCACAGTTTACACATATCTTGCTTTTTAGGAAGAATTCACTTGTTATTTCCAAGTTAAAGAACTTCAAAAATTCATATAAATCATATAAGCTTCCTCAAACTAGAAACCTATTTTAGAAATCATGATTTAAACATTATATGAAATTTCTGTTAAGTTTTGAAATAGCTAAAGTAGGGGAGACACATGTAAACATCCCATATTCCCTCATCATTTCCCAAAACATTCATTAAAATTGCATATACATGAAACCCGTATAAACCCCATACATAAAAATATATAGATATTTAATAAACCCATAATATAGGGACATTGGTTTAAAAGAGTTAAATATTACTCACCTAAATCTCTTAGATGTATAGCTTTAATCTTCTTAGTCTCTTCTAGCCTACGTTTTCCTATCTTTTTCTTATTTGCCTTCTTAAGCTTCCACTATTAAATAGTTTCTCTAACATTTATTTTAGTTTGAATAAAATGAAATGAATGAATAGAAAAGTGCATTGTATATTTTCCCTCAATAAGTTGGGCCTTGTCCATCATACCCGCTTCTATTAGTTCGTTCCAGTCCACCTTTTTTATTTGGTGTGCTTTATTCCTTTAATTAACTTGTTTGATCAATTATAAAATTTAGGGTTATAATAGAAACCGAGTGGTGTAACTAAAGCAAAAGGGGGGACTTTGTATAAGAAGACGATGGTTATTCGATGCTTTTTAGAGAATACAGTGTTTCATATTGTCTCTAATGAAATATATGCTTATGCAATTTGGAAGAAAATATAAGGTACGCAAAATCTCTGTAACCAATAATGCTCTTCTTATTAGACGATTGGTAAATCTAATGGATGAAGAATGTGGATTAATTGAAGAGGATATTAATGATTTTCAAGCAATTATAAGTCAATTTGGTTGATGTTGAAATACAAGCCTCGATGATGATCAGTGCATTACTATAGAATTAGGAATGTCTATGGTAGCATTGAACAAATCAACTTCGAATGATTTGTTTCAATAGGACCAGTAGTTAGTAACCTTTCTAAAGAGGAGATGTGGTGAATAAATTTAATTAAAGGAAAGGTTAATGAAGAAAGGGAAAAAGGAAATCTGATTAAAGATGTTCATATTGCAAGTAGGGGTAACATTCCAAATATGGAAAGGCAATCAAATAGATCAAATATGGAAATTGACTTTATCTACTATTACTATGAAAAACCAAGTTGCTAATTTAGATTTTTCAACTAGCTAGAAAGAGTTAAAGAAAGAATGAAAACATTAAAGAAAGGCAAAGAAGGGCTCGAATAAGGTAGCGATGCTGTGATGAATTTTGGAATTAGAAATGATATGATATGTGTTGACAGAAGAAAAAGATGAGCGAATGCTTAATTCGATTGCTTGTTTCCATATATGGAACCAAAAGGAAGCATTCATTGACTATAAGGAGAAAGAAAGTAAGGTGAAAACAACTGATGGTGGAGGTCTGCAATTTAAGGGCTTAGGTTCAGTTAGGCTGAAGATGTATAATGGAATGACAATGAAGCTTACAAGAGTTAGTTATATCTCAAAATTAAGTAGAACCTTGTTTCAATTGAACGGTTGGAGAAAAAATGCTGCAACTTTCCAAACTAAGGTGGAGTCACAAAGGTTTGGAGGGGTGACAGAGAGAAGCTGCGTGCAAAACGAGGAAGAAATAATGTATACAAATTGCCTTTAATTCAAAAGTTAAATCTATCTGAAAAGTGGAGTCCGAAATGGAAAGCCACAAAGCCCGCATGAAGGCCTTTGTTGCATTACAAATAGTTTTGATTTATCGAAGATGTGCATGTGCAATTAGGGAGAATCATAACTAGGCATTTTGGAGGTTGGTTAAGTTTCCTTTTGAAGATGGCGGCATTTGTTTCCTTGTGATATTGGAGGTTAGTTTGAATTAAGGACCGTATATGGAGTTCGGATAACTTTATAGAAATATAATATTAAGGTGGAGATTGTTAGGATATGTGATACAAAAGTTATAGGTCAAAGAAGATGGCACATCGAATGGAGAAGCAGAAATGTAGCAGAGACGAGATGAAAAAACGAAGAAGAAAGATGGGCACCGGTAGCTTGTAGCAAAAGCAACAGGCATCCAATCACCTAGAACCCTTTCCAATTAACTGGTAATTTTCCCATCGATTGGATATTGAGTTATTTTGGAACCAAGGACTTTGATAATTTCCTAATCGAATAGAAAATTCAAACTTGTCGACAAAATCAATGAATTCTTGAGAAATTATGTTCGAAGTTTCAAGGGTGATTTTGTCATTTTGGCATTTTGAAATTTCTACTGCAGATCATTGCCTATCTTTGATCCAGTGACATAGATTATAATAAGACTTTTATAAATATTCTTATATCAGTCATTATAATGAGCAAGGAGAAGGATTTTTTTCTAAGGTTTGTGGTTGAGATTTCTTTTCAACTCATTGTGAGTTTCTTTATGATCTCTTAATGAATTCATAAAGTTTTGTTTGTAAGAAATGGTGTGTTTATTAAATTGTCATCACTTCTCAAATCTAGATATGTGGAATCTGTGAAATAACCCTAACAAAGTCCTAAAGGTTCTCAAAAGAATAATCTTCTTGATTTTTGTTAAGACTAGTAGTAAATTGAAATAGTTCTAAGAATAATGTTAATGGTGGAAAAATATTTATTATGGCATATCCTTAATAAAAATGTCATGGTTTCCTCTATGAAAATAGGAGTGTTATCTTTCAAACAGGTGAAACCTTTATTATTTACTAACATATCACTTTGTCTCATCACCACTACCGACTTGCATCATTCGCTTCAAAGCTCCAACTTGCATATGCTCTCTAAACAAACTCTCTTTTCATGGAGTTATATGTAAGCACCCAAAATTTTGATCATTTTATTTTAAATGTTTAATTAATTTTAAATATTTAAATAATTGAATTTTAGAATTTAATAACTTATAATTCAAATACAGGGAATAACTAAAAATTTGAATTATGAATTAAATGTTAATTAAATGGATTTAATAAATTTATTTAACTTCTTTTAATTAATAAATAATATTAGTGAATCCAATTTGTAGATTCATTTACACATATTAGTAGACCGGATAAATATCGAAAATTGAAATATAAAACCATATTTAAATCTGTAAAATTGTCATTCTAGGGCACAATCTTGGATTTCTAAAAAATTAGCTTCATTAGGTCCGAAATGGTGATGTAACGACTCGAAATTTTCGAACCCGAAAATTCTAGAGAGTTATGAAAAAGAAGAAAGAGATAGAAGAAGAAGAAAAAGAAGAAACACCCACATCTCACATTCGAAGTGGATAAAATATAATAATAAATAATAGCAGTTTACAAAAGAATATTATATCTGTCGATTACATTTTAATACATCAGAGTCACATATATACAGACATTGAATATACTCAATTATCATGTCATAGATACACAACAATATTATACAGCGGAAATACTCCATACGCTCTTGCCATCCAGCTCGCCTCCTGAGCTCCATAACGTACCTACCTGAAAATCTGTAATACTCGGTCTGACCCGAGCATTACATCAAAGTAACACCCGGGTCATACTGGAAACCAGCGTGAGTAAACTCATCTAACACGGAATACAAAAGCATACAACTTAAATAAATCCAGGTAACTCATACCTTACTGCGATTTCTTAAAATACCATAGTAAATACACATCATACAGTCATATCTAAGTATTATTACTTGGATTAAATGACCAAGCTTACATTTTAATTCTTTTCTAGCCTATTTATTCCAAAGTCGAATACATAAAGAATTATTGTAGATTACAAATCGAAGTGGTTTCGGGTATTTGCTAATACCCGACTCCGGTCTCTTTGAATCTAATGTCATCTAAACCTAAGTTATCCAATTAATACAATTCAACTTAAATTACTGGATAACACTTTTAGACAACAATTCATAATTGATAGATAATCACATTATCACCGTCCATCCAACATAGCATATCACAAAGCAATTCATATCAAAGATATCAGCCAATTCAAAGCACTCATCAACATTCAATCATTAATAAGCAAGGTTGATCACTTCTATTAATTATATTAATTAATCCCATAACTACACTAAGCGATTATCACTTAATTTCTTCCACCAAGTAATTGTCCTTTAATTACTTCCCATCAAGTAATTTGCTTTAATTTAATCACATCCAGTGATTATCCTCTCATTACTTCTCTAAGGAATTACACCTCATTAATTACCTTAAGTAATTATACTTAATCTTTAATTAATCATATTTATTAATTATCCTTGATTAATCTCATTTTGTAATTAATCACACTTAATTAATTACATCACTTAATTAATTACATCACTTAATTAACTTCCCATAACTTTTATTAGTCAATTCTTAAATTAATTACACTAATTAATTAATTATTAATTACTTCTACAAAGTAATTATTCTTCATATTAATTACACCAAGTTATTAACCCAAATCCACTTCCAATCTTCAATTGATTACACCCTGTAATTACCATTACTAATTACTTAACTTAGTTATTACACTTTATAAGCCTCATTAGGTAACTATACTCAATCCCATCCTCAAGTGATTATTTAAATTAATTAAACCAATTAATTAACTTAAACTAATCATATTAGTTAATTGTATAGAGTAATTAATCCCTTTAATTAATTACACTAAGTAATTAATCCTTAATTACTTCTCTTAAGTAATTTCCCTTAAATCACTGCCATCGAGTAATTATCACATTGGTTAATTATCCTCAATTAATTAATCTCTGATCATTAATTAATTTAAACTTTAATTAATAATTAAATTAATTAACCCTCAAAAAATTTATCCACCTTAATTAATGACATTAAGAAGTATCTTTAATTACTTCCATTTAGTAATTATCATTAATTTATTAATCTTATTTAGTAATTAATCATCCCTTAATTACTTAATTTAATTTATAGAAAACTTAATTGATTAAAGATAAACCATTTATTTTTATAAATGGCTTAAATTTTCCTTTAAATCCTTACTAAATGAATTTTGAAAATAATTTATCACCATACTATTAACTTAACCTTTAAAGTTAAATTTTACGATTTAAAATTACCTAATCTTTTAATCATTTCTTAATTTACAAAATCAAGTTTTCATTTTTAAACAACCTTCCAAGCAAAAGTTGTTTATATTATAAACACTTTTAAATTTCAAACCTGCATTATAAGATCAAACAGAACATCATCGTCAAAACCCGGGCCTGCTTCACTCCCTTCCCGAGATGAAACCCGAGCTACGTGAATTACCCAACAACTTCGAGTTCAACACGCAACCCTCTAGAGTTCAACCCGCACATCGACCTTCTTCCCAAATCCAATCCAAAACCAAATACCAAATGTTGCACCATGCACATGCACACGCATTCCTAACATTGACGAACACTGCCGCGACCACCGGCACACCACTTATGATCCTCCCAAAACTTCCGATCATCCACGTTCAACGAAGTCGACCGAAATCAAATTCGAGCTTGACGAAACTCCCTCGAACCCAAACCTGATGATGAAAACCTCCTTGCCTTGTCGATCTAGTTCATCAGAAATCATGCCGACCCATCAGGAATCATCATCTCCGACTCACGCATCATTTCTACCAACTCTAATCAAGCTCGATCCATCCTCACCGTCGCGATGATTCATGATTCATCATCGAACCCATGAGACCAATAAAACCCTACAATCTCCTTGTGTCGCTGCCTCGACGATTTCTGAACCCAATCAACAATTTTCCAATGTTCGTTGACCCCATGGCCTGCGTCGACCAAAACCCCAACGTCAAAAACTTCCGCGATCACAACAAACGACGAAATCCCAATTTCCGATCATTATTTAATATCTCATGAATTACTTAATTAAAATTCATGATTCCAATTTTCAAAATCATCATTTTTGATAATAATTTAAATCATATACTTGAATCACCAAATTATTAAGGTCAAAATTCTGATATGGGTTGAATCTTTACTGTTCTTCCTTCTTATTATTCAAACTAGCTTCAGATTTAGCTTGGAACCATATTTAAAATTGATATCTTGTTATAACAACCAATTCTTGTTTATTCATTGAAGACTAAAAATTACAGATGAAGAGCATTTAATTTTGAACCCAATCTGCAATCTGGAAGTGAAGAACAGAGCTAAAACACTGACATGCACTCATAAATGTTCATAATATATACATATGAGATCATATACAACAATCAAACAAGCACTTTTACAATTTATCTAAAGTTTTACTGCATGCGACATGGTTTATACAGATTTTATAACTTTAAATAAGAATTGTTTACTCACAGATTTTAAAAATGCAGAGGTGTAACAACCCGGGATTTCGCAATTATTTAATTATCGTCAAATGACGATTAATATTGTTGCTAATTGCTAATTAAAGTTTTTAAATTGATTTGAAATTCTTTTATAAATTATTAAAAGGATTGTGGGCTTTAAAATTGAATAGTGTCCCATGTTTTATTTTGATGCCGTGAAAATTTGCAAGGCTAATACCCCTTCCCCCTTTTACCCTTTTCATTCGAAAACCCTAAGCAATAAACGAAGAAGCGAAATAAATGGCGGCCTCGTTCTGTCTCGTTCTTTCCTCTTTGAAAAAAAACTAGGGATTTGAACAAAAATTGAAGACGCCGATGCTTCGATTTGGTTTGCTTGCCGATCGATTGTCCTGCTCGTCGAGTCGAGGTGAGTGAATTATCACTCACATCTATTTCATTCTTCGGTCGTTCGATTTTTGTTTCGATGTTGATGATTTTTGACTCGGTATTGATATCTGACTTAGTTCGATTTCTTGTTTTCGATAGCTTGATTATCAGGACACTGTTTGGTTTTTGTTCGACTGGAATTTCTTGAATTTGTCGAGTACTTTTGATCCGATGTTTGATTATTTGTAGTTGTTGATGATGTTACCGTTTATATAGGAATTAAACTCATACATATGCGTTCGTATATGATCATTGACTTCATCATTTTATTATCTCGGCCGTATGATTTGTTTTAATACTTGGGGTGATTTCTGATTTTGGATTGAAATCTGTAAACTTGATTTGTGAAAATATTTTAGATGAGAATTCAACTTGACTGCTGCACCAATGATATTTGAACTCGTATTAAGTATATTTTGATGTTGGTTCATCAGTGTTGTTGCCCTGCTCTCTGAAGCATATTTAGATGTCTTCATTGTCGACTGATGCCTTTACTCCATGCATTCATGTCTCAGTGATGAATCAAGTGTTCATTGGATCAATGTTGTAGTGTTGCTAGTTGCTCCTGTGTACATGTGTATATTTGACTGTGTTGACTTGTAGGATCTGGTTTAATTTGAACCTATTCATGCGAGCATGTTATTTTGTTCTGAAATTTTGAAGCTTGTTTTGGTTTTGACTTTTATAGGCTTGGGGCATTGGGTTATTGCTGAGTTCGTCCATTTAGTCACCATATATATACGTACAGATATGTATGTGCGTATATATGTATGTTGTGATTCTTATTTCACTGTGCTTCAGTTTTGATTTACTGTTTGATACCATGTTGCTTTGTCTTTGCCATCAGACTTGTATATTTGGTTGCCAGATCATGTGCACTGACTTGAGTCTTGTTTACTTGATGGCAATTGGTCCGGTGTAGTTGTACACTTGTAGCTCCACTTCAGTTCACTGAACTGTACTGGTTTGCATTAATTTGTGCATACTTGATGCCTTAATTTTCATTTTGACTTCACTGGAATTTGTTGCTGTGCCTTGCTGTTTTGACTTATCTTGGGTCCACATGCTTGTTTCACTTACAGCCTTTATGCTTTGTTGCTGTGTTGCCTTATCTTTGGTACACATGCTAGTATCATTTGATAGCATTTGGTATGTTTCTCATGTACACCTTGTGCATGTCTTGTTGGTATCTGCTTGATACACCTGTCCTTGTTAAAACTGTTGCATTTGGGTTGGTGGCTGCATTAAGTTGTTTCATGTGTGACTTGTAGTGGCTGCAGTTTTTGGTTGCAGTTTGCCCTTGTATTCATTTATGCAGTTTGCCCTGGTCGGGTTGCGTTGCCTCGATGCAATTGGATTTGTTTTTCTAATTGTACTTGTGTTGAATTCGGTAATTCGGGTTTGGCCTTGTGTTCGTTTGTGAATTTTCATTGTGTACATACGTGCACATTGACCATGTCTATCTGCTTTGACCATTGAGGCCGTGGCATTGATATTTGAATCTTCATTGATTTTGGTTCGTTGATCTTTTGTGTACACCATCACTGTAGTGGCAAGGCAGTGCATGCAAGCGTGTACTGCAGCCACACGATATTGCTTTTATTGATATTCTATTTTTCTTTTGATTTATTGATCTTTTGCGTATTCCATATGTTGTAGTGGCGAGGCAGTGCACGCTTGCGTGTACTGCAGCCCTACCCGAATTGACGTTTTAATTGATATTTCAATTGTTTGAATTGTTTCGTGTGTCCAATTCAATATTTTGAATTGCATTTTGATTTGGTTTAATTTGATTATTTTGTTGATATCTAATTATCTTTTTGATAATTAGATTATGAGTTTCTAATTATTTATTTAATAATTAGAATTTGTTGATAATTATCGTTTAGGAAATTCTGTTATTTTCTAAAATATCTTCACTGATAACCCTTTTATTTATCTTCGTTGATAAAATTAAATTTATTGGTTTGTTGTTCAACACTGCTACGTGTTATATTTACCGTTATCTGATTTCCTTATTTAAGAATCGGATAGGTGAATTATTTTGACCGTCGTATAATTGTTATTTAATTATTATTGCTTCCGTGCATTAATAACTGAGTTTGAATTAGACTGACCCGTGTATTATTTTCTTTTGAATTTAATACTCGGGTCAGACCGAATTATTACAGGTTGTAGATATCTTACTTTTGGTTGCTTCTTGAGCTATGAAGCCTCTTCATATCTTTTGGAGTAGTCGTTGTCATTTATTGTAGTCAGTGTAATTGTATAGTAAGATATGTATTCATGTATATTATATACGATAATGTACTTTTATATGTAACTTCCAGAGTTGACAGTTGTAGTTGTATCATATGTACTGTATCACATGTTATATATACCACTCCTATCGAGATTATAGTTGTAGTTGTAGTTGTAGTTGTTATATTCTCTGTGTTCCGCATTTATATTATCCGTGTTATTATTATATTTATTGTCCTAAACTATTATGAACCATCGTAGTTCGTTTTATACTGGAATAGGGTATGTCGATGGGAGTAAATAAATAAGGAATGAAAAATAAAAATATATACCACTCCTATCGAGATAACCAAGACTGGTGTAAGGCCTAACTACGGATGGCCGCTCCTATCCAGCCTTGTTCTTCGTAATAACAGACAGTATTTCTTTTAATACTCTTTGTTATTGTGAGCATAGAGGTGGGGCGTCACAGTTGGTATCAGAGCTTGGGGTTTATGGGCATAATATAAAACATAACTTAGATGGAACATGTGTTACAACTATTTGTCGATGTTTTATTGTGATTTGAGTTAAAAGTAAGGTTTTGAAATTATGATGAAATTTTTAAATATCTTTATTTAAAAATAAAGGTGAAACTGTGTTTTAATAATTGGTTGATTCGTGTTTTGTTTATCAGAGTGCGCAGTGAAAACAGTGAGACTGTCTTCGCTGAGTACAACTGATAACCTTTTTGATTTAAAAATCAAAATATGAAATTGAAATAGATTTCATTTGTCGTTCACATAGCTGTGTTTATTTTGTTTTCTTTGAAAATTTCGAATCCGATTTGAGGATTCGAAGCGATTGTAGTTATGTGCTTTTGTTGAGATTTTTGCTGTTTTGAATTATCTTCGTTGAAGATATATTTGAATCATTTCTTTGTTCATTTTGTGGTATACGTGCAAATTTATGTTGCACGTTGCTGCATTAATTTTACGTTGAACCGGTGTTTGGTTTTAAATGTATTTTGTTGCCGTTACTTTTATAACGGGGTTTTCACACTGGTGCTAAGTTTTTAAAGCATGGTGTTTTGTTGACCTTTTTAATGAATGAAAATTCACTAATATTATATTTTGATGCAAATTATTTTGATGAGACTTTGATGTATGAATATTACTGTCGCTTTGGCTTTAGTAACCGTCAAATTTTCAAGTGGATTTTCAAGTGGTTATCCCGCAATGCTGATTTTGTTGTCTTTTTTTACGGTATTTTGAGAAGTGCAATTTCCTCGTCGAAGTTGCTACTGATGTTGCTGTTTTAATCACGTGTTTTAAAAATTGTTTCAAAATAAAAATTGTTTTCAGAATTATTATAGTTTACGCTTTCAAAAGAATGAGGAAGCGATTTAAATGTTTCAGCAAAATCGAGGACTATGACCCCTTTCTTTTACTGATTCGCTTAATTCCGGACTTGTTCATTTGAGAATGTAAATTATTACTTTTATAAAATAAATGAAATTGTTTTCAGAAGTTTTGCAGTTTGCGTTTTCATAAGAATGAGGAAGCGATTTAAACGTTTCAGCAAAATCGAGGACTATGACACCTTTCTTTTATTGATTCGCTTAATTCCGGACTTGTCCATTTGAGAATGTGAAATGTTATTTTTGGAATACACAATTTTGCACTTTCAAGGAAACGATGAAGAGAATTAAAGATTTAGTAAAACTCGTCGTTATAGGACATGTCCGTTTGCTATTTCGGTTAATTCCGGACTCGTTAATTGAAATATTTGCTACTTTGATGATTTTTATGATTTTCGTGTGCTTTCGAGCCACTATGTTGGACCTTCGGGTCAATACCAGTACTAGACCTTCGGGTCATTTGTTGGACCTTCGGGTCATTCGTTGGACCTCCGGGTCATTTGTTGGGCTCCAAAATTATGTTGATAGTACTTGCTAGGCTTCGGTCATTTGTGGATGCACGTGCGGCGTAGCTTAAAAACTCACCATCTGATGGGATCGATCCAACCTTTTATGTTGATTTTCTAGTTATCTTAATTGATTCTAGATATTTGTTGTTTCCAATTGTCTGCAGGTAATTGGATATTTGTTGATATGAGTTCTAATTATCTTTGTTGATAATTAGATATTTGTTGATTCTGATTATCATTTTTGATAATCAGATATTTGTTGATATGAGTTCTAATTATCTATATTGATAATTAGATATTTATTGATTCTGATTATCGTTTTTGATAATTGGATATTTGTTGATATGAGTTCTAATTATCTTTGTTGATAATTAGATATTTGTTGATTCTGATTATCATTTTTGATAATCGGATATTTGTTGCTTTTGATTATCGTTTTGATAATCGGATATTTGTTGATTCTGATTATCGTTTTTGATAATTAGATATTTGTTGATTTGGATTATCATTTTTGATAATTAAATATTTGTTGATTTTGATTATCGTTTTTGATAATTAAATATTTGTTGATTAGAGATTTGATTATCGTTTTTAATAATCAGATATTTGTTGATTCTGATTATCGTTTTGATAATCGAACATTTGTTGATTCTGATTATCATTTTTAATAACTAGATATTTGTTGATTTGATTATCGTTTTTGATAATTAAATATTTGTTGATTTTGATTATCGTTTTTGATAATTAAATATTTGTTGATTTTGATTATCGTCTTTGATAATTAAATATTTGTTGATTAGAGATTTGATTATCATTTGTGATAATTAAATATTTGTTGATTTGAGATTTGATTGTCGTTTGTGATAAATAAATATTTGTTGATTTGAGATTTGATTATCGTTTGTGATAATTAAATATTTCTTGATTTGAGATTTGATTATCGTTTGTGATAATTAGATATTTGTTGATTTGAGATTTCCGACTATCGTTATGGATAATTAGAAAATTGCTAATTTTGCTGATTATGTGATTTTCTAGTCTCTAATTGATTCTAGATTATGTTGATTATATTGAATTGCTGTTTTCTATCTATCTCTGTTGATAGTTTGAGTTTGCTGATTATGGAGTTCGTGTTTTTCTGATTTTCTGGTTGATAACTAGATGTTTGCGGTTTTGTGAATTGTGATTTGTGTTTTCTAATTATCTTCGTTGATAATTAGATTTTGCTGTTTTCTAATTATCGTATCGATAATTAGATACTGTTGTTTGTGATTTCAATATTCTAATTATCTAATTGATAATTGAATATTGCTGATAATTGCATTTATCCAGTTTTGTTGTTCTTTGATTATCTACTTGATAATTAAATTTTGTTGAGAATTTGTGAATTTCTTTTATGAAATTAAAAGATTTCTTTGGTGTTTATATTCTCGACTTTTATTTTTCTAGCTTAACCAGTTTATGTTAGAAAATAATTGTTACTGACGCCTTTAATTATGAAAATTGTGGGGATGCAATTTTTATAAGGAGGGGAGTCTGTAACAACCCGGGATTTCGCAATTATTTAATTATCGTCAAATGACGATTAATATTGTTGCTAATTGCTAATTGAAGTTTTTAAATTGAGTTGAAATTCTTTTATAAATTGTTAAAATGATTTGTGGGCTTTGAAAATTGAATTGTGGCCCATGTTTAATTTTGAGGCCGTGAAAATTTGCAAGGCTAATACATGTTCCCCCCTTTTACCCTTTTCATTCGAAAACCCTAAGCAATAAACGAAGAAGCGAAATAAATGGCGGCCTCGTTCTGTCACGTTCGTTCCACTTCGAAAAAAAAAATTAGGGCTTTGAACAAAAATTGAAGATGCCGATGCTTCGATTTGGTTTGGTTGCCGATCGATTGTCCTGCTCGTCGAGTCGAGGTGAGTGAATTATCACTCACATCTATTTCATTCTTCGGTCGTTCGATTCTTGTTTCGATGTTGATGATTTTTGACTCGGTATTGATATCTGACTTAGTTTGATTTCTTGTTTTCGATAGCTTGATTATCACGACACTGTTTGGTTTTTGTTCGTCTGGAATTTCTTGAATTTGTCGAGTACTTTTGATCCGATGTTTGATTATTTGTAGTTGCTGATGATGTTACTGTTTATATAGGAATTGAACTCATACATATGCGTTCGTATATGATCATTGACTTCATCACTTTATTATCTCAGCCATATGATTTGTTTTAATACTTGGGGTGATTTCTTATTTTGGATTGAAATCTGTAAATTTGATTTGTGAAAATATTTTAGATGAGAATTCAACTTGACTGCTGCACCAATGATATTTGAACTCGTATTAAGTATATTTTGATGTTGGTTCATCAATGTTTTTGCCCTGCTCTCTGAAGCATATTTAGATGTCTTCATTGTCGACTGATGTCTTTACTCCATGCATTCATGTCTCAGTGATGAATCAAGTGTTCATTGGATCAATGTTGTAGTGTTGCTAGTTGCTCCTGTGTTCATGTGTATATTTGAATGTGTTGACTTGTAGGATCTGGTTTAATTTTAACCTGTTCATGCGAGCATGTTATTTTGTTCTGAAATTTTGAAGCTTGTTTTGGTTTTGACTTTTATGGGCTTGGCGCATTGGGTTATTACTGAGTTCGTCCATTTAGTCACCATATATATACGTACAGATATGTATGTGCGTATATATGTATGTTGTGATTCTTATTTCACTGTGCTTCAGTTTTGATTTACTGTTTGATACCATGTTGCTTTGTCTTTGCCATCAGACTTGTATATTTGGTTGCCAGATCATGTGCACTGACTTGAGTCTTGTTTACTTGATGGCAATTGGTCCGGTGTAGTTGTACACTTGTAGCTCCACTTCAGTTCACTGAACTATCCTCGTTTGCATTAATTTGTTCATACTTGATGCCTTAATTTTCATTTTGACTTCACTGGAATTTGTTGCTGTGCAGTCTGTTTTGACTTATCTTGGGTGCACATGCTTGTTTCACTTACAGCCTTTGTGCTTTGTTGCTGTGTTGCATTATCTTTGGTACACATGCTAGTATCATTTGATAGCATTTGGTCTGTTTCTCATGTACACCTTGTGCATGTCATGTTGGTATCTGCTAGATACACCTGTCCTTGTTAAAACTGTTGCTTTTGGGTTGGTGGCTGCATTAAGTTGTTTCATGTGTGATCTTGTGTTGGCTGCAGTTTTCGGTTGCAGTTTGCCCTTGTATTCATTTATGCAGTTTGCCCTGGTCGGATTGTGTTGCCTCGATGCAATTGGATTTGTTTTTCTAATTGCACTTGTGTTGAATTTGGTAATTCGGGCTTGACCTTGTGTTCGTTTTTGAATTTTCATTGTGTACATACGTGCACATTGTCCATGTCTGTCTGCTTTGACCATTGAGGCTGTGGCATTGATATTTGAATCTTCATTGATTTTGGTTCGTTGATCTTTTGTGTACACCATCACTGTAGTGGCAAGGCAGTACACGCAAGCGTGTACTGCAGCCACACGATATTTCTTTTATTGATATTCTATTTTTCTTTTGATTTATTGATCTTTTGCATATTCCATATATTGTAGTGGCGAGGCAGTGCACGCGTGCGTGTACTGCAACCCTACCCGAATTGACGTTTTAATTGATATTTCAATTATTTGAATTGTTTCGTGTGTCCAATTCAATATTTTGAATTGCATTTTGATTTGGTTTAATTTGATTATTTTGTTGATATCTAATTATCTTTTTGATAATTAGATTATGAGTTTCTAATTATTTATTTAATAATTAGAATTTGTTGATAATTGCCGTTTAGGCAATTCTGTTATTTTCTAAATTATCTTCACTGTAACCCTTTTATTTATCTTCATTGATAAAATTAAATTTATTGGTTTGTTGTTCAACACGGCTACGTGTTATATGTACCGTTATCCGATTTCCTTATTTAAGAATCGGATTGGTGAATTATTTTGACTGTCGTCTAATTGTTATTTAATTATTATTGCTTCCGTGCATTAATAACTGAGTTTGAATTAGACTGACCCGTGTATTATTTTCTTTTGAATTTAATGCTCGGGTCAGACCGAGTTATTACAGGTTGTAGATATCTTACTTTGGGTTGCTGCTTGAGGTATGAAGCCTCTTCATATCTTTTGGAGCAGTCGTTGTCATTTAATGTAGTCAGTGTAATTGTATAGTAAGATATGTATTCATGTATATTATATACGATAATGTACTTTTATATGTAACTTCCATTGTTGACAGTTGTAGTTGTATCATATGTACTATATCACATGTATTGTAACTGACATCAGTTATATATATATATATGAGGCATTTTGTTCTCTGTGTTCCGCATTTATATTATCCATGTTATTATTATATTTATTGTCCTAAACTATTATGAACCATCGTAGTTCGTTTTATACTGGAATTGGGTATGTCGATGGGAGTAAATAAATAAGGAATGAAAAATAAAAATATATACCACTCCTATCGAGATAACCAAGACTGGTGTAAGGCCTAACTACGGATGGCCGCTCCTATCCAACCTTATTCTTCGTAATAACAGACAATATTTCTTTTAATACTCTTTGTTATTGTGAGCATAGAGGTGGGGCGTCACAAGAGGCTTCAAAACTGGATTGAAAATTGGAAGGCTTTTGATTACTGCAATGATTAACACACTGGAAACTTGATAATGTTGCTTGAAAGGATTGCTTGATCATGAATTCTCAGGTTGCATGTGAAATCTTAGTTTTGAAAGATGGCTACAGACTTGCTAATCAGATTTGAAAAGAAAAATGGGTTTACAGGTTTGCATTTAGAAAATCTGCAACAGGATTTCAGATTTTCATTCTTGAGTTTGAGGAATTGTTTTCAAGTTTTGATTCTTAATCATTTTCTGGTTTTTTTTATAAAGATGAAGTTCACGTTTGTAGATGAATGAACATGGCTTTGAATTTTTTTTAGAAAGTGAAGATGGAAGAGAAATAAAAGAGAGGAGGGGAGAGTTTATAAAATGTGAATTAGGATTTATTTTAGAATTAAAGAAAATAAAAATAAATCCTGACACTTGTCACATCCTATTATTAATTCACTTACATGTGTATTTATATGCTTCAATAAATCAACACTTGTAATCTTTCATTTTATTTATTTTTTAAAAGATTTTTAAAAGGATTTTTAAATTAATTTTCCTAGTAAATAAATACATCTCTAAACAAATAAATGCTTTCTTTAAGATATCCATTATTTTTATATCCAATTTACTTTAAGTATTTATCTTTGAATTTTCAATCTCAAATTCAAATTAAATTTAAATTTACTCATATATATATTTAGATAAACACACATTACATTTGTTTGAAAATAATGATTTTGCAAATTTCAAATAATTATACTAGAAGAATATCAAATAAATATTTATCCAAGTATAAATATTTATCATCATATTTATTTGTTCAATCTATAAATCAATATCCTATTAATTAACCCAATTATTTATCAATTACAGATGTCTAGAATTTCGAGATATCACATTCCTTCCCCCTTTGAGTCTTTTCGTCCTCGAAAAAAAACGAAGCCAGAATTTATTAAAATACTAATTATCAGAAAATTATTCTTTGACCATTTTTAAAACACTTAAAATTTGTACATAATATTATAAAATAGTTTTTATGAAAATAGTTTTTATAACTCGATGTTTCAACAAGTCCGTCCTCGTTCTCATAGAAATTCGGTCATACATTGATTAGGCGTAGGACTGAAAATCTATAAGTAATTAGTAGACCCATCTTCAACATCTAGTGAAAATACTTTTGGAAAATAATTTTATTGAAAGAATAGAAAATCATTTATTTTGAAAATAGAGGAAATATCTTGGTGAGAATGCTCTGGAAATCATCACCCCCATCCATGGTCGCAGTTACATCCTGGGTTATATTGCCATCACAGCAAAAGTCCATGTAACAGTAGGCACTCCGTGCCCCTTGATTACGCCATGGAACCCACAACAGATCGCAGTTACATTCAATGGTTACGTTGCCATCGCAGCAAAAGTCCATGTAACTGTTGGCTCTCAGCAGCACACACGACTTTCGCTGTCAAAATGAAACTTCTCCACTCCTACATAGGTCGCAGTCTACCGATATAAAATCAAACGTAGACTGTTGGCTCTCAGCGGCACACACGACTTTCGCTATGTTACCATATGTCGTAGTCTACCGATATAAAATCAAATGTAGACTGTTGGCTCTCAGTGGCACACACGACATCCGTTGTGGTATACACTACCCATAATCCTCAGGAACAAGTTTTGTCCGGACTCCTCACAGGATCTACTTTAGAACCCCCCCTTAGGGCTCAAGGCAGCACCACCCGGTGGCACTCCTAAGAAGTTCATTTCAAGCGAGCACCTTTTTCCCCAGAGCCATCATCAAAACACTTTATACTATATACATATAGTATCTTTCAAATCATATACCTAGTATGATCTCATACAAAGCTCCTTTACACAAAATCGATTATGCCAAAATTGATAATTCTCAAGCTAGGCTTTTCAAATTTCAATATTGATTTTACCCAAAAATCAAAAGCCTTTCCAAATCCAAAGGTTCCAAAACCTTTCCTAAAAATCATTCTCATAAGATCCTTTACATATATATAGTTATATATATAACTTTAACAAATCTTTGAATCACTTCAGACTTGTATAAATTCCCTTTTATACTTCAAATACTTTCAAAAATCTTTTTCTTCCGGCAATAGATTCAATAAGGGGTATTTATTTTATATAACAAAGATATATAACTTTGTTTATTCAAAATCAAATATTCAAATTTGATTACTCTATAAAGTCACTTACCAAATTACTTACGTCCATAAAGTAAATTTTTATCATAGAAATATCCACTTTCCACTTCACTTCATCATATATTTCACAAAATATACCTTTCCTTTCAAAAACCATTTCACATTCTTATCCACAAATTCCCAGTATCAATTTCATTCAAACTTGTACGATGTACACATAACATCCGTACGCTACACTAATCTGATCGCTCACTCGATCATACAATTCCACTTCCGAACTAGTATCGTCCACCCGACTTTCTAGTGCGGACTCAGATCTGGTTTCTTGATCAGAAACTGTCATTCTCCTTACATAGCCATAACTATGATAGAGAATTTTCAGAACTAATCAACAATCCATATCCAAGTTCGCCGTCATAAATCAAGCGAAAAATCCCAACTCGGATCGACATACTATCTCGAAATTCTATGCTCGAATCTAGAACAAATCACTATGCGAATAGAATAACATATGTACACCCTATGTATTAATCTTTATTGGTTATTAGCCAAATCTATTTTTTTTCTATTCACATTCACTTTAATTTTCATTCACTTATTCACAATTGCTTCAGTCCGATTTGGATTATCACCTCTATTCTTATCTCAATTGGGTATTCAATCATAAATAGTTTAAACTCTATCCATCTAAAATTTTAAAAATAGCTTGAAAAGTTTAAAAATAGATAAGTAGTTGAAAAACAATTTATAGTTTGTGAAATAGCTGCAAAATAGTTCAGTAATTGTAAAATAGTTGGAAAATAGATAAATAATTATAGAAATTTTAAATAATTGCAAAATAGTTGTAAAATAGTAATTAATTTGTAAAAGAGTTGAAAAATAGTAATTAGTTTATAAAACAGTTGCAAAATAGTTAAATAATTCCAAAATACTTGTAAAACAAGTATAAGATAGTTTTAGGTTTTAAAAGATAAGTTGTATAGAAAATAGTTTGAAAAAAATAGATTTATAATAAAAAAAAATTATTTTGAAAATAGTCCAGAGTCAACTGTTCCATTCCCAACCTCCATTACCAATCAATTCAATTTAAATTTCCACTTCCATTTCAATTGACTCAATTCCAATTTAAATATCTTCAATTTCCATTGAAATTGATTTAACCCTAATTCAAGTTGAAATAATCCTCAATTTCTTTCCTAAATTCAAATCAAATTCCATTTGAATTTACTTATTCAACTTTGATCACAATTCTAATTTATATAAATCAATTTGGACTAATTTCAAACTGAATCCACTTCAATTTCAAATCATTTCAAGTTCTGCTTGAATTAATTCCAATTCCCATTTGAAATTCGAACTTATTCATCTTCAATTTCATTTCAAATCAATCCAATTCAAATTTTCCATTTGAATTTTAAAACTTATCCATCTTCAATTGCAATACCAATTAATTCAAATCAAATCCAATTTGAACTAATTTAATTTAAAAATCAACTTTAAACCATCTCGAATTATAAATTCGAGTTAAATTTTAAAGGTTGATTTAATCCTTGAAATCAAATCAACTCAACTTATATCTTTAAACCATTTAATTCTGAATCCAAATTTCATTTCAAACTTATTTCAAAGTTCAAATAATAATTCAAATTTTTTTTAAACAACCAAATCTTTGAAATTCAATTTATCATCAAATTTCAATTTTGAAACCAAACCTTTGAAGTTTTATCTTAAACATTCAAATCTTAAGTCCAAAATGATTCCATTTTACCTTAATAATGGATATATTACCACACCCCATTTCTTTAAACAAATCCAATTCACAGTTTAAAGATTATTAATAAAAATAGGGTAATATCATCCAATTATTTAAAACATCCATCCATTTCCAATTTTCAGATCTCAAAACCCATTTTGACATCTCACTAATTCCCAATTCAAATTAACCATTTAACTTCCCAAGTTAAATCCCAATTTCATATTGAAATTTCCAAATCAGGTTGTCCATTCAAACTTATTTAACTTCCTCTAAGTTAAATTCAATTTAAATCCCGTTAATCCTACTCAAATTTGAATTCCCATTTCAAATTTAAGCCTCACATTAATAATCCTTCCTCCTATTAAGCTCAAAAAATTATCACTTTGGGTATCACATCTCATTCCAAATTTAAAACTCAACATTTAGAGTTTATTTCCAACCATCTTTGACATTATGTATATTCCTCACTTATATACATATTTTCTTCTTGGCCCACCAAGCCGAATTTTAAAATTTAAACCACCCTTGGTTTTAATTTAAAACAAATTCTTTTAAAGTTTACAAACAACTTCTTATTCTAAAATAAGATTATATTCAAAATAGTTTGAATAATATAATTTCCTTTACACACCAAGTTATCCTTAAATTTTAGATCACCTTTGATTTTTAATTCAAAACAAATTTCATTAAATTTCCTAACAACTCTTGTTTGAAATAGGACACTTTCATTCAAATATATTAAATAACATTTCTTTATTACTTTGAAACAATTTTCAAATTCTGGACCCAGATTTAAAACTTCACAATTTAGATCACCTTCCGTTCCAATTTATAAGTCATACTTGCCTAAATGTTTACTTCCCTAAAACATTTCATTTTGCTTACTCATTTATAAACATTATATTATTAAACACAACAATGAAAATAACCAAGGAAACCAATCCATTATTATATTTTTCTGAAAAAAAATTCCTTTCCAAATTCAAGATTTTAATTTCAGTTTGAATCCATTTCAAACTTATCATTATTTTATTTCAATTTGGTTGTATTTCTATTACCACTTAATTTAATTCCAATAATTTAACAACCAATTATCTTAAATTATCAGAAATAAATATTGCTTTATATATCAAAATATATTCTTATATAAAATCATTTAAAATCTTTATATAATAAAATAACAAGTACGCTCTCATATATATATATATATATATATATATATATATATAGTCAACTCATTCTAGGGTACCATTGACCCTATCCTTAATGAGTAAACCCAACAGAGCCAAGGTTCTCGCTTAACCTCGCTCTGATACCAAATGTAACGACCCGAAATTTTCGAACCCGAAAATTTCAGATAGTTATGAAAAAGAAGAAAGAGATAGAAGAAGAAGAAGAAACACCAACATCTCGCATTCGCAGCGGATAAAATATAATAATAAATAATAACAGTTTACAAAAGAATATTATATCTATCGATTACATTTTACTACATCAAAGTCACATATATACAGACATTGAATATACTCAATTATCATGTCACAGATACAAGCAATATTATACAGCGGAAATACTATATACGCTCTTGCCATCCAGCTTGCCTCGTAAGCACTAGAACGTACCTACCTAAAAATCTATAATACTCGGTCTGACCCGAGCAGTACATCAAAGTAACACCCAGGTCAGGCTGGAAACCAGCGTAAGTAAACTCATCTAACACGGAATACAAAAGCATACAGCTTAAATAAACCCGGGTAACTCATACCTTACTACGAGTTCTTAACATACCATAGTAAATACACATCATACAGTCATATCTAAGTATTATGCTTAGATTGAACGACCAAGCTTACATTTTAATTCTTTTCCAGCCTATTTATTCCAACGTCGAATCCATAAAGAATTATTGTAGATTACAAATCGAAGTGGTTTCGGGTATTTGCTAATACCCGACTCCGGTCTCTCGAATCTAATGTCATCTAAACCCAAGTTATCAATTAATGCAATTCAACTTAAATTACTGGATAACACTTTTAGACAGCAATTCATAATTGATAGATAATCACATTATCACCGTCCATCCAACATAGCATATCACAAAGCAATTCATATCAGAGATATCAACCAATTCATAGCACTCATCAACATTCAATCATTAATAAGCAAGATTGATCACTTCCATTAATTATATTAATTAATCCCATAATTACACCAGGCGATTATCACTTAATTTCTTCCACCAAGTAATTATCCTTTAATTACTTCCTATCAAGTAATTTGCTTTAATTTAATCACATCCATTGATTATCCTCTCATTAGTTCTCTAAGGAATTACACCTTATTAATTACCTTAAGTAATTATACTTAATCTTTAATTAATCATATTTATTAATTATCCTTGATTAATCTTATTTTGTAATTAATTACACTTAATTAATTAAATCACTTAATTAACTTCCCATAACTTTTATTAGTAAATTCTTAAATTAATTACACTAATTAATTAATTATTAATTACTTCTACAAATTAATTATTATTCATATTAATTACACCAGGTTATTAACCCGAATCCACTTCGAATCTTCAATTGATTACACCCTGTAATTACCATTACTAATTACTTCACTAAGTAATTACTCTTTATAAGCCTCATTAAGTAATTATACTCAATCCCATCCTCAAGTGATTATTTAAATTAATTAAACCAATTAATTAACTTAAACTAATCATATTAATTAATTGTAAGTAATTAATTCTTAATTACTTCTCTTAAGTAATTTCCCTTAAATCACTTCCATCAAGTAATTATCACATTGGTTAATTATCCTCAATTAATTAATCTCTGATCATTAATTAATTTAAACTTTAATTAATAATTAAATTAATTAAACCTCAACAAATTTATCCACCTTAATTAATGACATTAAGAAGTATCTTTAAATTACTTCCATTTATTAATTATCATTAATTTATTAATCTTATTTAGTAATTAATCATCCTTTAATTACTTAATTTAATTTATAAAATCTTAATTGATTAAAGATAAACCATTTATTTTTATAAATGGCTTAAATTTTCCTTTAAATCCTTACTAAATGAATTTTGAAAATAATTTATCATCATACTATTAACTTAAACTTTAAAGTTTAATTTTACGATTTAAAATTACCTAATCTTTTAATCATTTCTTAATTTACAAAATCAAGTTTTCATTTTTAAACAGCTTTCAAGCAAAGTTTGTTTATATTACAAACACTTTTAAATTTTAAACTTGCATTATAAGATCAAACAGAACATCATCGTCAAAACCCGGGCCTGCTTCACTCCCTTCCCGAGATGAAACCCGAGCTACGTGAATTACCCAACAACTTCGAGTTCAACACGCAAGACTCTCAAGTTTGACCCGCACATCCATCTTCTTCCCAAATCCAAAACAAAACCAGATACCAAATGTTGCACCATGCACATGCACATGCGTTCCTGACATTGACGAACATAACGCGACCACCGGCACACCACCCACGATCCTCCCAAATCTTCTGATCATCCACGTTCAACGAAGTCGACCGGAATCAAATTCGAGCTTGACGAAACTCCCTCGAACCCAAACCTGATGATGAAAACCTCCTTGCCTCGTCGATCTAGTTCATCAGAAATCATGCCGATCCACCAGGAATCATCATCTCCGACTCACGCATCATTTCTACCAACTCCAATCAAGCTCGATCCATCCTCACCGTCGTGATGATTCCTGGTTCATCGTCGAACCCATAAGACCAATAAAACCCTACAATCTCCTTGCGTCGCTGCCTCGACGATTTCTGAACCCAATCAACCATTTCCCATTGTTCGTTGACCCCGTGGCCTCCTTCGACCAAAACCCCAACGTCAAAAACTTCCACGATCACCAGCAAACGACGAAATCCCAATTTCCGATCATTATTTAATATCTCATGAATTACTTAATTAAAATTCATGATTCCAATTTTAAAAATCATCATTGATAACAGTTTAAATCATATACTTGAATCACCAAATTATTAAGATCGAAATTCTAATATGTGTTGAATCTTTACTGTTCTTCTTTCTTATTATTCAAACTAGCTTCAGATTTAGCTTGGAACTATTTTTAAAATTGATATCTTGTTATAACAATCAATTCTTATTTATTCATTGAAGACGAAAAGTTACAGATGAAGAGCATTTAATTTTTAAACCCTATCTGCAATCTGGAAGTGAAGAACAGAGCTAAAACACTGACATGCACTCATAAATGTTCATAATATATACATATGAGATCATATACAACAATCAAACAAGCACTTTTACAATTTACCTAAATTTTTACTGCATGCGACATGGTTTATACAGATTTTATAACTTTAAATAAGAATTGTTTACTCACATATTTTAGAAATGCAGAGGCTTCAAAATTGGATTGAAAATTGGAAGGCTTTTGATTACTGCAATGATTAACACGCTGGAAACTTGATAATGTTGCTTGAAAGGATTGCTTGACCATGAATTCTCAGGTTGCTTGTGAAATCTTAGTTTTGTAAGACGGCCACAGACTTGCTAATCGGATTTGAAAAGAAAAATGGGTTTACTAGCTTGCATTTAGAAAATCTGCAACAGGCTTCCAGATTTTCATTCTTGGGTTTTAGGAATTGTTTTTAAGTTTTGATTCTTGATCATTTTCTGGTATTTTTTTAAAGATGAAGTACAGGTTTGTAGATAAATGAACATGGCTTTGAATTTTTTTTTAGAAAGTGAAGATGGAAAAGAAATAAAAGAGACGAGGGGAGAGTTTATAAAATGTGAATTAGGATTTATTTTAGAATTAAAGAAAATAAAAATAAATCTTGACACTTGTCACATCCTATTATTAATTCACTTGCATGTGTATTTATATGCTTTAATAAATCAACACTTGTAATCTTTCATTTTATTTATTTTTTAAAAGATTTTTAAAAGGATTTTTAAATTAATTTTCCTAGTAAATAAATACATCTCTAAACAAATAAATGCTTTCTTCAAGATATCCATTATTTTTATATCCAATTTACTTTAAGATATTTATCTTTGAATTTTCAATCTCAAATTCAAATTAAATTTAAATTTACTCATATATATATATTTAAACAAACACACATTACATTTGTTTGAAAATAATGATTTTGCAAATTTTAAATAATTATACTAGAAGAATATCAAATAAATATTTATCCAAGTATAAATATTTATCATCATATTTATTTGTTCAATCTATAAAACAATATCCTATTGATTAACCCAATTATTTATCAATTACAGATGTCTAGAATTTCGGGATATCACAGGTGAACTATTGTACGCTGCCAGGTCTCGTAATAATCATACGTATAGGTTGATCGTGTGAGATTGAAACGCGTTGATATTAATATTGGAAATTTAATATAATAAATGGGTGTAAAAATCTATCTTCTGCATACAATCGAATTAGGTCTCTAAACAAGTTCTACTCTGTTTAGAATAGGGGTGTAACATATAAAATGCCAGGAGACACGTCCCATTTGGAGTTCGATATTTTCGGGTATGATTTGTTGAATTTTTAAAATTAAAATAATATATATGCATACATATCCACTATTTCTACCATACCCAGCCCCATAACTTCACTGTTCTAAGGCCCATACCCTTATGTATGCCCACACATCTCTAATCTCTGTTTATTCTTGCCTGGGGATGAGAAAATAGAGTTTCCCCTTTGCAATTTGAACTTCTAAATTCAAAAACAAAATATTTATTCAATGAAAAATTCCAAAATAAATATTTTTGGGTTTGTTTTGATACGAGCTACCCACCTGAAGCTTTGTGCCGTGTTCGGCCATGGTTTGTTGAGGCTCATCATTTTTAAAGAAAATGGGTTGAGCTAGGGTTCCATGCTATGATCGATCAGGGATGTAATTCATGAAATCGAGGTTAGATTCGGGTTCGGCATGTCGGAGAGCAGCTTAGGCCGAAGTTTCGGGGGATTATGACGAAGATGGTCGCGGCCTAACGTGCATGGATAGAGGTGACTTGATGGTCATGATTCGTTGTGTGCAACCAATCTCGAGCGTAAGTAGGGGTAATGAATGATCGCGTCAAGGGAGGTTCGATGGTGGAGTTTGATTTGGATTACGTGGTATGAGGCATCATTTGGGTTATGCATGCATAATGCAGAGCATGTGCAGGCATTTTCATGCAAAGAAGAATCGTTGATGGAGAAGAAGAAAGGTAGGAGCCGGGGCAAACTTGTAAATATATAATAAGTTGTTCAATTTTTTTTAGCTTAAAAATATGATAAATTATAACTTGTGTAACTCCTTCATACGAGGTCAGATTCGAACGCCGTTTTTTTAGACTCGTTTCATCGATATCTTCGTGATGGAGTTAGTTTGGTTGGATTTGGAGCAAGTGAAAATTCAGGAAAAAATCGGACGACTGTTCAGTTTTAGTCCAAAATCGGGGCATTTCGACGAAAATGAAAATCAATGTGAGTTTAACTCACATTAAATTTTATTATATCATATCAATGAGTTATAATTGTTTACTGTTTGGATGTTAGTTAGATTGTTTGATTGCTTGTTTGGTTGAATTTCCATTTGGAAAATGGATGACATATTAATTTGATCGTTATAAACATATACGATTGTGTATATATTATCCATAACCATCGTTTTGCAGGAAAATATATAGTAAGATCCTAAGGGCTTTCTCGCCAATAATTAACTATTTACATTCTTATGTCGTTATATCGATGGTTAATTAAAAAAATCTCGATATCCGATTTAAATCGTTAAGTGCCATTATAGCAATTTCGCTGTATCGGCGTTTATTCAATTTCATCCCCAAAACCCTATTGTTTGAGCTTGAGCTTGTTTTTCCGCTAAAAAGAATATTGGAAATTTAGTAATTATTTTTATTAATGATTATTTAAAATAATTAATCATTTTAACAAATGATTTCAAAATTAATTAACCAGTTTAATTAATGGTGTTTTAAGATTGGTTTATCTTTAAATTTGATTAACATTTTTTCAAATGATGTTTTAATTTAATTCATCGATTTAACTATAGATTATTTAGTTTAATTAATTATTTTAATTAGTAATTATTGGAATTAATAATCATTTTAATCAATGATATTTAAAAGTAATTAGTCATTTTAAATAATGATATTTGAAGTTAGTTAATCATTTAATCAATGATTGTTTTAAATTTAACTAATTATTTAACTAATGATATTTGGAATTTAGTTAAATCATTTTAATTGATGATGTTTTATAATTACATAAATCATTTTGACAAATGATATTTTAATTAATTATTTTAACTAATGAAGCTTGAATTTAATTTATTCAACTAGTTTATGATTATTTTAACTTAATTACTTGTTTTAATTAATGAAATTTAAGATTACTTATCAATTTGATGAATAGTGTTTGAGATGACTTATTCATTTTTAAATATTGATTATTTGAATTTAATTCATCATAGGAATTAATGATATATAAAGTTAATCAATCGATTTACTAAAAGGTGATTAAAGTAAATTAACCAATATAATAAAATTGCTTTAATCAACTGATTTAGAGAATAATAAACTAATTTAATAAAGATTTTGAAGTTAATTAACCAATGTTATAAAAATGTTTGGAAATAATTACCTATTTTATTAAAGATGATTGATTTGTTTATTTAAAAGAGATTTTAAATGTGATTAATTATCTTTTGGGATAATTAATATTGTTTTAAAGTTATAAATGGTATTTAAATTATTTTATTATCCTTTGGGATAATCTTCTAAGGGTAGATCTGATGTTGGTTGAGGCCTTTGGGGTTGAGCACTTGGAAAGATTATTCTCTTAACATTTTTACAATTAGGAATTAATTCTAATATGAAAATCAAGCACAAGTTCGAGTCGTTTTTAAAAGAAAAAGTTCTATTAATTTGCGGAAATGAACTGATTTCCGTAAAGCAAATCACTTATATGGAAATGATTTATTTGTATACTTAGCACTAAACATTGAAGAAGTAAACTTGTTGCAATTTTAAATTTAAGAATAATCGTTGGACATGACTTTGAGGTAACACTACCTTGACTTGTCCGGTATTATTGTTATCCAAGAAAAAGAACAGGTTTGAATTCAATGAATGGTGATAAGCATACAAGACTTAATTTCCATATACTATCGTTATATACCCTCGATAATTGGTGTCTCAGCTATCAGCTACTTCAGCTACTTTATTAACGTCATTCAAAGATGATTTATTGCTCTATTGAGCTTTGTTATCCTTCATCGAAGACTTAAACCAAGGCGTGAAAAAGGGCGGTGCACCCTCCAAGTCATTATTGTGCTTCGTCATTCTAAGAGGATTTATCGCTCGTTTTGAGCATTGACATCCAACATTGGAAAAACTAAAACCAAGGCAAGAGTGGAAGTCAAACCATGTGGGTTGCACCCATCAGGGTATGTTCACATCATCTAGAGAGGTTTCGTCATGCATGCGTTGACGTGAAATATTCTAATGCTCATGTGAAGCGGGGTCCAGCTTGCAAGTTCCTGAGAGTGATGCATGTGCTCTCAAGCATATTTTATCTAGAGGTATACTTTCGTGGAAGGGGGGAGCACCCTCCTAGTTACGTTGGATAAATTTATTTTACTTATTTGATTCAGACCTTTGGATCAATTTTTCTGTAACTACAACGGGAAGAGTAAACCACTCTTCACGATGTCTTATTATAGTTTTTTGTCCGTTCTATCATGTTTGGATAGTTATCTTGTTTTGTCCATACTATCAAGTCTGGACATTTGTCTTCTCTATCCATTCTGTCTAGTTTGGATTTTTCTCAGATTATTTCCATTCTTCCAAGTCTGGTCTTAAAATTAATTATGCCAATTTTTATTTGGATTTGTTTCCAGATATTTATTTCTGTTCTTGCCTGTATGGATGTAATTCTTATGAGATAAAACCCATTGCACGCTAGCGGTGTGGTCTCACAAAACTTTTATATATGTTCCTTATTCTTCGTGTTATCTCACTTGCTTAGGCTTAGAGGTGCAGCATGACTGGGGGTTCTCGCTTCTTGTTAAGTAGCGAACGGATGATCTTACCCCTATATGTCCTTCGGGTTGGGGTTTGCCAAATGGGTATATATTTGAGAGGCTGGCCGTAAAAGCAAATGAGAGGTACCATTGTAAGCTACGGTGAGGGTGTACCCACTGTCGATGGCTGAAAACCCTAGATCTTTACATCATGGTATCAGAGCGTGAGGTTAAGCAGGAACCTTGGCTTTGGTAGGGTTTGGCTCATTAGAGAAAGGGTAAGCGACACCATAGAACGAATTTGAGAGTATTAGATATTAGAGATCGTGTTTTTTAATGGTATAAAAATGTACAATGTTAATTGGAATATTGAATTTTTATGAATTCTAGTCGAGATATGGACGCCACAGTAACGATAGAGGTTTCTAAAGACTTGTCCAAGGCCAACAGACATGATTTTGAAATTTTCGGAAAATTTGGTAAATAATTTTTTTCCTAGGGTTATATTTTTTTATCTATAAAGGAATAACTTTAAGAACTTTGTTTAGTTACAAAGTGTGTTGGTTTAAATATGATTATATTTATTTATTACCACTATTGTTTGTTCGATTATGCTTAATTCAAAAAAAAAGCATCGACTTTTGTTTGTTAATTCTTAAATTGTACTCGATTTATTTAGGAGCATTTATCACTTTGAATTAAAATGAACCCTTTATGAATTAATTTTTCAATTTGATTATAAAGTGTTTGAAGAAAATGTTAGCTTGAAAATTTACCTTTTAATAATGGTGGGTTAAGAATTAAACTTTATTAATGTCATTCTAAAATGATTTATTGCTCCGTTGAGCATTGTTATCCTTTATCGAAAATGACTAAAACCAAGGTATAAAAAAGGGGACGCACCTTCCAAGTCATTATTGTGCTTCGTCATTATAAGACGATTTATCGCTCGTTCTGAGCATTAAAATCCAATACCGTGAAAAATAAAACCAAGGTGCAAGTGGAAGCCAAGCTGTATGGGTCGCACACATCAGGGTATGCTCACATCATCTAGAGAGGTTTCGGCATGCATGCATTGATGTGAAATATTCGGATGCAAGTTCCCAAGAGTGATGCATGTGCTCTTAAGTATATTTTATCTAGAGGTGTACTTTCGTGGAAGGGCGTAGCACCTCCTAGTTATGTTGGATAAATTCATTTTACTTATTTGATTCGAACATTTGAATTAGTTTTTCTGTAATTGCAACAGAAATAGTCAACCATTCTTCACGACGTTTGACTATAGTTTTTTATCAATTCTATCACATTTGGACAATTATCTTGTTCTATCAAGTTTGGACACTTATCTTGTTTATTCATTTTGTATACTTTGGATTTTTCTCGGATTATTTCCATTCTTTCAAGTTTAGTTATAATATTAATCATACCTATTCTTATTGGGATTTGTTTCTTGATATTTATTTCTACTCATGTATGGATGTTATTCTTGTGAGGTAAAAACCCGTTCCATTTCAGCGGCGTGGTTTCGCAGAAGTTTTATATATGTTTCCTATTATTCGAGTTATCTCACTTACTTAGGCACATACGTGCAGCATGATGGGGGGTTCTCTCTTTTATTTACATAGCAAACAAATGAATCTTACCCCCATATGTCCTTCAGGTAGGTTTGCTAGAGGGGCTAACAGTCGAGAGGCTAGCCATAAAAGCAAATGAGAGGTACCATTGTAAGCTGTGGTAGAGGTGTACCCACTGTCGGTGGTTGAAAAGCCTAGATCTTTTCATTATGGTATCAAAGCATGATATTAATCGAGAACCTTGGCTTTGGTAGGGTTTGGCTCATTAGAAATAGGTAAGCGACACCCTAAAATGAGTTTGAGAATATTATATATTCGAGAGTGTATTTGTTAATGTTATAAAAACATATTATGTTAATTGGTCTATTGAGTTTTTATGAATTCTGGTCGAGGCGTAGGACGCCACATGTCGATATCGGTTTCTAAACACTTTGAAAGTCTATATAATGGATCGTGTAGTGTATATATGAAAGTATATGTGACTAACTATATGATGTAACTAATATAAAATTAGTCTAGTAAAATATAAACTAAGAACACCGGGATTTTATACTGGTTCGGACCTCCCGTCCTACGTCCAGTCCCAAAGCTCCTCTTCGGAATTCGACTATCAAACACCCTCACTTCGTCCGGAGGAATATGCTTGGTTACAAAAGCTTGTTCTTGTCAAGTGTATGTTCTATAACATGAATATTGACTATTAAGTACAAATGCTTCTAATATATATCTAGAGGATATTGATTGAAGAATTATGTATACATGGAAGAGTGGAATACAAATATATGATTGCTGGAGATCAAGAATATATCAGAGTAAAAGAATAAAGAGCACAGTAAGTAAGGTAAGTTCTTCTCTTGGATTCTTGATGCTATTTATAATCATAGAGAGATTCCTTGAGTAGTTGCATCCATTAACAAGTGTTCTATGATCGCTTCTGATGGTGATGAAGAGTTGCAGTGAAGAGAAGCGAAAGTGCCTTTTCAATTGTGGCAGTTGTAATTTGAATATCAATACCCGAGTTCAGTTTCAGACGTCTGGAATAAGTCTTAGACGTCTGTCTTAATATATTTTTTGTACATAGTGGCTTTTCAGATGTCTGGGTACATTAACCAGACGTCTGATTCTGTCTGATTTGTGAATCAGAGGATTCAATCAAACGTCTGACTTTGTGCATGTTGCTTTTCTTGTGTCTGTGTTATTGCTCTTCTGATTCTGCCGACTTGTAGCCTCTTGATGCGTTCTTTGAGTCTTGTTCTTATCACTCTAGTGATGTTACTTTAGCAATTACATGTGAATAGAAATATATGTGCATATTCGATTTCCATTGTATAGTTGTCATCATCGAAACCATAGAATTGATTTCCTAACAATCTCCTCCTTTTTGATGATGATAACTATTCAATGTACTTATATATAAATTATAAATCTCCCCTGAATATGTGCTTATTTTTAATGTTTTATGATTATACTTATATTTCTTCCCCTTTGGCATTATCAAAAAGAATTATAAATAATTTAACCAATCGCCAAACACAAAAGGAAAATTTCATTAATAATTTGAAAGCGATTACATACATAGATTTCGTCGATTTTACAAAAGTTGAAATCCCAAAATCCTAAAATCTATGATTCCTAAAATCTATTATTCCTTTGGAGAAGCTTATCTTGATCAACTTCCTTTGTTTCTTCTTTTTCAGAAGTGCTAGCCGTTGTAGGAGATGTTAAAGCTTACTTGAGAGGTTCGTCCTCAGAATGTTTAGAGTGTTATGCGAGAGGTGAAGGTACTGGGGTTGGCCAATCTTCAGAAGGTGGTGTTGGACCACGAACCCGTTATAGTACCTCTTTGAGAACCGATTAGACAGTCGAAAGAGATTCTTCAACTGTGGCTAGGATTGTAGCAAATGATGTTTCGAAGTTGTCAATCTGCTTAGCCAAAAGTTTTTGATTTTGAGATAATATATGTTGATTTCTAAGGGTGAGATCTCGGACACTTTCATTTGGATTTGTATCCATTCGAGTCTCCATAATCTCATCCTGCCCTGGATAATCAAATGGTGCAGGAGGAGGTGGAGTTGCTTCTTGATGTTGTTCCTCCTCTTGATATGGTTCGATGTGTGGTTGTGGTGGAGGCCCAACTCGTCTAGAATGACGATTGTGCGTCCAATCTTTGAAGGATATAAATTCTGGGGGACTCTCAGGTAGGTGCATAAGTGAGAAAAATTGGGTAGAAGCATATTTTGGTGAGATTTCTTTGAAGGTCGATAGGTAGGACGGGATGTTATGTACACGAAGAAGTCTCATAATATATGTTGGGTAATAATCGATGGACGGGATCGAGTTCAAAAATGTTTGAGCACGTCAAAGATGAATTTGGCCCAATTCACCCTTGTTCCACTAAATAGAGCATATAGGGCTTTGTGCTCTAACTCGATTATTTGCTCGTGGCTTCCCATATGTGGAACGATGGTATTGATTATCATTCGGGTAAGGAGTCGAGCTTTTGGACGTAGTTATTTAGAGGCAAAATTTGGCATTTCATCTTTCCAAATTTGATGTGTTATACTATTTCTTGGCTTAAAGCGCATATCGAGAATGTTGTATAAATCTTTTCCCCGGTTCTACCTATTATGCCAGGAGTTAGTCTAATGTGGAAAATAGCCACAAGGGCCTCTTTAGCAAGTGAAATTAGTTTCTAGGACATACAACTGAAATAATTACTTTCAAGGACAAAACACAAAATAATTAGTTTCTAGGGCCTAAAGACCTATGAAATTATGTCCTTGAAAATAATTGGACGGCTGATTTTGTCCTTGAAAGTAATTATTTTGCTGACTTTGGCCATGAAAGTAATTTCTTTGAATGTGTGTCCTTGAAACTAACTGGACTGCAAAGTTTATCCTTTTGGTGAAATGCCCCTAGTCTAATTGTGTTGCCATACACGCTAGACCAGAGCCAATTATCTTCATGTTTAGTGTTCCACACTGAAGTGCTATTCAAATTCGCATAGAAAAGAAATATCGCCAATTGATCGATTTGAATGTCATTAGGATTGAATGATATCAAGGTTTCTAACTTGGCATTCTCACACATTTCATCCAAATCATACATTGGAAATTTAAGTAGAATATAGAATGGACCTGTGTTTTTCTTTTGTATATCTTCATACGTCTTGATTGAATTTGGCGCTCTATTCATCCATCTTTAAATTTGATCATCCAAGCAAACTTGAGGATTTGAAGATGATGTTGGTTAGTCTTGTTTTCGTTTGGAAATCTTGGGATTCTTAGTTCAAGGAGGCATTGTGATTTGCTTGCATAAAGAGTAAGTTTTTGAGAGAAAAATCGTCACTAGGGGAATCAGAGCTTTGAAAATTTTGAGATGAAAGGAAAAAAATGACGTTATTTGGGCTAATTTAAAGAGTGGATTGAATTTCAGACGTCTGGATTCTAAATCAGACGTCCGATTTGCCCTAAATTGAGTAGAGAAGATTAGTTCAGACATTTGGTTTTTGGGTTAGACGTTTGGTTTGATCGAATTTGTAAAATTTGATAGGCAGAGAGTTTTACCGGACGTCTGGGTTAAAAATGAGACGTCTGAAATAGGTCAATTTTGTAAAACTTTGTGGCAAAGAACTAATTTAGACGTCTAGGTTGAATTTCAGATGTCTGAAATTTTCTGATTTTTATTTCAGGAGACAGAGCAAAGTTTCAAACGTCTGAGGGTATATCAGACGTCTGACTTATGTGCATTGCATAAAAATTAGACTTATATCAGAGTGTCAGACGTCTGAGGTCCATATCTAGACGTTTGAAATAGGAAGTTTTTCTAAAACTAGCCTAAAATTTGATGGTTTTGCTTATTTTTCGATTCTCTATTTTATGAATAAAAAATATTATTATTTGTGTGAAATAACAAATAAACATAGATACATACAATAACAAATATAATTTATATAGAAGGTGATGGAGTTTTATGATCTCCTGACTTGTTATCCTTCCATGGTTTAAGTGGAAACCATATATTTCCACGTTTGTGAGTTCTCGGGAAGCCAGAAAATCGTCTTGGTGAAGGGTCCGAAGGTGTACGATACAAAGATAAGGGATCCAAAGAACTACAAGGTTTTGGAAGTGGTTCATGGACATCTTTCTTTCTTGACGTACAAAACTTCATCGCTACTTGCTCCAAAAAGCTTAGTCGTCATGCTGTAACTTTTTGTTCAAAATATAGTTCTCGTTGTAGAACTATCTGTTTTTTCTAAAAGTAATGAATTTCATCAATTTTCTCCTTCGTGTTGGGAGAAACAAACAAAGATCTTTTGGTCTTCCTGCTATCGGGGGTAAATCCCGTGTGATATGAGGACCACCTATACGTCCGTTCCTGCTTTGGTGTAGGTGTAGAAGCCATTGTGGTGTATCAGCCGAGCTATCCGTCGTAGGTAACGAGATGAATATATAAGAGTTCTCAGGAGACATGGCTATATTTTATTTCTTGAAGAGAATATAAATTGTTTGTATATAGCTTTTCTTGTTGCATAACTTTTTATATAAAAGTTGAAAAAATTATTTATAGAAAAACTAATTATCTAAGAAATTAAAGGTTCAGAAATTATTAATTATAATTTGTGGATAGTAAAATATATGACTAATCATAGCCTAAATGAAGCATTGATTTTTCAAGGGAGAAGATCATGAAGTGAGTAAATTCCTAAATTTCGTCGGAGTTTAATAAAAGTTTGTTAATTTAGTGGTTTTATAAAGATGTCTGCTATTTCATTTTCGGTATTTACGTATTCTAATGAAATAGTTCCTTTTCAACATTGTCTCATGAAAAACGATGTCGTTTATCTATATGCTTAGTTCATGAATGATTGATAGGGTTTTTTGATAAATTTATAGCACTTGTGTTATCACAATATATTGGAGATTTGTTGATAATTTTGCCAAAATTCGTAAGTGTTTGTTGCATGTATATCACTTGTGCACACGGTAGAGCTCCAAAGATATATTCGGATTCGCAAGTAGATAAAGAAACACAATTTTGCTTTTTGCTAAACCATGAAACTAATGATTGTCCGATAAAGTGATATGTTCTACTAGTACTCTTATGATCTATTCTACATCCAACGAAATCCACATCACTGTACGAAACTAGTTCAAACGATGATCCTTTAGGGTAAAACAAACAAAAATCTCCAGTACTAGATAGATAGCGTAAAATACGCTTAACAGCTCTTAGATGAGATTCTTTTGGTTTTGCTTGAAATCGAGCACAAAGACATACACTCGTCATAATATCGGGTCGACTAGCCGTTAAATAAAGTAAAGAACCAACCATGCTCGATATAATTTTTCATCAAAATCTTTTCCGTTATCATCCTTTTCTAAGTGAACAGTGGTATCATTGGTGTTGGTTTGCTTGAAGTTTTATCCATTTCAAAACGATGTAATAGATCATTACAATATTTTTCTTGATAAATAAAAATTCCATTTTCAAGTTGTTTTATTTGTAAACCAAAGAAGAAATTTAATTCTCCCATATGTGATATTTCAAATTGATTTTTCATGATACTTTAAAATTGATTACATAGATTTTCGTTGGTTGAACCAAAAATGATATCATCAACATAAATTTGTACAACTAAAATATCATTATTTTCTCTTTTAATAAATAAAGTTGTATCTATTTTGCCTATTTGGAAATCAGATGTAATTAAATGATTTTTAAGATGTTCATACCATGCTCATGGAGCTTGTCTTAATCCATATAATGCTTTGTGTACACGATCGGGATATTTTTCGTGAACAAATAATGGCGTTTGTTCTACATATACATTTTCTTTCATAAAATCGTTTAAAAAGGCACTTTTGACATCCGTTTGAAATAGTTTAAAATTGTGATGAGTTGCAAAGACGAGTAATGTACGAATGGCCTCTAATCTAGCCATTAGAGCAAAGGATTCGTCAAAATCGATACCTTCTTCTTGATTATAGCCTTGAGCAACTAATCGTGTTTTATTTCTAACAATATTTCCATTCTCGTCTGCTTTGTTTTTAAATACCCATTTTGTTCCTATAACCGATTGTTCTTCAGGTCTTGGTACTAATTCCCAAACATTATTACGTCCAAATCTATTTAATTCTTCTTGCATAGCGATTATCCAAAAATTATCATTTGAAGCTTCTTTATAATTTTTTGGTTCAAAATTTGACACGAATGCTATATGGCTTATTGATTAAGTTGATTTCTAGTTACTCTAGAATTGAGATCTCCAATGATATTATCTTTTGGATGATTCTTAATAATTCTAGGGGATGATATCAAAGTGTTATTTTGCACATTTGTTTCATTATTAATAGAGTTTGTTAGTGGAATAATTTCTTCTTCATCATTAGTATGATGATTAAAAAGATTTTCTTCGAACAAAACATGTAAACTTTCTTTAATGGTTTTATTTCGTTTGTTAAAAATTCTATATGCTTTGCTACGTTTCGAATATCCAACAAAGATACCTTCATCGACCTTCGGGTCAAGCTTTCCTAAGTTATCTTTTGTATTTAATATAAAACATTTTGAACCAAAAGAGTTAAAATATGATACTTTAGGTTTTCTTCCATAAAAATATTTCAAAACAAGTCCGTTTAGTCATAGGACATATAGTTACTCGATTCAACACATAACAAGCTGTAGCAATAGCTTCAGCCCAAAATTGTTTTGGTAGACCACTACTATTTAATAATATTCGTGCGTATTCTTGTAAGGTTCGATTTTTTCTTTCTACGGCACCATTTTGTTGAGGTGTGCGAGGAAAAGAAAAATTATGACTTATTCCTTTCTTATTGCAAAAATTAGTAAAAAGATCGTTTTTGAATTTTCCTCCATGATCACTTCGAATATTTTTAATTTTCAAGTCCATTTGTGTTTTAATTCTTTTAGCAAATATCTTAAACATACCAAAAGTATCGCTTTTATGTTTTAAAAACAAAGTCCATGTCTATCTTGAAAAATCATCTACTATTACGAAAAAATATTTGTTGTGATTTATAGATCGTATTTTTGTTGGACCAAATAAATCTAAATGTAATAATTCCAATTGTTGTTTTGTAGAAATATTATTTTTAGATTTAAAAGAATTTTTCTTTAGTTTTCCAATTTGACAATCGTCGCATAAATTTTCTACTTTGTAATTTATTTTAGTAGACCTCTAACTAGCTCATATTTTGCTAATTTATTAATATTTTTAAAATTGATATGACAAAATCATTTATGCCATAACCATGGATCATCATGTTTGGCGGTTAAACATAAATATGAATTTTTATTTATATTCATGTTTAATACATAAATATTTTTGTTTCTAAAACCTTCAAATACAAGTTGTTTGTTATTATCGAAAATATTTCATCTATCTTTTTTAAAATTTATTTGAAAACCTTAATCGCATAATTGGCTAATACTTAGTAGGTTGTGTTTTAGATTTTCTACAAATAAAACATTTGAAATAA
The DNA here is from genome assembly GCA_030765085.1 of Allium cepa. Classification (NCBI taxonomy): domain Eukaryota; kingdom Viridiplantae; phylum Streptophyta; class Magnoliopsida; order Asparagales; family Amaryllidaceae; genus Allium; species Allium cepa. Next base: position 388,629,375 of record CM060939.1, on the reverse strand, counting down.
TAGGAGAGTTAGAAATACCATAGTTGATGACTTCTCCAATGCCCATGACATACCCTTTTGAGTTATCTCCAAAGGTTACTGTTCCACCATCGATGTATGTTATATTTGATAACATTTTTGAATTTCCAGTCATATGCTTGGAACATCCGCTATCTAGTATCCATTTCTCCTTATTTTTTATTTTGGGTCCCTGCAAAATAAAAGATGTTTTAATTGGTACCCATATATTTTGCTAGGGTCCTAATTGTTAGGCGAAGGTAGACATACCCAAGATGGTTTGATACCTTTATAAATATAATTTTTATTATAAACTACATTCTCTAAGGAATCATTAATATTTTTTTGTCTAATCAAATTATTATTTTTCTTAGGAATCCAAATTTTCAGATTTTTGGTACTCATACTAGACGTAGGTAAACTTTTAGTTTTTTTATAGCTAAAATTTTTAGCATCATTTCCTTTTTGTTTAGAAATATTTTTAAATCCTATTCCATCTCTATTTCCTGATGGTTTTGAAGTTTTGATAAGATTTTCCAAATCTTGTTTTCCTTTACTAAGTTTTGACACATTATTTGTAATTTTATCTAATTTTTCTTTTAATTCTAAATTTTCAATTTTCAATAAATCAATATTGCTTTTCAAATTAGAACTTTCTTTTAACAAATTATCCTTCGCTATTTTAGTGTTTTTAAAATCAATAGCAATAGCCTCACTTTCTATTAAATTATTTTTAATTTTCTCTTGAGATAATTCTAGTTCTTCTTCTTAGATAATTTTTTCATCTTTTAACATTCCTACTTCAAGTTATAATCTATTTATTTTGGCTATATATTCTTTGTTCAATTTTTTAATTTGTTTAAATTTATCATCTAATTCCATGCTAAATTCTAATAATTCGTCATAGCTAAGTTTCGGACACACCTCATCAGTTTGTGCGATAAAACACACATTAGCTTATTCTCCGTCACTATCGCTATCACTTTCAGGTGATGAAGAATCCGGGTCATCCCATGTTACTTTGAAAGCCTTCTTCCTTTTGAATTTCCCAAATTTGTTTTTCTTTTTATCATTATTGAGTTTGGGGCAATCCTTCTTCATATGTCCGTATTGATCACATTCATAGCACTTGATTTGAGATAGGTTTGTTGCATTAGACTTCCCTTCTTTTTGGAATTTAGTCATCTTTCTAAATTTCTTGAATCTTTTATAATTCTTGGTAATGAAGACTATCTCTTCTTCACCTAAATCAGAGTCATTATTTTTTGTTGTTGGGAATGCTATGTTCTTCTTCTTCGAATTTAGTTCTTTTCTTGCTGGCAAATTAGCTTCATAAGACATTAAGTTTCCTATCAACTCTTCAACTTTAAGAGTAGAAAGATCATTAGCTTCTTCAATAGCTAATACCTTACTTTCCCAATCTGATGTTAAAGAGTTGAGTATTCGAGAAACTAAATCAAAACCAGTAAACTTAACTCCTAATGCCATAAGATCATGTTGGATGGTTTGAAATCTAGAATGCATGTCAACAATAGTTTCATTTTGCTTCATTTTGAATGACGAGAATTGGTTTTGCAAAATTGAAATCTTTGTTTGTTTGACCATTGTTGTACCATCGTGTGTAATTTGTAAGGTATGCCAAATGTCAAATGCAGTTGTGCATAACATGACACGTGAAAATTCATTTTTATCTGGAGAGTAAAATAAAACGTTCATAGCTTCAGCATTGTTTGATGCTAAGGTCTTTTGTGCATCAGTCCATGTGTTCATAGCTGTAGTAGATGCTTCATATTTATCTTGTGTGGCTGACCAAATTTCTAGACCATTAGCTTCCACAAAGATTCTCATATGTGTTAACCGATATGCATAGTTAGAGCCATTAAAAAGTGAGGATCGTGCTGTGGATTGTCCTTCTTGAAAAATACTTTCCATATTAAAGTGATTCAAAAACATGTACTGCTCTTTGATCAAACCTTGCTCTGATACCAATTGAAAGTCTATATGATTGATCGTGTAGTGTATATATGCAAGTATATGTGACTAACTATATGACGTAACTAATATAAAATTAATCTAGTAAAATATAAACTAAGCACACAAGGATTTTATGCTGGTTTGGACCTTCCGTCCTACGTCTAGCCTCGAAGCTCCTCTTAGGAATTCGACTATCAAACACCCTCACTTCGCCCGGAGGAATAGGCTTGGTTACAAAAGCTTGTTCTTGTCAAGTGTGTGTTCTATAACAAGAATATTGACTATTAAGTACAAATGCTTCCAATATATATATCTAGAAGATATTGATTGAAGAATTACGTATATATGGAAGAGTGGAATACAAATATATGATTGCTAGAGATCAAGAATATATCAGAGTAAAAGAATAAAGAGCACAAGTTAGTAAGGTAAGTTCTTCTCTTGGATTCTTGATGCAATTTATAATGGTAGAGAGATTCCATGAGTAGTTGCATCCATTAACAAGTGTTCTAAGATCGCTTCTGATGGTGATGAAGAGTTGCAGCAAAAAGAAGCAAAATTGTCTTTTCAATTGTGGTAGTTGTAATTTAAATATCAATACCCGAGTTCAGTTTGAGACGTCTGGAATAAGTCTCAGACGTATGGCTCTATATTTTTTTTTGTATATAGTAGCTTTTCAGACGTCTGAGTACATTGACCATACGTCTGATTCTGTCTGATTTGTGAACCAGAGGATTCAATCAGACGTCTAGCTAGTGCACCTAGACGTCTGATCTTGTGCATGTTGCTTTTCTTATGTCTGTGTCATTGCTGTTTTGATTCTATCGACTTGTAGCCTCTTGATACGTTCTTCGAGTCTTGTTCTTTTCTATTTAGTGATATTACTTTTGCAATTACCTGTGAATAGAAATATATATATATATATATATATATGCATATTCGATTTCCATTGTATAGTTATCGTCATCGAAACCATAGAATTGATTTTCTAACGTACTTGACCAATGCCAATGGACACGGTATTGAAATTTTTGGAAAATTAATTTTTGTCAGGGTTATATTTTCTTATATATAAAGGAATAATTTTTAAAATTTTATATAGTAACAAAGCTGGTTGATTTAATTGGGATAAAAGTTATTTACTACCACTATTATTTGTTTGATTACACTTAATTCAAATAAGAAGCGTTGACTGTTGTTTTTTAATTCTTAAATTGTGCTCGGTTTATTTGGGAGCATTTATGGCTTTGAACTAAAACAAACCCTTTGTGAATTAATTTTTACAATTTGACTATAAAAGTGCTTGGAGAAAATATTAACTTGAAATTTTACTTTTTAATAATGGTGGGTTAAGGATTAAACTTTAATAAAAAGTTGTTAATGTAATCTAAATTGTGGGATAAGATATTTAGAGAATAAGTATTCGGGATAATTTGATTTTAATAAAGAAGAATTATTATAATATGAAATGACTTTTATATAAAGGAAATTCTATATGAATTTAGTTCGTAAAATATGTTAAAAAAGGATTTTTTAAATCTAAATCTCAGAAAAAAAATTGAAAAAAATTTCAAAGGAATTTTTGAGAAATGAAATGGTAGTACTTATGAAAGTATTTAAAAGTAAAAGTATTTTGGGAAGTACAATTTTAAATGGAATGCATTTTTTTTAGGATAATTAGGAGGAAATCATTTTAATTATTTTTGTGGTAACCTAAATAATCTTCTAAGTGACGATCAGATGTTCGCTAATGCGAATGTTGTGGAGTACTAAGTAAATATTCTCTTTAACATTATGCAATCGAAATGAGTTAAAATTCGACTAAACCCAATGAAAGTTTTAATAAATGAATTATTTGAAGTTATTATGAATAAAAGTATTTGCAACATGCTTTCAAAGTTGAGATTTGAAGTTAAAATCGGGTATCTAGCTTTTAAGTTCCCTCAAGGGGAATCGGTTTAACAATAAAAAGTATTTCTAATAAGAGATTGCTTTAAGATATTTCCTTTGGATAAGATAGGGGATGATTTAAAACAAGTAAATTGGGTTAAATTAAATAAGAAAGTTTTGATAAATGTTTCTTTTATTAAAACCATATAGTTGTTTGAAACATCTAAATAGTATGAACTATTTGCTAATTGGATCAACCCATAAATATTATTTGTTTTAACACTCTAAGATAAAAGGGTTGATAGGTTAACTGGGTTTTAAGAAACCATAATTTTATTTGATCTACTTCTAGATCTTTCAAAAATAAACAAAAAAAATTATACTCTTAGGATATAGAAGAGTATTGTACAAGTAAATAAGATGGAATAAGTTGTGATTTGAAGTTTTAAACTTTATAAAATATTCTTAAACCTAGGTGCAAATTTATGAAATGAATCATAAATAATTTTGTGTTGAATAAAATACTAAGTGTAAGTATAATGATTTAAGGAAAATTTTAGTACAATTAAGAAACTAATAAAATATAGAGTATAATTTTCCCTTTTTCTCGAGTGAGTTTGGATAATCTTCTAAGCAATAACCAAAGGCTAATGAACAAAACGTTATGCTTAGATAATTATCATTATTTTTTGGACAATCGAAAAAGTTTTGAACCTAAGTTAAAAATTAGTTTGTCAGTCATTTGACATTCTGAAACAATGTTAAGTAACAAGTTTTCACTTAAGGAATTTGATTGATTTAATTTGATTGAACTGATTTGTTGTGTGATTATATAAACTATTGTTTATAAAGTTTATCTTCATAGAAAAGGATTGAGAATTGTTGCTAGGAGCTAAATCCCAATGATTTTGAAAAAGGAGATTTTTGAAGATTCTGGGAAAGGCATAATATTTGTTCACACTAATTGACGTTTTGAGAGGAACCGGAATAACACTGGACACTCCATGTTGTTTTGATTCTAGAGTTTCACCATACTTTATTAGGAGGAGTTACCTCCTTGTCATTTTGATTTTGATCCTTGACTTTACTCATCTGAGAAATTGGAAAATAAATTTTTGAATTGAAAAACTCGGATATTTAGATCTAAATTTGTCATTTGAAGAATTTGGATGTAGCATCTATTATGGAATATTCTTGGTATTTTGTTGCATATAATTGAGATATGGTTGTTGGTCGCATGTAGATTTATATCTTGCTAGTTTTAGTATGTATAGTTGCATCACATTGCTCTTGTGAGCCTGATTTTCTTTAGATTTTGTAAGTACCGGTATGCAAGGGATTGCAATTAATTCTTGTGCACCTGCATTTGCATAGAGATAATAAAATACATGCCAAAATATAAATGGAACACAAAACAGTACGTAATAAATTTTGAAAATTTGAATCGGTTGATTATTCTATACCCTACATATGTGAAGCCACTTGGCTTTTGATTTCATTGATTGGTATGGAGCCCGTAGAGGAAGTTTGTAGTTGTACCGATCAAGCAGCGCAATGGAGTCGATGTCGAAAAAATTTGTGAATTAAAGAGTTAGAAAATTTTAAAGAATTTTTGGAAAATGGTTGATAGCTAAAATTTGATTTTTGGGTTATATCTTAGAATAAATGAATAAAAGAGAATTAGTTGGTATAGGTAAATGAATTTAAAAGACTTGAAAACTTTAGAATCAATTCTAGCCAATTGCTTTTGAAAATTAGTTTATCAACTCATTTTAATTAATAGTTTTAAACTTAAGTTTTGAAAATATTTTCTTCCTTAGGAATTTCAAAGACAAAATACATTTAGGGAGGAGAATGTAACAACCCAAAATTCTGGTCATTTGATTTTAATTTTTTAATTTGTTTTAAATAGTTAAATAGTTGAATTTGAGAATTAATAACTTATACTTCAAATATAGGGTATAATTAAATATTTGAATTGTGAATTAAATGTTAATTAAATGGATTAAACAATTTTATTTAACTCCTTTTAATTAATAAATAAAATTGGTAAATTCAGTTTGTGAATTAATTTACAAATATAAGTAGATCGGAAAGATATCGAAAATTAAAATATAAAACGATATTTAAATCTATTAAATTGTCATTCTGGGGCACAATCTCAGATTTCGACAAAACTAGTTTCATTGCATCCGTAATAGCAAATTATTGTACGTCATCAGTTCTCGTTAATAATGGTTTTGACTGATAATATTCGAAATTTAGTTAAGTTGCTTAATTGATGATGTTTTATAATTAAATAAATCATTTTAACAAATGATATTTTAATTAATCGTTCTAACTAATGAGGCTTGAATTTAATTAATCCAATTAGTTTATGATTATTTGAACTTGATTAATTATTGAAATTTAAGATTACTTATTATTTTAATAAATGGTGTTCGAGATGACTTATTCATTTTTAACTATTAATTATTTGAATTTAATTCATCTTAGTAATTAGTGATATTTAAAGTTAATACATCGTTTTACTAACAGGTGATTAAAGTAAATTAACCAATATATTAAAATTGCTTTAATCAACCGATTTAAAGAATAATAAACTGATTTAATAAAGATTTTAAAGTTAATTTACCAAAGTTATAAAAGTCCTTGGAAGTAATTATCTAGTTTATTGAAGATAATGGATTTTTTATTCAAAAGAGATTTTAAATTTGATCAATTATCTTTCAGGATAATTGATATTGTTTTAAAGTTATAAAAGGTATTTAAGTTGTCTTATTATCTTTTAGGATAATCTTCTGAGGGGGTAGATCTGATGTTGATTTAGGCCTACGGGGTCGAGCACTTGAAATGATTATTCTCTTAACATTTTTACAATCGGTAACTAATTCTAATATTGAAATCAAGCACAAGCTCAGTTAGTTTTTAAAAGAAAAAATTTGACTCATTTATAGAAATAAATTAATTTCTATAAAGGGGATCACCTGTATGGAAACGACTTATTTGTATAATTAGCAGTAAACATAAAATAAGTAAACTTGTTGCTATTTCAGAGGCTAAGAATAATTGTTGGACATAACTTTGAAGTAACACTACCTTTACTTGTTCGGTATTGTTATTAATCAAGAAAAAGTACAAGTTTGAATTCAATGAGTGGTGATAAGTATATAAGACTTAATTTCCATATACGATCGTTTTATATCCTCAATAGTTGGAATCTCAGTTATCGGTTACGTCGGCTACTTTATTAACGCCATTCTAAGACGATTTATTACTTCGTTGAGCTTTATTATCCTTTATCGAAAATGGTTAAAACCAAGGCACGAAAAAGGCGGTCGCTCCCTCCTAGTCATTATTGTGCTTCATCATTCTAAGTCGATTTATCGCACATTTTGAGCATTGATATCCAACACCGAAAAAACTAAAACTAAGGCACGAGTGCGAACCAAGCTATGTGTGTAACGACCCAAAATTTGACCACTTTAAGATATACTATTTAAAAGATTTTAAATATAAAATAGGTAAGGTTATATGATTCAAACAATATTAGATAGGATTTGGAAAGAGAAGTATACACAAAAATAGTAACATTTGCTTATATCAACATAAGTTAAATTTTCTTAAAAATAAATAAATGCTTAAATAAATAGGTTTATATATTTATTTAAGAAGATAAATCTTACTGAAAACATTTAATAAAGATATTAAAAGTATATTAAAATATTTAAAATCATGTTAATAATCGTTTTATAAAAATGACCAAATTTTGTCGCGTTTTGTCTGTTTACATACAATGTAAAATTAGAGATTTTGATATTATTTAAATATGATTTTCAAATATAAAGAGACATGTTTAAATTTATTTAAAGGAGTAAAAGTTCATTATTAAATTTGGTTTACATAAATAAATAGTTTAACTAAAACTCAAAATGTTACCGTAAAACATTTTGGCTCAAATCAACGTTTAGTCGATTAAAAGTTGTCGCAACGTCGTCGCACCTTTATTTTCTTACATATAAACATATATTCAAATAGTATAAGTATTAATTAATTCACAAATCAAGTTTACTTTTACTAAACATACTTAGAAAATTCTAGAATATAATTAACAAAAAGTAAGCACAAAATGACAAAAAAGTACAAAAGTCAAAAAGTAAAACATCAAATCAAACAAACATAATTATTATATTCTTTAATTAATACTTAAGTGAAAATGACATAAAGCAGTGGTTTGAAATATGATGTTAAGTGTTGAAAAAATAAGGTTGCTTAAAAAGTAAGTAAAGGATATTTTGTTCTTTTTATAAAATATTATTTTAATCCAAAACTTTTCCTATAAATAAACATCCATTTTCTCACTTTTTTTACTTCTTCTTCTTCCTTTTCCAAGCTTTTCTTCCACTCTTTATATGCTTCTTCTCCTCCATTTCCTTACTAACTTTTCCTAAAATCATAACAAATCAACTCTAGACACAACCAAACCTTGCCAAAGACCTTAGAATACCATTAAAACATGGTTTAACATATAAGAAGTGAAGAAATTATGGAGGAAGGAGTGGAATAGGAGGAGATCGAACCATTTGGAAGGAAGGGGCAAGTTGTGAAGATCCGGAGCAAGAATAAGGGAAGGAAGTGTCGTCGCTTTCATTCCAAGGAGCTAGGAGAAAATTCAAGGTGCTGTGGAAGCTCTGTCGAATTTTCTGAAGTTGGTTAAAGTAAAAGTAAATAGTGAAGTATTGAATGATATGAATGTTGGTAGGAAGTGAACAATTTGATAAAAGATAAGTACTCATATTTACTAGTTAATCCATAACTTATTTCAAGTATAATGATTGAAAAGTTTAAATATGTTGAATGATTAAATGTTTGATAATTTGGTTTGCGAAATTGGTTGATTATATGTTTGTGATATGGATGATAACTTGTTTTGATAAATGATAAGAGAAATGGTTAATAAGTATAGTTAATTCAATATGAATTAAATATATAGAAATATGTATATGGAAATTATTTAGCCTCCGAATGATATCAAAATAATCTAAAAAGGTTACAGATGATATTATAATAATATAATGTTATAAAATGAAATAAAATGAAAAAAGAGTGTAAAATAATAAAAATATTGTTTAAAATGAGTTTAAAATGATTTATTAATGTTTTACAATCATTTAAAAGTATTTCCAAGAAGTTTGAAAATAAATTGAAAAACAAGTCAAAACTATGTGTGTCACGTAACGGTAGTTCGCGATTTCGTGCCGTAAAATTTAAATAAGTATACAAAGTGGAATATAGCTCAGAATACTTCGAGATAAGAAGTTTCCGGTCTACTATATCCATAGTTTTCCAACGAAGCAAGAAAATCAAGATTTCATTAAGTAGAGTTTGAAATATATCCAAAATAATTTTCTAAAAACATCGTAGTTTTGCAGTTCGGAATCCAAAAGGGGATTTCTTTATAAATGGTATTTTAAATGATTAAAAATATGAAATAAATTTGATAAATATATTAAAATGGTTTAAAAGAGATTTGGAATGAAAAATATGAATTTTCAAATATTAAAAAGTTGTTTAAATCAAATAAGCTTATATAGCACTTTCCACATCACTTTTATGCTGTGAATTCTATAACATTTTGAATATGAGTTTAAACATATTAATACTTCCTAGAATCAATTATGAATGTTTTTAAAAAGCAAAATTAAAAGTTTAAAAGATAATTTGAAATCTTACAACCAACTCCAAAATAAAGCTAATAACTGAGTATGCGGAAACGACTAGTACATTTATCCCACCTGTGAGATCTGGAAAGATAAAACATAGTGTTTACCTAAGGATAGGGATGGAGCAACTAGTGCCTTGAACTTGCCTGGCCTATGTTTTCCCATTTTAGGCGAGGGTGGAATAGATCGAAAGGAAAGCCCGGAAGCTCCAAAAGATGATATATAAGTTTTTCCAAGATAAGAGAAAGGAAATATATTATTTGAATGTTAACTAACCATTTAACATCTTTTTATCGATGATTAATACGAAGGAACCAGGATCGGATTTGGATGATTCCTATCCGAAGAACCGGGACAGGATTTGGGTGATACCTATCCGAAAATCACTTCAAACTAATTTTCGAAACCCCATACAAAATTAATATCTTTTTATCGATGATTAGCACGAAGGAACCAGGATTGGATTTGGGCAATTCCTATCCAAAAAAACCGAAATCGGATTTGGGTGATTCCTGTCCGAAAACCCCTTCAAATTAATTTTCGTAATAAAATATATTGAAGACAAGGATCATTGATGATAAAGATATTCATGATGTAGGATTACTTTCCATTAGTCCCTGGAAGTGAAATTTACCATATTTAAAGAGGCAGTAGTGCTCCGTTATGAAAATCTCTGATTTGCAAGAATATGATTTGAAGTTAAGAAGAAAAATTTGATTAAGATTTAATAATTGATTTTGGAATATTTTCCCTAAGATGAAAGTTATAAGCTTGAATATAAAAAATCTTTGATTAAGATTTAATGAATGATTTGGAAAGGTTTTCCTAAGTAAAAGACAAAATGATTTGGAATTATTCCAGGATTTAAGAAAAGTTTAAATAAATCAAATGATTTGATAAATGAGGCTTAATAATTCCATATACTCTTGAAAAGAAAATGGAATAACTTGAAAAGAGTATATCTAAGAAAGATATTAGATTTAAATAAAAGATGAAGTAATTGATTGATGATTGATGTCCACATATGAACTAAACATCTTTTTATCGATAATTGGTTTCGAAGGAACCGTAGTCAAATTTGTGCGATTCCTATCTGAAAATTACTTCGAACCAATGTATACGTTAGAAAGTGAATACATGTTGAAGATGATGATTATTGATGACCAAAGATCTTCATAGCATGAGGACTGCTTGTTGACATGCTCTGGGTCGCTTCTATTATAGAGTTATTTATAGCAATGGTCTCCTCGTTGTGGAGATTTTTTCAGATTGCGAAGGCTTCTCACCTAGTATAGGCCGAGGAAAGTGCCTTTGGTTTCGTCAAATCCTGGAACGAACTTGCATGAACGAATGTCTGACATTGCATTTTTGAGATACAACGTTTGACTTTACAAATGTACAACTCCTTGTTGGCGGAGAACGCAACTTCTCTTAGCTTAACACCCTTCTTTGAGACATACGAACTCAGAGGTTGTATGCTTGTGGGAGTCAAATAGTGATCAAAGGAATGGCAGTGTGGCATTTCAAAGAGGAACTTGTTATGATCAAAGTGCGGTTTTGTATGAAAAGCGTGGCTTTGAGGAAATTGATCGTAGCCTCGCAAGCCTCACACCCGATTATGATGGGACTCTATGTGGTTAATTGTATGCTCGCATTTCGGATAGTAGTGATTTAAGTTATCAGATGTTCTGAGCCCTAGGTACCAGATACGTCTGGGCCTCATGGCAGGGATATGCGAAGTCAGAGTCCTTGGATGTTATTCGCAGATTGTATCCACTTTTAGCCATTTTTGTTGTTGTATAACGGCGTCTGAGTCTTGGACCTAAGCCGTGGATATAGATTGATCTTTCCACTAGATTTCTATCATGTTGAAAATCCTATCCCAATACGAGATTTACGGTTTTGATTATAGTCCCAAAATAGCTGTAATGACCTTCAAACATTTCAGCTACCTTTTTTGGTAGCCTATATTCCGTTCGACATATTCCGTTGACCCAGTCCGGATATATTACCTTAGACTTAGTACAAATATTGATACCTTATTTGAATAAATTTATTTGAAAAGTGTTTTTCAAAAGAATGTCACTAAAAATAATATCAAGTGTATTTTGGTATGAAGTGTTTTGGTTATCATAAGGTAAAAACCCGTCCGTGTTTATGTGTGGGCGTGGTCTTATGAGATACCCTTCTTTTCAAAGGTTTTGATAACATCGTCAAGAAATAGTAATTTTATTTTTTGAGCATCTCACACTGGTTTATCAAGCCTAATCCGGGTACTTTTAATACTCGGGTCAGATTTAAATAGTTTCAGGTTGAGTTGAAGACGGTTGGAGTTTCCAGAGGAGAGCAGGAGATATTCATCATTGAATGGACGTATTCTACTATCCATAACATCTATTGCACTAGTTTGTTGTTTGTCCGCATTTGTAAGGGCATGTGTTATAACTGTCCAGGCTGAATCTAGGTTAGTCTCTGATATTGTATTTTAAAATTTTCCATTGTAAACATTATTATTGAAATAATATATGTTATTCTAATCGTGTGATATTCTATTCTGTCTTTATTTTTCTTTCTACCATTAATGATCGGTCGTTTCATTCAATTTGAGTTGGACATGTGTGTTTTATTGTCAATTAAAAGGGTATGGAAAAACGTGCCATTACAATATGGGTCACACCAATCAGGATATGTTCATATCATCTAAAGAGGTTTCGGTATGCATGTATTGATGTGAAATATTCGGATGCTCGTGTGAAGTGGGGTCCGGCTCGCAAGTTCCCGAGAGTGACGCATGTGCTCTCTAGTATCTTTTATCTAGAGGTATACTTTCATGGAAGGGGAAAGCACTCTCCTAGTTATGTTGGACAAATTCATTTTACTTATTTGATTCAAACCTTTGAATCGATTTTTCTGTAATTACAAAGGGAAGAGTCAACTACTCTTCACGTTGTTTGATTATAGGTTTTTTGTCCATTCTATCATGTTTTGGACAGTTATCTTGTTTTGTTTATTCTATCAAGTTTGGACAGTTATGTTGTTTATATGCCCTATCCGGTTTGGATTTTTCTCGTATTGTTTTCATTCTTTCAAGTCTGGTTTTAATATTAATCATGTCCATTCTTATTTGGATTTCTTTCCTGAAACTTATTTCTGCTCTTGCCTGCATGGATGTTATTCTTATGAGGTTAAAACTCAATCCATGTTAGCGGCATGGTCTCGTAGAACTATTATATGTTACCCATTATTCAAATTATCTCACGTTGATATTTCTAGACTGATCCATGTGTCATTTATTTATAATGCTAGGGTCAGAACGAGTATTTTTCTAGGTTGTCTGTGGTGTTTTAGAGGTCTTTAAAGGGAGCGGAAGAGTCATCTATTGTAGTATTTTAATTTTCCGTTATATTGTTTTCTACTCTGATATACTTTGTATGTTGGGAGTGACGGTTTCATTGTCCTTGTTATATTATATATTGTCGATTCAGCGATGAGATTTTGTTTTCCTCCGTTCTTTGTTCTTTCATTTTTATTTACTCTAATAATCTGCCATTTGTCAATTAGATATGCGACATTGGGACAAAGTGGTAGTGTTCGGTATCGACTTTCGATGGTCGAAAAAGGCGGGTCATTACATTATAAATGAGAGATCACAATAATAGGAACAAGGCTTTCATCATGGAAAGTAGATTGTCATTTTGAGCCGTTTATGCCTTCTGTGTAGGTTCTTTATTCAAATCATTTACCAATAGCAAGAAATAAAAAGAGTTGGGGTGTAAGACATGTTAGCTTTTGTTTTCTTTGAATCAAAAGATGAATGTCCGTATTCTTTGCATCTTTAGTAATATTGTTGCACTTGTGGGTGCAAACTATTAATAAAAAATATATGTGTGCGTAGTTTTATTTTCACTCATAGAAGGAGATAGAAGGAGAAGGGAATGAATATGGGAATGTGAATAGTCTCGCACCGTTGGTATTTCAAACTTTATTTATTTAAACATTTGATTCATAGGAGAAAGATTGGGATCTTTAGGAAGCCAAATATTTTCTTCTAGGTTGAATAGAAAGGTCATGCATGCTAACACACACATCTACGCATCCTCGTTTGACCGAGCATAGTCGGTTTGAATCCAATTATCAGTTTATCCAAACGGGTTAGTTTTAAGTCCATTTACAACTCCAAAATAATTCACATTACGAAACATAAACGGTCGAAAAAATTACCATTGGGCAAACAAATGCTTTCTTTGGCAAACAGACACTTCTTTTGGCAAAGAGACACAACTCTTGCATTGTATAAAGGCGTGAGATCATCTTCAGAATTCAATCTGATAAATCAAAACTCTCATATCATTTCTCTTCACGCTCTTAACTCGTTCTCTAAAATGAATATATCAGGTTTGTGATACTATAGATCACAAATTTGAAACTCTTGTCACTACTATCATCCAAACAATAGTTTGAATTGATTTTAGTAGTGCAACTATAGTAGATTAGAAAGAATAACTTCTTTGTTCCATTATATCATGGCCCATTCATTCGCTTAAATGAGTGGAGAGGGCAAATAATGCCTTAAAAGAAGCGTCATCAACGTGCCTTGGAGCAATCTATACACATTTGATTACAATTATTATGGTGCCCCATCACCAGAATCCAGAATTTTCACCAATAATCTTAAGATGTTATTCGGACAATGGCACCGCATAGTTTGAAAGATTCGCTTCGGATTTCGCTATGCTAGAATATTTTACTGGCATTTATTTCCTTCGTTGGCAGAAGAGAATTCACATTTTATTTGATGGTTTAGAGGTTTATATGTAGTAACCACGCCAAAACTAGAAGAGATGGCGAACAAACCAACTGCGAATACTAGAGCACGACTAACATGGGAATATGATGACTACATTAGCAAGGGGCGCATATGATAGAGTTATAGGCATACCTTACGAGCAATAATATAATTTGTTACATATATCTAATTGAGTGATCAATCTTGTTTGAAACAAAAGGTGTTTTTCTTTCTATTATATATTTGATATAATTTTTTACATTAATTAATTTAATTAAAAGTATACTTAATAGAAAATCCATAAATGGCACATCTTGTGATAGTAGTTGCAGAGTCCTGTGACCGTGAGTAATTTATCACAATGAAAATAAATATACCATTTTAAAGCTCCTAGACAAGATGAATAGAGATGGGATATCGATGTATCCGTTAACCTAAGAGTATGTAATGTTCTCCAAATGCTTGGAAGCACATTACTCATAGATACCAAGGGCACCTAGAGGTTACGTAATAATATTTATTGGATAACTATGGAACGACTGACTCAATAGTATTCCATTGGTTAATATAATTAAAAACATACGAAAAGTGCCGATGTGATTGATTTACACAGTTCTCTCGACTTGAGAATAATGTGGATCTTCCATATGAAAGTTTCTCTTTGATTATAGTCAAATCATGGCATGGTGTTCCCTCCAATGACTATAGTTGGGTCGAGTGGAAGTATTGGAAGTGAAGCACTAGTAAAGAGAGGATTCGTTTTCCTAGTTATATGCGTTAAGTTTCACGGTCAATTAAAATTCAACCCAAAGTTAAAGTATCTGCCCAGAGAATTTCGTTTATTTATTAGTATTATTATTGAACCAAGGATTTTGTGTTTGGACTATAGAGTTGAATATGGATGATATTGGAATTTTGACCATTACCTAATTCCGCAAGTCCAAAGTGATATGATTTTGATGAAGAGAACCGGTGTAAATAAATGTCACAACCGGGTTGTAACGACCCGGAATTCTCAATCCCAAGAATTATAGATAGTTAGGGAAAATAAGAAAGAGAAAAAAGAAGAAACAGAAAGCTCAAACTCAGAATCTCACATTCACAGCGGACAAAAAAATAATAGCACATAAATAACAGTTTTAAAAAAGAACTTTATCAGTACACTTATATTTTTATACATCAGAGTTACAACCATTACACAGCACAAGACAATTTAAAACAGCATGTCCCAGATAAACTATAATATATACAGCGGGATACGCTCCATACGTTCCTGCCATCCAGCACACCTCCTGAGCTCCAAAACGTCCTTACCTGAAAATCTGTAATACTCGGTCTGACTCAAGCATTGCATCAAAGTAACACCCGGGTCAGGCTGGAAACCAACGTGAGTAAACCCATATAATTTGAAATACTAAGTTCAAACCATAAAAGAAAACCCAGGTAACTCGTACTTCACTACGAGTTCATTACTTGTTATGCTCAACACTTATTTCACAACTCAAATTCTAAGTATTCTAACTTAGTTCAAGGGTCCATATTATTCCATTCAACCTATTGACACACATATAAAGAATTATTGCAAATTTCTATTCGAAGCGGTTTCGGGTACTTACTAATACCCGACTCCGGTCTCTTCGAATTCCATGTCATCTTAATCCAAGTTATTCAATGAAATACAATCCGAAATTTAAATGCACGATGTCATTTTTATACACAACAATTCATCAATGATAGATAACCAACTATCATTGTCTACCCAAACATATCATATCAGAAAACATTACATATCAGAAATATCAACCTATTCAATGTATTTACATAATTCAATCATTCATAAGCAAGATTAATTAGTCACACCATTTCTAATTAATTTAAATAAATTTTAATTTAGTTACTTTAATCACTTTTAATCCTGCTTACTTAACATTAATTAATTACAAACCAATTAATTTACCATACAATAATCATCCATCTTAATTAATCCTCCTTGACTAAATATGTTTTTATTTGCATTAAGTAATTAATCTTTAATCAATCACATAGATTAATTATCCTTAACCATTCACATCAATTAACCTTTAATTAATTAATGACATTCATTAATGATCCTTAATTAATTACTTCCATTAATCAACCTTAATTAGTCACATACATTAATTAACTATCCTTCAATTACTTACATTAATTAATCATTTAAATTAATTACACTGAGTAATTAATCCTTAATTACTTTCATTAATTACTTCCATAATGTAATTATCCTCTTTAATTAATTACATTTAGTAATTACACATTAATTACTTCCACTAAGTAATTCACTTAATTAATACTTAATCCAATTCAAAGTTTATTCTTAATTAATAAACCAATTAATTATCTTAAATTATTTAATTAACTTTCCTAATCACTAGTTAATGATCCCATCATTAACTATCCAATAAATTCCCATTAATTACTTACCCTAAGTAATTATCTTTAATAAATCTCATCATTAATTAATTGCACCAATAAAGTTTATTAAGTGATAAATCTTTTAATTAATTCACTAATTAATTATTGAAAAATAATTCACAACTTAAATTAAGTTAAAGATAAATTCTTTATCTTTATACTATGCTTAATTATTATTATTAAATTTCCATTGAAAACATTTTGTACGTCAATTTTTTTTATAATTGGAAATTTTGAAAACAATTTGTATTTGAAAGATATACAATTTTCTTTAAACAAAACAAATCTTACCTGAAACTTTTAATTAATTTAATTGCATATATTCTTTGTTTATATAAAACTTTAAATAAACATTTACAGTAAAGAAAATTGATTCTTAAAATATTTATTTTTTTAAACAATAGATTTGTTCAAAACTTTTGAAAAGTAAGTCGGTTAAATAACTTTATAATCAATTTCTTTCATTAACAAATCTTGCTTTAAAAATAACACAGGCCCATGGGCCAAAGCCTACAACCCATAGATAAAGGAAACAACCCGATCCCATCTTCTTCTCTTCATCACTATCTCCAGACTAACATCCCTCCATTAAAACACCTGAATCCCGATGCCTCGTCGGAAAATCAACTCCGATCAACTCAACGTCTTAGGCGAACCCGAATGCTCACGCAGCTCGTCACGAACGACGCGACACCACAGTCGAGTCACAAAATGAAACCTGATCCAAAACATCACATGGCCGAAGCCCCTCAACTCTTAGATCGAAAAACGATAAACAGCCCAACTTCCTGAAACCGGAAATACCAACATACTCCACACAACGACCCACCACAACGACGACCAGCGACTACCTCACATGCCACCTATCAAAATCGAAAGTCCATCCATTTCTCTTCCTTCCTACCCAAAATTGAAGAACTCAGTCGCATCCCCAATCTCCAGATCAATCGCGTTCCCAGGACGTGCCAGAAACTCCTTAAACCCTAAAAACAGTAACCCACCCCAAATCGAAGCCGAATTCAAGAATCGGCTTCGATGAAACTCTAGCTCATGAAGCTAGGCTCCTTTCCGACCAAAGTCAAGCGCCCCTAATCAACCCGATCACCAAAAATAAATTTTTGAACGGAATTCGCTCATTCCAAAGTCTCTTACAATATAGGATGTTAAAAATCACCATTCCACCTCTAAAAATCCTATTTTTACTAGGGAAATCTCCTTGCATGCTTAAATCTTTGATTCCATTTTATTGAAATTTCACCAAAATAGGATATTTACAGTAAATATTGACATAACTGAACAATACAATATGATTTCCACGCAAATCAATTTTTAGCTAAAACTATATTAAGAAATAAACATCTCCTTAGTTTGCATCAACATGCATTATGAACTAGATGATGTGATCTAGATTTTTGAATGCCGCGATGAACCAAATTTCCACAATAACAGATAACAGAGCAATTTTAAATTCCAGTTTTAAACTAAGGTTTCTCACTTTATCAAAAGAACAGAGACATACATATTCACAGTAAACCAAATTTTTATACCAGGTAATTTATTTCATCCATGCAAGAAGAAATCAAGGCGTTCTACGATCATATCCTTATGCACACATATATAAGATGGTTCAGTTTCAAAAGATAAGTTTACTCACCTTCTTGCAAAAGCAGAGAACAGACCCTGGAAATTGCTTCTTTAATTTAAAAACTGGAAGTTGATTTGATCCTGGAAACTGAAACTTAGTTTTTGATCTGCAACTAGATTTAGAATTGAGGCTTGATTGTTGATTTCTTTCTGGTTTGAGTTCCTTTCTAGTTTCCAGGTTTGATTTTAAAATTTTGTTTGCCTTTTGTTTTCTTTTCTCTGTATTTGTTTTAAGGGTTTAGTTTGCTCAGGTTTGAGCTTTTAATTTTTCGAAGAAATGAGAAAATAAGGAGTTAGATATATATATAGCCTTAATTTCCTTTATTTACTAAATTTCAAAAAAATGAGAAGAAAATTTAAAAAATGACACTTGTATTTACATGTTGAGACACTTGTTTGTTTAATATAATGTTACACATGTCTCTTCTTTTTTTTCATGTTATTAAATACCTTCAATATGTTTATACAAATTTTCATATTATATTTTCATTTAGTTTTTCGTATATATATATATATATATATATATATATATATATATATATATATATATATAAACAACACGTGATTAATTTTGCCAATTTAAAAAAATTATACTAGGAGGATTATCTAACCAATACTTATTCGAAGATATATAATTTTATTACCAGAATTGTTTATTTAACTTATAATTCAGTATTCTACTAATAAATTCAGTTAATCTTATCAATTACAGATATTCTAAAATCCAGGTTATTACGTTCCTCCCCCTTAGAATCTTTTCATCCTCGAAAAGGAACGACGTCAGAATTTATTAAATACTTAAAATCAGATAAATTATCTTTTGATCATTTTCAAAACACTTTAAAATCTATATATTATTACAAAAATAGTTTTATAAAAACACTTTTATAACTCGATATCTCAACAAGTCTATCCTCGTTCTTACAGAAATTCGGCCATACGTTGATCAGGCATAGGACTGAAAATCTGTAAGTACTTGGTAAACTCGTTTTCAACACCCAGTGAAAATACTAGGAAAATATTTTATTTGAAAATATAGAAAACATTTTTGAAAATAGAGGAAACGTCTTCTGGAGAGAATGCTCTGAAAATCATCACCCCCATCCATGATCGCAGTTACATCCTGGGTTACGTTGCCATCACAGCAAAAGTCCATGGAACTGTAGGCCTCCGTGCCCCTCGATTACGCCATGGAACCCGCTGTAGATCGTAGTTACATGCAGGGTTACATTTCCATCACAGAAAAAGTCCATGTAACTGTAGGCATCAGCGCCCTCAAATTCCGCTGCCAAAAATTAAACTTCTCCACTCCCACATCGGTCGCAGTCTACCGATGTAAAATCAAACGTAGACTGTTGGCTCTCTGCGGCACACACGACTTTGGCTATGTCACCATAGGTCGTAGTCTACCGATTTAAAATCAAACGTAGTCTGTTGGCTCTCAGCGGCACACACGACTTTCGCTATGGTCCGTAGTAGATCGTAGTGACATCGAGTTACACTGTCTTCACAACATAAACCAAATGCCTATGCAGGCATCAACGCCCTCGACATTCGCTACACACTACTCATAATCCTCAGGAACTAGTTTTGTCCAGACTCCTCACAGGATCAACATTAGAACCCCCTCCCCTTAGGGTTCAAGGCAGTACAACCTTGTGGCACTCCTGAGAAGTTCATTTCAAGGGAGCGCCTTTTTCCCCAAAGCCAATCTCAAAACAGTTTATACTATATTCTTATAGTATCTTTCAAATCATACCCTTTATGATTTTCATCCAAATCTCCTTTACACAAAATCGATTCCCAAAATCGTTAATTCTCAAGCTAGGCTTTTCAAATCCAGTATTGATTTTACCCAAAAATCAAAAAGCCTTTCCAAATCAAAAGGTTCCAAAAAACTTTTCCCAAAATCCCCACAAGATCCTTATATATATATATATATATATATATATATATAAAAAAAAATTAAAAAACTTTGGATCGTTTCAAACTCGCATAAAACTCCTTTTATACTTCAAATATTTTCAAAACCCTTTCTTCTAGCTTTAGATTCAACAAGGGGAGATTTATCTTATATAACAAAGATATATAACTTTATTTATTCCAAATCAAATATTCAAATTGATTACTCTATAGAGTGACTTACTAATTTACTTACTTCCATAAAGTAAATTTCTGTCATAGAATTATCCAATTTCTACTTTATTATACCTTTCATTTCAAAAACCATTTCACATCTCTTATCCACAAATTCCTAGTATCAATTTCATTAAAACCCATACGATGTACATATATCATTTGTACGCTATACCAATCTGATCGCTCACTCGATCACCCAATTTCTTTCCCGAACAAGTATCGTCCACCTGACTTTCTAGCGCGGACTCAGATATGGTTTCTTGATCTAAAACCATCATTCTCCTTGCATAGCCAAAACTATGATAGAGAATTTCCAGAACCAATCAAAATTCCATATCCAGGCTCACCATCGAAAATCGAGTGAAAAATCCCAACTCGGTTCGATAATACTATCCTGAAATTCTGTGCTCGAATATGGATCAAATCACTATGCGAATAGAGTAATAAGCGTACATCCTATGTATTTATCTTCATTGATTATTAACCAAATCAATTCCTTTTCTATTCACATCCCTTTAATCTCTAACCAATTTATTCACAATTCCAGTTGGATTATCACCTTAATTCTTATCTCAATTGGGTATTTAACCATTAACAGTTCGAACCCTGACCATCTTATATTTAGGAAAACAGCATGAAAATTTTAAAAATAGATAAGTAGTTGAAAAACAATTATTATTTTGTAAAATAGCTATAAACAGTTAAGCAGTCATAAAATAGTTAAGTCATTGTAAAATAGTTGGAAAATAGTAAAATAATTGCAAAACAGTTATAAAATAGAAATTAGTTATAAAAAGTTGAAAAACAATAACTAGTTTATAAACCGTTGTAAAATTGTTAAATAGTTTCAAAAATATTTGTAAAATAAGTATAAAATAGTTTGGCTTTTAAAAGAAAGGTTGTATATAGTAAATAGCTTGGAAAAATAGATTTGAGAAAGCTTATATTAAATAATTTATTGAAAATAGTTTCAGAGTCAAACTGTTCCATTACCCAATCTTTACCCCAATCATTTCAATATAATTTCCACTTCCATTTAAATGGACTCAATCCTAAATCAATTTAAACAAATTCAGTCTCTACTTATTCAAATAAATTTCAAATTGAACCAGTTTCAATTTCAATTCACTTCAACTCCAGTTTGAATTAATCCCAATTCCAAACTCCGTTTCCAATTACTTTCCTATCCCAATAAATTGATTCAATTCCAAATCAAGTTGAATTATTCTTGATTTCCTTCCAAATTCAATTCAAATTCCATTTGAATTTAAAACCATTCAACTTTTAATCACAATTTCAAATCATTCAAATCAAATTTTAATTTGTGCTAATTTCAAATTCAATTTCTCTTTAAATCATCTCGAATTATATAAATTCGAGTTAAATTTTCAAATGTTGATTTAATTCCTTTAAATCAAATTATACTTTGCTTTTAAAGTCATTAAGCAATTTAATTCTAAGTCCAAATTTTCAGAATTTCATTTTAAATTCCCTTTACTTAACTTGTTTCAAAGTTCAAATAATAACTCAAATTATTTTAAACAAATTAATCTTTGAAATCAAATTTACTACCCAATTTAAACTTTGTAATCAAAATTCAGCAATCTCGTTTGCAATTTATCTTAAACATTCAAATCATAAGTCCAAAATGATTTCACACCTCTATTTCAAATTTTATTCCAAAAATCAAAATCTTTTAACCAACTTCAAATATGGTTTTATTTCCATTTAATCTTAGTAATGGATATATAGATTATCTCAATCAATTTCTTAATTCATTTAAAATAATTCAATTCGCAGTTCTAAGTTATAACAGGATGATGTTAATGTAAGTAAATATCCAATTTACTTAAAACATTTATCATCCACTTCCTATTCTCAAACCTCAACCCTATTTGAGATTACATATAATTTCCTACCAAATCAACCCGTTTAACTTCTCTAAGTTAAATCTCAATTTCATTTTGAAATTTCAAATTCAGGTTGTTCATTTCAACTTTCCATCAATAGTTTTTCTTACCTATAAGTTCAAAGACTTATTTCTCTATGGGTTTTTACATCACACTTCAGGAAAATTAAACTCAACATATAGAGTTTATTTCAAATTATCTTTGATATTATGTATATTCGCACATATATACATACTTACTCCTTAACTCATCAAGTCATATTTTAAATTTTAAACCATCCCTGGTTTTAATTCAAAACAAATTCCTTTAAAGTTTTCAAACAACTTCTTATTTTAAAATAAGATTACATTCAAAAATAGTCTAAATAATATTATTTATTATTTCTCTTAAAAACTGAAAACAATTTCAAATGTTACTAGACTTAGGATTCAAAATTTCACAATGTATAAGTCATTCTTAGCAAAAAGTTTATTTCCTTAACCTATTTCATTTTATTTTATTAGAAAACAATCTTCCCAATATTAAACACAATAACTATTCTATATTCTGGTTCAAAACCAATTCTAGTTTATCTTGTTAAATTCTTATTCAACTCCATTAACTAATAACCAATTATCTTTATATACAATAATTGGAAAATTATTTGCTTTATATATAAACTTTTATAAAAATCATTTATTAAAACAATTTTTAAGACCCTTATATAAGAAAATAAAAAGTACGCTCTCATATATATATATATATATACACACACACACACACACACACACACACTTAACTCACCCTAGGGTAGCACTAACCCTATTCTTGATGAGTAAACCCACCAGAGCCAAGGTTCTCTCTTAACCTTCAGCTCTGATACCAAATGTAACGACACGGAGTTCTCGATCCCGAGAATTCCAGATAGTTAGGGAAAAAATGAAAGAGAAAGAAGAAGAAATAGAAAACTCAAACTCAGAATCTCACATTTCGCAGCGGATAAAATATAATATCACATAAATAACAGTTTTACAAAGAAGAACTGTATCAGTACACTTATATTTTTAAACATCAGAGTTACAACCATTACACAACACTGGACAGTTTAAAACAACATGTCCTGGATAAACTATAATATATA
Source organism: Allium cepa (assembly GCA_030765085.1). NCBI lineage: Eukaryota > Viridiplantae > Streptophyta > Magnoliopsida > Asparagales > Amaryllidaceae > Allium > Allium cepa. The sequence goes on along the minus strand of CM060939.1, from coordinate 388,605,738 downwards.
CAGCGGGATAAGCACCATACGTTCCTACCATCCAGCTCGCCTTCTGAGCTCAAAAACGTCCTTACCTGAAAATCTATAATACTCGGTCTGACCCGAGCATTACATCAAAGTAACACCCGAGTCAGGCTGGAAACCAACGTGAGTAAACCCATATAATTTGAAATACTAAGTTCAAACCATAAAAGAAAACCCGGGTAACTCGTACTTCACTATGAATTCATTACTTGTTATCCTCAACACTATTTCACAACTCAAATTCTATGTATTCTAACTTAGTTCAAGGGTCCATATTATTCCATTTCAACCTATTGACATCACATATAAAGAATTATTGCAAATTTCTAATCGAAGTGGTTTCGAGTATTTACTAATACCCGACTCCAGTCTCTTCGAATTCCATGTCATCTTAATCCAAGATATTCAATGAAATACAATTCATAATTTAAATACACGATGTCATTTTAATACACAGCAATTCATCAACGATAGATAACCATACTATCACTGTCTATCCAAACATATCATATCAGAAAACATTACATATCAGAAATATCAACCTATTCAAGGTATTTACATCATTCAAACATTCATAAGCAAGATTAATTAGTCACACCATTTCTAATTAATTTAAACAAATCTTAAGTTTATTACTTTAATCACTTTTAATCCTGCTTACTTAACATTAATTAATTACAAACCAATTAATTTATCATACAATAATCATCCATCTTAATAAATAAAAAATACACTGGAAATGACTTTTTTCCCTCCACGATGGTTTTCAACTCGGTTTTGAAATTTTAATGGCGTCCTCATCCTTTTCTTCTTCTTTCTCTTTTGATTCTGTATCTTTTCCTCCTCTTTCTTCCTCATCATCTTCTACTTCAACCTCTCTTCCATCATCTCTCCATCCTTATTCTGCCGTCACTCAGTCGGTTTCTTCGGTTTCTTCCTTTAACAGGGATACTCCTCCTTTGAATTCAAATTGGTCCTCTCTCTTCAAAACTTTACCTCGCAATGCTGGATCTTACAAACCTATTCATTTTGATATTTGACGGGATAAACCTCCAACTGTTTTACCGGATCTTGTTAGGGAGGAAGGATTAAAGTACTGGAACAATCATTTAGTTTGGTTCTTTTTGGATGGTACGCTTTTTTTCTTGACTGTTGTTAATTTCTTGAAAAGATATTGGAAACTTAAAGGTGAAGTTGAGTTTAAATCGGATGGGTATAATTTTTACTTTAATTTTTCCAATCAAGAAGATAAGGATCATGTTCTTAACTCGGACCCTATTTTTATAAGGGGAAGAATGTTCATAATCTCAAAATGGTATCCGTCTATTGGTATTTCTCAAGCTCAGGTTAAAAAAGTGCCAGTGTGGATTCATTTTCATAGGATCCCTATTTTGCTTTGGACGTTAGTTGGGATTAACTGGTTGGCTTGTGATGTTGGTAGACTAATCTGTTTTGATAGTAGTACTGAAAAGTTGCAAAGATTTAAGTATGCAAAAGCGTTAGTGGAGATCTCGCCTGATTTTGAGCTACCTGAATCTATTCATATTCCACAGTTGGGTAATAATTGTCCAGATGTTCTATTATCTTATGATTGGAAGCCTAAAATTTGCACACATTTTAAAATCTTTGGTCATGACATTGTCTCTTGTGAATTTGTGAATAAGGATATTGATCTAAGTAAAATGCAGGATTTGGGGGAAAATTTAAATAAGAATCAAGGTGATCATGATGCCAATATAATTGATCATAGCTGGAGAAATGTTAATAAAAGAAATAAAGGGGTATGGAAGAGGAAAGAATCAGTGGTTAAAGAGAATATTGAATCAAAGGTTGATCCTATCAGTAGCTTGGAAGATAGCAAAGCAAAAGAGAATGAAGTACTTAATGTAAATAACTCTTGTTCTACAGTCACATCTAATTCTTTTTCAGTTTTATCAAATTTTTCTCTTGATACAGCTAGGGATAGTTTACCTGGTGTTTTTAGTGATGCCATTCCATCTGTTACATCTTTATCTGTTGACAATCTTTCCAATTCTTCATCTGAATCTGTTACTAAAGTTGTATTATCTGTTTTCTCTAATTCTACCTCTGTTTCATCTTCTTGTAGTTCTCATTTTAGTTCTAAATCTCCATCCATGTTTGCTTCTAATCCTTCTTCACCTTATCTGCATTTGTCTCCTCCTAATCATATTATACTTCCTCCTCCTTCTGAACTAAGTGAGTGTACAGTTGTCACGAATAATTCTGGTACTATTACTACTGTGAAAACAAGTGATCTCAATAAAGGAAAAGATTATAAGCCTCAGGAGGTCTTACCTTTATCCTCTTCAAAAAATAATTCTCACTCAAGGCATACAAGGAAGAATCCTTCACCTTTGCTTCCTCCATTTCCTATTAAATGAATAATATTGCTTTTTGGAATATAAGGGGGGCTAACTTACCCTCTAAACAGTTTGAGATTAAGAATCTTATAAAGGATAAGGATATACATTTGATGTGTGTTTCTGAAACAAAGCTAAACATTTGTTCTACCATTAAAGCTACTCGATTGATTTCTCCTTCTTGGTTATATGATAATAACTTTGTTGAATCTAATTATGGCAGGCTGCTTACTTTATGGAATCCTCATATTTTCAAGCTTTCCAGAATAAGTGCCTCTGATCAATACATTCATTACAATTGTATTCATATGCCTTCAAATATCAATTTCCTTCTAACTTCTGTTTATGCTCAAAATTCTTTATCTTTGAGACAGGTATTTTTGGATCATCTTCCATCTTTAAATTCTTCTTCTATTCCATGGCTAATAGGTGGTGATTTTAATTGTATGTTTGCAAGTACTCAAAAATATGGTGGCTGTCATTTATCTCTTAAGGATATTTCTCCTTTAAATAGTGCTTTAATTCAATCTAAACTAATCTCAGTTAAATACTTTGGTTCAGATTTCACTTGGTCTAATAGTAATAGGAGTGGAAATCCAACTCTATGTAAACTTGATCATATTTTCATAAACCTTCCTTTTCTCCATTTTTGGCCAAAATCATTTTATCACATACTTCAGCCTTCTTTATCTGATCATTGTCCATTAATTTTTCATTGGGGAGTTGATGATTTTTGTGGAGGGAAACACACATTTAAATTTTTTAATTTCTGGAGTAAGCAGATGGATTATCATATTATTCTAAAACAGGTTTGGAATATGCAATATGGAAAGGATCCACTAACAAATATTACTCTCAAGATGAAAGCACCTAAATTTCACCTAAGGAATTGGTCTACAGCTGATTTTGGTAAGGATTCTAAACTCTCTACCCGGATTAGGAATGAGCTTATTAGGATACAGGAAGTCTTGAGTGCCAGGGCATTTGATTCTATTTTACGACATATTGAATCGCAATTAAAGAATGATCTCGAACAAGTTATTGAGAAGGAAGTGTCATCACCCAAGCAGAAAATTCATTTGAGAATGGAAAAAGAGGCAGATAGGAACACTAAGTACTTCTATAATTTTCTAAAGGTAAAAAGAAACCGTGAATGCATTTTTCAGATAAAGGATATGAATGGAAATATGGTGAAATCTTTTGATGGTATTAATGATGCTTTTGTTCAATATTTTACATCTATTTTAGCTCCAAACAATATTTTCATTCCTGATATAAAACCTCTTTTTGACATTACTCTTCCAACCTTATCCACCACTCAGTCTAATTCTTTGATTTGTGAAATATCAGCTAATGAAATTAGAACTGCAGTTTTTAGTTTGGATAGTAATTGTTGTGGAGGTCCAGATGGTTATAATGCATATTTTATTCAACAGAGTTGGAATATAATTGGGTTTGATATTGTAAAAGCCATACAATACTTTTTTATTAATAACATGCTTCCTGTTGGGCTGTCTGCTACTGCCATTGCTTTAATTCCCAAGATTGTTAACCCAACATCAGTTGCTGATTTTAGGTCAATCTCGTGTTGTAATATCATTTATAAAATCATCTTAAAGGTTTTAGCTAATAGATTACAAGTAGTCTTGCCATCCATTATCTCCGATAATCAAGCTGCATATATTAATGGAAGATCAATTAGACACAATATTCTCTTGACACAAGAATTATTGTATGGTTATAAGAGGAAAAATATTTCACCAAGGTGCATTTTAAAGCTAGATATCAAGAAGGCTTTTGACTCAATTGATTGGAACTCTATTTTAGCTATTATGTCAAGGATGAATTTTCCAAAACCTTTTCTAGCTTGGATTTATACATGCATATCATCACCTATGTACTCTATTTCAAGAGAGGGTGGTCTATATGGTTATTTTAAAGGGGTACAAGGTGTTAGGCAAGGTAACCCAATTTCTGCATACTTGTTTATAATTGTCATGGAGCTTCTAAATTCTATATTGATGGATCTTGTTGCTAAAAAGTCCTTCAGCTTCATCCCAAATGTAAAAAACCACTCATCACTCACCTTCTCTTTGTTGATGATCTAATCATCTTTACAAGGCCTACTTATCATAATATTCAGTGTATTATTTCCTCTCTGCAATTTTTCTATTCTATCACTGGTCTACAAATTAATCTTTCAAAATCAAATATTTTGGTTGCTGGCTTAAATTCTATTCAGAGAAATGATATTATTAAGTACTCGGGTCTTCAAGAATTATCCAAAAATTCTTATTACCTTGGTTTGCCTATCTTTAGCTCTAGAATTACTAAACAAAATTGTTTGCCTCTCTTTGAGAATATTATTGAAAGGCTTCAGATATGGCCAAGTGATAAACTGTCACAAGCTGGTCGGCTAACAATTATTCAATCAATTGCTGTGGCTATGACAACTTATTGGACTAGGCACTACATTCTCCCAGTTAAACTAATTAATATGATTTCTTGTGCCCTTGATAAATTCCTCTGGCATGGTTTATTCCTATTTCTTTTTATAAGCTGTTTTATGCTAAAAAATATGGTGGACTTGGTATTACTAATATTTTTCAATGGAATAAGGCTGCTATTTCAGTGTACTTCAATAAGATCTTTGCAACTGATAAGAACTTATGGTCTCAATGGGTTAATCACAATCTTATTGGCAAGAGAAATTTTTGGACTATGCCCATTTCACAAAACTGCAGTTGGAGTTGGAGGTGTATTCTCAAGCTTAGGGAGACTTTTGTTCCATTCTTACAATGTAATTATGTTTTGATTAAAGGTTTGTCCTTCTGGCATTCTCCATGGGCTAAACAAGGTTTTATCTTAAGTTCTGTAGTTTATTATAATCTTAGAAGAAATTCAGGAATTTCTGAACAGGCTACAGTTGATGAGTTTATACATGATGGTTGCTTAGTTTTACCATATTCCAGCTCCTTTCAACTAAGGAATTTATGGAATCTCATCTCTACTAACCCTATTAAAAATAATGACAATGTTCTAATCTGGTCAGATAAGGGTAAGTATCATTCTATTAGACTTGTTTACAATTTTCTCTGTCAAAATGGTTTTCAGTTTCCTTGGTCTCGAGAATTTGGAAAATTGGTGGTAATGCTAAAGAAAACTTGTAGCTGTGGAAAGTGATGGCAAATGCTTTGAACACCAAGGATAAGCTTTGTAAAATGGGTATTATTTTAGAGGATTTATGTGTTTTCTGCAGATCTGAAACTTAGAGCAATACTCACTAGTTTTTTGAGTGAACCTATATTTATCAAATATGGTATGGGCTTCTATCTAATGGTGGACTTTACAAACCATCATCAGTCAGTTCAATTGAATGGTTTAATGTTTTTAAGGCAACAAGATGGAAGACTCGTATGACTAGGTTATTGCTAAAGCTTCTTAAGAAACTGATTTATGCAGTGTGGTCTGAAAGGAATAATAGAATTTTTGGAATTGGCAATAAGAATTCATCTCGGCTGTACAATTTGATTCATGGCAGTATACTCAGAGACTTAAAGGCTGATCTTGTTTGAAGTTTTGAAAGGATTTAAACACTTCTTGCAGATGGTTTTCTACTGGATTGTCAGATATACTTTACTGGAATATCACTACTCAAGATTGTATGCAGTGAATTATGATGCATGTTTTTTGTGTTTCCTAATTGTAAATTTGTATTTTGGTTGTTTTATTTACATTGAACTGTCAAGATGGTTGTAACAGGTTGTCAGTTCTGTGGCATTGTATCTGTTGTAATGTTGCTTAAGTCAATAAAATGAGTTTATGCTCTTGCCTTCCAAAAAAAAATCATCCATCTTAATTAATCCTCCTTGATTAAATATTTTTATTTGCATTAAGTAATTAATCTTTAAATAATCACATAGATTAATTATCCTTAACCATTCACGTTAATTAACCTTTAATTAATTAACGACAATCACTAATGATCCTTAATTAATTACTTCCATTAATCAACCTTAATTAGTCACATACATTAATTAACTATCCTTCAATTACTTCCATTAATCATTTAAATTAATTACACTGAGTAATTAATCCTTAATTACTCTCATTTATTACTTCCATAATGTAATTATCCTCTTTAATTAATTACATTTAGTAATTACACATTAATTACTTCCACTAAGTAATTCACTTAATAATACTTAATCCAATTCAAAGTTTATTCTTAATTAATAAACCAATTAATTATCTTAAATTAATTAATTAATAATTCATAATCACTAGTTAATGATCCCATCATTAACTATCTAATAAATTCCCATTAATTATTTACCCTAAGTAATTATCTTTAATAAATCTCATCATTAATTAATTACACCAAAAAAGTTTATTAAATGATAAATCTTTTAATTAATTCACTAATTAATTATTGAAAAATAATTCACAACTTTAATTAAGTTAAAGATAAATTCTTTATCTTTATACTATACTTAATTATTATTATTAAATTTCCACTAAAAACATTTTGCACATCAATTTTTTTTATAATTGAAAATTTTGAAATTTTTTTTGCAAATCAATCTGTATTTGGAAGATATACAATTTTATTTAAACAAAACAAATCTTACCTGAAACTTTTAATTAATTTAATTACATATATTCTTTGTTTATATAAAACTTTAAATAAACATTTACATTAGAGAAAATTGATTCTTAAAATATTTATTTTTTAAACAACAGATTCGTTCAAAACTTTTGAAAATTAAATTGGTTAAACAACTTTATAATCAATTTGATTCATTAACAAATCTTGCTTTAATAATAAAACACAGGCCCATGGGCCGAAGCCCATAACCCGTACATAGAGGAAACAACCCGATCCCATCTTCTTCTCTTCATTACTATCTCCAGACTAACATCCCTACATTAAAAGACCTGAATCCCGATGCCTAGCTGGAAAATCAACTCCGATCAACTCAACGTCTCAGGCGAACCCAAATGCTCACGCAGCTCATCACGAAATGGAATCGAATCCCAAACCTCCACGTTTGATTCGCCCAGCCGAGCAACTTCCCGTGCACGCAGTGCACGTGCACATCCCGATCTCCGACCATCCCTATGACGCCACACCACAGCCGAGTCACAAAATGAAACCTGATCCAAAACATCACATCGCCAAAGCACCTCAACTCTTAGATCGAAAAACGATCGATGGGCCAACTTCCTGATACCAGAAATACCAACATACTCTACACAACGACCCACGACAACGACGACCAGCGACTACCTCACATGCCACCCATCAAAATCGAAAGCCAATCCATTTCTCTTCCTTCCTACCCAAAATCGAAGAACTCGGTCGCGTCCCTAATCTCCAGATCAATCGCGTTCCCAGGCCGTGCCAGAAACTCCTTAAACCCTAAAAACAGCAACCCACCCCAAATCGAAGCCAAATTAAAGAATCGGCATCAGTGAAACTCTAGCCCAGAAGCTAGGCTCCTTTCCGACCAAAGTGCAACACCCCTAATCAACCCGATCACCAGAAAATAAATTTTTGAACGGAATTCGTTCATTCCAAAATCCCTTACAATATAGGATGTTAAAAATCACCATTCCACCTCTAAAAATTCTACTTTTACTAGGGAAATCTCCTTGCATGCTTAAATCATTGATTCCATTTTATTGAAATTTCACCATGATTGGATATTTATAGTAAATATTAACATAACCGAACAATACAATATGATTTCCACACAAATCAATTTTTTGCTAAAACTATATTAAGAAATAAACATCTCCTTAGTTTACATCAACAAGCATTATGAACTAGATGATGTGATCTAGATTTTTGAATGCTGAGATGAACCAAATTTCCACAATAACAGATAATAGAGCAATTTTAAATTCCAGTTTTAAACTAAGGTTTTCACTTTATTAAAAGAACAGAGACATACATATCCACAGCAAACCAAATTTTTATACCAGGTAATTTATTTCATCCATGCAAGCAGAAATCAAGGCATTCTACGATCATATCCTCATGCACACATATATAAGATGGTTCAGTTTCAAAAGATAAGTTTACTCACCTTCTTGCAAAAGCAGAGAACAGAGCCTGGAAATTGCTTCTTGAATTGAAAAACTGGAAGTTGATTTGATCTTGGAAACTGAAACTTAGTTGTTGATCTACTACTAGATTTAGAATTGAGGCTTGATTGTTGATTTCTTTTCTGGTTTGAGTTCCTTTTTAGTTTCCAGGTTTGATTTTAAAATTTTGTTTGCATTTTGTTTTCTTTTCTCTATATCTGTTTTAAGGGTTTAGTTTGCTCAGGTTTGAGGTTTTAATTTTTCAAAGAAATGAGAAAAGAAGGAGTTAGATATATATATATAGCCTTAGTTTCCTTTATTTAAAAAGTTTTAAAAAAATAAAAAGAAAATTTAAAAAGATGACACTTGTATTTACATGTTGGGACACTTGTTAGTTTATATGTTATTAATGTTACACACGTCTCTTCTTTTTTTCATGTTATTAAATACCTTTAATATGTTTATACAAATTTTCATACTAAATTTTCATTTAGTTTTACACACACACACATATATATATATAAACAACACATGATTAATTTGAAAATTATAATTCCATTTATAAAATCTATTTATAAAACAACACATTATTATTTATTGTTTGAAATAATAATTTTGCCAATTTAAAAAAATTATACTAGGAGGATTATCAAACTAATACTTATTCAAAGATATATATTTTTATTACAAGAATTGTTTATTTAACTTATAACTCAGTATTCTACTAATTGAATCCAGTTAATCTTATCAATTACCGATGTTCTAAAATCCAGGTTATTACATTCTGCCCCTTTGGAATTTTTTCGTCCTCGAAAAGGAACGAAGCCAGAATTTATTAAATACTTAAAATCAGATAAATTATCTTTTGATCATTTTCAAAACACTTTAAAATCTATATAGTATTACAATAATAGTTTTATAAAAACTCTTTTATAACTCTATATCTCAACAAGTCCATCCTCGTTCTTACAAAAATTCAGTCATACGTTGATCAGGCGTAGGACTGAAAATCTATAAGTACTTGGTAAATCCGTTTTCAACACCCAGTGAAAATACTTGGAAAATATTTTATTTGAAAATATAGAAAACATTTTTGAAAATAGAGGAAATATCTTTTGGTGAGAGTGCTCTGGAAATCATCGCCCCCATCCATGGTCGTAGTTACATCATGGGTTACATTGCCATCACATCAAACGTCCATGTAACTGTAGGCCTCCGCACCCCTCGATTACGCCATGGAACCTGCTATAGATCGCAATTACATCTAGGGTTACGTTTCCATCACAGCAAAAGTCCATGTAACTGTAGGCATCAGCGCCCTTGAATTTCGCTGCCAAAAATGAAACTTCTCCACTCCCACATAGGACGCAGTCTACCGATGTAAAATCAAACGTAGACTGTTGGCTCTCTGCGGCATACACGACTTTCACTATGTCACCATAAGTCGCAGTCTACGGATATAAAATCAAACGTAGACTGTTGGCTCTCAACGGCGCACATGACTTTCGCTATGGTTTGCAGTAGTTCGTAGTGACATCGAGTTAACTGTCGTCACAGCATAACCCAAATGCCTCTGTAGGCATCAGCGCCCACGACTTTCGCTACACACTACTCATAATCCTCAGGAACTAGTTTTCTCCGAACTCCTTACAGGATCAACTTTAGAACCCCCCTTAGGGTTCAAGGCAGTATCACCCTATGGCACTCCTAAGAAGTTCATTTCAAGGGTTCGCCTTTTTCCCTAGAGCCAATCTCAAAACACTTTATACTATACTCTTATAGTATCTTTCAAATCATACCCTTTATGATTTTCATCCAAATCTCCTTTACACAAAATCGATTCCCAAAATCGATAATTCTCAAGCTAGACTTTCCAAATCCAATATTGATTTTACCCAAAAATCAAAAAGCCTTTCAAAATCCAAAGGTTCCAAAAACCTTTTCCTAAAATCCCCACAAGATCCTTTATATATATATATATATATATATATATATAATTAAAAAACTTTGGATCATTTCAAACTTGCATAAAACTCCTTTTATACTTCAAATATTGTCAAAACCCTTTCTTCTGACTTTATATTCAAAAGGGGAGATTTATCTTATATAACAAAGATATATAACTTTATTTATTCCAAATCAAATATTCAAATTTGATTACTCTATAAAGTGACTTACCAATTTACTTACTTCCATAAAGTAAATTTCGACCATAGAAATATCCAATTTCTACTTTATTTCATCATATATTTCACAAAATATACTTTTCATTTCAAAAACCATTTCATATTTCTTATCCACAATTCCCAGTACCAATTTCAATCAAACCTGTATGATGTACACATATCATCCGTACGCTATACCAATCTGATCGCTCACTCGATCACATAATTTCTCTTCCTAACTAGTATCATCCACCCGACTTCCTAGTGGGGACTCAGATCTGGTTTCTTGATCAGAAACCGTCATTCTCCTTGCATAGCCAAAACTACGATAGAAAATTTCCTGAACGAATCAAAAATTCATATCCAGGTTTGCAGTCGAAAATCGAGTGAAAAATCCCAAATCGGATCGAATAATACTATCTTGAAATTCTGTGCTCGAATATGGATCAAATCACTATGCGAATAGAATAATATACGGACATCCTACGTATTTATATTCATTGATTATTAACCAAATCAATTTCTTTTCTATTCACATCCCTTTTGTCTCTAACCAATTTATTCACAATCGTCTCAATTCCATTTGGATTATCACCTTAATTCTAATCTCAGTTGGGTATTTTACCATTAACAGTTTGAACCCTGACCAGCATATATTTAGGAAAACAGCTTGAAAATTTTAAAAATAGATAAGTAGTTAAAAAATAAATATTAGTTTGTAAAATAGCTATAAATAGTTAAACAGTTATAAAATAGTTAAGTCATTTTAAAATAGTTGGAAAATAGTAAAATAATTGCAAAACTGTTGTAAAATAGTAATTAGTTATAAAACAGTTAAAAAATAACAATTTGTTTATAAACTGTTGTAAAATTGTTAAATAGTTTCAAAAATATTTGTAAAAATAAGTATAAAATAGTTTGGCTTTTAAAAGAAAGGTTGTATATACTAGATAGCTTAGAAAAATAGATTTGACAAAGCTTATATTAAAATAATTTGTTGAAAATAGTTTCAGAGTCAAACTATTCCATTACCCAATCTTTACCCCAATCAATTCAATTTAAATTTCCACTCCCATTTAAATTGACTCAATCCCAAATCAATTTAAACAACTTCAACCTCTATTTATTCGAATAAATTTCAAATTGAACCAGTTTCAATTTCAATTCACTTCAACTCCAGTTTGAATTAATCCCAATTCCAAACTCCATTTCCAATTACTTTCCCATCCCAATAAATTGATTCAATTCTAAATCAAGTTGAATTATTCTTGATTTCCTTCCAAATTCAATTCAAATTCCATTTGAATTTAAAACTATTCAACTTTTAATCACAATTTCAAATCATTCAAATCAAATTTCAATTTGGACTAATTTAAAATTCAATTTCTCTTTAAATCATCTCGAATTATATAAATTCGAGTTAAATTTTCAAATGTTGATTTAATTCCTTTAAATCAAATTAACCTTTACTTTTAAAGTCTTTAAGCAATTTAATTCTGAGTCCAAATTTTTAGAATTTCATTTAAATTTCCCTTTACTTAATTTATTTCAAAGTTCAAATAATAACTCAAATTATTTTAAACAAATTAATCTTTGAAATCAAATTTACTACCCAATTTAAACTTTGTAATCAAAATTCAGCAATCTCGTTTGCAATTTATCTTAAACATTCAAATCTTAAGTCCAAAATGATTTCATTTCTCTATTTTAAATTTTATTCCAAAAATCAAAATCTTTTAACCAACTTCGGATATGGTTTTATTTCCATTTAATCTTAGTAATGGATATATAGATTATCTCAATCCATTTATTAATTCATTTAAAACAATTCAATTCATGGTTTTAAGTTATTGATAATAACAGGATGATACTAAGGTAAGTAAATATCCAATTTATTTGAAACATTTATCATCCACTTCCTATTCTCAAATCTCAACCCTATTTGAGATTACATATAATTTCTACCAAATCAACCCATTTAACTTCTCTAAGTTAAATCTCAATTTAATTTTGAAATTTCAAATTCAGGTTGTTCATTTCAACTTTCCATCATAGTCTTTCTTACCTATAAGTTCAAAGACTTATTTCTCTATGGGTTTTTACATCACATTTCAGGAAAATTAAACTCAACATATAGAGTTTATTTCAAATCATCATTGATATTATGTATATTAACACACATATACATACTTACTCCTTAACTGATCATGTCATATTTTAATTTTCAAACCATCCTTGGTTTTAATTCAAAACAAATTCCTTTAAAGTTTTCAAACAACTTCTTATTTTAAAATAAGATTACATTCAAAAATAGTCTGAATAATATTATTTATATTTCTCTTAACATTTTGATAACAATTTCAAATGTTACTAGACTTAGGATTCAAAATTTCACAATTTATTAGTCATTCTTGACAAAATGTTTATTTCCTTAACCCATTTATTTTTTTTAATTGGAAAACAATCTTCCCATTATTAAACACAAAAAACTATTCCATATTCTGGTTTAAAACCAATTCTAGTTTATCTTGTTAAATTCTTATTCAATTCCATTAACTAACAACCAATTATCTATATATATAATAATTAGAAAATTATTTGCTTTATATATAACCTTTTATAAAAATCATTTATTAAACCATTTTTAAAACCCTTATATAAGAAAATAACAAGTACGCTCTCATATATATACACACTCAACTCATCCTAGGGTACCATTAACCCTATTCTTGATGAGTAAACCCAACAGAGCCAAGGTTCTCTCTTAACCTTCAGCTCTGACACCAAATGTAACGACCCGGAGTTCTTGATCCCAAGAATCCCAAATAGTTAGGGAAAAGAAGAAAGAGAAAGAAGAAGAAACAGAAAACTCAAACTCAGAATCTCACATTCGCAGCGGATAAGATATAATATCACATAAATAACCGTTTTACAAAGAAGAACTGTATCGGTACACTTATATTTTTATACATCAGAGTTACAACCATTGCACAACACTGGATAGTATAAAACAACATGACCTAGATAAACTATAATATATACAGCGGGATAAGCTCCATACGTTCCTGCCATCCAGCTCGCCTCCTGAGCTCCAAAACGTCCTTACCTGAAAATCTATAATACTCGGTCTGACCTGAACATTACATCAAAGTAACACCTGGGTCAGGCTGGAAACCAACGTGAGTAAACCCATATAATTTGAAATACTATGTTCAAACCATAAAAGAAAACCCGGATAACTCGTACTTCACTACGAGTTCATTACTTATTATGCTCAACACTTATTTCACAACTCAAATTCTAAGTATTCTAACTTAGTTCAAGAGTCCATATTATTCAATTTCAACCTATTGACATCACATATAAAGAATTATTGCAAATTTCTAATCGAAATGGTTTTGGCTATTTACTAATACCCGACTCCGGTCTCTTCGAATTCCATGTCATATCCAAGTTATTCAATGAAATACAATTCAAACTTTAAATACACGATGTCATTTTTATACACAGCAATTCATCAACGATAGATAACCATACTATCACTGTCTATCCAAACATATCATATCAGAAAACATTATATATCAGAAATATCAACCTATTCAAGGTATTTACATCATTCAGTCATTCATAAGCAAGATTAATTACTCACACCTTTTCTAGTTAATTTAAATAAATTTTAAGTTAATTACTTTAATCACTTTTAATCCTGCTTACATAACATTAATTAATTACAAACCAATTAATTTACCATACAATAATCATCCATCTTAATTAATCCTCCTTGATTAATTTTTTTTATTTGCATTAAGTAGTCAATCTTTAATTAATCACATAGATTAATTATCCTTAACCATTCACATTAATTAACCTTTAATTAATTAATGACATTCATTAATGATCCTTAATTAATTACTTCCATTAATCAACCTTAATTAGTCACACACATTAATTAACTATCCTTCAATTACTTACATTGATTAATCCTTCAAATTAATTACACTGAGTAATTAATCCTTAATTACTTTCATTAATTACTTCCATAATGTAATTATCCACTTTAATGAATTACAATTAGTAATTACACATTAATTACTTCCACTAAGTAATTTACTTAATTAATACTTAATCCAATTCAAAGTTTATTCATAATTAATAAACCAATTAATTATCTTAAATTAATTAATTAATTATTCCTAATGGATAGTTAATGATCCCATCATTAACTATCCATTAAATTCCCATTAATTACATACCCTAAGTAGTTATCTTTAATAAATCTCATCATTAATTAATTACACCAATAAAGTTTATTAAGTGATAAATCTTTTAATTAATTCACTAATTAATTATTGAAAAATAATTCGCAACTTAATTTAAGTTAAAGATAAATTCTTTATCTTTATACTATACTTAATTATTATTATTAAATTTCCATTGAAAACATTTTGCACATCAATTTTTTTTATAATTGAAAATTTTGAAAACAATTTTGCAAATCAATTTGTATTTGAAAGATATACAATTTCTTTAAACAAAACAAATCTTACCTGAAACATTTAATTAATTTAATTGCATATATTCTTTGTTTATATAAAACTTTAAATAAACATTTACATTAAAGAAAATTGATTCTTAAAATATTTATTTTTTAAAACAACGGATTTGTTCAAAACTTTTGGAAAGTAAATTGGTTAAACAACTTTATAATCAATTTCCTTCATTAACAAATCTTGCTTTCAAAATAAAACGCAAGCCCATGGGCCGAAGCCCACAACCCATGGATAAAGGAAACAACCCGATCCCATCTTCTTCTCTTCATCACTATCTCCAGACTAACATCCCTCTATTAAAACACCTGAATCCCGATGCCTCGTTGGAAAATCAGCTCTGATCAACTCAACGTCTCAGGCGAACCCAAATGCTCACGCAGCTCATCAAGAACTGGAATCGAATCCCAAACCTGCACGTTTGATTCGCCCGGCCGAGCAACTTCCCGTGCATGTGGTGCACGTGCACATCCCGACTCCGACCATCCCAACGACGCGACACCACAGTCGAGTCACAAAATGAAACCTGATCCAAAACATCACATCGCCAAAGCCCCTCAACTCTTAGATCGGAAAACGATCGACATCCCAACTTCCTGAAACCGAAAATACCAACATACTCCACACAACGACCCACCACAACGACGACCAGCGACTACCTCACACGCCACCTATCAAAATCGAAAGCCCATCCATTTCTCTTCCATCCTACCCAAAATCATAGAACTCAGTCGTGTTCCCAGGCTATGCCAGATTGTCCTTAGACCCTAAAAACAGCAACCCACCCCAAATCAAAGCCAAATTCAAGAATTGGCTTCGGTGAAACTCTAGCTCATGAAGCTAGGCTCCTTTCGGACCAAAGTGCAGCACCCCTAATCAAACCGATCACCAGAAATAAATTTTTGAACGAAATTCGTTCATTCCAAAGTCCCTTACAGTATAGGATGTTAAAAATCACCATTCCACCTCTAAAAATCCTATTTTTAAGCGAAATCTCCTTGCATACTTAAATCTTTGATTCCATTTTATTGAAATTTAACCAAAATAGGATATTTATAGTAAATATTGACATAACTGAACAATACAATATGATTTCCATACAAATAAATTTTTAGCTAAATCTATATTAAGAAATAAACATCTCCTTAGTTTATATCAACATGCATTATGAACTGGATGATGTGATCTAGATTTTTGAATGCTGAGATGAACCAAATTTCCACAATAACAGATAACGGAGCAATTTTAAATTCCAGTTTTAAACTAAGGTTTCTCACTTTAATAAAAGAACAGAGACATACATATTCACATCAAATAAATCTTTATACCAGGTAATTTATTTCATCCATGCAAGAAGAAATCAAGGCATTCTACGATCATATCCTCATGCACACATATATAAGACGGTTCAGTTTTAAAAGATAAGTTTACTCACCTTCTTTTAAAAGCAGAGAACAGAGCCTGGAAATTGCTTCTTGAATTTAAAAACTGGAAGTTGATTTGATCCTGGAAACAGAAACTTAGTTGTTGATCTGCTACTTGATTTAGAATTGAGGCTTGATTGTTGATTTCTTTTCTGGTTTGAGTTCCTTTCTAGTTTCCATGTTTGATTTTAAAATTTTATTTTCTTTTTGTTTTCTTTTTTCTGTATTTGTTTTAAGGGTTTAGTTTGCTAAGATTTGAGGTTTTAATTTTTCAAAGAAATGAGAAAAGAAGGAGTTAGATATATATATATATATATATATATATATATATATAGCCTTAATTTCCTTTATTTACTAAATTTAGAAAAAAAATGAAAAGAAAATTTAAAAAGATGACACTTGTATTTACTTGTTGAGACACGTGTTAGTTTATATGTTATTAATGTTACACATGTCTCCTCTGATGCTATGGGTTATGATCCACGTCTTGCTCTTCTTTTCCGACCTTTTGCTGGTTTTTGTGGGTCCGTGCCTTTAGTCACTTCTCTGGTGGATGGAACTGATGCGATTTCTTCCTCTTCGGAGGAGTGCTAGTTTTTTCCTAGTTTTAGCTACGTTGACATATTTGTCTCGTACCTGTGCTGTATTTTCTGTTTTATCTCTTAGTAGTTAAGGTGCTTTACCTTACTCCTGTACTTCAACTTTATTACTTTCGTAATAAATAGTGGACGGTCCACTATAAAACCGGCTTGCTTTGGAAAAAATATATTTAAACAACACATAATTAATTTGAAAATAATAATTCCATTTATAAAATCTATTTATAAAACAACATACTATTATTTATTGTTTAAAATAATAATTTTGCCAATTTAAAAAAATTATACTAGGAGGATTATCAAACCAATACTTATTCAAAGATATATATTTTTATTACCAGAGTAGTTTATTTAACTTATAATTCAGTATTCTACTAATTGAATCCAGTTAATCTTATCAATTACAGATATTCTAAAATACAGGTTATTACACGGGTAATGCTAAATATAAGTAAAATTGAATTTTACCAAAACTAACTAAGAAATAAATGTGACCACTTTGCTAAGTGACATGTGAACATTAATATTCTAATAGTTCGATGTTAATCGTTGACCGAATTTACACCCATGAGTTACACAACTGAAATAATGAACTCTCTTTTGGCCAAATGATTTATTTAGTTTATAATTGTTATAAATTAGTTAATACATATGAAATATTAATTATAAATTTAAATTGATGAATGAATATGCTTGTGCGTGTGTGTACATATTTATAATAGTTATAAACATATCGATCGATATGAGATATCGATAAGCAATTAAATTAGATTTAATTAATAATATTTATTTGGGCTTAAAATGGGTTTAAGTCCTATTAGAGGGGCTTGAACTTTTGACCAAAATGAGGGAAATATGTACCATAAGATGGTACAACAAAGGCTTGGTAATGGAGGGCAAAGATGGAAGAGAATTGGTGAGAGATGGCGTAGGATATTGATCCTAAAATATCTCCGCCTTCTCCCTTATATAAGCATCTGTAGCAACCCGAATTCCAGTGGGTCCAATTTTTTGCCAAAATACTAAAATCCAAGCCCACTGAATCCCGAATTGGGTTTCTGGTATCCTGTAAATAGGCAAACACAAATATATCAGAGCTCGGATAAATATCTCACATCGAAACTGACTAAAGTATAATAGTATGTAAATACTCACCAATATAATTACACTTTCTAAACAAGTGTCTCAAAGCTGGAAAGTTTCTGCCATCGACCTAACCTGTAGGATGTTATGAGGAGAGGGTCGGAACTAAAGTTCTAGTGAAAGGACAAATTATACACTTCTAAAATTATTTATACATATACCGTTTAATTTCCATTTACTATTATATTAGGTTTATTGGGTTCATAATACTCTCGCCTCTATGCATGAATCGTACCCTTCTACTCCCTGGTAGATTAAAACCTAATAACTAATATATACGTAGTTGTATGCCCAACGACCACATTAATCCTAGGTACAACCCATAGTACCTTCTGTATCCTCCTCGCAAAGGACTCCATCATCTTGCTCTTGTAGCATTCTGTGACTACATCTAAAGGACTGCCTCGTAAGGCGTACAATATAGATGTTCCGTTGTCTGCTATGAAAACGTAAAACTGCATCCACACTGGCCTATACTAATGCTCAAACATCCACAATGTACCACTCAGTGCGTACCTTGAGTACTGTACGTAATCTTTCTGTCTACTTCTTGAATCCCGCTTAACAAGGTCTACCTTGTACGGAACTCGTTTGGGGATTTTCCATATCTATAAAGGACTGCCTTGTTAGGCTTACAATGCACATATTCTACTTGGTTTGTCTCTTTTCTTATCGTGGCTATGGCCCAACGTAGGCACCCCCAACTAATCGAAATACCCCTAAAGAGCTAAGTTGAAGTACCCGACCGCAAACAATCTAAATATCCAACTGGTCGCGCCCTTCATCCAATGTCACGATAGTGAAAGAATCATTGGTCTTTGGTTTAACTCTACTCTTTCCCGATCTCACTTCTTGGTGTTGATGTTGGCCCGATATTCGCATGCGACCTTCCTTTTGGGTCCGGCCCACTAAAACCTACTCGCAAGTAAAGTATGGTGTCATACGAATATCATACTTCAAAAATCAACCCCTTTTGACTGCCTACAATGGTCCTGCCATGCAAAAAAAAGCACTCAAGGCATACTCTCTTGATGGAACACCTACAAACCTGCATCTGGGGGACTGCTCTATTATGCCCACCCCAGAGGGCTATCCTAGAGTACCCTCACGTCCTGTTGAAGTCTTGTACTTACATCTAGCCCAAAATAACTAAGTTGGACGTGCTTCTTCTGTGCTAAAATCTGTGAGGAACTGCTTCGTTAGGCTCTTCTTCCTTTCATCTGCTCCAAATGCATTTTACTCTTTTATTAGACCCTACGTCTGATCTTTTTTTGCGTTTAGTCACTTTTCTTATTCTGTTGGCTACTTATTTACCATAATTGGCATAATCTTGTCACAGCCTCACCTAACTATTGTGAGACCATCAGTTCCAGAGCGAAGAGGAACGTTGTTGGTATGAGCCACTTCTATTATCTTTCTTATTAACTTAATCCAAGATCTAAGTTTACTAAAATAAGCATCTTCTGTTATTTCTGCTCTATTTGCTTATTAACTTGGTTTAAGTCTTAAAATAAGCTTTTCCTGTTCTTTCTACTTAATTATAACCTATGTTATAATTTTTCTTGCAATTGTCACTACTATATTCTTTTATAACCAATATATTACAAATATAATCACAAGCTTCTCTTTTCTATTCTAGTTTGTCTTCTTTTAATGTGATATCAAATTCTTTTTAATTCTCTTATATTATATGACAATCTTGGCTTATGACTATGCCCGACTGTCACAAATTTACTTATCGTGATAACTGCTTTGCCTTTATTCTAGTATCTGCACAATAATTGCAGATCTAGGTATATTTCTTTTAGTTTCTTCTAGCCATGCCTAATAATTAACTTGATTTCTTCTTTACTTCCTGTAATTCGTCACTTTATTTTTTATATTCTAGGAAGAAGTTATATTCTATTTGGTTGGTTATAAAAACTGTGCTAAAATTCCATTTCCATGTTTTAATACTAAACAATGCTATAAAAAAAATCCTTAACTACAAGATATTTCTTCTATTGTTCCTTTTACTTTTTGGATAGAGCAAAATATAGTAGTTTCTCTATTTTACACTAATTCCCTTTTTTTTCTTTTATTCTTGCTATTACACTTATCGTTATCTTTTAAATATTAAACTATGGAAATGTATTCTCTTTTCTAAACCAATTAACTATCACTAACTTCCAAATCTAGTTATTAGATTTTCCATTTTAATTTTTTTTTCTGTTTTAGCAAAATTTACTGCAAAAATTCTATTTTTCTCTTTTTATTTCGGCCTTTCTAATTTGACATCTAATTTATGTAAGTCTAGTGTTCTTTTATTTTGGTCCATGTTTGTGAATTCTTTTCATTACTATTTTATTCGTGTAAAAAGGAATAAAAAGAAGCTATCAATTACAGGCTAAATTTCAACTTATAAAATTGATGTAAATTACTTTTAGGCTTATGCCTTTCTCCAACTATCAAGCCTAATATTATTTATATTTTGTTGGACTACTACTTCCCATTTTTCATACAAATAATAATTAAATATAAGCTCTCTTATATAATTTACAATCTCGGCATAACTAATTAATTACTGAATAAAATTATTTAACGGGAATCTAACGATAATATATTATAAACATAAAAGATAAAAAATTAATTCCACTCACTTGTCGTCTTAGCTTTGCTTTTGCTTAGCTTGGCTCCATGGTCTTCCTGGATCCCCTTCTTAGGTGTCAAATATATTTATTGGGAAGATAATGTCCCTAGAAATATTTGCTTTTTAGGGTCCAGCCACATGCAAAGAATCCATTTGGAAGATAATCTAATTAAGAAAATAGACAGGCCTAGGGCCCTATTTATAGTAGTGTTTGGGGATCTCAGACCGTTGGATTCTTAGATTGAATTTGAAGCTACCACATCACAAGGTCGTTTGGAGCCATCAAATCTATCAACGTATGGCTCAGATCGATAAAAAATCAATTTTTATTTGGTTCGGCACATACCTGCACGAGATTCATCCAAGTAGTAACGCATATCGACCCTAGGGTCGACCGGTGCTCCCTTAGGGTCGACCTGGCGGTCAACCTTAAGTGTTGTGGGTTGACCTATGGTTTAACCGATATTTATTTTATTTTATTTTTATTTTTCTTTATTTTGTTTCTTTCGTAATTTCTCCGTAATAAATCAGATTTCGACAAGTTATATATGAAAATTGATTAGAAAATCGCTGCGAATACAATGGTATAAGTTTCGAGGCCATATTCTGAAAATTACAAGAATTTTAATTTTCAATATTTATCGTTATTTGGTTATTTAATTATAAAAATGTGGGATGATACATTCTCCCACCCTTTAGGAAATTTTGACCCCGAAATTCAACAACGGTAAAATTATGTAATTTCTCACATCAATCACAACCATTTTATGCACATCCAATTTTGCGACCATCCATATTCTTGTGCAAAAGTGTTATTCAATACAAAATATATGTGTGTACAAGAATTTTTAAGCGGTACCTCCTATATGAATGCTTTTCTTCTTTAAAAATTTATTTTTAAAACATGATCCACACATCCTAAATATACTTGCAAATTTCCATATGAATGCAATCTTTTGAAAACTCAAAATATTTTTCATCCAATTTTTCCAACACTCCTAATGAATAGAGGTGTATTTCAACGAATTTTTCCATCCAAATCCTACTACGCAACTTTTAATATTCGAATTTTAGAAAAATCTAATTTTACAAACTCGATTCCTTATGTCAAAAAGGAGGTAGAAAACGAAAAAACTACAGGTTTCTCCGTTTTACTTTTGCTTACCTCTCTCCATACTTGGAACTTGTGCCGCTATCTTATAAAATCTCTATTTTCTTTCCGAAGCACGGTTTACATAAGAAAGATTTTTCTTTTCAAATTTTTCCCAAGCTTAATTTATAGGAAAGATGTATTTTTCTTTTACAATTCTCATTTATTTCTATTGATGTTTATGTTGTTTTCTTTAGATCTTACCGTTTTTCTTTTAGTTATCTTTTATTTGTTTTTAGTCTTCCTTTAATATAGTAACTAAACATAGCTATCATCTAAGGCTAGGAGGTTTTGGGCCATGTGCACTCTGACATAGAAAGGTTATACTCTAGGAATCCATGTAACTCATATGCTCCTCCAGCCGCCTATTACTTGTTTAACCATTTATGTTGTATTACCTACGATGAATCAGATCTATTCATCTCTTCTATTTCATGCTCGAAAAGGAATAACTAAGTCTCATTTACTGCAATGGATAAGGATTTCAATCTACGCAGTCTCCATCTAAAAAGGCAACTAAGCTTGGGGAATTTCTCTTTTTAGCCTTCATTTTTCCCCAACTATGGTCTACTTATCCCAACCACGCGTGTCTTATCATCTTACTTATACCATTTCACTATTCTTCTATAGTCTACACATATGAAGCAACATTTCTATGTTTTTGCTAGTGTCGTATACACCTTACGGGAACTTTTATTATTACTACTAGGAGTAATTACTGTTGTAGCCTTACACTTTTCCCGTTACACCTAGGAAATGATTCATATCTACTCCATATTTAAAAATCTAATTTGCTTTGGTATTTATCATTTTACTTCAAAAATTAAAGCTTCTAAATTTTCTTGAAGCATCAAATCTTAAAATTCTTGCCTTTGAAAGTGTTATTTTGAAGTTTTCTGTTAAGTTCAAAGGTACTAGGCTACTTAAAATTTTATCTTTCCAAAATAATTTACTTTTTCGCCAGACCATTTTTCTTTAAATCATGTCTTGCTGGTTCTTAAAACATTTTTCTTTTTTCTTGACTTCCAAAAAAATGTCCTCGCACTTTTTCGAAATATCTTCTTTTCATATATTTTCAAATTTACTAAAACTAAAGTAGATAAGAACAATTATTTTGTCCAAAAATCCCTTAACTTTTTTACTCTTTCAATTACTTAACCTTGGATGAGTTTCTAACTTACTACACGTAAAGGTTTTATACCTTAATGTATTCGAATTACTTTCTCTTATGAGAAATCATTAATGTTAAAACTTTCTATGAATCCTATGAAGGAGGATTTTATTTTTTTGTGAAATTATAAGTAATTTATTTTATATTTTATCGAAATAGGCTGCATAAAATATGGTGCTTTCCATAACTTGTACATCTCTTTCACATATTCTTTATAACTTGCACGAAACATCTTTATTTGTGATTCATAGAAAATTATATCATTATTCATTTCATTCCAATAGATTAAAGTAAGTTTACTTTATATTCACTTACATAAGATATTTCCTACTAAATTCATTAATTTAACGTACGTTATTTTTCAAAAAACCTCATTTTTCAAAACTGCTTTAATATTTTCATAATTGGAAAATATTCTCATATACTTATTTAAATAATAAGTGTACAAAAAAACTATTTTAGAAATTATCTTCAAAACTCATTTGGGTCAAAACAGATGTCACGTAAAACACCGTTACTACAACCCAAAAATACTAATATATGGATTCAATTAAAATAAATATTAATAAATCCCATATGCTTATGTAAAAACATTTACTTTGGGAGTCGCCTACTATAATAATAGTGTCATAGTCTTTGCTTCCTTTATTTTTACCAAAAACATCTATTACAACAATAAATATTATAAACTATGTTTTCGATACTCAACACACTTTAGGTTTTTATATTTTTAAAGTATTTGTTTATCTACATGGAAACTAGCGAGCTATACATGCTTTATAATTCTTCGAAATAAAATTCATTTTTTGCAAAATTTACATCATATAAAACCAATTTGAATTTCATACCACTTATATATTTTTTCAAAAACCCAATATTTACTTCCTCAAATATGTTAACAATTATATTTTTCAACTTTTCAACTCCAAAAGTTTCATTTTATTAGGCTAGACATAAAGTAGATTTTCTTTTTACTAAAACCTCTTATTCCTTCAAAAATAAAAACACTCTCCCTTCTATCCTAGGGAACTTCCCTACGTCCTATAACATATGGATACCAATTTCTCTCAAAATATGGCTTATTTGTACGCTATAACTTAGTAATAAAATAGGACTCAACATACTGGGGTCATCCCAAACCCAACTAGAAAACTATGCACAAATATACTTCTAAAAACTTGTCATATGTTAAAATCTATAATTGGGGACAATTTGGATTTTAGTACATAATATATTTATATTTTCTTCAAAAAATACAAATATGTTCACTAACTATCTATCTATGAATCCTAAACCTAGGCACTGATACCAAATGCAACAACCCGAATTCCAGTGAGTTTGGATTTTTCACAAAAATAATCAAACCTAAGACCACTAAAGCCCGAATTGGGTTTCTGGTATCCTGCAAATAGGCAAAGAAAAATATATCAAAGCCCAGATAAATATCTCACAGTGGAATTGACTAAAATATAATAGTAAGTAAATACTCACCAATAAAATAACACTTTCTAAACAAGTGTCTCAAAGCTGGAAAGTCTCTGTCATCTATCTAACATATATGATGTTATGAGGAGGGGCTCAGAACTAAAGTTCTAGTGAATGGACAATTATACACTTCTAAGTTTAATTCTACATATATCGTTTTATTTCTATTTACTGCTATATTAGGTTTATCGGGTTCATAATACTCTCGCCTATGTATGTGAATCGTACACTTCTACTCCCTAGTAGATTAAAACCTAATAACTTATATATATGTAGCTAGATGCTCAATGACCGCATTGGTTCTAGGTACCACCCATAGTACCTTCCGCATCCTCTCGCAAAGGACTCCTTCACCTTGCTCCTATAACTTCTGTGACTACATCTATAAATGACTGCTACATAAGGCCTACAGTACAGATGTTCCATCGTCTACTATGAAAATGTAAAACTGCGTCCGCACAAGCCTATACTAATGCTCGGACATCCACAATGTACAGCCCAGTGCGTACCTTGAGAACTATACGTAATCTTTTATTCTACTCCTTGAATTCCGCTTAACAAATCTATCTTGTACGGAACTCAGTCGGGGGTTTTCTTTGTCTGTAAAAGACTACCTGTTAGGCCTACAATACAAATATTCTACTTGGTCTGTCTCTTTTCTTATCGTGGCTATGGCCCCACATAGCCACCCCTCCACTAATCACAGGACCTCTAAAGAGAAAAGTGGCAGTGCCCTACTGCAAACAATCTAAACATCTGATTGGTTTGTGCCCCTCATACAGTGCCTTGATAGTGAAATAATCATTGGCCTTTTGGATTAACTCTAGTCTTTCCCGATCACGCTTCTAGGTTTTGATGCTGGCCCGACATCCGCATGGGACTATCCTTTTGGGTCCTGCCCACTAAAACCTATTTGCAAGTCAAGTATAGTGTCATACGAAAATCCTACTCCAAACATCAACCTCTATTGATTGGCTACAATGGTCCTATCATGCAAAAAAAAGCAGTCAAGGCATACTCAATTGATGGAACACCTACAGACCTGCCTATGGAGGACTGCTCCGTTATGGCTACCCCAGAGGGCCATCCAAGAGTACCCCCACATTTCGTTGAAGTCTCGTACTTCCTTCTAGCCTAAAATAACTAAGTTGGACGTGCTTCTTCTATGCTGAAACCTATGATGAACTACTTCGTTAGCCTCTTCATCCTTTGGGCTGCTCTAAATGCATTTTACTCTTTTATTAAACCCTAGTCTAATCATTTATTTTGCTTTTAGTTAATTTTCTTTTTCTATTGGCTACTTTTTTCCCCTAATTAGCATAAGCTTGTCCCAACCTCACCTAACTATTGTGAGATCATTAGTTCCTGACTGAAAGGGAATGCTGTTGGTATGGGCCACTTCTATTATCTTGCTTATTAACTTAATCCAAGATCTAAGTTTATTTAAATAAGCCACTTCTGTTATTTATGTTCTATTTTCTTATTAACTTAGTTTAAGTCTTAAAATAAGCCTTTTCTGTTCTTTCTACTTGATTGTAACCTATGTTATAATTTTACTTGCAACTGTCGCTACTATATTTTTTATAATGAATATATTATAAATATAACCACAAGCCTCTCTTTTCTATTCTAGTTTGTCTTCTTTTATTATGATATCAAATTCTCTTTAATTCTCTTATATTATATGACAATCTTGGCTTAGAACTACGTCCGACTGTCACAAATTTACTTATCATAATAACTGCTTTGCCTTTATTCTATGATCTACGCATAATTGCAGATCTAGATATATTTCTTTTAATTGCTTCTAGTCTTGTCTAATAATTAACTTGATTTCTTCTTTACTTCCTTTAATTCTTTACTTTATTTTCTTATATTCTAGGAAGTGGTTCTTTTCTATTTGGTTGGTTATAAAAACTGTGCTAAAATTCCATTTCCATGTTTTAATACTAAACATGCTATAAAAAATAATCCGTAACTATAAGATATATTTTTTATTATTCCTTTTACTTTTTGGATAGTGCAAAATACAGTAGTTTCTCTATTTTACACTAATTTCCTTTTTCTTTCTTTTATTCTTGTAATTACATTTTATCATTATCTTTTAAATATTAAACTATGGAAATCTATTCTCTTTTCTAAACCAACCAATTAATCTGTCACTTACTTTCAAATCAAGTTATTACGTTTTCCCTTTTAATTTAGTTTTTCCCGTTTTAGCATAATTTATTGCAAAATTCTATTTTTTTCTTTTTATTTCAGCTTTTCTTATTTTACATCTAATTTCTGTAAATCTAGTGTACTTTTATTTCGTTATGTATTTGCGAATTCTTCTTTTTACTATTTTATTTGCATAAAAAGGGATAAAAAGAAGCTAACAATTACAGGCTAAATTTCAACTTATAAAATAGATGTAAATAACTGTAAATTACTTTTAGGCTTATGCCTTTCTCTAACTGTCAAGCCTAATATTATTTATATTTAATTAGATTACAATTTCCCTTTTATCATATAAATAATAATTAAATATAATCTCTCTTATACAATTTACAGTCTCTGCATAACTAATTAATTACTGAAATAAATATTGAATAAAATTATTTAACGGGCTTCTAATGATAATATGTCATAAACATAAAAGATATACTATTAAATCCACTAACTTGTCATCCTTATCTTTGCTTGCACTTAGCTTGGCTCCATGGTCTTCCTGAATCCCCTTCTTAGGTGTCAAATATTTTTATTGTGAAGATATCCTCCCTAGAAATATTTTCTTTTTAGGGTCCAGCCTCACGCAGTGAACCTATTTGGGAGAAATTTTGATTGTGAGAAAATAGTTAGGCCTAGGGTCCTATTTATAGCAGAGTTTGGGGATCTCAGAACGTTGGATTATTGGATTGAATCTGAAGGCACCACGTCAAAGGATCGTTTGGAGCCATCAAATCTATCAACGTATGGCTCAGATCACGCAAAAATCAATTTTTACTTGGTACGACACGTACTGGAAGAGATTGCGTCCAGGTAGTAATGTAGGTCAACCCTAGGGTCAATCGATGCTCTCTTAAGGTCGACCTAGTGGTCGACCTTGAGTGTTGTGGGTCGACCTATGGGTTGACCAATATTTATTTTTTTTATTTTTTTGTTTCTCTTGATTTTTGTTTCTTTCGTAATTTCTCCGTATTAAGTCGGATTTCGACAAGTTATATATGGAAAGTGATCAGAAAATCGCCACGAAAATAATGGTATAAGTTTCGAGGCCATATTCTGACAACTAAAAAAATGTTTAGCTTCACTATTCATTGTTATTTAATTATTTAATTATAAGAATGTGGGGTGTCACACCATCTCTATCCTCAACCTTTAGAAGACTTTTCTGCTTGCCTCCTCTCTCTATTTTTGTTGCCGAATTATACATCCTAGTGTTCCAATACAAATCAAATCAGTTCAAATCAACAGCTATTCGATAGCAAAGGGTCTGTGATTCAAAGATTTGTAATCTGGCAAATCGGGAAGGTTTCAAGAAGAAGGGAACTCGTCATTAGAAGGTGTACTTAATGGCTTTGGCTTAGGTGAGTATTGAGTTTCATATATGATGCATAATATCTATATAATTCAATATTATTCATATGTATATATTTGCACAACTATTATTCAATTGTTACTTAGAGATTACTATACTGCTGTTGTCGTCACATATATTGATTGATTATATGTATAATTAAAAAACCCATTTTTTATATAATAGGTTAAATACACATAACCGAAATTATTTTTTATGATTTACTATTTTTTTTAATTTATTTGTATATATATTAATATATTAATTAATCTATTTATAAAACTAATACTTAAATATATAACTATATCATATCAAATTTTACTAATATTTTTAAAATGCATAATTATATAAACTATAATTTTTAGTTACTGTAAATAATTTTTTACAGTAATTATTTAATATTTTTTGAATTATTTAATCATTGCACGGATTAAAATTTTAAATAAATAAATTTTGTTTCAAAAATTAGATAATAAATTTTCTAAAATTAAGTTATCATTATAGAAGCTTTCAGTCAAAAAATTAGATTTGTTCAATTGTTTTTAATATTTTAAAAAAATCATAATTTAATTAGGCCAAAAGTAATTGATTAGTAAATATAATATTTTGATTTAGAAAAATCTCAAATTTTTTAAAAGCTATAAAATATGATTCTAGAATTTTTGGAAATTTAAAATTATATATATATATATATTCTATCATTTATTTCTTATTGTTTATCAACTAATTCAAAATATTTATATATTAATATAATAAAATTATAATCAAAATTGTACCCACTATGTATTTGATATAAAACATTAGAAAGGATACTTTTCAATTTTTGTAATTTATTATATATATATATATATATATGAATCATTATAAATCTTTTTTTCGCATAATCGATGGTGTTGAATGGAGCCCTACCATTTTATTGAAGCATCAAGGAAATGAGTACACCAAAAGCATACCAAAATTGGGCATGCACAAAGAAAATGAAGGATACGAGGTTCCACAACCATAAGGAAAACAAGGCCAAAACATCAACGGAAGAAAAAAAAGTCTAAAAAGAAAAAACATCAAAAGATTTAGATCAAACTAGACAATGATCCTAGTATCCCAGGACCAAAACTGAATTTAACCATCTTGAGGCCTTATCTAATTTCATGAAAAATGTAACTAAGCAACAGATTCATCAATTTGCATTTGTCGGGCTGAAACACCCTCAAATTCCTTTCTTTCCACACAATATACACGAATTTCTTCAGTATACAATTAAATACCTGGCATTTCCATCCTTTACTCCAGAATGACAATATATTTCTTTTACTCCAAAATGACAATTTATAAATCATATTTGAATTTAAATATGTTAGTAATGCGGATTACGGGACTTAAGGCTAGAATAACACTAGAGGGGGGATGAATAGTGTTTTGTGGATTTACTAAATCTTTTTCAAACTTATATAATTTAATCATCAACAAATGCGATACACAGACACAGATATATTCACAGAATCAGACACAGATGCAAATAATAAATAAAAGCAGTAAAGGAAAGAACATACCAGCATTTTATACTAGTTCGGAGTTACCCTACATCCAGTCCCGCACAATTGTACGGATATCTTTTCAAAATAATCTCCCGGATTACACCCTGGATTTCAAGGCCACGGGGTACACCCTCCTGTATTCGAGTCCGGGGCAAACTCGCTTGATTTACCAGGCCACAAGATCACCTAATTGATTTCCGGAGAAACAATCACACCCAGTTGATTTAAAGGCTCAACCGCACCTTTTACTCAACAGTTCGATTTACAAATAATCTTATAACTCTAGATAGCACCGAGATCTTATGGAAAGAGTGAAAGAGAATCAAACAAGAGATAATCAAGTTCGATTCGCTTGGTATTTTGGTGGAGTATAGTTTGGGATTCTTTAGAATAAATGTGGAAGATGAAGAGGAGAGAAAGTGAAAGAAAATCCGGTAAAAATTCGTTTAGAACTTACTAGTATTTATAGAGATCAACTGCCATATCTATACGTGAAAGGATACGACGAATAGACATTTCTTTTGAAAATTTGAAATTTGAAAATTAACGGGCACCATATCGACATGGGGGTAGGAATATGTCGACATGCTCTAGGCAAAAATGGTTATTTTGGTTTTCTTATTAAAATTGGTTTCTATAATTTTTCAAGACAATTTCTAAACATTTATAAATATACTTGAATATAGTTTAAACATATTAAAGAGTTTAGAAAGTAATTTTTAATATATAATCTTAATCTATAAAGTGATTTGAAACTGAGTATATAAATATCAAAATAAGAGAGTTTATAAACAAGGACAATTTTGATATCAAAATTGTTAAAAATGATAAAGATAATTTTGAGGCTAAAGTATTTCAAACAAGAGAGATGACTTTTTGTTTTTAAAATAAGAGATATATTTTTGAGAAGCATTTTCATAAAATTAGTGGATAAATAGGACCCCTATATGTTCCACTAGATATTGTCATGGGTTCCATCCCTTTGACAGGCTCGAGGAGGATTCCATTCCACGAATAAATTTTGAATAAAGATGTCAATGCTTTCAAGAAGTTTTAACATATTATAGACTCAATACTTATTTTGTACTTTGAAACCTTGAACTCTTGATATCTTAATACTCTTGAGTCTTCAATCTTGGTATCTTCGATCTTTAAATTCATTAATCATGTGTCTTTATACTGCACAGTCTTCATTGTTGGTACATGCATGTTTATATCCTGCATATACATATATATCTAAACTATAATGTCAGTATTTATATTTTATAATAAGTCCTTAGGTTGTTGTCATCAAAATCATCCTTCTTAAGGACTAACAATCTCCCTCTTTTTGACGATGACTACCTATGTATATAAAATATACTTCACCTTTACTATAACTCCCCCTAAAACAATAATTCCCCCTTAATCTAAGCCTAACTACTCTATTTTATAATTCTCCCCCTTTGTCATCAACAAAAAACTAATCCTATACTAATGTATATAACTCCCCCATAATCTAATACTATCTAAACTAAATAGTAATAAGGAAGTATAATGAGCGAAACAGAAATTATTATATACCATGTTATATTTACATATTTATATGGATTATAGACACACAAATATATTTAAGTACATAAATTATAGAATTACACTTCTAATGAGAGTTTTTGATAATTGGAGATTTGTGTATTGAAAATTTGGGATAATGAAAACAAAAGTCTCCACGTCGTTCAACCAAATTCACATCTTTGTCAAAACATACTTCGCCTACGCAGATCACCTTGTCATCTTCTTCCATTGGTGCTTCTTCCTCTTCTTCTTCTTCCACTTCTTCTTCTTCCTCTTTGCTGTGCTCTAAGTGGTTATGCAGTTGAATGTTGGGAGAATCTTCTTCAATCACAATAGGATTTGTATGATTATCCACTAGAAATTTTTGCAAATTCCGAAGAATTTTTCCTTGCTTTTCTTGTTCTTTTGCCATCCTTATTTGCCTAACTTGAAGTTCAGTTAAAATTTGCATGGCATCCTTCATAGACTCTTCAATCTTTATCACACGTGCTAGTGTAGTGCGTTGGAATGGACCAGAATCAGGAGAAGGAAAAGAAATGGTGTCGTTTTGATCTGATTTTGTGGAGGAGGCCATTAATTTTAATTTTCAGAAGTTTATACAGAGAAAGAGAAGTGAGAAGATAGAAAAATTCAAAATACATAGGTTTATATAACTACCAAGTTATTTTTAGAGGGAAATTCAAATTTTCAAAATTTGTCGTTGTATGTCGATAGGGTGGTAGCAGTATGTCGACATATCTATGAAAAAAATTTGGTTTTCTTTTAATCCTTTGTTTAGATGTTAGTATGTCTATATTCTATAACTCAGTTATGGGTTCTCTTCTAAATTTAGTAAATATAGATTGATTTAAGGGTTTGGTTAAAATATCAGCAATTTGATTCTCGGAGTTGATATATTCAAGAAAAATAGTCTCTTTACTTATATTGTCTCTGAGAAAATGATGTTTGATATCAATATGTTTAGTTCTAGCATGATGAGTAGGATTTTTAGATAAATTTATTGACCAGTATTATCACAATAAATTAGTGATTTTGAAATTGTTAATCCAAAATCTTTTAAGGTTTGTTGCATATAAATGACTTGAGAGAAAGCCAAGGAAGCTGAGATATATTCTGCTTTAGTTATTGATAAAGAAATAGTATTTTGCTTTTTATTAAACCATGACACCAGATAATGCTCCAAAAAGTTACATGTTTCACTGGTACTTTTTCGGTCAGATTTGCAACTAGCATAGTCGGCATCACAATAAGAGATTAAATCTAATGAATCATTTTTAGGATAAAATAAACCATAGTCGAAAGTATGCTTAACATATCTTATGATAAGTTTCACAGCTTTTAAGTGAGTCTCTTTAGGTTGAGATTGATATCTTGCACAGAGACAAACACTATGCATGATATCAGGTCTACTCGCAGTGATATATAGTAGTGATCCAATCATTCTCCAATATAGTTTTTGATTTATATCTTTTGAAAGATCTTCTTTATTTAAATCTTCATTGGTTGCCATGGGAGTGGGTTTTCCACTCGCAGTAGTCGTACCAAATTTACGAACTAGATCCTTAGCATATTTTTCTTGACTAATAAAAATACCGTTATCTAATTGTTTTATTTGTAAACCTAAGAAGAAATTAAGTTCACCTATATGAATAATCTCAAACTCTTTTGTCATTATTTCAAAAAATTCTTTATTCATTTCATGATTAGTTGAGACAAAAATAATATCATCTACATAAATTTGTACTAGTTGAATAGCATTTTTATTACTTTTAATGAAAAGAGTATTATCTACTTTACCAATTTCAAAATTTGACTATAATAAAAAAGATATTAGTCTATCATACGATGCTCTAGGAACTGATTTCAGACGATATAAAGCTTTCTTAAGTTCGAAACATGGTTTGAAAATTTTTCATCTTCAAAGCGTGGGGGTTGTTCAACGTAAACTTCCTCGTTAACAAATCCATTTAGAAAAGCGCTTTTAACATCCATTTTAAATAATTTGAAATTATTATAATTTGTGAAAGCAAGTAGGATTCTAATTGCTTCTAATCTTGCTACGGGTGCAAAGGTTTCATTAAAATC
Source organism: Allium cepa (assembly GCA_030765085.1). Classification (NCBI taxonomy): domain Eukaryota; kingdom Viridiplantae; phylum Streptophyta; class Magnoliopsida; order Asparagales; family Amaryllidaceae; genus Allium; species Allium cepa. The sequence goes on along the minus strand of CM060939.1, from coordinate 388,572,206 downwards.
TATTACTTCTTCGTGACAATAACCTTGTGCGACTAATCGAGATTTATTTCTAACGACCTCACCTAGTTCATTCATTTTATTTTTATAAACCCATTTAGTCCCTATTATAGTTTTATCCTCTAGTCTAGGAACAAGTTCCCAAACATCATTTCTGGTGAATTGATTCGGTTCTTCTTGCATAGCCAGAATCTATGAATCATCAGATGATGCTTCCTTTGGATTTTTAGTTCAATAGATGATATGAAAGCTACATTACTCATGTTATTTAGTTGGTTTCTAGTTCTAATAATAGATTCAATATTTCCTAGTATATTTTCTATAGGATAATCTTTTAAAAGCTTAACCTTTTTATTTGGATGAATGAGTTCATTATCTATTTCAATTTATTCATTACTTAGGGTAGCAAAATCTTCTTCATCAATGATTTGTTCAATATCTTTTACATCAAACGAAACATGCATTGTTTCTTCAATGGTATTGTTTTTAAATTGAAAACTCTGTATGCTTTACTTCTATTAGAATATCCAATAAAGATTCTTTTATAATGGACAAATTTTCAAAAGAGACTGCTTTTCAAAACTGTTTGCATGAATATGCTAGTTTGAAAACTATTTGCAGTTATAAACTACGTTTTTCTAGCTCAGCGATGAGCTGGCAATTTTTTTTAAAAAAAACTACTATGGGGCGCATTTCAGAAATGCGCCCCTTTTAATTTACACTGGCGCTAAATGCGCCATTGTAAATTTTTCTACCCAAAACAAAACAGAAACCAGAAGCCAGTCATTTATTTTCTACCCAAACAAAACATATTCCTCCTACAAAATCAAACTCCGTACCTTTCTTCCATTCAGCTCAAAAATTCATTAAAATCTACTCAAAATATACAAGGATTGCTAGTTGGATTACTTCTATCAGCTATTTGGCATCAATTTGAAGGTAAAATTCTAGCTTAAACTCAAATCCTTGCTCAATCTTTGTTTATTTTCATATTCTACTTTTCACATATCCATCCTCTCATTTTAAAGCTTTATTATGTAGCAATTGATTGTTCTAAAATTAATAATGTTTTCCTTTTTAGAAGTATGTCGGATTTCATCCCAATTATTTGCAACTTTGATGGAAAATTGACTATGAAAGAAAACAATACACCGGTATATGTTGGTGGTAAATAAAAAGGTTCAAAGGTTAAAATTTGCTCCTATCATGAACTAAAAGAAATGGTGTATTGGGTTATAAAAATTAATTCACAAGAGTGTGATGTAAAACTTGTAAGCAAGTGGGTAACGGATTCTGGATCTTCTGCTATCGACGTAAACGATGATGAAGATGCGAATGCTATATTTCTGTTAATACGAAAATGATCGAATTATTTGTAATAAAAGAGGAGTTGAGACATTTTGAAGAGGGAATTACCACTAATTTGAACCAACATTCTACTTAAATTCTTGGCACTATTCTGAGTTATCCTTATTAGAGGAATCCAAGTCCAGTATTTCCTACTTGTGTGAATACAAAGTAAGTAATTTTTTAAAGTATATACATTTGAGTAGTTGACATTTATAGTGTTTTGATCTCATACTCTATTTTTCGCGGTTCTGCGGTCCATCTGCGTGGATCAAGCTCTAGATTGACAAATGATCAATATTTACACTCCGTTCCTTCAAATGCTAGAGAGGTAAACAATGATGATGGAGGCCGTAGTTCACTACATATAGATAGTATGCAAATCGCTTCAATGGATAATGATATGTCATGGATGGATAATATGGAAGTTAATAATGAAGCTCTAGAGTTTGAAATTAATTATGAGAAAGAAAATAAAAATAATGAAGCATCTTTGGTGGAAGAAGAAGATGATGATGATAACTATGAACATATGGAATTTGAGGTGCCTTTGACAGATGATTTATGTAGTGCGAAAATTATGGCAGCATCATTGATTGAAAATGTAACTCCTATTAATGATGTTATTACCTCATACTGTGTTGATTCTGGTTTTCAAGTGGGAATGCAATTTCAAACAAAGGAAATACTTATTCAGTAGTTAAATGAGTGGTCCATCAAGAATTCGTTTCTTTTAAACCCATAAAAACTCGCAAAATAGAATACACCGCGATTCGTAGTGTTGATAAAAATTGTCATTGGAGAATACATGCAATTGTCCCTAAAAAATCATTGATGGGATGGTGGAAAATTGGAAAATATGATGGCAATCATACTTGTGTTAATCCGATTATTAATTCAAACCATAAATAAGCTATAAGCAGATTTATTGCTAATAAAATACTTCCTTTTGTGAAATCGGAATTGAATACCACTCCTTCTGTGATTCAAGTGCTAATGTCTAAAACTTTTTTATCAAAATCGGCTACTTCAAGGCATATAGAGCATTGCGTAAAGCACTTGAGGGAGTTTTTCGAGATTGGGAAACATCATATGCTGAGTTGCCATAATATTTAGCTACCATCAAAAAGCATAATCCGGGAACAATTTTCAAAGTTGAGGTCGAAAGAATCACCAATGATAAAGTTCTTTTTAAGAGTGTATTTTGGGCATTCGGTGCATCTATTGAGGGTTTTGCACATTGTCGACCGTTGATTTGCATTGATGGCACTCATCTATATGGTAAATATCAAGGTACATTGCTAGTCTTGATTGAAGTAGATGCAAATGATGTGGTATATTTCCATTAGCATATGCAATCGTAGACTCTGAATCAAAAGATAGTTGGGATTGGTTTCTTAGATGCATGTACTATTGTATACATAGTGTTCGCAATAGGTGTTTAACTTTTATATCCGATCGAATGAAAGGTATTCCGAGAGCATTAGACAATTGACCACAAGAACACCATCACCGCTTTTGTGCTAGACATCTCAAAGCTAACTTTCAAGTTGTTGAATTTACTCATAAAATTTTTGTAGACTTGTTTTATTCATGTGCTATTGCTACAGATGATTTGCAGTACAAAGAGTTAAGGGGACACTTGAAAACTATTACTCCAGATGCACATGCTTGGAATGAAAGGAGTTTACGAGGTGCAGAGGAAAATTGGGCTCTATGCAAGGATAATGGTGGAAGATTTATGATGATGACAACAAATGTGTCCGAAAGTTTTATGGAGTTCTAAGAGTGCTCATGCCTTGCTAATTAAGTCGTTAGTAGCAAGAACATTTTATCGTTTAAACGACTATTTCATGAAACGTCGTTCCGATGCCGAGGGATTTGAAACGCAAATGAGTCCAAAAGTCGAAACTCTTTTAGCCAAAAGAGAAAAACAAGTAAGATATTGTGAAATTGTTGGATTGAATCAAACCGAATGGCAAGTGAATGATCAATTTGGAAGAGTGTTTATAGTGACTTACAAGATAATATATGTAGTTGCACTTGCAACATACCTTTTGTTGCAAAAGTTGTCATGTTTGCATGTGATGGCCGCTTGTGCTCGAACCATTGGAGGAGCGAATAGATCATATTACGATTTTTGTCCAATGTGGTTTTCAATGAAAAATTATAAAGCAAGTTACGCTCCATGTTTTCATCCTATTCTAGATAGTAGATATTGGGATGCATATCACGGTCCGACTATATTGCCACCGCCTAGAAGAGAAAGATGGGACGTCTACGATCGACAAGAATCAAAGGCATGATGGATAAATGCGATGAAGTAAACAAAATACTTGTAGAAAATGTGGTCAAAAAGGGCATAAAATATCAACTTGTCCGTCAAAATAATTTGCATATTTTGTAGTGAATGATTTGAACGTATTTTATAGTGAATGATTTGAACGTATTTTATATTTGATATTTCATTTGGATGTTTTTCTTCAATTTGTATGTCGTCTGTTTGCTTCAATTTGTTCAACGATATTTGATATTTGATATTTGTAGCAAATGATTTGCCCACTTCCCTGTTATTTGATCAATTGAAGCAGCAGCACTTCTTTGTTAAATGCCAGGGTGAACTTCAGAAATGCGCCCATTTCCAGAATTGCCTGGGAATATTTCGCAGGTGCGCCCTTGTAATTTCGTACAGGCGCACTTACGAAATGCACCCCGTTCTTTGTATATACAAAGGCAGCTAGCCTTACTTCCTCACTTCACCATATTCAACCATTTCACTCAAAATCCCTAAAACCCGAAAATTTCTAAATTCTCAGCCCTAACATCAATTGCAATTATTTCTTTGTCAAATCTACTAAAAATGGAAGGATCGTCATCATCTTCTCAAGTTAGAGGTACAATCTTCAAACCAGAAGTATACACCTTTGTTTATCAATCTAGTTTTGTATCTTCAAAATGAAAATTGAAGCAATTACATTCATTTACATCAAAGTATTTACATTGAAAATGAACATCGATGCAATTACATCAAAGTCATTTGTTCAAATTTGCATTCAATTGCATGTTATTCACACTTGAACATTTTTTTCTTAAAGAGTTGGTACCCGGTCCCGTGAATGCAAGTGTTTTGTATCTTCAGAATGAACATCGAAGCAATTATAGGAACTTGATGCAGGTATTTTTCTTTAAACATGCATGCTTACATTAGAATGTTTTTATTTGGTAACTACTTCCACTTTTTTACCTTTTGTTCGTTTATGAATGTGTACAGTGATGAGCCACTTGAGTGTCATGATCATTTAAGCATATTAAAATTCATCAAGTCTAGTACTCCACGAGTTCAACTTGCATTACAAAGAGAAGGATTCTGGGAAATATCTACATTGGGCTTTTTCAAAATAGATCATGCGCTAGTTACTTCATTGGTAGATAGACCGAGACCCGAGATTTCGACATTCCATTTTCCTACTGGTGGAATTACCATCACATTAGCAGATGTTAGTTGTCTTCGAGGTGTTACAGTAGAAGGAAATCCTGTTACTATTAGACAGCTAACTAATTATGAGGATATTTTTCAACAGTGTTTAGGTGTGGTTCCACCTCGTGGTGAGATAAGAGGTGCAACAGTTAAGTTGACATGGCTTTGCGATATGTTTGTAGATGAGCCATCACCGGATGCTTCAGATGTAGAAATTGAATATCATGCGAGAGCTGTTATTCTACATTTGATATCTTGTCGTCTATTTTCCGATCATTCCAAAGGACGACTAAACCTTTTTTGGTTATTGTTTTGGCGAAATCTGGATGAGTGTGCACGATATTCTTGGTGCAGTGCTATATTGGCAACATTATATAAGGAGTTAACAAATTTTGCACTTATGAAATCCAAATCGATGGCTGGTTGTCTCTCGCTTTTACAGGTATAATATGCATAGATATATTTGCTATAAACTCATATGTAATACTTAGTTCTAACTTACACGAATTTTATTTTACAGCTTTGGGCATGGACACGTCTTCCCATTGGTTGTCCAAATGTGACTTCATCCATGCAGATCGATTGAACATTGCCTTATAATGCAAGGTAGTTAATTTCCAACTACATTTACATGTGTGTGTTTTTGTACTAATAAAACTCTAATTGTATAACTATTTATATAGGTGGTTTGGTTCAAGGAGTTGGGTTGAGTCTCCAAAGCAGGTGACCACTTACTATCGCGACCAGCTCGACATGTTAACAGATGAAGCTGTTATATGATCTTCGTACACACAGGATGTGCTAGTCGATCTTCCGTAGATATGTCTAAGTGGGATGCGTAGTTGGCTTTGTAAGACACCAATCATATGCAGGCAAGATGTAGAAATGTATAATCCTGATCGGGAGATGCGACAGTTTGGTCTTAAAAAACACATACCCGATCCGTGCGAACCCAAGTTGGATTTGGAGTTTGCTATCGTCCAGTAGAACGATAGACATAAACGTATCATACATGAACTGTTTCCTACCACTCCTATTTCGAGATACATGACTTGGTACTGGTCGATTACTCGAAGATTCATTGTTGTGGATCGGACTTCTCACGACGAGCATACACCGCTCGTGCACCGCTTGAGCGAGATGTGGTAAATCTTCACATTATCATGATATTTTTGGTTTGTTCACTTGAATTATGTTTCGAATTTTGAATAAATAACTACAACTTGTAGGTCGATGTACTAGAGACGGTAGGAAGAGGATTAGACATAGCGGACATGGTAGAGTACCTGAAAGAGAAGTCCAATCACGGTGCCTTGATTTGAAGAAACTTATTGACATACTCCTTTTTAGAAATCAAATAACACGACCAAGCTCTTTCGAACAAGAATGGGGACTAGAGAGAGAAGAACTAAAAGAAGGCAGGATACACACCAATCGCAACCCGCTGGACCTTCTCAACCCCTACCTACTCATGACGATCCAACTCAACCATGAGTATTCCTATTTTTAGTTTACTATTAGTTTGCTTTTGTAATCGAACTATAACTTCTACTTTAATTCAAATGTAATCGGATTTTAATTATGTTATGCTAGAATTTATTTAATGGTAGTTTTATTTGTTGGCTTTCATGTAGATGAACGTTTGCTATCATTTAAGATTGTGCATTTGGATTTTGTGTATTTGGATTTGAATTGTTTGCTATTAGTTTGTTGTCCAGGTTTGGGCAGAAAAATTTACACTGGCGCATTTGGAAGATGCGCCAGTGTAAAATAAAAGAGGCGAAATTATGTAATGTGCCACATAGTATTTTTCAAAAAAAGAATTTCCAGCTCATCGCTGAGCCGGCAAAATGTAGCCTATAACTGCAAATAGTTTTCAAACTAGCCTATTCATGCGAATAGTTTTGAAAAGCAGTCACTTTTTGCAAATTTGTCCTTATCTAAATTATTTTTTGTATTTAGAATAAAACATTTACTTCCAAAGATTCTAAAGTAAGATACCTTTGGTTTCTTCATGTACAGGAGTTCATAGGGTTTTTATTAGTTAATGGTCTAATTAATATTCTATTCAAAATGTAGCAAGTTGTCGCAACTCCTTCTGCCCAAAAATGTTTTGGTAAATTACTATCTAAAAGCATTATTCTATCACACTCTTGAATCGTCCTATTTTTTTGTTCTACCACTCCGTTTTGTTGTGGAATTTTTGAAGAAGAGAAATTATGAGTTATTCCCTTTTTAATGCAAAATCTCTCAAAATTTTCATTTTCAAATTCATCACCATGATCACTACGAATAGTTACAATTTTTAAAGAGAGTTGATTTTGAAATCTTTTTGTAAAAAATTTAAATGAGTGAAAAATATCACTTTTATGTTTCATAAAAATTGTCCATGTAAACCTAGAATAATCATCTACAATTACAAAGACATATTTATTATGATTTATTGATTGAATTTGAGATGGACCAAATAAATCTAAATGAAGTAGCTTAAGAGGTTTTGAAGTCGAGATCATATCTTTTAATTTGAAAGTACTCTTCCTAAATTTTCCTAATTGACAAGCATCACATATACTATCTATTTTAAAATTCATTCTAGAGAGACCTCTTACTAGATCGAGTTTAGAAATTTTAGATAAGTTTAAAATTCAAATATCCAAATCTTTTATGTCAAATCCAAGGGTCACTTATATTTGTTATCCCACCTTTCGGCATGGCCGGGACACCAAGAACTTGACTAGAAACCAAGGATAGTTCGTCCTGTAGATCGTTGATACATAGGTTTACTATGGATGTTGGTAAAAAAAATTCGAGTCCGGATCGAGCTACAATTGATATGACATGACAAGAAAAGCTAAGAAAGCCAACATTTCAAATTTCAAGTCAATCGGAGTTCGAATGCTCAAGATATTGATCGATCACGGTTGAGAAATCCAAACTTGCATCGATCATAACTCAAGATCTACAAGCCCAAATTCCACCAAATTTTCACAGGAGCTTACATACGACCTAAGGAATGTGCATGCCAAATTTTGACTCGATTGGAACAAGTCTTGATCGATACAAAAGTAGTTCGTATCGATCACGGACCGAAAAATCCAATTTGCATCGATCATATCTCATGATCTACAAGTCCAAATGCTATGAAATTTTCATAGGAGCTTACGATATAAAGAACGCCCAGCAAAAGTTCGTCTTGATCGGAGCAAATGTTGATCGACACGAATTCGTTCGTATCGATCACGGACCGAAAAACTCCAACTTGCATCAATCATAACTCGCAATTCACAAGTCCAAATGCTATGAAATTTTCACAGGAGGTTACGTACGAAAAAAAGAATGTTTCTTCCAAATTTCGTCTCGATTGGAGCAAATCTTGGTCGATACGAAATTCATTCGTATCGATCACGGATCGAGCCGAAACTTCGTAGGATCGAACGCGTGGGCCCACCTACGTACCAAAAGAAGTCTCCCGGGATTTGACCGAAATATCAGCCTCCTATGCCTATAAATAGAGCCCCATGGCCCACAGAAGAAGGATCTTTTGGATCTCCTACGTCCAGACTCCGCCGAATCCATTTTTGTACGCCATAGCCGCTGTTGTGCATGAATTTCAACATTATAATCCGCTATAATCGGCTGCAATAAGTTATAATCACCATGTGAAAATCAATAAAATCATCAACTTCATAGTGGACGTACGCCACACGCCAAACCACTCTAAAACTCTATGTTTCTATGCATTTTCCTATATGTTTATTGGAATGTTTGTTAGATCTGCTTCATTTTACATTTATTCTCTTTATTTTATCTCTTCAAACACATCCGAGGAGTGTTGTGCCCAATTTTGGTACAAACAATATTAGCCAAAAGACATAGATTATCATTTGACATTTCATACTAAGAATATATTATTTTTCTTCCTAATTTCTTCAAGTATAATATTTGAATTATTGTCTTTGATGTGACATTTATATTTTTCAAATTTAATTTTGTATCCTTTATCGCAAAATTGACTAATACTAAGTAGATTGTGTTTCAGATTTTTAACTGATAAAACATTAGAAATAGTAGGAGTTTTAGAGTTACCAACATTGCCGATGCCAATTACATATCATTTTGAGTTGTCTCCAAAATTAACCAATCCTCCAACTTTGTAGATAATATCATTCAGCATATCTGGATTACCAGTCATGTGACTTGAACATCCACTATCAAGTATCCACTTATTCTTCTTGACTTGTACAATTTGTCCATTGAGAGTTGATTCTTGAAGTGCCATTTCTTCCTGCATAGAATACAAACTTGGTAGAAAATTTGATTTTATATAATAACTATATGCAAACTTATGAGACGGTGATGATTTGAATAGATTTAAGCCAGGGTTAACAAAATTCCCAGAAATGGCCATTTTTAATAATTTTTCAAAATTCAGGTTATGAAAACTATGAAAACCTTGCTCTGATACCAAATGTTAGTATTTTTATTTTATAATAAGTCTTAAGGTTGTTGTCATCAAAATCATCTTTCTTAAGGACTAACAATATGTGTGTGTGTGTATATTATACATATAATTTTGTTATTCTAATACATACGTGTATAATATAGATATATATTAATATAAATAAAATAACAATTTTAAACATATACCCCGTGTGTGTATTTTTTTATTTATATATTATTTAACACTATAATATTTACATATAAATATATGAATAATATTTTCTCATAATATATTATATATATATATATATGCACACACGCTCTTGGTTTTATATGCAATAAGCATAAATATATATACATATTTGGACAACATACAATACATATAGGATCAGCTAACATATCCATTGCGATGTAAATCTCAACATCTATATACGGGCATGTTATACTCTTCATGGAACAACATGTTACACAAGCACACATATACACAAATGTATATGATACATATGTATATTTATATATAAAATTAAAATTAACTAAATATATTTCTATCAACAATTTATAAATTTGAATGAAATATAATATTTTATTTAAATCAAATTTAGAAATATTCTTAATAAATTAGACTTCATAAGCCCAACAAAGATCATATAAGGTAAAAAAAATTGAAATTCACCCATAACTTCCACTACGGGCCGGTCCATTTCCAGCAATGGTGTCGAAGCCCAACAGCCTATGCGGTCTAAATTAGACATATTAGAGTTAACTACTAAGCTTGAAGCCCAAAGATTGCCACTAGTAGAAAAGGCCCAAATTTGAGTAGGGCCTCGGGTTAATTTTCAAAAAAAAATTGAAAATTAAAATACAAATTTTAGATCTATTCAAATATAAAATAAATTATAATAGTTAAAGTATAATAAATTTTTGAAAATGTTTGAAAATAAATATTAATTTCAAAATTTATTATTGAGATTAATAAAATATATAAGTTAATTAATTAATAAATGTAAACACGTATTATATATTATGATATATGTTATGTTTTTTAAAATGTTTAAAATAACATAGGTATACATATATGTATATGAATTTAATTTTGAAATTAAAATAATTTAATTAAAATTGTTTAATTAAATAAATTAATTATCAGTTAATTATTTGTGTAAATTAACTAAAGGTTAGTTAATTAAGTAAATTAATTTTAATTAACTAAATAAACATACACATATATAAAGTATATGTGGAATACTATAAAGGTTATAGTATGTAATAAATATTAAATATAAACTTTATACTAAAATAATAATAAATTAATTAAAATGTTAAGTAACTATAAATCAATTAAATAAGAATTAACTGATATAATATTACACATATACTATTATATAAGTAAAATGAAATATAAAAGTCATATAATAATGAAAATTATATAATACGAATGTATAAACTAAATGTAAAAACATTAAAGAAACCCTAGATAGACTTAATGGATAAACACCTTTATTGAAAAATCCTTCTAGGCTCTCGCCAAGGCGTTAAGCCAGCCTTACCGCCTAGGATTTTACCTAGTCCGCCTTGATGGCTCTAGCTGCATTATCTAAACATATAAACAGGTTTATATGCACCAATTTAGGCATGATGCCTCTTATAAGAATCAAAATGTTTGTTTTAAGCCATGTTGTGCACATAATAGCTTCCAAATCCATTCAAATCAATGATATCCCATTGTGGATAAGTTAATACTAAACTAAATACTATAATTTTATCAAAAATGCATGAGTTTATCAAAAAAGCCTAGCTCCAATTAATCCTCGCCCAGGCGATTAATCCATAGTCCATGCTTACCGTCTAGCATTAGCTTAGCGATTTTACAACTTGATAAATACGTACGTATTATATGTATACCGTGATTTCAAAAGTGTTTGACACTTGAACCACAAAGGCATTTCACAAGAAACACATTATTCCATAAGTTGATATCACTCCATGTAATAAAGATTATGTCCTCAATATAATGTTGTCCTCTACCATATGTATGTGTGTATGTGTGTGTGTGTGTATATGTATTTAAGTATGTATGTATGTATATTGCTTTCATACTCCTTAGTTGTTGAGCAAACTTAAGTTAGGGATGTTACATGCAGTATTATTAATATATTAAAAAGACGAGGTAAAACAACTATATGTACTTGTTGAGAGAACTCAAGGTACATATACTATACTTAGGTTGTCGTGATATGGTAGGTACGAGTAAATAATCTCTTTCAGTTTCTTGACAAACTCATGATCGAAATGAGATTAGGGCAAGGAAACATGGATTTGGAGTTGTATGTGATACAATCGATAAGAAGTTATCCATCGTCCATGGAGCTATGATTTGTTAAGCAAACTCATAGTCAAAATTCCAAGACGGACAAGTCCTAACACCTACAAGTGAAGTTGAAAGATTTTATGCTTTGCATAGGGTTTGGTGAAACATAAAAGACAAGTGGGAGCCTTCTTAAAAAAATAAAATGATAAAATTTAACCTTTCTAATATCATAAGAATGTATGTTATATAATGTTAATAATAATCTACATTGATAAATTTATGCATTTAAAATGATTGATAAAACGTTCATCAATTAAGATATATAACTAAACTGAATTGAAAATTTACAAATAGAAATAAAAAATATAGTTACTAATAAATGACTATTGCATGTGAATGTTTCCATAACAATGCAAGTGCCTAATTTTACAACTACTTAATACGTTCGTTAGTTGGCCGCTTACATGTTTGCTTAGTCTAGATCATGTATTGCATTCTATGAGTTTCAAACTATAAAAGAAATATGAGACTATGGATATTTGATCTATATACTATCGGGTATAAATGTTATATGGGGAAGGGTCAAAGTATGTAATGTGCAATATTTCAGTTCATCCGAAAAACTTAATAAACCATAGTGCGAGATCGAGTATTCAATTCGATTGATCATAAAAGGATCGTATTGCATTAAATGTAACACTAGACTGAAACTACGATATAAACCTAAGAACTCGATCATTGAAATGTCAGTTTTGATCAATATACACAAAGTGAAACAAATTTGATGTCCTTAAAAGTTAAGGATAATTGAGTAAGCTTTTGTAAAGAGTTTGTTATGTTATTATAGTAAGGACATTCTTTTGGATGGTTCGACCATTTAGAAAGAATAGTGAATGTACAAGAGTATATGTGATTTAAGGTACAGTTGGGATGAAAAGAGTGAATGGTCACTTCTGCTTCATCAAGAAATATCCGAAACAAGAATTGTAATATTGATTGATAATTAATATTGGAATAAGAAATATGATTCCTATTTCAAATGTATATTCATATAAAAAATTGATTTATATGAGAATTGCTTCTTTGAGTTCAACATATTTGACCAAAGATCTCTCCAATGTAATATAGTTATAATATATGAAATAAATAATCTATAATGAAAGAATGCTGGATCTCTAAATTTAGTACGCTATTATAGCAATGGCGGAAACAGCGGGAGCATGCCATATAGCACTGACTAATTACATCAAATTACAAAAATTATTTACGTAAAACATACCAAACATTATTTATGAAATAATGACTATTTTCCAGCATCAATTGAAAAAAATAGAAGCAATTATATTTCAATGTGAATATTATGAATGTTCGTCATGAAATAAAACTTAATGTGGTATTATTTTTTCATATCAAAATTGATGCATTAGAAAATACAGAATTATCTAAAATTATTTACAATTATTTGAAATTATAAACTACGTTGTTGTTTAGGGAAATAATTTTTATTATGTGATTATGAATCGTATGATATTAGTTTATTATATCTCAAACAATTAGAGGCTATGCACTCATCTAGTAGGAGTATCATAGAGTTGATGAAGTCTTCGGATTGATACATATTGATGTATATAATTGCAAGTCTATTAATACCAAATAATTCCACATACTTCTTTACATTCACCGATGAGTTATCTTCGACATTGACATATGTGTTTGATACACATGTAGTATGTCTATGTAAACTCATAGGGTATAAAAATGGAAGTTCATAATATGCAATAGAAATGATTCTATCGATTGTGTGAGTATAATGGAATGAGTTTCAAACATAACTAAAAATGAATAAAGATTAGATATCAATATCCACTCCTCCATTTGATGCATACTGATGTATCGATAAGGAGTGATCGAATTTTGGTGGACAAAGTATGGTGAGTGAAGTTGAGTTAGTTTCTTTCTATAAAGTCATGTACTTAAGAGTAGTACGCAAGGTTAATATTATTTCATCTAAATAATAGTTTAGAAAATCATACAAGATAAAGGTTTATAAGAAACCCCAACATATACTAGGCCAAGGAGCTGGCAGGTTGTGCGAGCGAAAGTCTGCACATAATAATTGTTCGTGAGAGATCTTATATGAATCTCCTTAAATGGAGTTTGGGAAGGACTATCATTGGATGACATGTTTATGTTTTGAGCATAAGTTTTTTAAACTAGAACTAAATCAGTTTAATATAAAAGGCAATTCATAAAGTGTTTATGAATACCTATTTGGTTGCACTAAGAAATAATTGTAGTTTCAAGAAATACCAACTTCGTGAAGGAATTTATTTGAGAAATTATTGATATTAAAATGGAATTGGATACTATCCAATGATAACGCTGATTACATGAGATGAAATGAAATTAACTAACCAAAATGAACACATCGTAGTAGAGTGTCTAGTAAGTATTCTCCCACATTGAAGAAAAACAATGAGTTTCTTATCATTGTTGAAAATACATAATCCTCGATTGTTTAAATAAACCGTAAATAGTGTCGACTCTATGATATGGTATGATGTGAAAATCCAAAATAGATTCCAAGTACATTATCAAAATATGATTTTGGTAGATGTACTTATAAAGGATATGATCCATCACCACAAAAGTTCCTTCAAGAGCAAGACTACTACAGTTGGAATATAATGAGAAAACATTGATAAGAATAACATCTCAAGTTTCAATTGTTTAAATTAGTGTAATGGATTTGGTATTCAACGTGCTCATGTTAATTCGAATTTACTCACAAAATTATCACTTAGTATGACTTATGATTGGTTCGCATGCATTGAAACAGAATATTCTAAATAATGATTTAGAGTAAGCTATTTACACATAAAAACCAAAAGTTTTGAGAAGTCAGTGGGAGCAACATTGAGTTTGTGTGTCATTAGATATGATCCAAGAAATGATAGAAAGTATCATTTTATAGGCATCGAAATTGAACAAATATTTTTATAGAAATATCAAATATTTTGACTATCCATCAAAATGCAGAGGAAGCATGTGTTCATAAGAAAGAATGTTAAAAAGTACATTGATATTTTAAACTATAAGTAAACAACACAATGTTGATTTTAATGACGCACTTATGTTAAAATCAACCTTATTTATTTTATTACACAATTTTGGATTTTAAATAATGTTTTTATAGTGAGTATAAAAGATATTGGGAATGTCCCAAATCATATGCAAAGGCGCCTTATTAAATTGTTTACTACAGAACATGTGAGATAAGTTCTTTATGCATTGGCAATAGGAATTATCGTATATATGTTATGTTGGCTACAGTATCAACATTTCTTTATGTATTGATACATGAAGCAAATATCAAATCCAAATTGATACCACTAATGGTGGTTTGGATCGTTCTCGTGTATTGACGAAATACTAGAGAATCGTTTACAGAAACTACGAACTCCGTATGAAGGAGTGTTCAGACTTAGAATTCCTATGTGATATTGAGTATAACATGTCAATATAAAATTAAAGGTAAGAAATTTTAAGTTGGAAATGTTCCAAATAGAGGAGATTGTGGATGATTCGTTGACTTGAACAGCACGACTATAAAAATAACGTATATAAAATAAATGCACAAATTTATAACTGCCGAGGGTGATTCCAAATGTTGGGAATCCCACTACACTGTTATATGATAATATTGTCACCATATAGTTCATTACAAAACTAAGAGCTCTTTGGAAGTCGAGAAACATACTTCGAATTGTTCTACGTGATAAAGGTAGTTTATCAACGACGGAGAGAGTTAATTGACAAAGTAAACGACTAAAACATAATGATATACTTGTTCACTGAGGGACTGATTCAATTGGTTTTAAGGGAACAAATTATAGAGATTGGAATAAGATTCCATAATCGACCCCAAGTGCAAGTGGGTGATTGATAGAGTTAGGTTTTCCTTAGCGGCAGTTATGTAATTTATTACATATATCTCACTTGGTAATCAATCTTGTTTGAAATAAAAGGAGTTTTTTTTTCTATTACACACTTGATACAACGTAGATATTAATTAATTAATTTATTAAAAAGTATATTTAATAGAAAAACTATTAATGGTACATTTTGTAATAGTAGTTACAAAGTGTTGTGACCGTGAGAAATTTATCACAATAAAAATAAATATATCATTTTAAAGTTCCTAGTCAAAATGCATCGAGACTAGATATCGCTATATCATTGAGACTGGAATACGCAATGCCCTCCAAACAGTGGATAATGTATTACTCATGGCTGCTAGGGGCACCTAAAGATTGCGTATTGATATTTATTGGATAACATGGAACGACCCACTTGATAGTTTTCTATTGGTTAGTATAACCTATGTCAGATAGAAAAAATCGATGTGACTGATTTACATAGTTCTCTCGACTTGTCTTCAACATGGAAGCTCCACTTTGATTATAGTCAAATTATGGCACGGTGTTCCATCGAGTGACTATAGTTGGATATGGTGAAATATTGGAAGTGAAGAACTATTCAAGAGAGGATTCATCTTCTCACTTATATGGGTTAGTATCGTGGTTAACTAAAGTCAACTCAAAGTCAAAGTCTTTGGCTAGAGCATTTCTGTTAGTAATAATTGTTATTATTGAACCATTACTGTCTCTTTGGACTATAGAGTTGAGTATGGATGATTATGGAATTTTGACCATTACTAAATTCTGTAAGTCCAAAGTGATATGGTTTTGAAGAAGAGAATTGGTGTAAATAAATGTCACAACTAGGTAAAGCTTGGGGGTTTCTTAGAGTTGCTTGGAGGTTTCATGTATAACTTTCTATGAGTTGCTTGGCGGTTTCTTGGAGGAGTTCTCTACAATGTATTTCTTTTATTTTTAGCCTTTGTTCTTTCTATGTACTGGCTTATTCTGAGAGATATTATGTACTCTGATTTTTAAGACTATGATTTTTTGTTTCATGAGACATATTGGATTTTCAAACATGTTTGTGGTAGTTTCCACAGTTTTTATCTATATTTATGTTGTGAATCTTAGTCTCTATTGGCTTTAATTATACCTACAACGCACCACGCCTTTAAATATGTCCTTTTGGGTATACTATGGGGTGTGGGGTGTTACATTTTGTATAAGAGCCTATGATTACCAGACTCCTAAAATTTTATTTTAAAATTAAAGTATTTTCCGAAATAACTTGTTTTGAAAAGTATTTTTCAGAAAAGAACTTTCTGAAATAATTTTTAAGTATAAAAGAATTTTTATAAAAGAAATCCCCTCGTTAGTCCAGTTTAATCTCCCTTTGGCTCTTTCCTAAACTATCTTTTTCTTTTCGTAGAATGGCTGATGCCTCGAACCGACTTGAGGGCACTCCAGTCCCTACCTGGTTTCGTAAGTACTTACAAGCCATGACTCCAAAGGTACACGGGCCTACGCCCAATCCTGCACCAGCAGGTGGGAATTCCATAAACCCACCTGCCACCATCAATTTCTCCAAACATTGTAAAGATTTTGCGAGTTTGGGCGGGACGACTTTTTCTGGCAAGTAGACTTTTGTAGAGGCTAGAGCTTGGCCTAGGGACACAGAGAGGATTTTTAGTCTTTTGGGACTGGATGGTCAGCAGCGAGTTCAACTAGCCGCTTGATAGATAAAGGAGGAGGTTTCTTATTGGTGGGGGTGATCGAGTTAGAGGGTAGGAATATTACTTGTGATGGATTTTGGGAGCGATTTGATAGAAAGTTTCTCTCTCAGGTGGAAGAGAGTGTTCAGTTGGATGGGTTTATTAATTTGAAGCAAGGTAGTTTGTCTGTTAATGAATACATTAATCAATTCAACGAGTTGTCGCGGTTTGGTATGGAGTTGTTGAACACACCACACAAGAAAGCAGTGAAGTTTGAAGGGATTGAATCAACCCCTTCAGGGACTATTGCTGACTCATGTACCGTTAGGAGCTACTTATGAGTCTTTGGTTGAGATGGCGCCTATGTCGGATACAGCCAAGGAGGGAGAGTTAAATCAAAAGGTTCAACAAAGAAATGGTGGGAAAATAATAAGAAGTAAAAGAAAGGTGATGGTCCTCGGAAGCAGTTTAAGAAGGGAATAAAGTGCCATAGTTGTGGGAAGGCTGGATACATGGCCAAGGATTGCTGGAAGGAGAAGATGAAGGGTAACTGCTATACTTGCGGGCAACTCGGTCATACGAGTAAAAGTTCTCCCCAGGGAGCGAGTGCACTGATTGGACAGATTCAGACGTTAGACACAGCACCTTCCAGTAGCATTCCAGATAGAGGTAGGAAGGTCATAGTTGAAGATTTGATTTCTATATTTGATTTTCCCATTCGAACTTTATTTGATTCCGGAGCATCACATTCTTTTATCTTAGTTATCTAGTAGATTGTTTGCACTTGGACTTATCATTAGTAGTAGACCCCATTATTGTTTCAAATCTAAAATGAGGATCGACACACTTATCTATGGTTTGTAGGGGTTAGAAAATCTTTATCCTAGGCGTAGAATTTGACTGCGATGCCTATGTTTTGGAATTCTTAGGGTATGGGATGAGCTTAGGGATGGATTAGCTATCCATATACAGAACTATATTAGACTGTAAGAGGAGAGTCGCTAGACTTGAGACTTGCAATGGTAGGACTATGGAGGTATCTTGCGACCTGCAAAGGTCGGTCATGTTGAGTTTTCTCAATACCCTCGATTTATCATCATCAGAATTGCATTTGGTTCCTGTCGTTGGAGATTTTGCAGACGTTTTTGAGGAGGTTAGGGGACTTCCCCCGAAGAAAGAGATTGACTTCAGGATTTATTTGACCATGAATGCCAAGCCAGTAGCATTACGTGTAAGGAACATGGCACCTATGGAGAGGAAAGAATTGAGCAAGCAGATTTGTGAGCTTTTAGAGAAGGGATTCATTAGAAGGAGCACATCGGGGTGGGGAGCACCAGTCGTGTTCGCCATTAAGGCGAATGATTTTCTCCAACTTTGCGTGGACTATAAGGAATTAAATAATCTTGCCAAGAAGAATCGATATCCAATCCCTAGGATAGATGATCCTTTTGACCAGTTGGTTGGTTCTTCGGTTTTCTCTCAGCTTGATTTAGCCATGGGATTCCATCAGCTTAGAGTTGTTGATGACAATACAGATAAGACCTCCTTTAGGACACCAGATGGGTGTTTTGAGTGGTTGGTTATGCCTCTTGAGATAACCAATGCACCAGCCAATTTCATTGATTTGATGAACCATGTCTTTAGGGTTATCCTAAATAAGTTTGTGGTAGTATTCGTGGATGATATCCTGGTATTTTCCAAGAATATGAAGGATATTGTTGTTCATTTGGAAGAAGTTGTTCGCACACTTCGTTGTCATCATTGGAGAGCTAAGTTTCTGAAGTGTCAATTTTGGAGAGGGGAAGTTTGTTTCTTGGGGCACGTAGTTTCGAAGGAAGGTTTGTTTGTTGACCCCGCTAAGGTTATTGAAATGCAAGATTGGAAGTCCCCCAAGAATGATTCTAAGGTTAGGAGCTTCCTAGGATTGGCTGACTACTATAGAAAGTTCATTAAGGACTTTGCCAAGATTTCAGCACCGCTCACACGCCATATTGAGAAGAATAAAGCTTTCGTGTGGGACATGGATTGTGAGGATTCCTTCACGAAGCTTAAGATACCCTTATTAGTGCACCAATGTTAGTTTTACCCGATGGAGCTAAGCCTTTCACTGTAGAACAGCTCTAGAAGCGGTGTTGATGCAAGAAGGGAGGGTAGTGTGTTATGGTAGTAGCCAGTTGAGGGAGCATGAGAAGAGCTAACCTACCTACAATTTGGAGTTGTCTGCCATAGTTTTTGCACTTAAGGATTGGAGGCGCTGCTTTCTTGGAAAGAAGTTTGAGCTTTTTGCCGACCACAAGTCATTAAAGTACCTATTCCCATAGAAGGACTTGAACTTGAGGCAACGAAGGTGGATGGAGTTTTTAGCCTCGTATGATTTTGAGATAGCTTATACCCTTGGAAGGGTAATGTGGTTACGGATGCATTGAGTAGAAAGAAAGCAACCCTTAGTATTTTGTTCGTAGAGTGGAGGAGCTCGGAGTTTATTTCTACCTTTGATTTTAAGCCCTCCACAGACATTACTCTTGGATTTTTGACAACATTAGAGGTGAGGCCTATCCTCATGGATCAGATTGGCTTGGGAAAGGAGTGAGGATTTGGAGCTCATGGGTATTATGGATAAGATTAGCCGAGGAGAGGTCTCGAGACATCTCCAATGCTATTCCATAGATAGCAGGGTTGGGTTAGGAGAGATGGGAGGCCTTGTGTTCCACGCGCCAGTGACTTGTTGAAAGCAGTTTTAAAGAAGGCGCACCATTCCCGTATGACTATTCATTCGGGTGGTGAAAAAATGTGTCGAGATATGAAGAGGACATTCTAATGGGGTGGCATGAAGAAGGATGCGGCGAAATTCGTAGCTAAGTGTCTCATATTCCAAAGAGTAAAAGGAGAGCAGCAGATGCCCGATGGGTTGCTTTAGCCCTCAGATGTGCCGGAGTGGAAGTGGGACAGTATTTCTATGGATTTCATTGATGATTTAACCCATTCTAGAAAGGGGAATACTAGCATTTGGGTGATTGCTGATAGTTGACCAAGAGTGCTCACTTCATCCACGTTAAGAGTAAGCTTACAGATTCATATTTGGCATCATTGTATATTCGAGAGATAGTACGTCTACACGGAGTTCCTACTTGCGTTGTTAGAGATAGAGATCTCATTTTCACTAGTGAGTTTTGGAGAAGCATACAGGAGGCGCTAGGGACGCAACTTGGGTTGAGTACGGCCTATCACCTCCAGACAGATGACCAAAGGGAGAGGGAAAATTGGATGCTTAAGGATTTGTTGTGGATGTGCATTTTGGACTTTGGAGGAACTTTCGAGGTGCATCTTCTATTGGTTGAGTTTGCATACAATAATAGTTACCAAACAAGTATATGAATGGAACCATTTGACGCTTTATATGAGAGACATTGCAAGTCCCCATCATGTTAGGTAGAGTCAACGGAGAAGTTATTACTTGGACCCGATATGGTTAGGGAGGCCTCAGAGAGGGTAGATTTGATGCGGCGAAGGATGAAGACGGCTCAAGAAAGACAGAAGTAGTATGTGGACAAGCGGAGGAGTGTCTTAGAGTTTGAGGTTGGAGACTTAGTTTTTATCGAAGTATCCCCGCTTAGGAAGGTGGTAAGATTCGGATCAAATGGAAAGTTAGTACCTAGATTTGTTGGACCATTTCCTATCATAGAGAGAGTTGGGAAGATGGCTTACCGAGTAAGGCTACCTGATAGGCTCGCAGAAGTGCACGACGTTTTCCATGTTTCCACTTGCGAAAGTGCTCACATGAAACGGCGGAGGTTGTAGAGCCTAGTCAGTTAGAGGAGGTGGAGGTAGAAAGGGATGCTTCTAATCAGTATATCCCCATGAAGATTGTTGGGAGAGACACCAAGCGACTAAGGAATAAGGAGGTTCCACTGGTAAAGGTGCAATGGGTGGATGATGTTGCAGACGCCACTTGGGAAGCAGAAGAGAAGATTCGTACTTCATATTCTCGTCTTTTTTATAGTAAGTTTTAGAATTGCTTTTTCCATCTATAGATTTGAATAGGTTCTTTCCTTTATTATCCTTTGGGAGGGTAGAACTTAGGATTTAACTATGGATGGTAGGATTTGAGGTAAACGTGTTAATAGAACATGTTATGAATGATGTATGCTAGTGTTTGCTAGTGGATGTTTATGGATGCATATAGGTGCACTAGGCAATATTATTCTTTAGGGATCGGCATAATTAGAACACTATAGCTATGCATATGGATGTGTGTGCATTTTTATTTTATTTCCATAGGTATTATAAATGGATGTTTATCACATGATTGTTGCATTTGTATGATGTTTGTAGCATTTATATAGAATTATCAGTTATCATTAGGAAATTTTTACATTCATTTGGATACTTGGCACGAACAAGATTTCATAACAGGAGGTCAACTGAATCAGTGGACCGCCTAATCTTTTGTATTAGTTAGGCTTATTAAATAGTAATTGATAAAAATAAAGGCTTATTTAAATAATTTATCTAAATTAATAAGCAAAGATTAGAGTAGGACATGTACCAAATTGCATTCCCCTAATATTTCTATGGTTACAGTGTTTCACATAATCCTGAAGTGAGAAGAGCTGCTTCCATAATCCTGAAGTGAGAAGAGCTGCTTCATATAATCTTGAAGTGAGGCGAGGGGTACGCTTATGCTTATAGTGGTAGTAAACGGTCAATCTTTGGTATTTCAAATCAAGGGTGTTTGAACAATAGGCGCAACTAGATTATTGTTTGATATGGACCAGTACCGATAGCATTTCCCGTATTTTTCTATGGACATGGTGTTTCACATAACCCTGAAGTGAGATGAGGTGCTTCACATAATCCTGAAGTGCGGCAAAGGGAATGCTTATACTGGCTAAGGTAAATAAAAAGTCAAAAGAGGGAGCAACAGGTAGCATGGGCATGGTGGCAATAATGCATGCAACTTTCATTTTGGTGCTCAGTAATCACTATGAGTTCTAAGCGCTTAGTGTATGTTTCTTTTGTAGACAGCAAAGTCTACTGTGTAGGGAAACGTTCGGTCCACAGTAGAATCTATGGAGTAGTAGGCTGATCAAAGGGTAGGATTAGGAATTCATCCTAATCAAAATAGCTATCAAGGACAAGTGCAAACAGTCAAAGCTAACCTATCTTGCTAATTAAGCAATATTTTATTCGTATTTATTTTCAGTTTCTCACTCTTCTATTTCCTTTGTTTCTTTTTTATATACTAAAACTATTGAAGAGTCTATTACTTTTACTTTGCTTAAAGATTCTAGTAATTACTATTATTTAACAGACTTTTAGCTTGACCTGCTCCTTTATTTTCCCCTTCCCACCCATAGGAAATTAGGGGCAAGGAAGGTAGACCCAGTTTCTTGGAAGACTTCTTTGGAGATCCTATCATGCATTCCTTTCTTTTATTTTCGGCTTTTAGTTCTTGTATTGTACTGGCACTGTATTAAGGGATAATTGTACTCTTATTTTTATGAGATTGAGGTTATGATTTTCATAAGACATGTATTGGCATTTTGAGACATCTTATGTATTTGATTTTGTAACTCAATCTTATAAAGTTCAATTTTTGGTAAATTATTGTTTTAATTGTTTCTGCTGTTTTTATCTATTTTGTTTTGCGAATCTTAGTCTCTGCAAGTTTTAGCTTTACCTATAACACACCACACCATTTAGTGTGTCCTTTGGGTATACTAAGGGGTGTGGGGTGTTTCACTTGGTATCAGAGCCTAAGATTACAGGATTCCTAAAAAATTATTTTAAAAAGTAAAGTATTTTTCAAAATAACTTTTTTTAAAGTATTTTTCAGAGAGCTCTTAGAGATAGTTTTCAAGTATAAAAGAGTTTTTATAAAAATCACCTCATAGTCCAGTTCAACCCTCTTTCTATTCTATGAAGCCTAAGTTTCCTTTCTCTTTGCATAGTATGGCTGATTGATTTCGTAGAGCTACGGTACTAAAGGTGCATGGGGTAGCGCCCAATACAACACTAGGTGGAAATCCGTTTAATCCACCTACACCAGCCGATTTTTCTAAACTATGCAAGGACCTCGCTAGTATAGGAGGCTGAAATTTTTTCAGGCACGGAAAATTTAGAGGAGACGCGAGCTAGGTTGTAGGATATGGAGCGAAGG
Organism: Allium cepa; assembly: GCA_030765085.1. Taxonomy (NCBI): domain Eukaryota; kingdom Viridiplantae; phylum Streptophyta; class Magnoliopsida; order Asparagales; family Amaryllidaceae; genus Allium; species Allium cepa. The sequence goes on along the minus strand of CM060939.1, from coordinate 388,548,841 downwards.
TTTAGGTGGTTAGGTTTGGAGGACCGACAACGAATTCAACCTACACATTGGTAGCTAAAGGGAGAACGTAAGTAGGTTCCTACAGGTTCTAAGAAGTCATGGTGGAAGGACAAGAAAGATAAGGACAAGAGAAAGGGGTAAGACCCTCATAAATGGATCAAGAAAAAGTGAAAAAGTTGTAGGATGGCTGGTCATTTAGCCAAGGACTGCTAGAGAGGGAAGATGAAGCGAAAGTGCTATAATTGTGGACAACCCGGTCACATTAGTAAGATTGTCCCTAGAAGACGGAGCAAGGGGCAGGTGCGCCAACAACACAGATTCAGGATTTGGAGGAAGCATCCTCTAGCAATAGACCAAATCAAGGTAGGAAAATTTGATTTCTATTTTTTATTTTCCCATTTGGACCCTTTTCAATTCTGGAGCATCACACTCTTTCATCTCAAGTTCTTTAGTAGATTGTTTGCACTTAGACATTTCTTTAGTAGTAGACCCATCCTTATTTCAAACCCCATAGGTGAATCGGCACACTTTATACGGTTTGTAGGGGTTGGAAATTTATATACTAGGCGTAAAATATGACTATGACGCCTTTGTTTTGGGATTTTCAGGGTATAGGATGATTTTGGGAATGGATTGACCATCCACATATGGAGCTATATTGGATTGCAAGAGGAGAGGCGTTAGACTAAAGACATGCATCAGTAGGACTCTCAAGATTTCTTGCGACCCACAAGGGTCAGTTATGTTGAGCTTCGTTTATTCCGTTGAATCATCATCATCGGAGTTAGATTCGGTTCCTTTCGTTGAAGATTTTCTAGACATCTTTGAGGAGGTTTGGGAAATACCCCCCTAAGAGAGATATTGACTTCAGGATTTAATTTGCTAGCCAGTAGCATTACCCGTAGGGAAAATGGCATCTAGGGAAAGGAAGGGATTGAGTAAGCAGATCTCTGAGCTTTTGAAAAAGGTTTCATAAGAAGAAACATATCAGAATAGGGAGCTTTAGTCTTCTTCGCTACCAAAGCAGGTAGTTCGCTTCAACTTTGTATTGACTATAGAGAATTGAACAAGCTCACAAAGAAGAACCATTATCCACTCCCTAAGATTGACGATCTTTTCGACTAGTTAGTTGGCTCTTCAGTATTTTCTCATCTTGGTCTACCATTGGATTTCATCAGCTTAGGGTAGTTGATGACAGCATTGCTAAAACCGTATTTAAGACACTGGATGGATTCTTTGAGTGGTTGGTTATGTCTTTGGGGATAAACAATGTCCCAGCCTATTCTATAGATTTGATGAACCATGTTTTTAGAGATGTCCTAAAATAAAGTTCATTGTTGTATTCGTGGTCGACATTTTGATGTTTTCTAAGAGGTATGGAAGATAAAGTTATTCATCTAAAGGTGGCTCTTCATGCGCGTCGTGTTCATCAGTTGAATACGGAGTTCTTGAGGTATCACTTTTGAAGTGCGTTTATTAAGGCAGAGAGAATGTCTACACACGGTAAGGATTTAAGAAATGGTTTTGTACATTTAGTATCGCACTGCGGAAATCCAAAGAGTAGTAGGCAAAGATTGGGGGATGTCTAATAAGTTCAACTGATAAGAAAAGATATGTGTAGATAATTGCAAAAAGTGTAATTGTTTCATATAAATGGATTTAACGGTAGCACCTTAGAATAAAGATGAGTATAGGAACAAAAGGCTTTAAATAAGAAAATGAGATTTCTAAGGTTTAAGAAAAGTACTCCTAAGGTAGTAAGTAGGAAAATCCACTTTATGTCTAACCCAATAAAATGAAATTATTAGCATTGAAAAGAAGAAAGGTAAATGCTGGGTTTTTTGAAATATGATAAGAAATTTAAATTGGTTTTTATATGATGTAAATTTTGCTAAAAAGGTGAAATTATTTTTAAAGAATTATAGACTGTATATAGCTCACTAGTTTCTTTGTAAGAAAACAAAGGTTTTAAATATTTTAAGTATCGGAAACGTAGGTTACAACATTTATTATTGTAATAGATGTTTTCATGAAAATAAAGGGAGCATAGACTATAACGCTACCATTATAGTAATTGACTCCCAAAGAAAATGTTTTTACATAATAGATGTGATTTATTTGTATTTATTTAAATTCATACACTAGTATTTTTAGGTTGTAGTAACGGTGTTTTACGCTACATACGTTTTAACCCAAATAAAAATGTATTTTAAAAGATAATTTCTAAGAATAGAAATAAAAGTGACTTGTGAATAAACCTATTAATTAAATAGGCATAAGAAAGTGTTTTTGGTTACGGATATATTAAAACAGTTTTGAAGATGAGTTTTTCTGAAAGAAAAAAAGTTAGATATTAGAAGATGTCAATCGTAGGAAAATAATAATTTAAACAAACTTTAATCTATTGGAATGAAAAGATAATGGTATAATTTTCTATGGAACCAATGAAAATGTTTTGTGCAAGTTATAAGGAATGCATGAAAGAGATATATAAGGTATGAGAGCACCATATTTTGTATAACCTATTTCGAAAAATATAAAATAAGTTCCTTGTAATTTCACGTAAACATGAAATCCTCTTTTAAAAGGTTCATGGAAGATTTTAGAGTTAATAATTTCTTATTTGAGAAAGTAGTTCCAACATATTAAGGTATGAGACCATAAGGTATAATAAGAAGATGTTTTGGAAATACATAAAAAGAGTTTAAAGATATTTTAAAAGAAAATGGTCTTGTGAAAACGTAAATAAGTTTTTGTAAATGAAAGACTTAATAAAAGTAGAATTTGAAAATTCAAATTTTTATAAAAAACTGATAAGGTCTTTAAAAGAAAATGAGGAATAAGTTCTGCACTTAGAATTTTAAAGTTTCCCTCTAAGTTGGGAAATAATGTTAAGTAACCGAATATTTTTGAATTTAATAGAATGTCAAAAATAACACTTTTTAAAGACAAATATTTTGGGATTTAATGTTTTAAAAATTTAAAAACCTTAATTTTTGAAATGGAACTATAAATACTATACCAAACCAAACTCTTAAAAGTGGAATAGATAGGAATCATTCCCTAATGAGCGACGGAAAAGGTGCAAAGCTATAAAGGCTTTTGGAAGTAATAATAGAGTTTCTCGTAAAGCATATAGGGCACTAGTGAGAACCTAGGAATGTTGATTCATATGAGCAGGCTAAAGAAGAACAGTAAAATGGAGTTAGTAAAATTATAAGACAGGCATGGTTGAGAATGGATATTCCTGATTTTGAAGGAACTTGGAGAAAAGCATCCTTCTTTAGTGGAATTCATGTGATAGTATTCTTCAAGCTAGCATTAGAGTGGCACCTTTCGAAGCTCTTTATGGAAAACTATGCAAGTCGCTTTCATGTCAAATAAAGTCTATAGAAGGATTGCCTTGGTTCCGGAATAGTTAAGAAGACTTCGGAGAAGATTAGTTTGATTAGAAAAAAATTCGTATCTCATATCCACATTTCTTTGATAATAAGTTTTAAAATTTTCTATTTCCATCATTTGTTTTGAATAGGTTCTTTCTTCGTTATCCTTTGGGAGGGTAGAACTTACGATTTAACCTATGGATGGTAGGATTTAACGTAACATGACTAGTGGATGCCAATGGACGTATATAGGTACACTAGGCACTATTATTCTTTAGGGATTGGCCTAATTAGGACACTAGAGCTTGTGCATATGGATGTTGTGCATTTTTATATTTCATGGTTGCTATAAATGGATGATTATCACATGTTTGTTGCATTTGAATGATGTTCATAGCACGCATATAGAATTATCAGTTATCATTAGGAATTTTTTGCATTTATTTGGATACATTGCATGAACATGATTGCATAAAAGGAGGTCAACTGAATCAGTGGACCGCCAAATCTTTTGCATTAGTTAGGGACATTAAGACTACACTAATTGCATAAGTATCGTAAATTGCATTAGAAAAATTTAAGGACGATGGATGAATGGTTAATGATTGAGTAGTTGGTTATAGAATTGGATGAAAACATTTAATACATTTTTTTATCCTTAGAGATTTCGAGGAAGAAATCTTTAAGAAGAGGAGAATGCAACAACCCGAAACTTAACCCGTAATAATTAATTCATTAATTAACTAAATAATAAATAACTTTATGGAATTGTTAGAATTAAGCCACGAGAGTGTACCATTGTGTTCGTGGTAGTTTTCTAGTCAATTTCCATATATAAAATGTCAAAATCCGAGCTAAAGTGAATGAGATATGAATCAAAGAAAATAAACAAAAAAAATAGGCCAGGTCGAATGGCCGGTCGACTTGGGCACAAAGGCGGTTGACCGGCCAATCGACCTGCCTGCCTATTTAGGCAAACAAATGAACGTTCGTTCGTTCAAATGTTGCAGACGTGTTTTGCATTCTTCAACTCGATCTGGCCCTTCCATTCACGCATTCTATGGTTCCTATTCAGCCTATAACATTGTTGCATCCTATTCCATCTCCAAATCCAACGTTTTGAGATCCACTTCTACCCCAATAAATAAGACCCTAGGCTTAACACTTTTTCTCATTCTAGATTTACTCCGCTTGGTTCATCTATTCAGGAAGGACCATAAAAGGAATAATTTTCCAAGGAGAGAATCTTTTTAATAAAAATATTTTAATACCCCCAAGTGGATCCGTGATGGTTTAAAGGGAAGAGCTAAGGACCAGAGTTGAGTGATTGTAATTATTTAGATTTTTAATTAATTTAAAATAATAGGGTTTTCAATAGTTGTAGTTTTACTACGATTTTTGGAGTAACTTTTTTAGTAATTTATTTACAGTTTTTAGAATTATTTTCAGTCTATTTCTTCTAGCTATTCTTTTCAATTAATTTCATTGTATTTCTAGCCTTTTCATTTATTTACAGTTTATTTGCAGTATTGTAGTTTATACACTGTTATTTATGGGTTATTTACATCTTCTTCTTACGCTTTATATTTCCTTCTATTTTCAGTTTTCTTTTATTCCTCCTTCTTCTTCTTCTTCGCGTATGGATTAGAATAGAATTAATGCGAAATTGGATTAAATTATAAGAAATCTGAAATAATGGAATATAAGATGTAAATTATAAAAAAATTAATATAAATGGAACTGGACTGAAATTATGCCCAATTACGAAATTAAATGGATTGAATTAAAAAGATTGACTTAGTTATAACTTAGAATTATCACTAAAAAGAATAAAAGAAGAAAGAAGCTTATTTTCACACTTAGACCTTGGGTTAAGTAGTAAGCATGATTATAACGTAAGTTATAAATTGATAAACTATAGAAACTATGGGAAACAATGGAAACTATGGTGCTTATTTTAAGACCTAGGATAAATTAATAAGTAATAATAGTAATTGAGAAACATAAAGGCTTATTTAAATAATTTATCTATGTTAATAAGCAAAGATAAGAGTAGGACCTATACCAAATAGCATTCCCCTAAAATTTCTATGGTTACGGTGTTTCACATAATCCTGAAGTGAGACAAGGTGCTTCACATAATCCTGAATTGAGGCGAGGGATATGCTTATGCTTATAGTGGTAGTAAACCGTCAATCTATGGTAGTTCAAATCAAGGAGGTTTGAATAAGGGGCACAACTAGATTATTGTTTGATAGAGACCAGTACCGACAGCATTTTCCCTATTTTTCTTTGGACACGGAGTTTCACATAACCTTGAAGTGAGACAAGGTGCTTCACATAATCTTGAAGTGAGGTGAGGGGCATGCTTATGCTGGCTTGGGTAAATAAAAGGTCAAAAGAGGGAGCAACAGGTAGCATGGGCATAGTGGTAGTAATGCGTTCGATTTCCATTTCAGTGCTCAGTAATCGCTATGAGTTCTAAGCGCTTAGTGTGTGCGTCTTTCGTAGACACCAAAGTCTACTGTGTATGGTAACATTCAGTCCAGAGTAGATTCTATGGAGTAGCAGGCCGATCAAAGGATAGGATTGTGAATTCATCCTAATCAAAGCAGCTATCAAGGACAAGTGCAAACAATCAAAACTAACATATCTTACTAATTGAGCAATAGTACATTCGTATTTATTTCCAATTTCTCTCTTTTCTATTTCCTTTGTTTCCTTTTTATATACTAGAACTATGGAAGAGTCTATTACTTTAACTTTGCTTAAATATTCTTGTAATTACTATCATTCACCAGACTTTTAGTCTAACCCACTCCTCTATTTTCTCCTTCTCTCCCCCTCCCCCAATAGGTAATTAAAGGCAAGGAAGGTAGACTGCGGCTTCTTGGAAGACTTCTTTGAAGATCCTATCATGCATTCCTTTCTTTCATTTCTAGCTTTTAGTTCTTGTATTGTAGTAGCACTGTATCGAGGGATAATTTTACTCTGATTTTATGAGACCGAGGTTATGATTTTCATAAGACATGTATTGGCCTTTTGAGATATCTTACGTATTTGGTTTTATAACTCTATCTTACGAAGTTTTATTTTTGGTAAATTATTGTTTTCGCTATTTTTATCTATTTTGTCTGGTGATTCGTAGTCTCTGAAAGTTTTTTTTTTTACCTACAAAGCACCACACCATTTAGTATGTACTTTGGGTATACTAAGGGGTGTGGGGTATTTCAAGTAGCCAGAATCCAATGTTGTTTGATTTTGTATAAATTCCAACCAGATCCAAACTCCATAAATTCATCTCCAATGCGTAGAAATCATGGATAAGATTGCAATGGTGAAACATGCCTCGATAGGCAAACAATTAAATGAAGAGGAATAGGGAAAAAGTGGAAATTAGGTTTGAGTGTGATGATGTATTTATAGAGAAATATTTATTATAATTTATTCTTTTAAATTTAACGTTGCGCGTTTCGAGCATGTATGACCACACTGCATGTCCGATTGCTATGAAACTTGTCGACGTACAACAATTCATTATTCCGGATCCAATGACACTAGTTTGGTCAAAATCCAATATAGTGATGCAAAATGATAATTTCACATGTTAATTAAAATAATTTATTAATTCTAAATTAAAAGTTTTCCATATCATTCTTATTTAAGCAAAACTTAAATAAGCTTTCGAAATCAATTTTTCATTTACATTATATCCAAGAGCTAAATACTCTATTCTGATATTCAATTATAAACCATTCAAAAATCCTAGTCATTAATTCTTCTCCCCCTCAAAAGAGTTTCACCCTCAAAATTCCATCACAAGCTACAAAAGCAACAATCACCCATTGATACTTAATAGTATTGCAATCAATGGCAACGCTAGAAACAATCACATAACAATATTATATGGTACTGCAATCACTAGCAACAAAAAATCATGGTTCATCTAGGTTCAGGAACCATCTCATCCACTAAGCATTGCCCTATGCTCAACAGCCTCGTGCATTACGCAATCGATCACCCATGCTACCAAAATAATTCGAAGAGTCATTTTCCTAAACTCTCCACGATCCAACACAAATAACATATAAATATACTAAATCTCGTATGACATACAAATATCATCCGTATGCAATATCAAATTCGATCATTAGCTCGATCACATAGACTCAACTTTCGAACTAATATATCTTAGTTGACTTCTAGTGTAGACTCAGATCCTATTCATTGATTAGAAACCTCTGTTCTCCTTACATAGCCATATACTATGATAAAAAACTTCAAGATCATATCAAAAATCTGCATCAAGTGTTCACCGTCGAGAATCGAGTGAAAAATCCTGACTCGGACCGGTGTTAATCACCTCGAAATCCATGCACTCAAATCATAGATCGAGAACTGCAAAGAAAATAAAATGATTTGCAACTTACATACTTTATTCCAATTGGTTTCTTAACTACACCAATTGCTTTATCATTTTAAATATCATTCATTTTCCATATAGTATTTCTAGTTCAATACTAAAATCATTTATGAACCATTTCATAAATTTTACTCCAAGTTATTAAATATTATATAACTTAATTTTATATTCATGTAATACTCCACTATATCCTTAGAGTATATACTAAAACATCCACTTCTTTTACTTAACAGGAATATTCAATGAATTTAAAACTTGTTTAAATTCTACTTTCTGCTAAGTTCAAGTGTTATATAAACTCATCTTTATATTTTCACAAAACACAGATTCAAATTCTTATGAAAATTTTGAAGTTTGGACTATCCAAAATCATCAAAAATTCCATTTTATTTTCACAAATGAAAATTATCACCCACATCAATTACAATGCATAGATCATCCAGTCCTAATGCGTAAGCTGTATGTGTCCATAATATAACTTAACTAAAATTTGAAGAATTAAACACCTGATCTTCATATAAATTTTGTATAACAAATCATACTTCTAGGAGTTAAATCAAAATTTACCAAACAACTCTGTAGCAAATTGTAACTATATCATCGCCCATTAAAACTTGAAAAAAAACGTCGATGATGCTGCAATCATCACCAAAATCATCTTCCAACAACAAAAGTGAATTCAATACATCCAAACCATGAATTTCGGCCTAAACCAAAATCATTTCCAAAATGGTACTAAATTCTTTATAAATATTACTAAGTACCATGATATCAATCCAATAAACCAATTCCCAAATATTTACTTCCAAATAATACTAGTATTATTTTCCAAAACCTTAGAAAACCAATTTCTAAAACACTTAGATTTAATTTTTCAAATTCTCAATTTAAATCATTTCCATATTTATATAATTCATTTTATTATATAAATATTATTTTACAAATGTATATCCTTGTTAAGATTGCAATAAACCAATCTTGTTTAACTCGTATTTTAACCCAACAATATCACCGAATGCCGTCTCTTCAAACTATGAAACTTAATTCACAGGATGTTCATTTCAATGTTCCCATAATTATTGTCTACCTAACCCATGTAGCAAAAAGGAAAACTATTCATAGGTTGTTCAAGCACAACAAATCAAATAATAAATGATAATGATCAAATATTATCAATTCCTAACAAACAAACACAACATACATAACTGCATCGTTTTATGAAAATTATTCTTTTATGCATAAAATATTATCATAGGTAAAATTATTTCATTTACCAGTTTCAAAAACAATACTATGTTGGCTTGCACTGTCCAAGTGTTTAGAGATCCCTATCAATAACGATAGCAAGTTGTATTGATCAAAACCCATAAACCACTCTACAAATCAATTAACATAGCGCAAAACATTTTAAAATAATAATAAATACGCACTCTCATATATATACTCTCAACTCGTAATAAGTCATTCCATTACCTTATCTCTCAATGAGTTATACATGCTAAAGCCAAGGTTCTCGCTTGATCTTCAGCTTGATACCATATGTAACGATCCGCCATTTCGACTCTCGGATGTCGACAATAATATATCCCTGGTATTCACGTGTCGAGCACCTAAGTACAGGAAAGACGAATTGTTAGGGTAATATAAAATGAAAAGGAAATTGAACAAGAAAGAAGAGAAAACAATATCAGGATCTGACATGGGGAACGATAATATATAATATCTTAAAAAGTCTTTACCAAAAAGAAAACGTTTATATACATACATCAACTAGAGAAAACTAACATATCATCAGCCTAGACAGGTATAACAAGCTGTTCTCATAATTGCTGATAGATGGAATCAAGTAATACAGTAGAAATAAAGTACGGTAGGAAATCATCCAGCTCCTCTCCAAGGCTCCAATGAACCACAGCTAAATCCGGACATATACTCGAGCTGACCGGAGCATTAAGAAAATAACAACCGGATCAGTCCGGTAAACTAGCGTGAGAAACTCAAATCATATAGATTTATGACATCTTAAAACTTTTCAAAATAAGGGTATCTCGTAAGACCATACCGCCACTAAACTTGAAAAGGGATTTTACCATACAATAACCAAATCATTTCTATTATAAAATCCAATGATAATATAATAATGCTTAAGGTGTGAAATATAAATAATCACATAGCTACGATGCAAATGAGTGTACGTCACAACAACAATAGGTATACAGTCACAACTGCTAAGGTACGTTTGCTAATTGTGTAGGATTTCCATGTATATCTCCTTGGATCAAATCCAACTTCGATCTACTGCCCAAGTATCAAAGATATCCTTCTGAAGTTTCATAGATCTCTTGTGAATGTACCATAGGAAAACCATAGCTAGTCTTGCTAAAACCCGATGCATCGCTTCCACATGCATGTCCTAATAAGTATCTTTAGAAATGGAGTCGCATGCACCATATAGATTTGCCAACCCTACTGCTATATCTCCTACCTTTGGTTTTTGAAATACTAATGATGACGCAACATCCAGTAGTCTAGAATATGAGTTACCACTTGAACAGATCTTCGACACAAGCTCCAACTCGAACAGATCTTGGAACAACGTATGGCTTTCCATATCTCAATAGATCATGAAATCATACATGGATTCCTTAACCGATGTCAGAATTACACATGGATTTCCATGCCTCGATGGATCTTGGAATCACACATGAATTCCCACATCCTGAATAGATCACGAACAACTACATGTGTTCGAGCATCTCCAGTGAATCTTGAATCTCCACATAGATTCCAACATCATGAACCAATCATGAACCAATCACAAACCTACTCCATAGCATAGAACATGCATATGGTTTTGGAGTGGTTGCAGTTTTAAGCCATCTCATATAAGTACACTCCCACGCTTACCGGGTGCTCCAAAAATCAATCGATCGATTTTTCGGTAATCCCAACTCCAAATCTGTAGGAAATAACAAGCATACATAAGAGCAGAGATCACCTCTATAAACTTATACGTATAGTATAGCACCACCGAAGATAACTGTACCATATAATTACAGTGTTTCTTCTAGATATTTCTAAAGTATATTTGGCCAAATCAAATAGCATAGAGAATAATCATATACGGGAAACTAATCCCTGTATGTTGTTCATAAACAAGTAACAAACAAAGCACGATCGGACAAACAAGCATGATCAAGTTATTTAAACGACATATTTTCCCCTTTTTGATTGATCTTCCTTTATTAGTTAAAAACCATTTTTATTAGTAAAACTCATTTTACTCAATAAACTCTTTTATAAATGAAACTCCATTTGTTAATTAAAAATCGCTATTTAATTAAAACATTACTATTCATTTTCAACACTTCTCAAAAGTATTTATATACCTTTCTCAACCGTATAGGTATGTTCACAAATCAATTTCAAAGGCTTAAGTCAAATGTTACTCAAATACAGTCACTACAAACCCAAAACCATTCGACTTATAATTATTTTTAAAACATTCTGTTCAAGGATTCATTTATGTTCACAAGTACAATCAAAATGGGTTAAAGGAGAATGTCATTAACACATTGCCACAACAAACCCAAAAGTAATTCATACTTGTTATTCTCTTTAAAATTCCATTATTAAGATATAAGGATTTTCCTAACACATTTAACAATATTTTAACACTTTAAAATATCATTCAAGGGTTTAAAAATAAATGTTACTAAAACATTGTTTGCAATAAATCCCAAAAACTTTACTATCACCTTATCTTTATAAAGATCTAACTATTTTCAAAAGTATAGTTAAAAGGGTTATAACAAATTTTGCATAAACATCCTTACTATAAACCCAAAATCACTTTTATACGTGCCATTTACTTTAAAATATCCATTTTAAAACTCTAAGCGCATCTCCATTTATTAAACAAGGTTATATACCTTTTTCATCAATTTACGAAACAATCCATTATAACATGTGTTATAATCTTAAAACTCCTTTTAAATTCCTTTACAAATACTAAACTTCCTTTTTCTTAAAACCTCTAAACATATTAAAATACCTTTAAAATGATAGATATTTACATATGCTAATTTATTTATAAAACAAAGATAAATAAAAAAAATATTATAACCGTTTGTAAAATATTATAATATAAAATATTTTTATTTCTTAAATAAATCTTGAGCAATTTCTTAAACCATTTATATACTAAAAATATACTTTTAAAATACTAATGCTATATTTTAAAACCTTTGTTTAAAGCACCACTTTAAAATCCTGTTTTATCATTTAAAATCATCACTTATAAATCTATAAATGCTTTTCAGAAATATATTAAAACTTGTTATTTTCCTGATAATAAGTAGGTTAATAGTACTTGTTAATCAATGCGATGAAGCATTAGGATGTCTTTCAAAGTTAACTTTAAAATCTTAGATCACAATGATTTCAAAGCGCATCCATCGTGACCTTTTCGCTTCTAACATTTTTCATTTTCCATTTCAAATTTCCCACAAATGTCCAAACCAATCCATTTATGTCAAATATACCCAAACGATTGTAGACCAACCCAATATATATACATATATATTTCCACAATATACCATAATTTATTCAGTTTAACATATGTCAAATATCAGGGATTTGAAAGCACGTTTGTAATCACTATATTGTTTCTAACAATTAGAGCGCACTATCACTTTTCACAAAGCAATATCAAACATGTAAACAAGTAGTTTGGGACATGATACGTGTTATAGATGATCCAACAGAGATTGTACTCCAAAATACTATCATCATTTGTTTTATAAAACAAGGCGGGGTCCGGGAGTGATAACTGCACTGTTCGTTATACAGTTTATATTTTCAATACAACATATGATAATATTCAATCTAATGGTGAGTAAAACTTACCCAAGCTCCAACTAACACTTTCACGTTTCTGAACAGTCCAAAATTGAAAGGCGTTCGATTTTGACTAAAATTCCCACCAGCTCCAACCTCCATGAATCCAACTACAATGCATTGATATCATCGATTCGAGCGCAACGGTGAAAACAGTGCCTCAATAGGAAGTCGTATGAACAAGATACGATTTATATAAGAATTCGGATTTTAAACTTAATTAACAAATTACTTGAATTAAAACTTAACTACCTTTTAAAATCATCTTCCCTCTTCTCATATTCACAATGTCGCATGCACACGACTTGTTCACAAAACCATCCCACGTGCATATCTTCCCGATGATACCAAGAACCGGTCAAAAATAACTAATACCGCTCGTTCCAATGCAACGCTCTCCTCGAATCTGACCTGCTCGAACCATCAAACCCAAGCCCAATTGCTCGGATTAATTTTCGGCCGTCTCTCCCTAATTCGACCTCCATGGTCACGAATTAATTCCGAACATCATTCGACCCCAAACCACCGCCAAATGCTTCTCTGGCCATTATGAACACAACGATGAACACGGTTTTTGCTCCGACACCCCATATGAATTCACAACCTAACACCCCAAATACAACAACCACCATGTTGCTTTCTCCTATACGCCACCCCACCACACTATCTCACCTCCACGTACTCACCTTCGCATGTTCTACTCAACGCAACAAGCCCCTTCAAAAATCGCTGCTCCAAACTTCAACAAGGCCAAGCCCTAATCACTACTGCAACCGGTCGAACATGATAACTCATTTCATCAGACAAAACAAAGCACACTAAAATGAAGTGTTTCCCTACACAAGGCCAGTGGATCAAATGACACACGATTTCATTTATTAAAACTCCTGAAATAATTGATTGAATGCAAGAAGTGGTGGCAGTGGCAAATATTTAAAATGAAGAGGAAGAGGGAAAAGGTGAAAATTTGGCTTTTGAGTATGATAATGTACTTATAGAGAAATATTTATTAATTTATTCTTTTAAATTTAACGTTGCATATTTCGAGCACGCACGACCACGTAGCACGTTCGATTGTCATGAGACTCGTCGGCGTACAACAATTCATTATTGCGGATTTAATGGCACTAGTTTCATCAAAATTCAAGATTGTGCCAGAGAATGATAATTTCACATGTTAATTAAAATGAAATATTATTAAAAAAATTAATCACTTTTAGTTCCAAATTAAAGAAATTCCATATCATTCTTCTTTCAACAAAATTTAAATAAGCTATCGAAATCATTTTTTAGTCATATTAAATCCAACATTTAAATATTCAAATAACTCCAATATTTAATCATAAACCGTTGAAAAATTCGGGTCATTATACCAAAGGTTGTCCCTGATTGAAAAGGCCTAAATTTGAGTTGGGCCTTGGGCTAATTTTCAAAATTGTTTGAGAAATAAAATACATTATTTAGAATTTGAAAGTTAAATCTAAAATAAGATATAAATATGTTAAAATAGCTATAATATAATAAATTTTTTAGAGTGTTTGAAAATAAATTTTAATTTCAAAATTTTAAAATTTATTAATAAGATTCATAAAATAAATTAATTAAATAAGTTACTTAATTAATAAATGTATGCATGTATTATAAATTATGATATATGTTATGTTGTTTTAAAATGTTTAAAATAAAATAAGTACACAAGTATGCGTATGAATTGAATTTTGAAATTAATAAAATTTAATTAAAATTGTTTAGTTAAAATTTAATTGATTATATAAATTAATTAAAGGTAAGTTAATTAATTAAATTAATACACATATATATAAGGTATATGTGTAATACTATAAAGGTTATGGTATGTAATAAATTTTTAATATAAATGCTATTTTAAAATAATACAAAATTAATTAAAATTTAATTAATATAATATTATTCATAAGACTATTGTATAAGTCAAATGAAATATAAAAGTTATATAATAATGAAGGTGATCTAATATGAATGTATAAACTAAATGTGGAACATTAAAGAAATCCTAAATAGAATTAATGGATAAATACATACGTATTGTATGTATACCGTGATTTCAGATACGTTTGGCACTTGAATCACAAGGGCATTTCATAAGAAATACATTATTCCTTTAGTCGATATCACTCCATATAATATATATTGAATATTATGAATCTTCAATATAATGTCATCCTCTACCACGTATATATTAATAAATTACTTGCATACTCCTTAATTATTGAGCAAACTCAAGCTATGGATGTTATGTGTAGTATTATTAATATATTAATAGATGAGGTAAGATTACGATATGCATTTGTTGAGCAAACTAAAAATATATATAATACACTTAGGCCGTCACGATATGGTAGGTATGAGCGAATAATCTCTTTTGGTTTGTTGAGAAAACTTAAGGTCGAAATGAAATTAAGACAAGGAATCATGGGCTTGTAGTTGTATGTGATACAATCAATAAGGAGTTATCTATCGTCCATGGAGCTACGATTTGTTGAGCAAACTCAAGGTCATAATTCCAAGACGGAGGAGTCCTAACACCCATCAGTGAAGTCATAAGACTTCTTTGTTTCGCTTAGGGTTTGGTGAAGAATAAAAGACTAGTGGGAGTCTCATTACAAAATTAAAATGGTAAATTTTAACCTTTCTAATATTGTAAGAACGTATGTTATGTAATGTTAATAATAATATACATTGATAAATTTGTGCATTTAAAATGATTGATAAAACGTTTATCAATTAAGATATGCAATTAAACTGAATTGAAAATTGACAAATAGAAATATAAAATATACTTACTAATAAATTATTATTACGTGTTAATGTTTCCATACTCATGCAAGTGCCTAATTTTACAACTACTTAATACATTCATAAGTTGGTCACTTACGTGTTTGTTTGGTCTAGATCCTGTATTGCACTATGAGTTTCGAACTCTAAAAGTAATATGAGACTATAGATATTTGATCCACATACTATTGCATATTTAATGTTATACGAGGAAGGGTCAAAGTTTGTAATGCATGATATTTTAAAGAAATTAGTTTACCTGAAAAACCGAATTAACTATAGTGTGAGATTGAGCATTCAATTTATTTAATTATAAAAGGAATGTATCGTGCTAAATTTAACATAAGACCGAAACTACAATATAAACCTAATAACTCGATCGCTGAAATGTCATTTTTGATTGGTTTACGCGAAGTGCAACATATTTGATGCCTTTTAATGTTAAAGATAACGAATGTGCTTTACAGTAAGCTATTTTCGCATAATAACCAAAAAGTCTCGAGATGTCGGTGGGAGTGACATTGAGTATGTGAATCTTTGGATATAACCAAAAAATGATAGAAAGTATCATTTTATAAGCATCGGATTGAACAAATATTTTGATAGAAATATCAAATAGCTTGATTATCCATCAAAATGCAAAGGAAGCATATGTTCATAAGAATAAATGTTAAAATGTACATTGATATTTCTAAACAATAAGTAAATTACACGTTGTTGATTTTAACGATATACTTGTGTTAAAATCAACTGTAGTTTTTTTAATACTCAACTTCAGATTGTAAATGATGTCTTTTATAGTGAGTATAAAAGATATTGGGAATGTCCCCGGATCGATATACAGATACATTTTATTAAATTGTTTAGCATAGAACATGTGAGATGAGTTTCTTATGCATCTATAGTAGGAATCATCATGCATGTTATGTTGTCTATGATATCGTGATTTTCTTATGTATTCAATACAACAAGCAAACATCAAATCCAAATTGATATCACTAATGGTAATCTGGAGCGTCCTCGTGTATTTGCTAAATACTAGAGAATTGTTTACAAAAACAATGAACTCCTTATGAAGGAGCGTTTGGACTCAAAATTCCTAAGTGATATTGAGTTTAACATGTCAATAATAAATTCATGATAAAAATCTTTAAGTTCGAAATATTCTAAATAGAAGAGAGTGTGGTTGATTCATCGACTTGAATGGCACGACAATAAAAGTAATGTATATAAATAATAAATGCACAAATTTATAATTGAGCTGAGGATGATTTCAAATTTTGAGAATCCCACAACATTGTTATATGATAACAATGTAGCTATATAGTTCATAACATAACTAAGAGCTCATTGGAAATCGAGATACATACTTAGAATTACTCTACATGTAAAGGTAGTTTATCAACGACGGAGAGAGTTAATTGACAAAATAGATGATTAAAACATAATAGTACCCATTCACTAAGGGACTGACCCAATTTGTTTTAAGGAAACCAATTAGAGAAGTTAGAATAAGATTCTTTAATAGACCTTGAGTGCAAGTGGAAGATTGATAGACTTAAGGGTATGCCTTATAGCAATTATGTAATTTTTTACATATATCTAACTTGGCAATCGATCTAGTTTGAAATAGAAGTTGTTTTTCTTTCTATTATATACTTGATATAATGTGTTATATTAATTAATTAATTTAATTAAAAGTATATTTAATAGAAATTCCATAAATGGTACATTTTTTAATAGCAGCTACAAATGGTTGTAGCCGTGAGTAATTTATCGCAATGAAAATAAATATATCATTTTAAAGTTCCTAGTCAAGATGCATCGAAACTAGATATCAATGTGTTGAAGAGACTAGAGTACGTAACGCTCTCCAAACATCAGGAGGTGTATTACTCATGACTGCTAGGGGCACCTAGAGGATATGTACTGATAATTATTGGATAACTATGGAACGATCCACTCGATAGTTTTCTGTTGGTTAATCTATGTAACGATCCACCTTTTTGGACGGTTTAAATCAATATCAAACCATACAAGTCAACTAAAACCATTCAAAAGGGAGGATTGTTAATATGGAAAATAAGAAAATAAGAGAAAAGAACAGAAGAACAAAACACAGAATCTCAAAGCAGAATGACAAAATATAATAGTTAAATAAACAGTTCATGAAGCTATTTTAAAAATAACATTAGATTACGCTTTTAAAATATAACAGAGTTATACATACAACAGGAATAATAAGATAATGCAGCGGAACAACATGATACAGTGGGATAAAATAATAATATAATACTAAACTCCATCTTTGTCCTCCAGAATATGTCTTCAACACTGAAAAGCTCAGGCTGACCCGAGCGTAATGAAAAGATAGAACACTTGAGTTAGAATTAAAAGATCTTATGTAAGTTAAATCAAATAAGCAAATATGAGTGTAATGGCTTTAGAGATGTTTACGAGATTTTAGATTTCCTATCCAGTGCCATAACGTACGCGCAATAACTTAAGGGATGTTCGAGATTCCATCTCTTAAGGATCTGTTAAACTATCTACATATATAATACAATACACTACTATAATATGTCTATAGTAAAGTAAAGTATCAGAATAGCGTTAAGGTGTTACCCATAACCAGCTTAGCACAATTTATATAAGCATCATAGTCTACATGGTACCGTAATTCCTCCGTAAACTGGGGGCTTATCAGAGGGCACTCCATAGTGTATGACACAAACTAATATCGCAGTGGGCTTGATTAGGATAAATATGACAAGGCACACGAGACAATGCCCAGGGTAGGATACTACCGTTTTGTAGAACCAGGCTAGTGGTAATGCATAGCAGCTACTACCGCCTACCTTGAGACACACTCTCATAAAAAAAAATTGAGGGGTGGCCACTAATCAATCACAAAGTAACAGATATGATGTTGAAAAATGTGCCCGATAGGAGGAGTGACCCCACTTGCCTCGGTATAGCTCATGTTTTAATCATTTTAATTATGATAAGAAAGTCAAGGCTATCCATCATCATTTTCTTACTTCATTCCAGTAGTGTTCGCCAAACCGTCCTACTTCATTTTGGATTCTCAACCACGTGCACAGTTGTTAAAGTGGTTTTCGGTATTGACAGAGAGTATGACAATATCCAATCTTGGTGTCTTTAACAACCAAATGCTTATTTCACAACCGTTGGTTCTTTTACATTTCCAAAACCGATTCATATTTGATATCAAAATATTATATTCAATTGAAAATATTCCTCATTTCAAAACCATCATATTTACTCAAAATTTATCTTCATAAGAAAATATCATTTCAAATTCCAACATAGGTTATAACATCATTTAATCACATTCGCCTTTAACTCAAGGATTTAAATATAAACAATTCAACCTTGCATAGTTTAAATTTTTAGAAAATAGTTTGGATAGTTGTCAATAGCTTAAAATGGTTTAAAATAGTTAAATAGTTTAATAGTTTAAATAGTTTAAAGAATTCAAAATAGTTTAAAATATTTTAATAGTTTTAATAGTTTAAAAAAGTTTCAAATAGTTTTAATAGTTTTAATAGTTTAAAATAGTTTTAATAGTGTACTAGTTTTAATAATTTAAAATGGTTTTAATAGTTTAAGGATTTTAAAACGGTTAAAAATAGTTTTATATAAAATGGGTTGAGAATTGGAAATGGTTTATAATAGTTTGTGAATCTTAATAATATGAATTTTAAAATAATAGACTTTAAAAAAGTTTATGTTAAAATAATTTATTTTGAAAATAATATCAAATCAAACTGCCTCTTCCATTTCAACAAATTTGGACCATATCCAGATTTCAAATCAACAAAACTAAATTTTTTAACCTTTCAATTCAAATGACTCGATTTCAATTTAGTTCCAAATCAATGTGATTTCAATTTCAATCGAAATAACTTCAATTTCCAAAACATTCATTTTTAACTTCAATTTCGATTTAACAATTCAAATCAATGATTTAAATTCAATTCCATTCTTATTTTAAACCATTTCAATTCATATCAATTTCAAGCCCAATTTCAATTTACTTATTTAGACCACTTAAATCAAATTTAACTTCATTGTTAAATTTTAAATTCCACATCTTCAAAATAATTCAAATTCCAAATTAAAGTCATATATCGATTTTAACTTTACATTCCCAATTTAATTCTTAAACAATTTATTTTTAATCATTTCAATTTCAACTTTCAACGATTGAATTAGAAAAATAATTAAATTCCTATAAACCTATAATTTATATCCTTTAAAACAATAACATTTAATAAAAATCCAAATTCATGATTTTAAACCATTTAATTTAACCAATTTGATGTCTGTATATAATTTTCTATCCTATGGCCAAGTGATATGGATATATATCATTTCAACCTGTAATAAATTTAAATTTCAGAATATATAACATATCAACACGTATCATGAATCATAATTTTCCAAATCCGTAAAATCATCCGGGTTTATCATTTCAACACATAACGATTTTTCCTAATCCATAGGATCATTCTGGTATGTATCGTTTTAACCCATAGTGATTCTCCTAGCAACAACTAAGGGAACTTGCAGTGTGATAACAACATATAAAATAAACATAACATCAAATCATCCAAAATGTCAACAATTAAGCATCCATCACAGTCATCAATCAAATCAACCAATAATTCACAACTATTAACTTGTTATCATTATCAGGTATTTAACTAAAAAATTAAATTCAATATTAATTTAAATGGCAATTTAATTCAATATAAATTCAAATTAAATTTAAACGACGGTCTAAAATACCAAACAACAATCGATAAATTTCTAATCATATCATAAATTTAGTTTAACTAACATAATATGATTTAGTATTCGTGATTAGGTTAAATCACTCACCTTTGATTTTTACTCGATTTAAAATCCAATTAAAGCCCAAAAATCCAACAGTCTTAAAATGCAGCCAAACCAATTTCTTATTGTCCAGAATTTCGATACAAGTGCAATAGAGAAAACCGCGTTCAAAACCGAGCTCGTATGAAAACACTATGGATTGTAGAATTTTTGAAAACAAAAATAAAATAAAATAAAGCCAGGGGTAATATCGAAATTATCCAACTCCCTCAACCCTGAAGACGTCGCTCGAAGCCGAACATACACACATCGCCTCCTCCACGTTGATGCCGCACCGCCCACAGCCCACTGTGGCTATGCCAACCATCACCAATCGGACCGCCCCCACATGCTCCATGCTCTGCGATCACCCGTGACTCTCCACGTTATCGATCGCGTCCCAAAATCGAGCAGACGCCGCCTATAATTCAAACCCTAATCGGAATTTTTCCACTGATCTGACCATCGAAAAGCAAACTAACTACTCAAAGGAAGTCCTCATGCGATTCTCCATAAGTCTGCACCCTTGGAACGATGCCTCTCCATCGTTCATCAACCACGAAAACAGATGGCCGAGAATATTTCATCAAATTCTCGCCAACAAAAACTCAGTTGCAAAATGAACAGTAGATGTTGATTACGCTCATCGAGAGCTTTCCAACGATATATAATTCGACAGGTTTTGAGGAGTCCGTATTTCTGATTTGATTTTGAATTGAAATTTGGGTTCTCGGAATTGACAGCCATTGGAGAAGGAATAAATAATTGAATAGACAGGTAGAATTATACGTATAGGAATTGAAAATAAAAGAAGCTGCCAGGGTTTATAATAGACAATATATAGGCAGAGATAGATAAGAACGAATGAACAGATCTATTTGGGTCGAAAATATAACAACAACCCGAAAAGCCCGTTTCGTTTCCAAAACGAAAGTAGGTCATCTATATATCAAAATATATGTTTTCAATATTTCTAAACTCAATAGAACTAGTTTCAAACCAAATTTCATTATATATAGAAATTAGCTTTTAAAATCAAATTATATTCATTTAAAATTCTTTAATCGATTTCTACCTGTTTCGTGCTTGCACGATCAAATAGTAAGTCTGATCGCTATGAAACTTGAAATCTTGTAATAGTTCACTATCGCGGATCTGATGAAACTAGTTCTGTTGAAATCCAAGACAATGGAAAAAATGGCTAATTTTCAGGTTAATTAAATAAATTATTATTTAGTTGATTTAATCACTTTTAAATTCAAATTTAAAAGTTAACAATTTATCATTCTTGATTATATAGAAATTAATAATCTGTCAAAATAAATTTTTTGTGTTAAATTCACTATAAAAATATTTCACTAAACTTAGCGTTCAATTACATTGTAATAAAATCTTAGTTAATTATATTTTAAATTCAAATAAATTCTTTTATTTTGATTTCCACTTTTATTATATAATTAACTATTACCTTATGAATATAATTAACATTAGTATATACCTTATTACATTCAAATTCTACAGTTATCATAAAAACTCATATTAACTAGAATATTTCAATTTCATCAATTCCATTAATTACCAAATTAATTCCTTATTTACAATTATAGCCAAACAAACTTTACCAAATTTCAATTGGTTGACATTACATTAAAATAATTATCAATAACGTTCAAACAAAAAAATTAAATTATATTCTAATTATTTTATCATTAATAAATCAAAAAATTTAATTTATCACAATATTAAATTTCAAAATATTATTATTTTAATAGTTTTAATTATCAAAATTTATGGGTCGTTATATTATAACTAACGTCAAACTAAAAATATCGATGTGACTGATTTTACATAGTTCTCTCGACTTGAGTATACTATGGATCTTCAATATGAAAGCTCCGCTTTAACTATAGTCAAACCATTGCGTGGTGTTCCATCGAGTGACTGTAGTTGAGTAGAAGTATTGGAAGTAAAGCACTCTTCAAGAGAGGATTTGTCTTCTAAGTTATATGGGGTTAGTATCACGGTCAACTCTAGTCAAGTCAAAGTCAAAGTATCTGGCCAGAGCGTTTCAGTTAATAATAATTGTTATTATTGAACCAAGGATTTTGTGTTTGGACTATAAAGTTGAATATGTATGATATTGGAATTTTAACCTTTATCAAATTCCGTAAGTCCGGAATGATAATTTTAACGAAGATAATTGGTGTAAATAAATGTCACAACCGCGTGACGCTTTACTAAGTGAAATTGGATTTTACTAAACTAAGTAAGCGATAAATTTGACCAAAATTTCACGTCGCCTGTTAGCACCAAAATTGGTCACTAACACCCTAGAGAAAGATTGTGTAGAGAGATTAATGAAGATAGTAAATTAAAACAGAAGACGGTATGTAAATCTAAACGCGGAGAACAAGAACACCAAATTTATAGTGGTTCAGCGTAACTGCCTACGTCCACTTTGAAGTTGATTTCTATTTCTTTCCTTGATAGTTGATTGCAGATACAATATGTTTCCAATTACTTGAATAAAAGTTTGAATGAAAAATAGGAGAGTATAAAAAATGGCAGAGTCTCCCCAGCGTTCCAGAAAAAAGGTCTCTTTCACTGTGCCTCTGCCTCTCTATTTATAGATGAAGGTGGGTTGGACTTCCCTGGTGGGCCTGGTAGCTGAATACCTCAGCCCAAATGGAGTGGTTTCTGTGTGTCGACCCATAGATGCCGAACAGGGCATGAATGCCGAACAGTACTGGAAGTCGAACCAGAGTGTCGTGCCGACCGACTAAATGCCGAACCACCATCTTCATACCGAACGAAGTGAGATGCCGAGTGGCGAGTGTATTCCGAGCTATGATTGAAGTTGATTGAGATTGGTTGAATGCCGAACACTTCTGACAGCCGAATGACCTCGGGATGCCGAACACCTCTGGGTGCCGAATGATCTTCGAATGTCGGACGTCCAGAGATGCCGAACGTCCTTCATGCCAAGCGAGTCCTCCTTGCCGAACGTCCAGAGATGCCGAATGTCCTTGCCTGCCGAGCGTCATTTGGTACCGAACGCTCATGGATGCCGAACGTACCTTGTATGCCGAACGTTCACGGATGCCGAACGTTCCTGGTATGCCGAATGCTTCTGGATGCCGAGCACTCGTTCATGCCGAGCGTTCTCCTGATACCGAATGACCCTGACTGCCGAACACTTCCTAATGCTGAGTACCCACGAATGCTATTCGAACCATTTGTGCCGAGCGTTCAAGATGTCGAACGGTTTGTAGATGCCGAGTACCTAGTTGCCTGGTCAAATCTCCAGGAAACACTTGCCCCCCAAAGTGTATTGCGTGACCGAACGTGATGCACTTTGAATTACGTGTCCTCTGTGCTCCTTTTCGATCCTTGGTTTACTTCTCTCTATGGTATGATGGTGCGTGCCGAACAGAACAGCTGAAGCCGAACGCTCCATGTATGCCGAACGGCTCTGAATGCCGAAGCCGAACGATAACGCTTTGACCGGTTCTACCAATTATAGCCTCTTTGACTTCCCTTCTTCTCCTATAAAAGTCGGCATCTTCCTCCTTCTTCTCTTTTCACCATTTTACCTCCGCTACCCTGTTTTCGCGAATCTCGTCAAACTCTAAGAATCTTATTACCCCTCTTTCCTCGAACATCACACCCTGCATCACCCCTTTCCCGAGTCACTCGGAACTAATCGACGCCGTGCCTTTAATTCTAGAATTATCCCGACCTTCAATCTATTTGCTAGGTATCCTTCTGTTTAACTGCTTTTGAACTCGTAACTTAGGTCCGTGGCCCATGGGTATTTCGTGGATGAAAGGTTCAAACTGTTATTAGGAGGTCTTGTAGGGCTAGATGATGTGGTGGAAGGAGAAGTGGCCAGAGATGAGCACGCGAGGGAGTCGATGGGAGATATATTGTGGTTCGGCATGGCTCTCTTGTGCCGCGTGAGTTTGGAGGGAAAAAATAGGAGAGGTGTAGGAATTGGCTATCATGCCGAACAATATGGTTCGGCATGACTCGCCGAACGATTTGGCCTCGTTGTTCGGTATGAATGGAGGGAGAAAAGAGAAATGAAGCTGTTGTTAAGGATGGAGTGCCGAGCGTTATACTGGCCGAATGGGACTTAGGCCGGACGATACTTAGTCCGAACGAGATTTAGGCCGAACAATGCTTTGGTCGAATGATACCTAAGCCGAACAATGTCTTGGCCGAATGTAACCTAGGCCGAACAATGTCTTAGCCGATCGTGACCTAAGCCGAACAATTTTTTGACCGAGCGATATGAACGTTGAACCATATTTAGGCCGGACAATACTTAGGCCGAACAATCATGAATACCGATCCATACTCTAGCCGAACCAGTACTTAGGCCAAACACTTATTCACCCTGCCTAATCATATAACAAAACAAGGACAAGGACCCTAGCATACTAGCATATCGAACTGATCTGAACTGATAACTTACTAGTTCCAATTACTCATAAGCCTGAACTGAAGTCGATAAAAACAGATAAATGCTTTTGACATACAATGTCGATGTCCGAGTCCAAAATTGAAAACATCGCAAGGCTGGTTTTTGGAGACGGTCGGCGATGACGGTCTTCGAGAATGACGGTCCAAAGTTCAAACTTTATACCATCAACTATGTGACTTATAATTTATCAACGTTTATATTTAAATGATTGCACTAGATCACACATCGTACAGGGGGGGAAATTTATATTGTTAAGTCTAACGCGGATTATTTTTCGAGTATAGTTCAAACAGGTGCTCTGTCAAATTCAACATTTATTGGAAATGTCTAGGAGATCTAGCTCCGCCACGATTTCAGATAGACCGGGACTGTCCTCCCGATAAGAAGTCGCAGATATTTCAAATCCATCAACCTACCCTGCACATAATTTAGCTCCCGGCGCTTTGGAGGCAGCAATTCTCTTGGATAACCCTGTTGATTCACAGGCTTCGAAGGTCAATGAAGTTGCGCTCCGGTGAATATGCTCTATCCATGGAATCCCTTTCGACGACATGTTGGTTCCCTCGGGGCATGATCGTCCACACCTGCCCCCGGTTGGATACACAGCGTGTAATAAATTCATGTGCTGGGTTGGCAGCGTGCCACCGTTCAATTTATTTCTTCGGGATGTGCTGCAATACATTGACATTGCCCCGTTGCAACTACACCCGAATGGCCATGCATTTATTTACGGTACCTACCTCCTTTTCATGACCGTCCTCTCTAGGACCCTAACTCCGGACGACATTAGATACATATATATGCTTAAGAAGTGGAGGGATAGTCCATGTTTCGTGTTCCTCGAGCCGCACCACAAATGCCAGATTTTAACCCGGGCGTGAAGCAAATTTTCTCTGTACAAACAGGAATGGTTCTATGTGCGTTGCCCTTCAGGTTTCGCGAGGAGATGGGTTGAAGGAAGTAAGTCTTCTCTCCGGATCGATGTTTGTCGGGGCTATGCCTTTTCTAACTCTTGTTTCATCTTTTTAGGTATCAACCCGCGTCCTGATGGCCACAGATACTCTTAAGCCGTCGAAGCCATCAGAGCTCTTCCTGCCGAGGAACGGGACATCCGAACTCTCATTTCAAATGAGTCACTATTGAGGTTCGGACTGTTAGCAGTAGGTCGTCGGATAAGCCTTCCTGAAGGCGTCTCCATACCCAGGCCCGCATCCGGTAAAGGGAAAACATTAGCCGAGTCGTCGGCACGTCATACTCCTGACGCACTAGGAGAGGGGGAAACTCACGGGAATGAAACACCCGAAGCACAAGGTGAGAACTTGGGTCCCACTCAGGATCCGATAGTCGAAGTGCACGACATCGAAACGTCATCTTCCTCCTCAAAGAGGAAAAAGGGATTGACGTACAAGATTAAGAAGGAGAAGGTTGGCGGAACTTCAAAATTTACGCTCATTCCAACGGAGAAACAGGCTTCTTCACAGCACGTAGAAAGTTCTTTAAGGAGCCTATCGAAGCTCTCCATTCCCGATGATTTACTCAATTACGACTTTGACGATCCGGAGGCATTTAAGATTCATTCGCCCGTTAGAGGCGACGCGGGCGCTCTAGTCCAAAGTCAGGGAGAAATAACTCCCATTAGTAAAGCAACTGGTTCGTCGGGGGAAAACATTACGACACACACAAACATTTGCACTTCGATTTGCACTTAGATTTTCGTCGTCGCGCTACTCTTTGCTAATTCATTGTTGTTTAAATTCTGTGCAGGTGACATGAGTTGTTCACATGGATTCGATCGCCTTCGTAGTTCGTCTATCTTTTATCAACCTGAATGGGACTTGGGTTCTGGGAAACGTCGAGACAGGGATGATGATGGCGTAGAGATTATCATTCCCGGGACTCGTCATCTCGAAAGAAAACTTACTATCAGCCGAAATACCACCAGGATACCTCTTTTCACCCACAGTAAAGTAGGCCATAAGGGGTCGCAATCTGATGTCCCCCGGGACCAACACTCCGACTCCTTTTCCACTCGACAGTCCCGAGATCCTCACAGGAGGGCTGCAATTTCAAAGCCGTCTCCTCCTGCTCCTGCAACAGAACCAACCGTGTCGGAAAGGCTGGCCGAGCTTAAAGATAAATTTCCAAAAATCTGCTTCGATGGCCTGAAATTCCTCCCGGCGATTCATCCTATTCCCGGACACGTTAAGTAGAGCGCCATCGCCTGTACCAACGACGTCTATGTTCAATATGACGCGTTTGTTCATTTGGCTGAAAAAATTTCTGAAGTCTCCATGGACCGCCAACACGAGATCGACCGCCTGAAGCTTGAGGCTATCAACGACAAAGATATCATTAAGGCTCAGGACGAAGAGATTGCGACTTATAGATCTCAGCTTAAGGCCGTCCGACAGAGTGCTCAAGATACTACCGAAGCTGTGACTCGTCCGGAATCGACACATAAAAAAGAGATCGACGAGGCAGTACAACGCTGCGGGGCCTTAGCACTAGAGAAGGACTTAGTACAAAAAGAGAGGGATGCATTCAGCCTCCGAGCCAAGGAACTTGAGGAGCAGCTCCGCAGAGAGAAAGAAGAGAAAACGGCTGCCCAAGAAGAGTCATAACGATACTGTGACGAAATCGTTGCTACTCGATTCTTAAAAGAAAAACTTAAGGCCGAGCTTTCCAAAGTTGAGGCGATAAGGAGTGAAGCCCATGAAGAGGGCAAGAAGATAGCGTTTGCGGACATTGACTCCCGTCTTGAGGCAGCTAGAGAAGAAGGTAGGGAAGAGGTCAAGAGCATGTTTGACCCGCTAATCGCTGAATTCAATGCCCACGTCCTCATGCATCGAGACTTGACATTTTTTTGGGCGACGGCTATCTTGAATCTTTAGCCGAGGCTTGGGAGGCCTTGATAGAAATCAGGAGGGCCGAGCACGGTACCGAAGGGATTGATGAGGGGGCCTTGATAAAAGAATTCCTCAAGGGAAATGAGCATTTGGATTTGTCAGCAGCTAAAGCAATATATTGCAAAGGCTCCCCCTCAAAGAAAGGGAAAGAAGTGATTACCGGTCCATCAAGGGTCGTGCCTCCCGCTCATGTGCCTACTCAATCGTCCGATCGGCCGATACTCGATCCATTTGAGTAGCGTATCGGTTATAATCCAGAGGAACCCAGCCTTGGTGTCCATATTATATCTCCCATTCTGGAGGGTGAGACCCCCTTGACGGTTGAGAGCCTGCCGGAACCTGGTAGATAACCCTTCACTTCTAGATTTCAAAAGTCATCATTCTTTATGAAGGACTATTGTATTCTAATGCTTGCTTTTCATGATTTTGTGCAGGCCGTTCTGATCCCGAGCCTACTTCGAGGAGTGATGTCGCTAAGGTAGTGGAGGAGAGAACAAGTGAGGCTACTCACGCGGGGGAGGCTCCTGGTCCGGATGCTTAGGTGATCGGAGCGCTGGATGAGGACAAATCTGAGACTTCTTCTCCCATCGATGGGAGTTATGACGTAGAAATTGCAGACGCCTTCGAACATACAACTGAGCTGAGCATGAAGGAGCAGCTCGAGAAAAAGAAGGAGAAGACGGTCAAAATCAAAGTTGAGCCTCGAATTGTGGACCTAGACGGTCCTTTGAACAAGCCGTTGAAGGTCATCCTTTCTGGCGGGTCCAAGCCCATGGAGGTTCCCCGTACTTCTTTAGTTGCTACCCCTCCATCAAAGAAGGGTACCAAGGGTAAATGCGCAGGAGAGGAGCCGTCTGAGAAGACAACGGTGGAGAAGAAGTCGAAGAAGCATAAGAAGTAATCATTACTCTCGTTCAACGAGAGTTAGTTTACGTTATGTAATTATTTTCATCTACTTCCGTAGTTCTTGTAAATAGATTGTCGACTCCGAACTTTGGGGGTTCTATAGTAGAAACTTATTTTTAAATAAAGTTTTATTCCTTTTTCTGTTTTACAAAAGACTCTTATCGTTCAGTTTTCTTTGTGATTGTGATTTAAATCCAAGCTGTTATGAGTAACATGGACTTCTCGGGTTATCTTTATATAGCTCAAAAATTCTTTGGGAGTTGTTCATTTTTCACCCCGGGCTTCAAGCACTTAGAATATTTTTTAGTCTGTACATCGGGGACCTGATAACTTCAAGTTATTAGTGTCCTTGGTCATCCTCATGGAACTTAGGGATTTGAATTACTTATGTTCGAATCCGCACTCTGAGGACTTAAAGTACTCCAATCCGCACTCCGGGGACTTGGAGATTTCGAGTTGTTTATACTCGAGTCCATGCTCTAGGGACTTAGAGTGCTCCAGTCCGCACTCTAGGGACTTGGAGATTTTGAGTCATTTGTACTCGAGTCCACGCTTTGAGGATTTAGACTACTCCAGTCCGCACACCAGGGACTTAGAGATTTTGAATTGTTTATACTCGATTCCACACTCTGGGGACTTAGAGTACTCCAGTCCGCACTCCGGGGACTGGGAGATTTTGAGTCATTTATACTCGAGTCCACGCTCTGGGGACTTAGAGTACTCCAGTCCGCGCTCTGGGGACTTGGAGATTTTGAGTCGTTTATACTCTAGTCCATGCTCTAGGGACTTAGAGTAATCCAGTCCGCACTTCGGGGACTTGGAGATTTTGAGTCGTTTATACTCGAGTCCACGCTCTGGGGACTTAGAGTACTCCAATCCGCACTCCGGAGACTTGGAGAATTTGAGTCGTTTATACTCGAGTCCACGCTCTGGGGACTTAGAGTACTCCAGTCCGCACTCCGGGGACTTGGAGAATTTGAGTCGTTTATACTCGAGTCCACGCTCAGGGGACTTAGAGTACTCCAGTCCGCACTCCGGGGACTTAGAGATTTTGAGTCGTTTATACTCGAGTCCACACGCTGGGGACTTAGAGTACTCCAGTCCGCACTCCGGGGACTTGGAGATTTTGAGTCGTTTATACTCAAGTCCATGCTCTAGGGACTTAGAGTACTCCAGTCCGCACTCCAAGGACTTGGAGATTTTGAGTCGTTTATACTCGAGTCTATGCTCTGGGGACTTAGAGTACTCCAGTCCGCACTCTGGGGCTTGGAGATTTTGAGTCGTTTATAGTCGAGTCCACGCTCTGGGGACTTAGAGTGCTCCAGTCCGCACTATGGAGACTTGGAGAATTTGAGTCATTTATACTCGAGTCCACGCTCTGGGGACTTAGAGTGCTCCAGTCCGCACTCCGGGGACTTGGAGATTTTGAGTCGTTTATACTCGAGTCCACGCTCTAGGGACTTAGAGTACTCCAGCCCGCACTCCGGGGGCTTGGAGATTTTGAGTCGTTTATACTCGAGTCCACGCTCTGGGGACTTAGAGTACTCCAGTCCGCACTCCGAGGGCTTGGAGGTTTTGAGTCGCTGCACGTGTTCGGACGTCGGCCAGAATAGTATAGTTTCATTTGCCTGTCACTGGATCATCATAAGCAGAAACACTAGTAATTCATGGAAAAGACGGCTTCAAGCCTTTATTAATGAAAGCAAGCTAAATTGTCTGAATACATGCCAAGAACTAGAAATAAAAGCGTACTGGAAATAAGTGCAACTAATACATGAAAGAAATAGACTAAGTATAATAATGCCGCAAGTGCTCGCAGTTCCATGCTCGGGGGAGTATCGCACCATTGATGGTCGCTAGCTTGAAAGTTCCTTCTCCAAGCTTCCGTTCGATGATGTATGGACCTTCCTATGCGGGATTCATATGAGATGGGATCAGAAAAACTCGTTTCAAAATGAGGTCTCCTACACCAAAAATTCTCAGTCGGACCTTTTCGTTGTAATATTTAGTGACTCTATGTCTGTATGCGGCTGCCCTTCAATTGGCTTCTTTCGTTTTTCGTCAATGAAGTCCAACGATTCCAATAAAAGATTCTGATTCGACTTGGGGTCGTAATAAGTTACCCGATGTGATGGAACTTTGAGTTCCACGGGTATGACAGCCTCTGTGCCATATGCCAATGCGAATGGCGTGTGGCCAGTCGCGGTCTTGTGGGTTGTCCTATAGGACCAAAGCGTCGTTGGAAGTTCACCCACCCACTTGCCTTTTAGCCCTTTCCGGACGCTTTTTCAATATGGACTTGATTATCTTGTTTACGGCTTCCACTTGTCCGTTGGCTTACGGGTGAGCAACCGCTGCAAACTTCTTCTCAATGCCATATTTCTGACAAAATTCTTTGAACTCCTTGCTTTCGAATTGAGTCCCATTGTCTGTAATGATGGTCCGTGGAAGGCCAAAACGGCATATGATATTTCGTACGACGAAATTAATAACCTTCTTGGTGGTTATCGTGGCCAAGGGCTCTGCTTCTACCCATTTGGTAAAGTAGTCGACTGCAAGTATTGCATATTTCGCTCCACCTTTGGCTATGGGTAAAGAACCAACTAGGTCGATTCCCCACATTGCAAATGGCCAGGGACTAACCATTTGCGTGAGTTTCATCGGCGGAGCTCTCGGGCTTTTTGCGTATATCTGGCATTTTTCACATTTTCTCACACACTCTGTAGCATCCTGATTCACAATTGGCCAGTAAGATCCATAACGGAGGACTTTCTTTACTAATGTCTGCCCCCTAGTGTGGTCACCGCACTCTCCCTCATGGACTTCCTTTAATACTCGTTTTATTTCATTGTGGGCCACGCATCAGAGTAAGGGGGTCGAGAATCCCCTTCGATACAACACCCCATCCTGCATTATATATCGTGAATCCTTACGAAGGACTTGTCGTCTTTCGCTTCTTTCTTTGGGTAAGATCTCGAATAGCAAGTACTGCTTGATTGGGGCCATCCACGATTTCTTCTTAATTTTGGTTTCGAATGTGAAATCTATCTCCATCGTATCTATACTCGGAGCATAGAGGGTCTCAACAGGAAGTAATCCCATCTGCTGTGCATCGTCAGTGCTTGCGAATTTTGCCAATGAATCGGCTGCTCTGTTTTGCTCACGCGGGACATGTGAAATATCATAATACTCAAGATTCTCTAGCAGCTCCAGAACTCGGACCAAATATGGGGCAAGTCTCTGTCCCCTTGCTTGGTAGTCTCCTCGTACTTGGTACACCGGCAGCTGCGAGTCGCTAAAGATTTCAACCGATTTTACTCCCATTTCTTTGATGAGTCTTAAGCCGGCAATCAACGCTTCATATTCGGCTTCGTTATTCGTCGCTGTGAATTCGAGCTTCAAAGTGTATCAAACTGATCGGTTCTCAGGAGTTACAAGAACTATGCCAACCCCCGAACAACGGTCGTTAGATGGCCCATCGGTGTACATCTTCCACCGAACGAGCGATATGACATTGTGGTCGTTTGATTCGTCAAGCATAGCAAATTCAACAATGAAGTCAGCTAGTGCTTGTCCTCGTATGGCCCTTCGCGGAAGGTAGGTAATATCGAACTGACTTAACTCAATATTCCATTTTAACATCCTTCCAGAAGTTTCCGGTCATTAGAGTACCTGCCGCAAAGGTTGATCGGTATAAACACTGATTGCGTGTGCCTGAAAATAAGGACGAAGCTTGCGCGATGCAATCACCAAGCAATAGGCTAATTTTTCAATCTTTGGATATTCTTTTTCTGCCCCCGTCAAGCGTTTACTAACATTGTAAACTGGCTTTTGAACCCGGTCTTCCTCGCGAACCAAGGCTGTACTGATAACGTGCTGGGATACAGCCAAATATATGTACAACATTTCGTGGTCTATTGGTTTCGACAATACCGGGGGACTTTCTAAGTGCCTTACAAGAGCTCAGAATGCTTCCTCACAGTCGGAAGTCCATTCGAAATTCCTCTTTCCTTTCTTTATGACATCGAAGAAAGGAATACACTTGTCTGTGGCCCTGGATATGAGTCGGCTCAGCACGGCCACCTTTCCATTCAAGCTTTGCAACTGTTTTCTTGTTCTGGACACTCTATATCTCGGACAGCCTGAATCTTCTCTGGGTTAGCCTCGATTCCCCACGCATTCACAATGAATCCCAGAAACTTTCCTGACGCTATGCCGAATGAACACTTCAAAGGATTGATCTTCATTCCATAATTGTAACGACCCGAAATTTTCAAACCCGAAAATTCCAGATAGTTATGAAAAAGAAGAAAGAGATAGAAGAAGAAGAACAGAAACACCAAACACCTCACAATCGCAGCGGATAAAAATATAATAATAAATAATAACAGTTGCAAAAGAATACTATATCTGTTGATTACATTTTAATACATCAGAGTTTCACATTATATGCAGTCACTGAACATATACAAACAAGCATGTCTCAGAATATATAAATACAGCGGAAATAACTATACGCTCTTGCCATCCAGCTCGCCTCCTGGGCTCCAGAACGTACCTATCTGAAAATCTGTAATACTCGGTCTGACCCGAGCATTACACCAAAGTAACACCCGGGTCAGGCTGCAAACCAACGTGAGTAAACCCAACGAACATGGAATACCAAGCAAACAATATATATAAAACCCGAGAACCCATTTCAATTCACAAACCACAATTAATTATTTGCATCTTTTATTCTACTCATCCATTTCCTACGTACCATGATTTAGATTTAATAGTCCAATTCCTTTAAATCATTTCAAACCGACCTATAGATTTCGCATGGCAAATAAAATAAAATAAAAAACGAAGGGGTTTCGGGTATTCCCTAATACCCGAACCCGGTCTCTTCAAATCTTATATCTTCCTTACCAAATTATCCAACTGAAATTTACAACATTTCATCTCAGAGATATCAACTCATTCAAAACATTTAATACCACTCAAACATTCATAGCCAAAGCTTAATCACATACGATCAATTCAATTGATTCCAAATTGAATTTCAAACCTCAATTACTTAGATTTGTTCATTTAACGTTAATTAATTCCAAATCAATTAATTGATCAACCCATCATTAGTTATCTTAATTAATTGCCCTGGATTAATTATCTTTCAATCGCATTCAATTAATTATCGTTAATTAACTTCAAGATATTAATTATTCTTAACCAAAAAATCAATAAGGAATCTTAATTACTTCATGCATTAATTAACTATTTAATTACATTAATCCTTAATTACTTGTATTAATTTACTTCTCTTATGTCACTTATTTCTGATTAATTATCTTAACTAATCAATCTTTAATTACATAGTTGATTATATAAATTTATGATTTCTAATTATATTTCGATTTATCCTAAACTAAATTGATTACTTTGATTAAACCACAATATTAATCATTCTCGATAAATCTCATCATTTAATTAACTACCGTTATCTACTTCATTGAATAAATCAAGTACTCGTTTTATAATAGAAGCTTAAAGGAATTTACAATTACACCCAAACATTCAAGTTGTTAAACACTTAATATTTAAAAACTTTATTTATTAAATTTAACTTTGATTTAGAACTTGTTTTAAATCTCCACTTACAATTTAACTCCAGTTTTTTTTTACATATCATTTTTATTTCTTTCCAAACCATTCTCATTTTATTCTATAATTATTTCACTTTCAAAATTTCACTCTTATATTTCTTTTCAAAAACCCAAGTTTCCATATATTTCGATAACTTAGTATACCGAAATATTCAAGCAAACCACATCATTTAACTTCCAATTTCCAATAATATCCATCATCGAATATCAATCACCAAATATATTATACTACCACATATAATACAGCACATCAAACAAACCAATCATTCAACCAATCATTTAAATTTAATCATGTAAATTTAAATAGAAATCCAAAAGCGTGAGATTTACTCACCTTTGATTATTATGTTTGCAGTCCACTCCAATTACGACTTGGCTTCCCGATTATAGACCTTACTGCAAATATTACACTTTTATGAATTTTTCGAACCAATTGAACAATTATTATTATTATTATTATTATTTTCATTTGAAAATACATATATTTTTATAAAATAGTTTCTATATATTTAAAAATCTATATCCATATATTCCTATAAAAAAAAAATCTATATTGCCCTCCTAAAATTCCTATTTCAATCTTATATACATACATATATTTTATTTTGATTTCTGTGCATATATAAAAAAATCTGCATCATATATATTTTCCAAAAATCTTAATTATAAACTCAACTAAATTAAATATGTCTGCCTGTATATACATTAATAAACATCTTTAAACTGGAAAAAATATTTTCCTCTAAAATCCTAATGAGAATATAAATCTCCTTTTAATCTATATACTTGTAAATTGAATTAGATTTAAATTTTGAAAATAAGTTGCTAACAAACCTTACTGTAAATAGACCCAACGACCTTGCGGTCCATTCGCGAGTTCCAAGAGCCCCACCTCCTGATTGCGACACACACGGCGCCGCTGCGACGAGCCAACAAAGCCCTAATACGCAACCCCTCAAATCGGCACGAAACCCTAGCCTACAAACCTTCACGCCCATCGCCACGAACAACATCACTATCCCCTTCGCAAGCCCTACGCGAGAGCTTCCACGACGTGGCCGTGCTCCCCTCGCAACCACCGCTTCCAGCACGAGATGAACTCGACTAACGAATGGAAGCACGATTCAAGAATGCGAGCCTTCATCCATTTAAACCCCCCTCCCCTCTTTTTTTTTTTTTAATCAGGAACCAGAAATCGCGATTTGAATGAGAGAGGGGGATTTCGATTTTTTTCCTTTTTTCTCCTATCGTTCGATCTATTAGAGAGGAAGAAAGGTAGATATTTCCCTAAACTGGCTTCGGTTGCAAGCTAGAGTGAAAGCACGTGAGTAGGGTGATGCAATATAGACTATTAATTTATTTTATATAATCGAATATTGGAAATATCTCATGTTCCATAACGCGAAATCCCGAACCCCGAATCAAACATGCCGACAGGCGTTTATAAAGTTTTACCCGCATTTCGAACTCAATGGAACGTGTTTCGGAGGCTATTTTGATCGTATGTGCGAGTTACAGAATAAAACGATCAATTTTAAATTAAATCGATCCAAATAAATCTAAGCGTTTCGAGCTGCCAGAGTCAAACGACAACTCTGATTGCTGCAGAAATTGAAATCCGATAATAACTAACTATTACGGATCCAATGGAACTGGTTTCGTCGAATTCCGAAACTGTGCCTCGGAAGGCTATTTTTAAATTCAACTTAAACGGTATATTATTAAAAATTGGACAAATGACCTTTAAATTAAATTTCAACCATTCTATTATCTCCAGTATTATCATTATAAATTTTATAAGCCTTCAAATTATTTTAAACAGGCTTAGAATCACAGATTCAAAAATTTACCCAATTTTTCAATTATTAAATTCAATATTTAAACTGTACAATTCAATGATTTAATTACCAAGTAAATATTGATATCTTAAATTCAAGTTAAAGTTAACTTTTAAATATTTTAAAATTAGTTAATTAGTCCAATTTAAATCGTTGGAAATTCCGGGTCGTCACAATAATGCCTGAGTATGTCAAACATTTTTGCTAACTCTCGAATGTGGTCGCTTGACTGCCATGACATCACGAGCATGTCATCCACGTAGACTTCCATCATTTTACCAATCTGATCGTTGAACATCTGATTCACCAGATGCTGATAAGTTGCTCTCGCATTTTTCAATCCAAAGGGCATTACTACATAGCATATAGCCCCATATTCGCGACAAAACTGGTTTGCTCTTGGTCTGGAATATGCATCGGGAACTGATTGTATCCTGAATATGCATCCATAAATGACAATAATTTGTGTCCGGCGGTAGAGTCGATGAGCTGGTCGATTTTAGGTAAAGGGAAACTATCCTTCGGGCATGCTTTATTCAGATCGGTGTAATCAACTCAAGTTCTCCACTTTCCATTTGCTTTCTTCACTAGCACTGGGTTAGATACCCATTCAGGATAGAGGGCGTCGTGGACGAACCCGTTGGCTTTGAGTTTGTCCACCTCCTCTTTGAGAGCCGCAGACCTCTCCGGGTCCATACCTCTCCTTTTCTGTTTTACGGAAACGTACTTTGGTTCTATGTTCAACATATGACTCGCAATTGTTAGAGAAATCCCACACATATCAGCGTGTGTCCAAGCGAAAACATCAAGATTCGCTCGAAGGAAGTCAGTGAGGTTCTCGGCCACCACAGGGTCGAGTTGTGATCCAATTTTAAGAATTCGTGACGGGTCATCCCGGCTGACTGGGATGTCAATTGTTAGTTGAGCCGTTGCTGCATTTGTTTCCCTGGGTCCCCCATCATCATCTCTCGGATCCATGTCTCGATAGATCCAAGAATGTTGCCCGAGCCAGGGCTCCGGCGCTACTTGTCAATCATCAGAATTTTGGATGCGGACGGAGATGTCCGCAACCTTTCCTTTCTCTCTACGTCGAGCCTCTCTCAGCTCAGCCACATAGCATGTACGACCGGTCGCCTGATCGTCGTGTACCACTCCAACACCCTCGTCTGTTGGAAATTTTAATGTCAGACACCAAGGTGCCAATGCTGTACTAAATTCTGCCAGGGCTAGACGTCCTAAAAATACGTTATATGGAGAGTCAACGTCCAAAACTATGAACGGTAGGATTCGCGCCCTCCTACGCTCGCCTTGCCCCATTTCAATTGGTAACTCCATATATCCCACTGCATCCGTTGCTGCGCCGTTAAAGCCATGGATTCTGGCTTTAGATGGTTTCAAATCCTTAGTCTCTAGCTTCGTTTGGTCGTATGCCTTCTTGAAGATGATGTTAACGGAACTTCCGCAATCAATTAGAATTCTCTTCACAAACGTCGGCCCGATTGTCGCGGATATGACCATCGGGTCGATGGTTGGGGTCTCCACCTTATCCGCATCTCTGCTTCTGAATACAATATCATCATCCATCATGTGCTGCTGCTTTGCAGGAGTCCCATCCTCCACATTCCAACTCATACTCCGCATGTCTTAAAGAGTTAGCATATCGCTCCATCTCCTGCCAATTCTTATCCGCGGGATGAGGTCCGCCAGCAATCGTGTTGATAACCAATCTACCCACAGTTCGAGCAGGTTGTTCTGGTTGGCGTGGAGCTGGCCCGCGTCCGGGGTCCGATGCCTCTTGTCTTCCGTCTTGTGGCTCTTTGGCAAACTCCTATAGCTTCTTTTGTCTAATCAACTTTTCTATAGCGTCATGGAGGTGTCTGCACTCCTCTATGTTGTGCCCGTAAGACTCATGAAAGCAGAAATACTTCCTGGTTCTCTTCTGTTCCTTCGTTGATTCCTTTGGGCGTGGTTTTCTATATTGAAAAGTGGTGCAAGTTGATAAATAGATGTTCTCAAGAGATGCGTTGAGCGGGGTGTATTCATTGTAGGTCGGGATCCTTGACTTCCATTTCCCCATCTCTCTTTTCTTTCCAGGATTTCCACCTCCGGATCCTTTAGACTGCCCAGGCTTGTTTTGGGAGTTGACTTGAGCTTTTCCCGAATTATCGCCGGTTTGCTTCACGGCGACGTTACTTTTCACAGTCTCCTGAGCAGGCCCTGGTGCCTTATCTCTTCTTGTCCATCGAGCTTCCTCCCTTCTTATGAACTGATGAGCTTTCAAATAAAAGCACTCTAGCGTGGCTGGGGGCTTTCCCGCCAACCAATCTCCAAATTCATAGTCTGGATCCACTCCACGCATTACCGCCATCAAAATTGCATGGTCGTATGGATTGCTCACTTCGGTAGCAGCAACATGGAATCTCTGCAAGTATGCTTTCAATGACTCTCCCGGAGCTTGGATTATGCTTGATAAGGACATCACATCATTTGGACGAGTGGTGTATATCCTGAATTGTTCTATGAATTTCATTGCCAATTCGTCAAAGCTGGATATAGATCGTGGGGGAAGTCGAGTAAACCACATGGTGCGATTCCGGACAGAGTGATTGGAAAGCACCTACACTTGGTTGCATCATTAGCTCTTGT
Organism: Allium cepa; assembly: GCA_030765085.1. NCBI lineage: Eukaryota > Viridiplantae > Streptophyta > Magnoliopsida > Asparagales > Amaryllidaceae > Allium > Allium cepa. Next base: position 388,509,990 of record CM060939.1, on the reverse strand, counting down.
AGAATCCATCATCCATCTGTACCTCATCACATGCTGCCTGTGATCAGTCTTCCCCTTGTAGGCTGGGATAGTCGGCATATTGAACTTCTTGGGGTACTCAGCCTGTAGGATACCATCCGTAAAGGGAGTATGGCTTCTAGACACTCCCCAATCCTCATTGTTCAAGCCTTGGTTTTCTTTCATTAACTGCCTGACCATAGCTGTTAAGTCCGGAGTTTGTATGGAGGATGGAAGGTTGGGTTCCATTCCACGGGACCGTGCGGGTTGATGTCCCGCCTGATTTGGGTCTTGGAGATCCGGGTGTCCAGTCTCTTCACGGGCTTGATCCTTAGCCAATCGATCTGTGGCACCTGCCAATGCACCTTCGTCCTTACGGCGTCTATGCCTAGGAGGTTCGTCAGCTGAGGTTGAACTATCATATTTAGAATAAGGGGCAGAGTTACCTCCAGCATTCTGACGCTGCTGTTGAGTGAGCTGAGTCATGAGGTTAGTGTTGGCTTGAATCTGCTCAGCAAGTTGCCTTCTACTTTCCTTAACTTTCCTTATCAAGTCGTTGAACTCTGCTCGGGAAACAACTTTCGCTTGGTTTTGGGTGGAGGGCCCTGCACCTCGAGTTGCTTGCTGATTTCTAGGTCTAACTTATTGTACGCTAGCAGTCTTGTGGACATCTACATTGTGAGAGGCTGATCTAGTTCGTGGTCTGCCCATGGTAGAGTTGTTGGTTGTAACTCTGAAAAGAATCAACAGATGCCTTGTGAATGATCTTGGATCTCCTCTGGGGGATTTATGCAATCCAGTAGTTACAAAGCAGATCCTAACAGCCTGAGAATTCGATTCTCAGTGAAAGCACCAAAATGTTAGCCCCAAAATTGGCCACTAACACCCTTGACAAAGATTGTGTAGAGAGATCAATGAAGATGGTAAATTAAAACAGAAGACAGTATGTAAATTTAAACGCGGAGAACAAGAACACCAAATTTATAGTGGTTCGGCGTAACTGCCTACGTCCACTTTGAAGTTGATTTCTATTTCTTTCCTTGATAGTTGCTTACAGATACAATCCGTTTCCAATTACTTGAATACAAGTTTGAATGAAAAATAGGAGAGTATAAAAAATGACAGAGTCTCACCAGCGTTCCTCAAAAAAGGTCTCTTTCACTGTGCCCCTGCCTCTCTATTTATAGACGAAGGTGGGTTGGACTTCCCTGGTAGGCCTGGTAGCTGAATACCTCGGACCAAATGGAGTGGTCTCTGTGTGCCGACCCATAGATGCCGAACAGGGCATGAATGCCGGACAGTACTGGAAGCCGAACCAGAATGTCTTGCCGAACGAAGTGAGATGCCGAGTGGCGAGTGTATACCGAGCTATGATTGAAGTTGGTTGAGACTGGTTGAATGTCGAACACTTTTGACTGCCGAACGACCTCGGGATGCCGAACACCTCTGGGTTCCGAACGATCTTCGAATGCCGGACGTCCAGAGACGTCGAACGTCCTTGATGCGGAGCGAGTCCGCCTTGCCGAACGTCCGGAGATGCAGAACGTCCTTACCTGCCAAGCGTCATTTGGTACCGAATGCTCATGGATGCCGAACGTACCTTGTATGCCGAACGTTCCTGGTATGCCGAACGCTTCTAGATGCCGAGCGCTCGTTCAAACCGAGCGTTCCTTTATGCCGAGCGTTCTCCTGATGCCGAATGACGCTGACTGCCGAACACTTCCCAATGTCGAGTACCCACAAATGCTATTCGAACCATTTGTGCCAAGCGTTCAGGATGTCGTACGGTGTGTAGATGCCGAGTACCTAGTTGCCTGGTCAAATCTCCAGGAAAGATCGCCTAATAAGTGACATGTGATCGAATATTTCGATGTTAATTGCTGACCGTATTTACACATGCGGGTCATGCAACCAAAATGATGAATTCTCTTTCGACCAAACGATTTAATTAGTTTAACATTGTTACAAGTTAATTAAATTAATTAATATTTATGAAATATTAATTAAAAAAATTGAATTTGATTTGAAGAATATATATTGTTGTATATATATTTATCATAGTCTAAATATATTGATCGACATGGAAAGTCGATAAGCAATTAAATTAGATTTGATTAATAATATTTATTTAGGCTTAAAATAGGTTTAAAACCTATGAAATGGGCTTAAAATTTCGATAAAAATGAGGGCAATATGAACCATAAGATGGAGGGCTATGATGGAAGAGAATTGGAGAAAAACAATGTAGAATATTGATCCTAAAATATCTCCGACTTCTTCTTTATATAAGCATCTCTATCCGCAACCTTTAGAAGACTTTTTGGCTACCTCCTCTCTCCATTTTGCTGGTTCGAATTACACCTCCTAGTCCTCCAACATAAATCAAATCAATTCGAATAACTAGCATTTCTATAGCAAAGGGTTTGCGCCTCAAAGACTAGCAATCTGACGGATTGGGAAGGTTTCAAGAGGAAGGGAACTCATCATTACAAGGTGTACTTAAGGGCTTTAGTTTAAGAAGTATTTAGTTTTATATATGATGTTTAATCCCTGTATAATTTATTATTGTTCATGTGTGTGTACGTACATACACACACACAGAAGAAGATATATGTGTGTGTGTGTATACACATACATACAAATATAGATGTATATTGTTATCATTGAATTGTTAGTTAGGTGAGATTCCTATAGGTACTGTTATCGTTACATATATTGATTAGTTATGTGTATAATAAAAAAACGATTATTTTGTAATAGTTTTGATATACAAAGCCGAAATTATTTTATCTCATTTATTATATTTTTATTAATTTATTTATACATATATTTAAATTTATTTTTTTAAAATCCCAATAAATCTTGCTTCACGGGCAACATCTAGGGAAAATACAAGAAGGCCTACCACAACTCGCGTCCCCATTTTAAGCAAGCCTTTAGGACGACGTGGTTCGGTTGCCAAGAATCGGACCTCTCCCTTCTATGAAGGAGTCGAATGCCACTGCCAACTGCACTAAGCATGTGTGTGTGTGTGTGTGTGTGTGTGTGTGTGTGTGTTGGTAAATCTATTTACTTGACTAATACTAAACTATATGACCATATCTATAAAAATTAAAAAAATATTTTTTAAATTCATAATTTCATAAATTATAATTTTTAGTAATTGTAAATAATTTTTTTAGTAATTATTTAATAATTTTTTTATTATTTAATGATTGCACGAATTAAAAATTTATATAAAATAAATTATGTTTCAAAATTTGATCGTCAATTTTCTTAATTATTTTATCATTATAGAAGATTTCTGTCAAAATATTAGATTTTTCCACCCTTTCTAATATTTAAAAAAAAAATCATTTTTTTAGTTAGGCAGAAAGTAATTAATTAATAAAAATCATATTTAGACTTAGAAAAATCTCAAATTTTTTTGTATGCTATAAAATAAGATTCTATATTTTATAGAAATTTAAAATTCACAAAATATATATACATTATTTTCAATCATTTATTGTTGTTTATCCAATTAATTCTTAATATTTATACATTAATATAATAAAATTATAATCAAAATTGTACCTGCTACGTATTTGATCTAGAAGATTAAAAAGGAGATTGTTTAAGTTTTTGTAATTTATTTATATATTTATAAATCATTACAAATCATATTTACATTTAAATAATATATATGCGTGTGTGTGTGTGTATTTTATACATATAATTATGTTATTTTAATAAATAAATAAATATATATATATATATATATATAATAATAATAATAATAATAATTTTGAACTTATATCTTATGCGTGTGATGTTTATTCATATATTATTTATATGTAAATATTATTGTTATACATTTATATGTAATATTACAATGTTAAAGAATATATAAATAAACATATAGACACACACACTCTTGGTTTTATTATTTTATATATAATAAGCATAAATATATGCACATATTTGGACAATATACAATAAATATGTGATGAGCTAGCATGTCTGTTGTAATGTGAATCTCAACATCTATATACGGTGATGTTATACCCTTGATGGAATATCATGTTATACATGCACACGCATACACATATGCATATAATACATATGTATATTTGTATATAAATTGAAAATAAATTTCTATCAATAATCTATAAATTTAAATGAAACATATGATTTTATTTAAATCAAATTTAGAAATATTCTAAATAAGTTAAGATCCTATAGGATAAAAAAATTTCGAAATTCACTCATAACTTGCACTGCGGGCTGACCCAGTTCCAACAACATATGCAATGCAATGACGGATACATTGTTTGATATGCAATATAGCAAACCGCTTATAAAAGATCTTTGGGATACGTGAGAATCCAAGTACCTATTGAAGGGCGCAACATGCAAGGAATTTTAGCTGCAAAATTTTTTAATTACAAAATGACCGATGCTAAACCAGCATTAGAGCAGCTAAATGATATTATGCACATCATGAACCAATTTAACCAAAGTAGTGCGAATTTAATATAAAATACGTTCTGAAACGATAAATAGATCCACAAACTTTGATTTGACTTATTTAAACTGTCTTGAATACCTTACAATCAACGAAAAAGGACTAAACGAATATGATTCGTTGAAATGATCCAAACCCTAAAGGAAATTATGTATTTGTTATATAATCTTAGCTCGATCCGAATCTTATTTGAAATATATGTAAACATACGTTCTAAAATGACAAAGATGTTTTTTCAAAAGATTTGCAAAATGATAAGCAATTCTACGAATATCTGCAAAATGAATGGATGTAAACATATTTTATAAAACAAAAAAAGGTTTCTTCAAATAAGTGCAATGAATACATAATTCTGTAAATATTTGCAAACACGAATGGATGTAAAAGTTGAAATTAACCACCTTTGCAGAAAAAAAATTCCAGATCGCCCCTATTTTGAATATCCACTACAAGTACCCAAATGATCAAAAATCGAAAAGTCAAGAAACAATAATCAAAGGTGTCGAATTTGTTGCTGATGAATGCGACTCAATAAGAGAAGTTTATTGGTGCTGAAAGTTGACCAAAAGTTCCTCTCAAGTGATCGCTCTAGCATTTCAATCGCGACCCTAAAATTAAGGTTTTTAGTGAAGGTGATGATAGAAGCAGGAGTTAGTACCTTTAGATGTAAATTCTGTTGTAGATTAGACTAGTAGTAGACAAAGGCAGTGGTTGTGATAACATAAAAATCTAATCAAAACTAAACCAGGTCGACATTGCAATTTCCAAGCAAATATTTATGATGCGAAAATTGACATGCCAATATTTCTCAAACGATTGACACGTAAAATTTTGTTTGGGGTATTAGTTTTCTTCATAACTACAGTCATATATTTTATGATGCAATGTTTATACTTGCAGTGCAAAACAATAATAAATAACTGCAATGTAATTTTTCGACATTACAAAGAATTATCCTATGGTTCTTATGCATGACATGACAATTATAAAATATGATAAATATTCATCCTATAAACCAACGACATTTTTAGACATTTTATAACGCATTAAAAAAATATTAATTCAATGATAACTGGAAAAATATATACATCCATATCAATATCATTCATAGAATAATCTTATGAATGTAAAAATAAAGATTTGATTTGCATTATGTTTCTAGGAGGAATGTAAGGCCAATGTTCTCTTTTTTCCAAAATACGAATGAAATCAAAATCTTCAAAATAGAATTGTAAACATTGCAAAATCTGTACATACTAGGAAAATGCCCATAAACAAAGTTGTATATTATTAAAATCGTATTGGAGAGAAGAGAAACCAAAAATAAAAAAAATTGAAATTAAATCTAAACAAACTTGAATAAAATAGGGTAACTTGATAAATTGAATATTTAAAATACGATTCAAACCAAAATCTCCCAAATAGTATTGAAAACATTGAAAAATCTATACATACTAGGAAAATGCTCATAAATAAAGTTGTATATTATTAAAACCGCACCGGTAACTTTGATAATCAAATATTTTAGGGTTAACGTATGAGAAGAGAAACAGGTTGGGGCATAACGGACAATCAAAACAAATAATATTTCCAAAGTAATTAAGAAAGATGGTCTTGAATGGTTTGATTGATACGCATTGTCTTAAGGTTCTAAATACTCGACGTGGGTTATCTAAGGATTTGAAAAGTGCAAGTTTAGCAACCACTAACTACTTAAACCGATTTCATTACTTCTAATACAATGCAAATCAACTACCAATTCCCAATAAAGTCATTAAGAGGCAAACGCAAATCAATTTATCAAATCGACCGTTAGGTAGGTTAGTTTACTGTCAATTGCTCAAAATCAAACATTCTGAAGCTAAAATAATCAACCCCCTTCCTCTTTGTTTAAAATGTATTCTTCCCCGTTCCTATCCCGGTTTTGTTGCCTATAATCAGCCACATAGTACTTTTATTATTATTTTTTCTATTAATTATCTGCCACCTACTCTCCTCTTTCTCTCGTATCTCATCTGCATCTATTGCATCATCTTCTCCTAATATCTCATTCTCTCCTCCTTTGTTCTCTTTGATCTCATATGCCTAAATTTCTCTATTTTTATTCTCAGCTCTACTGTTATTATGCTCAATGATTAGTTAAACGAAAATTATTATGCTTGATCAATTGAAGGTTATTAATCTCGAAAATTTTATAAAATCTGAACCACCAACAAACTCCAATTTCAAGCACCTAATCAAGCTCCACCTCCAACAAAAGACGAGCAATTGTGTATGGTTAGACAACCTCCAAACTAAACAAATGCCAAAGAAATCTTTTGACTAGCGTCCATGCTATTGAACTTGTTTGTACGAATATGGAAGGAGTTTTTGTCTCATAACAAAGAGCGTTTTAGCCTGGTGGATTCAAGCGCATATATTTTGGTATGCCAGTTTTCTTTTTTATATATAAAATGCTTGATGCCTTTATCGAAATCAATAATATTTTATGACATCCGAAAAAAAAGAATATTTGTTAAACATAAAAAATCAACAAAAAGAATTTTAGTATTTTTTTTTTTTTTTGGGTGTAAAGAACGGTCGGATTCCCAGTGGTTCAAATCAAAAATTCTAAAAAGATTCTGATATTTTATAATTTTAGGTTTAACTGGAAAATTTATAACAATAATTCCTTTTAAAATTATAAAATTTTACGGTCGGTTTTTCCACCGTTGTACTAGTTACACTACAAATCAAGTTAGCGTGGAATGTAAATCAATTAAGAGGATAGAAGAAATAGACCTGTATAATAGCAAAATCAAACAAGCAATTATTATTTTCCAAAAATCTGTATTTTTTCCCTTTTCTGAAATGAAAAGAAAATTTTAAAACACTTTGATCTTTCTTGCAAAATAAGAAATTGATTTTAATATGACAAATAAGTTTTCGTTCGTCTTTTTTTCTAGGACAGCTCTATTGTCAAATCAATCCTATTTAATGGTCAAATACTTTCTTTGTGATGGTCAAATATGAGCAAAGACGGTTAAAACCACAATTATAGAAAAACCATTTTCCTACTTCAACAGGCCATATTAAACCACGGCTGATATGGGAATTATGACACTTCAGTTTTTCCCACCCTAATATCAGCCGTCCAATTTGAAATATGCGTAACCCGTGTGCTTTAACTACCGATCGTTCTAGCATATGATTCATAGGAAAAAGTTGATAAAAGCCTGCAGTTAAATTTCAAGCAAGGAGAACCGATTGGCTGAGCTAGAGCAGTTATTTTAAATCTTATCTATTTTTTGCTCCATTAAAATGGACTGCTTTTGAGTTTAAATCGTACATCAAATTATAATAACTGACCGCTTAATAAATAATCTCAGTGAAAAATAAAGAACGAAAAAAACAAACAACAAATCCAATAAGTTTCTCGATAATTTATCCCATTGACAAATTCGAACATTTTCGAATTATTAACTGTACACAAAAAAAGAAATATTTGACTGCTAACATAACGAAAATGATAAAGAAGCTAAATTAAAGAAGAAGAAAAAAAGCTAATGGCAAAACTTGATATTCAAGGTTCTACTCGATATTTGACATTCCTATCCGCTTCAAACAAACGTTCTTCAAATCCGCATTCACTGTACTGAAATTAACAAATCCGCCGCTCTTTTCCAATCTGCTCATGTAAATTGCTACCTCTTTTCTAATCATGTCCTGCATCATCCCCAAAAACTCTTCATCAAATGGCGGCTTCAGAGTCGTCGCCTGTGGATTTGACAACGACGAGGGACTATTTGATCGATCCTTGCAACTGCTTCCGGGGGTGCAAAGAGTCAAAGCAGTGAACGTATCCTCCACCTCAGTCTCTGGCGGCGGGGATGGTACCTGTGGCTGAGTTGCAGGGTGCGTCACTTCAACATCGACCGATCCGGCCACTGCAATTGGCCTGAAGATCTGAATCTGTCGACCGTGACTAGATTCCGACAGATCTGACTCCGATGCAGTTCCCGGGCTAACGGATCTACGCTTATTTGAAACCGACCCAGGATCCAAAACGGATCCGCTATTTCTATCCAGAAGTTCGACGCCGCCAGGGAACTTCCGCTTCAGCGTCGAGTTCCAATGGTTCTTAATCGCGTTATCGGTACGACCCGGTAACATACGAGCGATGGTGGCCCATCTATTGCCGTACTTCTCGTGCAGGTAGATGATGTTCCGATCTTCCTCTTCCGTGAACGCGCGGTGCTCCACCTGCGGCGACAGCTGATTACACCAGCGGAGGCGGCAGGACTTGCCTGATCTGCCAGGGATAGATTTCGCGATCGTGGACCAGTTGCGAGCGCCGTGGATTTTGACGAGATCTCTTAGCGCGTCATCCTCTTCCGGACTCCAAGGTCCTTTAATCCGATCCGTACTCATTGATATTTTTGATTTGAAGGGCGGGTGGAGATGAAAGTGGTTTTGGTTTTTATAACTGATACTGGTTGATGCAGAGAGTAGGGGGTTTATATAAAAGAACGGGCGACCGGGAGTAGAAGGTGAGGCGTGACTGAGTAACCGGAAAGTTGTTGATTCAGAGAGGCGGTTACTGGTTTACAGCTGGTTATAGGGACACGTGGCGCGTGGTAGTTGTTTATTGGTGGTTTTTTAATACGTTACCTATGTTGCACGGGGGTTTCTTTTTTCTGAAATTCCTGCCGATGATTTTTCTGTTTATATATTACAATTTTGAAACGATTTATGTAAACAGTCAAGTCTAATTACCCAGAAATTCGCGGTGAAAATCAGATTGAATATCTATGTAATTACGGTTATAACTGTTACCGAATCTGTTGATTACGTTTAAAGTTCAAATTTTACTTAAATTTCGTTGATTATGATTTAAAATTGGCTATCAATGTATAAAAAGGAGAACATTAAGAAACTATAGTTGGAATGTTCGATATTTACGCAAGTTAACCCATGAATTAAGAACTTAGTTATGGAATGTTTATTTAGCTTTAAATTTTCCCTGAGTTTACTTAACAATTAAGAATTTAGTCAATGTAAATACTTTCACATTTTCGTTATATCTAGTTTGGCCTGTAATATATATTAACTTATTACGGTCTCTATTACTGTGTCTTTTATGTTCTTAAATCTGTATGTTTTTTATTTTTGAATTTTTTGATTATTTTGTTATTGTCTGAGATTACAAAGACCAATTTTCATGTTTTTTTGAAATGTTTAAAACCGTTTGATTTTGAGATATACTGGAAAGTTTCGAATTATTTAACAATTTCAAACGGTTATTAATACTATTACCATAGTTAAACGGAAGGATGAGTCAGCAATAAAATTAGCGTAGAAATAACGTAGAAAATTTCAAAAGGAATTTAAAATACCCAACATGGTTAAAAAAAATAAAAAAATAAAAAGATCAAACAACGCTTGAAAATAGTGTCAATAGCAAGGAGCATACGTAGTGATTTTGTCTTTTTGTGAAACTGATTAAAGATATGAGACGGTTAGACTTTGTAACTGCAACATGTGGGGAAATCAGTACATAAATATAAAAAAAGAACTGAAACAATGTGGGCCCCGTCACCACGCGGTGAACGTACGTAAGTGCACCACATACACTATGAGCTGTATACACTGTGAACTGTCTCCTCGTTTGGGTCTTTGATACACGCACAACGTATGCGCATTCCATTGTATATTTAATTTTCTGGCGGTCCTTTGCCCTCCGCTTTTCATTGAAAATGGTTTTCTGCCTTTTCTTTATAAACCCACTCAGTATGTACTCGGTACAGTGTACATGACAACGTTTTAGAAAAGTAGTATTCTATGTTTTAAATAGAGGTTTTTAGGCTAAAGGAAAAAGTTAGAGAAAAATTTAGTTTCAGAGACAAGAATTTTGTTTTTTTGGTTGAAAGACACTTTTTAGTATAATTCACAGAATGATAGTTGTAACTATAATTTTCAGTTTACAATAAAAATTGGTTTTCAGCCTAAAAAGCAAACTTGTCGTCACTCAGGCTAATTTTTTTTGCAACTTTTTTGTTGTGTCTATTTACCTGTTTTAAATATTGCTAAAAGTAAAATTTTGCCTTGCAATTTATAATATATTAGTTACAAATTTAACGTTTTATCATTATTTACTTTTAAAATTTTTGTTAAGTGATTTATATATTTTTATGCTGGAATGAAAATTTAATTCTATCCTTCCATTGATGCAAAAGTAGTACACAAATTGAAATTGTGATTCTCTTAGAAACTATTAAACAGATTAATGAAATAACAGTTGCTCGATTTTATTTAAATAATTTATTATGTTTGGTTGACTTAAATATATGATTTTGAATGTAAAAGGCGAAAGGAAAATTCACTTTGTCCACCCTACAGGTAGGTGTGCAAAAGACGAAGGAATTTGAATGTAAAATAGCAAAAAAGAATTATTGAGATCTTTGTACATAATTGTAGAAATTAAAAAATGAATGTAAATCATGGAAATAATTAACGTGGGCAATTTGGATAATTTTAATACGATAAGTCGTAGGGATGTTAAAGAAAGCAAAGAGAATTACAGAGTGGGGAGAAGATTTGTAGAATTATTGAGAGGGCTTATAATTTACATACCTTCCTACTATTTACCTGGAAACATATTGAAAGGCCTTGTAGAGTTAAGTTGCTATTAATTTTGTTATGTGATAATTCTTTAAATGAGAATTCAATTTTTTTATTTTTGACAATATGACTATCGTATACACAGTTTTTATTTTTAATTTATTAGACAAATTAATGGATATAGGTTAATTAAATTTATTAAAACATTTATATTTGAGATTATTGGGTTAAGCTAGATATATGGTCTTAAATGTAAATTGTACATGAAAATTGAGGAAACTTTCAAAATAATAGTAGAAATCAAAAAACGTACTTTTTTGAACGTAAAACAATATTGCAGAACTAAAAAGATACCGTAAAAATATATATGAATTGTATTTTTTTTTTTCAAATGGTACTTTATATACAAAAAATCACTGTGACAACATATCACATGTCAATAAACGTTTGAATCACGCTACGCAAGTTTCGAAGTTGTGACCTCTTGCATCAAAACCAAGTCACCTAACCACTGGGACAATATATATGAATAGTATTAGGACTTTAAAACAAAATATCTAAAGAGAATCGAGGATAGATAAGAAAAACCTTAGACTCAATAAGAAAGCAAAAAATTCTTCAACATAGCTATTATTTAATAGATAGAGCACCGTTTACAAGATGGTGTTATTGTCTTCTTAATATTATTTTGGTTTCCACAAAAATACGTTACTAGTTTTATTTATTTTTTGGCAAATTTTATTATTTTTACAGCTTATAATATTTATAAGTTTTCCAAAAGTTTACATATTATTATTTATAATATCTTGCTAAATATAGTAGCAAATAATTTGCCAATTGGCTAAAAGGAAAATGAGCTCATCGGTAAAATTTCTATTTGTCTAAAAAGATATCGTTTGGGTGATCCAACATATTAGACATCGAAGATTACTTTACTAGAAAAGCACTCTCGGTATATTGTGATATTACACGTGTTAGATATTCATATATATAAATAGGGAAAACCGAAGTTCATTCACACTACATTATATATTCACAACACCAAACAACCTATTTTGTAACGCTTTTCCGCTTTCAATTTGTAATGGTAATAACCGTTATAAATTTCTAACGGTTATTTCCGTTACTTATCACGGTTATAACTGTTACTAAATCTGGTGGATCGGTAAATAATTAACAGAAATATGGATAGAAGTGTCATTTTGTTTATTATTGGTACTCATTATGTTTCTCATGCTTCTAAAATCATTTCTCACACTTTCAATATCATTTTCAAATATTGTTATGAAATAAAAAATTCAAATTAGGGTTTTCACCCCCCCTCCATTATTGCCACCTCCATCTTTAGCTTCCCCCTCCACCTCGTTGCCATTCTAGGATTACCGGCCTCTACCTCGATATTCGTTCTAGGGTTATCGCCTCCGCCTTGTTTCAGCACCGCCGTTACCAGGTTATCGCTTCCTTCTAGCAGAGCCAGCTCTTTACCAAAACGAAGCTGGAGCACAGCCGCACCATTATAAAACATGCGACTCTTGTATGAGGTCGACGTCCAATTTTCCTGGAAATCGACTGTAGGTAGTGAAGAATCAACCATGAGATGCTAATTTCTTACATCGTATTTTCAATTTTGATGAATTGGTAATATTTTTTTCCAAATATGTAAATTCACCCAAATCTGATCTGTTTGATTCCAATTATGATTACAGTCGACTGATTTTGCATTAGACGGACAACCTTAAATTTTGTAAACCTTACAACGCTCGTCATGGATGTTATCAGAGTTATCTCCTCTTACTCAAAGGAATATGTGTTAGTTTTTGTTAAACTGGATTCATTTTTTTTCTCAATTTTCACTTGAAATTTTGTCCTTTCAAATTCTTATATTTGATATGTTGTTACCTAGAAATTGTTGGTACCAAATGTATGTAATAGAGCAAGTTCATTTTACATCCACCTGACAGTTACTACATAACTAATGATAAATTTCAACTTTTAGGTAGACAATTATACATTTCCACTTTACTTGAATGTGTTGTAACCTGCTTCTCAAATAACATTGTCAAGGCAGAACATATGAACATGATTATAAATGTAAGATTAGAGCATGACATATGTGCTTTTAATTTCCTTAGCACGGCAAGCATTTAAATAAATTAACTTATTTAGTTTTTAGAAATCATTAACTATTGCAGTAAACTAAAACAAACTATAATATCTTCTTGACTTATTTGAAAGTTGGTTTAGCTTTACTAACGTATTTGTAATAACATAAAAAATATGTGCAAAATTTATTGCATAGCATGCACAAAACATGAATATGGTAATATTGTAGTCAATGGTTAAAATTTGTATGATCAACTTAATGATGGATATGAGATTGCTGCGATAAAAATAAATTTTTTATTTCATACAATTATCTTTATTCTAAGTTGACCTTTTTTCCATGCTGTATAACATGTTACCATTCTATTACATGTTACCATTCTTTTAATCATGTATTGATCTATCTTCAAAGATTGTTTGACTATTAATTAAAGCATATTTGTCATCTAAAATGATATGATAAAACTGTTACACCGATTTTCAAGGACTATCAAATAAAAATTTAAAATGTTTATGTGCAATCATCACATATGAGAGGAAGATAACGTATGCTTTCTATCTGTGTAGATAAAAGGAGGTTATGTCTCAATATACATTAGCCTAAGTACCGAGTTTTTATTGGTATTTGTCATTAGCTTTTCATGTATGACTTTTCTTTGCAGTTTGCGATTAAATTATCAATACAGACATCAGTATTTGAAGCATCAAAAGCTGGCAAATTGATTTTGGGTATGAGAATTTACTATTTTATAAATTCATCCTCTGAATGTTATTATGCTTAACTCAAAATACTATGGCCACTAATTGTGAGTGCTATGATTACCAAGTTAATAAGATATTGTTAGACATTTATAAACTAATATGAAGTAGATGGTATGGCATATAATACTTAAATATATGTAAACATAGCATCAAAATTTTATGGAGTACCGATTTCTCTATTCTTAAAAATGCTCTTCTAATAATTCAGGTCGATGTTGGAGTTTTATTTGTTTATTATTCATTCATTCATTCTATTTTTCGCAATAATGGCTTTTTCTATGCGATTAAAGAAATATCTTTACTAGACCATGGAAGCGATGCACAACATTGCATTTTTCAAATATATCAAGTTGGATAAATCTGTGTTATGAACATTATTACACCACGATTTTGATTTTCAACTTCAGTTTTGTGTACAGTATGTAGCTTCATGTCCTAATTTATTAGTTTTTATTTATAACGTGTTTGTATTACTGTCTTTATTCATATAAAATTGTAAATTCTTAATTATTTTAGGAATCACCCTTTTAAGCCAATCTGAACATGAAATATTGTTCAATAATATGGAATGAATAAAGCGTCGATTCATCTCCTTAAACTTTTTCAGTTTAAAAGCTTCCCTGCATTTTTTATTTTTTTGTTCCTTTTTTGGCATATTTTCTAAACTTCCAGTTAATAATGGTCTGAATTGAAAACTATTTTTCCTTGTTCAACAAAGAAGCAGTTGCATGCAACTGAAAATAGATTTATTGATCATATAATCTTTTACATTGACGGTCAGATATAACATTAAAGGTGTATTTAAAAACATTAGTACTAAGTACAAATAGTCTATGTTGTTCCCTCTTAAGATAATATACCGATGATACTTTTTTTAAACTCTGCTATATGGAAAAAGGTTAAAACTTGAAGCAGCACTATTGTAACACCATTCAAATCTTTTCCTACTTTTCTTTCGTATATTTAATAAACAGTTTTTGTACACTGGCATATTGTTATTTTAATATAAAACAGAATGTATATATGTGCCACTACAAATACACACGAAGAGACAACACACATGTAAGTATGTATATTAACACATACGGGAATTGACACATCCAGTTCAGTTAGTAAATTAAAGCTCATGCAAATAACATCTGGCCTCTCACATAGCGGTTTCATGAAGGTAACACTAAAATTAATGTTTAAACCGGTGACTGACCAGGTTTTAATATTCACTTCAACCAATTGCCAACACTGAAAAAGTGGTAAAATTTAATATTAATATCGATCTATTAGTCTATGGTAACAATTGTCTGCTGAGGGTTGGATGAAGCAGAACAAGAAACTCAAGTATTATATTTACAAACATGAATGTGCAATTGTGGATTATTCATATTCATTTCAATGGCGGTAGATTTAATAAGAAAAGTAAGATAATTTAGAATTAGCCTTAGTACACAAGCGTTGAGTACAAGCGTCATTTTTAAAATAAAATAATCACGTCCTAACGCAAATCGATCCATATTACAGAAAATGATAAAATTTGATTAGGAATGTGGTTTTTTTTCTACACTCCTAATTCGTTTTATTTTAAAAATAATAATTTTTTTTGCTAAGCGTTGCTTAAATTTAAGCAAAGCACATGTGAGCCCCAATTAAGTGCGCTTAAGCGCTCATCACTTAATCATTTTAATTTTTTTTAAATTAAGTGTTGTGCATGCATTTAGCGCTTAACGCACTTTAACATAAGCACACATATGATGAGTCTCCACCGAATCTAGTTGAAATGTGCATATGTACATTTAAGTATTAATAGCACACATATGTGAAAATTTACCAAACCAATAATTAGTCTACTACTTGTATAGAGCCTGGTTCTCATACTAGCCAGAAAGAGAATGCACTGAAGCATGATAGGAATTAATTTGAGGTGCCATTGAAGAAGGAGGATTTTGTAAGATTTTTTCCTGAGGAGAAGTTGTTGGTGTTGTCAAAATTGCATGTGTCGAATTTGTTTAATTAGGCAATTTTAATGAAGGGGTTGAATGCTTAAGGGGCTTAAATAAGGGACCAATACGCTTTTTTCTATTGACGGTAGTACTGGCATGCCTAAAAATTGCTATAGGTTTTAGGATTTTGTCATTGTTTTGTTGCTTTCACAAATTAGTAGTATGTAGAATCAGTGATTGTAGGGTGGTTATTTCTTTAGTTAGTTTTTAAGGTACATTTCAAAGTAAAAATTAACTGAATAGTTGTTATTACATGATTGAAAATATGATGATTGTTATAAAATAAAGAAAGTAGAAGCCATTAGAGAGAGACGGAAGATATATTATTCATTTATGAGAACAGACATGTATTTACGTTACATGGTCTCTTTTATATAACGGCTTCAGAGCAAAGGGTTTAACTTATTACACAATGTGGGACTAAACAAAATAATGTAAAAGCATATTCATTTCATGAGTTACATATATTGTAACACTCCTCCTTGAATATGCGTCTTCAAAATCTTGAATGCTCAAATAACTTGAAAATTTCTCATTTGAAACGTGTATGATGTTTTCTCCCCCTCATTATTATCTTGCTTGCATTTATCCATTCAGTTGACATAGATAATGTCCGTTGCCTCATTAAAAACCTCTGTAAGGAAAACCCAATGGGAAAAACCATAGAAGAGGAAAAGGGTGTAACTTGTGAAACCATAGATATCATACTAAAAATGATGTTCATTCTAAGAGTTCGATGCTTCGGGATCAAAATAATGTCTCATTAAACTCTTACTAAGAAAAACCCAATGGGAAAAATCTTAGTAAAGAAAGAAAAAGTACAATGACATATCTTATTTTCTCATTTGTTCAAATGAAGTTTGATACTTCTAGATCAAACTAATGCCTCATTAAAACGTTACCAAGAAAAACCCTATTGAAAAAATCTTAGTGAAGGAATAAGAGTGCAATATAGTATGACATATTTCAATAATTTACAAAATCAAATAGAGTTTGATACTTCTGGATCAGTATAATACTTCATTAAAAACCTTACAAAGGAAATCCCAATGGAAAAAACCTTAGTCAAGGATAAAAATACAAAATAACTTAAATAACATATTTGAGATGTTATTTCTTGAAAAGACATTTGATTCTTCTAGATCAAGATAATGTCTCGTTAAAACCTTAGTAAGAAAAACCCAGTGGGAATAACTTATTTTCTAATGTTACTGGGGAGTTGATACTTCTGGATCAAGATAATGCCTCATTAAAACCTTACTAATAAAACCTTACTAATAAAAACTCAGTAGGAAAAATCTTAATTAAGGAAAAAGAGTGCATTATAAATTACTTATAGATGCTTCCCCTGATTTAAAGTTTCCTCTGAATTCGTATTCGTCTTTCGATAACTTAAATTGGTTATAGATACTTCTGAATCCATAAATATGTATCTCATTAACAGTACAATTTATTAATAGTTTCCTTCGATACAATCAAAATTTTCAATCCAATTATGATTTGCATTTTATGTATTTTGTTTGCTACCTTTATGAAAAACACATCATGTGTTTTCATTTTTATGCTTCAAATCAGTTTTGCATATTGCAACTACATCTTTGATTAATATTAAAATTTCTATTACAACAATACTTAAAAGTAGGAAGTAATCTACTCATCTTAAAGTGCATCAAGATTTTCATTACAACAATACTTAGAAGAAGGTTGTAGTCTACATTCCATATTCTTTGCATTCTTTATAATCATCAAAGTTATTTATATTCTTCAAGAATAATTTTTGCATATTGCAACTAACATTTCAATGTATATTAAAAGTTTCATTACAACGATACTTAAAAATAGGAAGTAATCTACTCATCATGAATTATATCAAGATTTTCATTACAACAATACTCAAAAGTAGGTTGTAATCTACGCTTCTTGTTCTTTGCATTCTTTACAACCACAAAAGTTATTTATATTCTTCAGGAATTTGTATACTTTCATCATTTAATATGATTTAAACCATATTTATACCTTTGGGGTATATTAAGCATTTCAAGTACTTTCGCTACTTTGCAGACTATATGTTCATACTTCTCTATTGGTAAAGGATTCATGATGGCCAGTCATGTTTCCCCTAATTCAAGATCCTTAATCTATTTATAAACATAAACGCTTTTGTTATCATCAATGATTATGTCTTGTCAGTTCTAGCATGATTTATTGAGATCTCTTTAACTATCATGTTTTAGGTACCTAAACCACTTCTAGGGTAATTTTAAAATCATGTCATTAGTCTCTTCAAGAGCGTCCCTAAGTGTTTCTTCAAGAACACTCATCTCTTTTATTTGGCATCTTTATTACTTACTCCAAAAGTATTTCAAACTAACTTTTGTATCATATTTCAGACGTGGTTTACACATTTTAATCCTTCAGGATTCAAATCTATATTGGAGAAAGTCTACTAGGGATATTATTAATATTTATTCAAGTTACTTAATATTTTGCATCATTATACATGTTAATAAATATTTGACACTGATGATCAAAATGAACTTTCATCGCTTTATCCTCCCCATCAATGTTGACAAACATTCTCACATTAAATAATAATCATCTTTGGATTCTCATTTTGATCCATTATCATATTGCTACTAGCAAATACACCATACATATTGATGATAGGAGGATAATTCGTTTATCAATTGATAATATGCATTCAAGTGACATTTGTGAGCTTATGGCTTAAGTTTAAATATGGGATTCAATTATACTAAATTTTGTGAAATATAATCCAGTTGAAATTGCACCAATTTTTTTTGAAATAAGCTTCTGGCTTTCAATTTTAGAAATAATGCAAAGATTTCTTTGGCATTTTCACTACAGTTCCAATATGGTAGCCATTTATTAATGTATCCTCAAAACTCAACAAATTTCTTTTAAATTTGCTTGAGTACAATGTATTTTGAATCAAGATATATGTACCATTTGGTAATACTATATGGGCTCTTCTGGACCCTTCAATTATATTAACAAATTTGCTATGGTTGAAATTTTTAGCTAATTATTTTCAGATAGTTCGAAGAAAACTTTCTGGTTTTTCAAAATAATGTGAGTGGTTGCACAATCTAGTAGGCATATATTATCACTCAAATATTGATGGTCCATATCTTAAGAGCTAAAAACAATATAGTTAGTCAACTACTAGATTTATAAGCATAAATAAATGCTAGTACTTTCCAAAAATTTAAAATAAACTACTGATTAAAGCCAACATTATCGATATATTATTTCAATTAGTTATGAAAGGAAAAACATACAAGCACCAACTTCCAACTGATTTATTGAACTGAAATAAAATAAAATCCACATAGCAGACTTCAGGCTGCTATATTGATCAATTCAACCATATCATTTATTATTGCACTTAGATTTTCATCATTAATGAAGTTTCTGTCATCAACTCCAAAGAAATGATCTAACTTTAGGCTAGTATTACTAGACAATCCTTTCACATAATTTTAGTTTAGAAGTAATTCTAAATATAGAGGAATTGTATTTCCTAACATATTTAAAGACTTGAAACTTCAAGTACAACCACTCATGTGTAGTGTTTAGAAGTGTGACCATATTTTGGTGGTCATAACGCTCCTTCAGGGAGTTCCATAGGTAAAGATGATGTTTTTCAATTAAGTGTTTTATTTTAAGTTTGTCGAGGATATAACACCTTAAAAGGATAAGATCCTTTTTTTTATCCTATTGGATTATCATTTTTATGGCATTTTCTAAGCAACGAGATCGTAGTTGGATGTCAACATCCAATTTTTGTGACAAAAAGTTATCTTCTAATAAGTCCAAATCTTTAAATTCAAGTTTGGCTGTGTTTATCATATTACCAACTATAAGTGGAAATAAAAATGCATAAGCATCAAAATATTGTTCATGGGTATATAATCAATGCATTTCATAAAATAAGAAACCATATCTGATAGTAGTTACAGTGAAAGAATAAAAATATTAATGCAAAATAGTGAAAGACAACCAAACATAATCTATAAAAGCGAATAAATTTTTTTATTTACATCCTTTTGATAGCTCTAGATCCAATCTTATTAATTGCATTCATTACTTTCCTTGAAAATGCAAAACTATCCTTGAAAATATGGAAAGGCCTTTATATGGATTTATTGGTAGAGAATGGATTAATTATAATCAAATATTGTGCTGACTTTATTAGGTTTACTTTCATAATATAGGTAGATTTAAGAATATGAATAGGTAATATTAAATACCATTTATTAATTCATAACAACTGCAATAGTGAGAAACATAAATATATACCATGTATATACATATATACCTTATGATCATTGTCAACAATTAGAGATATAAAAGAAGAATAAACGTATGAAGTATTCATATGTATCTTTATTGGACCATTCTCATTAATCAATTAATTTTATTTAATGATTTATTACTTGCTATTGATTAATATATGAATTAATATATGTTTCTATTTACATATTGTAAGCTAAACAAAGAGAGGAAATTTGTACATCACATAGTGTATGAATAATATCGTGAAAAATAAAATAGTTTGACTTGGGAACTAAAAAATATATTGTATGAGTTACAACTATTGATAACATCAATAAGTATATTTTTGAGACATGACAATAATAGGTAAAAGATTAAGCATATAAAATAGTAAACATTGGAATACCTCTTTGCTGAAAGAGGAAAGATGAATGAGTTTTATATATAATATAACATAACTGATATATGTATAAATATTAACATTCATTTTATGAAGAATCCAAAATACTAACTTGATGAGCCAAAGGAAAGAAACTTGATCTATTATATTTTATCTTTTGAAGTACATGATTGGATGCATGGAAGAAGGAATAAAATTAGGAATTAAACTTTCTATTAGAATACCTTGTTTTCTATTAAAAAGAAAGAAAGTAGAAGAGTAGATATACTTCTATGTATTTATTTGGTTTAGTAAAAGCACCAAATAAATCAACAAATCTCTTCTGGAGAACTTTTTTTATTATTATTATCGCTACTTCTGGAGTGAACAAATTTGTATACATTTATTTGGTTTAGTAGTTAATACCATTGGCAAATATTTTTAGAACTTCAGGTTCCAATTTTACTTTAAAATAAAGTCTTTGTTTAGTACTTTAGATCCTAAATGGTACAACTTCAGATTTGATTGCAATTGGAATTTACCATAATCTAAATTAGCTTTTCTAATAATTCAAAGCTTCACATCTCAAATTTATATATTTGAGTTTTGATATATAAATCTTTTTTTCTAGGAATGCAAACTTATATGCATAATTTTTATTTGAGAACTTCACGTCTCCAATATTAAATAAATACAATGAAACAAGAGGACTCTTCATAATTGTATTCGAACATGAGGATCATAATACCATTTCTCATCGAGGAAATAGTATTTACCACAGTTCTAATGTTATTTCAACATATTATTTTTATGTTATGTCTTCTAGACATATCAACATCTTCTACTAAAATTGCTCGCATATTTTTTTTACACGGCTTTATTTCAGCTTATGAAAACTTTAATCTTTTACCTTCGCACATATGAACTTCAGGTTCTTATTCTTTCATATAGACTTAATACGATCTTCTAGATACATATTATCCTTATATTTGTTTCTCTAAAAAACGGTGAAATATAAATCATGTAGTAAAATTATTTCTATAGTTCTCATTCAAACTGAAATCCAAACAAAAAAAATTTCAAAATGAAAACTTTTTTTCACCAAACAATGGAATGAGATCTAAAAGTTTAGATCTATAATAAAATGAGATCTAAAATGATAAGATTAATAGAGCATGATCTATGCGGTAAGATATGTATGTATGTATATGTATGTATATAATGAAATTTGAAAAATTAGATCCATGATAGATAAGATCTAAAAAGAAAATTAACATAATAAGATCAGAAATTACATTTTAGTATATGGAACAACTTTAGTCTCAGATCAAATTTAAAATTATCACAAAAAATGGATATACATGAATGACAATTAAATAAGAGATCTGATGATTAAAATCTACAGATCTAAAAAAATATATGTCATATGAACATGATAGTAAAATCTACAAGAGATCTGAAAAATTAGAACTAAAAAAATAAGATCAACAACAAAAAAAGATCTGAAATACATGGACAAATAAAATAAGATGTACAAATATAATTAGATCTGAATAATTAGATCAATGATACAATGAGATCATTTAGAAGATTTATAAGCGTTTCGTGCTGATAACTGTTAGGAACTGAGTTGATGATGTTTTGATGACAACAACCTTATGTAGTTATTATACTTTACTTTATAAAATATATACTAACATTTCTATATATATATATATATGTATATAGGAAGTATATGCAGGTATTATCGAAGACTGATCAGTATAAAGAGTCAAGCATCAAGATGAAGATTAGAGATTCAAGATTCAAGACTCTAGAGAATCAAGATTTCAAGATCTCAAGATAAGTGTCTAGTATTTTGTTAAAACTTCATAATAGCACTCTCATCTTTCTTCCAAATTTCTTTTGGGATGGAACTCAATTTCTATCGAAACCAATGGCTTACAAACCCACGACAAGTAGCTTACAAACCTACGACAAGTGGCTTACAAACCCATGAAAATCAAAATCATTTAAACTACTTTGTACAAGTTCTCGAGTCCTATGGAGGAGCTCTGTAGGAAGGTTCTTGCAATTTCAGTTTGAATAGATTTTTTAAAATGTTTTTAAATCTGTTTTCAAAATGTTTTAGCTTTCAAAATTAT
Source organism: Allium cepa (assembly GCA_030765085.1). NCBI lineage: Eukaryota > Viridiplantae > Streptophyta > Magnoliopsida > Asparagales > Amaryllidaceae > Allium > Allium cepa. The sequence continues at coordinate 388,487,205 of CM060939.1, read as the reverse complement.
GTTTTCAAAAATGTTTTCAAACTTTGTTTTAGCCTTTAAATATTCCTCCATTCTGATTTTAAAAACTTTTATTTTTAAAACATCAAAACTTATTCTGATTTTAAATATTACTTATATAATTGACGGTCTATATCAATTATATATATATATATATTTAAAATAATGTTTTATATTCATTCTCTATCTCAAAATATTGTTTAAACACTTTATTTTGCTTCAAAGAAGTTTCAACTTGTTTTAAATTCAAATGCTTTTACAAAACAACATCTCTACAATTTTGAACTGAGGGATGTCGACATATGGGGATACCCCATGTCGACATGGTGACAGTTGGATTCAAAATTCAAATTTCAAAAGAAGTGTCCATTCGTTCAAAAAAACCTTTCGCCAATAGTTATGACTGTTGTGCATCTATATAAAGGCTTCCAAAACGAATTTTTTAATAACTACCTTCTTATTTTCTTCACTCTTTCTTCTCCACCATTCCATATCCATAAAACTTCATATTTTCAAGATCGTGCCATCATTCTGCCAAATTCTCAATAGGAAATCATTTAGATACTCTCTCTATTTTGATTCTCCATCATTCTACTAAAGATCAAAGTGCTATTCAGAGTTATAGGATCAATTTGTATTTAAAAAGTCTATAGAGCCTATCCATTCAAAAGGATTGGTATTAGAAAGTATTAGGGTGATCTTGTGTCCCGTAAATCAAGAGAGTTTACCCCAGACTCGGAGATAGGAGGGTTCCTCAAGGCCTTAGAAATTGAGGGTTGTAATTTGGATATTGGCTTATAAAAATCTGTACAATGATATTGCCTTGGTGCAGGACTGGATGTAGGAGGATTCCGAACCAATATAAAATCCGGTGTGTTCTTTCCTTTTACTTGCTTTACTTTACTATTTGCATTTGTTATATGTTCTGTGATCATTCTGTGTTAGAATTCTGTTTAGATTTGTATTGAAAGTTTTAATTTAGTCATATAGTTCATATATTCTTTAAAACACTATTCACCCCCCTCCCTCTAGTGTTATTTCTGCCTTAAGATCCTTAATCCACATCCCCAACAATAACGTGTTATAAAATGAAGAAAGTTGAAGCCATTAGAGAGAGAGACAAAAGATATATTATTCATTTCTGAGAATAGACATGTATTTATGTTACATGGTCTCCTTTATATAATGCCTTCAAAGTAAAGGGTTTAACTTATTCCACGACATGAGACTAAACAAAACAACGTAAAAGCATATTCATTTCATGATTTACATATATTGTAACAATGGTTAATATATCGCAAAGTTTCAGCATAAGCATAATCCTTTATATATACTGAAAAAAGTTCCATTAGGACCCTAATAATCAAGACTACTATTTTAGTTGAGGTTACATACATTGTATGATTATAATTTTTGGCAAGTCACTGATTTGATGTTTTTGTGTATACATGTTTGTGAATGTATATTGTAGGATTTCTTTATATAAAAATTCAAAACTTCATAAGTTAAAAGTTTTGAATAAATAGCATACAATTACAATATCCAATTTCAAGTTTATGTATAAATTATCATTTTATTGATTTCTTGTATCATGGGTTGTTTAAATATATTAAAATGTATATAATTCAAATAGTAGAAAATCATGACATAATAAGTGAAAAATAAAGAAATGTTTTTGGACTTTTCATTTGAATACTCTAAAATTATATTCATTTTAAAAAATGTATTTTAGGACAAATATATTGACAGATTTAAGATCATTTAGTTCAAAATTATAGATTTAAATTATATTTAGTATAAGTTGTTAAAAGAGAGCACGGACTAGACCTAAATGATCAAAACACACACACAAACATGAATATATATATATATATGTGTGTGTGTGTGTGTGTGTGTGTGTGTGTCTATATATATATATATATGTATGTATGTATGTATGTATGTATGTATGTATGTATGTATATTGTGGTGAAAGGGAAAAGGAAAAAGATATCATCATAAAGCATTTTAATTTAGAAGCCTCTTCACTACCAATTAAAAGTCTTGTAAACACTATCAACAAACTAACATAGAAAGGTAGATACAAAATATTCAATTGATGAAGACAGAAAGAAACTAGATAACTGGGGAAATAATCCCTGTTTATCATATGGTCCTTACTACCAAAACTCCTAGGAAAGGCTATGCAAAAGGGAAAAAAAATTATAATCATGTACACGTAAGTGCTTGGGAAAATGTATATAAATTGAAGTCAAAGCATAGTCCTTACTACTATCATAAATAGGAAAAAGTTCATATCTCAGGCATGCGAAAATTTCGTATCAAATCTGAAAATAAGGGACGGAACCAAATTTCTACTATCAAAAATATATTTGTAATAAAAAAATGCACAACTAAATTTTTTTTCATGCTTTAAAAATTAATATCTCATTACTATGCTTCCAAAAAAACCTATTAGTCAACTTTAGTATTTTTTGAAAGGCATGTTTTATTGAATTTGAGTATTTTTTAACATTAATATCATACATTTTGTAAATTTTAAGTGTATAAATTTCATAATCTGGAAGTTGGTTAAACTTGGGAAGTTACACAGAGTCAGCAAAAAACAGTATTGAGCTTTGATTAGGCATGTTAGAGTTAATAGATAGTAAAAAATGCAAAACTCACATTTTCACAAAATAACGTGTAGAAAAGAGCGTAAAACAAAAGCATTGCGCTTTTTATGCTTTTTCCGATTGTTGTAGCATATATGTACATATAGGATTTTATAACTTTTCCCTTGTTCTCTATACACAATGTAGTAATATACCTAAATGGTTATTTCCATTATGCCTTCACCTATTTCATGTTTTCAAAATAATGATGATAACTGTGATAGCTCGGATTTTTGGACATCAGGTATTTGGATAATTATCTGATTTTAGATTGTTATTAACACCGATTTTAAGTTGAACGAATAAATCTGATAATAAACATTTATATCTGAGAAAATATTTATTTAACAATCTTCTGATATAATCATTTAAGATGGCAAAACTTAGTATTTCCAAAACAAATTAAATATGTGTTTATTATATATATATATTTATATATATATATATATATGAGTAGATTTTAAACTAAATTTGAATTCGTAGTTTGAAATTCAAAGAAGAAATATGTATGATTATTTTGAGTGTATAATTAAGATTTTAAAATCTTTTCTTTTAAAAGTTAGATATATGTATAATTTCTAGAAAAAAATATTGATAAATATAATATGATATTAAAAACAAGGAATAAATGAGAATTTTAAAATATACATATATATATATACACATTTGTAAATGTAATATATAAATATATTAACATAAGGAGTATTAATAAATTTAAGTTAGGACTTAAAACAAAGTTGTAAAATTAATTTAAACAAGGACATAAACACAATTAAATTAACAAGTGACATTTGTAAAGGTAAATGCATATGTGTAAGCTAATTAACACATAAGTAGACAAATGGCAATATCTCTTTGATAATTAAAATTATTTTTTTTTAAAATAAAGTAAAATAAATAAAATATGAAAGAAGAGATCTGGTATTTTCTTTCATCAGCTCAAATCTATTTTATTTCTTCATTTTAACTAAAAATGAATACAAATCAAGGATCAAAGAAGAAAATGAAATCTGGAAATCTGGAACAAGAAATCAAAGGAAAATACAACATGAATCTCAAGATTTTCAAATGTAATATGAAGATCAGAGAAATAAATCAACAAGCCTGGAAATCAAAATCAGGTTCTCTGTTCTCTGCTATAATCTGATGAGTAAACACAAATTTTAAAAAAAAATCATTTTGATTTCACTCTGATATATGAATGTAAATCATGATTGCTAGTCTGAAATGATTGGATTTAAATGAATGCATGAATGTGTATAAGTGATGAATGCCTGTGAAGATATGTATAGTCTCTATTATGATATTTACAGGTTTTGTTTCCTTTAAAAATTCAATACATCATTATTTAGACATTGTTAGCTCTGGATTTGTGAATAAAAAGTGTTTGAACTTATACAATATCTCTATTAAAAACGATGACAGGAACTTATATTGAATATTTGTTTGGGAATTTAAAAAATAACAGTAAAATTGTAATTTGGGGCAAAATTTTATCAATTCAATTCTAAGAATAGATCGCTTGAGTGAATTAGTGATGGAAAATCATGATTTTTAATATATAGTTCATGATTTCTTGCTTGTCATTCTGTGGGAATTCCCGAGATGATCGTTTTGGGTAATTTCGGTGATGGCCGATGATCGGCCGTGCCTGGGGAGTCGACGTTTGAGCTGAAGATGGTCTGAGTGATGGAGAGTTTAGGAAAAATGCTGGTGTACTTTCTCATTGGCCGAGGTGATAGGATTTTAGTGATTTAGGGTTTGGGGGCTGGTCGAAGTGGTCATTAAGTAGGAAGCTCGTATGATGGTTAGGGTGGTCCGGAGAGGATCGCGGCTATGGGAATGGAGGCTGGAGGAAGTGTAGAAGCTTCAGCGAAGAAGGCAGGCTATCTCGAGGTCGGAGGTGATGGGAAGATGGGGATATCCGGCAGTAATGGTTTCTGCATTTGATCGTTGAGGTTCGTTTTTGCCTCGTCGGTTTTTCATTCAATCTGGGTGTTCGTGTGTGATCGCAAGAGTGCGTGTGAAGGTCGAGCGTCGCCGCGACAGTCACCAAAGGCAGGAGGCACTGGTGTACGTACATCGCGTGCACGTGTATCTGAGAACAAAAGGGGCTGGGAATTGTTAAAGACTAACTATGTTGTGCTGTGCGTTGTTTTTTTTTTGAGAAGAAAGGGGATTCTCGGGTAAGTCTCGAGGAGACAGCGCGTTCGACTCGAAGTTGATGGAGTAGGTGAGTGACTCGAAGAAAACACGGGATCGCTTAGGGTTGGACTCGGGTAATGGCAATGGTGGGATCGGGTCTGTTCTAGTGTTAGGCCTAATTGACAAATTAATCAAGTATTAGAAAGATTATAAAAAGGAAATGAGTTTCAAAGAAACACAAATCAAAGTTCTAAAAGTATTGTTAAATTTTAAGCCAGTCTTTTCTTTTCCCAAAGTAAAATGTTTAAAATTTGTTGGTTTAGAAATCTTTTTATAGAAGATTAATCCTTATATGTTTTTTTAGGGTGATTTAAATAATGTTAGTAATAAAGTATAATCCATTTAATGGATTAAGGAAATTAGTAATTAGTTGTAAAATCAATTTAAGGAATTAATTTATTAATATGATAAATTAATTAAGTTATTGATTAAGAGATGATTATTTTATTACGGATAATCACTTAATGAAATTAATTAATAACAATTACTTAATGTAATTAATTAAAGGATTAATCTGTTAAGAGTTGATTAATTAGAAATTAAGGATCAAATTAATTTTATGATCAAGGTTAATTAATTTAGGATAATTAACCTATTGGAAATTACTTGATGAAAGTAATTAACGGTAAAGTACTTAAGGTAAAGTAATTAGGATAAATTACTTAATGTAATTGATTAGTTAAAGGGTTAATTAATTAATTAGGTAAATTTATTAAGGGTTAATAAATTGATAAGTGTGATTAATTAAAGGAATCTTTATCAATGTCAAGTAATTAAAGAATAATTAATTACTGAATATGATTAGTCAAGGTTGGTTAATTAAAATGGTAAATAAATTGAAGGCTAGCTACTCGAATGTAATTAGAGAGGATAATTAAGGAATACTTAATGAATGATTTGTAATTAATTATTGTGAAGTAAGCAAGATTAAAAGTAATCAAAGTAATCAATTTAATTTAATTGATAATGGGTGACTAATTTATCTTGCTTACGAACGATTGAATGCTGTTTAAATGTCTTGGATTATTTGTTATCCCTGAGGTGTGATTGTGATGCTGGTGGTATGAAATGTTTTAGTAATATGATATGTTGGGTTGAACGGAGATAATGTGGTTATCTATGATAAATTTGCTGCGTCAAAGTGACATCTAGTATTTAAAATTTAATCACTTGAATAACTTGGGTTAAGATGACATTGGAATTCGAAGAAACTAGAGTCGGGTATTATTAAAAACCCGAAACCATTTCGATTCTTTATAGATTGATATGTGAAATCGATAAACTGGAATGTAACGACTTAAGTGTATTGGACCATTTAATATAAGTTTTGGCACTAGAAATTGTTGTGTGAAATAAGTGATGTCTATAACAACTTGCGAAGTTGTAAATTGATATAAGTCACCCGGGATTTAAATGAGTTCTTTGCGTTGGTATTTCATGTTGGATAAGTTTACTCACGCTGGTTTCCAGCCTGACCCGGGTGTTACTTTGATGTAGTGCTCGGGTCAGACCGAGTATTACATATTTTTAGGTAGGGACGTTCTGTAGCTCAGGAGGCGAGCTGGATGGCTGAAACGCATGGAGTGTTTACCGCTGTGTTATATTATTATATATATCTGAGACATGTTAAATTGTATCTGTCCAATGTTGTATAAAATCGTTGTAACTCTGATATATCTATGTAAATTGATAGATACAGTTTTCTTTGGTATAACTATTATATTATATTTTATCCGCTGCGAATGTGATATTGTGTGTTTCTTTTCTGTTCTTCTTTTATCTCTTTCTTCTTTTCTCTAACTATCTGGAATTTTCGGGATCGAAAATTTCCGGGTCGTTACATTTGGTATCAGAGCGAGGTTAAGCGAGAACCTTGGCTCTGGTGGGATTACTCATTAAGGATAGGGTAAGTGGTACCCCAGGATGAGTTAAGTATATATATATATATATATATATATATATGAGAGCGTACTTGTTATTTTCTTATATAGAGATTTTAAATGATTTTATATAAGAAGATATTTTGACATATAAAGCAATATTTCTTTCTAATAAATATTAAGGGAATTGGTTGTTAAATTTTTGAGATTAAATTACGAAGTAATAGAAATATGACCAAACTGAAATTGAAATTGAATAAAGATAAATTTAAAATGAATTCAAACTGAAATTAAAATCTTGAATTTGGGAAAGAGTTTGAGAATAAGGTAATAATAAATTGGTTTTCAGATATGATAATTTGGGTTATTATCATTGTTGTGTTTAATAATAAAATGTGTATCATTGGGTAAGAAAAAATGAAATGTTTTAAGGGGGTAACCTTTAAATAAGTATGACATGTAAATTGAAGTGGGTTTCAAACTGTAAAGTTCTGAATTCTAATTTTAAAACCTTTGAAAATTGTTTTCAAAATGTTAAAGAAAATAATATTATTCAAACTATTTTGAATGTAATCTTATTTTAGAATAATAAGTTGTTTGTAAACTTTAAAAGAATTTGTTTTGAATTAAAACCAAAGGTGGTTTAAAATTTTAAAGTATAACTTGGTATGTAAAAGAAATTAATATGTATACATGTGGATATACATAATATCAAAGGTGGTTGGAAATAAACTCTAAATGGTGAGTTTTGAATTTGGAATAAGATGTGATACCCAAGGTGATAAGTTTTTGAACTTAATAAGTGGAAAGATTATTTATGAGAAGTTTAAAATTTGAAAAGGAAGTTCGAATTGGGTAAGGTTGACTGGATTAAGTGAATTGAGTTTAACTTGGGAAAAAGTTAAATAAGTTGGAATGATCAACATGATTTGGGAATTTCAAGATGGAATTGGAATTTAATTTGGGGAGTTAAATGGTTAATCTGAATTGGGAGTTTGTGTGATCTCAAAATGGGTTTGAGATCTGGAAATTGGACATTGGTGGATGTTTTAAGATGAATTGGATGATATCATCCTATTATCATTAATAATCTTTAAATTGTGAATTGGATTTGTTTAAATGAATGAGAAGTGAAGTGTGGTAATATATCCATTATTGAGATAATTTAAAATGGAATTTTGAGAATTTGACTCGAAATTAAATTGTTTAAAGGTTTGGTTTATTGATAAAAAAATAAAGGTTAATTTGACTTGTGGTATAATATGTTAGGTTTGAACTGTGAATTGAATTGTTTAAAAACTTTAAAGGTAAATTGATTTAAAGGAATTAAATCAACATTTGAAGTATTAACTCGAATTTATATAATTCGAGACGGTTTAAATTTGGAATTTGAATCGAAATTAGTTCAAACTGAATTTGATTTGAATTAATTGAAATGGAGATTGAAGATGTATGAGTATAAGATTCAAATGGAAAATTTGAATTGGATTGATTTGAATAATTTGGAATTATAATTAAAGTTTAATAATTTTAAATTCAAATGGAATTTGAATTGAATTTGGGAGGAAATCAAGAATAATTCAACTTGATTTGGAAATGGAGTTTGAAATTGGGATTAATTCAAACTGGAGTTGTAATGAATTAAAATTGGAACTAGTTCGATTGAGATTTGTCTGAATTAGAAGAATTTGAGATCAAAGTTAAATAAAGTGAATTTTGAAAAGAAACCAAGGTTAATTCAACTTAATTTGGGGTTGAATCAATTTCAATGGAAATTGAAGTTATTTAAATTGGAATTGGGTCAATTTAAATGGTAGAGGAAATTTAAATTAAATTGATGAGAATGGAGATTGGGAAGTGAGCATTTTGACTCTGGACTATTTTTAATATAAATTGTTTAATATAAACCTATTTTTCCAAGCTATTCATTATATAAACAACCTTTCTTTTAAAAGCCAAACTATCTTATACTTATTTTACAATTTATTTTGAACTGTTTAACCATTTTCCAACTGTTCTATAAACTAATTACTATCTTACTATTATTTTGCAATTATCTAAAATTTCTATAATTGTTTTAACTATTTTCTAATTATTTTACACCTATTTTAAAAACTAGTAATTATTTTCCAACTACTTATCTATTTTTAAAATTTTCAAGCTATTTTCTAAATAAACTGGTCGGAGTTCAAACTGTTAATGGTTAAATACCCAATTGAGATAAGAATAGAGGTGATAATCCAAATGGATTGAAGCAATTGTGAGTAAGTGAATGAAAATCAAAGTGAATGTGAATAGAAATGGAATTGATTTGGCTAATAACCAATAAAGATAAATACGTAGGGTGTACGTATGTTATTCTATTCGCATAATGATTTGATCCAGATTCAAGCACAGAATTTCAAGATAGTATGTCGCTTCGAGTTGGGATTTTTTTTCACTCGATTTTCGACGGCGAATCTAGATATGGATTGTTGATTAGTTCTGGATAATCTCTATCATAATTATGACTATATAAGGAGAATGACGGTTTCTGATCAAGAAACCAGATCTGAGTCCGCACTAAGAAGTCGAGTGGACGATGCTAGTTCGGAAATGAAATTGTGTGATCGAGTTAGCAATCAGATGGGTATAGCATATGGATGATATGTGTACATCGTACAGATTTGAACAAAATTGATACTGGGAATTTTTGGAAAATGATTGTGAAGTAGTTTTTGAAATGAAAGGTATATTTTGTGAAATATATGATGAAGTAAAATGAAAATTGGATATTTCTATAATAGAAATTTACTTTATGGAAGTAAGTGATATGATATGTGATTTTGTATAGAGTAATCAAATTTGAATATTTGATTTGGAAATAAACAAAGTTATATATCTTTGTTATATAAGATAAATCTCCCCTTGTTGAATCTTTTGCCAGAAGAAAAAGATTTTTGAAAGTGTTTGAAGTATAAAAGGATTTATATATATATATATATCTATATATAAAGGATCTTATAAGGATTATGGAAAAAGGTTTTGGGAACCTTTGGATTTGGAAAGGCTTTTGGTTTTTGGGTAAAATCAATATTAAATTTGGAAAGCCTAGTTTGGGAATTATCGATTTTGGAATAATCGATTTTGCATAAAGGAGCTTTGTATGAGATCATACTAGGTGTATGATTTGATGATACTATATGTGTATAGTATAAAATGTTTTGATGATGACTCTGGGGAAAAAGGCGCTCCCTTGGAATGAACTTCTCAGGAGTGCCACCGAGTGGTGCTTCCTTGAGCCCCAAGAGGGGGGTTCTAAAGTTGATCCTTGAGGAGTCCGGACAAAACTAGTTCCTGGGGATTATGAATAGCGTATACCATAGCGAAAGTCATGTGTGCCGCTGAGAGCCAACAGTCTGCATTTGATTTTATATCGGTAGACTGCGACCTATGGTAATATAGCGAAAGTCGTTTGTGCCGTTGAGAGCCAACAGTCCGCGTTTGATTTTATATCGGTAGACTGCGACCTATGTAGGAGTGGAGAAGTTACATTTCGACAGCGAAAATCAGAGGCCGCAGAGAGCCTGCAGTTACATGGACATTTGTTGTGATGGCAACGTAACCCTGGAATGTAACTGCGATCTGTCGTGGGTTCCATGGCGTAATCGAGAGGCCGCGGAGAGCCTGTAGTTACATGGACTTTTGTTGTGATGGCAACGTAACCCAGGATGTAATTGCGACCATGGATGGGGGTGATGATTTCCAGAGCATTCTCACCAAAGATATTTCCTCTATTTTCAAAAAACTGTTTTCTATATTTTCAATAAAATTATTTTTCAAAAGTATTTTCATTGGATGTTGAAGATGGGTTTACTAAGTACTTATAGATTTTCAGTCCTACGCCTGATCAACGTATGACCGAATTTCTGTAAGAACGAAGATGGACTTGTTGAGACATCGAGTTACAAAAGTATTTTTATAAAACTATTTTGGCAAAATTATATAGATTTTCAAAGTGTTTTAAAAGTGGTCAAAGAATAATTTATCCGATTTTAAGCATTTTAATAATTCTGCCTTCGTTCCTTTTCGAGGGCGAAAATATTCAAAAGGGGGAGGAATGTGATAACCTGGATTTTTGGACATCAGGTATTTGGATAATTATCTGATTTTAAATTGTTATTAACACTGATTTTAAGTTGAACGAATAAATCTGGTAATAAATATTTTCAGGTAGGGACGTTCAGGAGCTCAGGAGGCGAGCTGGATGGCTGGAACGTATGGCGTGTTTACCACTGTGTTATATTATTATATATATCTGAGACATGTTAAATTGTATCTGTCCAATGTTGTATAAAATCGTTGTAACTCTGATATATCGATGTAAATTGATAGATACAGTTTTCTTTGGTATAACTATTATTATTGATATTATATTTTATCCGCTGTGAATATGAGATTGTGTGTTTCTTTTCTTTTCTTCTTCTATCTCTTTCTTCTTTTCTCTAACTATCTGGAATTTTTGGGATCGAAAATTTCCGGGTTGTAACAATAACTAAATCAGTTTCATTAGTTATTGTTCTGCAGACTTCATTAAACATCCATCCAAATGACCATGTTTAGACTATTTCCTTTTCACCTAGTTTAATATCAAACATCTGCTTAACAAACCTTTAGCGATATTGGCTGCCAATTGAAGAAGGTGCACTCCAGGATGTTCTTCAATTACATGATATTCTTGCAAGGGTCTCCCTAGCTCGGCTCTGTCATATGATATCTAAATCCCGCTCACTAGATGGTATGTGACATAGTTATTTTTCTCATAATTTGTTTCTTTTAAATTGCATCAACGGTCTTTCTGAAAATCATACACAATTAGATAGCCCTAAAATAAAGTCGCAATTCACCTCTATTCTCTATTAGCTTCTTCTCGATCCCAGTGACCGCGTTTGTTTGGAAGCAATAACTTGTATACTAGAATAATCTAATGCAGCGAAAGGGTATTTATTTTCCTTATTAGAGACATTGTTCAAAGTTGTTATTAAATTTGTTATGACTTTCTAAATTACTTTTGAATGATGAATATGCATTATATGCAATGATATCAATTTTGTAGGTCTGAAGTACGAGCTTGGGGATGAATCCAGTTTACCAGAGAAGTCCTTAAGTCACCTGAGGCACCATCAAAATGAAGCAGGGAAAAATCATCTAAATCTGGATGCCCTCAACCACTTATAAAACTCGTAATGAGAAGGTTTATATCCTTGTTTTGTAGAAACCGTAATTAGAAGGTTCATGCCCTTCAATATCTTTCATTAATTGATCCCTCGTCAATTTAATGTTAGTTCCTCGATTATTTGATTAGTATACTATCAACTAGGAAAGATACATTTCTGGATGAATAGTATCAAGGTTATTTTTGAAACACCTCTTGTCTACTTAGTTACGTCAATTATTAACATATACATCTCTGTGCAATCTTGCTCAACTAAACTACAACATAACATATATTTTGTGCAATTAGCTCAAGCTTTTAGAGGTTATATGCTAGGAGAGAACTTGATGGGGCTAATGTTCAATGAGTATACTGTAAGGTTAAACTAAACTTATAGTTTTCTCTTTTTTTTTCTTTTCATTTTAAATATTTTGTTGATCTTGTTTAGGTTGGAGAGCTCTTTTCATAGCACTTTTCGCTCTGTTCTTCATACAACTGCAAAAGTTGTTCAAGAAATGGGAAAAAGTATAGCTAAAACTTTTGCACTAGGAGTTGATGACATTGACAAAGAATTAGAGATCAACCCTTAGCCTGATATTGATTTAGATACAGATGAGAGCCCACTAGCTAAAGGTACATGTCAGCAAATATATGTGTTGTCGAATTCTTTATTAGACATGTCATGTTTTTGAATGTTTAGCAAGGTTCTGTTTCATTGGAGAAATTTGTAAGTATCAGATTATTGAACCATAAAGGTATATCTCTGTTTATCACATAAGGTTCTTTGTGATATAATATAAGATATTGTTTATAAGGTATACTACGATAGAAACATGCATGATAGAAATGCCAAATGTAAGAGAGATAAGAAAAGTTTCAGGGGAAGAGTTGAGGAAATGGCCAGAAAGATTGACGGTAGTGCCTCCAAGAACCAGTAGCAGGAGTGTGGATGGAGTGAATGGAGAAATGTCTATGCAGGATACAGAGCTTTGGAAGAAGAGAGTAGAACATTACAAGAAGGTGGTTTGTAGCCTGGGCCAGAAGGGTAGGATATAGAATTAGTTGATGGTGGTTTTGTAGTTTGGCCGGAGTGTCAAATTCGTTGTTTATAAGCTTCCAAATATTTTGTAGTAGTGAAATTTGAAGTTGTCACAATGAATTTTGTAGAATTTAATATGAACTAATTAGTATGTTTGATTTTTTTTTCAATTTGATGATATATTAGTTTTGATTTCATGTTTGTTATTGCTATAAATTTGAATTTGTATAGTTGAATGAAATGATATGTGATTATACTATAAGACCTTGAATGAGATATGGTTCAGCTATACCAAAATAACCAACACTTATAAGTGTTGGTAATATTGGTATTTACCTACGCGTGTAAGGAATTTCCAATGGTTATAACCGTTGGGAATTTCCTTATTCCCAACGGTTATAATTGTTGAAATATTACTTAATTCCAACGGTTATAACCGTTGGTAATTCCCTAATTTTCAACTATTATAACCGTAGGGAATAAAGAAATTCCCAACGGTTATAACCGTTCGAAATATGGAAATTCCCAACGGTTATATCTGTTGGAAAATGTGTTCCAAAATTTGTCACGTACCTATTACCAACGATTATAACCGTTGGAAATTTGATTTACAATGGTTATAACCATTACGAAATTACAATTATGGTGTTGTGATTCACAATATCTTAAAACAAGATTTAACATGGGTTAATTATCTCCAAAATCAATTCCATATGTGTACATCCAAATCAAATTAAAAAATAAAATAAAAGCAAATAGTAAATGAAAGTAAATATGTGATTCCACTAGGATTTGAATTTTTTAACTATCCAAAACAGGAAGTTCGTGTGTAGCATCATGAGCTTGACTCATTGATATCACTATCTAATCTTTGTATTATATTAAGAAAAATAAGGTTAATAGTGCATTTTATAAAAATTTAAGATAAAACTCATTCATCAACTCAAATGCTTCCATAATGAAAGTATAAATAATTAAACTTTAGCAGGGTCACCCCAAAGAATGGGCTAACTTGACACCCTATCGAGGATTAATATTTGAGGTTAATTATTCTTTCAAAAATTGAACAGGCTATAATATAACCCAAACAGTAATTTATAACCAATGCGATTGTTAAAGCACAAGTTCAATCTCTAAGTCCATAAAAAATATCAATCAATCTAGTTATCAATTTCATTCTTATATTCTATGAATTTATCGTAGACTTTTGATTTGTATTTCATAAGATACACATAATGTAATGACCTGGATTTTTGACACCTGTTTTTGGGATGATGAACTAATTTTAATTGTTGGAATATTAATTTTTATAAGCATAATAGATAAATTTTCTGATATTTAAATTATGCGAATCAATAGGTTGATTAAACTATATAAAATTTAGAAATGTAAATTTCTGAAGACCTTAAATCTTTGTGTACTGACCCCTAATCGAATTATTTTGGATTCAGAATCATAAATAGCGATTCCTGGTATTACCCATCCACCAGAGAATTTATAAACAAATAAAGATGAGGAAAATTTATTCATATACGCATATGTATTTAAACATCATTTCAAACTCAAGATAAAATAACCTCTATATAAAAGATGGTATATATATAAATATGTGGAAATGTAAGTTGGTATACATATGTAAATATATGTAAATATGTATATAAATATGTATATGTAGATATGACAGAGATATACATAAGTACAAATAGATATATATATATATATATATATATATATATATCTGTGTGTGTGTGAATAGTGAATAAGTAAATATACATGTTTATAAAAATATTGCATATGCAAGTATGTATATATACATGGGGGTACAAGCTTCATAATGGAAGATTTCAAATTATGAGTACAAGTATGTGTATACATGTATATAAAAATTTATATGAAATATATATATATATATATATATATATATATATAATTGTATATATAACATATAGGAAACATCATTACAGCAAGGCATCAATTCAAAGCAAAACATTAGATCAAGCATATAAAATAGCAAGTCAACATAATAAATCAAATCAAGCCTTAAATCGAATCAATGCAAGAGATCAAATCCGTAAAGGAAAAGAAATTATAATAAAATAAATGAAAAAAAGATGTGAAGCCTGTAACAAGCTTCAACCTTGGTATTCACTTAGCTTGCCTAAGCTTGCCCTGTTCATTCCATTCCTATATATATACTTATACCACTCTGGCTAAAACATAAAAAAAGAAAGAAAAAAAAGAACAGAGTGTTGCCATTTAAATAAAATCAAGAATCAACTTAATGATTAAAGCTTGAAGCCTGAAGGAAGAAGCTTGGTAGAGCAGCAGTAGTAATCACTTACGTTCAAAAGCAATGAGTATAACAACCTATATTTTTTGTTTTAGATCATCACTTATGAATACATATATGTATATATAACTGGGTTATAGATAGATCAGTGATATGTGTCTAAAATATGTACGGAAATATGATTATGTATGGGTATGTATATATTGTTGGATCTACCAAATCTTTTGAAAATCTTCTCTGTTCATGTTTAATTGTTTAAAAACTGGTAGCTTCCACTTTAAAAATCAATACCCAATTATCTAGTCAGTTCTAAACTTGAAATCCGACTATTCGTTTTCGAGTATAGATATTTTAAAAATTCATTTCATTAAAATTTTATCAAGCATAGGGGAAGAAAAACACATTTTACAGGGAATAGGTTAGTAATGGTATAATTTCAAGTATCATAATTAAATCAATGAAGTACTTTAGTGTGATTGCTAATGAAAGTCGTGAATTTTGATGGTAGTTTGGGAATTTTTAGTGAAGCGTGGTTGGTAAATTTTGAAGATGAACAGAATTGGAACTTTCGTCGAATTCCAGCGACATGGCAAAGTTTAGGGTGTGACGATGGATGAGGAGGAGACGCAGACGATGCAACACCTAAGAAAAATGGAAAGGGATTTTTTCTGTGGGCATGACATCGAGTCGTGGGCGAAGTAGGGTTTAGGGGGTTGTTTGGTTCGGTATTGAGTTTGAGGAAAATGCGGCGTCGAGGAGGTGAATGTGGCATGCGATCCAAGGAGAGGAAGAGGAGGAAGTGGCGATTGTTTTGGCAAGGCTTGGTGGTAGATGGTGGCGTAGGGTGACGAGTCGAGGAGATTGGGTGGGGATATGTTTGTTCTGGGATTTGGTTCGAAGTTCGGAAATTTGAACTAGGGTATGGTCGATGATTCTGAGTGGATGGAGGTGACGTGGTGGTCGTGGGTGGTTTGCGAGGTCGGTCGGTGGCAAGCAAGGGTGGTCGGCGTTAGTGTGCAGGTGCACGTATCCAGGCGTGCATGACTTGGCTTGAGTCAATAAAAGAAAGGGAGCATAAAAAAGAGGCAAAGCAGGGAAAAAGGAAGGAAAGAAAGTAAGGGGTTGGGGCTTTTTTTCGTGGGCCAAACAAGTTAGGCTGGGTAATTAATATTCATATTTTTGTGTAATGGAATGGCATAAGTATTATGTTGAAAATCTTTTAACTTTTAAAAAAAAGTTCTCATTCATTTAAAAATCAAACCAACATGATAGATTTTGTATTAAAATCCTATCACCTAATATTTTAGTCTAAAATTAGTGCTGTTAATTTTCTAGAATATAAAGTGTGGTTATTTATAATATTAAAAGCGGATTATAAATTAAATTCTTAATTGACTTAATCTTACGTTAATTAACAAAATTAATTATTAATTTGGTTGTTTAATCCTAATTAATAAACAATAAATTGTTTTGGTAATTTCTGAATTTATAAGTAATTTGGTTTAAAAATATAAGTGGATTCAGTTTAATTTAAGTTGATTAAAATCCGATTTTGAATTTTTTAATATGAATTAACGATCTATACTTGGCTTTTATTCCCTTAGATATTTATTTAATTGTTCTTATCTGTGCCATTAAGTAGCCAAGCGAAATTAAATGGTTGGAAAAAAATGTTGAGATGTTTTATTTGAAAAAACATAGGTAATAAATTCCCATATGTGTATATTGTCACCTTGAATATATATTGTTTATTTAAAACGAATTGGACATTTAAAGTTTATCGATTGGATTCGAAGAGACCGGGATCAGATATCAATGTTATCCGGAACCACTTCGATTTAATAATCACTATGAACCTTACGATTTTAATTTTATATTCTAATATACTTAAGTTTAATTAATTTAAAAAATGCAAATATTTTCAAAATAAATATTTATTTCTAAATACTAATATAATATAACTGGATTTTCTTTAAAAGTGTTTTGGTTATCGTAAGATAAAAACCCGTTATGTTTATGCGTGACGCGGTCTTATGAGTTACCTTTGTTTTTCGAGGGATTTTGATAACCTAAATATTTCAAAATTAAGTGTGTTTTACTCACGTTAGTTTCCATCCTGACTCGGGTGTTACTTTAATGTAATGCTTGGGTCACACCGAGTATTATAGTTTCAGGCTAGGACGCTTTTGGAGCTCAAGAGATGAGCAGGATGGCAGAGACGTGTTATGCGTATTTGATTATATTCCGCTATGTATTGTAGGTTATATATTTAGCATCCGAGGATAAGTTATTATGACTGTCCAGATTTATGTGTTGATGATTGTACTCTGATATTTTTTTGTATATTTATGGTTATAATTCTTATTTTGTATAAAAAAGCTAATATTGTATATTATATTGTGTTCCGCTGCGATTGTGAGATTCTATGTTGTTATTTCTGTTTCTTCTTCTATCTCTTTTCTCCGTAAATCTAACAACCTGGTATTTTCGGCACTCGATTGCTTGGCACTCTATACAGTGAACGTATTAGTGTCGATTTTCGGGGGTCGAAAATTAGCCGATCGTTACACGTGGTATCAGAGTCGAAGGTTAAGAGAGAACCTTGGCTCTGGTAGGGATTATTCATTAGAGATAGGGTCAGTAGTAGCCTAGAATGAGTTGAGCGTATTACATATGAGGGCATACTTGTTATTTTCTTGTATAATGATTTTAAAAACGGTTTAAAATAACTTTTATAAGATTATATTTTGATATAAAATAAAATAGTATTTTTGAATTATTATAGTATATTAAGGTGATTAGTTGTGGTTATTATAATCAAATTAGATTATAAGATTTAAGTGGTTAAATATATATATAACCAAATACAAATTTGATAAGAATGAATTACGCAAATGGGTTAAGCTACAAATAGACTTAAACCAGAATTTAAATCTCAAAAAATTCGGAAGTGTTTTTCAAAGTGTTTTGAAATGAAATAAGTTTACCCTAATTATATTTTATATATAGAAATAATTTTCCAAGAAATTATTATGGAATATATGATGTGTTAGGTTTCTAGGTATGATAATATAAATTATTATCATAAATTAGTTGTTGGGTACTAATGAAGGTATTTACTACAAAATAAACAACGATAAAACAGTGTGAAATATTTTAAGGAAGTGAAATTGTATAAGCATAATTTCTAAATGTGACTTATAAATTCAAATGAATATAAATTAAGGAGTTTTGAATCTAAGTCCCAAAAATTTTGAAATGTGTTCCAAAGCGTTTAAGGAAATAATAATGTTTAGTATATGAACATTTTTGTTTTGAAAACTAAGGTTGTTTTGGAAATTCTGAAGAATTTGTTCTGGATAGAAACCAAGGTTTGTTTAAATTTAAAAGTGTGATTTGGTATATTAATGGGATATATATGTGCATATATATATGATTTCAAAGTTGATTAGAAATAAATACTGGATGTTTAATTCTGGAATTCCCATTAAAATGAGAAGTGTAACCAAAGGAAAATAAGTTTTTAAACTTATAAGTGAAAAATGATGTTAATAAGAACAGAAGTGTGGAAATTGAATCTTGGAATGTAGAACTTTAAATTGAGTAAGTTTAAATGGATTGAACGAATTGGAAATTTACTCAGGCCAAGTTAAATAAGTTTTGAACTTATAACCTAGAATTAGGAATTTCAGGGTGAAATCAAAATTTAACTTATGGAAGTTAAATAATTCAAATTGCAAAAAAAAGGTATGGATTTGATGAGAGGTGCAAAAGAAGTTAAATATAAATGATTTCAAAACGATTGTTGAAATAAAACGGATTTTGAATTTTGAGAATTTGTGATGGTTGTTATTGATTGATGTTCAGATGATTTAGATGTTATTTATTTTGATATATCCTGCTATGATTCTGTATATTATTGATAGTATATATAAAACCGTAAATCGGATTATCTTGAATAAATTAGGTAATAGGTTAAAATGATATATACCTATGACATTTATTTTGGACTGAAATGATATATATCTATCCTCGAAATTAAAAGAAATAAAACATTGATTGAAATTATTTAAATGATTTTGGATTTGAAGGAATAAACTCAAAATCATGGAAATGGAATCATATTTGAACTTGATTTTGAAATGTTAAAAAAATGGACTTGTCAATGGGAATTGTTTAAAGAATCGGGTTTGAAAATTTTGAAGTTATAATTGAGAAATCAATTAAATTCCGAAAATTGATTTGTTTTAGAAAGATTTGAACTCTTACTCGAACCTTGGAATAAATCCAAGCAAAAGGTAATTTAAGTGGATATTTCAAAATTTGGCTCGGAATTGAATTATTTTTAAAGATTTGGATTTTTAAATTGAATATTGACGGTTAATTTGGATTAAGCGATTTAATCGGTATTGTGAAAATCAAACTCGGATTTATATAAATCAAACTCGGATTTATATAAATAGAAATAGTTAAAATTTGAGAATTTAATTGAAATTAATTCAAACTGGAATTGAATTGAATTAATTGGAATTGGAATCAAAATTTAAATTGATTTGAATTAAAGTTGGAATCGAAGTTAATTCGAATTGGAATCGGAATTGAATCAATTTAAATGGAAATGGAAATTGAAATTGATTTGAATTGGAGATTGGAAATTTAATTAGTTTGACTTTGAAACTATTTTCATATAAATTATTTTAATATAAACAGTTTAAAATCTATCTTCTTTAATATTCAATTTTTTGATTTTCCAAGCTATTTTACTATACGAACCATTTTTAAAACTCAAACTATCTTATATTAACTATTTAACTGGTTTAAAACTATTCAAGCTATTTTCTAAATTCAAACTGGTCAGAGTGGAAATTGCTTATATTTAAATGATGAATCTAAATACAAATTAGGTTAAGTTGAAGTTATAACCCAAACGGAAATTCAAAACAATTTTAAATTGGAACCGAAATTGAGATATTAAGGCAAAAATGATTTTGAACTAAAATAGTATAGTTTGAGTAAATATAGTGATTTTAAAATGAAGGTTGAATAGTTACCATAACTTTGTAAAGCAATCAGACTTGGAGACTTTTGATTTGGCACTAATGAGATTATATATGTTAGTTATATATTCAAACTCCCCTTCTTAAATTTATAATCAGAAAGAAATGATCTTATATGCATATGAAATTGAGATAGTTTTATGAACCTATTGAGTTTTAAAGAATCTGATTTTGGGCAAATAGTCAATTTTAGAAATTGGGTAAACCAAATTTAGAACTATCAATTTAGAGGTTATCGATTTTATATAGTTAAAATTTATATGTGATACATATGAAGTATATGATTTGAAGGTATTATGTATATAGTATGATATGTTTTGAGACTAAAAGTATGGAAAGGCACCCCCACAAAATTCGAAACTTAGAGTAGGAGATCCATTGGTGGTTCTACCTGGGAGTCCACATGGTGGGTTCAATGAGAATTGGGATCCTAGAGGACGTTCGGACAAAACTCATTAGTTCCTGGTGATCATTTGTTTGTATAGCGTAAATCGCGGGGTATAATATCTACAATTACATTTGGTTTTGCCGTGATAGCAATGTAACCTTTGTGTAATTGTGATCTATCGTGGTTCCATAGCGTAATTCAGGAGGCAATGACTGCCTATAGTCTACATTTGATTTCATTGTGATAGCGACGTAATATCGGTATATTGCGATCTATGTGGTTTGGTTCCATAGCTTAAATCGAAAGGCGGCGATTGCCTATAGTCTATGTTTGGTTTCACTGGGATTGTGACACAACCTTTGTGTAGCTGCGATCTATGTGGTATAGTTTCATTTGATAGCATAATTCAAGAGGAAAAGATTGCCAACAGACTACTTACGGTTTTGCTTTGATAGCAACGCAACCTTTGTGTAGCTGCAGACTATTGTATTCCCATGGCGTAAGTCGAGTGGTGTTGATGCCTAAGGTTTACTTATGATTTCGCCGGGATGGCGACGCATCATCGTGTTAACTGCGATCCATGGTGGTAAAGGGGGTGATACTTCCCATATCATTTTGTAAAAGGTTTTTTAAGTATTTTCACTGGGTGTTGAAACGGGTCTACTAAGTACTTATGGATTTTCAGCCATATGCCTGATCAACGTACGACTAAATTTCTGTAAGAACAAAGATGGACTTTTTAAGACATCGAGTTAAAAAATATGTATATTAATATTAAACTAGCTTGGTAATACTATGCACTTCAAAGCGTATGTACCCCAAATTGTATAATAAAAGAGTAAGGAGTTTAAGTGTTTAAAAGAACGATTTATTTAATAATATACATCAAAATTCTTGTTCTTGCTTCGTCCCTTTTCGAGAATGAAAAGTTCTAATGGGGGGAGGAATGTGACGACCCAGATTTTTGACATTTACTATTGGGATGATTAACTAATTTTAATTACCGGAATATTAATTTTTATAAGCCAAATAGATAAATTTTCTGATATTTAAAATATCTGAATCTATAGATTGATTAAACTATATAAAATTTAGAACTATAAATTTCTGAATTAGGGAAATTTATTAATATATGTATATATATTTAAACTTCACTAATTCAAACTTGTGATAAAAAATCTCTACATAAAAAAATGGTATACATATATAAATATATGGAAATGTAAATAGGTACACATATGTAAATATATGTAAATATGTAAATATATATATGTATATATGTATGTATATGTAGATATGACAAAAATATACATAAGTACAAATATATATACATACATACATACATATATATATATATATATATGAAGAGCGAATAAGTAAATATATATTACAAAAATATTGTTTATGCAAGTAAGTATATATACATGGGGGTACAAGCTTCATAATGGAAGATTTCAAACTATGAGTATAAGTAAATGTATACATGTATATAAAAGTGTATATGAATTCTCTCTCTCTCTCTCTCTCTCTATATATATATATATATATATAATTGTATATATAACATATAGGAAACATCATCATAGCAAGGCACCAATTCAAAGCACAGACATTAAATCAAGCACATAAAATAGCAAATCAACATAATAAATCAAATCAAGCCTTAAATCGAATCAACGCAAGAAATCAAATCAGTAAAAGAAAAGAAATTATAATAGAATAAAATGAAAAAAAGATGTGAAGCCTGTAACAAGCTTCGACCCTGGTCTTCGCTTAGCTAGCCTAAGCTTGCCCTGTTCATTCCATTCCTATATATATACACGTATAACATTCTAGCTCAAAACATAAAAAAAGGAAAAAAGAAGAACAGAGTGTTGCCATTTAAATAGAAACAAGAATCAACTTAAGTATTAAAGCTTGAAGCCTGAAGGAAGAAGCTTTGTAGAGCAGCAGCAGTAGTCACCTATGTTCAAAAACTTTGAGTATAACGACCTATATTTTTTATTATAGATCATCACTTATGAATACATATATGTATATATAACTGGGCTATGGATAGATATGTTATATATGCCTCAAGCATGTACTGAAATATGATTATGTATAGGTATGTATATAGTGTTGGATCTACCAAAGCCTATGAAAATATCCTCTGTTCATGTTTATTTGTTTTAAAAACTGTTAGCATCCACTTTAAAAATCAATACCCAATTATCTAGTTAGTTTTAACTCTTGAAATCAAAACAATGACCATTCATTTTCGAGTATAGATATTTTTAAAATTCATTTCATCGAATTTTATTAAGCATGGGGGAAGAAAAACACATTTTATAGGGAGTAGGTTAGTTATGGTAATTTCAAGTATCATAATTAAATTAAATCAATAAAGTATTTGAGCGTGATCGGTGATGAAAGTCGTGAATTTTGATGGCAGTTTGGGAATTTTTAGTAAAGCGTGGGCGGTAAATTTTGAAGATGAACAGAATTGGAACTTTCATCAAATTCCAGCGACATGGCGAAGGTTGGGGTGTGACGTTGGACGAGGAGGAGGAGCAAACGAAGCGGCACCTAGGAAAAATGGAAAGGGGTTTTTCTAGTGGGCGCGGCGTCGAGTCGTGGGCGAAGTAGGGTTTAGGGGGTTGTTTAGTTCGGTCTTGAGTTTGAGGCAATGTGGTGTCGAGGAGGTGAATGAGGAGTGTGGTCTAGGGAAGAAGGAAGAGGAGGAAGTGGCGATTGTTTTGGTAAGGCTCGATGGCAGATGGTGGCGTAGGGTGGCGATTCGAGGTGATTAGTTGGGGATACGTTCGTTCCAGGATCTGGTTCGAAGTTCGAAAATTTGAACTATGTTATTGTTAGCGTCAAAATTGGCCACTAACACCCAAATCCAAGAGAAAGCACAAATACCAGTCGCAGATCATAGATATAATATATGTGGAGGACATTAATACGAAGAATAACTATAATTAAAAGAAAAGCAGTAAACATCAAGGGATTTTATACTGGTTTGGTTTAATCTGGCCTAGGTCCACTCCAAAATTTTCCTTTTTATTGATATGAGAATCAATTATAGTTACAATCCGGAGTTTTCAAAACAGTTATGGCAGAGTAGCCTTAATGAGAAAGAAGAAGGGAAACAGAATGAAGATCCCTTTTCCGAAGTCCCCACATGCTGTATTTATAGGCAAATCCCGAGTTATTGGACTTCCTGGGTAGTCCTGGCCCATCAGGACCATTGCTGAACCATACTCTTCATTCTTGACTGATCTCGAGTTTGTAATATGATGGCTTGGTTTGAGTGAATAATAGAAAGAGAGCAGTAAAAAGGTGAAGCGGGGGAAAAGTAAGGAAAGAAAGTAAGGGGTTGGAGCTTTTTTTACGTGGGCCGAACAAGTTAGGCCGAGCGTTTTCTATTCCTATTTTTATGTAAGTATTATGTTGAAATCTTTTAACTTTAAATAAACATATGTTCTCTTTCATTTTAAAAGTCAAACCAAAATGTTATATTTTGTATTAAAATCCTATCACCCAATATTTTAGTCTAAAATTAATGTTGTTAATTTTCTAGAATATAAAGTGTAATCATTTATAACAATTAAAATGGGTTATAAATTAAAGGGTATTTTTGGCACAGGTCCCTGGTAGGTTTCAAAATACATGAAAAGTCCATGTCTTAAAACTTTATAAATCGGGTCCCTGATTTTCGAAAATCAATAAAAAAACAACAAAAAACATCGTAAAAAATTGCCAAACTTCAAAACTTATTTCAACATACAATCATCTTCATATCAATGCAAGAAAAACACAAAAAAGTTCATCAAAACCCAAAAAAACAACAAAATTCGCACTTCAGGAAATTCTGCAATTTTTCTTGAAATTGTCGATATTTCAGCAACTTTAGTAAAAAATTGCGTTGTTTCATGCAATTTTTTCTGTTTAGTTCAGTCTTCCAAATTTACTGTCTACATTTATTCAAATAACACATTATTGCATAACAATCAAGGAAAAAATGATGAAACTACGTATAATTGAAAAATAATCAATGCACAGTACACATAGCTTATTCACAATAATTGCAGTGAAAAAAGCAATAATCCATAAAGCATACAAATCAGCAGTAATAAGCCAAAAGTACCTTATTTTATGGAATAACTGTGCACATATCAACAACAATGTAGAATAATTGCACATATTGTTGCACTAATATAAATTTTAGTCGATGTATAATTATTTAGCAACAATTGCATGATTGTCAGCAATAATATTCAATTGTTGCTGACATTTCAGCAACAATATTTACTATCAGCAAGTATTCCTGAATAGTTGCTGAAATGTTAGCAATTATTTTGCAGCAAAAACAGGGACCCGCTTTATAATGAAACTTACACAGGGACCTGCTTTGCAATATTCTTCCGTTTTAAGTATGCGATCTAAATTTCCACTAAATTAAATTCTTGATTGACTTAATCTTATTTTAATTAATAAAATAAGTTATTAATATGGTTGTTTTATCCTAATCAACAAATAATAAATTGTTTTGGTAATTTCTGAATTTATAAGTAATTTGGTTTAAAAACATAAGTGGATTCAGTTTAATTTAAGTTGATTAAATTTTGATTTTGAATTGTTTTAATATGAATTGTTAGTCGTTAATTTAGTTAATGATCTATACTTGGCTTTTATTGCCTTGGATATTTATTTAGTTGTTCTAATCTATGCCAATAAGTTGCCAAGCGAAATTAAATTTTTGGAAAAAAATGTTGATACGTTTTAATCGAAATAAAAATATGTAGTGAATTCCCATATGTGTATATTGTCACCCTGAATATAAATTATTTATTTAAAACGACTTGGACATTTAAAGTTTATCGATTGGATTCGAAGAGACCGAGATCGGATATCAAAGTTATCCAAAACCATTTCGATTTAATCATCACTATGAACCTTATGGTTTTAATTTTATAGTCTAATATACTTGAACTTAATTAATTTAACAAATGCAACTATTTTTAAAATAAGTATTTATTTCTAGACACAATTATAATATCACTGGATTTTTTGTAAAAGTGTTTTGGTTATCGTATGATAAAAACCCGTCGTGTTTATATGTGACGCGGTCTTGCTAGTTACCTTTTTTTCGAAGGATTTTGATAACCTAAATATTTCAAAATTAAATGTGTTTTGCTCACGTTAGTTTCCAACCTAACTCAGGTGTTACTTTTTTGTAATGCTCTGGTCAGACCCGAGTATTACTGTTTTAGGTTAGGACGCTTTTGGAGCTCAGGAGACGAGCTGGATTGTAGAGACGTGTTATGCGTATTTGATATATTCCATTGTGGATTGTAGGCTGTAAATTCATCATTTGAGGACAAAATATTATAACTGTCTAGATTATGTGTTGGTGATTGTACTCTAATAATTTGTTTGTATATTAACTGTAACGGTTCTTCTTTTGTATAAAAAAGCTGTTATTGTATATTATATTGTGCTCTGCTGTGGTTGTGAGATTCTATATTGTCATTTCTGCTTCTTCTTCTATCTCTTTTCTTCACAACCCTAACAACCTGGTAATTTTGGCACTCGATTGCTCGGCACTCTATACAGTGAATGTATTAGTGTCGATTTTCGAGGGTCAAAAATCGCCCGGTCGTTACATCTTCATATCAAGATAGATTATCGATGAACATGATGAAGTATAAGGATCCTCCTTTGTAGGCTATAGGCATAGAATCATGTGCATCGGTTTGTACAAGTGTTAAGAGTTCAGTAACTCTTTCATTCCCACTGAATGGGTGCTTGGTCATTTTACCTTTGAGACACGATGCATAAATATCAGATAATCAAATTCAAAAGTAATAGGGTCAGAGGTATGTCAAGGGGTAATTATGTTATTATTACATATATCTAATTCGATAACCAATCTTTTTCGAAATAAAATGTGTTTTCTTTCTATTATATACTTAATATAGTATGTTATATTAATTAATAAATATATTAAAAATATATTTAATAAAAATCCATAAACAATAAGTTTTATGATAGGAGTTACAATATGTTGTAATCATGAGTGATTTATCACAATATACTAAACATACCGCTTTGAACATACCTAGTCAAGATGTATCGAGATTGGATATCGATACATCTGATGAAACTAGAGTACGTAACGCTCTTCAAATATTAGGCAGTGTATTACTCTTAGCTATTGGGGGCAACAAGGGGTTATCTAATGATGGTTATTGGATAACTATGGTGATAGAGTTAGGGGTATGCCCTAACGACAATTCTATACTTTATTGTAAATTAATTAATTCCGTAATCAATTCTCGTTCTGAAATAAAGGTGTTTTTATTTCTATTATATGTTTTGTTATAATGGGTTATAAATAACTACATATTTAATTAAAATATATTTAACAGAAAATCGTAAATGGTGTGTTAGTGATATGCAACGATCCGTAATTTCGCTACTTCGAAAATGTGAGATTTCGTTTTATTTTAAATTTAAAAAGAATTTAAGCTTAAATATAAGTTATGTATAATAGATAATAATGAAGAAATTATTTATTCTTATAGTTATTAATTTAAAAAAGTATAAATTTGGATTTTAGAACAAATCAATAAAAATTAAGTTTTGCTAAAAAAATAAAGGCTTAAATAAATAGGTTTAAATATTTGTTTAATAAGTTAAATCTTATTTAAAATATCTAATAAAGATAATGAAAGTATATTAATATATCTAAAAATATGTCAATAATCGTTTTACAAAAATAACCAAATTTTGTCGCATTTTGACAGTTTTGCATACATTGTAAAATTAGAGATTTTGATATTAATTAAAAATGAATTTAAAATATAAAGAGACATATTTTAATTTATTTAAAGAAGTAAAAAGTTCATTTCAAATTTTGGTTTACTCCAATATATAACATAACAAAAAGGTCAAATTTTGACTCTAAAGTTTGTTGAAAGAAACATCATTTTCAACCAAAATTGGTTATCATCAAGTTGTTGCAACTTGATACATTTTCTAACATATAGGTACAACTTTATAAACGTTTAAACACTTTACATTTAGCACTAAAAGACAAAAGGAGTTTACTTTTGAAAAGTTTAAATAAATGTATAAAAAGTGAAAAGACATGATTTGACTAATTAAATTTTATTTTGCATCTTTATAAACAACGTCATTACACTGATTTCCATCACCATTAATGCTTAAGTCATATCACTTATGAAAAATGAGCAAAATGATTATTTAACATTTTAAAGTTTAAGACAAATAGGTAAAATCATTTCATAAGTACATAAATCAAATTCTAACATCATGTCACATTTAATACCATTTCTTCTCTATTAAGCAGAGTTCAAATCAAGGGTAAAAAAGGTAAATTAAAAATCAAAATGTAGAGAAGGGTAATGTAGTCATTTGCCATCCAAAGCTCAAGTATAAATAAGTATCCATACCTTTCGTTTTGCACACTTCATTCTCTATCTTCCTTCTTCGCTTTCTCCATCTTCTTCACCTCCATTTCCATGGCTTCCCACCTCTCCATTCTCTTCCACCATGCTCCACCACCACCTAAACCCCCTCTACTCTGAACCACACCACCTCAATCTCAACAAAACACTATCCACACCACCACCCATGTCAAGCTCCACCTCCACCCTACAAGGTTGTACCCCCTCCTTACCACCAAGATCCGGCCCAAAATCCCACCTACCCACCTCAAAACACATGCCTACCCCACCTAACCAAAGCCATTTACCCGAGCTACCCTAGGCTGTACCTTCCATACCCTCCTCTTAGCCATGGCCACACAAAAAAACAAAACAAAAGAAAAGTAGAAGGAAAAGAAAGCGGCGAATTCAAAGACGTTGGAAATAGCATGTTAGCTTGAGAAACGCATATCTTACGTTAAAATTTGACGGAATGGATATGAAGGTGAGAAATCCTCATCGCTTTTGAAATTATATTTTGGTTAGGTTAAAACAATCACATTTATAACATATGAATTTTATACCAATTGATAGTTAATATGGATGATTGATAGATTGGGTAGATAATTGAATTGCGATAATATATCCCACTATGGTATTAATAGTGAATGTTGATTTTGATATCATATGTTATGTGATTGGTTGAATGGATGTTACGTTAGTGACAATTATGGACATTGGTTATGTTCATTTTTGATTCAATAACCCCTTTATTAGTAAGACCATATTTTAGTGATATCTGATATTGTAAAAAAATAAGTCTCTTTTAAATTTGAAGTGAAACTAAAGAAAAATAAAAGAGAATTTGAAATTTGAACTGAAATGACTATAAAAAGGATAGCTAAATTAAAGTTGAGATGAATAGTGAAATTGAAATTGAAATCGATTTTGAAAAATAAAGTTGAGATCAAGGTTGAATTGAAATTTAAATTGAAACTAGATTTGAAATCTAAGTTTTAATTGAATTTAATTTGAAGTTAGAATTAAAATTGAATTAAAATTGTAATTTAAAATTTAATATTAAAATATATGAATAAAATAATATTATAATATATGATAATAGTGAAAATTCTTTTTAAATACTTTAAAAAGTGAAAATATTTATTTAAAATGATTTTCAATGATTTTATAAGTGATAAAATTCAATTTGAATAGATTATTCCAGATATCGAAAAATAAGTTAAAACTAGGTGCGTCGCGCAACGGTAGTTCGCGGTTTTGCGCCGAAAAGTTCAAATAAATGTGTAGAGTAGAATATAGCTCGGAATTCTTCAAGAGAAGAAAATTCTAGATATTATATCCTTATCCTCTAAATGAAGAAAAAAAATCAAAATTTCGTTGAGTAGATTTTGAATTAAGTCCACATCAATTTTCTAGAAAAATCGCACTAGTGCATTAAGTGACCATAATAGGAAATCCGTTTAAATGAATGTTTTTAATTATGGAAAAATATGGAATAATTTTGATAAATCTACTTAAATAGTTTAAAAGAGATTTGGATTGGAAAATATGAATTATCAAACGTTTAAAAGTTGATTTAGTCAAATAAGCTTATATAGCACTTTCCGCAGCACTTTTATGCTGCGAATTCTATAACTTTTTTGGAATATAAGTTTAAATGTAACGATTATTTCCAGAATCAATTGTGAATGTTTTTAAAACAGAAACTAAGTGTTTAAAAGATAATTTGGAATCTTTATAATCAATTCCAAAATAAAGTTGATAACTGAGTATGCGGAAATGATTAGTACATTTATCCCGCCTGTGAGATATCAGAATATAAAACAAGGTGTTTAACTAAGCTCAAGGATGGAGCAACTAGTGCCCTGAACTTACCTGGACTATGTTTTCTTTTCTTAGGCGAGGGGTGGAACAGGTCGAAAGGAAAGCCCGGATGCTCGAAAAAGATTGCATTAAGTTTCTGAAATAAAAGAAGATCGGTATTATCCAAAATTTAAGCAATCTTTAAAATGAATGATTTCTATGATCCTATTTACTCAAAAGGAAAAAAAATTCTAAGATTTATTTAGGGTTTATCGTAAATGATGTCTTAAATAACATTGTTTTTGATCCGCCTAAAAGTTAAGGAATTTGGATCGAGTGTTAAGTAAGGAAATTTGAGATTTTATCCAAAGCGAAAGAATGAATTACTTAGATTTATTCTAAATCCAAAGAAAGAGATTTCGAAATTATACAAAAAGAATTAAAGTGAAAAGAGACTTAATAAATCATATATACTCATATTCACTTTTTTGTCTAAAATTGGATTTCGAAGGAATCAGGGTCGGATTTGGGTGATTCCTATTCGAAAACTACTTCGAACCAATGTATACGTTCGAATGTGAAGACATTTTGAAGATTATGACTATGAAGACCATGGATCTTCATAGCGTGAGGACTGCTTTTAGACATGCTCTGGGTAGCTCTCATTACAGATTTATTTATAGCAGTTGTTCTCCTCGTTGTGGAGATCTTTTGGATTGCAAGGACTACTCCCTACTAGTGGTAGTATGAGAGTGCCTTCGGTTTATCCTGTTCTTTGACAACTTGTATGGACGTTTGTCTGACATTGCATTTCTAAATATTATGTTCATTGGTTTTTACAAACGTACATCTATGGTGGCAGAGAAGGCAAATTATCTTAGCTTATACCCTCCTGAGATGTACGAGCTTAAGGGTTGTATTTTTGTGAAAGGAAATTAGTAGTCAACGGAAAAGACAATGTGGCATTCAGAGATGTGATATGTGCTATGTGGAATGGTAATCGTAGCCTCAAGCTTCATCAACCGAAAATGATCGAAACAGGGTTAGATGCAGCTAGGCTAAGTGGGTCATTCCCAATTAGGGTATGATCATCCCCTTCTAGATATATACTTTTCCGCTATGACATTCGAAATGTAAATTTATGTGGTTTGTATGCTAGAGCGCGCTCGGTTAAAGGTCGGTAACGACCGAGGGATGACATATTTGGTACTATCTAGATATAGAGGCAGGCCGGTCTTATGTTGGTAGAGGGCAGATGTTCTGTGCCTCGGGACATCCATCTAGAGGTGTACCCATCGGAAGGTATTCCCTTCACCTGGTCATCTATATGGAAATCCATTCTCCAATAAGAACCCACAGTTTTGTATTGGCGTAACGAATAGCCTCGAAATGTTATATGGGTAACCATTTCGGATAAGATTAATAAGTTTATTTGCAAATGTTTTTGAAGAGATGTCATTATAAATAATATCTAAGGTTTTGATATAAAAGTGTTTAAGTTGTCGTAAGGTAAAAGCCCGTCCGTGTTTATGTGTGGGCGTGGTCTTATGAGATACTCTTTCTTTTCAAAGGATTTTATTTATAGGCTGATATATGACACTATCATTTATTGTTGAGTTTTCTCATGCTGGTTTATTAAGCCTGATCTGGTATTTTCAATACTCGGATGAGGTTCGAGTAGTTTCAGGTTTAGTCAAAGATGGTTGGAGTTTTTGGTGGAAAGTTGGAGATATTCATCTACGTATAGACATATTCTATTATCTGTCGTGTTTTGTCAGTTTTAGTTGATATTTGTCAACTATTGTAAAGACAATTGTTTATAACTGTCCAAGCAGAATTTAAATTAGACTCTGATATACGTATTTTAAAAGTTTTCGCTGTAAATATATTTGTTCAATATTATATATTATTCCTTTCTTATGAGATTATGTTCTGTCTATTTTTCTTTATTACCCTTCATGTTCCGTCTTTTCGTGCAATTTGAGTTGGACATATGTGGTTTACTTTCGGTCCAAGGGGTACGGAATTGTGGGTCGTCGCATTTGGTATCACAGCTGAAGGTTAAGTGAGAACCTTGGCTTTGTTATGGGTAAAGACTCATCATAGATAGGATTAGAAATATCCTAGGATAAGAAACTCATTCGAGATAGGGTTAGTAACACTCTAGAATAAATTGAGAGTATTATATATATACGAGCTTGTATTTATTATTTTTATAAATATAGTTTTGTTTTAAAAGACGGTAAATTAAATAATTTTGCCTTGGGTTTTTATTTTAAATATCAAAAGGGATATTATTATTTATGGTTTATAAATTAAGGATTATTTTTAATGTTGCTTAGTAAAACTAAAATATGAATATCTTGTGATTAGAATTGCATAATTTAACTATAAGATATTTTATGATAATATTAAAGCTAGAAGTTGTAATTAGAGAAAGTAAAAAAGATATGCACACAAAGGAAAAAAATTATTATCAATAAGATAGAAAAAAGATGAGCCTAAATTGAGACTTTGGGTAAACATAATATAAAAAGGGTAAGTTCTGTAACTTATAAAGAAGATAAGATAATTTGAGATTTAGACTCTTTGATTAAGTTAAAATCAAAGTGAGATTTAGGAATAATAGATATAAGAAATATCATCCTAATATAAAACTTTGAATTAGTGATACATTTAGGGTAACATTGTAATTCAAAATGAAGTAAGATTAGAAGTAGATAGTTTTGAATAATATGGTTAGTTTAATTGTTGGATGAAAATATTTAAATAACAAATGTCATGTGGATTAAGTTTCATAATTTGACTATAAGGTACTTGATGGATTTACGGTTAAGAAATTTGATTTAGAAATGGATAGGTAAATAAATTAAGTAGATAATCAAAGAATTAATAGAAAAATGTGTAAACTTAGTAAAGTTGTCTTATCAATATATGGATTGGATAAAATAATATTTGCTAACTTAAGACCTTAGATAAATAAAACTAAGAATTAAGTTTTATAACTTATTAATTTGGAATAATAGTAGAATTCCAAATTGGTTAAACAGCCTAATTGAAGTAATAACGGTTTGAAGTTTGGGGATATGTGTATATACTCTTAGGAAGTAAAGGTATATATTATACAAGTTAAGCCATATTTGTAAGTTTAAGTAATAATGTGACAGCCCGCAAATCTGTACCCCTTGAATCAACTCTATTCTACCTTTATTAACTCAAGTGGCACAGAATTACGAACCAATAGAATTAAAGAAGAAGAGATAGAAGAAGAAGAAACTAAACAATTTCAGAATCTCACAGTCGCAGCGGAATAAACTATAACAATAAATATAGAACTTTAAACAAAATGAAATCTATAACTGTTTATACATCATATCATCAGAGTATCTCATACATCAACAATTACCAATCAGACCTACCATACAATCACAGCAGCGGAATAAATATAGGTACATATAATACGTCTCGGGTTCCAGCTCCTCTCCTGCTCCATAGTATCCTGTCCTGAACAAATAATACTCGGTCTGACCCGAGCATTATAATGAAATAACACCCAAGTCAGTCTGGAATACCAGCTGAATATAATAATGCATCCAATTTGATTGTTAAAGTTTCAAAATCCTTTTGAAAACAAAAGCATCTCGTAAGACCACGCCACAAATAAACATGTCGGGTTTTTACCTTACGATAGCTAAAACACTTTTTATAGAAATTCTCTGATATTATAATAGGGTCTATTTACAAATACTTATAAAATAGCCGAAATTGTTACATCTATTAAATTCCAGCTACTAGCCACAAAAGTGGGTAATACAAACAAAACTCGTACAAGGCTCGTAGGGAGAATGGATTTCCATCAATGGCTGGGCTACTGGGGTACCGCCCGTCACAGTACCTGGCCTAGATCAGAGTACCGAGGAGTACGCCCGCTCTCCTGCAACACAAGGCCGGAAACATTCCTTACTGAACAGTCCCGAACAAGATAACCCCGTGGTTGGCGCGACCAACCACCCACTAAGCCGAATATAAAGGGACATCTAGACAGGGGAAAATCTTGTCCTGCTTGGGCATGACCCACCTAACCTTGCTGCACCTCCCCTGTTTTAGCCATTCCCGGTTGATGAGGCTTAAGGTTAAACGTTACCTTTTAAGAATGCATCACTTAGAATGCTCATCGTCCACCTGACGATGTTCTGAAAGCTTCGTCCATACAAGTCCGTCCCGGGTTCGAACGGAACCGAAGGCACTACCCCTACTACATCCATTTTGGAAATATCCTCAGGATTAGTAGCGACTAGCCCTTGCACTTCACTGCTCCATCTTCGACTCCGAACACGTTTTTCCACGAACCGTACAAACCGGATCGAAGTGGTTTTCGAGAAATAAATCTCGATCCCGGTCTCTTCGAAACGATCAACGCATTTGTTCAATATTGATAGTCGGTGATTTAACTATCAATTAATATTCACAAACATCCATCACACAATAAATAATTTCCCACATTATTTATTTGCCTCAGATATCTTTAAAGGATATATTTTCAAATTTTCAAAACCCATTTGAAAACAATTTCCCAAATCTCTTCCTTTACAAGATAAATCCTTTACCCTTTATTCCCATTGGAAATAACCAAGTTCAAAACATTTAGATTTAAAACAGTTAAAACATTTTATACTGAAATATACTTTAAAATACGTAAATTTACTCCTAATTACTTACTCAAAAATATAAATTTGAAATAAGTGAAGTAAAACTATATATTTAGATCTAAACTTGGTTTTACATAAATGTTTGGTTAAACTAAATTTAAAAGTAAAGTTTTCAAAGGATTAATAACAATTTCAAATAACTTAGTTCAAATCTAGCCTTTAAATAAATCTATTTGTAAAAATAATTACTATGGTATTCATAAAAATTTACTATTGCTAATTTATCAATAATTACTTTAAAATAATAATTTCCAAAACACTCTTTTAAACAAGTTTGAATTTTTAAACTTTCTTTTAATACAATCTGTTTAACACTCGAACTTGGTTTTTCCCAGGGAAACTCATTCCCACTCAAACAACCCAGAAAATCCATTTTATAAATTCTGTCGATTATATTTCAATTCAGATTTATGTTTAATAACATAAATTTCCTTCCCAGGTTTTAAAATAACTTCTTACGAAGCTTAACCACATTTCCATTCCCTGAAATTCACTTCCAAAGTATAAGTTTAAAGGCCTTTTTAAATAAACTATTATAAATTTATTTTATGAAATCATACTTAAGGAATTGCTTAACTAAATACCTACTTAAATTTTCAATAGTTTTAAATAATACTTCTGCAATATTCAATTTATTGCTAATTTAATTTGAAGGGTTTCTTTTGAAATCATATTAAATTTCCAGAGAACGTTATTGTCAAAATAACTCCATTGTTATTTTTCCCAATTTATAATTTCTTATTGCAATTATCACCAGAAATCCCTACTTCCTCATTTATCAACTAATAAATGTTCCACTTATTTTTATTTCCAACTTTGCAAATTTTCATTCTTCACTCAACCCAGATTCCAAATTTAATTCCCTTAAATTCTTTATTTATCAATTCCTTTTATTTCTTTAAAAAAAATCCAATTTATTTTATTTTATGTTTTAAAATTCTATGCATATTCTTATCCAGCAATATCACAGTACAATTAAATTCAAAGTTATCAATCACAATATATAACAGGTTACAACATCAATTATAAAGATAATTATTATAGTGTGAGGAATCCAGTTCGATCCCTCTAACCTATTTTCCCTGCATCCACAAATATTAGCACAACAACATATATATCAATCCAGGCTGATATAAATAAACATTTCAACCAATCACACAATTATTAAATATTAACTACTTGAATCAGCTAATATTCCAGATGTGAGTGAGATTAACTCACATTGAGTTTCGGCGAGCGTTCGAAATTTTAAATTAAACCGAACGACGTTCGATTTAACTAAAATTTCTACTTGCCCGGAATTACTCCGGATCTGCACCAACTTGTAGTATTCTTTCCTGCGATCCAGACGCCGCGAATTTCGCTGAAATCTGACAACGTATGAATGAGTTTTAGCATTTTAAACTTTTGATCTTAAGTTTATAAACAAATTTATTTTAATTTAAGACCTCACAAAATCTCAGCCCTACAAATCAGGAGATGGAATCAGTGCCGCTCACCCTGTCTTCTCACCAAGCACGAACAGGAACAGAATCGAACCCATCACGATCGCCGATTAGGGCTTCGAACCGCACTCTCCACGCTCATCGATAATTCGATCAGCTACCTCCATGAGAACCGCCTCAGCAAACTCCCCCTTCAACCCTAAGGACGCAAAGCTCGGTCTCCACCTTGGATCGTAAAACGCGAATGAACCGAAAACAAACGGCAGCGAATTTCCCTCATTCCACCTCGTCAAACCAGATCACGACCGTTGGATGAGAAGAGAACGAGGTGATCTACAACTTCCTAGTTGGGAGTTTCTCGTCTAGATGCAAGGATTGAGGGAGATTTGAGGGAGAAGACGATTAATTTTCGGCCATGAACGACATATAACGGCGGCCACGAGAGAATTAGGGTTTTGAGAGATAATATATATATATATATATATATATATATATATATAATAGTTTTAATATTATTTAATTCATAAAATTCTCAATTTAACAGTTTATACAAACGACCTCCAAACTACGCGTTCCGATAGGCAATCATGGGGTTTTTCCGCGTTCCGGACACAATGGGACAGGTTTCAGAAGCTAATTCGGTCATATGCGTGAGTTACGGAATTAAACGATCAATTTAAAATTAAATCGGTTAAATCGATTTCTAAACGTTTCGTGCTGCCACGGTCAAACGACAACTCCGATTGCTACGAAAATTGAAATCCGATAATAACTAACTTTTACGGATCCAATGGAACTGGTTTCGTCGAATTCCGAGACTATGCCCCGGAAGGCTATTTTAACTCGTCTATTAAATCGAGCGATCTTCAAAATTGACGAAAACGCTTAAAATTTCACTTTTAAATTTTTAACAACTTAATAATAAATCATATAAAATTTATAAACACAAATAAAATCATTCTGGCTCATTCCGGACCAAAATCCGATTAAAATGCAATTTTTATAATATTAAATTCATTTTTAAATTAATATAAAATCCCAAATATTAACTTATCGACTTAAAAATTTATCTAAAATTCCCACCATACTACTTACACTCAAATAACTCAAAATAAATTTTTAAAACCATTTTTATCACTATTTACATCCAGATTTATTTTTATTTCAATTCCAAATATTTAAATTATTATTTTCACATTATTCAAATTCAACCGGAATTACTATAATTAAAATTTATAGCTTATTTCATTGGTTGAACCCGAATCCATCCATTTACAAAATCAATTAAGAATCCACATTAACATTTAAAACGAATTAAATGTTCAAATTCAATGGCTTAAAAATACGGGATGTTACATTCCTCCCCCCTTATAAAAATTTCGTCCCCGAAATTTGCTAAGGTAGAACATACTCTCAAACTTATTTACTTAAGCCAACCTTCTTTAGTTAAAACTTATATACACTTCCCAGAACCATTTTTCAAATCCAAACTCATATGTTTTATTTAGAATCAAATGTTTTGGTCTCAACATTTTCTTAAAAACAACTTTCCAAGTTAATTAAAATTTTCAAACTCCCAAAACCCCAAAAATTTTCTAACTCCCAAAATTTCGAAATTTTTTGGCAGAGTCTCCCCTGCACGGAGGAGCTTTCGCGATATCGCGATACAAATAAATTATATACATCGACCCACACGGTCAGATACCAAAATATATCACAAAATATATATCATTCCCCAATTATATTTGCGTAGGCGTACCTTTTAAGCAAAATTTTAAAGCAAGCGGCTAATATAACGCATATACGCGCTCCAACTCTCTCAAACGCCTTCTGTACCTGTACTTACTCAACAAACTTATCAGTTTTCAAAGATATGAGCATTTTAATAACATTTCCAATATAAATGTAAGCCAAACATATCCATTTCATGACCTAACCAAGCAACTTCATTATTTAACACTGTTAACTATATTTTATCAACAATTTAATGATTTCAATCACCTTGTAAATTTCTTATCCAAGTCCAAAATTCATTTTTATTTCACACAAATGAGTTACATACAAGTTTCGCTATTTCAATTCATACTCTACCCAATCTTCGAATTGATTTACCAAGCAAAATTTCATTTCAATTTGTTACATGTGAATTTCTATTATAACTCACTTACCTTTATACTCAAATCCTTTTTTTTTCTTTAAGATTTCAGCCCATTCTAGTTTCATCCAAACAAACTTTATTTATTTCACTTGAATGATTTACATTCAAGTTTACTATATACCATTCATATTTACTACAACCAATTCATTTTTATTTCAACATGATTTACATATGCCTTACTTGCATTTCTTTACTCTAACTTGCATTCCCAATTTGATTTACAATCAAATTTTATTTTTAAATTTGAAACATTTGCATTTCTTTTATGATCCATTTCCATTTATATGCAAAATCGCTTAATTAGATTGCATTTGTCTAATTAATTTAAAACCATCCTTATTTGCTTCTTCAAATCAATTCACTTGCATCCAAATACAAGCTCTTTGAATTCTATTCCCATCCATATCAATTTATTCAAAAAAATCAATTTCAATTACTTGTTAAACAACTCAATTATGAATACATGCAAATACTCATGTCATTCAAGCAAAAATAATCCCCATTTAAGCTCATAACCATTAAAATTCATTCTACTTAGATTTATATTAATTTTATTCAATTTTGCCTAGTTTACAAGCCAAGTATTTTTATTCCAATGCAATTGTTAAGTTAAATTTTTCTTACATTTTAATTTCATTAACCAATTCAGGTTTATATTAGTTTCATTCCATCCTGGATTATTAACAATCCATACACCCTTAATTTATCACAACAATTAATTAATACCATATCACTTGCAATTCAATTTTATTTTATTTCCATTTGATTCTCATTCAATCAAATTCCAATCCATTTACAAATTCGAATGCCCTTTGTTTACTTATTCAATCCATTTTTGATTTATTTTAATAACAAAGAAACCATTTAAATTATTTCACTCATTTGAATTTATTCACAATTCAAACTATCTCCATTATAATCTGATTCCATCTTTCATTCACACTTAAATATTTGTTACCACAAATTTAAATCCCATGCCACAATTGGAGTTTTATTTACTTTCCAAATTTTGACCAACCCATCAAAATTCTATTCATCTCATTACAAATTCCATTAAATTTTAATTCATTTTAGTCAATAAACTAATCCATATTAGGCTTTAATTCACTTCCTCAATTCACTCTGAATTCATTTTTATAATATGACAATTTTCATTCACACTCTCAACTTTTTATTGCCAAAACTAAATCCCATACTAGAACAGGGTTTTTCATTATTTCTTTCAAACTTTACTTATCAAACCACCAAAATTCCACCCAGGCCAAGACCAATTTCATTAAATTTAGTTTACACTAAATTCATCTTCAAACTTCTTTTATTTAATTTAGCTTATACTAAATTCTTTCCCAAACAATTCCTGTGAATTTATTTGGGTTAAACTTTTATTCACACAATATCCTTTCAACATAATTAAATTTCTTTCAATTCAATTCTTTCCCAAATTAATTCTTTTCCAATTCTAATTCAAGTTCAACCAAATTTATTTATCCATCTTGAATTCATTTCATTTCCTTTACTACCTTAAATAAGAATTTAATTCTATTCATAATTATTCATAACTCAACTGAATTTTAATCTTAATTTATTCCAAATTCAAATCAATTCCATTAACCGAAGTTAAATCCAATTCAATCTAATTTTAATTCTCCATATACAAGTTCAAAACTTATTTACTAACTCAAGTTCATTCACCCTTGTATATTTTACTTTACCTTAACTTACTTTACAATTTATTTTGGATTAAGTTTCTAATTTACCATACCATTCAACCATTTCTCATTTGTGATTATAATTCCATTTCTTATTTATAAGTTCACCAACTTATTTACTTAAAAGCTTATGTTGCTCACTTCAATCCATCTACATCTTATAATCACAATTTCAAATTATATATATATATATATATGTGTGTGTGTGTGTGTATGTATCACTAAATTCTTAAAGATACAAACTTCTTTCACCTTAATCCATTGCAAATTTTAAATCCACAATTTCAGATTATAAGTATAACACTTAATAGCTTATGGGTGACCCACAATTACATAGTCATTTTACATTTCAATTTAACCCAAACCAATTTAATTTCAATTCTCAATTTTATTTAACTTGTCCCAAGTTAGATTCAACTTTCCATTCATTTCAATAATTTCATTTACCTCCATTTACCCAATTTAACTTTAATTTCAGGATTAAAATTTTCATTTCTTCCTTATTAGCATCAACTTCACCAAATAAGTCCAATAGTTGATTCATTTTTTATCCATTTTTTAAATAGAATTTCCCAGAATTCAATTACCCGTTTTTATTCCAAAACCATTTTGAAATATATCAATATATATACCTATTTGGTATATCAATCAAATCTCCAGATTTTCCAAAACAATTTGTTTATACCAAAAACAAATTCCCCATTTTGAAATGTCCAAAACAACTGTTTTACCCAACAAATCCAAACGATATTATAACCAACCATTTTGGTAGCAATCCATCACTTTAGAAACTCGAAAATGAATTCTAATGATGCGGTCAGCATCATCAGGATTATTTTCCAGCGACTGAAGTGAGTTCAGTGCTTTCTTACTTCCCAAATTCATTTCAAAACAGTTTCCATTCAAAATACTTACCAATTCAATATTCCAATATACCCTTCAAACACTTAAGCAAACTTTTCAAACTTTCCTAGGATTTTAAATTTCCAAACCTTTATTCCATTACATTTAAAATCCTTTCCAAAACTTCCGGGATTTAAATTTTGGTTCAATTCAAATTTAGTTATTCTTCCTTTTATATAATTTATATTTGTAGGATTTTATTTTCATTATAACTATTTCAAATTTCAGATTAAATCTTAGATTCTTATTTGATTCAGACATTAACAGCCAATCATCCAAATACATATAATAATTTCAGAAAATTATTTCTTTTATATCAAAAATAATTTTGGGTAAAATCATTTCATTTACCCACTTTAAAAACAATACTATGTCGGTTTATCTTGTTTAAGAGTTTAGAAACCCCTATCGATACGGTTGTACTTCCCGTGCCGACCAGAATTCATAAACACTCAACCGATAAGTCAACACAGTATAAAAACAATTTTATATTCACTAACAAGTACGCTCTCCTATCTATTAATACACTCAACTCATTATAGAGTACCGTTGACTCTGTTTAATGAGTAATTTCCCCACCAAAGCCTAGGTTGTCGCCAACCTAAGCTCTGATACCAAGTGTGACAGCCCGCAAATTCGTACCCCTTGAATCAACTCTATTCTACCTTTATTAACTCAAGTGGCACAGAATTACGAACCATTAGAGTTAAAGAAGAAGAGATAGAAGAAGAAGAAACTAAACAATGTCAGAATCTCACAGTCGCAGCGGAATAAACTATAATAATAAATATAGAACTTTACACAAAATGAAATCTATAACTGTTTATACATCATATCATCAGAGTATCTCATACATCAACAATTACCAATCAGACCTACCATACAATCACAGCAGCGGAATAAATATAGGTACATATAATACGTCTCGGGCTCCAGCTCCTCTCCTGCTCCATAGTATCTTGTCCTGAACAAATAATACTCGGTCTGACCCGAGCATTATAATGAAATAACACCCGAGTCAGTCTGGAATACCAGCTGACAATAATAATGCATCCAATTTGATTATTAAAGTTTCAAAATCCTTTTGAAAACAAAAGCATCTCGTAAGACCACGCCACAAATAAACATGTCGGGTTTTTACCTTACGATAGCTAAAACACTTTTTATAGAAATTCTCTGATATTATAATAGGGTCTATTTACAAATACTTATAAAATAGCCAAAATTGTTACATCTATTAAATTCCAGATACTAGCCACAAAAGTGGATAATACAAACAAAACTCGTACAAGGCTCGTAGGGAGAATGGATTTCCATCAATGGCTGGGCTACTGGGGTACCGCCCGTCACAGTACCTGGCCTAGATCAGAGTACCGAGGAGTACGCCCGCTCCCCTGCAACACAAGGCCGGAACCATTCCTTACTGAACAGTCCCGAACAAGATAACCCCGTGGTTGGCGCGACCAACCACCCACTAAGCCGAATATAAAGGGACATCTAGACAGGGGAAAATCTTGTCTTGCTTGGGCATGACCCACCTAACCTTGCTGCACCTCCCCTGTTTTAGTCATTCCCAGTTGATGAGGCTTGAGGTTAAACGTTACCTTTTAAGAATGCATCACTTAGAATGCTCATCGTCCACCTGACGATGTTCTGAAAGCATTCGTCCATACAAGTCCGTCCCGGGTTCGAACGGAACCGAAGGCACTACCCCTACTACATCCATTTTGGAAATATCCTCAGGATTAGTAGCGACTAGCCCTTGCACTTCACTGCTCCATCTTCGACTCCGAACACGTTTGTCCACGAACCGTATAAACCGGATCGAAGTGGTTTTCGAGAAATAAATCTCGATCCCGGTCTCTTCGAAACGATCAACGCATTTGTCCAATATTGATAGTCGGTGATTTAACTATCAATTAATATTCACAAACATCCATCACACAATAAATTATTTCCCACATTATTTATTTGCCTCAGATATCTTTAAAGGATATATTTTCAAATTTCCAAAACCCATTTGAAAACAATTTCCCAAATCTCTTCCTTTACAAGGTAAATCCTTTACCCTTTATTCCCATTGGAAATAACCAAGTTCAAAACATTTAGATTTAAAACAGTTAAAACATTTTATACTAAAATATACTTTAAAATACGTAAATTTACTCCTAATTACTTACTCAAAAATATAAATTTGAAATAAGTGAAGTAAAACTATATATTTAGATCTAAACTTGGTTTTACATAAATGTTTAGTTAAACTAAATTTAAAAGTAGAGTTTTCAAAGGATTAATAACAATTTCAAATAACTTTGTTCAAATCTAGCCTTTAAATAAATCTATTTGTAAAAATAATTACTAAGGTATTCATAAAAATTTACTATTGCTAATTTATCAATAATTACTTTAAAATAATAATTTCCAAAACACTCTTTTAAACAAGTTTGAATTTTTAAACTTTCTTTTAATACAATCTGTTTAACACTCGAACTTGGTTTTTCCCAGGGAAACTCATTCCCACTCAAACAACCCAGAAAATCCATTTTATAAATTCTGTCGATTATATTTCAATTCAGATTTATGTTTAATAACATAGATTTCCTTCCCAGGTTTTAAAATAACTTCTTACGAAGCTTAACCACATTTCCATTCCCAAAAATTCACTTCCAAAGTATAAGTTTAAAGGCCTTTTTAAATAAACTATTATAAATTTATTTTATGAAATCATACTTAAGGAATTGCTTAACTAAATACCTACTTAAATTTTCAATAGTTTTAAATAATAATTCTGCAATATTCAATTTATTGCTAATTTAATTTGAAAGGTTTCTTTTGAAATCATATTAAATTTCCAGAGAACGTTATTGTCAAAATAACTCCGTTGTTATTTTTCCCAATTTATAATTTCTTATTGCAATTATCACCAGAAATCCCTACTTCCTCATTTATCAACTAATAAATGTTCCACTTATTTTTATTTCCAACTTTGCAAATTTTCATTCTTCACTCAACCCAGATTCCAAATTTAATTCCCTTAAATTCTTTATTTATCAATTCCTTTTATTGCTTTAAAAAAAATCCAACTTATTTTATTTTATGTTTTAAAATTCTGTGTATATTCTTATCCAGCAATATCACAGTACAATTAAATTCAGAGTTATCAATCACAATATATAACAGGTTACAACATCAATTATAAAGATAATTATTATAGTGTGAGGAATCAAGTTGGATCCCTCCAACCTGTTTTCCCTGCATCCACAAATATTAGCACAACAACATATATATCAATCCAGGCTGATATAAACAAACATTTCAACCAATCACACAATTATT
This sequence comes from Allium cepa, assembly GCA_030765085.1. Taxonomy (NCBI): domain Eukaryota; kingdom Viridiplantae; phylum Streptophyta; class Magnoliopsida; order Asparagales; family Amaryllidaceae; genus Allium; species Allium cepa. The sequence goes on along the minus strand of CM060939.1, from coordinate 388,442,981 downwards.
AAATATTAACTACTTGAATCACCTAATATTCCAGATGTGTGTGAGATTAACTCACATTGAGTTTCGGCGAGCGTTCGAAATTTTAAATTAAACCGAACGACGTTCGATTTAACTAAAATTTCTACTTGCCCGGAATGACTCCGGATCTGCACCAACTTGTAGTATTCTTTCCTGCGATCCCGACGTCGCGAATTTCGTTGAAATCTGACAACGTATGAATGAGTTTTAGCATTTTAAACTTTTGATCTTAAGTTTATAAACAAATTTATTTTAATTTAAGACCTCACAAAATCTCAGCCCTACAAATCAGGAGATGGAATCAGTGCCGCTCACCCTGTCTTCTCACGCAAGCACGAATAGGAACAGAATTGAACCCATCACGATCGCCGATTAGGGCTTCGAACCGCACTCTCCACGCTCATCGATAATTTGATCAGCTACCTCCACGAGAATCGCCTCAGCAAACTCCCCCTTCGACCCTAAGCACGCAAAGCTCGGTCTCCACCTTGGATCGTAAAACGCGAATGAACCGAAAACAAACGGCAGCGAATTTCCCTCCTTCCACCTCGTCAAACCACATCACGACCGTTGGATGAGAAGAGAACGAGGTGATCTACAACTTCCTAGTTGAGAGTTTCTCGTATAGATGCAAGGATTGAGGGAGATTTGAGGGAGAAGACGATTAATTTTCGTCCATGAACGACATATAACGGCGGCCACGAGAGAATTAGGGTTTTGAGAGACATAATATATATATATATATATATATATATATATATATATATGTAATAGTTTTAATATTATTTAATTCATAAAATTCTCAATTTAATAGTTTATACAAACGACCTCCAAACTACGCGTTCCGATAGGCAATCCTAGGGTTTTTCCGTGTTTCGGACACAATGGGATAGGTTTCGGAAGCTAATTCGGTCATATGCGTGAGTTACAGGATTAAACGATCAATTTAAAATTAAATCGGTTAAATCGATTTCTAAACGTTTCGTGCTTCCACGGTCAAACGACAACTCCGATTGCTACGAAAATTGAAATCCGACAATAACTAACTATTACGGATCCAATGGAACTGGTTTCGTCGAATTCCGAGACTGTGCCCCGGAAGGCTATTTTAACTCGTCTATTAAATCGAGCGATTTTCAAAATTGACGATATCGCTTAAAATTTCACTTTTAAAATTTTAATAACTTAATAATAAATCATATAAAATTTATAAACACAAATAAAATCATTCTGGCTCATTCCGAACCAAAATCCGATTAAATTGCATTTTAATAATATTAAATTCATTTTTAAATTAATATAAAATCCCAAATATTAACTTATCGACTTAAAAATTTATCTAAAATTCCCACCATACTACTTACACTCAAATAACTCAAAATAAATTTTTAAAACCATTTTTATCACTATTTACATCCAGATTTATTTTTATTTCAATTCCAAATATTTAAATTATTATTTTCCCATTATTCAAATTCAACCGGAATTACTATAATTAAAAATTATAGCTTATTTCATTGATTGAACCCGAATCCATCCATTTACAAAATCAATTAAGAATCCGCATTAACATTTAAAACGAATTAAATGTTCAAATTCAATGGCTTAAAAATACGGGATGTTACAAATAATGAATTTAGTAGAAAGTAAATTGTTGTGAAATGAACTTGAAATAATAGAAATTTTGAGAAATACAAAATGAATGTGAATAAGTACATAAGTTAAGCGTAGATCATTTCGGCACATAAAATTTGATCTAAGATTTGAGTACAGAACTTTAAGGTGTTCACACCAATCTGAAAAAGGATTTACCACTCGATTCTTGACGGCGAACATTGATCAGATCTTGTGATTATGTACTCAAGTTTTCTATCATAGTTGAGATCTATGTAAGGAAAGCAAAGGTTTGTGATCAGGAAGTCTGATCAAAGTCCGCACTAGAAAATCGGGGGATCGATGCTAGTTTGGAAATAAAGTTGTGGGTTTGAATAATAGATCGATTATATATCCCATGTAGTATGATGTTTTAGGTCTATCTACATAGTATTTGAATAGTTATTTTAAAGAGTAGACACTATGATATAGGGGTTGGACTGATGTTTTGGTATGTGTATATATATAAACCTCAAATGTAGTACATGCTTAGGTCAAGGGATGAGTTATGTTGGAAGTATTCATTTATGTTGATATAGTATCAGTTTGGTTGTTTTTGGGTGTATAGTCTTGTTTGGTTGTTGGATGTATTAAGTATCCAGAGCGCAATAGAAAAGGTTGGATAGAAGTCTGACTTGATGTATGTGTATATAACCTTAAGTACATGATAACTACTCAGGTTAGTGTGGGGAATCTCTGTGTGCTTAGCATCATTTGTTTTAGTGTTGTTATGGTATCAACCTTTTTTTATATATGTATATTTTCTATCATTAGTAGAAATAAGTCAAAATATTTAAGGATACAAGTATGAGATAGATTCCTACATCTAACTTTCATTTCGAGGATGAAATGCTTTTAAGTAGGGGAGAATGTAGCAACCCGTAATTTCGCTACTTCAAAAACGAGAGATTTCGTTTATTTTGAATCTAAAAAGAATTTGAAACTTAAATAAATAAGTTATATATAATTATGAAGAAATTATTTATTCCTATAGTTAATAATTTAAAAAAGTATAAATTTGGATTTTAGAACAAATCATCAAAAGTTAAGTTTTGTTAAAAATAAATAAAACCTTAAAGAAATAAGTTAAAATATTTATTCGATAAGTTAAATCTTATTTAAAACATCTATAAAGAAAATAAAATTATATAATATATTTAAAAATATGTTAATAATCGTTTTACAAAAATAACCAAATTTTGTCGCATTTTGTCAGTTTTGCATACACTGTAAAATTAGAGTTTTGATATTAATTAAATATGATTATAACATATAAAGAGACATGTTTTAATTTATTTAAATAAGTAAAAATTTCATTTTAAAATTTGGTTTACTTCAATATATAGCTTAATAAAAACGTCAAATTTTGACTGTAAAGTTTGTCGGAAAAAACATCGTTTTCAACCAAAACAAGTTGTTGCAACGTGATACATTTACTAACATATAAATACAAGTTTACAAACTTATAAACACTTTACATTTAGCACTAAAAGAAAAATGGAGTTTACATTTGAAAAGTTTAAATAAATGTATAAAAAGTGAAAAATACATGATTTGACTAATTATATTTTATTTTAAATCATTATAAACAACATCTTTACACTCATTTCCATCACCATTAATGCTTAAGTCATATCACTTATGGAAAAGGAGCAAAATGATTATTTAACATTTTAAAATTTAAGAAAAAGAGGCAAAATCATTTCATAAGTACATAAATCAAGTCCTAACATCATTTTACATTCAATACCATTTCTTCTCCATTAAGCAAAGTTAAAATCAAGTGTAAAAAAGGTAAATTAAAATTCAAAACGTAGAGAAGGGTATTGTAGTCGTTTGTCATCCAAAGCTCAAGTATAAGCATCCATACCTTTCATTTTGCACACTTCATTCTCTACCTTCCTTCTTCGCTTTCTCCATCTTCGTTCCCTCCATTTCCATGGCTTCCCACCTCTCCATTCTTTACCATCAAGCTCCACCACCACCTAAACACCCTCTACTCTTGACCAAACCACCTCCACATCAACAAAACACTAGCCACACCACCACCCACACCACGTCCGAGCTACATCTCCACCCTATAAGGTTGTACCCTTCCTTACCAGCAAGTCGAGCCAAAAATCCCACCTACCCACCTCAAAACATATGCCTATCCCGCCTATCCCGCCTACCCGCCTACGTAAAGCCATTTTCCCAAGCTACGCTAGGCCATACCTTACACACCCTCCTCTTAGCCATGGCCACAAAAAAAACAAAAAACAAAAGAAAAGGAGAAGGAAAAGAAAGCTGCGAATTCGAAGATATTGGAAATAGCATGTTTGCTCGAGAGACGCGTATCTTACGTTAAAGTTTGACGGAGTGGATATGAAGGTGAGAAATTCTCATCGCTTTTGAAATTATATTTTGGTTAGGTTAAAACAATCACATTTATAACATATGAATGTTTATACCAATTGATTGTTAATATGGATGATTGATAGTTTGGTTAGATAATTGAATTGTGATAATATATCCCGTTATGGTATTAATAGTGAATGTTGATTTTGAAATCATATGTTATGTGATTGGTTGAATGGATGTTATGTTAGTGATAATTATGGACATTGGTTATGTTCATTTTTGATTTAATAATCCCTTTGTTAATAAGACCATATCATATGACATATCTTGAAAAAAAATAAGTCTCTTTTCAATTAGAAGTGAAATTAAAGTAAAAATAAAAGAGAATTTGAAATTTGAAGTGAAACGGATTTAAAAAGAAAGTTAAACTGAAATTGAGATGAATAGTGAAATTGAAATCGATTTTGAATAGTGAAATTGAAATCGATTTTGAAAATTGATATTGAGATTAAGATTGAATCGAAGTTTAAATTGAAATCAGATTTGAAATCTAAGTTTTAATTGAGTTTAATTTGAAGTTAGAATTGAAATCGATTTTGAAAATTAATATTGAGATTAAGGTTGAATTGAAGTTTAAATTGAAATTAGATTTGAAATCTAAGTTTTAATTGAGTTTAATTTGAAGTTAGAATTGAAATTAAAATAAAATTGGAGTTTAAAATTTAATACTAAAATAATAGGAATAAAATAATATTATAATATGATAATAGTGAAAATTCATTTTAAATACTTTAAAAATTGAAAATATTTATTTAAAATGATTTGCAATGATTTTGTAAGTGATAAAATCCAATTTGAATAGATTATTCCAAATATCGAAAAAAGTTAAAACTAGATGCGTCGCGCAACGGTAGTTCGCGATTTCACGCCGAAAAGTTCAAATAAGTGTGTAGAGAGGAATATAGTTCGAAATTCTTCGAGATAAGAAAATTCTGGACTATTATATCCATATCTTCCGAACGAAGAAAAAAAATCAAATTTTCGTTAAATATATTTTGAATTAAGTCCAAATTAATTTTTTAGAAAAATCACGCTAATGCAGTTAAGTGACCAGAACAGAAAATCCGTTTAAATGAATGTTTTTAATTATGAAAAAATATGGAATAATTTTGATAAATCTACTTAAATAGTTTAATAGAGATTTGGATTGGAAAATATGAATTATCAAACATTTAAAAGTTGATTTAATCAAATAAGTTATATAGCACTTTCCGTGGCACTTTTATGCTACGAATTCTATAACTTTTTGGAATATAAGTTTAAAGGTAATGATTTTTCCCAGAATCAATTGTGAATGTTTTTAAAAAGGAAACTAAGTGTTTAAAAGATAATTTGGAATCTTTATAATCAGTTCCAAAATAAAGCTGATAACTAGTATGCGAAAAGGACTAGTACATTTGTCCCGCCTATGAGATTTGGGAATATAAAACAAGGTCTTTAACTAAGGTTAGGGATGCAGCAATCAGTGCTGTGAACTTACCTGGTCTATGTTTTCTTTTGTTAGACGAAGGGTGGAACAGATCGAAAGGAAAGCCCGGATGCTCGAAAAAGATTATATTAAGTTTCTGAAATAAAAGAAGATCGGTATTATTCAAAATTTAAGCAATCTCCAAAATGAATGATTTCTATGATCCTATTTACTCAAAAGGAAAATGTTTGCTAAGATTTATTTTAGGGTTTATCTAAACGATGTCTTAAATAACATTGTTTTTGACTCGCTTAAAAGTTAATGAATTTGGACCGAGAGTTAAGTAAGAAAATTTGAGATATTATCCAAAGCGAAAGAATGAACTACTTAGAATTATTCTAAATCCAAAGAAAGAGATTTCAAGATCATCCAAAAAGAATTAAAGTGAAAAGAGACTTAATAAATCATGTATACTCATATTCACTTTTTTCTATCAACAATTGGATTTCAAAGGAACTGGGGTCGGATTTGGTGATTCCTATCCGAAAACCACTTCGAACCAATGTATACGTTCGAATGTGAAGACATGGTGAAGTTGATGATTATTGAAGACCGTGGATCTTCATAGGGTGAGGATTGCTTGTTGACATGCTCTGGATGGCTCCTATTATAGAGTTATTTATAGCAGTTGGTCTCCTCATTGTGGAGATTTTTTAGATTGCAAGGACTACTCGCTATAGTGGTAGTAGGATAGTGCATTCAGTTTGTCTTGTTCCTAGACAACTTGTACGGACGTTTGTATGACATTGCATTTCTAAAGATTACGTACATTGGTTTTTAAAAACGTACATCTGTGGTGGCAGAGAAGGTAATTTCTCTTAGCTTAACACCCTCCTTGAGACGTACGAGCTTAAGGGTTGTATTTTTGTGGAAGGCAATTAGTAGTCAACGGAAATGGAAATGTGGCATTCAGAGATGTAATATGTGCTATGTGGAAAGGTAATCGTAGCCTCAAGCCTCATCAACCGGAAATGACCGAAATAGGGTTAGATGCAGCAAGGCTAAGTTGGTCATTCCCAATTAGGGTGTGATCATCCCCTTCTAGATATATTTCTTCCCGCTGTGATGTTCAGGATGTAAATGTATGTGTTTTGTATGCTAGAGCGCTCTCGGTTAAAGGTTGGTAATGACTGGAGGATGACATATTCGGTGCTATCTAGTTACAGAGGTAGGCCGGTCTTGTGTTGGTAGAGGGCGGATGTTCTGTGACTCGGGACATCCATGTAGAGGTGTACCCATCAGAAGGTAGTCCCTTCACATGGTTATTTGTATGAAAATCCGTTCTCAAATAAGAACCTGGGGTTTTGTTTATATTGGCATAATGAATAGCCTCGAAATGCTATATTTGTAAACATTTCGGATAATATTGGTAAGTTTATTTGTAAATGTTTTCAAAGAGATGTCATTGGAAATAATATCAAAGGTTTTGATATAAAAGTGTTTAAGTTATCATAAGGTAAAATCCCGTCTGTGTTTACGTGCAGGCGTGGTCTTATGAGATACTCTTTCTTTTCAAAAGATTTTGTTTAAAGGCTGATATATGACACTATCATTTATTGTTGAGTTTTCTCATGTTGGTTTATCAAGCCAGGGTGATCCGGGTATTTTCAATACTCGGGTCAGATCCAAGTAGTTTCAGGTTTATTCGAAAACGGTTGAAGTTTCCAGAGGAGAGCTGGAGATATTCATCTACGTATGGACATATTCTATTATCCGCCCTGTTTTGTTAGTTTTAGTTGATATTTGTCAGCAATTGTAAGGACATATTTTTATAACTATCCAAACTGAATTAAGGTTGGACTCTGATATATGTATTTTAAAAGTTTTCCATTGCAAAGATATTTGTTCAATATTATATGTTATTCCTTTCGTGTGACATTCAGTTCTGTCTATTTTTTTGTTACCCTTCATGTTCCGTCTTTTCATGCAATTTGAGTTGGACATGTGTGGTTTACTGTCGGCACAAAGGGTACGGAATTATGGGTCGTCACAGTGATGGAAATTACAAATAGTTCTAGCCATAAGTATTGTATCATAATATAATAAACACATCATTTTAAATATTCATATTTAAGATACATCGAGACTAGATATCGATGCTTAACACTAGAGTACGTAATGCTCTCTAAATATTGGTCAGTGTACTTACTCATGACTACCGTAAGGCATCAAGGGATTACTTATTGGTAGTTATTAATTGTCTATGGAATGGCTCATTTGATAGTTTTCTATTGGTTAATATAACTAAGACAGAAAATATTGATGAGACTAATTTACATAGTTCTCTCGACTTGAGAATTCTATCGACCTTTAACATGAAACTCGACTTTGATTATAGTTAAATCACGAAACGACGTCCATCGAGTGACTATAGTTAGGTCAAGAGGAAGTATTTGAAGTGAAACAATATTCAAGAGAGGATTAATCTGGGGTTAATATCACGGTTAACTCAAAGTCAAAATCTTTAGCCGCATTAATTCAGTTAATAATAATTGTATTATTGGATCGAGAGTTTGTGTTTAGATTATAGATTTGAATATGGATGATACTGGAATTTTGATCATTACCAAATTCCATAAGTTCAAAGTGATATATCATGCATACTATTTTATTAGTTAAATGACAATTCAATTGTACCATTGTCACATTCTTAATTATTGCATGTTTATATATATATAATTATGTTATATCTATACCTAAAATGCTCAAAGAGGAGAATAAAAAAATTGACCTTTTAATTTAAATTAATTTAATATTCATTATAAGCTTTATAATTCAACTACTAAATCTTACATTGCATAGAATACGGTTCCAAAATGTTGTATACGTAATAATATACTTAAATCGGTTTCGGCATAAGTAAAATAATTTTTATATTTATATTTATTATTAAATATTATTTAAAACATTTAATCTTATAGATAAATAGTATATATACATATGTTTTAAAACTTGTTTTAAATTTCATAAAATTAAATTTACATTTAATATCGCTTTCGGTATACAAAAAAATTAATTTTTATATGATTTAGATAATTTTTGAAATTAATAAATTAGTTTTAAAATTGAATTTAAATTATAATACACATACACATACATCATAACATCTTCAAATTTTTTACTGAAGTATTTAAATTTAAAATTATCCGATAAAAAATAATTTTTTAATTCAAATTAAATTTTTGTTGTGATGTCCCTGAAATTTAGGCAATATTTATTTAATATTTTCCATTAATAATTGTTTTAAAATGTGAAATATTGATTTAATAATCTAGTTTAAATAGAGATTTTCTTTTGAAGAGTAATAATTATTTAGTTTGTTAAATGATATTCTTGTCAAAAGTTAAAAATATTTAAATGATAAAATTATCTTTCTAAGCTGATTCAAAGATATTTTATTTATAATGTATATATGTGTATACATTGTAAATAGGAGTTTTGGTTTTAATTTAAATTTAAATTTAATGAAGACTATTTTCCAATTTATATATATATAAGATGTATAAACTATGAATTGATTAAATTGATTGAAATTTTTTATTTTTTTTAACCTTTTTAAGAGTTAATTTAAAAGTCTATGTTATATTTTCAAAAAAAATATAATTAAGTATTTATTTTGTTTATAAAAATAATAATTATAGTTTAAATTTTGTTTTATAATAAAAGTTTGTTTTGTTTTATTTTAAAGGGAATTATTTTTTCTTTTGAAATAAGATTTAATTCATTCATATTAGAATATAGTATTTTGGTTTGAAAACTCTTGAATAAAAAGAATTCAACATTATTTTTCTTTTAAAAATATTCTCTTTTGAAAATTAGTTTTAAAAGAATATTATTTTGAAAACATTCAAGCAAACATTTAAAATGTATAATTTTATAAAGAAGTTTATAAGTAAGCATGTAATCATTTTCAAGGCTAGTAAAAATAAAAACATTTAAAAAACATCTTAAATAAAATTAAGAAATTCATTTTTATATTAAAGAGGCATATGTGTTAAGCTTTTAACACAAGAGGAAGACTCTTGTAAAACATTTGATATAATAAGATAACAAATGGCATGTTAATATATTTTGAAATTAATTTTTGTAGATAAGAAAACTTAAAAACTTATTATTGTTCAAAACATTCTCTTCAATGAATCTGAAATCAGATTTAAAGAAAACTGAAAACCAATTCATGTTCAAAAATCTGCAAGCAAACTAAAAACCCAAATCTGCAAATTTGAAAACTATATGAAGATCAACTCTTATTCAAGCAAAAAAAAGAAATTGGAGTTCAGCTGCAAATTTAAATCAACTACAGCAAGATTCAAAATGCAGTTTTTATTAACCTACAAATCAACAAGAGAATCAACTTCAAGAGTAATTCAATGGAAGCAAACCAGATTCAACTTGCAATCTGCTGTTCAATGCAAATGCAAATCTGTTTCAAGAAATTCAACTACAGCAGCTCCAGGAAAAATGAAAATGCTTCTCTGCTTCTTCAATTATAAAGTGAGTAAACTTTTATTTTTAAAAACAGTTCTTCTTTCTAAAATCAGTGCTAAAGTAAATACTAGAACTTAAGTTCAAATGCAAACTGTTTTCTTTTAAAAAAAATCATCAAAATCAAACAACTATGAATAACTGCTCTGTCTTCATTTAAAAAAAAAAAAGTAAAAAATCTGTTTTTCAAAAAGCAGTTCTTTCTGTCTGGATGAATCTTATTGCATGTGTGAACTATAGCCTCTAATGATTGCTTTGAGATTGAATATAAATGTGTGTTTATAAGTATGATATTGCCTGCATACTTGTTTCTGAGTATTGTATATTTGTTGCTCTGTGGTTGATAACAGTCCTTCTTTTTCACTAGATAAATTGATAACTTCCTGTATAATGGGAATTTGACATTGATCACTGAAGAGAATTTGTTAATAACACTATATTCTTGGTTTTAAAAATAGTTTAAAATAGTATTGTTTAACAAATGGACTGTAAAAATTGAGATTACAGTAAAAATCAAGTTTTGGTTAAAAATTTATTACAACAATTTCACTTTGAAATTATATGATCTAATTCATCTAAACAAGCTATGAATTTTAGTGGAAATCTTGAGAATTTTAGTTCAGAATCTGAAGTGTTGTTTGGTGATGAATGTTTCTGGGGTTTTGGTCCTCTACCGTTGACCGACGAAGATGGGTGGCTCGAGATTTGGCCTGAAGGTGGAGGAGAGGTGAGTGGTCACTGGAAAATTATTGTTGGATTTTTCTAATGGCCGTGACGAGGAAATTTGGTCGAGGTAGGGTTTGTACGTTGTTTCGTTAACAACGATGTTTAGTGGTTCATACGGCGGCGAGGGCGAACCGAGTTCGGGCGCAAAGGGGGGAAAGGCCTCGGTGGCTTGAGAGGTGCCTGTGGTCGTAGCAGTTTGGGCGCAGGAGGCGTAGTTCGTTGGCGATGAAGGGTTTTCTGATGGCTTGCACTTTGCAGTTTTGGGTGCGTTTGTTGTTTTGAGATTTGCTTCATGATTCGCCGATCTCCAAAGTTGGAGAGTTTGTTGAGGACGTTTGTGAGTTGCCAGAGATCTGAAGTTGGTCGGCGGTGAATTTTTATGGCTGTGCACGTGCACGTTGACGTTCTTGTGCATCTGAGACTCGAAGGTTGGGGAAGAAGGGGTGAGCTCGGGTGTATCTTCGTGTTGACATGGATTGGTCTCGAAGTAGGATTCATGTGGTCTTACGCGAGTGATGTTGTAGTGAGCTCGGGTAGATCGAGTTGTAACTCGTAGTAGTTAGGGATTTAACTCGAAGTTATTGTTGAGTGGCCTCAGGTTATTTTTGTTTCAAGTTTTTTTTTATAACCTAACAGTTCAGTTTTTCTAAAATGTGAATGAAATCCAAATTTAAGGCAGGATTTAAACAGGGGTTTAAATTCAAGTTTAAGTTTAATGAACTTTTGAATTCAAAGTTTTAAAAAAAGGAAATTTTAAATTTTAAGCAAGATTTAAATTTAGTTTTGAAATCAAGTTAAAAACAATTTCAAGTTTACTTTGGAATCCAGTTTTGATTTCAAAACAGTTTGTAAGCATAAAAATAAAAATAAAATTAGAAATGAACATATTCAAAAGTTTTAAATGAAATTTGATTTCAAGTGAGTTTTAAAACTTGAAGAATTTATTTCTTTTAATATTGAAATTAAAATATGAAGTGTTTAATTTTAGATTTGAAAAGTTAAATAATCAATTGATTTTCTAAAGCTTGATTTCTTTAATAAATTAAGTAATTTAGTTTTAAACTATTTTTATAAAAGGGTCTTTTATAAGTAATGAATGATTCTTTATTATTATTTTAAGGAATAAATTTATTTAAAATTTGGATAAATGTTTAAACAGTTAAACATTTGAAATTTTAAATTTTAAAATGGAATTTGAATTGAATTTAGAAATGTTTGGTTTTAAATACATTTGAATATTAATAAACTCATTAATAAGTGGATGAATTATTATGAAAAATATTTAAGGTAATTAAGGATTTACTTAATTATTTGATTTTTAAATAATGGTCTAGATTAATATTAATTACAAATGATTTATTAATCAAATTTAAATTTCCTTAAGTATGTAATTATTGAAATAATTTTAATTAATAAATGGTGATAATTATCTAAGGATAATTTAGTAATTAATTAATGAAATTAATTTTGATAATTAACTAGATTAATTAATAGAATATAATTAATTGAAATTTGTTAAGTATAATTAATTGTTAAAGTAATTAAGGAATTAATTACTTATTGTAATTAATTTTGATATGTAATTTAATTAAGTTAATTAATTTAGTTCAATTAATTTAAATAAATCATTTGATGATTTTAAGAATGTAATTACTTAATGTAATTAGTGGAGCAGGATTACTTAGAGAAGTAATACCGATAATTACTGGAATGTAATTAGTAATTTTATATAATTACTTTTGTAATTAATTAAGGAATTAATTAATGATTAATGATTTGTTAATTAATTTATAAACGAGTAATTAAAGATAGTTAATTACTTAATTGGATATTAATCAAGGTGATTAATAATTAGATTAATTAATAAATGTAATTAATTTTAATTAAGTAATTTATTTAAATATTAGAGATCAATAATTATTATAATTAATGATGTAATTAAGGATTGTTTAATTAAGTAATAATTAAATAATTGATTAATTAATTGTAATTAATTAAGGATAAATATAAATAATTATAATTAATTAATAAATGAGTAATTAAATGTTAATTACTTATGGCTAAGGTTAATTAATTTATGAAATTAATTAAAGGACTAATTACTTATTGTAATTAGTAAATGATTAATCAAAGTTGTTTAATCAGTTAAATACTTAGTGAATAATTAATTGACTGGGTTAATTAACGGATGTTAAGCAGGATTTAAATGAGTAATTAATTTCATTTAATTTAAATTAATTAGAGATGATTGTAATTAATTTAATTCATTTTAAATTAATTATAATTGTTGTTTAATAAATCATTGCTTATGGATATTATTGATTGAATGGTTGTGATCTCAGTAATGAGATTAGTTGTATCTGTATGATATTGATGATTGGTTTAAGTATGATGGTTTGTGATGGATTATTTGGTTATGATGATTATCTGCTTATGGATGATACAGATTATCTGTTTATGATATGAATGTGATTATCTATTGTGAGATGTAGTTTATCTATCTATGTGAATTAGATAATAATGAAATAAGTTAATTGTTTAAAACCCTTAAGTGCAACTTGGACATTAAGATGGCGTTTGATTTCGATGAGACCGGGATCGGGTTTCCATATTTGGAATTCCGAAAACCACATCGATTCCATTTAAACATTAGGACGTTAATCCAAGTGGAGCAAGTGAAGACTCGAGGTGTAAGGGCTATACGTCAGTATAACTCTATGGGTGATTCCGTAATGAGTTTGACGGAATAGTACTTATAGGTTCGAGATGGAGATTTAGAGTGCAAGGGTTATCGTCGTTAACTCTGAGGGTGATTCCAATACGAGTGTAACGAGATAATGTCTTCGGTTTTGTTCGAACCCGGAACGAACTTGTATGGATTGAATGCTTTCAGAACATCGTCAGGTGGATGATGAGCATTCTAAGATTTATATGTCCTATAAAGGTAATCGTAACCTCAAGCCTCATCAACCGGGAATGGCTAAAACAGGGGAGGTGCTGCAAAGCTTCGTGGGTAGCCCCCACTGGAGAGCAAGATTTATCCCTGTCTAGAGGTCCCTTTATATTCGACTGTGCGGCAGTTGGTGACGACCAATCTGCGGGGTGGTCTTGTTCGGAACTGTTCAGTAAGGAATGGTTCCGGCTTTGTGTTGCAAGGGAGTGGGAGTACTCCTCGGTACGGTGATCTAGGCCACGTACTGTGACGGGCGGTACCCCAGTAGCCCTGCCATTGTTGGAAACCCATTTTCCCTACAAGACCCTACGGTTTTGTTTGTATTACCCACTTTTGTGGCTAGTAGCTGGAATTTAATGAATGTAACAATTTCGGCTATTTCTTATTTACTTGAAAACCCTAGACACTATTATAATATCACTGGATTTCCTATCAAATGTTTTGGTTAGCGTAAGGTAAAAACTTTTCCATGTTTATGTGTGGGAAGTCTTACGTGATACCTTTTGTTTCAAAGGATTTTCTAAAGTTAAGCAACTTTTAAAACCATTTACTCACACCAGACCCCTGTCTGACCTGAGTGTTTATTTTCTGTTTTATTAAACTCTTGGGTATTCATATTACGTATGAGTAGTCAATTGTTTCAGGATTGCTTTGACGAGTTCTGGAGGAGATAATGGAGCAGGAGGCTTCAGCGTGTAGATATATTTAGTGGTTCCGCTGTGTTTGAGTTGTATCTGTTTTTCTCTGATGTACATGGATTGTAATGCTAGACAGGTGTTTATAACTGTCTAGTTTGTGTTGTATTAGCTGTATTACTCTGATGTATATGATACTATGTAAAGTTTTATGTGATATAATATAATTTATTCGATTCCGCTGTGAGATTCTGATGTTGTCTGTTTTTTTCTTTCCTTTCTTTTCTCTTTTCTATCCCTTTCTTTCTTCTTAGCGATGCAACTTCCTGGAGTTTGGAAGTTGGGTCGTCACATTGTGGTATCAGAGCTCTAGGTTGAGCGAATACCTAGACTCTGGAGTGGTGTCCTTCTTGAGAGAGCATATTTGTAATTTTGAATATATATATATATATATATATATATATTTCTACCTATTTGATTTGGGTTACCTGTTTAGGTTTTTCAATATAAGTAATAAAGGTGGATAGGGTAGTGGTGTGTGTAACACAACTACCAATAATTGGAGTCCAAGTGTTTGAGATTGGAAGTGATCTGCTAGGGCAGTTTTAGCATCTTGAGTAGTTCTGCAGTTGGTAAAGGATTCTACCGATCTCTGAAGGAAATCTTTTCAAGATTCGTAGTTTATTTTGGATTGTAAGCTTGGTTTCACTCGTGTGAGTGGATTTTCTTGAGTCTGGATTAGTTGGAAGTGCAGAAGCCAGCAATGGTATCTTGGCAACCTTGGGAAGGAGTTCTGCCTATAATTGAGTTTGAGACTCAGTTTGGCAGAGTGCTTTGTGTTTGGTTTGAAGCGAGTTTCCTGAGAGATATCTGTCTATCTGGAAGGCTCTATTGTGGAAGAGGCAGGTGTAGCTTTGAGGTTCGATGAGCTTTTGGATAAGGAAGTTTTTGCAGCAGTAGCAGCAGTGAGTGGCCTGTTCTTCGATGGTTCAGAAATCTCTGTGATTCTTCTGTCAGAAGTCCGGGCATATGGTGTAGCTTGTCCATTTCTTCTCGAAGCTCAATTGGGAGTGATGTTAGTGGTTAAGAGGTGGACCACTAGTTTCTTCTTTTGAAGGCTTTAGCTGTTCTGATTTTGTAGTGAGAACGATTTCTTGGGATCTGAACTGAGTAGAATCGCAAAAGTGACTTGCGATGATTCGGAAGTTCTCTGAGTAATCTTTGTTTTGGATTGAAGCATCTTTATAGGATGTTTGGGTTATCGAAGTGGTTTGAGATTTTCTAGATATCTTCGAAGGAGTTAAGATTTGCATCCGCATCGAGAGTTTGAGTTCTGTTTCGACTTGGTTCTTGGAGCTTTACCGGTGGTTCAGCATTGTAGGAGATTCTTTGAGAATGAGATCTGTTTAAGTTGGTAGGATTTATTGGACCCAGTTTTCTGGTTGAATTTTTGTTGTGGTGTTGTGACCGAATCAGATAGGTCACTGAGTTTTATGGAAATTGATGAACAATGTTTCCGGGATAAGTTGATCAAGTTTATACTTGTGTTCATCAACAGCATTCTTAAATCAGAGTTGCGCAGTGGAAGCATGGTGGCAGCTATTCCAGAATTGAAGCAGCACCGATTCATTAGGAATTTGAGTTTTGTCTTGGATTAGAGGATTTCTACAGGATATTCATTTTGGATCTGGAGGCTTGATTGTTTTGAGCATCTGTTTGTTTTCCGAATAAGAGTAGTATGTTTGAAGTCTTCTGATATTTCTGTAGTAGAGTTTGTGTGGTGGATTTTGATTGACCTAGAAGTTGAAGGCAGCCCAGGATCGATATGAGAGATTTGTGGATATGAGTATTGGATCTTTCTGCTTTCTCTTGAGAGTGAAGTGTTTGGTCTACAGGGTTGAATTGCCAGTTCGGATGGCTGGAATTTTGTTTTGTTTTCACGTATCTCTGAGGGAGTACGTGTATGGTTTATCTCTGGTTTTAGACTCAGTAATTCTGAGATATTGGAAGTTGATCAGGACTTGTCTGTGGTCCAATTTTCTGTTTAGATTTGTAGATCTAGATATATAGGAGCTCTAGATCTGAGTGGTGTAGCTAGTTTAGATTTTATAGGGCGAATGTCCCGGTGTTTATACCTAGGAAACTCTAGGGAATTCTATCCAGAATTTTATCTGGATAGTTAGAAGTATTTGTTTGAATTGGTTGCTATGATTGCTAATATTTGGTTGATAGCATATGTTTGCTATTTTAAAATTTAAATCTGTATGGGATTATTAAACTACCTTTGCTTTTAAATTTCGGGGACGAAATTCTTTTAAGTGGGAGGAATGTGATGTCCCGGAAATTTAGGCAATATTTATTTAATAATTTCCATTAATAATTGTTTTAAAATGTGAAATATTGATTTAATAATCTAATTTAAACAGAGATTTTCTTTTGAAGAGTAATAATTATTTAGTTTGTTAAATGATATTCTTTTCAAAAGTTAAAAATAATTAAATGATAAAATTATCTTTCTAAGCTGATTCAAAGATATTTTATTTATAATGTATATATGTGTATACATTGTAAATAGGAGTTTTGATTTTAATTTAAATTTAAATTTAATGAAGACTATTTTCCAATTTATATATATATATATATATATATATATATATATATATATATATATATATATATATATAAGATGTATAAACTATGAATTGATTAAATTGATTGAATTTTTTTTTAACTTTTTAAGAGTTAATTTAAAAGTCTATCTTATATTTTCAAAAGAAATATAAGTAAGTATTTATTTTGTTTATAAAAAAAAAATATAGTTTAAATTTTGTTTTATAATAAAAGTTTGTTTTGTTTTATTTTAAAGGGAATTATTTTTTCTTTTGAAATAAGATTTAATTCATTCATATTAGAATATAGTATTTTGGTTTGAAAACTCTTGAATAAAAAGAATTCAACATTATTTTTCTTTTAAAAATCTTCTCTTTTGAAAATTAGTTTTAAAAGAATATTATTTTGAAAACATTCAAGCAAACATTTAAAATGTATAATTTTATAAAGAAGTTTATAGGTAAGCATGTAATCATTTTCAAGGCTAATAAAAATAAAACTTTAAAAAACATCTTAAATAAAATTAAGAAATTCATTTTTATATTAAAGAGGCATATGTGTTAAGCTTTTAACACAAGAGGAAGACACTTGTAAAACATTTGATATAATAAGATAACAAATGGCATGTTAATTTTTGTAGATAAGAAAACTTAGAAACTTATTATTGTTCAAAACATTCTCTTCAATGAATATGAAATCAGATTTAAAGAAAACTGAAAACCAATTCACGTTCAAAAATCTGCAAACAAACTAAAAACCCAAATCTGCAAATTTGAAAACTATATGAAGATCAACTCTTATTCAAGCAAAAAGAAGAAATTGGAGTTCAGCTGCAAATTTAAATCAACTACAGCAAGATTCAGAATGCAGTTTTTATTAACCTACAAATCAACAAGAGAATCAACTTCAAGAGTAATTCAATGGAAGCAAACCAGATTCAACTTGCAATCTGCTGTTCAATGCAAATGCAAATCTGTTTCAAGAAATTCAACTACAGCAGCTCCAGGAAAAATGAAAATGCTTCTCTGCTTCTTCAATTATAAAGTGAGTAAACTTTTATTTTTAAAAACAGTTCTTCTTTCTAAAATCAGTGCTAAAGTAAATACTAGAACTTAAGTTCAAATGGAAACTGTTTTCTTTTTAAAAAAAAAAATCATCAAAATCAAACAACTATAAATAACTGCTCTGTCTTCATTTTAAAAAAATAAGTAAAACTTCTGTTTTTCAAAAAGCAGTTCTTTCTGTCTGGATGAATCTTATTGCATGTGTGAACTATAGCCTCTAATGATTGCTTTGAGATTGAATATAAATGTGTGTTTATAAGTATGATATTGCCTGCATACTTGTTTCTGAGTATTGTATATTTGTTGCTCTGTGGTTGATAACAGTCCTCCTTTTTCACTAGATAAATTGATAACTTCCTGTATAATGGGAATTTGACATTGATCACTGAAGAGAATTTGTTAATGACACTATATTCTTGGTTTTAAAAATAGTTTAAGATAGTATTGTTTAACAAATGGACTGTAAAAATTGAGATTACAGTAAAAATCAAGTTTTGGTTAAAAATTTATTACAACAATTTCACTTTGAAATTATATGATCTAATTCATCTAAACAAGCTATGAATTTTAGTGGAAATCTTGAGAATTTTAGTTTAGAATCTGAAGTGTTGTTTGGTGATGAATGTTTTTGGGGTTTTGGTCCTCTACCGTTGACCGACGAAGATGGGTGGCTCGAGATTTGGCCTGAAGGTGGAGGAGAGGTGAGTGGTCACTGGAAAATTATTGTTGGATTTTTCTAATGGCCGTGACGAGGAAATTTGGTCGAGGTAGGGTTTGTTCGTTGTTTCGTTAACAACGATGTTTAGTGGTTCATACGGCGGCGAGGGCGAACCGAGTTCGTGCGCATAGGGGGGAAAGGCCTCGGTGGCTCGAGAGGTGCCTGTGGTCGTAGCAGTTTGGGCACAGGAGGCGTAGTTCGTTGGCGATGAAGGGTTTTCTGATGGCTTGCACTTTGCAGTTTTGGGTGCGTTTGTTGCTTTGAGATTTGCTTCGTGATTCGCCGATCTCCAAAGTTGGAGAGTTTGTTGAGGACGTTTGTGAGTTGCCAGAGATCTGAAGTTGGTCGGCGGTGAATTTTTATGGCCGTGCACGTGCACGTTGACGTTCGCGTGCATCTGAGACTCGAAGGTTGGGGAAGAAGGGGTGAGCTCGGGTGTATCTTCGTGTTGACGTGGATTGGTCTCGAAGCAGGATTCGTGTGGTCTTACACGAGTGATGTTGTAGTGAGCTCGGGTAGATCGAGTTGTAACTTGTAGTAGTTAGTGATTTAACTCGAAGTTATTGTTGAGTGGCCTCAGGTTATTTTTGTTTCAAGTTTTTTTTTATAACCTGACAGTTCAGTTTTTCTAAAATGTGAATGAAATCCAAGTTTAAGGTAGGATTTAAACAGGGGTTTAAATTCAAGTTTAAGTTTAATGAACTTTTAAATTCAAAGTTTTAAAAAAAGGAAATTTTAAATTTTAAGCAAGATTTAAATTTAGTTTTGAAATCAAGTTAAAAATAATTTCAAGTTTACTTTGGAATCCAGTTTTGATTTCAAAACAGTTTATAAGCATAAAAATAAAAATAAAATTAGAAATGAACATATTCAAATGTTTTAAATGAAATTTGATTTCAAGTGAGTTTTAAAACTTGAAGAATTTATTTCTTTTAATATTGAAATTAAAATATGAAGTGTTTAATTTTAGATTTGAAAAGTTAAATAATCAATTCATTTTCTAAAGCTTGATTTCTTTAATAAATTAAGTAATTTAGTTTTAAACTATTTTTATAAAAGGGTCTTTTATAAGTAATGAATGATTCTTTATTATTATTTTAAGGAATAAATTTATTTAAAATTTGGATAAATGTTTAAACAGTTAAACATTTGAAATTTTAAATTTTAAAATGGAATTTGAATTGAATTTAGAAATGTTTGGTTTTAAATACATTTGAATATTAATAAACTCATTAATAAGTGGATGAATTATTGTGAAAAATATTTAAGATAATTAAGGATTTACTTAATTATTTGATTTTTAAATAATGGTTTAGATTAATATTAATTAGAAATGATTTATTAATCTAATTTAAATTTCCTTAAGTATGTAATTATTGAAATAATGTTAATTAATAAATGGTGATAATTATCTAAGGATAATTTAGTAATTAATTAATGAAATTAATTTTGATAATTAACTAGATTAATTAATAGAATATAATTAATTGAAATTTGTTAAGTATAATTAATTGTTAAAGTAATTAAGGAATTAATTACTTATTGTAATTAATTTTGATATGTGATTTAATTAAGTTAATTAATTTAAATAAATCATTTGATGATTTTAAGAATGTAATTACTTAATGTAATTAGTGGAGCAGGATTACTTAGAGAAGTAATACCGATAATTACTGGAATGTAATTAGTAATTTAGATAATTACTTTTGTAATTAATTAAGGAATTAATTAATGATTAATGATTTGTTAATTAATTTATAAATGAGTAATTAAAGATAGTTAATTACTTAATTGGATATTAATCAAGGTGATTAATAATTAGATTAATTAATAAATGTAATTAATTTTAATTAAATAATTTATTTAAATATTAGAGATCAATAATTATTATAATTAATGATGTAATTAAGGATTGTTTAATTAAGTAATAATTAAATAAGTGATTAATTAATTGTAATTAATTAAGGATAAATATAATTAATTATAATTAATTAATAAATGAGTAATTAAATGTTAATTACTTATGATTAAGGTTAATTAATTTATGAAATTAATTAAAGGACTAATTACTTATTGTAATTAGTGAATGATTAATCAAAGTTGTTTAATCAAGTTAAATACTTAGTGAATAATTAATTAACTAGGTTAATTAATGGATGTTAAGCAGGATTTAAATGAGTAATTAATTTAATTTAATTTAAATTAATTAGAGATGATTGTAATTAATTTAATTCATTTTAAATTAATTATAATTGTTGGTTAATAAATCATTTCTTATGGATATTATTGATTGAATGGTTGTGATCTCAGTAATGAGATTAGTTGTATCTGTATGATATTGATGATTGGTTTAAGTATGATGGTTTGTGATGGATTATTTGGTTATGATGATTATCTGATTATGGATGATACAGATTATCTGTTTATGATATGAATGTGATTATCTATTGTGAGATGTAGTTTATCTATCTATGTGAATTAGATAATAATGAAATAAGTTAATTCTTTAAAACCCTTAAGTATAACTTGGACATTAAGATGGCGTTTGGTTTTGATGAGACCGGGATCGGGTTTCCATATTTGAAATTCCAAAAACCACATCGATTCCAATTAAACGTTAGGACGTTAATCCAAGTGGAGCAAGTGAAGACTCGAGGTGTAAGGGCTATACGTCAGTATAACTCTGTGGGTGATTCCGTAATGAGTTTGACGGAATAGTACTTATAGGTTCGAGATGGAGATTTAGAGTGCAAGGGTTATCGTCGTTAACTCTTAGGGTGATTCCAATACGAGTGTAACGAGATAATGTCTTCGGTTTTGTTCGAACCCGGAACGAACTTGTATGGATTGAATGCTTTCAGAACATCGTCAGGTGGACGATGAGCATTCTAAGATTTATATGTCCTACAAAGGTAATAGTTACCTCAAGCCTCATCAACCGGGAATGGCTAAAACAGGGGAGGTGCAGCAAAGCTTCGTGGGTAGCCCCCACTGGAGAGCAAGATTTATCCCTGTCTAGAGGTCCTTTTATATTCGGCTGTGTGGCAGTTGGTGACGACCAATCTGCGGGGTGGTCTTGTTCGGAACTGTTCAGTAAGGAATGGTTCCGGCTTTGTGTTGCAGGGGAGTGGGAGTACTCCTCGGTACGGTGATCTAGGCCACGTACTGTGACGGACGGTACCCCAGTAGCCTTGCCATTGTTGGAAACCCATTTTCTCTACGAGACCCTACGGTTTTGTTTGTATTACCCACTTTTGTGGCTAGTAGCTGGAATTTAATGAATGTAACAATTTCGGCTATTTCTTATTTACTTGAAAACCCTAGACACTATTATAATATCACTGGATTTCCTATCAAATGTTTTGGTTAGCGTAAGGTAAAAACTTTTCCATGTTTATGTGTGGGAAGTCTTACGTGATACCTTTTGTTTCAAAGGATTTTCTAAAGTTAAGCAACTTTTAAACCCGTTTACTCACACCAAACCCCTGTCTGACCTAAGTGTTTATTTTCTGTTTTATTAAACTCTTGGGTACTCATATTACGTATGAGTAGTCAAGTGTTTCAGGATTGCTTTGACGATTCTAGAGGAGATAATGGAGCAGGAGGCTTCAGCGTGTAGATATATTTAGTGGTTCCGCTGTGTTTGAGTTGTATCTGTTTTTCTCTGATGTACTTGGATTGTAATGCTAGACAGGTGTTTATAACTGTCTAGTTTGTGTTGTATTAGCTGTATTACTCTGATGTATATGATACTATGTAAAGTTTTATGTGATATAATATAATTTATTCGATTCCGCTGTGAGATTCTGATGTTGTCTGTTTTTTTCTTTCCTTTCTTTTCTCTTTTCTATCCCTTTCTTTCTTCTTAGCGATGCGACTTCCTGAAGTTTGGAAGTTGGATCGTCACATTTGTAAAGAAATATATATATATATATATATATATATATATATATATATATATATATCAAAAACATCATTTGCCATGAATAATGTAATAGGAATGCATATGTATATTTATTTCATATATTTTATTTTCATATGTGTGTATGTATTTATAATTAATTTTGTAGGATATTAATATACACACACACATTTAATAAAAAGAAATATTTATGATTTTGATTTCGAATTTCTTGTTAAATAAATTTTACTATCATTTAATTGATTTTTAATATACATTCATCTATGCATATATATTATAAGTTATATACATGCATATATATATATACACACACACATTTATGCATACAAAATAATTTAATATATATATATGGACAAAGATCGGCTCCCCCTCACTTTAGCTACATCTCTAATCCCCCTGAATATCAGTTATATGTTATGATTTAAAAGAAAATCTTCTCTCTCTTTAAGTGAGAAGAGAGAGAAAATACATTATTTAAAACAGAACACGTGGTTGAAATAAATGGGGATTTGAGCTGTAGCAAAACTTATAGGATTCTTGCTATATATATGCATTATTTTGTATACATGAATTAAAGTATACAAATATACGTTGGAAATTATATTTATATAAAAGATGAGCTAACATATTTGTTGCAGTGTAGATTTCAGCACTTATATATGGACATGTTATGCCTTGCATGGATATTTATGTTACACACGCACACACGCACATGCACCCACACACGCATGTGCGTGTATGCATGCGCACACGTGTTTATGATACTTTTATATATAATATAATATTAATTACATAAATAAAATTATTTTATTTATTTGAATAAAATAATGATTTTACTTAAAAGAGATTAGATATGTTATAAATAAATCCGACTTCATGGGCCCAACATAGATTCAAAATCGTAAAATTACACATTTTCATATGAGATTGTTTACCATACCACTTTTCTAAGTGTTGAAATATTAATTGGACATCCATATTCTCTTGTTGTCTTTCGAGCTCGGGGTTCATGGTCGACATTACATTTCATTGAGCAGTTTACAATCTATTAACTATGATTCATAGGAGATTATTTGTTTCGGTGTAGCATCTTTATCGGGTTTGACATTAGGCTCATTGACAACTACGTCCCAGTGTTTTTTGCCGCTGAATGTGATTTTTACATTCTTTAACTAGTTTTTACAGTTCATGTTAGTAGTGTGTCTTTCTTTAAAAATACCTGTAACGACCCATAATTTTTCAATAATTTTTTTTAAATTTAATGAGATTTTGAAATTTAATATTGAAGAAAATAAAAATTAGTGAATTATTAATAAAGGTTGTAATAATGTAATAATGAAAATTAACAAAAATGAAACATAACAAGGTTAATTAAAGTTAATAATTAATGAAATTCCAATTAAATAAAATAATTTAAATGTTACGATTTAGTTATAATGGGAATATGAGTAAAACAAGTGTAATTATTAAATTAAATGAAATAATACAGTGTTAATGGTAACCAAATTTCAATTTAAGGCAATAATGTCAATTTTATCTATTTGGTAATAATGGATTTACAACGGGAATGAAATGTAAGAATGATAATGCAAGTTAATAAATAATTAATTAATTCAATGCAGTCCCAATTGATTGAGACAACTGCAGGGTTATAATTGATTGTAAATAGGAATATTTGGTAATAAATTTAATATAAGAAAAAAACAAAGGTAAATATTGAATTAATAACAATAAATAGTGATTGAATTAAATCAATAATGTTCTGTATGTAATTGTTTGGAAATGATAACTTATATAAATATGCTTAAGGGTTAGTGGCAACAATTATTATAAAGTAATCCTTTATTTAGTCCATTTAAATCAAAATTTGTAATCAATTGAAATAAATTTGAATTAAATGTTACGTTAATGTAAATTAGAGTAATATTTGGGAATAACATAAATTTTATTCAGTGATATGATAATTAGTTGAATTAAAGGAATGGAAGGCAGGATTTATTAATTTATTGGAATCTAATGTCAAAATAATTAGATTTATTGCAAATAAGTGGAGTTAAATATTAAAAATATTACGTTATTTGAAATTAATATGGAATGTGAGAATATTAATGTAATATCTTTGAATCCAATGTTAAATCATTTTATTTGACAATAATAAATGGAATAATTATTAATTTATTTAATTATATGGAATTATTGGGAATTTTATTATAACTCTGAGTTCAATAAATTAAGTTTAATACTGAAATTTATAAATTAATCAACTTTAAATTGACATCTGAACTTGTTTAAATTATTGTGAATGATTAAGAAATCAAAAAGGATGAAATTTGTCAATTAAAGAATTGGAATTTGAAATTTGGTTTAATTAGCTAATTTATTAATTTAATTAATTAGCGTAAAAATAGCCATTTTGTCCACTGACTCGGATTTTGACGAAACCAGTTTCATCGGATCCGTAACAGTGAATTATTGTGGGATTTCAAATTTCGTAGTGATCGGGCTTGTCGTTTGATCGTACGGACTCGAAACCCTTGAAATCAATAAAATTGAAATCAATTTGAATAAAATTTGATTTTAGCATAACTTCTTCATACGATGGAATTTGGACTTGAAACCTATTCCATTGCATTTAAAATATTTAAAAACATCTATTTTGATACATGGGTTGACCCAATTTCGTTCCGGAGTCAGAACGGGCTTTTCGGGCCATTTATCGTTCAGCGCATTTATAAATCGGGTCGATCTATTCTATTTTCAACTTTGTGTATAAATACCTGGTTATAAACCCTAGCCTACTTCTATTTCTCATTTTTCTGTACGTACAATTCAACTATCTCTTCTCATCAATGGCAGACAAACAAATTCTAGATCCAAACACAAATCAAATTCAAATCCAAAACAAAAATTTCAAACTCCTCAAAAAAATTCAAAAAAAATATATATCGAAGATCTCAACGATGCGAAACTGCGTCTGTTGTTTGTTTCGGCTATCAATGCTCGAGTCAATCAGAAAATGTGGTTAAATCTATGAAATTCGAAACCCTATGCAAGATTTGGGGCTTTTCGATTTATGTTGAAATAAAGAAAATTGGAAACTGGGTATCGAAGGGCTCGTCAGGGGAAGTCGCTAGAAGGTGGTCGTATGGCCTGGAACGCTCGGTAGGGCCGGAATTTTGGCCATGGACGATCGAAATGGACCGGCGGCTGATGATGAAGTGGACGATCGGATGGGTACGGGGAGGTAGAGCACGGCGAGCGCTGGCGAATGGCGGTGGTGACGAGGCTGGTAGCGGCGTGTAGTGGCGGTAGTTGTTGGTCAAACGTTGATGAAGATGGGTTCAGTTTTATTCGTGTTCGTCCTGTAGCTGAGAGCTTTGCCGAGTGGGAAACGTGATGGTGATGTGGCACGTGAGGTTGGTTAGTGCTGTTATGTTTCTTTTCTTTTTTTTATTTCAAATTTCATTCGTTCTAAATGGTATAACTTCTACGTACAATGTCCGATTTACACACGGTTTTCTCTGCTAGGTTCGTATTGAAATTTCGGACATTTTGACACTAGTTTGAACGGATTCCGAGAAAGTGCAAATTTTGGGTTTAAATTGAATTTAAATTCAATTTAAATTCAAAAGGTAAATGTTTTAACCCACTCACAATTGCTAGAATTTCTTATGTGTGTTAAATTAATTTTTGATGTGATTAGAAATTTATTTATTGCTATTTGGTATATTTTTATCATCATTCCAGTTAAATTTTAATATATTGAATTAAATTGTTATTTAATTTATTATTGCACATAAACTGCAAGTTAGATAGATTGTTTAATTTATTATTGAATATAGACTGTCAGCAATTACCTAATGTTATTGTTTAAATTAGATGATGATTGTAATAAATGGTTGATGATTGATATTGGATGAATGGATGTTGTATTTTATATTCTTTTAAACTGTAAATTTGTTATGCACTTTATTTCATTCGGGATTGCGGTTTGAAAGGATAGATAACCGTATTTTTATTTTAAATTACGGATTGAAATGATAAATATTCGTATCACTTGACCATAGGGTAGAAAATTATATACAGACACCGTGGTCTATATATATAAGTATTTTGAAATGATTTTCTATGGTTTTATAAAGAAATATATGGTTTTATGAGATAGTGATTTGGATATTTTATAAATGTTATTTATATATAGTTAAATTCTGGGTTTTAAGCTATGTATAAAATCGATTCGAAGTATAAAAGAAGTTAATAATTAAGTTTGATTTTATTAAGATAAAATACGATTAAGCATTTATTTAAATTAAATTTCTGGAGTTTATAACGACTTAAATGAAAATAAGTTTGGAAGATGAATATGGAATTTATTTGGAATTTAATAAAATTTAAAATTTTAAAGGGTATGATTTTTTATAACTTGATTTTTGTTTAGAGTGAATTAAATGAATATCAAGTTGATTTAAATGAATATATCAAGTTAAATAAATTGAAAGGATATCCAGTTATTGTAGTTAAAAGTTTTACTTAAATTATATTAGGTTTATTAAGTAGACATTTCAAATCTAAATAATAGTAATTACATTTGATATATATGGAATTATCAAAGAATTAGTTTGGAAGTGGTGGAATATTTAGAGCTTCGAATTATATGAAAATTGAAATAGTTTAATTGGAGGTTCAAATCGGTATTTGGAATTTATTTGTGAAATTTTAAAAAGCTATTTTATTATATAAAGTAATTTAATATTTAAACCATTTAAGTATTCGAAGTTATATTTAAAAGCTATGGGGTTCAAGGTATACAGATTTGAAAGTACTATGATTTTGGAAAAACGATATATTTTGAAATAAAAATGATATCATGTTGATTTGGGTTTTTAAAAATGGAAATGATATCGTATTTATATAGTTTGAAACGGATATTATATTCTGGTTTTGAAGTATAAATTATTTTGAAATGACCATGGTGTTATAATAACATTTGGTTATTGAAGAGACCGGGATCGGAAGTTGTCATACTCTTTGCCAACTTTGAAAACCACTTTAACAACCGTGTACGCGGTGAAGATTTCAGAATGAAGTAGGATGGCGGCGGCGTTTCTTTTGAGGTAAATACGTGGACCCGACTCCCATAAGTTGGCATAAGGTGGCTGAAACAGAAGCGATCGACGGGTTAAGAAGGTAGCCTCTTTTATCAGACACATCCCTTCGATATTATACTCTGACTTTGGATTGATTCGGTGGCCACTTTTGATTTTTTATTTGGAGGTGTGGCTTGAGGTGGGCGGTAGCTGCGCGCTACACGTTACCACCGACCCGGAAGCGTAATTGGTTTATCTACCCTGGCATTGCCTAGTTGTGCCGTGGAACCTACCCTAGCGCGCCTTGTACGAGTTTGGTTTTCTCCCTAGCCCGTGGAGTATTTAGAGTAGTCTCCCGATCTGGAGATGCGCTGATACTGGATGGACTACTGGGACTATTACGCGTTGACGTGGAAAATGTGAAGCCTTAATGCTATTTAAAAGCAAGTTTATTTTACTATTAGACATTGTTATAATAGCGAAATATTACTACATAGTAAATAGTTTAACGGATCCTTAGGAGATGTGAATCCCGAGCATCTCTTAAGTTACTGTACTCACGTTAGACACTGGATAGGAGATGTCAAATCCCGTAAACACCTCTGACGCCGTTCCACTCATATATTTATCATTGATTTAACTTACATAAGATCTTTTAGTTCTGACTCGAGTGTTTTGTCTTTTCAATTCGCTCGGGTCAGCCTGAGCATTTCAGGATTTGGAAGACCGTATTCTGGAGGACGAAGACGAAGATTTATTATTATTTATTATAGTATTCCACTACATTCATACTGTTCCGCTGCATTATTAATATTCTCTGGTATGTAACTCTGACATGTATTATATAAGTAAAATCAAATATTTTGTAAAACAGCTTCATGAACTATTTATTTGATTATATATTTTATCGTTCCGCTGTAAGATTCTATTTTTTTTTCTTTCTCTGCTTTTTCTTATTTACCCCATAACTATCCGCCCTTCGTATGGTTTAAGTCTGACGTGTGTGGTTTATCGTCGATTTAAAGCGTGCGAAAAGGCGGGACTTTACAATACCTTCATTGTACCATTTAATCTACGCAAATTTATTTGAGTAAATTAGGGAACATTGCATATGTTCTTACACTTATTAGGTTGGTTTTGTTGTATTTATCTAATAAGGCTCCCATTACATTATACATCTCCTAAAAACCCTAAAGGAGATATGGAAATTTAGGTAATTCCTCTAATGGGTATTTGGATCCAATTATCATCTTCCTACAACTTTGAGAGTGCTTAATAATTTATAGTCCCTAGAAACGCTAAGTAACTATTTACTAATTGTGTCTTATATATAATTCCTAACCATATATTCATTTACCCCCAATCATAAAGTAAACTAAATTAGCTATACTCATTATTTTTACGATATTTTTAGGGTGATTTTATATTTGTAAACCCTGAGGGTGCCTAACAAAGTTACGAAATATTGTTACCAATCTAGGAAATATAAACAGGGCTATGAATATTTCATGGCTTGATGGTGCTCAATAACCATAACTATGTATAGTACTCTATTAATATTATAAATGGGAAATCAACATTATCTAAAATTTATGACTTAAAATAATAATCTATTAAATAATAGTAAAGCGGAAGAATTTAAAGCTCTCTTATTAAGTCTAGATATTTTCTCCTCTCTCCTTAATTCTCTTAAGATATTTTATTTTCACATCCTCATGATTTATTGTTATTATAAGTATTACAATGTTTCTACTGGCTCTCTCTTCGGTCGTTAAAATTTAATACTAAATTTAACAATTATTTATAGATTTCTTATAAGTTTTTCTATTATCTTACATTTAAGTCCATATATGTTAAATTTAGTTAGGTGATCTTAAATTTAAGTTTTTTAAATAATACAATTAATGAATATTCATCAATCGATTTAATAATTTTTCTAAAATGACAATTCAATATGTATAGCATATTCATATCGACAAAAATTGATAGTAATAATTTTTCATTCAAGTCCAGATAGTTTTAAACTTTCACAATTGTATATAAACTAATACAATTTTCTACTAATATTCTCTCCTATCATTTTACATTTAAATGCCAACATTCAATAATTTTTACAATTATTTATGGATTTTTTCTAAGTTTTCTTATATTATTTTACAATCGATCCCATATATTTGAATTTATTAAATTTTTTAACTAAATCCAATTAATAAATATCTATTAGGATGAAATAAATCATAAAAAATAATAATTCACTATGTATACCGCATTTTTACCGACATAAATGGTAAACTCTATTTTCGTTCAAGGCCATATAATTTAATATTTTCACAATTATATACAAAATTATCTTTGATACTTTTACATTTTCTACATTTAAGTTTAAAAAATTTATTTCTTTCCAAAATTAGTTATTTAATACAAAGAAATGTATGCATAATTTTTTCTTTCTAAAGTTAGTATTTCATTACAAACAAATATATACAAAAATTTGTTTTCAAAATTGGTATATCAAAGCAAACATATATAACTTTTTTTCTTCATAAAATTGGCATGTCAAATGAACTCTCTAGCATTACTAATTTATATTTTGTGAAGAATGACATCACAGTTAATGACAAGTGATGAATGTTTGTATTATGTAGCATTGAAAAAGGAATAAATATTTTCAATTAGCATGTTTGTGTATAAAAAGTTACATTTTAATCAGTTATATTCGTAATCGAAGTTAATCAATAGACAAAAATTATATCATATTTGATTAGAAATATTTTTCTTTCATACTTTATTATCTTTTTTACGTAAATGTTAAATATTTTTTGAAAATTTTCATTACAAAATAAAAATAGTAAGGTATAAAACAATGGATTAAAAATCATTATGTTTACATAATTAAAATGACAATGTGATTTGTAACGTTTCAGGTCTTAGTTTTACTTAATATTTATTTTAATAGTTAAATAAATATTTTTTATCACTCTAATAATGTCATATGATTATTTTGATAAATATATGCTACGAGAACTATAAATGCATACAAATATGTTGAGTATTTGGTATTACACTTCTATTTTTAGGTATTTGTCGTCATTCTTTCAAGTAATATTTAAAATTTAATGTATAAATCATTTATCTTTTAATCAAATGCATCTAAACCTAAATGTCAATTTCAGAATATATGTACATGAATATTTATTTATGAAATTTTATTAAAATATTAATCTCAAAGTTTATTAGAATGCTTATTTTCATTTACTTGATTGTCAGTTAAGAAATCCTAAAAAATATTAAACCAATATATAACTCATTTTTATCAATAACAATGATAATTTAATTTTTATTCAAATATAAAAATATACGAATCTCATAACAAGAATACATAGTTTAAACAATTTATAAATCATTTATCCTAACAAAATTCATCTGATATTACAAAATAAATTATGTTCTTCCAAAATAGTTGTAATATTATTTTCTATAACATATTGTGTGCAACACACGGTTTACACAATAGTAATTGAGTGTTATCAACATTTTAAGTGAGGTGGGTTGAAATATCATGACGCCATGTCTCTGTATCTTATGTATACTCCCCGAGGTCTATATGGACTTTCATTCGTTAGCCTCTCTTTTCTTATACAAATGTTACACACATACATATATTCTTATTTATTATAACATTTATAATTCATTAAGTTATATATATTCATATGTATTTATTAATTAATAAGATCTTTTAATTAATTTAAGTATAATATTTACATTTATGCAAAATTTAAAACAAATTAAAATTTGCAACTTATAACACTTTATAAAATTTTATTTTACTTCATCACTACAAGAGAGAACAGTTATTTCGATAGCCAATAGCCATCATAGGCCGTTGAAAACCTTTGGAAATAGCCGTTGAAATAACATCGGTTGAGCAAATGCTCATCGACAAATTTTTCGATGGCTCCGTCGACAACTTTTCGACGGTCTTCATCAGATTGTTCGATGGTTTTCATTGCCCCATCGAGTACATGTGATAATCATGAGGACTGACACACTTTGGCCAATTAGCCGTGAAAAGCCGTCGCTAGCCGTCGAAAATCTAAAACTTTTTTGTATTCTTACCGCGATTCATACCTCAAACAACATATATATAATAATATATAGCAGTTCAATTTCACATAAATAAATCATATATATTAAAGTCCAAATCACACTTATCACATATCGCAAAATATATTACATTAATAATAAAAAGACATCAATATTTACCATAAACCAATCTTAAATATCTTTCAATATACCACAAATCTCAAACATCTGTCACCATCTCAAAATATCATACATCATATCAAATCAACCTCAGCCATCTCAAAGTATATATAACTCTCATACTATCTCACAACAACTAAGTGCATATATGTACAATATCTCAACATAAGTAAAAAAACATACATACTCCTCGTCACCTCCAGATCTCTTTAATGAAGAAAATCTACCATGTTATTGCATGTACGTTCAATGTGCTCGTCCAGCATCAGAGACATCTCCACAATCTAGCACCTGTTTCGATCCTCGGTGTTAGCAATCCACGCTCTCAAATCTGCAATCTCCTAATCGTCCTAAGCTCTTCTATAGTTGGCTAATCTTCGTCTAGCCTATAGCAAATTTTAGCAAAGGGTATGAGTTTCATAAAGTGTGATTAATAAAATCAGTGTATTATACGTTATTCATAGATACATTTTACATAAACATACACTAATAAACTAACATATACACTAATTAAAATTAAATTATGTAAATAAATCGTTTTTGTCGACATTTTAGTTAACACATATACTAATTAAAACTAAATTGTATGTTACACTAATAATCACATACACTAATCAACCCATATTTTCCCTAATTATATATTAATTTTTGGATTTAAACACTAATAAACCTAATTAGTATTTCTAAACCAACCAACACGTAATTATAACCAATTAATATGCTATTATTAGTAAATCTAGGCACAAATTAACACTAATTTAACCACAATTCGAAATAATTAGTTTAGGGGAAGCATATAGCTAACATTTGAAGGATTGAAGGTGTAGAAGCTTGGAGAATTCAGTTTGATGAAGATTGCGATGGATTTTGGCAAATTGCGGTGGGTACGGATGGATTTTGGCAAATTAGGGTAGAAATTGGGTTTGAGGGTTTATATATAATCGAAAATGAGGATGAAACAGCCTCAGCTAAAGCTATATTTGCTATATTCTGACGGCTATCAACGACCGTCGATGGCTTTCGATGGTTATTTAAGATATTAAAATAAATTTTCTCTCTATTTAGAATTAATTTAATTTAATTTAGTTTAGTTTTTTATAAAAATTTAATTGTTATAATTTTTTTAGAAGATTACAGTAACTTTTTTTCTAAATATTAAAAAGGTTATTTTAGTCAGCATACAACACTTTTTTTAACGATTTGATAATTAATTGTGAATTTTAAATGTATTTAAGACAATAAATTTTTATAAAATAAAATATTAAGCAAAAAAGGTTATTTTGTTTAGTTTTTTTGTTGATCTAACGCATTTTGGGCATATGGTCAAAATATGGAAAGAAAATAAACAGGTTTAAGATATCAATCTTGATTTTCAAATTTATATCCGTCCTTCAACCTTCGGACTTAAACCTTTCATTCGAAGATCAAACGATATTCAAACGAGACGAAATTTAAACCATATATACTATATTATGTATATATCCAATCCGTAGAGCTGGATTTTATAGAAAACATATAGAAAAAAAAATTAGACTACAAACGTGTCATTTTCATAAAAGTATTCCTAACAATATATAATAAGTGTTACATAACTCTTTTGAAAATGATATATTTTGAGTCTAATTTTTTTCCTTCCATGTTTTTTCGATTCTCCATACGGATTAAATAATACAAAGTATATGCAACACGAATTTCATCTCGTTTAACCTTTGAATGAAAGGTTTTTAATTCGAATATAGGCGAACAGCTAAAAATTTAAGAATCAAGATTGGCACCCTAAATTTATTTACTTTTTGTTTATCATGCTTTAGAAGTGGTCCAAAATATTTTGGATCGACATAAGATTTAAAAAAATTATTTTTCTGTCAAATATTTTCGTTTATATAAATTTATAATGTTAAATACATCTAAAAATTCATAATTACATTTTTTATGTACTTGTAACTAAGATTAGGATCACATTAATGGCGACCTTATCTCGTACGATCTTCTCTCGTACAACTTGCCATTCTTTCTGTTGACTTCCCTTCTCGCCCCTCCTTTCCCCTGCCCCTCCTTCCCTCTGCTCCTCCACCTTCCAATGCCTGTTTCCCCTCCTCTTATCCCCCTCCCTTCTGCTCCTTCCCCTTCCTGCTCTTCCACCAGATCTGGCCGTATTTTCAACGACCTACCGGCAGCGCCCCTACATCCTTTACCTCCCCTTCTTTTTGTCACCGACTTTCCTCCTCTGCCTGCAATAATTCCTTTTACCCATGCTCCTGCTGCTTGCCCTAGCTCAAGTCCCGAGGATTCGAATTATGTGCATGCTGCTGTCTTTCAATCTAAGGTTGAAGCTTTGCCTTCGGTTGCAATTGGTAAATCTCTCAACGCTCATGGAGTTGAGTCAGGATTAATTGAGAAATCGAATAGCGTTTTGGGGGAATCTAGTTCTATGATCAATGAGAGTGATGTGTTTTTTGTCCCTGATGATATTGGTACGGAGGTTGGTCAATCTGGTGGTGATAAGAGTAAAGTTTCTGTTGTTTCTTCTAGCTTTGATCGACGCTCATCTGGTGTTTGTGTTAATGCCTGTGCCAACTATGTTCCATATCATAGTACTAAGTGTTCTGGTTTTTCTAACTGTATTGACCTGTTGGTATCCCCAATGAAGTGGTGCATCCCGGATCTTCAATTCACATTCATGCTGCCCCTTCCCCGGCTGGCTCGAAATCATGGTCCTCTCTTTTCTCGTCTCTACCCCGTAATGCGGGTGACTACAAACTGATTGTGTTTGAAATCATTGAGGAAAATGGAGTGATGTTCCCTCCTCCAGTTGTATTGCAAGCTGGTATGGATTATTGGTCTGAATATTTAGTTGGTTTCTTTTTGGAACCAAATCACCACCTACAAGATGCGAATTAAGTTTGTCGTACGACCTGGAAGCTTCATGGTGAATTACGTGTTAAGCTGGTTGTGTTAAGCTGGTTGACTCCATGTATTTCCTTCAATTTTCTTCCCCCGAGGAACACCGTCTAGTTCTTGAAGCCAAGCCTTCTTTTTTTGATGGACAACCTTTTATTATTACTCATTGGTCCCTAACTGTGGCTAGTGCTCGTGAGCAAGTTCTTTCTATCCCCATTTGGGTTTACTTTTCGCAAATCCCCTCTGCTCTTCAACCTTTACTTGGTTTGAATTGGCTAGCTTGTAACGTAGGAAAATTAAAATGATTTGATTCAAACACAGTTGCGCGTGAAAAATTGCTGTATGCTAAGGCTCTGATAGAAATTTCCTCTGATAAGCCTCTCCCTTCGTCTATTCCTGTTCAGCTAGCTGTTTGGCATGTAGTGGAAGTCCGTGTTCGCTATGGTTGGGTTTCAGATATTTGTACCACCTGTAACTCTTTTGGCTACCTGGCTATCGCCTGCAAGCATACTGTTGTCTCTACAGTTGCTTCTAAGATCCTTCTGCCTCTCCCCCCTCAGGAAATGGGTTCTCAAGTTTTCTTCCTCTATCTCTCATTTTGCCCCTACTGCAGCTGTTCCTTTATCTGTCTAAGGTCCGCCTCCTTGTTCTGTTGCTAGGCTTGCCTCCCCTACTATTTCTGTGGTCCCTTGTGATATTTCTGCAATTCCTGTTGCTGCTCCAGATCCTATTCCGCCTCGTCTGCCTGTTGTTTGGGTTGAGACTGAGAGGTGTTGGGTTGATCTCAAATCTGATATGAGCCCTTGGATGATTCTTTCTTTAGATTCGTTTCCGATGATCATCTAGACCTTAGGTGCCTTCATTACAAACCTTCTGGTGATTCCTTAGTTCTCGATTTGGTTGGTCAGTATGCGAGGTCGAAATTTGTCATGCTTGCTGATTCTACCTGAGATCGATCTTTTATATACTCTTCTGATGCTGTGGTTT
Organism: Allium cepa; assembly: GCA_030765085.1. Taxonomy (NCBI): domain Eukaryota; kingdom Viridiplantae; phylum Streptophyta; class Magnoliopsida; order Asparagales; family Amaryllidaceae; genus Allium; species Allium cepa. Next base: position 388,407,091 of record CM060939.1, on the reverse strand, counting down.
ATGATCCTTGTCCTGCTATCCTTTTCCATCCCTTTGCTGGTCTTTTAGGGAATGTCCTTTGGTGTCTTCCCAGGTTTTAGAAGACGAAGGTGATTCTTCCTCTTCGGAGGAGTTGTAGTCTATGTATTTCTTATAGTAGTTGTGGTATGTCTGCCACACTCCTGTGTTGTATTTTTTGTTTTCTTAGTAGTTAAGGTGCTATTACCTTACTCCTGTATTTCAAGTTTTTATTACGTTCGTAATAAAAAAGTGGACAGTCCACTATAAAATCGGCTGATCTTGCCAAAAAAAATTCATAATTAGTTATACAATGGTTAAAAAATATATTTAGATTCATAAAACTGTTACGCATCATAAATTTCGCCGAAGTTGCATAATGGACAGACTAAATGAAGCATAGATTGATCGTTTTAATTCAATTTTCAATAAAGTTAAATATCAAATTACACAGCAAAATATTATCAAAAATGCTAGTTTAATTAATCGCAAACCATCCTAAAATTGAAGAATTTGATAAAAATATCTTTTTTAATGTCTTACAAATTAAATTAGTATTTATAATTAAATTTTAAATTTCTGTAATTAATTAGTTATAATAATGTGATAAATTAAACTACTTAAAGTAATCAACCATCGAAAGTCGTCGAATATGCCTTGACGGGGATGCCGACGGCCATTGAAACCGTCCGTTGCTATTTAGGCCATTTCTAGTAGTGCATTTAAATTCAAAAAAAAATTCATATGCATATTTGAGTCGACCTAATGCAAAATACCAACTCTGGTCATCCACTGTTGGCATACCTTTGAAATGGATCACTTCGACAAGCCCCATAAGGGCCATGAGATGTGAGATTTTTTATTCATGAGAACGTTCCCTAATCTGAGTAACCTTCAACTTAGTTAAACACCCTTACCTTAGACACCCATTTGCTTGGGTTTTTTTTAAGGATAGTCCCATGTGTAGGTTAATTATTCATGTGAATGTAACGCGGCTCCGATACCATTGTTGGATTAGGTGCATTGATGATAGGGAAAATGTGTAGAAATTCAAAAAATAAAATCATTTGCACTAGATCTTATTCTGTTTTTAACTGTATGATTTATTTACTCTAAGTCATATCTAGTGATCATTTGTTATTTCTATTTAATATGCATATATATATATATGTATGTATATATGTATATGTATATGTACTGTGTTTGTGTGTGTGTATTTTCCACATGAAAGTCATAAGCTCGGCTCAAATTTTATGTTTTGTCATATTTGCCAGTGGTTCTATGTTTGCTTCAATGAGTGGCAATCGAAATGACAAAATTGTGTCTTATACATCAATTATCGTTTTTGCATGTGCAAACAAAAAAGTTTCTTTCTTCTCCTAAATAACATTTCATTAGCATTATGTTGTTTGTTGATTTCTTAAATTCGTTTGTTTTTATTTTACTTTCGTAAAATACATGAAAATACATGGAAGAAATTGAAAAACAGGATAGCCTTCATAAATTTCGTTCTTACTTTAGTTATTTCTTTTTCGTTTTGACTAGTTTTATGATTTGAAAAGTTACATTTAGGCTGCAACGATAAGTTGTTGTTCCAATTTTTTTGTTTTTTTGCTTTGTACTTTCGAGTTGTTTGGTTTTGATGTTTACTATAAGAAGTAAGTTAGGATATATGTTAATAATTTTTCCAAGTATGCTACTATATGGTATAAGTTTGGCTCAGTGTTTGTTTTTAAGTAAAAACATGCAATTGAAGAAATATTTAGAATGTGACACTACTATGTATCAATTTTGTACATATGTTAACTAAAAAAAAATTATAGAGTCGTAAACCTAATAAACTAGTAAAATTACTCTATCAATGTGCTACCATTTGGTGTCAAGTTTTCTAATATGAAATTTTGATTTATTACCCAATTACATTTTAAATAAGAAAAGAAATAGAACTTAAGTATATTTATAACATGATATTATTCAGTGCGAATATGTTTGATTTAGTTGGTTGGTAGTTTAAAGATCATAAGTTCGATCCTCGAGATGAACATTTATTGGCACTAATGAACCATGTTAAAAAACATTATATTATTTGGTATCATTCACGATAAATTTCATCAATAAATGATTTGTTAACAAAAAACGCGTCTCAAACATTGAGTGAAATGGCTTAAAACAAATATCATATATATTGCTATAGGGGAACGCCTTTTTATAAATGATACTGCAAAATAATTTTCCAGAAGTTTCGTTAACGAAATCTTTTCACATAACACATATTCCTACTACATTTTATCATTTTACAGATGTAATCCCAAATTTCTATTTAAAATATATTTGCGTGGACAACAATTTGTACATTGCTACTATTCGATATTATTTACGCGAAAAGGTCAAAACTAAACAAAACATCTTATACTCGGAATTGACTTTTTTTCAAAGATAATACAAAATAGCTTTCATAAGTTCATGAAAGACCCCCACTTCTTATAACTCATATTATTCTACTACATAATATTATTTTACAAATGTAACTTCAAAATCTCTATATAAACATATTCTACATGGAAACCAATTTGTTCAATGCTTACTACTCGTTATCATTTTATTAGTAAACAATGTGCAGACAAATCATGAATCTCAAACGTTAAGCGAAAAGGACAAAAACAGATATTACATATAATGCGATGGTGAAATATGTTTAACTAAATGATATTGCAAAATAGATTTTCATAAGTTTTAGTGAAAAATAAGCATTTTAAACAAAGCATGTAAACATTTTTGTACAAACATTTCATGAGTTGAAAATGGGTTGTTAAAATAGTGTTCAACCATAGCGTGAAACAATGGAGATAATGCTATGTAAAAACTCTATTGCAATAATATACTGAACGTTATGACACATGATAGTATCAATTTACCATAAAATTACAGTAGTGCTAAACAAAGTCTTATCTCTTCAATCCCATTATTTGTTTATTCTTCATCTTGTTGGTGTTATTCTTAATCTTATTTTACGTCATCGGATTTTTATGTTGAATTATGTTTAGCATTATATACTATAGCGAAATACATTTTAATAAGTGATATAACGAAATAACATTTTCTTAAGTTCTATTGAAAAATAAGGTTTTACGCATACATATAATAATATTTTATAGTATTAACATTATTATACAAATATAACGGATTATACTATGCAAACATCCTGTTGTTAAAATATGTTGGAAAGCATGGCAGTAAATAATATCGGTTTACACAAAATTACAACAAGATACTAAATAAAGTATTTACCTCTTCTTCTTCATTATTTGTGCTATTATTTGTTTTTTCTTATTGCTGTCATGGTTCTAGAACTTCTTGTGTTCCCTCAGCTGATGTAAAATTATATAAAACATTTTATACCATAAAAATCATTTTAAAACTAAAAAGATACTCATAATATTATTACCACAATTTAGCTCTGTAGTTCTTGTATTCTTTTGCTTCTTCTTTTTTTTTTTTTTTTAACATTTAGGTAAACCAGATGTCTATGTAGGATGATCCATCTGTAACATTCTGAGAAAGTATGCCCCTACCCCATAACACAGACTTCAGATAATTCAAAGAGGATTACGTCGCTGGAACTTGAACTCGTGTCGAATGATTTGCTCATATATGCCTTATTCATTTGGGTGTTTTTTGTTCATTTTCTTTGTTTCTTTCTTCGAAGTTTTCTAGTATTAACGACGATTTTGAAAGAGCATTTTCAAAATGTAGTTTCGCTGGAATGATTTCAATTGAAATAGTTAATTTTGAAGTATCGGTATCCGTGGTAGCCCGTGCCAAAAATAAAATTATCGACGATGATTCAGTTGATTTTCAAGTTGATTTTCAAGTGACTGCCTTTTTTTTGGATGGTAAAACCTTTGATGATTTGAGATACTGAATGTACAATGGGGTAGTGGAGTGAGCGGAGTGGGATGGAGCGAGTGTGATGGTAATCATTTTTCTATTTTTTCAAGACTGGTGCAAAATTTACTTTGTGTGTCTTAGAGGCTAGGCCTGCGGTTGGTTTACCGTTTTCAGTTTTTGTCCATACGAAAATGCACATGACGTATGTTTTGTGAAAATCGATCAATTTATTTACTAAGATAATACATGTACTAAAATCCTAAAAAGCATTTGAAAAATATTTGTTAGAATGAAAAATTACCAAAAAAAACCACTGTCGCAGGGATACGACGTTAACGGAAAGCAATTCCAAACTGAAACCTGTGCGCAAATGCCAAATAAGTCGTACAATTGAGAAAACAATAAAACTGAAAAGAAAAAAAAGGAGGAAAGTAGAAAGGTACGCTAGTCTGCACCTTCCACCTCCTGCTGTGAAATGCAATAATGGAAAAGATAAGATGAATAATGACAAAGGAAGTGTATTCAAGTACAGAAAGTTAATAAGAGTCGAGGCACAAAAAGCCAACATCTCTTGTTTGTATTAGCCTGTCATTCTATATAATATTTTGACTATTCCAACCCCCACGAATGCATTATTTGCTTTATTAATTTTGTAATTTCACCTACTGTCGGTGATTGATTCTCCATGTTCCCTTGTTGCTTACTTTGCTAACCTGCATCCTAATTTATTTAATCATTTGATGCATATCTACATTGGTTCTGCTTTCTTCTCTCTTTACCTTTTCTGTTTTATGCGTACGTGTATAACTATACATATTTGTGCAGTTGAAGCAAAGTTGGTTGTCTCCATTTTATACCAGATTGATAATGTAACCAATTATTGCTCTTTTTTTTAATCCCAAATAATAGTAAGGCGCACAAAACGATCAGATCTCCCATTATTATTTGTCTATAAATTAATTTTAAGGAGAAGTTCACCTATATATGAGTATATATACACGTCTAGATGTGCATGCATACAATCACAAAATGGATTAATTCAATAACGTGTTTTTGTAGCATTATCACATACTACAATAATTCACCGTTACGGATTTAATGAAACTGGTTTCGTCAAAATCCGAGTCAGTGGCCAAAATGGTTAGATTCCAGTTAATTAAATAAATTAATATTATATTAACTAAATCACTTTCAATTCATATTTTAATTATTTACAACTTCTATCGTTTTGGCTTACTTAGCAATTATAACTCTGTATAACAAATCTCCTTATAAATTTAATGTTGCATTTTCACCAATTTCAAAGTTTTAAATTTTCAATTTCAATATATATAGAGGTTACAAATAAATTTTCAATAGTTCAATTTAATTTGCTTTCCATTTATTATTCAATCAATTTCATTTTACGGTATAATTATCATGGTTCATACCTTAGTGCATTAATAAATTCCAATTTCATCAAATTCCAATTGATGTAGTATTTAATTTCATTTACTTACAATAAATTCATTTATTATGAATTGAATTCCAATTAATTATAATTAATTCCAATAAATTGATTTGATTCAATTCCACTCTTAACTAAATACACTATTAATCTGCAACACATTTAACACTTGTTTCACGTTTCATTATATATTCCATTCCCATCTTTTATTTGTATTAATGACCATATCCCAAAATTTGAAATTTTGCCAATTACACATTAATTAAGATTCTAAATCCAATTAATTATTTTATCCTAGTTCCATTCTTTTATTACATCAATTATTAATTTATGAATAAATTTACGTTTCTATTTATTTTATTACATTCACGCCTTCAGTAGTTGCATAATTCTCATTAATATAACATTAAAGTTCATTTATCCTAACTGATTTCTTATTTTAATTTAATGGACCAATTAAATATGTAACTTATAACAATCGTTACCAAAACTTTTAATTACACTTATGAATTCATTATTCACAAATAAATGTTACAATTCTTATATAATACTGATTTTATTTAATTACCATTAAATCTCTATTTCATACAATAATTAAATATTTATGTTTTGTTTCTTATATTCAATTTTATAACCAAGAATAAAAATTTACATTATTTCATTATTGAGGTTTTATTTCAATTGTCAATAGTTAGTTTTAATTACCATTGTTACATTTGATTTTAGCATTCATTTCATTACTAAATTCCAAATTTTCATTTATTTCAATATTAAATTAACAAAATCTTATTAAATTTACAAATTTAATTATCGAAATTTACGGATCATTACATTTGCTTTACATAAATAACCACCTAAAAATAGTTAAATGTGCATATAAACTTAAAATTTCCACTATCTAGCTAAATATCACATTTTATTAAAAATTTCCAAGGAGCATGTTATTTTTAACCAACAGCTTTCTTCAGAAATAAAATACATTAAAGCAAATGGTTAATGCCAAACCATTTGATATTCACTTGCATCAAAACTAATCAACATTACAGAATAGATTTTTTTATACCCGATATTATTACACATTTATATGGCATACACTTAATTATCCAGTGAACTTAGTATCAATCGATTTCCAAGTTGATTTGAAGCTTCCAACTTCTTAATGACCGGGATTAACTTTCTCAGGGTAAACTCTTTCCTTAGACTGTAAACAATAGACTTCATCATTGGGAAGAACGTGATAACATTGATTCTTACTCCTGTACTTGGACCTCAGTCTAGTTCCCAAATCCAAGCACTGTTCTTTTTAGGCTGGTATCAGCAAGTTTGGTCATTCCCTCATTATTATTGTTCCTCCTAATAGTAAGATAAAATTATTTATTCTTCCTTAGTGTTAGATTGCTCAGATAACCCAATTTTCCACGGTCCTCCTCTAGTTCCTAACCTGAAAATTATTGCAAACATTATTAATGCTAGAAAATATTCATCTACTTCATTACCACGGATGTTTTATTTTTCTCTACTGTCTACATAAAATCAAAACAGTTTAGATTTTTCTAACTTGAGATGTCATTTGTAAATTAGGACTAAGTAATTTTTTAGGAGCATATGTCATATTACAACTAATTTATCATGTAATATTTTTAAAGATGTAGGATGTATAATCAAATTATACCATAACTTCTTTTTATTTTTGATTATCTTAGCAAAAAAGATGGGTTAAAGGTTGAATTACCAATGGCTAGATAGATACCTTTCATCAATAATGCGCAAGAAACTGATATATTTATGCCAGAATCCATACATTCCTGCTCATACCATATAATCAAATAAGGAACTATATAAATAAACATCCACTGTATCGAAATTAATGTAATAAGTTTTAGATCTTATTCATTTATCAAGTTTCAGAACTATATAAATATGTTCCTGCTCATACCAAGAGACTCGTTGAATATGCATCTGCTATGAGTTTTGTGTGGAAACACAAATCAGATGTTTTCATCTTATTTGTTTTAGAACATATTCATTTGCATAACTCATGTCATTATCAGGGGTATGTGAATGATCTAACATAACTCTTTACATGGACATGCTCCAGGTGCACAGATTTGACAAAGGTAATTATGCATTGTAATTTATGTATTATAATTCAAGATCTGATGTAATTTGAATAAGAACATGGTTTTAATAAAGAAGGTTTTCTAATAGGGATTTGAGATGACTGAACTGCTCGTTGATGTCCAAAACTACTGATAGGTAAATATATCGTGTCACTTAAGTTGAGAACAATATTTTGTTTGTAAAATGACCATATTACATTGGTTTGGAAAATGACCATACTATATTACTATAATGCAACATTACGAAATATTTCAAATAATTTATTTCATTTAAAAGTTTTAAATGATCTAAAACATAACTGTAAACTTCAAGTGAATTTGTACATTTATGTCAAAAGTCGTGATTCATGAGGATTTTGATGTACATAATAAAGTGGCTGAAATATTTGTAACAAAATTAAGTAGGACATTGTTTTTGTATGTAAACATACTTAGAGCATCTCCAATATCATAAATTAACTGTTATATGGTTTTTTGACATTGTGAAAAACATGCTGAAAGGCTTTATTGCAAATTACAGAGCTATAACATTTTTTACTTCAATGAAATTGTAATAAGATGATCTAACGTTGATTGAGCCACCCAATCAAAGTTAATTGAACAAATTAAATAAATAGTGACTTGGACCAATAAGCTAACCCACTATTCATTTTACTGGGGAAAGAAAAACAATCACTACCTGAATTTTTTTTTACAGTTATTTTAAACTCTAGCAGACTTCATATGAGAGTAATTTTGAAAATCCAAAAAAGGCACGGTTGAAAATAGTTTACAAAATTTTAATTATTAGTAGTGTGTGTAGACACACACACATATATACATACATACAAACAAAAATTGAGAATCTGGAAGAAGAAAAATCAAGATTGAACGGTGTTAAAATTGAAGATATAAAATGGTCAAAACGTTGATATATAGCTCATATAGCTAAAAATGTCAATTTTTTATGTTAAAATATATTCAGAATAAATTCATAATATGAAATCGATAACTGTTCTTACATGAAGAAAACTTTGTCGTGCAACTTATACCATATAAGGTTTTAAATTTAGATCAGCATAGGCACTGCAATAAAGCTGGTGATTTCTAATTTGATGTATATAGATACTCTTTGTTATCCAGCCAAAGAATGGAATTGTGCAAATATAATCTAATGTTGACTTTAAACACTCAATCTCTATTTGGAGTAGTTAGTTTCTTCCTTCATTTCAGATTAGGGTGTTTGTTATCATTAATTTATGTTGTTTGAGTGTTTTCTCAAAAGCATTACATACGCGTCAAGAAAGTGGATATGTCTAAAGCTAGTGCTTATATTCAACATAAGCACCTTTATTTTTATTTTTTATTTTTTTAAAGATAGTATCTTCTTAAAACATATCCATAATATGCAGATGAGTATAGTAGGGTTATTGTACGCCTTGGTGCTAAAACCAGCTTACACTGAGAACATACAGAGGTGTTATTTCACAGTTCCAATTACCCGAGAGAAGTATTAAGTATGCCAACTTCCAAACGTTCAATATTTGGTTCAAAAATTCTATTGAAATGGTATATTGGTTTCCCAGTTTGTGGTATAAGTTTAGTTAGTGGATCACACACTCCAGTGTTAATTTATTAACTAACTAAATCCCATGGAATTCGATTATGCTAAAGTAAATGCTTGAATTGTGATATTGGCATATATTACTTTAGACATCTCGGACTGCACACCAAATGCCAATCGATGAATTGCATGGATAATTGAATCTATACTTCTAATAATTATTTGTGGATGTATTTTTTATGTTGAATATGTATACTTCTTAAGCTAAAAACACAGTTCTAATAACTTTTTATAAAGCTATTAACGGTTCCAATATAGATAATCTTCGACATTAATTTTCGATGGACGGAGTAATCGTAAAGATTTATGAAAGATCAGTTGTGTTGGTTGATGTTCCATAACGGACATATATAACTCCTTGTACATAATATAATGTAGATTGTACTCCTACTCTAATCTAAAATTGCTGAGGCGTTAACAGTGGAAGGAATTTCAAGGAAAAAAATTAATATAAGAAAAGGTACCTATGAGCCCATTAAATATCGGATCAAGGATGGTGGAGCGCAATTGTGTAGCTGCATAGGTGATTCTGGGAGTGGTTTTGAAACTTTGATGTTGTTGCACTCAATGGAAGTCGAGTTAACAGATCAATCGTCATGCATTGTAACTATCGCTCGCGCTCGCAATCAATTTGACAGATGAATCTGCAGGCGCCACTGCTGTCGCACGCACTGGAAATCGATCTAGTGGATGAATCGACAGGTAATGGAGATAGTACTTGTAACCGACCTAGTAAAGTAAAATGTACTGATAATTACTGGCAAAGGAAGTGTAATGGAAGACAAAGCAAATTTGTGCAGATCCAGTGAATAATCGACAATCATGGCCGTTGGTGAAAAGGGGAGAAAATCGATTTTTTTTCCTTCGCTATAGTGAGAGTGAAAGGGAACTAGGGTCACGTAGGTTTGGGACGCGGATGCGAGATGATCAGGGGAAAATAGACGAAGGGTATATTTGGAATTTCAAAAAGACACCGTGAAAGCTATTCAATGAATTCTCTTTATTAGCAGTAAAGATATACATATAATAAACACCAGCGACCCATTTATACTCATTCCCCAACAATAACGATGACCTCTTTAAACTTAACCAACACCGCATTGTGGATTTATCTCTTACTTTTACATGTCAGGTAAGCAGTGCACTAACAAGGTTACAATCCACGCGCTTTCGATTGCAAAATCCAAACCATGTTTATCCGGTTTCTTAAAGAAGAAGATATTGTGAAGGATAAACTTAAAGGTTGTTTTTACCAGCCAGGATAGCCCACTGATATTTTATTGTCATGGACAAAAGCGTTAAAATTTCTTAAATAACCCTAATTGTCGCGCGTTTTTTCCGCTCTCGTTCTTTTTCCTCTTTAATTCTTTATCGCCTTTTCTTTTTTGTGTTCGAATTTTAGTTTCTTCTTCGTTCTTCCAATCATTATCACGATTTTGAATCTCCTTTCTTTTAGTTCGAATTTTGAATCTCCTTTCTTAGATTTAGCCACAGGGATAGCTGACACAGTGACCGTGGAGAAGGCAATGATACTAGCTTGATCTCCAATTAATGAGGAGGAGTAGCTGATGGAACCACCTTGTTTTGAAGAAGAAGGGTGAAGATATCATCTTAAAATGCTCCTCTAGACCTATATGTAAATCAAAACCTGGGAATGCAAAAGGAGTTAACGAAATTTTAACGCTTTTTTGGATAGATAACAACATGTTAGAACAATTGTCGGTAATGTTATAAGTTCGTTTGTAAATCATTGTAAATCAAATGAAATATATATTAATCTTTATATTAACTAAATATAATTAGTAAACATAGTAAATTTAACAAATAATTGTTGAATAATGATTGTATGGTGCTAATGAATTAAGAAAAGGTAGCATTAAGCAATCTAAGGTAGGTGGTCTTCATGGTTCCTTCGCGTTGATATTTCACCTATATATGTTAAATAACAATTGATACCGACCACGTACTATTTCTTACAAGACATAGAATTTGTTAATCTTTTAGATACATAGTTCAATTCATAGTTTACTTCATTTGACATATTTATCTTGTGAATCACTATAATATGATGAATTCGTACACACATTTGTACGGTGCTCTTGTAGTTATATGGTGGAAGAGCACACACTTTTTATTTTCATTTTCAGAGTTAGAACGTACTCCAATTAATTTTACCATGTTGATAGGTCTCTCTACATGACTTGGTCAACCTCTTCCCTATGTTGAGCAGTTCCAAATACATAGTAATTTACATTATGTCACACCACATCCTAAGATATCCGTAGTTTTATTAGGGAAGGGAGGGGGACCCAACTGAAAGTAAACATCATTAACACCACAATTAAAAGACAGGTAGATCACTACAGCCTATATTTCAATGTTGAGATTGGTAGACTCTTTGTTCTTTACATGATGGAGAATGTGTAGCACGCCTAATTTTTGGTAACATTATTCAGGAGATTTAATTAATAAAGTAAATAGAACAATGTCAATATTAAGTGATAAGAGGATTGAGATTTGAAAATAAAACTAAGGGCCGAGCTTAATTAAATAAATAGGCTTAAGAATGGTTTATAAGAAAATTAATTTGCATAAGGGCATATTGGGAATTAGTCGCATCTTGTTACCATAACCCTTTTATATTTCCATTCCTTATACCATTCACGTTCATTTTTCTCATTTTCACAAAAACAATCAAATGCAAACTAATAGAGGAGCCGACCATTAACAAAGAAAGAAAAAGAGGAATTCTATAACAACCCGAATTCCAGTGGGTCTGGATTTTTCGCAAAAATGCTAAAATGCATGCCCACTGAAACTCCAGTTGCGTATCAGGTATCCTACAAATAGACAAAGACAAATTTATCAGAGCTCAATAAATATTTCATAGCGGAACTGACTAAAATATAATAGTTAGTAAATACTTACCAATATAATAACACTTTCTAACAAGTGTCCCAAAGCTGGAAAGTCTCTGCCATCAACCTAACATGTAGGATGTTATGAGGAGGGGGTCAGAATTAAGTTTTGGTGAATGGACAAATTATACACTTCTAAGCTTAATTCAAAATATACTGTTTTATTTCCATTTACTGTTATATTAGATACATTGGGTTTATAATACTCTCGCTTTTATGCGTGAATCATGCCCATCTTCTCCCTAGTAGGTTAAAACCTAATAACTAATATATATGTAGCTATATGCCCAATGACCGCATCGGTCCTGAATACTAACCATAGTACCTTCCGTATCCTCCTCGCAAAGGACTCCATCGTCTTGCTTCTATGTCGTTCTGCGACTTCATCTATAAAGGACTGCCTCGTAAGGCCTATAATATAGATGTTTCATCGTCTACTAATGAAAACGTAAAACTGCGTCCGCACTATTCTATACCAATGCTCGGACATCTATAATTACCACCCAGTACGTACCTTGAGGACTATAAGTAACCGTTCTATATACTCCATGAATCCTGCTTAACAAGGTCTACCTTGTACGGAACTCAATCGGAAATTTTCTCTGTAAAGGATTGCCTTGTTAGGCCTATAATACAGATATTCTATTTGGTCTGTCTCTTTGCTTATCGTAGGTATGGCCCCACCTAGACAACACTCAACTAGTCGAAAGACCTCTAAAGAGCTAAGTGGCTATGCTCTACCGCAAACAATCTTAACATCCAATTGGCTGCCCCACTTATCCAATGTATCGATAGTGAAAGGTTCATTGGACTGTTGGTTTAACTCTAGTCTTTCCCGATATCGCTTCTTGGTTTTGATGCAGGCCCGATATCCGCATGCGACTATCCTTTTGGGTCCTGCCCATTAAAACTTACATGCATGTACGGGGACATACGAATATCCTACTCCAAACATCAACCCCTTTTTGGCCACCTACAATGGTCCTGCCATGCAAAAAGCAGTCAAGCCATACTCCTTTGATGGAACACCTACAGGCCCGCTTCTGGAGAACTGCTTCACTATGCCTACCACAAAAGGTTATCCTAGAGTACCCTCACGTCCCGTTGAAGCCTCGTACTTCCTTCTATTCCAAAATAACTAAGTTGGATGTGCTTCTTCTATGCTAAAATCTATGATGTACTACTTCGTTAGGCTCTTCATCATTTGGGCTTCTCCAAATGCATATCAATCTTTTATTAGACCCTAAGTCTAATCTTTTATTTTGCGTGTAGTTTACTTTTCCTATTCTATTGGCTACTTATTTACCCTAATTAGCATAATCTTGTCCCAGCCTCACCAAACTATTGTGAGACTATCAGTTCCTGACTGAAAGGGAATGTTGTTAGCATGGGCCACTTCTATTATCTTGCTTATTAACTTAATCCAAGATCTAAGTTTATTAAAATAAGTCTCTTCTGTTATTTCTGCTCTATTTGCTTATTAACTTAATTTAAGTCTTAAAATAAGCCTTTTCTATTCTTTCTACATAATTATAACCTATTTTGATTTTACTTGCAATTGTCACTACTATATTTTTTTATAATCTATATATTATAAATATAATTACAAGTATCTCTTTTCTACTCTAGTTTGTCTTCTTTTATTATGATATTGAATCTCTTAAATTCTCTTATATATTATATAACAATCTTGGCTTGGGACTACGTCTGATTGTCACAAATTTATTTATCACAATAACTGCTTTGCTTTTATTCTATTAATTACGCAGTAAATGCAGATCTAGTTACATTTCTATGTATAGCTTATAGTCTTGTCTAATAATTAACTTGATTCCTTGTTTTCCTTTAATTCTTTACTTTATTTTCTTATATTCTACGAAGTAGTTCTATTCTATTTGGTTGGTTATAAGAAAGCTGTGCTAAAATTCATTTCCATGTTTTAATACTAAATAATGCTACAAACAATAATTTGTAATTGCAAGATATTTCTTTTGTTACTTAGTTACTTGTTGGATAGTGCAAAATACAGTAATTTCTCTATTTTACACTAATTCCCTTTTTCTTTCTTTTTTACTCTTGCAATTATGTTTATCGTTATTTTTATAATATTAAACTATAGAAATGTATTCTCTTTTCTTAAGCAACCAATTAGTCTATTACTTACTTCCAAATCAAGTTATTAAATTTTCCATCTTTGTCTATTTTTTCCCATTTTAGCATAATTTATTGCAAATTTCTATTTTTCTCTTTTTTATTTCAGCTTTTCTTATTTTACATCTAAATTCTATAAATCTTGCGTTCTTCAATTTTAGTCCGTATTTGCGAATTCTTCTCTTTACTATTTTACTCGCGTAAAAGGGAATAAAAAGAAACCAACGTTTACAGACTAAATTTTAACTTCCAAATAAATGTAAATAACTGTATGTTTCTCACTTTTAGGCTTACGACTTTCTCTAACTGTCAAGCCTTATACTGTTCATATTTAATTGGATTACTATCTTCCTTTTCCATATAAATAATTAAATATAAACTCTTCTTATATAATTTACAGTCTCAGCGTAACTAATTAACAGAATTAATTACTGAAATAAATGCTGAATAAAATTATTTAATGGGAATCTAGTGATTATATGTCATAAACATAAAAGATATATAATTAAATCAACTCACTTGTCGTCGTTAGCTTTAAATCTCTTTCTTCTGAAACTACTATGCTGTTCTAGAACTTCTCTCCTTTAATTTATTGCAATTTCTCTATTTTTTTCACATATATTTTATTGGATTTATTTGGTGAAGATTTGTGACAAATAGGAGAAAACAAATGGAGAAAGAAGCCATTATTTACTATATGAGAGGGATAAAGAAAGTGACGGCTGAAGGAACGGATTACATTACGTTCTCTCTTATATAAATGAAGCCCACCAATTATCTAATTAATCCTCTTCTTAATCTATATTCAATTAATTTTTATGTGCTGCAATATACGGTCAATATGTACACATTCAAATCTAGGTCAACTATTATTTTTTTCCTTATTAATTGACATTTTTTGTTGATTATGTTACAATCCTAATTAATAGCCCCATTAATATATTAACTTATCACCTTTATTAGTTAATTTCCTTAATTAATATTTTAAACATTGTAACGTTTCATTAATTGGCAATTGGCATGTCAATTAATTCCACCATTCAATTAACATACATACATACATACATACATATATATATATATATGCATATGCATTTTTTTATCCAGATTTGAATTTGAACATTTGTTACATTTATGTGTAAACCTCTTTAAATTGAGGGATCTAATATATATATATATATATATATATATATATAACACATGTTATATATTAATCCCAATATTAATTAATTGCACTTTTTAAATGATTCTGTTTGCAATGTTTATTATTCCCCCTATTTTTTTCCTCTTACATCCAATTCTCTTAATAATTTACATTCATTACAAACATAATAAATTTGTTACTACTTTTACAAATATCCTATGAATTAATTGCAAATGTTTATAACCGATAAAATTTTCATGTTTGCATATGTAATTGTTTCTGATGCTAAAACTTCAAACCGCTATAACTTCTCTGTTTGAAGTCAATTCAGAAAATATTTTATATGGAAGTTGATCAGAAAATTTCCACGAACACAATGGTATAAGTTTCACGGTCAAATTCCAACATTAACAAAAATTTATTTTTCACCGTTTTCATAGTTATCAGTTAAATTTATTTTGATTTAAATGTCAATAAAATGCGGGGTGTTAAAATCTCCCACACTTTAGGAATTTTTGTCCCCAAAATTCGACAAGTGTAAAATTATGTAATTTTTCCATCAATCACATCCATTTTGTGTACATTCAATTCTGCAACCATCCGTGTTCTTGTGCAAAAATGTAATTCAATACGAAATATATGCATTTGCATGAATTTATAAGCTGTACCTCCTATATGAATGCTTTTCTTCTTTAAAAAATTACTTAAAATATGATGCGCACACTCTAAATATACTTGCAATTTCTATATGAATGCAATCTTTTGAAAGCTCAAAACGTTTTTCATCTAATTTTTTCCACACTCTTACTGAATAGGGGTAGTTCAACGAATATTTCATCCAAATCCTACCACACAACATTTAATATTCGAATTGCCGAAAAATCTAATTTTCTGAACTCGATTTCTTATGTCAGAAAGATGGTAGAAAACCAAAAAACTTCACATTTCTCCGTTTACCTCTCTCTTCGTACTTGGAACCAATGCTATTATGGCGACATAGTTATGGAAAGTAGTCATCCCATGGTTAGCACTAAAAGCTGATGAGTAGGCCAATCCTTTATCTGTGAGATCAAGAATTTTTATCTAGGCGAGGGATAGAGTAAGGCCAAAATATCAGAAACGTGGTAGATATGGGAGGGTTAATTTCATCAACATGTCATGTTTAAATTAAGTATATGGTTATCCATATGCGAACTCTATATAAATACCATAAGTAGCGAATTGTCCGCTATTTATACCTTGACCGGTTTAACTCAGGAAATATTTTGTGTATAACCGAGTTCCACAGTGAGTATTTTTTGAATACTTGTTGCATAGTACTAAAAGAACTGGAATTGAGTTAGCCAGGAATTATCGCTTAGTTTGGAGATACCGGTTTCAGATAAGTATGATTTATCGGAACCAATCTAAACTAATAACATTCATGATGGATCATTATGAAGTATGCTATGAAACTGTACTATTCTTCTTGAGGGCGATTCCAAAATGAAAGATAGTAAATGTTGAATGTTTGTTCAATCTCGGAACAACTTGTATGGATAAATGCTATCATCGTGTTGATTTCCTCGAGGGTAATATTAGCATTCCAAGATGGTCTGCTAGGAGGAAAGGCAAAGTGTAAAGCCTCACAATCGGTAAATGACTAAAGCAGGGACATGTAGTAGTGTAATGTGGGTCGCTCCCATTAAGGTATGATCATGGCCTAATATAAAGCGATATCTACAATTTATATATGTGTGAGGTCATTTTTAAGGTTGTTGATCGCAACCAAGGAGTAATCATATTCGACAGCTACCAAAAAAAAGGTAGGGTTGGTCCTGAGTAGCTGGGGAGCAATGTGTTGTAGCCTCCAGTACATTTTATCTAGAGGTGTACCAATTGGTGGGTAGACCTTTATCCTTTCATAGTTGGAATCAATTTTCCAACACGAGCCTTCATAGTTGATTGTATACCTGCTATGCTGGAATTTAAAAATGTGATAATTTGGTCCACGATTCCATATTTATTCTAAACGTAAAAATTATGATAATATCAGAGGATTTTTTTATCCCTCCTTTGGACAAGGCTGGGATATCAACAAATTGGCTAAAAAGTATGGATATCAGGATTGGAGATCGATTATAAACAAGGCTATGATCGATACCGTCAAAGTAGGACCAAGCTCCAATCAAAGTGGGATCGATGGGTAATGATAAACAAGGCTCGGTGAGGCTACACTTCGAATATCAGGTTAATCAGAGTTTATAAGCTCAAGTTGTTGATGGATCAATATTGGTGAAAATTGGTTTCGTATCGATACGTTCGTATCGATAATTATGGTGTTTCGTTTGGATCGATACGAGGAGTAGAGCAACTGGTGGGTACGAGGTTTGATGGATACGAAAGCATACACTTCTAGAACGCCTGGGACCGATAAAAAGGAAGGATGCTCGATGGATACGAAAAGCACGCAGGAGCCATTTCGTATCGACCGCGTTTGTGTCGACTGATACGAAGGAACTGGTCAAGGGAAGGAGCGCACTGCATGGACCGAAGTGCAAAACTTGGATCGATACATAATTGATAGATGCATGATTGGTGGATACGAAGCTTTAGATGGATACGAAGGTTCCAACCTACATGTACAAACTCAATCTTGGATTGGTCACAACTCTTAAACTACAAGTCCAAATGTTATGAAATTTTCACAAAAGCTTTCTTATTCACTCAGAACGCCCATGATCGATCTCAGCTCCATTGGGCCATTTTTGGATCGATATGAAATGCACTTGGATCTATTAGGATCCATCCCAAATGGACCAGGTTAGTCTGGTGGGCCCATCCACATGTAAGAAGAGGTATTCTGAGGTTTGAGGGAGATATTTCCAGATCCACTACTGTAAATAGCACTCCTATGCCTACTGAAAAAGGGCTTTTAGAAGCTCTTACGCCGTTACTCTTTTGAAACTCCATTGCAACTTGAATGCTATTGATTGTACTGTTGTAAATCAATTGAGAATCATCAATAAACAACAAATTATTCAAAGTGGACGTAGGCTACAACACGGAACCACTATAAATCTTGTGTCTTCTCTTACTTTCTTTCATTTTAATTTTGATATTTATTCATTTTTACTCTCTACATCATCTGGATCTGAGATCTTTATTTGGATATTGAGGATTTGCGTAAACTCAGGTGCTTTCACTACTTCTAGGGCTTATGACCAATTTTGGGACAAACACTTTGGTGCTTTCACTGAGAATTAAACTTAAGGATTTGGAGGCTTGGATTTTGGATTTGGAACCTTAGGAACTCGGATTCTGAGAAGCAATGGCTAAGCAATCAATAAGGAGACAGAAAAGGGGTAGGAGTCAGCATGAAAGAAGTCAGGGGCTTCCTCAGGAGCTAATTAGGCCTCAATCTTCACAACTTGAGACAAGATGGAAACAATGATGAAAAGGCAGGAGGATATGATACAGAACCTACTCTGACCGGTTGGACAAGCTAGAGTGCAAAACCAGAGGAATGGAGTAGCAAGAGATACTGGAAATGAGGGTCACAAAGCTGGAACAGCAGGAATAGAGGTAGTCCATAATAAGAACCAAGGAAATGTATTGAGCAGAATACAGGATAGACTGGGACCATCGGGAATGGCCCATGAACCAGGAGGCATGCTCCCGAATCATGTTGGCTCGATTCTAGGAAGGATACTAGGCGGCGCCGTGCATTTTGGCGTTGAACGGGATATGGATGCTCGTCTAGAAGGAGAGGTTTTAGGATTCCCTCGGGGGCAGTTCGGAGATAGTAAGCAGAGGCTACCACTTGATGACAACAACAGGTTAGCAGACATGATCAGACGGGCTCTAAGGGAAGGATTGGTGAAAAGAGATTTGGAAGATATGAATAGGAGCCCCTTTGTTTCCACGATTTGGCAAGCTAGGAATCCATCGGATTTCAAACTACCAACATTGGAAATGTATGATGGGAGAACAAATCCCACTGTTCACTTGACAAGGTACGTGAGACACATGTAAGTACTGGGAGCATCGGAGGAATTCATGGCACGATGCTTCCTTTTGTATTTGATGGATATAGTAGCATTATGGTTCACGAAACTAGAAAGTGGCTCTATTGGCACATGGACGGAGTTGATCTAGAGTTTTACGAGGCAATCTCGGTCCACATTGTGATATCCAAGAATGTGATGACTTTAACATCGATGAAATAATGGGAGGGATAATCACTTAAGGATTTCTTAACCAAATTCAATGTGGCAGTGGCATCAGTAGTCTTAGGGATTGCGGACGATTCATATTTAAAGATATCTTTGGAACGGGATCCGCTGAGGGATCTCGGAGAGTTTTACCATGAAGTAGGGAGGTTTCTATGATAAGAAAATGTGAAGGCTGAAAGAGAGGGGAGGGAGGTTGAAGTTTATGCGGTAAAAGATGGAGGTCCACCCAGGGAGGATTCAAACAAGGAGGCTAGAGGTAAAAGGAAAATGAATGATAGCTGTGACACATCCAAAAGGCAACGAATGGAATCTAAATTCTTTTCTTACATGGATTTGACTGAAACTCTAGAAAGGATTTATTTGGTTACTCAAGGGCACCTCTAGTATCGAAGGCCAGCGAAAAGGGAACCCCATGAATACAAGTAGGCACCGGGAAATTATTGTCTATTCCACGAACAGGATGGGCACCACACGAACGACTGCAGGCATCTAAAGGATATTATTGAGGAACATGTGAGGAATGGTCATTCGCAACAATACATAAGGAATCGAGCTTTTGGTAGTGGAACGAGAGCAGCCACCGCCCACCTCAAACGAAGATGGCACAGGTCTAGGCATCGTCATCGGCTTATTATCAGCTGACTGGATTTATAGATGGAATAAGTAATAAACCTTAAAGTAATGCGGCTAAGTCACTTACATATGTATGAGATCGAGGACGGTCCCTAGGCATGCTCTAAGATGATGATAAACCGTTATGCTCAAGTTTATGAAATCTTGTTTTTTCTGTTTTCTGTAAACTCTGGTTTCTTTTTTGGTACTATGGTTGTTTGGCTTTCTTGGTTTTACTGACTTTTATTTTATCAATTAAACTCTGTGATGGTTAGATTTGAATTAATGTAATAAATACTACAGGTCACATGGTTACAGTCCTGACCGAAGAGACCGGGCAATAACCACGAGTTGCGAGTCCCATTGCTAGAGAGAGACAGGATGGACTCGAACTCGAATTAAGTCCTTGACCAGAGAGTCGAGGCCAGAGAATATAAGTCCTTGACTAGAGAGTCGAGGTCGAAGAACATAAGTCCTCGACCAGAGAGTCAAGGCTGGAGAATATAAGTCCTCGATCAAACAGTCGAGGCCAGAGAAGGAAAACCATGGATGGACCCTCGATCGGAGAGTCGAGGCTGGAATAGGATGCAATGACCCGGCAAGGTCTATGGCTTTGAATATGGACCCAGAGAGGTCCCAGTTTTGGCTGAGGACCCGACGAGGTCCCGGATTTGGATTACAGGATCCGAAGAGGTCCCGGATTTAGATGTCGACCCGGAGAGGTCATGGATTTGATTATTGGGTTTTGGGTATGGGTAGATTATAACTCGGTTATCGGGTTCGGACGAATATGGAATTGGCTAAGGGTTTGGTTATTGGATTCGAAATCGGATATCGACTTAGAATAGTTGTGGATTTCGATAAGGATATGGCTATGGCATTTGGATAGAATGACTTGGTAATGGATTGGATAATGTATCGGAGGATATGGCTATGGATGGAATATGGAATTTGAATGTCAAATTTAAAGCAATTCAAAACACGCCTTTCTACTGCAATGCATGTTCAGTGGGGCAAATGTTACCCTACCTTTTGGATAAGGCTGGGATATCAACAAATTGCCTAAAAAAGGATGGATATCAAGATTGGGGTCAATTGGAAATAAGGCTATGATCAATATCGTCAAAATTGGATGAAGCTCCAATCAAGATGGGATCAACAGGCAATGATAAACAAGGTCGGTGAGGCCACACTTCGAATTTCAGGTCAATCAGAGTTTACATGCTCAAGTTATGGATGCATCAGTATTGGTCAAAATTTGTTTCATATTGATATGTTCGTATCGAT
Source organism: Allium cepa (assembly GCA_030765085.1). Taxonomy (NCBI): domain Eukaryota; kingdom Viridiplantae; phylum Streptophyta; class Magnoliopsida; order Asparagales; family Amaryllidaceae; genus Allium; species Allium cepa. The sequence continues at coordinate 388,385,710 of CM060939.1, read as the reverse complement.
CATTATGGCATTTGATTTGGATCGATCGACATTTGTATCGATGCATTTCGTATCGATCAAATTCGTATCGATCAAGCAGCTTTAGGAAGGAAATGGGTTGATGGATGCAGACTGATAACTTCGAATCGGTACATGCATAGCGATTGGATGGATACGGCAAAGCAAGTTGGCACGCTTCGTTTTGATCAAAGCTTGGATCGATACGGGGAGCAGAGCAACCAGTGGGTACAAGGTTTGATGGATACAAAAGCATACACTTCCAGAATGCTTGGGACCGATGCTAGATAAATACGAAAAGCACTCAGGAGCCATTTCGTATCGATCACGTTCGTATCGGTCAATACAAAAGAACTAGTCAAGGGAAGGAGCACATTGCATGGATCTAAGTGCAAAACTTGGATCGATACGTTATTGGTAGATGCATGATTAATGGATACGAAGCTCTAGATGGATACAAAGGTTCCAGCCTACATGTATAAAATCAATCTTGGATCGATCATAACTCTCAAACTACAAGTCCAAATGTTATGAAATTTTCATGGAAGCTTTCTTATTCACTCAAGAACATCCGTGATCGATCTTAGGTCCATTGGGCCATTTTTAGATCGATATAAAATGCACTTGGATCGAGCTGGTGGGCACATCCACATGTGAGAAGAGGTATTCCAAGGTTTGAGGGAGATATTTCCAGATCTACTCCTATAAATAGCACCCCTATGCCTACTGAAAAAGGGCTTTTGGAAGCTCTTACGTCATTACTCTGCTGAAACTCCATTGTAACTTATGTGCTATTTATTGTACGGTTGTAAATCAGTTGAGAATCATCAATAAACAGCATACTATTCAAAGCGGACGTAGGCTACAACACCGAACCACTTTGAATCTTGTGTCTTCTCTTACTTTCTTTCATTTTGATTTTGTTATACTTCATTTTTACTCTCTACATCATCTGGATCTCAGATCTGTGTTTGGATATTTGGGATTTGTGTGTAAACATCGGTGCTTTCACTACTTCTGGTGTTTATGACCAATTTTGGTGCAAACAAATTTTATATTGAATGTTTTAGCTAACGTAAGGTACAAACATATCCATGTTTATGTGAAGCATGGACTTACAAGATGCCTTTGATTTAAAGGTTTTTATAAATTTAAACTTATGATTTATTCATACCTGACCCATGTCTGACCCAGAGTTTTATTCCTTTCCCTTAAACTCTTGAATACTCAAATTTTTACTAGTAGCCAAGTAGTCAGGTTTCTTTGGAGAATTTTGGGAAGCAGTATGGAGCAGTAGTCTTCATCATTATCCAGTTGTAGTCTTTATTTCCACCATGTTCTTGTATGTTATGTATTAGTAGTATAGGTAGGTTGATTGCAGTCCTTGGATTAGAATAATACTTGTTGTAACTTTGATGTAGTATTTTGGAGTAACAATATGTACTATTCCATGATGATGTTTATGTAACTCTGACATTGGGAGAAAAATCTAAGTGTGTTTCCTTGTCTTTTATTTTCTTTACCCTATGGTCTGCCTTTGGACACTAGATGATCAACATATGAATACCAATGATGTGTCATCTTTGGGTGTGAGAAAGGCGGATCGTCACACTTGGTATCGAGGCTTAGATTGTGAGAACACCTAGGCCTTTGTTGGGGTCAACTCATTAGGGATAAGGTAACGTAGTACCCTAGACTGAGTTCAGTCTTTGAGAGCGTGTTTCGGTATTGTTCTGATCGGCATTGCTGTGATTTGTTTTATGCTATTTTCCCTATGATAATCCCGTCTATGTATTCTAAATATATCTTACTTTATTCAGGTTGTAAGAATGAGTACGAGAAGGGGATGGGAAAAGGGAAACAACAGCACAACAGCCATAATTGGTCGAACATTGAATGTTAGAAGGGTTGGGATAATGGAAGAAGCAACCCTAGTGCAGCCTCGAGTAAACTTCGCAACTCTGTGCAAGGATTTCACAAACCTTGGGGGAAATTCTTTCAAGGGCACATAATCCATCATTGAAGTGAGAAGCGTATTTAGGGATGGAGGGTTATTATAGGAAGTTCATCAAGGATTACTCCAAGATCTCCTCTCACCTTATCAAGCTAATTAAGAAGGATGTTAAATTCGAGTGGACTCTGAAGTGTGAGAGTGCATTTCCCGAATTAAAAGGGAGATTGACCAGTTCCCCTATTGTGGCTATTATGGATGGCGGAGAAGAGTTAACTGTTTATACGGACGTATGTATGGTTTGGGTGTAGCATTGATGCAACATGGGAAGGTTTTAGCATATGCAAGTAGATAGTTAAAGCTTGATGAGAAGAACTATGCAATGCATGACTTGGAGCTGTTAGCAGTACTATTTGCATTGAAATTGTGGAGGCATTACTTGTTGGGTAAGAATCCTTCTTTTCTCCTTTTGTTTATTTCTAATCTTCAAGGATACCAGTGAGTGATTTCCTTCTTTAAATAGGTGAAAAGTTCCATCTCTTCAGGATCATAAGTCCTTGAAGTATCGTTTCACTTAGAAGGATCTGAATCTGAGGCAATAGCGATGATTAGAATTCCTGGTAGCTTACAACTTGGATATTTTCTATACGCTAGGAAATGAAAATGTGGTGGTAGACACTCTTAGTAGGAATGTAGTGTTGGCTCTCTTGGAAATTACACATATACTATTGGAAAGGATTGGTGGTAAGAAAAAGGAGGATAAATGCTTAACGAAAAACATCAAGGATGTTGAGGAGGGGAAGTGTGCAAGGTTTACGATGGATAACCGAGGCATTTTGCATATAAATGGGAGAATCTACTTCCCTAATGTCGATAGCCTTAGACAAGAAGGTTTATCAAAATGTCATCGATCCAAATTGTATATCCATCCAGGTGTTTCTAAGATGCATTGAAATATGAAACGAGTATTCTGGTGGCCCAGAATGAAGAGGGATGTCTCAGTCTTTGTCAGCAGATAAAAGGCTATCACCAAAAGATGACTGGTTTACTTCAACCCTTAGAAATCCCAAATTGGAAATGGGAGATGATTTCAGTGAATTTTATAGGTGGTTTACCAAGAACCAGTAAAGGGAATGAAGCTGTGTGGGTTATAGTAGATCGGCTAACGAAGAGTGCACATTTGTTCTAGTAAAACGGTCAAGAATGGCAGCTTCTTTTGAGAAATTTATATGAAGGAGATTGTTTGATGCATGGGGTCCCAATAAGCATTGTAAGCGATCGAGATCCCTCTTTACTAGTAAGTTTATTGAGGAATTGTAAGTAGCTTTAGGATCAAAGCTAAGCTTGATCACAACATACCACCTCCAAACGGATAGACAAACGGAAAGGGTCATTATACCAGAAAAGGCAATTCGAAACTTTGAAAAACGCTACCAAAACTTGTAGCAGAGTTTCGGTAAATGTTGTGACACAACATGCAACTAAAAGTCCGAAACATTTTATAGCGTTGTAGAAAACACAAACTTGTCATATTATAGGACTTTAAAAACGCTATAAAAAGTTTCAGACTTTTAGTAGCATGTCGTATCACAGTGTTTACCGAAGGCTACTAATTTTTTTTATTTTTGACGCTATGAAAATTATATCACAACCATTCACATTTATTTTTGTAGCGTTTTTGAAATGCTACTAAAATTTATTAACCGTTTTGCTGCATATTGTCCATGCAACCATTTCCTATTATTGGCTTGAATAATTTCCAACCATCACTCGCATAATAGTCTTATTAAAATCAGCAATCAATTACATAATCATCGTATTCAGATCAACAATCAATCATCAATCAATCACATAATCATCATATTCAAACAATTGAAATAACACTTTAACCACTTAATCAAATATGATATCCATAACCATTTCGATAATAGTTTTTTGACAAAATGAGCAAAATTCACATAAACTCCATAACCATTCATAAACAAGTTTACACAACAAGTACTAACAAAATAAGATAATATGTACAACGATTAAATCTATATTCATTGTTTAATTACCCACAATTCTTTGTTGCAGCTGGTCTACACTCCTAAAAAGCTAATTACATGCAGATAGGTTTAACAGTCAACAAATGATTATAAAACTGTTTTGCGTATTTAAAATATATCAAACACCCTTAGTTAAACTTTTATTAAATTTAAATAATTTTTATAGAACTTAGTTAATTTAGATACATTTTTATAAAACTTGGTTAATTTCTATAGTAAACATATTTAATTTTTAAAAACTTATTTACTGTGTTAAATTTTAATAAAACTTAATTAATTTGTACAAATTTATTTAATTTTTATAAAACTTAGTTAAATTATATTAAACTCGGTTAATTTTTAAAATTTTAATTAGTTTTACAAAAATTAGTTTAATTATTATAAAAACCGGTTAACTTATTATCAAGCTTAATTGATTTTATCAAACTTAGTTTTATTATTACTATTATTATTATAAAGTTGTGAATTTTTAGAATACTTAATTAATTATTATAAACATATTTATATTTTATAAAACATAATTAATTTATTCAAACAATTGTTTATTATTATTATTATTAGTATTAAACTTATAAAGTATCTCAATTGCTAAAACTTAAAATGTCATAACTTATATTTTAATTAACTTAAACTTATACATTATCTCAAATTTAAATTTTATTAACTTAGTTAATTTTTATAAATTTTCTCAAACTTATAAATTTTTCATAAACTTAGTTAATTTATTACTATTGCTGTTGTAAACTTAGTTAATTTATTATTACTAATACAACTTAGTTTATTTTTATAAACTTATTTAATTTTCATAGAACTTAGTTAACTTAGTTAATTTCTATAAACTTAGTTTTTGTTATTGTTGTTATTATTATTGTTATTAACTATAAAACAAAGTTGACTTAGTTAATTTATTATTATTATTATTATTATTATTATAAACTTAATTATTTTTCATCTAATTATAGTTTATTAATCCTATAATTATTATAAACTTGGTTTATTATTATTACTACGATAAACTTGTTAATTTTATAATATTTAGTTAACTTCTATAAACGTATCTAATTTTTATAAAACTCAGTTAACTTATTCAAACTAATGTTTATTGTTGTTTTTTATTATTAAACTTTAAATTATCTCAATTGCTAAAACTTAAAATATCATAACTTATATTTTAATTAGCTTAAACTTAAACATAAGAAGGGAGATAATGTGCAATGTTCAGCTCTTACCATGACATTAATAATGGAAACCACTTTATTGCCTTCCTAAAGCATAGTTACTCCAGGACCAATACCAATTACTTCTCCGGCCACATTTATGGTTGTAAAGCAAAAAATGGTCATAGTGAATATATTTCAACATCTCAATTTTGAAGAAAATCATGTTGATTGTAAACATAGATGATAAACTGTTCTTTCTAATGTAAAATATGAAAACTAGCATAAGTGATAGATAAATATGTCTTTAGATATTCGAAGATAGAGAAATATACCTGCCATGTATGGAAATGTTGGAGGCATAATAGGGCGTCGCATGCCTTTCTGAATGTTCCAGTCAAAAGGGCATACCAGAAACCAAAAGGTAAACAATCATGCTGTATAAAATAGAAATCAAGACACAAGTAATACTACAAGCAATTTTTACTGGTAGTAGATGAAAGTCACAGAAAATGAAAGAATGCCGTAAAACCAATCTCTTTCAATATATGATTCTAGTATATTGTCAAGCTCAACAATATCCTAGCTTGTGCTATGGCCACTCCTGTTTCTTCCACCCTGTCTATATTGAAACCATAGCATGAAAATACATAGCAATTTTAAACTATTAGATCCATGATCTAAAGTTCTAGATGCTTAGCTATATATTTAAAACATTGGGATAGTGCCTATAATTCGCAATAACATTGGTAATTTACTTATAGAGGATTTTTTTTCTTCAGTTCGAGCATCACGCATAGTGAATCAATCAAGAAACAGCAAGCACGCCTCAGTAATTTGACAAGGAAAGAGTAACAATGTAAGTGGTAGTTTTGATGGTGATGTCGGTTCTAATATAAGCAATGGTTTTGGTTTTGTTGCGGCTAACAATGCAAGTGGTGGTTTTGGAGCAGCTGGAGCAAGTTTTGGATTTAAATCCGGTATGGTTTTGCAGTGTGTTGTTATTTAATTGCTAATGAGTACCATGCTAACATGTAATAATTAGTTTATAAATGTAGGATAGAAATATCTTTTGAATTGCTGAATGTGATGTCACATATTTATCAACCATTCTTCTACACATGCTTTTAAAAAATTTGATTATGGTTCGTTTGAACATAACTAAATTCAATAAGTTAACTAGAGCCACCGTCTAGACAGTGGATAAGCAAATTCCAACTAAGTTGATACTTCTCTAGTTATATTTTTCTGCGCATCACCGTTTCTTTTCTTTTTGAAATTAGTATTCTGGTTATTAATAGACTTTGAGTTGATGGGATAACCACTATTCAAATGATATTGGGATCGAATTTACCCACATTAAAGGCTTCGTTTTCTGGCCATTCCTAATAATATTCAACAAGTTTCTTTTCTTTCTTTTCTACGAGTTCAGCTTCTGTGGTGCTGAGACAACCACCATACTTTTCATAATTATTTTAACCATAAATCCCGACCTACTATAAATCAGCCCTTCAGGATTTTAATAAATCAGTCCTACAGGATGTTACTGCACATTTTGGTAATTGAGTCAAACTCAGTGCACTGTTGTGCACTTTCTATGTGAAAATAAACTGTTAGCAGGGGAATGGCTGTAGTTTTGTTAACTGGCAAATGGCTATTGTTTTATTGAACTAAGACACCAAAAAATATTTCTAAGACTGGGTGGACATATTTTGTTCGTCGTAGTAAAAAAATGCCTGGACATATTTTGGTAACGGGCAAATGGGTGGGCATATTTTTTCGTTGTAGTAAAAATCCCAGGTACCCATTTCATACGAGAAATAGTAAGTGCACCCAAGATGGTTTAATGGCTAGCAAATGGACTGTACATATGGAAGTATAATATTTCAAATTCTCCAGTGTACCTCGAATAATACTCCCATAAGTAAATATTAAACCGCATATATGAAATTATCAAAAGAAAGTTTGACCGCACTTATAAAGATGCTTACTAGACTATATAAGATGCATATATAAAGAAACCACTCATGTGAAAATTCAATGTACTCCAGATGAATCTCAGTAGTCCTAGAGCATGAATCCTTTTGCTGCTAGAGTGATATCAACAACATGGCCTGAAGAGAAACTGCCCACTTCATCGAATCTCAATAGTCCTAGAAGCAACATTGATTTAGTACCAGTAATGCAAGAATACAATTGTAGAGCAGATTGGTTTGGTCATGGTGATTATTACTGCAGGTAGAAATGAGCAGATTAAAGTTTTTCAAAATTTTGGATTTCCTACTTGAAATATGCTGCTGCTGCTAATGCTATTAAATTTGTGTATAAATATGAATATGTTGTGATGATCGTAACTATTATAGATATGCATGTTAACCAATCAATTTGTATTTGAAGCATACATGTACAGAGAAGATTGGTTTAAGCATTGTAGTGCTTTAGACATATTTTTTTAAAATTTTATGTAGGTCTATGTATTTTAGGGTATCAAATTACAATCTCCCTTACCTTCCATTCGTATATTGAAGATAAGATCGAATTAATTTGGGCTTACACTGAAGCAACTATATGAGATGTGCATATTGACGCTGTCATGCTTGAGGAACGATAGCTTGTGCATATTTTAGATTAGCAATCAACCGGCTATTGTAGGCCACTTGTAGAGATTTCCAATCTGGCTGCAATAATGGAAGTGACTGTAGTCAATGCAAGATCCACTTCATTAGGCAGCAACAGACAACAAAGGGTGGTTTAACTAATATTTGGCAAACTAAACTTAGAATTTAGCTAACAAAGGCATTGTTGAAGCAAGTACTGGACCTGAAACCAAGATCGATGAATATGGGCCCAGGAGTGAATATAAACTTGTCAAAAACCGTTGGCAAACTAACAATCAATTATGTTCCAAGATTAAATGAGCATTGTCAACGAACTTTTCATATTACAATTTATATTTTAGACACAATAGTTTCTGCACTAGATATGCCTGACGATGAGGTTATATTGTAAAAATTATCTTGAAGTGAAAAATGATATAAGACCAAATGCATGGTTGAGTAAACCACAAAGGACTAATTGGTAGACTGTCAAGTAAATAACTATTTTTTCTATGGGAAAACATATACATAATCTAGTACTTGCCATATGCCCACCTTTACTTTCCGAATCTTTCATTTCTTCTCCAAATTAACATTTCAAAACTCAACCAAATCCAAAAACTTAATTTGCTCAGGATCTATCTAACCAATAATGTCACCTAGTCATTTTTAGATTTGGGATAGATTTAAATTCATTTCTCAAACTTAACCTACATAAACTCTTTGTCAAATTATCGAGGGGCCATGGCGACCACTGATCAACAGCCAGCTGTCAGCAACATGGCATTATTTTCAAAAACCAATTATAATCAACTGTTTATGCTTTAATGTAAGTGTTAGTTAAATAAAAATTTGTACATACAAACATTTTGTTTTGAAAAATTTATTACTCGAGGATTACTTTGTGACCTTAGTGTGACACTTTTGTTTGGAAACGTGTGAGAATTGAACTTACATGCATCTGCTTGTAAGTAATTTAATATTTATCAAGGTTTATAGTGTTATTCATTACTTTTAACATAAGCATCAAACTAGAAAATATATAAAAATTAGGTTCAATTATACCAGTGTATGTAAATTAACATGCTAAGGTTCGTCTAATGACACAGAAGCTCCAATATCTAAAATGTAATAATACTAATAATATGATTGACTCTAATCATAAAAGAAATACGTTCCACTCTATTTTGAAATATATGGAAGTTAAAACTCTATTTACTAGTTAATTATATCAGTAACTTATGCTGCTTAGTTATCAGTTTATGAAATATCTCAGGAAACCATGTTGTCCAAACTTGAAATAACTTATGATGTTATGATAGTATTATTAAATGTATTAGTTTACACTATGTTAACTACCTTTGTTCACTGTGAATATTATGCTTCAAGTTTTTGCTGTGATTCATAACATACTAACCTATAACTCATTCTCTTTTTCTTGCTTATAATCAGATCAATACATCATTAACTTCTCAAATAATGGCAATATATAAACTCCAATGATTTCAAAAAAGTGCAAGTTACTAAATTGGCCAAAGAAGGTTGCTGCAGAAGAACAACTGCATCCACTGATCCTACTGCTTTAGCATGCCATGTTCCATTTGTATGGATATTTGGAAGGTTTGGGTTTATGCGTTAATAAACTGCAACTATAAATGAGTGAGTTCAGATAGTTGAGCAACTTTACTATCCACAGATAATACTGACCTCAACTTCAATATTTGAAAGCCTATTTTGGCAAATGGTAAGCTATGACTCAGCCTTTGTTAATAAATAAATTCCTTCAACAATTCAACACCGCCCCTGGAAAGATTTAAGATATAAATAATTCGATGCATGATGACCAAAACGGTAGTAACAATTAGATCATGACAATAAAGCATTTACAATGAATTAGTGAAATTTTAATGATGTGAATATGATATAAATGAAGTTTTAGATTACTTCACATGCGCTCATTGGCTCATGCCATATGTATAGATTATAAGCAGTCTTTAATGCAGTACTTATGAACACTATCAACTGTCTCTTATAAAGCTCATAGCGACCAAACTATTTCATCTAAGCGTCCCGAAGTTCAACTGCCTAATCCAAGCCATCCTAAAGTTCGTGCCATTCAAGCCATTTCAGCCATTTTCTCACCATTTATGAAATGCTATATATTTTTTCACCATTTGACCATTTTTTTTTTTGGATTCATGAGGTGTCCAAGGTTCAAACCGAATTGAATTGAAAAATACTTCTACGTGATATGTATTTTTAACATTGAAATGCAATTAAGCACAGTCACTAATTGAATGAAGTGGTTAAATATTATATAATAGCTAAAGTTCATCATAAAGAGAACTTGGATGTCATTTTATTCATTTAAGTCTTGAAAAAAACATGTGTGATATATCTTGAAGTTTCAATGCATAATATACACATAAGATTGAATCCTTTAATAGTTAAATATTGCATGGAGAAAATACATGAAGCTAAAAAACCTATATATTTAATATCTTTAGGAATTTAAGTATGTGCTTTTGAACCTAGGAATATAGATATATTTGCATTGTGGGCATGGCATACCAATTTCTCCAAGTTTAATTATCTTCACCACTTTATCAAAGTAAGCATCTCTTTGGTCTAAAGGTAATCTTTCAACTCTATACTTCACATTTTATATATGACTTATAATTTTGTTTGCTACTTTTGAATTTAAATAAAATTAGATATTTGTAACCATCAAAAAAAGAAGATGGATCAAAAACACATCAAATTTTACATATTCTAGCAGTTCTACTATTTTGTACATGCAATAGATGAAAATGATAAATAAGAAGTTACACAATATTTCTATGTAAACATAGAAAGAATTGATCACCTCAATTCTTAAGTGTCTAGTAAGATGAACGTAATTTGATAGCCTAAAACAAACTGGAACACTTGATAGTAAGTCATTGTGGAAAACCAACTTTGAAGATCACTTTCAAGTTCAAATGGCCAATAATACAGCTGAAGTCTAGCTTACTATAAAAGCATGCCTACTAACCTATTAAGTCTATATAGAGTATATTCTGTCATATATTGTGTATGTCTTATTATTACATGCTTAATAATAAATCATCCTTGTGCTTATTTATTATCTATTATAGTGGAAATTTATAGAAGAAGTAAAGGCTATTACACACACATACATACATATACGTACGTACGTACGTACGTACATACATACATACATACACACACACATACATTCACACACACACACACATATAGGGATTTTCTATTTGAAATACAAAATGGTGAAATTTATAGTTAATATAAAATTATGTACACATCCACCACAAAAATTTATTAGCCATTTTATATATTGAAATCAAATTGGATGTTACTTGCCAATATGCATGTTTATAAGGAAAATGAAGTTAATAAATAATTACTTCCAGTTCATTTTCTAGTATGATTCATACTATCTTCGTCCAACCGGGGACAAAGAAAAACTCCTAATATATCATAAAAATGATTCATAAGTCAACCGTTGCCATTTTGAGATCAAATTAAGAAAAAAAGAAGAAAATACTGACTTAATTCAGGTATAAATGAGGCAAAAGCACAAACAAAATGACAAATAACGATAATAACTCTTCCTCTGATTTTTTAATCAAGTGGTTATTTATTGTGTTTTTCAATACATGTTTATTATCTTAACTCTCTTTTAAAGAACATTACAAAAAATGCATTTCCTAACACTAAATAACAAGAGTTAGTTTAAATCATTGATTGTGTATCTTAGCATATCGAACCTGCTATGAAAAAGGGATTCAATTTCCTTCTTCTTTGTATCGCAACAAATATCAGTAAAGTAGAACATATACAAACTTCAATTGAACCTAAAATCCAATAACCATAATTACTCACAAAATCAAAGGCATCATCGCATACCTTATTCTCATATTAACTTATGAAATCAAAATGATGTACCTAATTAAATAGATTGTGAAATGTGTCATAATGATAATTTGGTATTTTTTACCGTTTACTGAATTCTCAGATGCGGAAAACCCATTTTGCCAACGACTAAAGACTGGAGATGGATAGAGGCAACGGAATTGGAGCAGAGACGCTAGAGTTGGAGCGTAGTCACTGAGTTAGAACCTAGGCCATACATTTAGAGCAAGGCGGAGAAAGGATTACGAAAGATTTTACTACCATTAATTTGTTTGTGGTCAGGTAATAGGAGTTCATGGTTTCTTTGGGTAATAGCTAGGAAGTTAGGAAATATTTATATGACCCGTTAAAATAATAACGTCCTCGCCTAATAAAATTTTGGCAATTCGTTGCATTCTGATCCAATATTAATTACTTCATGAAACAAATAGTTGCATTCAAAGCTGAAACGCTGCCATTTGTTGTCACTAAAAGAACATTTTCTTGTGGCGGGTGAAACCATATCTTAGAAGATCGTTTGAGGGCATGTATTCTAAGTTTTAAAGGATCGTGGAAGAATGATCTTCACTTAGTGGAAGCAAGAATCATCGTAGCACTCTATGAAGCCCTCTATGGGCGTCCATTCAAGTCACTAGTAGGTTGGGCTAAGACTGGAGATCGGCTAGTGCTTGGACCAGATATTTTAGGAAGATACAAAAAGGTTATAGTGAACTAGAGAAGGATGAAAGAAGCTCAAGATTGCCAAAAGATTTATGCCAACAAAAGGACAGGTGATTTTAAATTTGAAGTCGGAGGCTCGACATTTGCGAAGATTGCCGCAATTAGAGGATTTGTTCGATTCAGAAGGTCTAGGAAGTTAACACCCAGATATATTGGACCTTTTGAAGTTATTGAAAGAATTGGACTGCTTTCCTACAGTGTCTAGTTACCATAAAGGATTTTGGAGGTCTATAATGTTTTCTACATGTCTCATTTGAGAAAGTATATTCATGACCCATCATTGATTTTAGAGCCGATGGTCTAAGAGGATTTGGAAATAGTTATGAACTTGACAGTTACCAAGCGTTCAGTTCATGTTACGGACCAGGATGAGAAAAGACTACATAATAAGGTGGTGAAATTAGTTAGGATTCAGTGGAGTGATGATGCCAGAGATTGTGCTTGGGAGATTGTAGATCATATGAGAGAAGCCTATCCTAGGTAGATGTTAGATGATTGTTTGTATGTATTGCATATGCATAGTTTGTGTTATAGATGCTTAGTGTATGTCTTTCATACAATTTTCATGATGTATAATATAAGTCCTTTTGAGTTGTCTCTTTGTTTGCTAATTTCGAGACGAAATTCTTTGAAGAGGGAGAGTGTAACAACCCAAAATTTAATTACTTTAAATATGGATACTTAAATATATTTTTAATAATTAATTAATAAATTTTTTAACTTAAAATAAAAATCTTTCAAATAATAACAAATGATGGTGAAATGGTTTTCAAAATTTGTTTACAAAAATACTTAGTTTAAAGAAAAATAGATAATGTGACTGGAAATTGTTTTTCAACTTTTTGACTTTTTGGTGTCTAAAAGTTGTCCGAAACAATTTTGCACATTTAAGTTAACATAATCACATTCATTTGTAAATAAATAAGCACAATTTATAAAATATATGTATACATGTTTATACTCAAGTTTATAAAAGTAATGGGGTGACATTTTATGAAAATTTAAAATAAATTTGTAAAATATAGTGCCATAATATATCACATCTTTAAAAAAACATAAGTACTTTAGTCATTTAATGAATGTTGGCTAAAGAAAGGTGAAGGGGGAACATGGTCACGTGAGGAATGAGGGAGGGAACATGCAAGGCGAGGTGGCAATCATGTAGTGGAGGGTATGTACCATGAGGCTAATATGGTAATTTAGTTTATGAACTTTGAATAAAAATCAATTTTCATAATTTTTCCTCATTTAATCACTTTGCTCTCATTTCCTAAAACCTCCAAGTTTTTGTGAACACCAATTGTCATCCAAAGGAAATTTCTAAGTTTAAAAATCTAAGTTTGTCCACCTTTAAAACTATCAAAACCTTGCTTAAAGCCTTTCCTCTCAACTTCTACACCACTCTCCTCCTTCAACAAGAACATACACTGCACACTATCATAGGCCGAGCATCCCTACCTACCTAATCTGGAATACTTTTACATCATTAATTCACTTAAAATTCAATTTTTCTAAAGGCATGTGAAGATCTTGGTTGTGTTCGAGTTTTACCTTAAGTTCAGTTTATTTTGTTAACTTTGGGTGAGTAAAGTTCTAGCCTTTTTATTAAGTGTTTAAAACATATATCATTGCTTAACTGTAGTAAATATGATGTGCGCTTTGGGTAAAAATAATGTTGGTTTGTATGTATGTATAAGTGATTGGATTATAATGATGTTAGCATAGAATTTATATGTGCCTTTATGCCATGATTTGGAAGTAGACTTAGAATGAAGTCTAATAGTTATGTTAGTTAGAAAGTTGGGAGCTTGGCTTATGTTTGGATTGTGATATAATTATGTATGCTATCATGTTGAATACATGATTGTATGCTAAGGAAGTTAGCACCTTACGAGTTAAAGCGACATAGAATCCCTTGAATAAAATCTATGAACTTTGGTTTTAAAATTTTCGTAACGTTTTGAAGTTCAAAACTTTTTTAGTTCCAAGATCATGCCCTTATGTTTTACAAGTAGTAAAGTTTTTCCAAAAGTTAAAGTCAAAGAAAGACTTAGAAAACAAAAGTTCAAGTTTTGAAAATCACGGGTTGTATAGCGATAGTCGTTATAAGGGCAGTTCGTGAAAATGAACTCTTTTGAAATCTAAAAGTGTCTTCACTTATGAATTTTTTTGGAAAACGTTTTCAAACATAATTCAAGTTTTTAAAAGTAATTATTTATTTATTTAATTAATGATCATTTAATTTATTAATCAAGTAAGGTAACTAGTACTTAATCATTAATTAACAAAGGTAATTAGTACTTAAGTGTTAATTAAGTAAGTTAATTACAATTAGTTAACTAAATAAAAGTTAATTATTATTTATTATTTAATTATTTATTTAAGACTAATTAATAATTAATTATTTTGTTTAGAAAAGGTTTAATTTATTATTGTTTAATAAGAGTTTAATTGCGATTTAATTAGGACTTGATTAATATTTAACTATTATTTAATAAGAGTTTAATTTATTATTTAATTAATTAATAAGGGTTTAAATTTTTAAATAACTTTATTTCTAAATATCGGTTTTGTTTTAAAACTGTTTTCTTTTGTAAAGGTGCTTTATGTCACGGGATTTCTTTGCCGATTACCCTTAAGTAGCCTTAAAAAATGTGAAACCAATGCTAATGTGGTGACACGTTTATGAGAAGTTAGTCATCGCATAGTTAGCACTAAAAGCCGATGAGTAGCATGATCCTCTATCTGTGAGATCTAGAATTTTCTCTAGACGAGGGATAGAGTAAAGTCAAAATATCAAAACGTAATAGATATGGCAGGGTTAATTTTTATCAATAACTCATGTTTGAATTAAGTATAAGGTTATCCATATGTGAAATCTGTATACTTACCCTAAGCAGTAGATTGTCCGCTGTTTATAACATATCCTGTTTTAACTCAGGAAGTATGTTGTGTATATTCGAGTTCCGCGGTGAGTACTTGAACACTTGTTGCATACTTTCAAAAGAACCGGAATTGAGTTAGCTGTGAATTATCACTTAGTTTAAAGGCATCGGTTTTGGATAAGTATTATCTATCCAAACCACTCCAAACTAATAACATTTGAGATAGATCATTATTAAGTATGCTATGAAGCTGTACTATTCTTCCTGAGGATGATTCCAAAATGGGAGACAATATTGAATGTTTGTTCGATCCCAGTACAACTTGTGTGGGTGAATGCTATCATTGCATTGACTTCCTGAAGGACAATATTAGCATTCCAAGATGGTCTGATAGGAGCAAAGGTAAATCATAACCTCAAGCCTCATAACCGGTAAATGACTAGAGTAGGGACATGCCATAGAGATATGTGGGTCGTTTCCATTCGTATGATCATTGCCTAATCTAGAGCGATACTTGTGGTTTATTTATGCTTCGGAATTCCTTTTATAGTTGTTGATTGCAACCAAGTGGTGATCATATTCGTCGCTACCTAGTAAGGGATAAGGTCGGTTTTGAGTAGCTTAGACGCAACGTGTTGTAGCATTCAGTACATTTTATATGGAGGTGTACCGACTCGGTTGTTAGACCTTTACCCTTTCATAGTAGGAATCCATTTTCCAATACGAGCCTTTGAACTTGATTGTATGCCTATTATGCTGAACCTAGACATTATGATAATATTAGAGGATTTTATATATAAATGTGTTGGTATCGTAAGGTAAAAACTCATCCATGTTTATGTGCAGCGTGGTCTTATGAGACACCTTAGATTTTAAGGTTTTTATAAAGTTAAACTTATGCTTTACTCACACCAGACTAATATCTGACCCTGAGTTTTATTTCTTTTCCTTAAATTCTTAGGCATCCAAATTTTTATGTGTAGCCAAGTAGTCAGGTTTCTTTAGAGCATTTTTGGAAGCGGTATGGAGCATGAGTCTTCATCTTTATTTAGTAGTAGTCTTTATTTCTGCTATGTATTGTATATTATGTATTAGTTATATGGGCATGTTGATATAGCTGTCCTTGGATTAGAGTAATACTTGTTGTAACTTTGATGTAGCAATTTAGAGAAACCATATGTACTATTTTGTGATTATGTTTATGTAACTCTGACGTTGTGAGAAAAATCTATGTTTATTTCCTTATCTTTTATTTTCTTTACCCCATGAACTGTCGTTCGAACAAATTAGATGATCGGCACAAGAATAAAGAGGATGTATTAAGTGTCGCTTTTTAGAAAGGCACAGTCACACAAAGAACCTTCTCCACATCCTTGCCTTTCTCCCATTGCTTTGCTTCCTTTAGCTCTATAATGTAGCACTCCCTTCCTGTGCTCTAGTCCCCTCTTACCGATCTGACCCATTCCTTATGCGGAACTTCATCACCAAACACCAAAGATCCAGTGTTACTTTAAAATTAGCGAGAGCCGACCGACCCAAGAAATATTGCATGTCGATTACTAATCTATGATAATGAACTTCTGAATTTGGACTATCCTGCGATCTACTTTGCTTAACTCCATAAGAAAATCAATCATTCAAATTGGCTCTTTTGCTTCACCCATCATATGGGTGAAACTCCACAAGCCGTCAACTCCTTCATGTTGAGCTTCATCTAATTGAATGTTCTTCTGAACGGTATGTTCACAGAACTTCCAATATCCACCAAGAGCCGACGTATAGCTGTTGGTGATATACTTACCGTTATTACCATGAGGTCAAAAGTTGGTGCTTTGACTTCATTTGCATCCATATCCCTGAATATGATATCCATAGTTATCATCCTTTACTACTTAGCTGAAGCTCCATCTTCTTTGCCAAAGAAATCCCCCTATGGCACGTGCTTTAGCAAGCTCACATACCATTCCATTTCCCTCTACCTTTTCTCCATTAGATAGAGTCCTCCAGTTACTGTATTGATAATTAATTTCTCACAATTACGCTTAGTCCCTTCTCCTCTCATTCTAGGCTGATTCCATTAGGCTCCGCTTGGGAATTTTTTTGTAGCGGTTATGAGAGATCTTCAGAGTACTGGCTTTGATCGTCAATGAATATAGCGGTTTTGATTGGTTAAACATAGTATTGTTATTGCCAATCAATGTGTTCTTGAGAGTTTAACATACAACGGTTGTAAAAGTTTTCTACTAAAGTAATATTACATATATATCCTTATATTTATTCACTATTTTCGTGAAGACTAATTTTTCAATACGATTAATAGTGGTACAATTGAAAAAAGTTACAATCCCTCAAAACACCACAATTTGATAGACCTAGAGTTGTCATCAAAATTGCACTGCATCGGTTTTCACAGGTTTCTGACCAACAATAACCGTCATGAATTTTTTTACAAGAAAGGGTTATCACAACACCCGAAATATGGAGCCATTCAAAACCAGTATAAATTGTAGAAAGTAAACTCCAAAGGGAAGCCTTTGGCAGGCGGTCCTTGGTGTCTCGCACCTTCTTGGATCTTTAACATACTGCTGGAGCTTATTTTTTCTTTTCAATTCCTCGATGAGATCTCTCAAATGATTGTACTTATTCGTGTTATGTCCACGAGTTGCATGGGAACAACAGAAATTTTTGGAGCACCTTACCTGCTTAATTGCCTCCCTCCTCGGTGGCTTCTTATATCGTTCGGTTCATTGAGTAAGAAGATATGTGTTTTCCAATGTCTCGTTTAAGGGTAAGTAATCTTTTAGTTTCATATTCCTCGAGAATTTTTTATTGTCATTATGCCTACCACTAAGGCCTTGGTCCCATTTCTTCTGTTAACCAGCGTTTCTAGCATTAACTGCCATGTTACCGAAGCTTTCTCCAGCTTGTCTAATTTCCATATTGCTCTGGATAACTTCCTTCGATTGTCCATCATCGGTCTTTCCTTAGGCTAGACTTTCCTTTTCCAATCGTAGGAACTGATTAGCCTTCTAATGAAACCCATCCATACTAGTAGGTTGCTTTATTTTCGACCATCTACAGAAATCCATGTTCAGGTGTATGTCTCGAACCAAAGCCATAAATTTCAGATCCGCCTTCGGATTACTTACCACCATAACAACAATATTAAACCTATTTAAGAACCCCTTGTGCGACTCCTTGGGTCCTTAAGACAAGTTCAACAAGGGCATAAAGTCCTTAGGCTAAGAAGCAAGGAGCCAAAATTGCTTGATAAACTTTCTAGCTGAGTCGTCGAAAGTCTGTATGGATCTCGAAGTGAGCCTAGTGAACCACATCGATGCAACTTTTTCTAAGAAGGTAGGAAATCATCTACATCGAACATCAACCATCGCACTGGCACCGACTGTGTGCCATTGATACTTGGTAAATGTCACCTAGGATTAGTAGTCTTGTTATACGATGGCAAAGTCGGCATCATAATCTTCGACGGATATTCTTCTCTAAAAATATTTTTCATAAATGGAGTTCTGCTTGGTGCAAAACCCCAATCCTCATTATTTCTACATTTACTTTCCTTTACTAACCTTTTAAAAATATATGCTATGTATTACTTATTATCATGGTGTTCCAAAGGTCGACTATCAAGGGCTGTACCGAGATTTTGGCTCCGCAAACGATCTCGGTTCGTCAGTTGACATCAAGGCTCTCCAGTCTCTAGAAGAACCACTCTTATGGTTTTCCGTTAATTTCGATTGGTTCGGTTACAGTTGCTTGAACTTTAGCACCACTAACTTCGACATCTGGCTCGTAATCATCACCTTCGTGCTATAGATCATCCTTCAAGTTAGTTAAGTTCAAAGTTTCAACTCCCTATCCTTCATATTGTTTAGATATCCTCTCAGTACCA
Organism: Allium cepa; assembly: GCA_030765085.1. NCBI lineage: Eukaryota > Viridiplantae > Streptophyta > Magnoliopsida > Asparagales > Amaryllidaceae > Allium > Allium cepa. Next base: position 388,366,515 of record CM060939.1, on the reverse strand, counting down.
AGACGATCCCTCTCAATGCCGAGTTGTTTTCTTTTAGGGGGATGTTTTGACTTCCTCCAATTACTCCTTCTTTTGGACCAGCAACTTCTTCCTTCTATTTTTGTCTTTTATTTCGCCAATTCTGACTAGAAATAGACTAATTCTCTTCTTCATATCTAAGGGAGAAGTTTCTCTCATGTTCCTCATAGTCATTTGTGGTTGCTACATTAGTAGTGCTATGCTAGCATCCATTTTTTATATCAAAGCTATGAACTGTCAACCAAATTTAGGTTCAACTCGGGCATTATCTTATGAAGTTCAACCCCAGTTACCACTTCATGCTGAGTATATGATCTTGGTATTGCCCACTGGCTGCTAACTTCCAATCTATGAGCATTTCTTTCATTACCACCAACTATTGCTCCTTTTGTTCTAGCAACCATCCTAATTGATCTTCCAGTTCTCATTGGCGCTATTGGTTTCTACGAATAGGTTTTCAATGTCCTTAAAGCCGATCTTCTGGATCTAACCACTAGAAATATGAAAACCCAAAATATGAAGCTAGATCTAGTCCCAAGTTCAATTCTCAGTGAAAGCACCAAAATTTTGATGTTAAAAGTGGCAGAACACTCAAAAAGTGTTGCAAAGTTGAGATCTAGCAGAAAATATAAGAAAAACAATGAGAACACCAAGATTTTTATAGTTGGTCGGCGGTCTCTAGCCTACATTCATTGTCGCTTTTATTGATTTGTTGGATTGAGGGACTTTTCGAGAAATTTAGAGAGATTTAAAGTCATTAGTATAAGGGGTTTACTGATCTGAGACCCAGAGCAGCAAGTAGCAGCTTCCTTAGTGACTACCGTAGAGAGGAGATGTGAGATGAAGAAGATGAAGTGGAAAACGTCATCTCTTAGGTGCTATAGTCTGTATTTATTAGGGAATTCGCTAGTAGACTTGAAGGCCCATGTAGTAGATGGTCCAGATCTAAGTCCAAAGGAGCGGGGGAGCCAAAGTTGGCTAATCTCTTGTGAAAAGCTATCGATGCCGAGAGAAACCTATCGGTACCGACTAGTTTTTATGGAGGGAATTCTCCCTTTCTTCTTCTAGTTTGCCTTCCTGTCTCTGATTCATTGAATTCCAAACACTTTTCCTCGATGGTTGAGTTTTTTTGACAATTCCTTGATACTTCTTGTCTTTTCCTACTTTCTTTGCTATTTCTCGAGAATCCTTAGAGTTGCTCATCTATTCTTTGGAAAAAGCACTGCCTGAGAATCTCTTGAGGTGGCACTTTGAGTACAAGAGGTTTTGGAGGTCTGACATGGAGTAAATATCTTTCAGTATTGAGTGGTTCCTCTTGGTACTGAGTGGTCCACTTTGCTCCTTTTTCCTTGAAACTTGTTGAGTATTATCTCCTTGCTTTTCTAGACATGATCCCAAGTCCGTGATATGTTTCGTCCTCCTCTTGATGTTCTAAGTCGAGTTGAAATCTGGTTAACAATAATCACTTGCCACGTTGAGTATTGCATTCCAACTCTATGAAGTAAGAGCCTAACACTTTACCTAAACGTTGTATGTTTCCATCTTGGTGCCCAACTACATTCAGCTGTGCATGCTCCCGAATAACTAAGAAGTGGGAACAAGTTTCTCCGACCTATTCACCTGGCCTATACTAGGTCTAGGTTTAATCTGGCCTGCTGCTTCAGCTCAAATGTCTAACCCTTTGGCTCATAGATTTGACACAAGCTATAATTTTTTTTTATACTTTAAACGTCTGATTCTTACTCTAAGATATCTGACTCTACATCAAATGTTTTCTTCTAGTAATTAGATGCTTGATCGAGCCTATTCTGTAATATTTTATTTCTGTTTTCTAAATCCACTAGTTTAGTCATCTGGACCTTCATCTCAGACGTCTGACCGCTATCTCAAATATCTGGTTGAGGTGTTCAGATGTTTGAATCATGCTTTATTTATACTATTTTCTTTCTAGTTCGTATTAATCATCTTTAGTTCAACTCAGATGTTTGATCAACTAATTCAAATGTCTGACTTGGTTGTTCCAGATTTGTAAGTTTTTTTTTCTTGTTTATTTCACTTGTCTTTACGTCGACTCGAGTATGCATTTCAAGGCTTGTCTTCATAGTGTGTCTGATATCGTTTGTGCTATTTTATATCAATTTCAAGTGATTTATTCTAACATTTATAAATGGACTTTTAGTCAATTATATATATATATTTGTGTGCGTATATATTCAAGGTATTTTATGCATTCAAATCGATTATCTATTTCTGCCTATCTAAAATTGCAACGACCCGAAAATTTTATTGGTTTAAATAATGTAATTAACTGAATTTGTCAAAATTTAAATAATTGAAGTGGGTAATAAAAATTTGATATTTGAAATACATCTATTTAAACATAGCAAATGGTAAATTTTCGTCAGAAAATATGGAAGTTAGTTCTGTTGTGTAATTTTTTATTTTAATTTAAATCAGTTAAAATTGATGTAAATAAAATATTATTGAAATCTAAATAATTCTATACAATAAATTTATAAATCATTTTGTGAATGAGATGTCGTATTTCGTTTCGTCAAATTTGAACTACTCTAGCCCCGTTTATCTTATTTTTGGCATTTCAACAGCACTTTCGGTAGCGATCGTCGTATTGATCTCCACTGTATATTCATTTGTGTGTTTCGGAGTCCGGTACGCGGCGAAATCCGTGAAACTGTTAACCGTACGAGTGCTCATTTTGAGCCTTTTGGTTTCTATTTGTCTCTTCCTTATCTGCAGTGTAAATTCAAACAACCACTTGCTTTCCTAGAATTAATAATTTGGCTGTTGCTTTTCCCTGGTCCAACATATATCTTGATTACCCTTTTATTTCTCTCTGTTCTTAATTACTAAACTAAGGAAAAAATATATAAAATTATATATTTATTTCTGCCTTAGTAACTGGATCGTTCACTTCCCGTTTGCACCTGTTCAGTCTCCAATCTCCTTCTCTTCATTCTGTCATCTTCTTGCTTGCCTGCAAATTCGTTGGTTCTATGCTTGGAAATAAATATACATATATATGTCTATGTATATATATATATATATATAATAAAACAAGCTGCATATATTAGTTGATTTACTTTATGGTGCTTGTCCATTTTTTTGTCCAAGCCTCTTCTTCCTCCACCTCCTTTGAAAGCCTGACCACGTCACCATGAGCCACACACCCCACCGGCCATCCCCTCTCTCTCAGCCACATGTCACCAACCCCGACCACTTGATTTTCCACGCTACTCCATGCGCCCTGTCTTTTCATCGAACCCCCTCCTCCCATCACATCGGCCGAACTCTTCCCAGATCCCTCTGATCGTGCATGCCTCATCAACATCACCATCTCCTTGCTTAGCCGAGCAGCTTCTCCTCCCTAACCCCATGCGAACCGACCCCTATCCTCCTACCTAGCCACCACTAGCAATCAAACCTACATGGCAGGTAACCCAAGAACGCCACTGCATCTCCGCCACCCAAGCACCAATAGCCGTGACACCCAAATCACTACTCCGACCACATTCATTGACTGCCGCCATAACCTTTCAACCCGTGAACCCCACCACAGCAGCTTCTCCATGCTACCGAGCGACTTTGCGCCCTCCACGAACCAAGCAGCAAGCCTTCGCCATCTACCCATCACCCGAGACAGCTCAACCTAGCCTCGACCACTTGAAAAAAAGCAACTCACGCCCATAGCCCTGGCCTCGCCACCATCACCACCTTGGCCGTCGGTAAACCTATGCCAAGCAAGTCTCCATCTCAGTATGGGTATTGTCTGTTCGTAATCTTTATAAGAAATCCTTTGTTTTATATTCTTTTATTTTATTAACAATTTTTTTTGATTCAAGTGCATTTGAAATTAGAGATGAGGGTATATATATTAATAGTATATTTTTGTTACTTACGGTTGTTTAAGGTTTATATATTCAAGTGCATTGATTTTGTTATAAATAAGAAGTACTGTTATATATATATATATATATATATATATATATATATATATATATATATATATATATATATATATATATATATCCAAAGACTGAGTTTATTATTTTACAGATATAAGTTTGCATTCATGTGCTTTCAGCTTTTATTCCATTCTTCCAGCCATGTCCTGTTTGCACGTTTCCATGCCTGTTATTGCTTGTTTAAAGATATATGTTACGTCTATTTTAGAGTGTATATAAATATTTCAAAATAAGTTGCATAGTGTTTATATATAAGTTAAGAATAATAATGATTGTTAAGGTATATATATGCTACGTTTACTGTATGAAGAGTTTTATAATATGTGATTTTGAGGAAAAATGTACAATAGGATGATAGTTTGATTGTTATATGTGTTCACCTATATATATGTGTGTTTTGTGATATATATCATACACACACATGGATATGTTGATTTTAAATATATATGGATATCTTGATTTCAATATATATATATATATATACATATATATACATACATACATATATATATATATATATATATATGTTGATTTTTATTCGATATGTTTAGGAAATAATGATTTTAAAAATATATATAAAGATTTATTTTTAATAAGTGCTTTAAAATTTTAGATTTTGAAATATATATATATATATATATATATATATATATATATATATATATATATATATATATTGGTTTCATTGATCTATAGTTCACCTTGACTTACATCCTCTATATCGAATTTTATCGCCGCAATTCCAAGCTTGTCATTGCACCGCTAGTTCGTGTTCGTATCCATGTGTGTGCGTGTCATTTCTTTGCATTCGTCATTCTCTAGCCTCGAAAGGTGAGCAAACACTCACGGCTAACATTCTTATATTTAGTAAATTTGATTTCACTTGAAACGACAAATTGAAATATGCAGTTGAATTTGAATTGCTAGTTATTTAATTGTTAAATATGATATGCCATTATCTGCAATTGTTCATCTTTGATATATGACACCATATCCTGCTGTATATATTTATTTAATTTGTTACCGTTGATATATGCCTATTGCTGATATGTTATCATAATTGTTCTCACTCTGCAAGTTCCCTGTTAATTTAGAATTCCCTATGGGTTGAATGACACATACCCGAACGATCCTGTAGAATAAGGGAAAATCGTTATGGGTTGAAATGATAAACTCACGATTTTCATTGATTTTGGAATTTTTGGACTGCGGGTTGAAATGATATATACCCGTAGATATTTAAATTGCGGATTGAAATGATAAATATCTGTATCACTTGACCATATGATAGAAAATTATATACAGATACTGATGGTCTATATTTTGAAAATGATTTCCAAAGTTTGAAAGAAAATATATGGGTTTTAATAGCTATTGATTTTTTAAAATATAATATATAAATGTTATTTTTATATATGTCTAAATTTTAGATTTTTAAAATTATATGTTTTGGATATTTTAAATTTATAAGTTTTTTAAAATATAATTTTTAAGATTTTTACTTATAATTTTACAATTTTAAAAATATATATATAAAAATAAAGATGTAATACATAATACATTTAATAATAATACTTATTTAAATTTATATTAATAACAATTAAAAATAGATTTTTAACTTTAATGATAAAGGTTGGAAAGATAAATTAATATTGACTTGGAATTTAAGTTGGGTAATAATTGAATTTATTTAATAATTAAATTTAAATAAGAATTTATTTGAACTTACTGATTTTTTTTATTTTGGAAAAAAAGAATTATAACGTGATTTGATAAAAAGGGATTTAATGAATATCCTTAATTTTAAATAAAAGTGAGATTGAATATTTAATATTGATTTAAAATTATAAATTGAGATTTTAATAAATTGTTATTAAAATGGTTAATTGAATATTTTTGAATTTGAATAAAATTAAAGTTAAATGTTGAAATAAAAATGAAATTTATATATTATAAATGTTTGATTAAACTTGAACCTTTGAAATTTAAATTGAAATGGTTAAACTGGAATTGATTCAAATTTGAATTTTGGAATTTAAGATGATTTGAATCGATTTGCGAACTAATGGGAACTATTTTATTATATAACTTATTTTTAATATATAAACTATTTTAATATACAAATTATTTTAATACATGAACTATTTCAATTTATAACTATCTATTATATATACTAATTTTAATGTCTAAACTGTTTAAGTCGAAAGCGTTATGATTTCCAAAGTGTTATGATTTCAAAAGTATTATGATCTCAAAAGGGTTATAATCTCAAAAGTGTTATAAATTTGAATTGTTACGATTCTGGAAATGAATATTATTTAAAGTGAATAATGATATTTAATTGATATGGTTTCGAAATGAATATGATATTTTGATATGAAGTATGAACTATTTGAAATGACCATGGTGTGAATTAAGCATTTGGTTGTTAAAGAGACCGAGATCGGATATTGTCATACTATCTGCAAATACCGAAAACCACTTTAACAACTGTGCACATGGTGGAGATTCCAAAATAAAGTAGGATGGTTTAGTGACGATCCGGTATGGTATTTACATAGCCCTGACTTCCGTGAGTCAACTTGATGTGGCTAAAACAGGAGCCATGCTGGGCCAAGTGAGGCCATTCCTCCGATTAGACACATTTCTTCGATACCATTCTATTACTTCGTGATTTGATTGGATGCACCTTTGATTTAGGAGTGTGTCACAAGGTGGGTGTTAGTAGCTGTTATGCGTTACCACCGGTCTGGATCCGCAAATGATATATCTACCCTAGCATTGCCTCGCGTGCCTTGTCACATGCCCTATTGCGTCTTCTTCGAGTTTGTTTTGTGTTGTACCTATGAAGTGCTCCCTAATAGTCCACTTGCGAGTGGAGTTTACAGTATCTGTATAGACTACGACATTATATAAATGTGTTAAGGGGGGTATGGGTAACGCCTTAACGCTATTCTAATACTTTACTTTACTATAGACACATTATAATAACGTACTGTACTACATAATAGATAGGTCCACGGATCCTTAGAGGATGAGTATCCCAAACATCCTTTAAGTTACTTGTATTTTAGTCAACATTTCAGTTGAGTTGTATTTACTATTTAAGAATGTTAATCCCAACTCAAATGTTTTGTGTTTTCCTTATGCTTGGGTCAGACCGAGTGTCACATCATTTAAGACTCACCTTTGGAGATTGGAGTTTTGTTTGAAGATCTATCCATCCAGCTTTTAGTTATTTCAGTTGTTTCTAGTGATTTTTGTTCAGACTCATCAGCTAATTTTGTAGTTGAGACCACTCTGTATTTGAGATTGCTATAGCATTCTGTTTCAAACTTTGATGTTTATATAATAGTTTCATGAACTACTATTTTTCTATTCTGATGCTTATTGCTATATTACTCTGTGTCTGTGACTCTGTGGTTGATTATTTACTGTATATGCTGAGTTTTTCCAAATATAAATCAACAATCTGATATTTTGAGCAATTCAAGTCCGACATATACGGATGTGAAAGGTTCGAAATAGCGGTCCGTTACAAAAATCATTTTAGATTATCATATGAATCAAATTCATAGAAGTTATCTATTGCTTATTAAAATCAACCCTACATGCTTCACAATTTAGATCCATTGGATTAGAGTTAATTTTATAAATTCAATTATTAGACCTACTATTCCTCAGGGTTTTCCATTTTATTTCAATTCAGAAATTCAGAATAAAAGGTAGATATAAGAAGATAAACCATTTTGTATTACTAAATGGTATATAATTGAAATTCGGCTACTTACTCACATCATACTCATTTTGTAGAAACAATCCACTCACCTTTTAGCTTTCCACCTTCTATTTAGATTTGTATCCATTGCTCCTTTCCTGTAGCCTTGTTTGTTAAAACTCTTGCTTTCTCTAATTCCTTTTCAACATTTATTTGACTGATTTTTTATTTTGTTTGAAACTTGGAATTTTTTTTGAGGAAGAAGATGGGAAAGAAGAGATGTTTAGGAGATGGAGGCCATAGTTTCTGAATAAGAAGAGAGGAGGCTTAGACCTTTATTTATAGTTGAGAATTTGGGTTTCTAGTCTAATTTTCAAAATCAATAATTACAAAATTCCCCTTAGCTACAACTTCTGCTATTTTCGTTTAGTTTTATCAAATTTAGCTAGTCATATACGATTTTTGACCGTAAACGATGCTCCAGATGCAATGGTATAGGTCCAAGGGCCTAATTCCAAATTCTAACATTCATAAATTGACCTTTTATGCAAAATTACAATCTTTACCTTATTCACACTTCAAACTACTATTAAAATTTCTAGAGTGTTACATCCTTCCCCCATTAAAAGGATTTCATCCTCAAAATCTCTAAGGATGGAAAAAAAAATGCAATTCTCTTATGCAACCAATATCTACAACCATCTACTCAACGATCAATCATTTGCAACCATTATCCTCAGTTTTTGATTTCAATGCAATTAGTGTAGATATGTATGGAATGCATTTGAGCATGTAGGCAATGCAAGAAATGCGAGTGCTTATGCTAGTGCAAAATATATACCACACCCTAAATACTTGCAACTCTATATAGATAGACAACCATTCAATAGATTTGTAAAAATGCAACAATCATATATGCGTATAACTGATACAATAAAGTGGATAATGTGATTTATGTCATGGTCTAGAAAAAATAACAACCTATATATGCAGTACTATCTAATAAAATACGTCCATTAGCTACCATCATCCAAAACATGTCCTAGTGACATGTTCACATCCATATACTTAACAACTTATGCAATACACTAAGCTAAGTATTGTGTATTTAAGTAATTTTAATATTTTAATCGCAAACTAACTAGAAAGGAGCTTTGCATTGGTTGACCTTCCCCTCTGGTTTCCAAGTGCTTTCAACTGGGTTGTCTCCCAATTGGAGTCTAACAAGTCTAATTGCCTTATTACGGAGTTGCTTTGTTCCATGCTCATTAATATGGTTAGGTGCACGACGAACATGTGACTCTTTTTCTAATTCAACTTCTTCCAACTGACTTGGGTCAACCATGGTAGATGCATCGTGCAAGCACTTTCGCAAGTGTGACACATGAAGACATTGTAAACTCCCACCAACTTTTCATGAAGCTCTACTACATAAGATAACTTTCCTACTCCCTCCAAAATCTGAAAAGGCCCTACAAATCTCAGTGCCAACTTTCTCGACCTATCAAACCTCAAAATGTTTCTAAGAAACAAGATCTTCACTAAGACTATGCCGCCCACCGCAAACTCCAACTCCGTCCGTCTCCTATCAGCATCGGATTTCTGCCTATCTTGTGCAGTCTTCATTCTCCTACAGATCAAATCTACTTTCTCAAAGGTTTCCTCAATCATGTTGGGTCTAGGAATGATCTTATCAGTACTGTCGTACTAACAAGATCAGGATTTACATGGCCTCCCATGCAACACCTCGAACCATGCACTCCAATACTTGCTTGATAGTTGTTGTTATATGCACACTCCACTAGTGGAAAGTGATCCTTCCAAGAACCTCCAAAATCAAAAATACACATCCTCAGCAAATCCTCCAATTCCCTATTCACCCTCGCTATCTGTCTATGGGTGATAGGCTGTACTCAGATTTAGTTTAGTACCCAAGTCCTCTTTAAGACTCCTCCAAAACTTATTAGTAAAAAGTGGATCACGATTGTTAACAATTCAAGAAGGAACTCCATCTAGTCAAACCATCTCCCTCACATATAAGAACGCCAAAGATGCATTTTTCCTTGTACTCCTAACAGTAGTGAAATGAGTGCTTTTGGTCAATCATTCGATATGACCAAAAACTCTCATTCCCCCTCTAGCTCCTAGATAACCCCCCAATAAAATCCATAGAGATACTCTCTCATTTCCACTGTAAGCCATCCAAACGCTGTAATAATCCACCATGTGGTGCTTCACTTTTACTTCTTACAAGTCATACATGTGGAAACAAGCTCCACTATATCTCTCTTCATTCTTGGCCGTTAAAATACTCTTTTCATATAAAGATACATTTTTCACCATCGGGATGAATGATCATCGTTGAATGTTGGGACTCCACTAGCACCATGTCAATCATTTCCTTAGTAAGAGGAACATAATACCTACCATCTCTCCTTATCCATTCTTTCGAATTAGTAGAGTAACTGTCCAAATGACCTAAGTGCTCTCCTTTGTTTAGCTTCTCAAAAATATCCAATAATTCTATATCTTGCTTTTAACTTAAACTAATACGGCTCATAAGTGAAGGCTGAGCATCTAAAGCTGCTAATAGTCACGGTGTGATGTCCGATGTAGGTTGAAAATAGAATACGCAAATAAACTCCAAATGCTTCCATTATAGGAAATTAGGGCTTAGCATTGCATGCTTCCCACTCAAGACATGGCTATAACATTACGCTTGCCTGGAGCATATAAATTACTGTGGTCGTATGAAGCTAAGAACTCCATCCACCTCTGCTATCTTAAAATTAAATCCTTTTGGGAGAATCAATATTTCAAAGATTTATGATCCATAAATAACTTAAATCGCTCCCCCAAAAGAAAATTCCTCCATGAATTGACGGCGAAAATAATGGTCCCCAATTCAAGGTCATGTGTTAGATAGTTTTTGTATGAACTTTCAACTATCGATTGGCATAGCAAACAACTCTACCCTCCTACACCAACATGACACCTGATCCTATATCACACGCATCGGTATATACTGTGGATGCCTTCATACCATTAGGGAGTATCAAAATAGGTGCACCAGTCAACAGCTCCTTCAGCTTTATAAAATCATCCTCACATTCTGAGTTCTAGAGGGAACTAGATTCTTCTTTATAAGGCGGGTAAGTGATATGGAAACCTTAGCGAAGTCCTTAGTGAACTTCCTATAGTAGCCGACCAAACTAAGAAAGCTTAAGACCTCGCGCATTCTTCTGTACATGCCAATCCTATACTGCAAAAACTTTACTAGGACCAATTGCTAGTCCATGCTTGGGGAAAACATGTCTTAGAAAGCGAACATCCTTATGCCAAAAGTGAATTTTTCCTTTAGCTTATGGCTTTGGAGAGAGTTAAGCTCTTCTTCTGAATGCAACTTGTGCTCTTCCTCGCCTTTCGAATATCCAACTATGTCATCAACGAACATCACCATGGACTCATTCAACAATCCTCTAAAGACTTGACTCATGAGGTTAACAAAATATGCGAGTGCACCGATCAGTTCGAATGACATGAATAACCACTCATAATGTCTATCGGGTGTGCGAGAAATAGTTATTTGAATACTGTAACACCCCATAATTTTAACAATAATCAATTAAAAAGAAATTGATTAATAAATAATACCGCCAAAAAATAGAATTTTTACAAACTTTGGAATTTGGCTATGAAACTTTCACCATTGGGTTCGTAGTGATTTTCTAATCAACTTTCACACATAAAGTTTCCCAATTAGAGTTCAAATGAAAAAGTTATTAAAGTTTGAAGTTTTGGAATTGTAAATAATTATATATGTAATTAAGGTAATAAATATTTACTAGCGTTAATTACCATCAGTTAGAGTTAGCTAACGGTTAATGTTACTTAAGTATTGACTAAGGTAATAGTGGAAAAAAATTGTATCGCTTGGGTTAATAAGGAAGAAAATGAAACAAACCAAATGTTGATAATTACCATAATTAACTACAACCGATCGACCCGTAACTTGGGCCCGTCACCCATTAGTGGTCGATCGGTAAGGGGCAACGGTCAGCTGGTTGTGATATTAATTGTAATATTTGACATGGCCGTACGACCTGGATTTAAAATAATTTAATCCAACAGCTGCCGTTGATTCGAATCCTTAAAAATACGGACCTAACCCTTCAATTTCTTCTCGTATTTTCTAGACCGACGTCGGGATTTTGTCATTTTATTTTCTCCATAAAATTCTAGATTCTTAAAAGTAGTTATAATTTATACACAAATACAATTATAGTGTCGTAGAAGGTGATTGAGAAGAAGAATGGGGTCAAATCAAATCGCCAAAGCCAAGATAAATTGTGAATCCAGATCTAAAATGTAAATCAAATCCAAACTCTTTTCTAATTTAGATTTTTGATAAATATATGTATGCTTATGGTATATATATCCAGTATAAGGAGAAAAGAGAGTCAAATTGGAATAACATGGACTAGATCTGGAGATTTGAAAAGCTAAAAAAGCGAGTGAGAAATTATATATTTGTATATAATATTAGAGTCATATCATTGTAAATCAAGTCCTGTATACCTAAAAATGTAAATTAGAGTTTTAGGCTAAAATTGTATACGTGTAATAAATTTATAAACCCAGCCTACGTATTCTGTGGTGGATAATTGGAATTATATATTGCATATTTAAAACCTGATAAGTATTATGTAGCAATAGTCCTTGAATTTGATAGATTATATTATAACCCAAGATTTGTTAATTAATTAAATACAAATTAGAAGTTATCCATAGGTTACCAAGTTTAGATTCATAAATAAAATTATATCGTTCGAAATAACAAGGAATAAGGCTAAAGGAAAGAGTTATATAAAACAAGGATATCTTCTTGTATTTTGTACTGTTTGTTTCAGTAACTACAAAATATAATTTCCTGTAATTCCAAACATAATGCAAATTTCCTTTTTAGATAACATATAGAGATTTATTGCATTAACCTTTCTTTTTGGGGACGATGCGAATCTAATACATCAAAATACAGAAATCCCTAGGTATGAATTAAAGAACTCAATGTGATAATAATATGGTTAAATTGTAAAAATCAAGATAAAAGTATATGCAATAGCGATAAAATGGAAACCAAATAGTAAACAATAACAATTTAGGGAAGTTATAAAATGAATATAAGAAAGACATAAATCAAATAATAATGATGGAAAAGTAGGCAGGTAGTAATTTAAAAATAAATTGAGTATGGAAAGTTTATTAAATAGGGGAGGGTAGTAGATGTTAAAAAGGAATAGAAAGAAAAGTACAATAAAAAGAAATGGAAGTAAGTGGGAAAGGATATTTAGATCTTTAAAAGGAAAAAGGTAAATGACCTTAACTTAAATAAGATGTAAAGTTATAAAGAAGTGAAGAAATGTTACTAATAGTGAACAGTAGAGGCTTGATAATTAAATATATAAGAATGAATACATACATACATATACATACATATATATACATATACACATACATACATACATACATACATACATACATACATACACACGCATATACACACACATATGCAGCCTTGGGTATGAGTTTATGATGGGTGTGAATTATTAAAGTTCGTAAAAATCTTAAGTGGATAAGAATGACATAGTAATTAGAATGAGTTGGAATGCGAGGTTAGTAGTGTTAAACAATAGAAGTCAATGCTCTACAAGGGGCTACCAGCAGTTGTGTACCTATTATACTAACATGGGACATATCTAACTATAGGAAACACGGAATTATATATGCTTACATATAGGTGAAGGGATATCCTAGTAAAGTCTGCTTCAATCTTTTTAGTAAGGGCATTACCTTGATTACAATAGGTAATCTGAATGGGACAGTGAGCAAGGATCGATGCTATATCAGTGTATTGGTACCATATTAAGGAGTAGGAGCTGTACATAGGTCAAGAACGTCATCAGTTCTGAGCAGTCAGTGAAAAGACAAGAGTTACACCTGAACTGGCTATGCCCCCTGCTAGTGTAAATCACGTTTAGGTCTTGTGGTGCCATAATTGTGCGCTAGATTATTTTTTAGGGGCAAGGCAAGATAGCCCTAAAGGTCTTCCAAAACAAGTGGGGAAATATGAGAAACTAATTCCTCCATAATCCTTGGAGCTAAGTCCATAATAAGGAGCAAACAAGTAAACCCCCGAGGCAAGGTAAGATGCGACTAAACTATTATGATGCTACTATTAGGCACTACTACGACGACCCGTAATTCAATCACTTTGAGTTTGAATTTAATATATTTTTGAATATTTAAATAGTGGATTTTATAACTCAATAAACCTATTTTTAGCAATAACTAATGATGGTAAAAATATTTTAAAATTTGGTTTACAAAAGTAAGCAGCTAGGAGAAAAATTTAAAATGCGACAAAAAATTGTGTTTTGGATTTTCGACCTTTCATCGAAAAAAGTTGTTGGAATATATTGTGTGCCTTAGAGAATATATATATACATACACTTGCTTGTTTTTTGTGATGTGTAATCCCTGAACAAGTTTCGTTTTAAAAGTAAAAAGTTGATTCGGTTACGGACATGATAAGAAATTTAATTTCCGCGAACGATATCGCTTAATGGAATGGACTTAGTCATACTCTTAATACCAAACATCGAGGTATGAAAACTCATCCCTATCTCAAAAATTAAAAATGTTGTCGACGCAATGCCTAGAGGTAACACTACCTTCACTTTCCTGCTTCATTTCAAACCAAGAAATAATACAAGTTTGAAATCGATGGGTAGTGATAAGAATATGAGATTTAATTTCCATATATTATCATTTTGAATATTTATGATAGTTGATTTATAGACCATCGATTCAGTTTTCTTCTTTGTGTGTTGTCAATTTAAGATGATTTGTTGCTCGCCTGAGTGTTGATATCCATTATCAGAAATGACTGAAACAAAAGAACGCGTTGAAGCCAAACTATGTGGGGTTGCTCCCATTACAGTATCTTCACATCTACTCCAGATTGGTTTTGTTTATATGCCCATTAGGTTGTGAAATACTCGGGTTCTGGATAAGGTTGGTAGGGTCTGGCTTGGACATTTTCGAGAGCCATCGGAGTTCTCAAGTATGTGGCCTAGAGGCATACTTTCGTTAAGGGGGGTAAATCCTCCTATCCATTGTTCCTTTTCCTTTCCTTTAATTCAAACCTTTGAATTGGTTTTCTTAATTGCATTAGGAAGTGACTGGAGCTTTTCTCAATGTTTAATTATTTTTATCCATTGTCTAAGCTTAGATTTTGATATTGTTTAGGCCTACTCTTTTAAATTGGGGTTTTATCTAAATTGTTCCCATTAGTTATGGTTGGATGATGTTATTATGAGAGGAAAATCCCATTTCACATTTGATGGCGTGGTCTCACATATTGTTGTTTATTTCCACCTCTTGTCTTGAGTTTACTCACACCTGACTTATTTCTAACCTGAGCTATTTGTTTCCCTTAACTCTCGGGTACTTAGTTGTATTTGAGTAGTCTGACAGTTAAAGGTTTCTTTGGGCTCTTTAGAGATGATAATGGATGAGCAAGAGGCTCTGTATCTATTTGGTTTTCTATTTTCGCTATTATGTTTATCTAAGTTTATGTTATTTTCGATCAGCAAGTGTAAAGGAAGGTGGATATAACTGCCTAAGTTGAGTAGTAGTACTTTTGTGTAACTTCGATAACTCCATGTTATGGAGCAGCCTTTTGTACTATCGTATTGTTATATTATACTTAACCGTTCCATTATGAGATTTCTATTCTTTGATTTTATCCTAGGATAACTCATCTTTTGGATGCTGGGCAAGACTCACGAATACCATGGATGTATTAAATGTCGTTTCTAGGGGTCCGAAAGGTAAGTCATCACAGTTGGTATCAGAGCTTTGGTTGAGTGAACATCTTCTAGTTATTGAGGTACAACTCATTAAAGATAGGGTACCAAGAATGTGTTAATCTCGAGAAAGGTATTTGTAATTTTTAAATATTTATCCTCTAAAGTTTAAATTTAGATCCTTTAGTGTTATTTTCCCTAACCCATATTAATCCAATTCTTGTATTCTAATGATACATGTTATTTGTTTAAGCAATAGAAGATGGATACAAGAAGAGGAGGAAGGAGAGGATCTTAAACAAGCACGTCTACTAGTGGCTTGGTACTTAAAAATGATACCGTTCCAACTGTAGATCTAGTGAAGGAAGTGGTAGTGCAAGTTCAACCCCTATGAAGTTTGCGAGTTTGTGTAAGAATTTTACCACTTTAGATGGGAAACCATTCTATGGAACAGAAGATATACCTGGAGTGCAAACATGGCATATATATTGTGAAAGGATATTTGGAGATGTTCGATTAGGTGATGCAGAGAAATTGCTATTAGCATCATAAAAACTTTAGAAATTGGCAATAGATTTGTGGTATTCAATAACAACTACTCTGGAGGAGGAGTTTTCTTTGGATCAGTTTAAGGAAGGCTTTAAAGCGCAATTTATTATAGAAGCCGATATGACTCGGTTGTTTAGGAGTTTATTGGATTTAAATCAAGGTGATATAATGATGGCGCATTATGAACATAAGTTTAAGGTGTTGTCCCATTTTGGACTTGGATTAATAGGCACACCGCTCAAAAAGAATGAAATGTTTGAGAATGGGATGCGATCATTGTTCCGGCGTGAAATGACTAATCATTTTACGGGTATATTCACCAATTTTATCGCAATAGCTTTGAGTTTTGAAGCATTGGATATAAAGAAAGGAGTCCAGAAGGGTGTAGCACTTGCAATTAGTGCCAAGCCATTATCAGTTATACCTATCGAAGGCAAGCCAAATATCAAGCATAAGGGAAAGAAGTAGTGGTTAGGAATGAAACCTGAAGATGGGGTTCGAGCACAGAAGAAGCACCTAGGCTTGACTAATATTCTTTGTTTCAAATGCAACAAGATGGGCCACTTTGTACACCATTGCCCAAATTTCACCTACTTCAACCGCAGCCAGCTAGGACACATGAAGAATAAGAGCCTTTTCCAATGAAGGGTCCCAAGGACAGACTTTTGCTTTTGAGTAAATACCACCTACTTCTTCGGGACAGAAGGGGATGTAGGTGTTGCAAGGTACATTATCCATCTATGACATTCCTATAAAAGTATTATTCATTGCAGGGGCTTTCCATAGTTTTATTTCAGCTGATCTTATCAATAAATTTAACATTAAACCCATCATTTTGCGTAATCCCCTTTGTGTGTCGAGCCTTATTGGGAATCTGACAAATCTTGACACTGTGTGTCTAAATGTTTCTATTTCTTATCCAAATCGCCTCTTTTCTTTTGACTTGTTTGCTCTATGGTTGATGGGTTTTGGAGTGTTGTTAGGAATGGATTGGTTATCAAATTTTAAGGCTGTATTGTATTATGATAAGAGAATGATCGTGGTAAAGGATGTAGTAGGAAAAAGCGTTGATCTATTTTGTAAAGAGCCCAACGAGTTAATGAGTAGTTTAATTTATTCGCTTCAAGTAGGTAAAATGGAGCTGAGGGATATACAAGTTGTATTGTATGGATATTTCTAATGAAGTGCAAGGTTTACCTCCCCATCGTGAAGTGGAGTTCCATATTGATTTGATTCCACGAACCAAACTTATTTGTCCAACCCCTCTAAGGTTTGCTCAAAAGGGAAAAGGGAGTTGGAAAGCAAGACATTCAACTTATTGTAGAAAGGATCGATATGACATAGCACCTCAAGTTGGGGATTGCATATCGTATCTGTTACAAAAGTAGATCGTTTCTTTAAGATTATGTGTAAACTACCGAGAGTTGTATAAAAGGACTGTCAAGAATAAATATCCTTCACCAAGGATCAGCTACATGTTTTATTAGCTCCACGGTGCTTGCATATTTTCTCAATCAAATCTTGCCATCGTTTTCCACCAATTAAGGGTGGCAGAGGAGAGTATGCCCTTAACAGCTTTTAGGATTCCAAATAGTTTCTACAAAAGATTAGTTATGCCATTTGGACTGATTAATGTGCCTGCTTATTTTATGGCTTAATGAATCGAGTATTTCGAGACGTTTTTAACAAATTTGTTCTTGTCATTATAGGTGACAATCTTGTTTATTCAAAAATGGAGGAAGAGGATAAGTACCATCTCCATGTCGTACTCAATACCTTAAGAAGCAATATGTTGAAGGCTAAGGTTTCTAAGTGCCATTTTTCGAAATTCAAAGTTAGGTTTATAGGGCATGTTGTTTCGGGAGAACGAATATTAGTTAATCTGGTTAAAGTTATTGCAGTTCCAAAACTGAAAGAAGCCTGAAAATGTGATGGAAATTAGAAATTTCTAGGGATTGGTTGGTTTTTACCATAGGTTCTCAAAGATTTCTTCTCATCTGACGAAGTTAATAAAGAAAGATGTTAAGTTCGTGTTGACGCTTAACTGTGATCAAGCATTCAATAAACTAAAGGTGATGTTGGCTAGTGCTCCTATTTTGACATTTCAGATGGGAACGGAGGTTTGACCATGTATTTGAATGCTTGTGGTACTGGTTTGGAAGCAATTTGCTTATGCGAGTCGATAGCCGAAGCCACATGAGAAAAATTATACTACGCATGATTTGGAGCTTTTGGCTGCTGCTTTTGCACTTAAGATACCGAGGCATTATCTTTTGTAAAGTTTGAGCTATATTTGGGCGACGAATCCTTAAAATATATCTTTACCCAAAAAGATTTGAATTTGAGGCAGAAGAGACGGCTGAAGTTTCTCGTTTCTTATGATCTGGAGATTCTTTATACCTTTGGAAAAGCAAATGCTGCTAGCGATAGTTGCATATTTAGAAGTTGAGCCATTATTGATAAAGTGGATTGCATCTAGCTTAGAAGTAGATCCCATTTTGGCGCGCTTAAGAAGGATGTTCAAGAATGTGTTGCTTCTAGCTTTAAGATTGATCCTTAGGGTGTATTGAAAATGAACGGGAATATTATGTTCCAGGTTTTAGGCAAGAATGGCTAACCGAATGCCAGCGTTTAAAGTTTTCTTTCCATCTAGAAGTGACCAAGATTCAAGGATATAAAGATAGTATATCGGTGAAAGGGGATGAAGTGAGATGTTTCGATCTTTGTGAGTCATTGTGCAAACTGCCAGCAGATTAAGAGTGACCAACAAAAGTCTGCTGCATTGCTCCAGCCACTTGATATCCCAAAGCGGAAGTGGAAGCAGATCTCTATGGACTTTACTAATGGACTTCCTAGGTCAAGAAGAGAGAATGAAGGAATTTGGGTTATAGTCGAGCGGCTGACCAAGAGTGCTTATTTCATTCCTGTTGAGCCGATTAGACTGCTGAAAATCTGGCAGGTTTGTATGTAAAGGAGATTAAGAGGCTCTATGGTGTTCCTTATTGTATTGTAAGTGAGAAGACCCGATATTCACTAGAAAATTCTAGAAGGGACCGCAAACTGCCTTAGGGATCGAGCTGAGTCTGAGTACAGCTTACCATCCCTAGACAGATGAGCAAACAGATAGAGTGAATATACGATGGAAGATTTGTTGCATGCATGCATTCACAACTTTGGATGTTCTTAGGAAGATCATTTACCCTTTGTCAAATTCAATACAACAATAACTATTATTAAAGCATTAGTATTGCTCCATTCAAAGCTCTTTATGGTCGTCCATACCATTCTCCTTCATGTTGGGTTGAGCCTTATGATAGAATTTTTCTTGGGCCCGACACAACTTTAGAAGCCAGCAAGAAGGTAGCTGATATTAGAAGGAAGATAAAGGAGGTGTAGGATCTGTAGGTTTGTTATACAAATCGAAGGCGCATGGATCCTGTGTTCTTAGTAGGAGATTTGGTGTTTGTGAAGGTCTCTCTGTTGAGAAATATTATAAGGTTTGGGAAAAGGGGAAGCTAGCCCCTCGTTATATTGGCGATTTTTCCACACTGGACTGGATTGGTAGACTTGCGTATAGAGTGAAGTTACCAAAAAGACTATTAGATTTTCACAATGTATTTCACATATCTCATTTATATAAGTACGTATATGACCCTTCGATGATAGTCGAATCGACTCGACAAGTTGATTTGGAAGTTCAGCCTGACTTGACTATTCTTAGACCGCCTATTTTTATCATCGCTTGAGATAACAAACGATTGCGGACGAAGGATGTGAGCCTTGTTAAGGTTCATTGGAGCGAGGATGATAGAGATTGTACTTAGGAAATCGAGGATTAGATTATGGATATTTATCCCGAATTGTTCGTAATAGGTTTATTTTGTTGTAGCTTTTATTGTACTCACCAGTTGTAGTGGAATTACTTTCTTTATATCTATTATTTAAATGATATCATTTGAGTTTCTTTTGATATCTTTTGTTATGTATGATAAATTTTGAGGATGAAATTTCCTATAATGAAGGGAGGATATAACGACCCATAATCTAATCACTTTGAATTTGAATATTTAATATAATTTTGAATATTTAAATACTCAGTTTTGTAACTCAAAGAAATCTCTTTTTAGTAATAATTAATGATTGTAAAATCATTTTAAAATTTGGTTTATAAAAATAAGTAATTCGGAGAAAAATCGAAAACGTGACCAAAAATTATTTTTTGGATTTTCGATCATTCATCGTCTAAAAGTTGTAAGGATATGTTGTGTGCCCTAGAGAATATATTGACACAAACTTATATAAATAACATGTTTTAATTTTTAAAGTATTAATTTAATCAAATTTATTTAAACAAGTTATAAATCATTTTTCACAATCATTAAGTTATGAATGAATCTTTATTTAAATTCAGTAAATAACAAGTTTAAGTTATCAATAAAATTCAAATGTACCTTTCCAACCTTCTTATTTATTAAGATTATAAAAATATAATTTAGATATAAATTAAATGAACCCTTTAAAATATTTTATAGATAAATAAAAGTTTAATTTATTTTAAATTGTACAATATAAACTGGTATTTAATATTCATAATATTTTGAAAGATTCATTTAATTTATATTTAAAATAGATGTTTATAACCTTAATAAGTAAAAAGGTTGGAAAGGTACATTTGAATTTTATTGGTAAATTAAATTGGTTATTAATTGAATTTAAATAAAGATTCATTCAGAACTTAATGAATATGAGAAATGATTTATAACTTGTTTAAATAAAGGTGATTAAATGAATACTTTAAAATTTGGATTTGAGTTGATAAGTTTAAAAATATTTACTTAAGTAAATAAAGTAATGTTGACTTTTCTTTTAAAATTTTAGATAAAAGAGAATGAAAAAGAAAATGTCGCATAATGTGACACATCAAAGTACATACAAAAAGGTGTGAAATTATGGAGATGAGTAGGAAAGGGAGATGTTGGCATGTAGAACAAGGGAGAGGATGCCGATGTGGCAAAAGTAATGTAGAGGGGAGTGTACTTTGAAATCATTAAGGGTATTTTTGACCTTTTACCTATTAAATTTATATAAAAGTAATCCCTTATTTTTCTCATTTCTCACTTTCATTTTCATCGCTTTATCATTTTTCATCTCCAGTTTTCTTTCATTTCCATGGCTTCCTCAAAAATTCCAAGTTGGGAAAATTGTTTCTTTTTCACTTTATCCTTTAACAAAATCACTAAAACTTCCTTCTTTTTTCTCTTTATCACTTAACAAATCAAAATAAAACCTAAATATGAGGAAGTTATTGCAGTCTGATGAAAAAATAGTGGCTTCTGCCTAGGCAGATTTCAAATATGAGGATGTAGCTTGTTACTTTCTAAGTACAACTATTAGTCATCGTGGAGAACTATAGTGAGCATTGAAGTGGGGATATAGCCTGTTATTTTCTAAGTACAACAGTTAGCCTCCATGGAGAACTACAGTGTGCGTTCACAAGATGAAGTATCCGAGTGTACCACCTTGTTCGAAATTTAGGCGGGAGTTCATCGGTCAAAGTTTCATCCGATTTCGAGTTAGTATGAAGAAGTTATTGCAATCTGAACAAAAAAATAGAGGCTTTTGCCTTGGCGAAGTTCAAATACAGGATTTTAGCCTATTATTTTCTAAGCAGAACCATTGGTCACCATGGATAACTACAATGTGTGTTCACAAGATGAAGTATCTGAGTGTACCATATTGTCAGTAATCTAGGTGGGTGTTCATCGGTTGAAGTTTTGCCTGATTCCGAGTTAGTATGAAGATGTTATTGCAGTCTAAAGAAAAAAAATTAGCCGCTTCTGCCTAAGCGGAGTTCAAATATGAGGATGTTTCCTATTATTTTCTAAGTACAACTATTAGTCACTATAGAGAAATACTGTGAGCATCGAAGTAGGATATAGCCTGTTATTTTCTAAGTATAACTGTTAATCACTATAGAGAATTACGGTATACGTTCATAAGCTTAAGTATCCGGGTGTTCTATAATGTCTGTAATTTAGGTGGGAGTTCATCTTTAATAGTTTCCCCCGATACCGAGTTCTTATGAAGAAGTTATTATAGTATGAGCAAAAATAATAGCAGCTTCTGCCTAGGCGGAATTTAAATACGGGGATGTAGCTTGTTATTTTCTAAGTAAAACTGTTAGTCACCATGGAGAACTATAGTGTGCATTCACAAGATGAAGTATCCAAGTGTACCATATTGTCTGTAATTTAGCTAGGAGTTCATCCACCGAAGTTTTTCCTGATTTTGAGTTAGTATGAAGAAGTTATTGTAGTCCGAAGAAAACAAGTAGCTGCTTCTGCCTAGGCGGAGTTCAAATACGAGGATGTAGCCTGTTATTTTCTAAGTACAACTGTTAGTCACTAAGGAGAACTACAATGAGCATTGAAGCGGGGATTGTTAGTCCCTGAGAAGATGGTTTTGATGACATCAACCTTAGAATAAGATTATAAAATATAAATACTAACATTATAGTTTAGATATATATGTATATGCAGGATTTAACCATGTAGGTACCAAGAATGAAGACTGTACAGATAGAGATTCAAGACTGAAGATATCAAGATTGAAGACTCATGAGTATCAAGATTATCAAGATTTCAATAATAAGTAATTTAGTTAGGAATTTTGTTAAAACTCCTAGAGAAGCACTGGCATCTTAAAATCCAATTTATTCGTGAAATGTAATCCACTTCGAGCCCGTTAAAGGGATGGAATCCTAAGTAGGATGGAACCTACGAAAAATCTAGTGGAACATTTTTTTGTATCCACTAACTTTTATTCAAATGTTTTAAAAAATTATATCTTTTTTCAAAATGATTTCAAAATCTTCCTTTTAAAAAGAATCAAAAACATCTATCCAGGTTTTAAATACTTTTAGCCTCAAAATGATCTTTATCTTAAAAATCGAATTATCCTTGGTTTTAAGCTATCTTTTAATTGTAATATATTTAACTTTTAATATTTATACTTAGATTTAAATATATAGTAAATTTTTATATATACCTAAATTTTATTCTCTATACTTATTTATGTATTTTAACTATAATTAAGTATATTTATAAAGTTTAAAAATAGTTTTAATACAAGATAGAAGTTATTTTCAAAGAAAAACTAATCACCAAAAATACCATAGGCCTGTCAACAACCCCAACATACCCTTGTCGACAAGGTGGCAGTTTATTTCGAAAATTTGAATTTCAAAGGAAGTATCTATTCATCATATCCTTTCACTAATGGACATGATTGTTGTTCTACTATAAATAGGGGCAATTTTAAACGAATTTATATACATATTTTCTCTGATTTCACTCCTCTTCTTCTTCCACATTTCTTTACATACATTTTTACCATTACTTTGCCGAAATCACCATTGAATCTAACTAGATCATCTCTGGTTTGATTCTCTATCACTATCTCAACAAGATCTCAGTGCTATTTAGAGTTATAGGCTTCTTTGTAATAAATTGAGTGAGAAAAGGTGTGATTGTAGCCTGTGAAATCAATCAAGCGAGAAAAGGTGTGATTGTAGCCTGTGAAATCAATTGGGTGAACTTGTTGCCTGTAAAATAAAGTATCTCTACCAGAGGATTGTGAATCTGGGGTGGTGTACCTCATGGCCTTGAAATCGAGGGTGTAATTGTAAGAATTGATTTTGAAAGGAAACCTGTACTTGTGTGCGGGACTGGATGTAGGGTAACTCCGAACCAGTATAAAATGCGGTGTGTTCTTTCCTTTATTGCTTTTACTTTATTTCTGCATCTGTGTTTGTTTCTGTGATCATATATGTGTCTGAATATTACATACATTTGTGTTCAAACTAATATAAACTCAAAAAGAATTAGTAATTCCTTAAAACACTATTCACCCCCCTCTAGTGTTAATTCTAGCCTTATGATATGTAATTCGCATTTCTCACAGGGATATAGCCTGTTATTTTTCAAGTACAACTGTTAATCACCATGGAGAACTACGGTATACGTTCATAAGATGAAGTAACCAAGTGTTATATAATGTCTGTAATTTAGGTGGGAGTTAATCGGTCATATTTTCCCCCGACTCTGAGTCAGTATGAAGAAGTTATTGCAGTACGAACAAAAAAATAGCGGCTTCTACGTAGGCAAAGTTCAAACATGGGGATGTAGCCTATTATTTTCTAAGTACAACAGTTAGTCACCATGCAGAACTATGGTATACATTTACTATGAAGTATCCGAGGGTACCGTATATTGTCCGCAATTTAGGTGTGAGTTCATCGGTCGAAGTTTTTCCTGATTCTGAGTTTGTATGAAGAAGTAATTGCAGTCTGAAGGAAAAAAATAGTGAATTCTACCTAGGCTGAGCACAAATATGAGGATGTAGCCTGTTATTTTCTAAGTACAACTATTAGTCACCATGGAGAACTACAGTGAGCATTGAAGTGGGGATACAGCCTGTTATTTTCTAAGTACGATTGTTAATCACCAAGCAGAACAACAGTATATGTTCATAAGCTGAAGTATTCGAGTGTTCTATATTGTCCATAATTTAGGTGAGAGTTCATCGGTCGTAGTTTCGTGCGATTCCAAGTTAGTATGAAGAAGTTATTGCAGTATCAACAAAAAAATAGTGGCTTCTGCCTAGGCGGAGTTCAAATTCGGGGATGTAGCCTGTTATGTTCTAAGTACAACTGTTAGTCACCATGGAGAACATGGTATACGTTCACTTGATGAAGTAGCTGAGTATTCGTTATTGTCTGTAATTTACATGGGAGCTCATCGGTCGAAGTCTCGTCCGATTCTGAGTTAGTATAAAGAAGTTGTTCCAGTCTAAACAAAAAAATAGCGGCTTCTACCTAGGCGGAGTTCAAATATGGGGATACTACTATCAAATCTACTTCTACAGGTACAACTAAAAATGCACACACATTGTGGTTAAATTTTGGCCCAAGTGGAGGTGCATATGTACTCGTTTTAAATAATCACGTTTGAAGTAGTTAATCATTGATTTAGGTATAATAATCATTTTAAATAACGATATGGAATTAATTAATCATGTTTAAAGATAATTAATCATCTTTGATAATGTTGTTTAAAATAAATATTTGTGATGCGAAATCCCAATATAAGTTTGGTATCATAAGTTAAAATTTGATTCGATTATGGAAGGGATAAGAAATTTGATTTCTGCAAACGATATTGCTTATTTGGCAAGGATTTAGTCATACTCTTAGCACTAAACGTCGAGGTGCGAAAACTCGTCCCTACCCGAAAGTTAAAAATGTCGTTAAGCCAATTCGTAGAGGTAAATGTACCAAAACTTGCCCAACTTCCATTTTACCTAAGAAATAGTACAGGTTTGAAATCAATGAGTAGTGATACAAACATGAGATTTAATTTCCATATACGACCATTTCGAATATTCCTGATAGGTAATTTATTAACTACCGATTCAGCTTTCTTCTTTGTGTATTATCTATTTAAGATGACTTATTGCTCGTTTGAGCATTGATATCCTTTATCGAAAATGACTAATACAAACGAGCGAGCGGAAACCAAACTATGTGTGGTTGCTCCGATTAAGGTATCCTCACATCCACTCTAGACTGGTTTCGATTATATAAGCTCTAAGATGGGAAAAAAATTATATTCTAGGTAAGGTTGGTGTGGTCTGGCTTGGACGTATTGGAGAGCCACCAGAATTCTAAAGTATATGGTCTAGAGGTATACTTTCGGTAAAGGGATGCACCCTTCTAGTCAACGTTGGAAAATTTCTATTTCCTTGCCTTTGATTCAAACCGCTGAATTTGTTTTCTTAATTGCATAGAGAAGTAACCGAGCTCTTCTCAATGTTTAATTATTTATATCCATTCTCAAAGCTTGTATTTTGATCTTGTTTATGCTCATTCTTTCAAGTTTGGGTTTTGTTCTCAAATGCTTCCATTAATTGTGGTTGGATGTTGTTATTGTGAGAGGGAAAAACACGTTCTACATTTGGTGGCATGGTCTCAAAATTGTTATTTATTTCTATCCATTTTTTAAAGGTTACTCATACCAGACTTATTGTCAGACCCTAGTTGTTTGTTTTTCCTAAACTCTTGGGTAATCAACTGTATTTGAGCAGTTCGAGAGTAGAAGTTTTTTTTGGGCTCTTTGGATGCGATGATAGGTGAGAAGGGGGATCCTTATCTATTTAGTTATATATTTCCGATGTTATGTTTATCTATGTGTGTGTACTTTTGGATCGGAAAGTATAAAGGAAAGTAGACATAACTGCCTAGGATGATAGTAGTTGCTGTTTTGTGTAACTCTGATAACTCTATGTTAACAAGTAACCTTTTATACAATCGTATTGTTATATTATAATTATTTGTTCCATTATGTTATTTCTGTTCTATTCTTTTATTTTATCCCTCGACAACTCATCTTTCGGATGCTTAGTCAACGACATATGAATACCGTGGATGTATTAAGTATCATTTACAAGGGTTCGAAAGGTAGTCGTCACAACTATGGGAGTTCCTTGGCATGCACGTTGCAGGATGTGACACTGCGTTGATGATGGATCCTGATGAGATGCTAAGTTACGAAAACTAGCAGGGATAATATCTAGGTCCAAAGAGGGACTATGGTATATATATATATACACATATGTTGTTATTGTCTACCTAGAGTAGGTATGGCATATCGTTCATGTGCATGGATTCGAGACGACTAAGTAAAATAGAAGGACATAACATGTGTTGGAAGACAATTGACATAAACTAGTGTTATGTGTAAAATATATAACTTACCAGTTGCCAGAATATTGTTCTGACCCCCTTGTCATTACAACCCACATGATTGGTTTTTAAGGACAAGAACTGGTGCAAGGCAAGAATAGTGGAAGGACGGGTTTCCTTATGCATGTTCAACACTAACAAGGGCACTAGATGTTGGAAGTGTTAATCTTGTTTAGTAACTATATAATTTATTGTACTTTACCATTCCGCTGTGAGTAATATTGATAGTGCTTTGATATGCATTTATTTTTTTGTTTACAGGATACTAAACCAATCAGCCATACTTTGGTGAACTTAGGCTTT
Organism: Allium cepa; assembly: GCA_030765085.1. Taxonomy (NCBI): domain Eukaryota; kingdom Viridiplantae; phylum Streptophyta; class Magnoliopsida; order Asparagales; family Amaryllidaceae; genus Allium; species Allium cepa. The sequence goes on along the minus strand of CM060939.1, from coordinate 388,339,275 downwards.
TGATTTAGCAAAAATTTAGGCCCACTATGGTGTGGGTTGTTACATTTGTATCAGAGCTTAGGTTAGTCAATCTTAAGAATTAGAATACGATGAGTGAACCTATTTTATTTTACCTAAAATTATAAATATATCATGTGGCAAATCCTATGAATTCTGACAATATAGTAGTTACAACCATATTTTTAAAAGATGGACAAATCGATTATGAGTCGAAGCAATAAAGGAAGTTGAAGATGTACACTAACCTAATTACCCCACAAAAATAAGTCATATGGAAGGACATTGACTTAAGGAAAGCATGAGTGCAACATATGGAAGGTCCCTGAAGCTCGAAAGTATGTGACTTCTTAGCTAGGCCCCGGATAGCCTAATGGTTGTAGATCCCCACAGGATTGCCGATTGATGATGCATAGTCGGTCCAGATAAATTGGAAAGAAAAAGTCTATATGATGTAGATATCCAAAAGAAATAAATTTTCAAAGAAAGGCGTGTAGTAGTCATTCCAACATGATAATCGTATTTTAGTATTTGGAAAATGGCGATAAGTCAAAAAATAAGTAGAAAAGAAGGAAGGTATAAAAGTGGGGATGGATACAAATCTACTCTTAATCCGATCCAATATAAAAGAATTTAATATAAAAGTTGTAACAATTTTAATGTTAAAGTTTGAGAAATGTATAAATATAATTATGTTATATTAAGTCTTTATATATATATATATAACTATGTTATATTAAATAAAAAGTTTTAGAAGAAAATTTAAAATTTATTGGACTGAAATAATAGTACATGAATTCTTAATAAAAAGGTTAATTCTTTTGAAATAGTAGAGCGTATGTGGCTAGTTGATTTTTACAAGATAAAAAATTGCGTTTAAAAATTCTTTTCTGGATGGACAATAGAAAGTAGTACTAGTATCAAATGAGATAAATAGGATGGGGAAAGAAGATTAGAACTCAAAAATAAAGCAGTATGCGAAGGCACTGCTATAGTTCAACAAAGAAGACGATGAATTGAGAGGAAAGTAACAAATAGAAGCAGTTTAAATAAGAGCGGTTTGGAAAGAAGTCAGTTAGCAGTAATATTTTGAAATATAAATAGAAACAACATTATAAATTAATTTAGAATAATGTCAGTAACTAGAAATAGCGGTAGGACGTTATATTAAAATAAGATTAGTAATCTAATTAGAAGCACCGTAAAAATTAAGGCAAAACAAAGAAAATGGATATTTTCCATTGTTAGGCACATTGATTGCACGTGTCTTTTAAAAGTACCCCTTACATGCTATTAGAGACTCCGCCAAGGATTGGAAGTATATATAGAATAAGCATATGAAAATAATAGGATAGAAGTGTCCTTGTATACTCCAGTTTTTATTGTTTAAAAATTGTAAAATATGTTTTGGAAACACTGTAAAGTGTGTTTATAAAGAAGTGGTTTGGTATAAGGATTGAGTTTTTAAAAGCCAAACTTAATAAATGGTTTGATTTAAAAAAATGCTAATTTTAAGAAGTGAAAACCTTTACTGTTGAAAAAGGGCTTTAGAAGAAAAGTTGCTTTGAAGGAAAAGGAAAGGAAACTTCTAAAATTATATTGCTAATATTTTCTTTTGAACTTGATAAATAAAGCTTAATTAAAAAGAATTCTAAAATATAGTTTTAAATGTTAGGACACCGAGTTGTTTTCTTTTAATTTAATAAAAGGTTTCTAAGTTTGTTCTTCTACAGATAAAAGTTTTGTAATTTACCACTTCGAAATTTTGAAATTTTAATTTTTGAAAAATAAAGTGGTGAAAATTAAACGAAAATTTTAATGGGGAGTTGATAGGGATGACTGCCTAGGTAAGACTAGGTAAAAGATAAGGCTATGAAGTAAAAGTCGATGAATGCTCATAAAGTAGTAATAAGGAATTCCCTTAGAGTGTAAGGAATATTGAAATAATTAGACATGTGTGCAAGCCATAGGAAGAACCCATACAGGAACGATGAATGGTGGAAATTATACTTTTTCGAGTTCCGAAACAACTTCGCAAGAAAGGTCAAGGGTAAAGAAAGTCAACATCAAAAATTTGAGAATACTATCAAGAGATTTGGATTAAGAGAAGATAGTAACAAAGGTTGTAAGATGACAAACGAACATGGTGGAGTTGGTAGACTCAAGGTTAAGGAAAGAAATATAGATGGTGGAAAATTTATTTCGCCAATCAATTTTCCAATGAGTTATTCTAAATGTGCATAGTTATATTTCTTACCCACTTGTGACATCCCGTATCTGGAAGGCAAAAGCTAAGCGCTACAGATGCTGCTGTTATCCGTAGTATTTACTTCCGATGAAAAAATATGGTAATGCTACTGATATCTATAATATCAGAAGCACTTGAATATGATAAAATCACAAATATCAAAACAACTTTTTACTGGTTATATTTCAAACAATAGTTCATAATCCCATAACGTTTCTTTAGCTTACGATCAAATACAAACATTACAATAATACGCCAAGAACGACGTATGACAATGCCCTCTTTTTTGATCAAAGCAATATAGTTATAACTGACTTAATATGCACAATGGAAATAAACAGAATAACTGTAACTCCTAATTAGCTATCCGACAGCCACCTGCTTGTCTCCAGAAGCTTTATTCACCAGAATTTCTAAAACCTGAAAGTCTCAAACCTTAGCCAACTCAAATCGATTTTGAGTACTCGAGAGTTTAAGGGGAAACAAAAACTTAGAATCAGACATAAAGAGTGGTGTGAACAATAATGTTACATCTCAGTTTACTAATATTAAGTGAGACCACACCACTTAGCGGAACGGTTTTCCCATCACTAATATCATTTTCAAAACATATATTTTTCAATCCTTTCTTACAACCAAACTATTTGTCAAACAGATTATAATTATAATGATAATAATAATAGCCAAGTCTGTTAAGTTATAATCGGGTAACTAATGGACTATTTACCCACAAGTGGTAAATGGACTATTTGTCCGAAATCTAGGCTGACTGCTTGCAAACTGGAAGGGTACCACAAATATCTCAGCATCCAACTGCTTGGGGGCTTGGGGAAGGGTATGTAAGCTCTTCTGTCGAAATGGGGCTGGAGACTGCTTTCGGGTTTCTCCTAGCCTTGGGCCAAGTGGATCAACTATTGTCACTATCCATGTGGATTCACCCTTACAGACCTTAGATCCACCCCACCTGCTTCTTACTCAGCCTTCTGGAAAACAATACTTTCTTGCTGCCATCAGGTTCAAAAATGCACCAATGTCAGATTGGGAAATTGAACTCATATTGCATTCTGGACCGATCCTTGATTAGGGAACTTTGCACTATGCTACCTATTACCATCTTTTTACTCAATCAGGGACAATTAATCAATATTAGTGAACCAAGCCTTCAGTGGAGGGACTTGCAATATTCAATTTTCTGAATGATAATTGGCAGCAAAATTATGTCGGTCTACTACCTTCTACAGCTCACAAATAATACTTTATCGACAGACATCGACGATTAGTATGCTTGGGGTTTAAACTCACTTTACGATTAGCTCGATGTACACATTTCGGGTGCACTCTGGTATGACATTAAACTCTGGAAACTTATGGGATATTCGAGCACCTCCAAATATAAGATTCATGCCTTACTTATCTTGCTTGGAAATCTGAATACCATTTTCTGTTTGGCAAACAAGAACTTGGGAATCCCCTGTCTTGCTTATATGCTCCACCTGTGTTTACTTTTTTAATCATATCTTCTTCGACTGTGACTACTATTTCCAAATCTAGACCTTTTGTGCTTCCAACCCGCATTTCTGAAACTCATTATCTGAATGCAATTTTAAGTGCCTTTGGGAGACTTGCATACCCTCATCTGTCGAGGTCTTGCTGGCCATAGCCTTTATATAGGTAGTTAAATTAAAAATAAAAAATCGGTGCTTCAATTACAAATCTCACTCTTATCTAACGTTGTCATACAAAATTATGTATATATTTAATGCTTGGAGAGGTGCAACTCATGGAAGACTCCAGTTCTTCCTTTAGGAACTGGAATCCACTGAGAGCAATAATCAAAGGAGCCAGCGGGCTTTGTCTTTGGCATTGCAATGGAAGACTATTTGTATATTACTATGCTCTTAGTCGTAGGGTGGGCAATACTTTGATGGGTTGTATTTTGGATAATGTTATGCATGCACTATGTCTTTTTGATGGATTTGTATACTACTATGTACCTATAGAATTATTATGGCCATCGACAAGCTTATTGGTCAGACTACTTTATTTACATATATGCATCATAAGTCTGGGCCCAGTGCTGCATATCCTTTATGTCTAAAACATTACGTCGAAAAATAGAATTTTTACAATCATCGGAATTTAGCTATAAAACTTGAACCATCGGATTTGTGGCAATTTTCTAATCAATTTTCATATGTAAAGTTTTCTGATCGGAGTTCAAACAAAAAAATTATTAACGTTTGAAGTTTTCAAATCAAAATTAATTATATTTATAATTAAGAAAAATTAAATCAACTAACATTTACTATCGTTAGTTAGAGTTAACTAATAGTTAACGTTGCTTAAGCATTGAATAATTTAATTGAGGAAAAATTATATCGATCGACTTAATAAAGAAGAAAATGAGACAAATCAAATGTCGCTAATTAATTACCATAATTAACTACAATCGGTCGACCATTAACTTGGGATGGCTGATCGATAGTGGGTGGTGATTGACCGGTTGCAATAGCAAATCTAAGTTTTTGATATTGTTGAATGACGCGGACTTAAAATAATTTAATCCAACGACTGACATTGGTTCAAACCCTTATCAATATTAACCCGATCCCTCAATTTCTTCTCATATCTTCTAATGCGACGTAGGAGCTCTACCATTTTCTCTTCTCTTAAAATTCTAAATTCATAAAAATAGTTGTAGTTTATACGTACATATAATTGGAGAATCGTAGAAGATGACTGAGAAGAAGAATAAGGTCAGAATCATCAAAGCTTAGGTAAAATGTAAATCCAGATCTAAAATGAAAATCAAATCCAAATCTCTTTTCTAATCTAGATTTTTGATAAATATGTGTATACTTGTAATGTATGTATCCAAATATGGAGAAAAGAAAGTCAAATTGGAATAACAGAAATTTGATTTGGAGAATTGGAAAGCTAAAAATGCAAGTCAGAAATTAAATAATTCTATATAATATTAGATTTATATCGTTGTAAATCTATTCTTGGGTGCCTAAAAATGTAAATTGGAGGTGTAGGCTAAAATTGTATATGTGCAATGAATTTATTAACTCTACCCACATATTCTGTTATTGGTGACTAGAGTTATATATTACATGTATGTGAATCTGGATAATATAGGGTAGGCTAAAAGAGTCTGGAAAGTTTATTAAACAGGGCAGGGTAGTAGATGTTAAAAAGGAATGGGAAGAAAAGTACAATAAAAAGAAATGAAAGTATGTAGGAAAAGATATTATCTTTTTGAAGAAATAGGTAAATGCCTAAAATTAAGTAAGATGTAAATGCATAAAGAATTAAAGAAATGTTACTAACAGCAAACAGTGAAGGCATGATAATTAAACAAGCAAGAATGAACACACACACACATATATGCAGCCACAAGTATGCATTTATGGCAGGTTCGAGCTATTAAATTTAGTAAATAACTTATGTTGATAAGAGTGACATAGTCATTGGAATGGGTTGGAATGTGTGGTCAGTAGTGTTACACAATAGAAATCTACCCACCACAATGGGTTACCAGCAGTTGTGTATGCATTATACTGATGTGGGATATATCTAACTGTAGGACCCGTGGAATTATATATGCTTGCGTATAGGTGAAGGTATACCCCACGAGAGTCTGCTTCAATCTTTTTAGTATGGATATTGCCTTGATTGCAATAGGCAATCTAAATGGGTCGATGAGCAAGGATCGACGCTTATGTTGGTACCATATTAGGGAGTAGGAGCTTTACATAAGTTGAGTATGTCATCAGTCCTGAGCGATCAGTGGAAAGATGAAAGTTGCATCATAACGGGCTACACCACCTATAAAGGTATATCATGTTCAGGTCATGCACCGTCATAGTTGTTTGCTAGATTTTTTTCTTGGGCCAGGCTATATAAACCTTAATAGTCTTTCAAAATGAGTGAGGTAGCACGAGGAATGGAGTCGTCCATAGTCTGTGTTGAGTCCATATAAGGAGCAAACAAGTAAGTAAATCCCCTAGGTAAGATAATATGACAAAACTATTATGACATCGTTATTGGACACCATGGTAGCTCCTAGATATGCATGATGACAAGGATGTGATGCTTCGTTTATGATGGATCTTGGTGAGATGCTGAGTTACAGATACCGGTAGGGATAATATCTTGGTCCAAAAGGGGACTATGGTACTTATATACACGTATGCAGTAATTGTTTACCTAGGGTAGATGGGGCATATCGTATGCATACATGGATTCGAGGCGATTTAGTAAAATGAACAGACAGAATATGTGATGGATGGCAATCGACATAAACTAGTGTTATGTGTAAAATGTATAATTTACTAGTTAAAAGAAGTTGTTCTAACCCCCTTCTCATTACAACTCACATGATAGCTTTAGCGGGACAATTAGTGGTGCAAAGTGGGAACAGTAGAAGGGTAGGTTTTCTTATGCATGCTCGACACTTACAGGGATACTGGATATTGAAAGTGTCTGTCATGGTTTGTAACTATACGATTTATTGTACTGTATTATTCCGCTATGAGTTATATCGTTAGTGCTATGATATGCATTTATTTATTTATTTGCGGGATACCAAACCAATGATCCGTACTTCGGTGGACTTACGTTTTTAGTGAAAATTTAGGCTCATTGGGTTGCGAGTTGTAACAAATACTATCCTCTTTTATATGTAACTAATGGATCCCATAGCTAAATGAACCAGAAAGAATACTTTTTCTCTAACTAATTGACTAAAGAAATAGTCAATATGAGGCAGTGGATAATAATTCTTCTTTATCAGTTTATTTAGCCCTCGATAATCGATGCAAAGCCTTAAATAGCCATTTTCTTTAGAAGCAAAGACAACGCATGCTTCCCACTTTAAAATACTCCTTCAAATGATGCACTTCTCAAATAATTCATCATTTGTTTATTTATCCTGCACCTTTCTTTATGAGCCATATGCTCAAGAGTTAAGGCAATGAGTCTAGCACGCTCCTCATGATAGATTCGATATTCGATCTCCCTTAGAGGTGGAAGATCAAAAACTTTAGAAGGAAGATCAAAAACTTTAGAACATACATCTGGGTAATTTCGGACTATAGGTACAGAAGACAACTCTAGATATAACAGGTACAGGGAATGTAGGTAACTCAACAAAACTGGGCTCTTTAGATCACTGTAAATCTCTACTCTACGTCCTCTATAAGTACTTGAATGAACCACCTTCCTACCAGAATCTAGTACCACTTCATACATAGTCATCAAGTTTATCCCTGAAATTAATCCAAACCTAGAATATCAAAAAACATAAGAATTACAATTGAATTCGACACCCAAAACAACAATTTTGAACCCCTACAAATCAAAAATCCTTTCATAAGCATGCAATCATGCCTTCGAGTCCATAAAAAATCAATTCCTACATAAGGCTTTCCTCCGAAGCTGTATAGGTCCTTACATAGCTTGGCGAAATCCATCAACCGGTAGGTTGATTGCCCCTGCACCCCATGCTTGTATTATAGGTCCTTTGTTGGGGTTAAATTCGACTTGGCCTATTGCTTATGATACTGACGGTGCCACATCGGTATGTGCTCATCTGGGAGCTAATTTGCTTCGCTCGTACCATTTCCAACTTGATTGGTCATTCTCACCATCTATAATTTAGAATTATTAGTGACTTCCCTCAAATAGTGTTAAGCCTTAATGGAATTTAGTGGGTGTACTGGTGTTATACTTATGTATGTATGTATAATTATTTTGAAAATTTTGAAAATATACAAGTGCGTTTTCTCAGTACACACTTAATCCCTAAGAAATTCTGAACCTATGTTCTAATATCAATTATAATAACCCACACCTCTGGACACAATGATTCAATGCCAAAAATTTGCTTCTGAACCGTCATCGTGCCCCATACTACGAATTGTTAGCTTTTAAAGGTAATTTACAATAATACAAACATAATTATAACAATACACAACTCTACACTTTTAAATCTCGTAATAAAAGGAAATAAATATAAGTACTGAAAAAAATTCAAATAATTCCGTCATAGAATAACCGTAGTCCATTTGATAATTGATAAAATGAGGTATATAAAGAGAGGTTGAAATAAATAAATCTCAATTGACATGTAACCTTCTCCATGCACTTGGACCAAATTAACTCACTGCCCTGTCCTCCTATAATAGGTAATAAGAGGAAGAAACGGAGGGGGTCAGACAAAGTCTAATGAATGAATTATATCACTAGAGGTACGTTGCAAACAAGTGATGGAAATTCAATTATTTTCTATACCTAGGGTGTTCCTTCGTATATTATATATATATATATATATATATATATATATATATATATGTATATATATATATATAAGGATCTACTCATTTTACATTTTTAAGCTTACTATTCTAGATGTTCAATTATAGTTCGTGAAAGTTCTATTCATAGGTGGAGCATACTAAAATATGGAAATTGCTAGAGGCATCTCTAGTACATAGTCTCAATGGTAGTCCACCTAACTATATATATATATATATATATAATAACATCTTAAGTAGTAGTTACTTTGGTTCCTTCTATCTAAATATACATCTAGTTCCCGGCTCATTGTCAAATCACAATCACATGGTTCTTGCCACCTTGCATTGGTGTACTAAGTAGGATATGCATTCAATGCCCATCCCATTCATTAAACCATTTTCTACTGAGTTCTTTCCATCTTGCATGGGTGCATCCTCCTTTAGTCCACTTACTATGTTCTACATTATTACACAAGTAGCAATCAACGGTGGATCCGCGCTTCTCTGATGAACATCTTCGTCCTCTCTTCCCAGCTTCCATGAATCCATGGCCAGGACTAGCTGTGAATGATATGAACTTCTAGTTGCGATATAATCACCTGATGCATTAAGTGATGTTTTCCAACTCCATGAAATGAGAGACTAGGGCCCTACCTAAAAATGGCACGTTTCCAGCTTGCAGCTCGAATCCATTCAGCTATGTGTGCACTCGAGTCCCAAATAACAAAGAAGTGAGAACTAGTTTCTTCGACCTATTTTACTAGGCCTGTACCAGTTCCAAGTTCAGTTAGGTCTGTTGCTTTTGTTTAGACGTATGACCTTTCAACACAGAAGTTTGACTTGTCTTATAAAAAATAATTTTTCTGCATTCAGACGTCTGATTCTTACTCTAAGACGTCAGACTCTGCCTCAGACGTCTGGTTCCAGTAATCATACGTTTGAATTGAGCCTGCTTTGAACTATTTTCTTTCTATTTTCAAATCCCCTCATTCAATCGTTTGGACCTTCAGCTTAGACATCTGACCTCTATCTCATAAGTATGGCTGGGGTACTAAGACGTCTAGATCATGCTTTATTTGTTTATTTTTATTTCTAGTTCGTATTTAATCATCTTAGTTTAACTTAGATGTCTCACCTACTAATTCAAACGTCTGGCTTGGTTTTTCTAGATTCTTAAGTTTGATTTTTCTTATTTATTTCACCTGTCTTTTCATTGTTTTGAGTATGGATTTCTTGATATATCTTCATAGTATTTTTGATATAGTTCTATTATTTAATATCAATTTCAAGTGATTTATTGTGAAGCCCCAGCTTTATACTCACACTGGCCAAGGACACTACAGTGTAATGCCGCCGACTAGCATGAAGAATAAGGCTGTTGAGGAGCAACCATATGTGTAGTTGCTTTTTGCTAATACCCATATGTTAGATAATACGACATGTATTTCTTTTCAAGAAAAAATCTGACATATCAAATACAAACTCAAGGCTACTACACATTGGCTATGTGGTCTTCGGAAACAAATATAAAATAAGCATAACACAAAATCAGTCGCAGATATTCATATCACTAAGCAGAAACATATATGAACATAACAAATAAAAGTGCACATCAAAGTAGTGGTCATACAAGATCCACTACATCACAAAAGAATAGGTACAAGTGCTAGACAAAAGAACATATATACATCAAGGAGTCTCTATCTCGAATGTATAAAAGCAAAAACTACTAATCTAAAGTAGTTAGCCAAAAGTCAGATGACAGACTCTGATGAGAAGTCAAGCAGAAGCACCTGAAATACCTCGGTCTAACCTGAGTATTATTTAAGAAGAAAATAATAAACGGATCATTCTCGCTATAAATATCATATAAAATGAGACAGGATAAGAGATATGAAAAAAACGTATGATAACAATAATGCCATACCGTGACTAGTATACATTATAAAACAACAAAAATCATACAATTTCTCAAGAATCTCAAAACGCCAAAAAGAATGTCATATTCTTTGTTTTATTCACCAAACCACAAATATTGATAAAGCTTATTAATATAAATCACCAAAATTGGTGAAACACAAATTCTAGGAATCATCAACTAGAAAACCAAAAATCACAAAAGGGGAGGCCTATCAAAAATGGGGGCATGAAAGCTCACTAACACGTGTATCACAAACGGAATGCTATTCCATGGCCGCTAACCATCAAATTTGAGCCAGTACAACGACGTAGTACAATAACGGTATGCCCGAGGAACCCAAAACTCAAATAATTCGAAACAACGATGTAGTACAATATCGGTACGCCCGATGAACCTGATAAGCCGGAACAACGACGTAGTACAATAACGGTACATCCGATGAACCGAACTCCATAAAAGAACATGGGTCGCTAGCCCATAAAAATGAGTCGAAACTCCAAAGAACCCAAGGTCGTTAGCCTATAAAAGAAATGAGACGAAGCTCAATAAAACGAGGTACAGTCTTCCACGTGGATAAAGAGACATCGCATATCGCTAATCTAAACCATAAAATGATCACTATTGATCAATAAAAAGTTTGAATTACACTAAGGTAGTAAATAAACGTGTTTCGCTTCATGTCCCATAACCACTGGCTTAACTTAAGTATATACAAACAAATTGTAGATTTTCACTCGAAAATTGTCACAAAAGTTCAACCGAACAAGTCCAAGATTTAACCTACGAAGTAAACGCAAGTGTTTCATACCACTTGTTTTGTTAGGTCGTTTAATTAGATTTCTTGTATGAATGAGGTAAAGGTTTGTATATACTAATAGATTGGAAAACGAATTTGAAAACGAGTTCTGTATTAAAAGTAACGTTGAAATCATTTTTGTTAGTATTTACTATTAGTATAAAAACCTTTGTATTTTAAAGTGACAAATCACAGAAAACGATTGTAAAAACAATCGATCACCAAAAATTCACATTCGACGACGTGAGTTAAAACCCTAAAAATCGATATCAAATCCAATCAAATGGATATTCGCTAAAATCCAGAATAGAAGTCATCAAAGTGATAATAAATGACAATAACCAATCGGATCAACAAAAATCAATTAAAATTGGAAATCCACTCAAAAACAGCCAAAATAGGTAAAATTGATAGTTCCAAATGTCTGGGGGTTCATCCAGACATCTGGATTTGAGTTCTGGAAATATTTCAGAAACCTCCAAGACGTCTGAACACTGACTAGACGTATAAACACTAACCAAACGTCTGAACACAAAATCCAGACGTCTGGAATTTGTCACTGCCTTTTTCTTTTATGCCATATATATATATATATATATATATTTTGTCTGCTGCCCTAACCAAACGTCTGGTTGCCTGTACTGGGCAACAGTTTGCCTAGCCAAATTGATTCAGAAGCGATCGGACGAGCGACGGAGGCTGGGGATTTATGCCAAGCGACAACCCAACCCTGTAGGCTCTTCGATACACCCTAAATAACATGTCTAAACATCTAAGATAGGATCTTTAAATATTTTGACTTCAAAACACCAAAATTGAAAAATTCGCCAAATCAATTCAAATCAAAAGCAAATAAACATGGAATAGATGTTAGGAATTCATACCTAACAACAATGAAAGCTATAGATGTAGATGTGAATTCAAAAACTCACCTTTAAACCCAAATATAGAAATGAGAAGCTCTAATACAAGCAAAGATTTATTTCTCTTCAACAACCCCTCTAGAATCTTCAATATATTATCAAATAAAATGAATTTCCTAAGTTAAGTTATAGGAATTTCTATAAATTGAAGAGAGATTGAGATGGGGAAGATGAAGAGAATTCTCACCTAAGCTTCTCTTTGATTTATAACTTGAATTTGAATTCCTAAGAGAAACTAGGGCATAGGAATTTTAATTTCCTCTTCCTACCATTCTTTCTAGGACTTGAGAGTGTTAGGAAATGTATTGAATGAATGAAGAGGAGGTGGAGTTAGGGTATTAGATGAGTTCGTGGGCTGATACCCAAACCCAAAGCCCAATAGAAAAATAGAAAAATTCTACTCAACTCCAAATATATCGACGTTTATACTCAAAAAGGTCGCAAACGCCATTTTGAACTCAATGGAAGTAGTCCTGAGTCCTAATTCGACCGTTTTCAAAAAGTAGCATTTCGGACATTAATTCGACTAACGAAACTATATTTAAATAAAACATTTAAATATACAATCATAAAATATGTGGGTTGTTTCACTTATTCTAACATTTATAAATGTATTTGCAAATAATTATAGACACACACACACACACATACACACACACACATACATACATACCTACATACATACAGATATATGTGTACACACACATACATAGATACAAATATATATATATATATATATATATATATATATATATATATATATTTTCATGGTATTTTACATGTGTTCAAGTCGTTTATCTATTTCTACCTATCAAAAATCATTTTAGATTATCATATGAATCAAATCCATAGAAGTTATCTATCGCTTATCCAAATCAACCTAACATGTTTTACAATTTAGATCTATTGGATTAGAGTTAGTTTATAAATTTAATAATTTGATCTGCTATTCCCTGGTGTTTTCCAATTTATTTCAATTAAATTCAGAATAAAAGGTAGATTCAAGAAGAGTAATCTTTTCTGTATTAATAAAAGCCATATATTTGACATTTAGCTACTTATTCACATCATACTCATTTCATAGACAGAATCTGCTCGCCATTTATCTTTCCATCTTCTCTTTAGATTTGTATTCGCTGCTCCTTTCCTGTACTTTGTTTGTTGAATCTTCCTTTCTCTGATTCATTTTCTACTTTTATTTGATTTACCTTATTTTGTTTGAAATTTGGAATTTGATTTTTCGAGGAAGAAGAAGAGAAAGAAAGGATGTTTAGGAGGTAGAGGCTAGGGTATTGAATGAGAAGAGTGGAGACTTAGGCCTTTATTATAGTTGAGAATTACGGTTTCTTGCCTAATTTTCGAAATCAATAATTACGAAATTTCCATCAGCTACATTTTCCACAGTTTTTGCTCTATTTTATCAGATTTATCTAGTTATATATGCTTCCTGATGGTAAATGACATTCCGGATGTAGTGGAATTATTCCCGAGGTCTAATTTCAACACCTATAAAAATTTATTATTTGAACCTTTTATGCAAAATTATTATCTTTTCCTTATTCATATTTTAGATTATTTTTAAAATTTTTACGGTGTTACTCTTCATTTCTTGCTCTTGTAATTATATTTTCATATATTAAATTTCATCAGAATGATGGAAACATCGAGCTATGTAATGTAACTGAATGTAACAAATTTCAAAATTAATGAATGAAGTTGTTTTTTGTAATTCGTAAATTCTTATGCTCTTGATGTTATGACACACTAACTAGTCTCATTTTGTCATTGGAAAATAATGCTAAGGTTGACTACAACATCAATGGTTTCTATTTTCGAGCCTCAAAATGGAGAATGTTACAACTTTATATCAGAGCATAGGTTTACATAAAACTTAATAAGAATTTGAAAATCATAACCCAAATGAATTAGAATGAATAAAGATTAGGGAATGGGATAGTATTATAATAGTGTATTTATTATTTTCTGTATATATAAGTATGCCTATCTGCATATACTCTCCCCATTTTCTTCGACCATTCTTCTATATTTTATGAAGACTCGTTTGGAGATTACGAGAAATAGATACTAGAAGGGAAAGAATAAACTTGGGAGGTAGAAACAGCATAACCAATGGATATATTCAACCTAATACTAGGAACACTAACCAAATGACCAACTCTAATGCAAATGCAAATGCTAATATAGGCATTGGAGCCGCACCAGTTGAGATGTGAATGATGTACCAGTTCTTTGTCAATATGATGTAGGACGTAGCAATAGCTGGACTAATTCGAGGTAATGCTGGTAACGCAGGAGCTGCTGTATCAAAATTGGCTGCCCACAATAACTATGTTGCGTTAAGTCGGGATTATGTTAGCTCGAGAGGAAAACCATTTTTTAGGATTGAGAATGCCATCGAGTTAGAGGATTGGCTTCTTTAGCATGAGAGGATCTTTGCTAATTTGGAGCAGGAGAATGATCAAAGAAGGAGATTGGCTTCAAGCAAATTACTAGGACTACTTTGTATTAGTGGAATAGTGTTACCATACCAGTTTCGAAGGTGGAGCTTACTTGGAGTGACTTTTAGGAGAGGTTCCAAGGGAAGTTCTTATCTGAAGCAGCTAAGTAAACTTTTTATAAAAGGTTTTCAAAGTTGGAAAAAGGTGAGATGACTGTTTTGGAGTATATTACAAAGTTTCATTAGTTGCCAAGGCGTGGACAAGCCATCATTAATACTCTTCTTAAGAAGAATGAGAAGTTCATCCACGGACTGAAGCTGAAGATTTCTAGAGAAACGATGCCACATCTTAGGTGTTTGTTCAATGTCGTGGTGTACAGAGATATGAGAAACAAGGATTTGCATTCGTCTGTTGGGAAGAATAAGTTTATGGAGACTACGGATTACCATGGCAAGAACAGAAAGTTCTTTGGCAAGATGAGAGCTCAGATGAGTGGAGCTTCTAAGCAAGGTATATCGGAAATCGTATGTTATATGTGCGATAAGAAATGGTACGTTGCAATTAGTGTCGCTCTGAAGATAAAATGAAGACTTCTGACAAGAAGGGAGTGAAAGTCTATAATTGCAAAACGATGGGACATTTCAAGAGGGAGTGTTTGGAACCGATCAAAGATGAAAGAGGAAAGTTTTCGCTTTGAAACCTAGAACTTTTGGAACAACAGCTGAAGGGAAGGGAAATATTATGATGGGAGGTATGCTTTTTGTAATACCTGGAAATTTGACAAATATTTTAATTGAATATCAATAATAGAATAATGTAAAAGTAATTATAGTTGATGAATTAATTAAAGAAATTAAATATAAGGAAAGGAAAAAAGGTCATTTTATGACGTTGGAAATTAATGACAAAACTAGTGCCATAATGACCATTACATTTTTTTATTCACGTAGTATTTGGTTTGTTGCATTTGAAGTCCGTATGGGAAAATTGTGGTCAAAACAACGCTAAGACAAATAGTCGCAAAAGAGTTAGGGTTAGGGTTTGAGCTTGAAAATAAATGGACTACTTTTCCCTTCAACCATTTAAGAAATTAAAACGCAAGTATATTTTTCTTTTCAGGAAACAGCCGACTAATTTTTCTTCCTCCTTTTTCTCAACCTACCAAAGATAAAATCAAAATATCTCTTTATTAACTCCACTGAATCGAATGAGACCTGTGGCTTATGGAGCTGTCAAACAAGGCTACGTATCAGAAATGATTTAGATGTAGAAATCTTAAGTGCAGAGGCATAACAAGTTAGACAAGGACGTTCTAGGCAGAAGTAGTTGTTTTTATGAGTAATTCATCCCTTTCCTTTGTAAATCCAATTATAATGCTATGTTCATGACATGCTGGCTATATTAGTGTGGTTTAACACCAATAGATAGTTAATTTTAGATTAAATAGGGATTTAAGTTGGAATTTGCTCATAATAGCACTTAGAAACTAGGTTTTGATAAAATAGTGTAATTTGAAAGTTGTATTAGGCAATCAGAGGTGGAGTGAAGGCGGGTAGAGGCAAGATATGATGATGAAGGATAAAAACTCCCAAAATCCAAAACTGTCAGAAACCGTGTACATTGGTCCATCGGTGGATGGAACTGAAGCACTGGTGGTCGATTCTGGGAACAGGTTGAACCTGGACCCAAAAGGACCTATATAAATAAATAGTGAATGACTCGAACCTTGTTTCTTTTATGTTATGGAAATTCTCTATGATTAGTGGCACAACGAATGATGGTGCTTCAAAGTGAACGAATGCGTGTAATGATTGGTTTTTATTTGAAGTGAATATATAAGTTTTTGTGATATAGAAATTTGATACGATGACAGAAGTGGACACGACTGAGTCCAAGGCATAGGTAGTTGGCCTAGAATATGTTTATAAGTACATACATGGTCTTGTAACATAATAAGTCATCCAGGCATTACGCTGCTCTACTGTAGTGTTTCGACGGGTCAGGTGGAGATGGTGGTTTTAAGCAATCTTGTAGGCTACGGGCGTTCCGAGGCATGAGTCCCATTAGGTAGCATAAGGACAACGACAACATTGTAGCCTTCGAGCAGTCCAAGGAAGTGAGTCCTACACATGATTTGTGTGTTGGTGGAAAATTGACAACCATGTATGGCATGAGGCCAGACTAGGGAAGTGAGTCTACATAGACATAGTGCGATACTATTGGAGGAATACGACAGTTAGTTATGATGTGGTAAAGAAACATGTGGCGGCCAAGTGCTAGACACAGATCATGTTAAAGTATTATTTTTAAAGTATATGCAGAGTAGACTATGACTCACTCACTTGACTTACGCTCAACCTACTCCTATTTTTCTTTTATATAATATATATGTATATCCAAGTTGATAAGGTCTAGAGAGGATGTAGCGACCCACCATTCTGTACACTTTGAGCTGACATTAAATCACACTTGTCCAACCGAAATGGTACGAAAAGACGAATAACTAAGAGAAAGAAGAGGATGGAAGGAGAAACAGAAACAACAACATAGAATCTCATAATCGCAGCGGAACAAAATATAATATATAATAACAGATCTATGTACAAGAAAATGTAACTGTTAGTATACATTCAATTATCAAAGTAACAATCAATAAATTGGTACGGATAGTTATTATAACGTGTCCTCATCAGTGCTGAATATACAGCCTGACACACATAGAGAAATATAATCAGGTACATGATATTCATCCGAAATCTTTCAGCTCGTCTCCTGTGCTCCATAACATTCTAACCTGAATTTGTAATACTCGGTCTGAGCCTAGCATTGTAATAAAATAACACTCGAGTCAGTATGGAAAACCAGCGTGAGAAAACACACTCAACTTTATTTCAACTACTTTCAAAAATCCTTTTGAAAACAAAGATATCTCGTAAGACCACGCCACACATAAATACGATGGGCTTTAGCCTTACGATAACCAAAATAATTTTATATCAAATCATATGATTATCATAGTGTCTATAGAGTATAAATATAAAATAGATGAAATGCTTGCATCTCACGTTTCAACATAGTAGGGCACAATAAAACCGTACGAAGCTTATTGGAGAATGAATTCCATATTCCGATGGTGCATCTCTAGGTATAATGCAACGGGGTCTGATAAGAACATCTTGTACCCCTGCCACCCAGGACCGGCCTAGCACTTGACTAGTAGTACCGAACATGGTCACCACTAATGGGCCCTAACGCATACAAATTAAAGTGACGATAGATGTCCACTCCAGATGAGTGATTATCATATCGTAGTGAGACGACCCACTTGGCCTTGTTGCATGCTCTGTTTGTGTCATTTATCGGTTGATGTGGCTTGAGGCTATGTTTACCTTAAGAATCACATTCATACTTGGAATGCTAACACCGCCTTCCAATAAACAATACAATGATGGCATTCATCCATACAAGTTGTTCTGGGTTTAAACAACTGAATCTCCAAAATCACCGTCTTTACTATTTCCACGTTATCACAATTTGTAACGCACAAATTAGATCGAAGTGGTTTACGGATAATTAAATCCGATCTTGGCCTCTTCGAAACGATCAACGAATTTGGACGGATTTAATAGTCGGTTATTTAATAGTCAAATTACACACATACTTAGTTCAAATCCATTTAAAACATTTCCCAAAGTTTTCAAGATTTTAAATTTCCAAATTCTGGTTTGAATCCAATTTTAGTTATAATCACATTCATAAATTTCACCTTTGAAATTCCCTTTGGTTATATAAAACCACTCAATAAATCAACCAACACAATAAAAAAAAATTATATTCACTAGCAAATAAGCGCTCATAACTATAATACTCGCAGACTCATTCTAGGGTACTACGGAACCTTTCTCTAATGAGTACTCCGTACCAAAGTCAAGGTTCTCTCTTAACCTTGCACCTGTGATACGACATGTAGAGACCAACCGTTCTGTACCCTTTGAGCTGACATTAAATCACACTTGTCCAACCCAAATGGTATGAAAAAATGAATAACTAAGGGAAAGAAGAGGATAGAAGGAGAAACAGAAACAACAACACAGAATCTCACAATCGTAGAGGAACAAAATATAACATATAATTACAGATCTTTATACAAGAAACCGTAACTTTTAATATACCTTCAATCATCATAGTACAACAATCAATGAATCAATATGGACAATTTTTATAACTTGTCCTCATAAGTGCTTACTATACAGCCTAACACACACAACGGAATATAATCAGGTGCGTGATGTACGTTCGAAATCCTCCAGCTCGTCTACTGAGCTCTGTAGCATTCTAACCTGAATCTGTTATACTCGGTTTGACCCGAGCATTATAATAAAATAACACCCCAGTCAGTCTAGGAAACCAGCATGAGAAAACACACTCAATTTGAATTTAATTACTTTTAAAAATCCTTTATAAAATAATGGTATCTCGTATGACCATGTGACACATAAATGTGTGGGTTTTTAACTTACGATAACCAAAACAATTTTATGTCAAATCATATGATATTATAATAGTGTCTATAGAATATAAATATAAAATAGCTGAAATGCTTGCATCTCACGTTTCAGCATAGTCGGGAACAATTAAAACTGTACGACACTTATTGGAGAATGGATTCCATACTATGAATGGTAAGGAACTTTCTTCCGATGGTGCATCTCTAGATATAATGCACTGGGTCTGACAAGAACATCTTGTACCCTTTCCATACATGACTGGCCTAGCACTTGACTAATAGTATCGAATATGATCACACCAATGGGCCAGAACGCATACAAATGGAAGTGATGATAGATGTCCACTCTAGATGAGTGATATCATATCCTAATGCAAACGACCCGCTTGGACTTGCTGTGTAACGACCTGGGTTTTTCGATCCCGAAAACTTTCCAGATAGTTAAGAAAAGAAGGAAAAAGAAAGAAGAAGAAACAAAAACCAGTCACAGAAACCTCACATTCGCAACGGATCAAAATATAATATAACATAAATAACGGTTTTACAAGAAGAATCATCATCAGTACAATTATACCTTCATACATCAGAGTTACAACCATTACAATACACCAGACAGTTTAAAACAACATATCCAGGCCAACCATACTATACACAGTGGTAACACTCCACACATTCCAGCCATCCAGCTCGCCTCCTGATCTCCAGAACGTCCTTACCTAAAAATCTGTAATACTCGGTCTGACCCGAGCATTACATCAAAGTAACACCCGCGTCAGGCTGGAAACCAGCGTGAGTAAACCCATCTAACGAGAATACAAAGGCACGCAACTTGTATATGTTTGCGCCAAAATTGGTCACAAACACCCAATATCACGAAAGCACCCGTTTGCGTATTCAACTTGATAATAATCAACACAGAACTCAGCAACAATCAATATAGAATTCAGCTCTAGGTAACAAATCACAGTAATTCACAAACAACAATCACAAACACAGGATTTATAGTGGTTCGGCGTTCGTGCCTACGTCCACTTTGAAGGATTTCTCTTTATTGCTTTGCTCGATTCAATCGATTACAACGGATTACAATTGATAATAGCTTTGAAATCTGAATACAACAGTGATTCTGGTGAATAGATTTGAATCCGGCAGAGTCTCAGCGTTCAATGGCAGAAGTTCTCGGAAGACCCCTTTTCTGAAGGCTTCAGGGTGCTATTTATAGGCGTTGGAGGCCCAGATCTTGCTGAAACTTCGAGAGACCTCTTCTGGCACGTGAGTGGGCCCACGCGACCGACCCCACCAAGTTTCGTCTCGATCTGACATCGATTCGAAGTCATTTCGAACCCATCAAGAAATGGTCCAATCGAGCTGAAACTTGGCAGGAACAATCTTTACCTTGTATGGAAGCTACTGTGAAAATTTGGTTGCATTTGGATCAGTGGTTTAGGAGATATGATCGGTTCGAAATGATGATTCTCGGTTGGCTGTTGATTTCGAACCGATCACTTCGAAACCACGTACTTTGAATCGATCGGCTCACGTGGCTTCGTGATGAGGTGGCGCGTGCTCCTCGAATCGATCCTGTTTTTTCTTCGAGTTGACCGCTTCGCACCCATGGATTTCGCCTCGTTCGTATCGTGGGGCGACACGTCATCCAAGTTAGCTGACTTGGTGGGTACGAACAAGTGAATGTTCCTGGTTTCGAACGCGACCGTTTCGAACTAAGGTGTACTCGTGGGTTCGAACTCGATCGATTCGAACAAGATCGATTCGAAGCGACTTGGATTCGAAGCTGGTGGGCTTGAATGGATTCGAAGATGATGGTTTCGAATGTAATGGAGTCGAAGTTAATGGTTGTAAGGCAGGCACTGGTTGGTGGATTCGAACAAGATGGGTTCGAAGGAAGGATACCGGATGGGTTCGGAGTAGATGGTTTCGAAGATGATGGGTTCGAAACAATGAAAGGGTGATGGATTCGAACCGAGCAAGGTCCAACTCTCTCAACTTGAATCCATCATAACTTGGGCAAACGAACTCGGATTGACTTGAAATTTGAAATGACGACTCCTTCGACCTTTCTTGTCATGTCCTATCAATTTTAGCCCGTTCCAGACTCGGACAAAATTCATCGATATCCATAGCAAAGTGAAGTATAACCAATCTCTGAGACGAACTGTCTTTTGTTTTCGATCAATCTTTTGGTATCACGGCTTTGCCAAAAAGCGAGATAACATTTTGCCCCCCAAAACATGCCTTGCGGTAGGAAGGTGTGTTTTGTAATGCTTCGAGTTGGATGTTCGTATCCAATCATCAACCTGCAAAGAACTTGATAGTTTTCATATGGCCTCAAATGACGATCGTTCGGGATCGAGCCATTTGGGATGAAGCGCGGCCGTTCGTGGTCAAGCGCTCAACTTCAAATGACGATCATTCGTGATCGAGTCATTCGAGGCGAAGTGCGACCGTGCACGGTCGAGCGTATGAATCCATGCGTCGATCGTTCAGGATCGTATGCTGTTTGAGGTGACTCGGGACCGTTCGCGGTCCGTGCCGTTCGTGGCATAGGATGGAATAGGACCGTTCTCGGTCGATGCCGTTCGTGGCAAATGATGGAATAGGACCGTTCGTGGTCGATGCCGTTCGCGGCAATTGATGATCGTTCGCGACCAAGTGCCGTTCAAGGCGAATGGTGACCGTTCGAGGTCGGATTTTACAATTAATGAACCATGACCGTTCGCGGTCGGTGCCATTCAAGGCAGAAAGTGATCGTTCGCGATCGTGTGCCGTTCGAGGCAAATTTGTGACCGTTCGCGGTCGGGTGTTGGACCTCAAGTGACGACCGTTCGCGATCAAGCCATTTGAGGTGTGGTGAGTTGTGACTGTTCGAAGTCGAGTGCCGTTCGAGGCGAATTGTGTGCCCGGGAGGGATTGATGTTATCGATGCCAGAGTCACGTTCGGGTGAGTTCCTGGATCGTTTGTCAGGGCGGTTCATCGCCATCTCAGAGCATGCCTAAGGATCGTTCGCGACCCCATACATGTGTAAGTAGCTTAGCCATTCCAGAGTTATCAGAATCAAATATCTATTACACGGATGAGTTTTTAAAACAATGTCCAAACAAACAGAGTCTAAATGTTCAAATTGAAATGATATGAAAGCAAAGCATGGATGTCGAAGCGTAAGTTCCCACTACGAAACGGTCAATCATCATTCAGAGCATGCCTGGAGATCGTTCGCGATCTCGCACATGTGTAAATGATTTAATTGCGTTAGTGGAAGCTTACAACTTGTTCATTGTTATCTCACTCAATTGATAACCAAACGGTGCCTTGATTCAGGATCGCCTCTAGCTGATATGGACGGTGGTCGTTCTGGTTCCGCTACAGGAGCTCGCCTCCTTACATATTGAAGGAGCATACCGTTCCTGATATGCCCTTCCACCTCGTCCTTCAGGTGCCTACAATCGTTAGTGTTATTGCCATTTAATTCATGGAATACATAGAACTTACCTGATTTCCTTTCGTCAGAGGTAGGGTCCCTTCGCATCGGCCTACGATACGGAATCTGCTCTTTGGTATCCTGATAAATTCGTTCCAGGCTCTCGTTCAGCTCAGTGTAGGTGGTGAATCGCGGCTCCCTCCGTTGCCGCTTTGATCTGTCTCCTTTATTCTCAATCCTTCTTTTACCTTTATCCTTGTCCGAGTCCCTTCTAGGGGGCTTTTCGTCTTTGAGTGCGTAAACTTCTATCCCATCTCCTTCTTCTCTTTCCGCATTTGCATCCACCAATCGTGAAAACTTTTCTGCCACATGATAGAATTCTCCCAGATCTACGGGTGGATCCTTAGTTAATGAATTTTTGAACTCCGTTCCGTCTGCTATTCCGGACACAGCCGCCATCATAACCATGGATGGATCCGGTCTATCCACGGAAGCTGCCGCCGCATTGAACCGTGTCAGGAAACTTCTCAACGTTTCTCCAGCCTTCTGTTTTAAAGTTACCAACGTCATCACATTCTTGGGTCTTGTAATGTGAACCCTGAATTGCCTCATAAATCGCTCAGTTAAATCGTTCCATGTTCCGATGGACCCACTATCTAGGTGCCTGAACCATAACGCCGCAATATCCACCAAGTACAGTGGAAAGCACCGGGCCATAACCTCCTCTGATGCCCCCAACACTTCCATATGCCTCATATATTTTGTCAGATGGACCGTGGGGTCCGTTCTCCCGTCATACATATCCAACGATGGTAATTTGAAATCCGGTGGGTTTCTAGCTCGTCTGATTGCCGGAGTGAAAGGACTCCTATTAACATCCTCTAGGTCTTTGTTCACCAAACCGCCTCTCATTGCTCGCGTAACCATCTCTGCCAACTTGTCGGTGTCTCCAAGATGTAACCTTCGTTCGTTACTTTCATCCTGCCCCCCGAGTTCACGAGGGAACTCTGAGATCTGCCCCCTTAACTGATCGTTCATTCCTCTGCTGTCTCCAGGTTGCGCAGATATTCCTCTTTCTCCCTCCGAAATTGGACCAACATTCTCCATGGGTGTGCCCCCTAATCCGGGTGCGACGCCGGATGGTCCTGCTTCGTTCTGGACTCCATTGGCTTCTCTATTCTGTGCTCCAAGCTGTCCTATCTGTTGAAACAAACTCTAGATCAACTCCTCTTGCTTCTTCATCATCGTCTCCATCTCGTCCCTAGTGATGTAGATCGAGGGTTGATTCGCTCCTGAGGAAGCCTCCTGACTCCCCTGCTGTTCACTCCTCTCTGGCCTTGGCCTTCTACTCGATTGTCTCGTCATAATTTCTCAAATCTAAACTTTCAAACTTTCTCTGAATCAATTATCAACTGGTAGAACTCCTGAGTTCAGTTTCTCAGTGAAAGCACCAAAATGTTTGCGCCAAAATTGGTCACAAACACCCAATATCACGAAAGCACCCGTTTGCGTATTCAACTTGATAATAATCAACACAGAACTCAGCAACAATCAATATAGAATTCAGCTCTAGGTAACAAATCACAGTAATTCACAAACAACAATCACAAACACAGGATTTATAGTGGTTCGGCGTTCGTGCCTACGTCCACTTTGAAGGATTTCTCTTTATTGCTTTGCTCGATTCAATCGATTACAACGAATTACAATTGATAATAGCTTTGAAATCTGAATACAACAGTGATTCTGGTGAATAGATTTGAATCCGAAAGAGTCTCAGCGTTCAATGGCAGAAGTTCTCGGAAGATCGCTTTTCTGAAGGCTTCAGGGTGCTATTTATAGGCGTTGGAGGCCCAGATCTTGCCGAAACTTCTGGAGACCTCTTCTGGCACGTGAGTGGGCCCACGCGACCGACCCCACCAAGTTTTGTCTCGATCTGACATCGATTCGAAGTTATTTCGAACCCATCAAGAAATGGTCCAATCGAGCTGAAACTTGGCAGGAACAATCTTTACCTTGTATGGAAGCTACTGTGAAAATTTGGTTGCATTTGGATCAGTGGTTTAGGAGATATGATCGGTTCGAAATGATGATTCTGGGTTGGCTGTTGATTTCGAACCGATCACTTCGAAACCACGTACTTCGAATCGATCGGCTCACGTGGCTTCGTGATGAGGTGGCGCGTGCTCCTCGAATCGATCCTGTTTTATCTCTGAGTTGACCGCTTCGAACCCATGGATTTCGCCTCGTTCGTATCGTGGGGCGACACGTCATCCAAGTTAGCTGACTTGGTGGGTACGAACAAGTGAATGTTCCTGGTTTCGAACGCGACCGTTTCGAACTAAGGTGTACTCGTGGGTTCGAACTCGATCGATTCGAACAAGATCGATTCGAAGCGACTTGGATTCGAAGCTGGTGGGCTTGAATGGATTCGAAGATGATGGTTTCGAATGTAATGGAGTCGAAGTTAATGGTTGTGAGGCAGGCACTGTTTGGTGGATTCGAACAAGATGGGTTCGAAGGAAGGATACCGGATGGGTTCGGAGTAGATGGTTTCGAAGATGATGGGTTCGAAACAATGAAAGGGTGATGGATTCGAACCGAGCAAGGTCCAACTCTCTCAACTTGAATCCATCATAACTTGGGCAAACGAACTCGGATTTACTTGAAATTTGAAATGACGACTCCTTCGACCTTTCTTGTCATGTCCTATCAATTTTGGCCCGTTCCGGACTCGGACAAAATTCATCGATATCCATAGCAAAGTGAAGTATAACCAATCTCTGAGACGAACTGTCTTTTGTTTTCGATCAATCTTTTGGTATCACGGCTTTGCCAAAAAGTGGGATAACAGTATAAACCCGGGGTAACTCGTTATTTACTACGAGCTCACATCTTGCTATAGTCAACACATATTTCTACAAGCAATTCCTGAGTACCTTTACTTAGTTTCACATAGTCCAGTCATTTTTATCATTCCATTTCAGCCTGTTGATTTCACCTATCAACCCATAAACATCATTGTAGGTTACCAATTGAAGTGGGTTCCGGTATTACTGATACTCGATTCCAGTTTCTTCGAATACAAAATTATCTTAACTTAAGTGATTCGAATGAAATACGATTTAAACTTTAAATACAGGGTGTCACTGTTTAATCCAACGTATCATATCACATAGCATCACCATCACATACCAGGGATATCAACTAATCTAAGGTACACAATACCCTTAATCATTCATGAGAAAGATTAATTAACCATACCATCTCTAATTTATTCAATTAACTGACATTGAATTCAATCAATTACTTAAATTTTTGTTAGAACCTGCTTATTAATTAACTGCAGACTAATTAATTAATTATCCAATAATCATTCATCTTAATTAATCCTTCTTGATTAATTATTCTTAAATTACACTGAGTAATTTATCTCTAAATTAATCACATAGATTAATTATTCTTAACCATTCACATTAATTAGTCTTTGATTAATTAATAACATCATTAGCGATCCTAAACCACTTCTAGTAATTTCTCTTTAATTATCATCTTCAATTTAATTTTCCTTAATTACTCACAACTAAAATAATTTAAAGATAAATTCTTTACCTTTATTTAATACTTAATTTACATCATTATACTTTCATTGGAAACATTTTGCAAATTTATTCTATAATTGAAAGATTTGGAAACATCCATCAAACCAATTATACAATTAAAAAGTTTATTACATTTTTTTCTCTTTACGATAAAACAATTTAAAACAATAAATTTTTAATTATTTAAACTTTGTAATTTATTCAAACTTGTTTAATAAATTCCTATTCTTTTAAATTTTAATTAAACATTCTATTAAACTTTCACTTTAAATATATTTAAAGTTTAGTTAAACATTTTTTTTAAACTTATTTATTCTAATATTCCTTTAAACATGTTTAAACACATTTTTTTCTGAAAACACATTATCAATAACCTTAAAACTTTTAAAACTTTAAAACTTGTCTGCACATATTTTTGCTTTATCCTCCACCTTGATCTTCTTAACTTAAAACGAATCTGGTTATAAGTTTATTTTTTTTATTTTTATTTTTTAAAAAATGCATTTATTTTACTCAAACCTTGAACCTACATTTAAAGAGCTGGTACAGGTTCTAACCTAAAACTAGAAATCCTATCACAAAAACAGAGAAAAACCCGAGCAACCTCTCCCAATCCCTGAGTAATACATGAGAACCCCCACCTTCCACATCTTCTTCGAGTTCCACAAGGCCCTACGCGAGAGAAAACTCGGGTTTCTCCTCATCACTTTAAACTCAAACATTTCAGAAATAGGTGGCACGCGCATGCACATGCACCGTCACCAGAAGCCACTCCAACCATCGACGAACTCTTCGGCACGTCACTCGTCGCTGTGGCAACCAATCCCTATTCCTAAATCACTAGCGCAAACCACAAAGCGAAAATTGAACATCCAGTTGAAAACTGGAACTTGAATCCATGACCAAAACCACTCGATCTTGCACCTCCTACCACCAGTGCCTTCCAAACTTCGGCCACACCTTCATGATTCATCCACGAAGCTACCTTTCAATTTCCAGGCAACTCGATGCTTTAGAAATGACTCAGCGTCCATTAATGTAAAGTCGACCAAATCTAAGGTTTTAAACTTCTACAACCCACCGCCGCCGCCTCGATGGTCCATCCACCCACCAAATCAAATAGATCGAAGTTTTGACATGAGTAGTAGATTACTCACCAAATCAAAATTATTTTCAGAAATGGGCATGCCATAGAATCTTAT
Organism: Allium cepa; assembly: GCA_030765085.1. NCBI lineage: Eukaryota > Viridiplantae > Streptophyta > Magnoliopsida > Asparagales > Amaryllidaceae > Allium > Allium cepa. The sequence goes on along the minus strand of CM060939.1, from coordinate 388,311,881 downwards.
ACTTAAACCTTTAAATGTTGATGTTATTCACAAGCACTTCAAATCAAATCAGGGAAAAGTTTGGAATACTCACCTTTCAGTTTGAACAGAGAAGGGATGTAACTGATCTGAATTTTGAAAACAAACTGGACATTGCTTTTGATTCTTGACCTGTTTGAATTATCTGAATTCGTATTCGAATTCAGATTTTACCATTCAGATTTGTAACTTAAATTTAAATCTTGTTTTAAATCTTTTTCAGATTTTAAAACCTTATTATAAATACTGTTACAAGTTTCAGTTGCAAAACATTTCATTTTATAAAGTCTATTTATTTTGAAACAAGAATTTAAATTCATTTTGAATTCATATTCAAACTTGCTTCAACTCTTGTTTAAATCTTGCTTTGCTTTCTTTTTTGAAATTTAGTTCAAATTTTTGAATCTGAATTCAGAACATGACTTAAATTCTAGTGGAAATAAAAATAGTTTTTTTTGAATATAAATGTTTTCCAAACCACTTGAATATTTAAAGTATAATTTAAATCTATTTAAATTGATTATGGATTAAAAACTATTTTTAAATTTACCTTAGGAGGTAAGCAATTCTTTTAAAAAGGTTTTTAATACTTAAACCTTGTTTAAGTTTAAATTTAATTTCATTTTAATTTTAATTTAAGATGGAATTTAGAGAAAATTTAAAAGCAAATTATTTTTTTAAACTACTTTGATAGTGATAATTAGATCATTAATAAGATTAATGATTATCATTAAGTTGATTTGAACTTAATAATTTATTAATTGATCAAGGTAATTAAGTTTTGTAATTAATTAATTTAATTAATTAATAGTTTGGGTTAATTAATTAAATAATTAAGGGTTTTATTTAATTAATTGAAGGATTAAGTAAGTTAATTAAACTTGATTGAATTGTAATTTAGAAATCAATTAACTAAATAAGATTTGATTTAATTTAATTAATGATTTAAATTTAGTAATCAAGTAATTAAAAATTAATTAAGTTTTAGATTATCACTTGATTAATTAAATAATTAGAGATTAATTAAATGAGTTTTATAGATAATTAAATTTGTAATTAATATTGATTAATCTCAGTTAATTACTTTAGAGAAGTAATTAAAGTTTTGTTATTGGTTAATGAAGGTCATTAACTTAATATTATTTTATAATTAATTAATGTGATTAATTTTAATGAATAATTGTATTAATTAATTTAAAGATAATCAATTGAGAATTGTTTAAGTGAAATTACTTAATGGAAGTAATTAAGAAAATAAATTACTTATTGTAATTAATTAAATTATTTTGATTAATTAAGTTAATTAATTAAGTTAATTGATTAAGTTTAATTAATTTAAATTAATCCCTGGTTGATTTGAGAAGTAATTACCAATGTAATTAAAGTGAATAATTACTTGGTGTAGTAATGAAGAAGATAAATTATTTGATGTAATTTAATTGAAGAATACCAGGGTAATGGAGGAGTTTTTGGAAATCAATTACTTGTGTAATTAATATGTAATTAGTATGTTGAATAATTACTTAAAGTAAGTAATTAATAATTAATTACTTAGTATAATTAATTTGGGTTTTGATAATTGAGTTATTTGAAGATAATTAAGAAATGAAATTGTTAAGTTAATTATTTAATGTGATTGATCATGAGTGATTAATCAATATGGATAATTGATAATTAATAGGGTAATTATAAATAAAATAATTTATGATCATTAATTTATATAATTAATGACGTAATTATGGGTTGATTAATTAAGAATAATTAATCAATGAAGGTATTAATCAATGTAATTAATTAAGGATTAATGTAATTAATTATAATTAATTAATTAATGAAGTAATTACAGGTTAATTACTGAATTTGGTTTGGAATAATTAATTTGTGAAATTAATTAAAGATTAGTTACTTGAATGTAATTAAAGGATAATTAATCAAGATGATTAATTAGGGTAATTTGTTGAGAGTAATCAATTGATTGGTTTGTAATTAATTAATTGATGTGTAAGCAAGATTTATATGGATGAGTAATTAATTTAATTTATTTTAAATTAATTAAGGAAGAAGTAATTGATTTAATTCATTTTAAATTAATTATAGAATGGATTAATAAGTCATTGCTTGTGAATGTTGGTTAATACTGGTTACCCTGAATGATTGGAATCTCAAATATGAGATAAGTGAAGTTATATAATTTGGATGCTATGGTTGCACTTGAGTTGATAATATGAATTATCTATTTTGGGATGATAGTATAGATTATCTGTTGTGATGATAATATTGATTATCTATTATGATGTCGAGAATTATCTATCTGTGTATATATAGATAATGAATTGAATTGTTTTAAATTTTAAAACAACTTGGACCTAAAAGACATGATTTGGATTTCGATGAGACCGGGATCGGGTTTCCATACTTGGATATCTGAAAACCACATCGATCCAAATTAACGATAGGTCGTGAATCTCAAGTGAAGAGGAAGATTCAGAGGGCAAGGGTTATCGTCGTTAACTCTGAGGGTGATTCCAAAATGAGTGTAACGAGATAATGCCTTCGATTTCGTTCGAACCCGGAACGAACTTGTAAGGATTGAATGCTTTCAAAACAACGTCAGACGGACGATGAGCATTCTAAGAGATGTGTTATCTAAAGGTAATAGTAGCCTCAAGCCTCATCAACCGCGAATGGCTAAAACAGGGGAGGTGCAGCAAGGCTTCGTGGGTAGCACCCACTTGAGAGTGAGATTTACCCCTGCCTAGAAGTCCCTTTATATTCGGCTGTGTGGGCAGTTGATTGCAACAACTGCCGGGGTTGTCTTGTTCGGGACTGTTCAGTAAGGAATGGTTCCGGCCTTGTGTTGCAGGGGAGTTAGGGTGGCTCCTTGGTACGGTGATCGAGGCCACGTACTGTGACGGACGGTACCCCAGTAGCCCTGCCATTGGTGGGATCCAAAATCCAATAAGTGTCGTACGTATTAGTTATGCCCAACTATGTTGGAACGTGATATGTAAGCATTCCAGCTATTTCTGTATTTTACTTGAAAACCCTAGACACTATTATAATATCATCGGATTTCCTATCAAATGTTTTGGTTAGCGTAAGGTTAAAACTTTTCCATGTTTATGTGTGCGAAGTCTTACGTCATACCTTTCTTTTCAAAAGGTTTTCAAAGTTAAGCAATCTTAACCTATTACTCACACCAGACCCATGTCTGACCTGGAGTTTATCTTTGTTTTCTTAAACTCTTGGGTACTCAAAATTTTACGAGTAGCCAAGGGATTCAAGTTGGCTTTGACGAATATTGGAGGAGCAATGGAGCAGGAGGCTTCTGCGTTAGAGATATAGTTTTCCGCTGTGTGTTCTCTGTGTTGTGTTTGTATTAAGTTGTAAATACTAGACAGGTGTTTATACCTGTCTAGTATATGTGTTGTATTTGTTATGTATCTCTGATTGATATTGTATATTATGTAAATACTTATGTTATTAATATAATTTATTCCTTCCGCTGTTGAGATTCTAGTGTTGTTTCTTCTTTCTCTTCTTTCTCTTCTCTTTCTATCCCTTTCTTTCTTCAAGATGATGCGATTTTCTGTGGTGAGAAAGTCGGGTCGTCTCAGTTGGTATCAAATGTAACGACCCGGGTTTTCTGATCCCGAAAACTTTCCAAATAGTTAAGAAAAGAAGGAAAAAGAAAGAAGAAGAAACAGAAACCAGTCACAGAAACCTCACATTCGCAGCGGATCAAAATATAACATAACATAAATAACGGTTTTACAAGAAGAATCATCATCAGTACAATTATATCTTCATACATCAGAGTTACAACCATTAAAATACACCAGACAGTTTGATTTGCATTGTTTGTTTAATTACAGATCTTGGTTTTAGAGGAATTGTTTCTTTCTTTTTTTTTCTTTTCAGATTTTGTGTTTGGCTTAATATTTGAACTTATCTTTTGAAAAAGGAAAGAAGAAAAAATTGAAGGAAAGAGATTTGTAAACATATAGGCTGAAATGTTAAAATAAAAATAGAAGAAAAATTAAATTAAATTTTGACACTAGTCTTATATGCTCACATTTGTCATATACATATCAATCTAACACATGTCTCTTTTAAGGTTAATTAGTTATTTAGTTAAAATTTAAATGTTAATGAAAGATTACTACAAGATCAAGCTTAATGAATTAGTTAATTAGTATATATAAATACGTGTAATTAATTAATGAAGTAATTACAGGTTAATTACTGATTTGGTTTGGATTAATTAATTTGTGAAATTAATTGGAGGTTAATTACTTGAATGTAACTAAAGAATAATTAATCAAGATGATTAATTAGGGAAATTTATTTAAGGGTAATTAATTGATTTATTTATAATTAATTAAGGAATATGTAGGCAAGATTTATATGGATGAGTAATTAATTTAATTTATTTTAAATTAATTAAGGAAGAAGTAATTAATTTAATTCATTTTAAATTAATTATAGAATGGTGATTTAATAAGTCATTACTTATGGATGTTGATTGATATTGATTACCCAGAATGGTTGAGATCTCAGATATGAGATATATGATGTTGTGTGATTTGGATGCTATGGTTGCATTTGAATTGATAATAGGAATTATCTGTTTGAGATGATAATATGGATTATCTGTTGTGGTGATAATGTTGATTACCTATTATGATGTCGTGAATTATCTATCTGTGTGTATATAGATAATATTAGATTGAATTGTTTTAGAACTTTAAAACAACTTGGACCTAAAAGATGGCGATTTGGATTTCGATGAGACCGAGATCGGGTTTCCATATTTGGATATCCGAAAACCACATCGATCCAAATTAACGACAGGTCGTGAATCTCAAGTGAAGATGAGGATTCAGAGTGCAAGGGTTATCGTCGTTAACTCTGAGGGTGATTTCAAAATTAGTGTAATGAGATAATGCCTTCGGTTTCGTTCGAATCCGGAACGAACTTGTATGGATTGAATGCTTTCACAACATCGTCAGGTGGACGATGAGCATTCTAAGAGATGTGTTCTCTAAAGGTAATCGTAGCCTCAAGCCTCATCAACCGGGAATGGCTAAAATAGGGGAGGTGCAGCAAGGCTCCGTGAGTAGCCCTCACTTGAGAGTGAGATTTACCTCTGTCTAGAAGTCCCTTTATATTCGGCTGTGTGGGCGGTTTATTGCAACAACTGTCGGGGTTGTCTTGTTCGGGACTGTTTAGTAAGGAATGGTTCCGGCCTTGTGTTACAGGGGAGTTAAGGTGGCGCCTCGATACGGTGATCTAGGCCACGTACTGTGACGGGCGGTACCCTAGTAGCCCTGCCATTGATGGGATCCAAAATCCAACAAGTTCCGTACGTATTAGTTGTGCCCAACTATGTTGGAACGTGAGATGTAAGCATTCCAGCTATTTCTGTATTTTACTTGAAAGCCCTAGACACTATTGTAATATCACCGAATTTCCTATCAAATGTTTTGGTTAGCGTAAGGTAAAAACTTTTCCATGTTTATGTGTGGGAAGTCTTATGTCATACCTTTCTTTTCAAAAGGTTTTTAAAGTTAAGCAATCTTAACCTGTTACTCACACCAGACCTTTGTCTGACCCGGAGTTTATCTTTGTTTTCTTAACTCTTGGGTACTCAAATTTTTACGAGTAGCCAAGGGATTCGGGTTGGCTTTGACGAATATTGGAGGAGCAATGTAGCAGGAGGCTTCTGCGTTAGAGATATAGTTTTCCGCCGTGTGTTCTCTGTGTTGTGTTTGTATTAAGTTGTAAATACTAGACAGGTGTTTATAGCTGTCTAGTATATGTGTTGTATATGCTGTGTATCTCTGATTGATATTGTATATTATGTAAATACTTATGTTATTAATATAATTTATTCGTTCCGCTATTGAGATTCTAGTGCTGTTTCTTCTTTCTCTTCTCTTTCTATCCCTTTCTTTCTTCAAGATGATGCGATTTTCTGTGGTGAGAGAGTCGGGTCGTCTCAGTTGGATGCCAAATGTAACGACCCGGGTTTTCCGATCTCGAAAACTTTCCAGATAGTTAAGAAAAGAAGGAAAAAGAAAGAAGAAGAAACAGAAACCAGTCACAGAAACCTCACATTCGCAGCGGATCAAAATATAATATAACAAAAATAACGGTTTTACAAGAAGAATCATCATCAGTACAACTATATCTTCATACATCAGAGTTACAACCATTACAATACACCAGACAGTTTAAAACAACATATCCAAGCCAACTATACTATACACAATGGTAACACTCCAAACATTCCAGCCATCCAGCTCGCCTCCTGATCTCCAGAATGTCCTTACATGAAAATCTGTAATACTCGGTTTGACCCGAGAATCTGGAGCTTAAAATAAAGGAACAAGAATGCCAAAGAAACAAACATGCACACACATCCTATACACCCATATAAACAGATCATTCACTCATATAAAATCACACAAACCATATATATTTTCCAAATATTAACATGCACAAATTTCAGATTCTTTAACCCTTGAAAAAAAATGATGTTATTCACAGTGAAACTTTGATCGGGGAGACAGAGTTTTGGAATCTGCAACTTCACTTAAAAAAAACTGAAAATTTAAATTCATTTTGATCTGCTTGTATTATCTGGTTGAATCTGAACTTTTTTTATGTTGAGTTTGTAAAGAAGGATTGCCTTGCTTAAGATTTGAATTCCTCTGGTTTCAGCCCTTACATGTTTTGATTACTGATTTGCTTTTGTTGAAAGATTTTTTTTAACTTACAAATACATGCTTTTATTTTTAAACAGTCATGGAAACATAGTTTCCAATTCAAACTTCGATAATCACTTTATTCCAATCAAGATGCAGGTAGGTTTTGAAATATTTACAAAGCAGTTTAACCCACCTCATTTCCAGTTTTAGAAGCACCAAGTCTTTTTCAAATTCACTGCTTTGCCCATCAAGTTAAGGTGAGTAACTTTATTTTAAAAATAAAAATTTATTGTAAATTTCTGGTTGCATGCTTGTGACGATGAGATGATTATGTTTGGGTGAAACTGCAATGTATACATATATGTGAGTGATAAGTTTCAGTTTCAACAGTATTTTACTCTATTTATTAGTTCCTGAATTCTGTGATGATTTGAATTTCAATTTTTTTCTCTAGGAATAATTATGGATAAACCTGAAGTACAAACAAAGGATGTTGGTTTAACATAGATTAAGATTTAAAAACTTAATTTAGATAATTTAAAAAACCTGGGTGTCTCTGAATAAATGAAAATACCAATGCATGTTGGATAATTTGGAAAATTAAAATAGGTAGTTTATAAATCCAGGATTGCAAATTGAATATACGAAGCAAAACATAAATTTCAGCACTAAAATCAAAAATTTTAGAATAGAAATAAGCATACAGTTCTGCGTTGAACTGTAAAGGGGGATTTTGGGTTTTTGGGTGATCTAGGCAATTTGAAGTGTCGAGGTTCTTCTGGTAGGTGGAGGAATAGTCAGTGATGTCGGGAAAAATATGGGTTGGCGTTGCAGTTCATCGTGGTGGCTGCGGTGATGAGATTTTGCCCCAAACCCTAGTTTTAACTAGGACATTTGTTTTGGTCGGTATGGCTTATTGAAGTGATCGAGTTGGATGAAAATTTGGCAGATGGAAGCTTGGCCATAGTTGAAGTCGTAGCCGGAGTCGCTGCCATTCCGGTGGTCAGATGGTTGAGGAGGAGGCATGTTACAGGTTTGGGTGAAACCTGTTTTCTTCTGTTCCAGGTTTTGAGAGTGCAACTCGAATTCAATTTTGTGATTTGGAAGGAGAATATGATGGTGGTGGTTGGTCGTGGGGTTGGTTGTCGATGTTTCGAAGTCACCGGAGGTGGGTGATGGTGACTGGAGGCACGGTGCACGTGCACCGTGCAAATTATTGAGTTCTGATAACTCTAGGTATTGCAGAGTTTTGAACTCGAGTATTACTCGAGTGTTTGTCGTGCCTTGCTCGAAGGATTTGGTCTGATGACTCGAAGCAGATGTTAGGTTAGCTGGGGGTAATTGTAGTTAGTTCAGTTTTCCTGCAAACTGTCCAAGTTTTGTTTTTAAATCAAATTTAAATGAATTTTAAAGCTGTTATGATAAGATTTAAACAAGTTTAAATATGTAATATGTATTATAGTTTCAAAAGGTTTTGAAAAATTATAAGTTTTTAAAATTTTAAAAGGAGTTTTCAGTTTGAAAAAAAATATAAAAAGAAGAAGAAAACCTGACAGTTTTCTGGAAATTGAATTTTATTTTGAAATCTGAAACTAATTTAAAAACAGCAGTTGAATTTTAATTTTAAATTCAGTTTGCTTAAGACCTTTGAATCTTCAAGTTTTAAAAAAAAAATGGAATTTGGATTTTAAAATAAAAGTTTTAAAATCAAAATTTTAAATCAAAAGTTCAAGTTTAAATCAAAAGATTTAAAATAGGTTCTAGTATCTTGAATTTAAAATCTGGATATTTGAATAAGTTTTAAAATTTGAATGTTTTCAAACAAGTTTAAATTTAAATTGCTTGTTAGAGGTAAACTTGTTTTCAAACAAATATTTAAAACATGATTTCTTTTGAATGGAGTCATTTATAAAAGGTATAAAAGGAAGTTATATGATTTGTCAACTTGAATTTGCAATTCAAATGGTAAAGTACTTTAACTTAATTTTAAATTAAATTAAGTAAATTAAGGCTTATCTTGTATAAGTTTTAAATGGTAAGTAATAAATGATATTTACATTCATTTTAAAAAGATTATAAATGGAATTTAAATTGGTTAATGCTTAAATAAATATCATTTTGAATTTTAGATTCAAAATGGAATTTGAATTTAAATTTTAAAAATGCAATGTTCTAAGTACACTTTAATATTAATAAAATTATTAATAAGAAATGGATTATCTAAGAAATTATTAAGGTGTTAAAATAATTAAATAAATAGGATAATTAAGGAATGACTTATTTATTTAATTTATAGTTAATAATTTGGATTAATTTAAATTAGAGATTAATTAAGAAGTAATTAAAGAAAAGAAATTAAAGAATTAATAATAGTTAATGATGGTCATTAACCAAGGTTTATTTAGTAATTAATTAATATGATTAAATTTTAATAATTAATTACATTTATTAATTATTGAGTTTGGTTTAAATTAATTAATTATGTTTAATTAATTTTAAACATTGGATTTGATAATAATTATTTTATGTAATTAATGAAGTAGAATTACTCAGTGAAGTAATTAAAGATAATTACTGGATGTAATTAGTGGATAATGATAGAATTGTGAAATAATTTGGATTAAATTATTTTGTATAATTAATCAAGGGATTAATTCAGAAATTAATTAAGGAATAATTAATTGAATGAAGTGATTAAGGTAGTTAATTATAGAATGAGATTAATCAAAGGTGGTTAAATATTATGGTTTAAGTAAGATTAATTAATGAAGGTAATTAATTTAATTGAGTAATTAATTAATTATAGTTTAGGATCATTAATTAATATAATTAATGATGTAATTAAGATTGATTGATTAATATTAATTAATCAATAATAAGTGATTAGGTGTAATTAATTAATTGTAATTAATTAAGGTTTAATGTAATTAATTATAGATAATTAATTAATGAAGTAATTAAAGGTTAATTACTGTATTTAGTTTAGAGTAATTAATTTTGTGAAATTAATTAAAGTATAATTAATCAGGGGTGATTAATTAAGATGATAAATTAGAGGTTAGTTAATTAATTAATTTGTAATTAATTAATGGTGATGTAAGCAAGATTTATATTGTGTGAGCAATTAATTAAATTCATTTTAAATTAATTAAAGATGATGTAATTAATTTAATTCATTTTAAATTAATTATAGATAGTATGATTATAGGTCATTGCTTATGAATGGTTGATATTGGTTACCTTTAATGATTTGAATCTCAGTTATGAGATTAGTAATGTTGAGTGATATGGATGCATCGGTCGCATTGTGATAATGATATTGATTATCTTTGATAGTGATAATATGGATTATATATTGTTATGATAATGATAATTATCTGTTGTGAATCTGTGAATTATCTATCTGCGTGTATATAAATAATGTAATTGCATTGTTTTAAACTCTTTTAACAACTTGGACCCAAAAGACATGCTTTGGATTTGGATGAGACCGGGATCGGGTTTCCGTATTTGGATATCTAAAAACCACATCGATCCAAATTAATGATAGGTCGTGAATCTTATGTGAAGAGTGAAGACTCGAGGTGTAAGGACTATTGGTCAGTATAACTCGGGGGGTGATTCCGTGATGAGTTTGACGGAAATAGTACTTACAGGCTCGAGATGGAGATTCAGAGTGCAAGGGTTATCGTCGTTAACTCTAAGGGTGATTCCAAAACGAGTGTAACGAGATAATGCCTTCGGTTTCGTTTGATCCCGAAACGAACTTGTATGGATTGAATGCTTTCAGAACATCGTCAGGTGGACGATGAGCATTCTAAGAGATGTGTTCACTAAAGGTAATCGTAGCCTCAAGACTCATCAACCGGGAATGGCTAAAACAGGGGAGGTGTAGCAAGGCTTTGTGGGTAGCTCCCACTGGAGAGAAAGATTTTCCCCTGTTTAGAGGTCCCTTTTTATTCGGCTGTGTGGGCGGTTGGAATTGCGCACCAACTGCGGGGTTGTCTTGTTTGAAACTGTTCAGTAAGGAATGGTTCCGGCCTTATGTTGCTGGGGAGCGGGCGTACTCCTCGGTACATTCATCTAGACCACGTACTGTGACGGGCGGTTCCCCAGTAGCCCTGCCATTATATGGAATCCAAAATCCAATAAGTGCCAACGGTATTGATTGTATTACCCACTTTTGTGGCCAGTAGCTAGAATTTAATAGATGTAACAATTTCGGCTATTTCATATTTATTTGAAAACCCTAGACCTATTATAATATCACTGGATTTCCTATCAAATGTTTTGGTTAGCGTAAGGTAAAAACTTTTCCATTTTTATGTGTGGGAAGTCTTACGTGATACCTTTCTTTTCAAAAGGTTTTTGAAAGTTAAGCTACTTTATCCTGTTACTCACACCAGACCCATGTCTGACCCGGAGTTTATTTTTGTTTTTCATAAACTCTTGGGTACTCAAATTTTTGCGAGTAGCCAAGGGATTCAGGTTAGCTTTGACGAATATTGGAGGAGCAATGGAGTAGGAGGCTTCTGCGTTAGATATATAGTATTCCGCTGTGTGTTCTGTGTTGTCTCTGAGATTGTATTATGTTGTAAATACTAGACAGGTGTTTATAACTGTCTAGTATGTGTTGTGTTATCTGTGTACTCTGATAATTGTCGTAAACTATGTAATATTTTATGTTATTAATATAATTTATTCGTTCCGCTGTTTAGATTCTGATGTGTTGTTTCTTCTTTCTTTTCTTTCTTTCTCTTTTCTATCCCTTTCTTTCTTATTAATGATACGTCATTCTGTGGAGACGGATGGCAGGTCGTTACAGTAATTACCTTTCAGATTTCAAAATGAAATTTAATTTTCAGAAAATGAAATTAAGTCTAATTATAAATTTAATTAAGTCTAACTTAGATTAATTACTCACCTTAAATCTGAAGTAATTAAGAGTAGTTAATTACTGATAATAATTAATTACTGAATGTGATTAATCAAGGTTGATTAATGAATGTGGTAAATTAATTAAAGGCTAATTACTGAATGTAATTATAGAGGATAATTAGGGAATGATTAATTAATGGTTAGTAATTAATTATTGTTAAGTAAGCAAGATTTAATAATGATTAAAGTAATTAATTTGATTTAATTAGTAGTGGGTGGCTACAAATCTTGCTTATGAATGATTGGTGGATATTTCTAATATGAAATGTTTGCGGCATGATACGTTCGTCTTGAACAATGATTGTGTGATTATCTGTCGATGATAAATTGTTGTATAAAAAGTGACATCTTGAATTTAAAAGTTGAATTGTATTTCACTTGATTAACGTGAGTTAAGATGCCATTGGATCCGAAAAGACCGGATTCGGGTATAGTGAATACCCGAAACCACTTCGATCCCTTATAGATTGATATGTGGAATCAATATGCTGTTATGGAATGATTTAAGTAAGTTGGACCATTTAATCTAAGTTTGGCACTTACAAATTGACGTGTGAAATAAGTATTGTCTATAACAGCTTGTGAAGTTGTAAATTGATATAGGTTACCCCGGGTTTATACAAGTTGCATGCTTTTGTATTCTTGTTAGATGGGTTTACTCACGCTGGTTTCCAGCCTGACCCGGGTGTTACTTTGATGTAATGCTCGGGTCAGATCGAGTATTACAGATTTTCTGGTAAGGACGTTCTAGAGCTCAGAAGGCAAGATGGAGGGCAGGAACGTATGGAGTGTTTTCTCGCTGTGGTATGCTGATGTGTAACTAGGACATGTTGTTTTAAATCGTCGAGTATTGTGAAATTGTTGTAACCCTGATATATAAAAATGTAAATGTACTGATACAGTTCTCCTTTGTATAACTATTATTTATCTGATATTATATTTTGATCCACTGCGAATGTGAGGTTTCTGTGTTTTGGTGTTTCTGGTTCTTCTTTTTCTTCTATCACTTATTCTTTTCTCTTACTATCTGGAAATTTTTGGGATCGAAATTTCCGGGTCATATCACAAAGCAATTCATAACTAGACTTAATTAACAGATGATTAAAGTTAATTTAATTTGTAATTAATCTCAGTTAATTACTTAATGAAGATAATTAGAGAAGGGTTAATGAAGGTCATTAACCAGGATTATTTAAGTAATTAATTAATGTGATTAATTTTTATAATTAATTAGATTAATTAATTTAATAATAATGAATTGTGAATTGTTGAGAATAATTACTTGATAAAGTAGTTAAGAAATTAATTACTTAATGTAATTAATTTAGTTTAATGTGATTGTTTAATTTAATTAATTAAGTTTAATTAATTTTAAACACTTGAGGTTTCAAAGATAACTTATGTAATTTATGGATTGAAAATTTCTTGGTGAATTAATTAATTAATAATTACAGATTGTAATTAATTGAAGATGTTTAAGAATGAAGTAATTTGGATTTAAATTACTTAATAATTAATCAAGGGATTAATTAAGTAATTAATTGAAGGAATTTTGATTCCGGAGTCGGAGATTTAATTTGGGAATTTTTTTTCTCCGATCGTAAAGGAGCTATAAGATTTGCGATGTCGTCAGTGGATGATCGTTGATGGGTTAGGGTGCTGGTGAATGGCCGATGATGGCCGGAGCCACGGTGCACGTGCACCGTGCAGTTGAAGTTCAGGGGATTTGTGTTGTGGTTTGCAGTTTTTTTGAACTCGGGATTGAAGTCGAGTTATTCGAGTTTCTGACTCGAAGAAAGTGTGGGTTTTACTCGAAGTATTTTGGGGGGTGACTCGGGTTAGAGAATTATTACAGGTTTTGACAAACCTAAACCTGTTTTGTTTAAAGTATTGTTTTAAAAAGCTGAACCATTCAAATGTAAAGGAAGTTTAAACTTAGTTTCTAATTCAAGTTTAAATTATAGAGTTCAGGTCTAGTTTTCAATCTCTGTTTTTAAAAATAATAATATAAAGTTAAAAAAAATAACTTGTTAAATTACTTTATAAAGGTAAGTAGTTGAAGTTTAAACTGAAGCTTTCAAAAAAAATGTGTGAGCAAGATTTTAAGTTAAAGTTAAAAATTGGAATTCAAAGATATAAAATAATTATTTCAGTTTTGAAATAAAGAAGCTTTAAATTTGAAGGTTTTAAACAAATTTGTATGTAAAGTTTAAATTTAAATTATAAAGTTTAAAAATGAAATTAGTTTCAAACCTTATGAATTTCTTATATTTGATAAACACTTGTTTGTCTTGTGATTTTAAAAAGGTTTTAAAATTGTTTAAACTTTGATTAAGTGTAAGATTATTCATTTTAAATCTTGTATCTGAAATGAAATTTAAAAGTAGTTCAAAGGTACTTTGTTTAAATAAATTGTTTTTAAAACATAATTAAGCAATGTTTTAACTTAAAATTAAATCAAGAATTAATGTTTGATTTAATTTATTAAAAAGGTAATTAAGGAATATTAAATAATTAATTTAATTAATTTATTAAGATTTAATGAATAGTGATTAGGGGTTAATCAGTTTAAAAATTAAGATCATTAATTAGATTATTAATTAATGATTAATGAGTTATTAATTATGTAACACTGTAACGACCCGTCATCCGTCTCCACAGAATGACGCATCATTAATAAGAAAGAAAGGGATAGAAAAGAGAAAGAAAGAGAAGAAAGAAGAAACAACACTTCAGAATCTAAACAGCGGAACGAATAAAATATATTAATAACATAAAATATTACATAGTTTACAACAATTATCAGAGTACACAGATAATACAACACATACTAGACAGTTATGAACACCTGTCTAGTATTTACAACATAATACAATCTCAGAGTGTAACGACCCGAAATTTTCACACTCGAAAATTCCAGATAGTTATGAAAAAGAAGAAAGAGATAGAAGAAGAAGAACAGAAACAACAACAACTCACATTCACAGCGGATAAAATATAATAATAAATAATAACATTTTACAAAAGAATACTATAACCGTCGATTATATTTTAATTCATCAGAGTTTCACATATACACAGTCGCTGAATAAACACAATTATCATCTCACATATTTACAATAATATAACACAACGGAAATACTCAATACGATATTGCCCTCCAGCTCGCCTCCTAAGCTCCAGAACGTCCTAAACGGGAAATCTGTAATACTCCGTCTGACCCGAGCATTACACCAAAGTAACAACCGGTCAGGCTGGAATCCAGCGTGAGTAAACCCAACTAACATGAAATACCAAAGCAGTAACTCATAATATACCCAGGTAACTCAAACTAATTTTACAAGTCTCAGATAGTTATAGACATAACTTATTTTCAAATTTAGTTTTCCAAGTGTCCAAATTTTAGATCTAATAATCCAAAACATTTAAATCCAATCATTCAAACCTATCAATTTCTCATATTAATTTATAAGAAATTCGAAGTGGTTTCGGCTACCTCCCAATACCCGATCCCTGCCTCTTCGAGTCCCCTGTCATCTAAACCCAAGTTATCCAAATGGAATACACAACATTTCATATCAAAGATATCAACTCATTTAAGACACCCAATACCATTCAATCATCCATACGCAAAACTTGATCACACAAATCAATTCAATTTATTCTAATTGAATTAAATTACTGCTGATTGAATTACTAATCTCATCCACTTAGGTTTCTCCATCGAACATTAATTGATTTCAAATAAATTAATTCATCATCCTATCATTTTCATCTTAATTAATCGCCCCGGATTAATTATCCTTCAATTTTATTCAAGAATTTAACTTTAATCCATTCCACGATGTTAATTATTTACCAAAATCATTAAGAACTCTTTAATGGTCTCATAAATTAATTAACTATATTAATTTCATTTATCCTTAATTACTTATAGTAATTAATTTCTCGTAAGTCACTGATTATGGATTAATTAATCTTAATTTATCAATCTTTTATTACGTCATTGATTATATAAATTATGATTTCCCATTTACCTTTCAATTTATCCTAATCTAATTTAATTACATTAAATAATTAATCATTTATTAAACCACACATATTAATCACTTTGATTTACCTCTACCAGTAATTATCTACCTTGTTATTTACTTCATTAATAAATTAATTATGCCTTAATTAATTATCTTAAGTAACCTCTTGATTAATGTCACAAAGTAATTATATTGATTAATTATACTAATTAATTGCCTATCAATCCATCCATTGATTATTCTAAGTTAATTAGACTTAAAAATTTAACTTAAACTTCAGTTAATACATACCCTTAATTACTAAATTATCAACCCAAATCATCAATTAATTGAATTAATTAATTATCCACTTTAATTACCCTACTATTTTAATAAATCACAATCATCAAGCCCTTATTAACTTTAAAACGAAACCATTTTCTTATTTATGATTTAAGTTTAACAATTTAAAAACCCAAATACTTCGAGTCTAGCAACAATTAACTCGAGAACCCACCACAATACAAAGTCACATCATTACCAGTGCACATCCAATCAATTTGACCATTCAATCAATTATTTAAACTCAACCATTTAAATTTAAATAATAAATCCAACAAAGTGAGATTTACTCACCTTTAATTTTAATTTGCAATCCATCCCAATATGGCTTTGGTTTTCCCGATTTGACTCTGAATAAACAATTTATATGATTCTTATCAATATTTGAAATGACCTGAAATAATTTATCATTAAATAAATTCAGTCAATTAATTTGTTCAACTTATAATTGATTTTAAATTTTAAAGTGATCTAACCAACTAATTAAATTTGTTTTCTTGAAACCTCTTACCTTTAAAAATCATTCAAACCTAATTTCCAAACCGAGACATTTTATTTATATATATAGGTAAATTTTAAATTGAGGAAGAGAAAAAAAAAACTGCAATAAACTCACCATATGCTACCCGAGTCTTCAGAAAGCCACCAAGCCCTCAAAGTCGATGTACTACACAATCGACGTAGCCAAGCTTCCACTGACGAACCTTCCCCCCCACTGCTTTGCTACTGAAGCCCAAATGCTAACACCAGCTTGAAGTCGAACGCCTCCCTCTCCTGACCTCGCATGCGCCATCGCCTGTAGCTATCGTTGACGCGAGCGTGAGCGTGACTACCCTCAAATGTCGCCGACTCCTCCACCACCAAGCCCTATCGAGCATCCATCGAGCGCCCTCTCGCACATACCAGAACGCGAATGCATCGCGCCTGACTTCGGCCTTCCTTCCTCTGCTTCGATTAACTCGCGACCGCTCCTCAACGTCGACACAAAATCAACGCCTCCCCTCGACTTAATCGAACTCCACGACGCTATTGACTGAAGACGAGATAACTCCATGCCGAAGCTTCAAGCTCGGCCGAGTCAACGTGGTCGTCTGCAATTTTTTTTCTTTCCCCTTTTTTTTGGGGATCTATTTTCTGTTTGGATTGAAGACGGGTGGAGGAATAAATATCGATTGGGATAGCTTCTAGAGTACGCGTTGAATATTAAATGATTAAATATTGAAAATATCTCGTGTCCAAAAACGCGAAATCCCGAACCCCGAATCAAACATGCCGACAGGCGTTCTTAAAGTTTTACCCGCATTCCGAACACAGTGGAACATGTTTCGGAGGCTAATTTGATCATATGCGCGAGTTACGGAAGTAAACAATCAATTTTAAATTAAATCGATTAAAATAAATCTAAGCGTTTCGAGCTGCCAGGGTCAAACGACAACTCTGATTGCTCCGAAAATTGAAATCCGATAATAACTAACTATTATGGATCCAATGGAACTGGTTTCGTCAAATTCCAAGACCGTGCCTCGGAAGGCTATTTTAAATTCCAATTTAAACGATATATTATTAAAATTGAACAAATTACCTTTAAATTAAATTTCAACCATTCTATTACCTTCAGTATCATCATTATAGAGTTCATAAGTCTTTAGATTATTTTTAATAAGTTTAAAACTCCATATTCAACATCTTACCCAATTTCAATTATTAAATTCAATATTTAAACAATATAATTCATTGATTTAATTATCAAGTAAATATTGATATTTCAAATTCAAGTTAAAATTAACTTTTAAATATTTAAAGTCAATTACTAATTCCAATTTGAGTTGTTATAAATTCCAGGTCATCACATTCCTCCCCCCTTAAAAGAATTTCGTCCTCGAAATTACTAGTTAGGAAGAATGGACCAATACCCATTTACTTTTCCAAAAACCAATAGTTTTATCAACATCCTACCAACTATCTTTTATTAAAACCCATTATCACATCAACCAACTTCCCAAAAGCTTCTATAGTTTCAAACAATATCCTTTTGCTCAATCAACTAAATTTCGATTTAAAACCAAATTTTGAATTATCAAAATTTCTCAAAATTCTTCAAACTCTCTAAATTTTCGAATTTTTTTGACAGCGTCTCCTTTGCGCGGTTAGCTCGGTACAACTACAAAAGGCCTCTACGGGCTCCCAAATTCCAAAAGAAAACAAAAGCCAAGTGGCTACATCAAAAACCCAATCCAATTTCATTCAGAAATTAAATATATACCTTTTTGTCGGGCAATTCAAATTGATCTTCTGATATCAAATCCAATTTCCTTTTTCCTTATAATCCCTATTATCTTACTTAACAATAATACCCAATCGTAACATTTCCAATCATTTTATACATTTCCTCACATATGTTTCATACCTACTTCGATTCAATTTAGCTTTCTCATTTCATATGAATTCCACTTATCTTCACTTCTGAGTATTAAATTTTACCTTTCATTTATAACCGATTCATATTAGTTTCATCTTCTAATTTACATTAGTTTTTAATTTGAAATCGTTTTGTCGTTAACCAAATTTTTCTCAAAACTTTCAAATATTTTCTAACTCCCAAAATTTTCGGAAAATTTTGGCAGAGTCTCCTTTGTACGGAGGAGCTTTTGCAATTTGACAAGAGATATAAATATATGTACATCGACCCACCCGGTCGGAAAAAGCAAAAACAGTTCATATTTCCTATTTTTATTGCGTAAGTGTAACGACCCGCTATTTTGGACCATTCAAATCGACAATAAAACCGTACATGTCCGACTTGAATAATTCAAAATACCGAATTGTTAATAAAATTTGGCAAAACTTAAAATATACAGTAAATAAATCAATCATAGATCACTTACACAGAGTAATACAATGCAGCGGAATAGATAAAGAATAGTAGTTCATGAAGCTACTATATACCTCAGAGTTAGAAATAAAATACAACCGAATAGTTCAAATGCCATGAAGTCTCCAATGCAACAGATGGCTTCTCTGAACCAATCAACTGGATGACTGAAGGGATAGATAGCTGGATCTTCAAGCAAAGCTCCAACTTCGAAGATGAGTCTCAAATGCTGTATCTCTCAGTCTGACCCGAGCGTAAAGCAAAATACAAAATACTCGAGTCAGGATTAACATTCTTATATCTATAAATCTAACTCAAGTGAAATATCAACTGAAATATAATTAACTTAGAGGATGTTTGGGATAACCATCCTCTAAGGGTCCATGGAACTATCTAAAAGATAGAAATATACACTATAACACCGTAGTCTTTTCAACTTAATTTATACTTCAAAACCAAATATCATTTTCACTTCAAATATCTCTATACTTCCCAAATAGTATTTTTATATATTAAATAATTTGTACAGTAAAGAAATTTCAATTCCCTCAACTTAACAAATCGTTTAACATAAACCCGACCACCCCATTTAAATCTATTTCAATCTCAATTTATTAATTTAAATTCAACTCAATTTCTAAAATAACCACTTCAATTTTATCGATCTCAAATTCGGATTTGAAATACAAAATACCCTTTATGTTCAATATATTTCAAAACTTTAAGTATTCAACGTTTCAAACTAACTTTTTTATCAATTTAGTTTCTAAATAATAAATTCAACTATACTGATTTCAAATACATATCCGAATCTCAAAATAAACCATTTAAATCCCAATATAGTTCAAAGCTTTAATATTTAATTAAATGTTCAATTTAATAGTTCCATATAGATCTCGATTTAACCTCATTATTATCTAGTCTTAAAATAATCCCTCATTAGATACAATATCATTTAAGTAACCTTAAATTACATTTTACTCAATATTTTCTTTAATTTATTTAAATGTGAAATATTCATAAATCACTTAAATAAAAATCCGGTTACAAAATCATACCCTTAAATTTCCCATTCAAAAATTTCAAATTGGTTTAATTGAATAAATCCTTATTTAAATACCATTTAGATAAACCCACATTTATCTCCCAATCTTAGTAAATTGCAGAATACTTTTGGAATAAAATTTACACAAATATTTAGCATAATTTATGTATTAAATCAAATTTTGACTAAATTAAATATTATTAAATCTATATATCATTACCCTTTATATAAATTTTTTTAAGGATTAACGTTTAATAAGACCATATATTTCTTTCCAAAACAATGAATTAAATTTCAAAATATTTATATATATGGACCAACGATGTCTGTATATATTTCTTATCATATGGTCAAGTGTTACGGATATTTATCATTTCAATCCGTACACTAAATGTGTACGGGTGGATAACATTTCAACCCGTAAATCCCAATTCAATTAAATGAAAATCTCTTGGGTTTATCATTTCAACCCATAACGATTTTCTCCTATTCTAAAGTCTGTTCGGGTATGTATCATTTCAACCCATAGTGATTTCTATACTAACAGGGAACTTGCAGAGTGATAACAGATATGTAAATAATAATAACAACAGGCATATATCATCAAAATAAATATATAAACAATAGGATATGGTGTCATATCCCATAAGTGAATAGTTACAGATAATAACATATATAACATTTTAAATAACTACAGCCTCATATTTCAATTGTCGTCTCAATTGAAATCCAATCTAGTAAATAAAAGAATGTTAATCGTGAGTGATTTCTCACCTTTCGAGGCCAGATAGATTTGACAAAGAAATTGAGTTACGAATCCAGGCACACACATTCAAAACGAAGCAAGATTGACATGCATTCGATGAACAAGCTGATGACAAAGATTTGATGAAGTCAAATCAGAATTGGATCGATGACGATAGACGGGCATAAGTGAACTCAAAAATATATTCAATGAAATGTATAGTCGTATGCCTTAATATACTAATATATATATATATAGACTAAGTTTAATAATATGTACTTTAAAAATGAGGTTTAAATGGACCCATACTAATATATCTACATATGCAGACTTGACTATATGTACTGCCAATGCAAAACAATGTATACCGAAACCCAAAAGATTTATATAAATTAGTAACATATTATATGTATTAGAAGTTTTTAAATCAAATAAGTTTCGAATGGATTTAATAAAATAAAATTCTTAGTTTTAACTTTAAATCAAAAATGCATTTATACAAAATTTTAAAATAATACGTTTAAAGATTTTCATACTTTTAACACAAAGCAGAAAAAACAACTTATATAAACCACCCTTTAAATTAATCAAAATTTAGTCTAGGTGAACATTTATAACTTATATAAGTTTATAAACTTGTAACTGTAAACATACATAATAAAATTTAATACTACGCCCTCAATAAAATTTAATGCCCGCAGCATATATATATACCTTACCTATATATATAGCTTGCTATTCCTAAAGTACAGCTACATGAACAACCACACATACTGAATCCCAGTTGCTATGTAAACTAAAAATTTAATATATGTCAAAGCTAATATACAGTAAATGTATAGTTAACAGGAAACCCGAACCTGTTATAAGTACTCTAACAATACTTGTAAACAACATATGAAATCAGTTTTCATAAATTTTTTTTTTTTTCACAAACCACTATGCTTTCCAAATAAGAGAAGCAAGATTTATTATACGTAAAGTATATGCAAACTACATATATAAAAATAAATACTCCCATGCTTTCAAATGAAACAACACCTAACTTTGTATAACTTTATATTACTAATAGAAATGCAGACACTACCAACTTACAAATATAATACAAATAATATAGAAACTACTATATACAAATAAAATCCCAATATATACCTTATGAAAACAAGGGTGCTACTGCCCCAAGGCTCGACGCTGATGGTGGAAGAGGCCGATAAGTGCAGAGGTGAGGTCCCTTGCATGCGTTGCTAAGCAAAGCAACAGAGGGAAAGGAGAAAAAAAAGATGAGGGTGGAGGAGTTGGCTTCAGACAAACGAAAATGAAGAAGGAGTAGGCAGCTACATGCGGTTGTTATCGGAGAAGCTACAGGTAATGGATATAAGGAAGGCGAAGGTAGCGGGTAGAGATGGAGCAAGGGTAGAGGAAATTGATAAGAGGAGAGAAAGCAACCAAAAAGAAAAGACTGTACTACATTTATATAATAGGCTATAAGAGGATGCGTAGTGCCTAAGGTTAACAATGAAAAAGGTAAATTAATATACCAGCAATAGATTAAGGTGATTAAAAAGGCAAGGACCAATCAATAGTCAAAGCTTTCAAATTTGAGCCGTTTGAAATAAGGAATAGAATGTTAGCATTTAATTTGGAATAGTGACCGCCCCTTAAATTATTATGGAATAATAAAAGTAACGTATCTCAAAAAAAAAAATTCCAAAACTGACGGCAACAGTCAAAATGCACGTTTAGGAATAATAGAATATGTAAGTAAGAAACTCAAAATGATAGGCACAGATACGTGAAATCAAGGGAAGCAAGTGATCTTACGAATTTATAAGGTTGGAAATAAATATAAAATAGATGAAAATTAATAGATGGATGCTTGATTTTCGAAACAATAGTAACGGCTAAAAGGAAAAGAATAAGGAAGGAGAGAAGGAATTGATCTGAATTTAGGGATGAATGGTCTATGAAGAGAAATTCTAAAATAAATTGTATCCACTGTCTAAAATATAAAGTTGGCAATTAAACGTAGAGCGAAAGAAACGGCAAGTCACCCATATTTTGAGCTAAAAATAAATGAAATTAAATGGTTTGATTGAATAGCATGTTTCAAATTTGAAACGTAATAGGAAAAGTTAAGAAGGCACAATTTATGGTGTCGTTACAACGAACAAATTTATTGCTTCCGTTGTACACCGGATCCCAAAATACAGAAATAAATATACTGTTGAGATCAGCACGACGAGACGATCACAACGGTATACAGATATTAGTGGTATGATTGAAAAAAAAAATTTGAATTTCAGCTAGCGGAAAGTGCAGTTAAAATGCAGGAAAATAAGATCGACGGAGCTATAGAAGTCCAAATTTGGAAAAACGAAAAATAACGTCTCACTCAGAAGAGGATTTAGAATTTTTGTATGTAAAAATATTCATGTTTGGAAAATGTTTTATTATCAACAATTATTAACTGACCTGAAATTGATGGAATTTCACAATGAATAAACTTACATAAAATCAGATGAAAATTTACCATCTGCCATATTTAAATATACGTATTCCAAATATAAATTTTTTATTTCAAATTTTATTATTTAAAATTTCTCTAAAATTCAATTAAATATGTAAATAAACCATTCTAATTTTATAGGTCGTTACACTCTCCCCCACTTAAAACTTTTCGTCCCCGAAAAGGAAGGAGGTAGGAGAATAGAAACAACCAGAAAGAAAGGTAAGGTTGAAAAATTAATTTAAGACTATATAAATTTTTCATGAAATATTTATTTGAAAACTTCATTTGCGGTTCAATTATCTTTAATACTTTAAAACCTTTCAAAAACCCATTTGTAATTTTTTTTTTCCTTTATAAATACCATTTATATGTTTAAATAAAAATATATGAAAACCTTTTGAAAACAATTATTTACATCATTAGTTATATTTAAAGAAGCTATTTGAAAACATTTAATCCATAATTTATAAATTTATAAATCTGTCTTTAGATGCTTTTCAAACATTATTAATAATTCATTTACTTTAAATAGGTTTTATTTAAATAAGAACTTTAAAAATATTTATACCACTAAAATATTTAAGTAAGCAAGCAGCTTATTTATTTTAGCAATTAGTGCAATCCCAATCCAGCCAAACGGCCTTCAGGTACCTATACTTACTCAATTTAAATATGTAAGTGCCATATGTAGAAAATCTATTAGCATTTCACTTACTTTCAATAGCTAAACACATGTATTACATACACAACAAGTGCCAAACGCTTCCCATAAGCGATTCATATGATTTTAAAGCTTATTGAATTCTTTCAACCAAATTTATATGCCATTTCATTCAATTTTAATGGCTTGCAACACAATTTCTTACATCCAATTGATTTTAAATCCAAACAAGCTCATATTCAATTTAGTTGATTTCAAAATCAATTTATTTAATCTCTTTCAGCCCATAGAAATTTAATTACTTTTGTTTTACGCCAAACGATAATTATTGTTATGCAATTTCGACGATATTCGCTTAAATAAGTGTCTATTTTAGTTTATAACTCCTTCAATATAATTTCAACTCATTTTATATTTAACTCTATTTCATTTCTAATTTATTCACCAACCATTTATTTAGCTTGACACATCCAATTCTTGCATACTCTTAGCCATTTCCAAATTAATTCAATCCAAATATTTAATGGGCTTTCACTCTTATTCGAAGCCAAGCTTCAATAGATTTTAAGCTTAAGTGAATTTACTTAATTTATTCTAACATCAAACTTAAGTTTACTTCTATTTGATTCTCATTTAACTAACTTTCATTAAATTCAGTTAGCCCATTCATTTTAAACTTTTTATTTCAAATTCACCGTCTAAATTTATCAAAATAATATTAAAGCACATACTAAACTCATTTACACTTTAAATTTATATGCCACCGAACTTAAGTTCAGTCTGATAATACAATTCCAATCACAACTTTGATTTAGTTTTTATTCTATCAGACTTCATCCATTTATTATTTAACTCAGTTAACCCATTTTAAAATTTTCATTTACTTATACTTAATTCATTTTCGAATTTATTTTATTAATACAAAGCCATTCTCAATTTATTTCTATTCACTTGGGTTTTGTTTTGCACTCAAACCATTTCTATTATAATCACCTCTCTTATATCCAAATTACTTGCAAATTTTATTAAATATTATTCAAATCACACTTGAATTTTATTTATTGTTCAAATCATCACATTTTCCAATCCAACTCTATTTTATTTTTATTTTACAACATCTCCACTTATTTAATTCATTATCAAATCCAAGTCGAATTTTATTTTAAATTTGAATACATTCTCAAACCCATTATCAACTTACAATCCATTTATTCTCCTAAGTTAAATTTTATTAATATACTCAATCAAATAATTATTTAGCCAATTAGCTTACTTTCAACTTCTAAATCAATATTCGATTTTAATTACAAATTCACTTCATTAAAATTCCAGTTTGAATTTCCTTGATTTTCCGAAATTCCAACATTTTTTTTTTAGAAATGCTTCCAAACTCACACCATACTTAATAAGATAGCTCTTTATAAAAAATACTTTTTATTACTCGATGTCTCAACCAGTCCATCCTTGTTCTCATAGAAATTCAGCCATACGTTGATCAGGCGTTGGACTGAAAACCTATAAGTACTTGGAAAACCCGTTTTCAACACCCAGTGAAAATACTTGGCAAATAATTTTATTGAAATATAGAAACAGTTTTTGAAAATAGAGGAAATATTTTAGGTGAGGATGCTCTGGAAATCATCAGCCCCATCCATGGTCGCAGTTACTCGGTGGTTACGTTGCCATCCCGACAAAATTCATAGATAACTGTAGGCCTCCGCGCCCCTCGATTACACCATGGAACCCACGACAGATCGCAGCTACAACTGGGGTTACGTAGCTATCACAGCAAAAACTCATATAACTGTAGGCATCAGAGCCATCGAATTTCGCTGCCAAAAATGAAACTTCTCCACTCCACTTGACCATAGATCGCAATCTACCGATGTTGCGTTTCCTTCCCGGCAAAATCAAGTGTAGACTGTTGGCACTCATCCTCCACACGAATTTCGCTATGGTCCCCACAGTAGATCGCAGCGACATCGAGTTACACTGTCTTCACAGCATAACCCAAATGCCTCTGTAGGCATCAACGCCATCGACTTTCGCTACCCAATAATCCTCAGGAACTAGTTTTGTCCGGACTCCTTACAGGATCAACTTTAGAACCCCCCCGGGGCTCAAGGCAGCACCACCCGGTGGCACTCCTGAGAAGTTCATTTCAAGGGAGCGCCTTTTCCCACAGAGCCATCATCAAAACATTTTATACTATACACATATAGTATCTTCAAATTATACACCTAGTATGATCTCATACAAAGCTCATTTATACAAAATCGATTATTCCAAAATCGATAATTCTCAAACTAGGCTTTCCAAATTCTCATATTGATTTTACCCAAAAATCAAAAGCCTTTCCAAATCCAAAAGTCCCCAAAGCATTTTTCCGAATTCCTCATAAGATCCTTTATATATATATTAAGATATATGTAATTTTTAAAACTTTGGATCATTTCAAACTTATATAAAACCCCTTTATACTTCAAACACTCTCAAAATTATTTTCTTCTGGCTATAGATTTTACAAGGAAATATTTATCTTATATAACAAAGATATATATAACTTTGTTTATTCAAATCAAATATTCAAATTTGATTACTCTTTCCAATATCAATTTCATTCAAATCCGTACGATATACACATACCATCCGTGCTCTATATCAACCTGATCGCTCGCTTGATCACACAATTTCACTTCCGAACTAGTATCGTCCACCCGACTTCCTAGTGCGGACACAGATCTGGTTTCTTGATCAGAAACTATCATTCTCCTTGCATAGCTATAACTATGATAGAGAACATCCAGAACCAATCAACAATCCATATCCAGGTTCGCCGTCGAAAATCGAGTGAAAAATCCCAACTCGGATCGATAAACTACCTCGAAATTTTGTGCTCGAATCTGGATCAAATCACTATGAGAATAGAATAATATACGTACATCCTACGTATTTATTTCCATTGATTATCAGCCTTTCTATTCACATTTCCTTAAATTCCCTTTACTTATTTACAATTGCCTTAATCCCAATTTGGATTATCACTTCAATTCTTATCTCGGTTGGATATTTAAATCAATAACAGTTTGAACACCGACCAGTTTATTTTTTTATAGCTTGAAATTTCGAAAAATAGATAAGTAGTTGAAAAATAATTATTAGTTTACAAAATAGCTATAAAATAGTTAACTAATTGTAAAATAGTCGAAAAATAGTTGAATAGTTTTAGAGATTTTATATAATTGCAAAATAGTTGTAAAATAGAAATTAGTATGTGAAATAGTTGAAAAATAGTAATTTGTTTAGGAAACAATTGAAAAATGTTTAAATAGCTCCAAAAATAATGGTAAAACAAATATATAATAAGTTAGCTTTAAAAAGAAAGGTTGTATATATTTAATAGCTTAGAGAAATAAGTTTGTATCAAAACAATTTATTTAAAATAGTCAAGAGTCAAACTATTCACTACGCCAACAATTCAATGTACACTTCCATTTAACTGACTCAATCCTAAGTTGAATAACTTCAATTTCTGTTGAAATTTATTCCCAATTCAAGTTGAATCAATCTTGATTCCTTCCCCAATTTAAATCAAATTCTAGTTGATTTTAATCCTGTTCGATTTTAATTTTAATTTCATATTATTCCAATCAATTTGAATTATTATCAATTGGACCCATTTCAAATTCAAATCATTTCAAAATAATCCAATTTAATTTCCCATTTAAATTTTAAACTTACACATCTTCAATCACCAATCCACTTAATTCAAACTCAATTCAATTGGTACAAATGGAATCTAAGTTTCAGCTTTAACCCATCTCGAATTATATAAATTCGAGTAGAATTCTCAAAGGTTGGTTTAACTCTTTAAACCAAATTAACTTTTATTTAAAGTTTTTAATCAATTTAATTTCTGAGTTCAATTCTCAAAATTCCATTTAAATTATCTTTACTTATGTATTTCAAGGTTCAAATAAGATTTCAATACAATTTTATTTTAAAATTTTCACTTATTATTAAATTTTATCTTCCAGTTTGAAGCTAGTTCTTAAACAAGTTAATTTTACAATTAAATTTATTTTAAAACGTCCATCCATTTCCAATTTTTAAATCTCGAACCCATTTTTAGATCACACAAATTCCCAATTCAAATCAACCATTTAATCAAAACTCAACCTCTTAGAGTTTATTTCAAATTATCTTTGATATCATGTATATCCATACATATATACATATTTATTTCTTGACCCTCCCAGCCATGTTTTATAATTTTAAACCACCCTTGGTTTTAAATTCAAATCAAATTTCAAACAACCCATTGTGTCCAACAAGTCCCAGTTATCCAAATAATACTTATTTATTATTTTATTATTTTGAAACAAAATTTCCGAGTTCAGGGACCAGATTTAGAATTTCATTTTCAATCCATTAAATTTTAATTTGGTTGTATTTTTGTTTCTTCTTAATTTAATTCCAATTCCAGACTTCAGTTTGGTTGTATTATATTACGTCTTAATTTTAATTTCAATAATTAACAACCAATCACCTTAATATTTATTGGAAGGAAATATTGCTTTATATATATCAAAATATATTTTATATAAAATCATTTAAAATCTTTATATAAGAAAATAACAAGTACGCGCTCATACACACACACACACACCCGACTCATTCTAGATCACTACAGACTCTATTAAATGAGTAATCCCCACCAGAGCCAAGGTTCTCGCTTAACCTTTCAGCTCTGATACCAAATGTAACGACCCGAAATTTTCACACTCGAAAATTCCAGATTGTTATGAAAAAGAAGAAAGAGATAAAAGAAGAAGAACAGAAACAATAACAACTCACATTCGCATCAGATAAAATATAATAATAAATAATAACAGTTTACAAAAGAATACTATAACTGTCAATTATATTTTAATACATCAGAGTTTCACATATACACAGTCACTGAATATACACAATTATCATCTCACAGATTTACAATAATATAACACAGCGGAAATACTCTATACGATATTGCCCTCCAGCTCGCCTCCTGAGCTACAGAACGTCCTAACCTGGAAATCTGTAACACTCGGTCTGACCCGAGCATTACACCAAAGTAACACCCGGGACAGGCTGGAATCCAGCGTGAGTAAACCCAACTAACATGAAATACCAAAGCAGTAACTCATATAAAACCCGGGTAACTCAAACTAATTTTACAAGTCTCAAATTGTTATATACATAATTTATTTTCAAATTTATTTTGCCAGGTGTCCAAATTTTAGATCTAATAATCCAAAACATTTAAATCCAATCATTCAAACCTATCAATTTCTCATATTAATTTATAAGAAATTCGAAGTGGTTTCGGGTACCTCCTAATACCCGATCCCTGCCTCTTCGAGTCCCCTTTCATCTAAACCCAAGTTATTCAGATGGAATACACAACATTTCATATCAGAGATATCAACTCATTCAAAACACCCAATACCATTCAATCATCCATACGCAAAACTTGATCACACAAATCAATTCAATTTATTATAATTGAATTACTAATCTCATCCACTTAGGTTTCTCCATCGAACATTAATTGATTTCAAATCAATTAATTCATCATCCTATCATTTTCATCTTAATTAATCGCCCCGGATTAATTATCCTTCAATTTTATTCAAGAATTTAACTTTAATCCATTCCACGATGTTAATTATTTACCAAAATCATTAAGAGCTCTTTAATGGTCTCATAAATTAATTAACTATATTAATTTCATTTATCCTTAATTACTTATAGCAATTAATTTCTCGTAAGTCATTGATTATGGATTAATTAATCTTAATTTATCAATCTTTTATTACGTCATTGATTATATAAATTATGATTTCCCATTTACCTTTCAATTTATCCTAATCAATTTAATTACATTAAATAATTAATCATTTATTAAACCACACATATTAATCACTTTGATTTACCTCTACCAGTAATTATCTACCTTGTTATTTACTTCATTAATAAATTAATCATGCCTTAATTAATTATCTTAAGTAACCTCTTGATTAATTTCACAAAGTAATTATATTGATTAATTATACTAAGTAATTGCCTATCAATCCATCCATTGATTATTCTAAGTTAATTAGACTTAAAAATTTAACTTAAACTACAGTTAATACAAACCCTTAATTACTAAATTATCAACCCAAATCATCAATTAATTGAATTAATTAATTATCCACTTTAATTACCCTACTATTTTAATAAATCACAATCATCAAGCCCTTATTAACTTTAAAACCAAACCATTTTCTTATTTATGATTTAAGTTTAACAATTTAAAAACCCAAATACTTCGAGTCTAGCAACAATTAACTCGAGAACCCACCACAATCCAAAGTCACATCACTACCAGTGCACATCCAATCAATTTAACCATTCAATCAACTATTTAAACTCAACCATTTAAATTTAAATAATAAATCCAACAGAGTGAGATTTACTCACCTTTAATTTTAATTTGCAATCCATCCCAATATAGCTTTGGTTTTCCCGATTTGACTCTGAATAAACAATTTATATAATTCTTGTCAATATTTGAAATGACCTGAAAAATTTACCACTAAATAAATTCAATCAATTAATTTGTTCAACTTATAATTGATTTCAAATTTTAAAGATAGAACTAATTAAATTTGTTTTCTTGAAACCTCCTACCTTTAAAAATCGTTCAAACCTAATTTCCGAACTGAGACATTTTATTTATATATATAGGTAAATTTTAAATTGGGGAAGAGAAAACAAAAACTGCAATAAACTCACCATATCCTACCCGAGTCTTCAGAAAGCCACCAAGCCCTCAAAGTCGTTGTACTACCCAATCGACGTAGCCAAGCTTTCACTAACGAACCTTCCCCCCACTATTTTGCTATTGAAGCCCAAATACTAACACCAGCTTGAAGTCGAACACCTCCCTCTCCTGACCTCGCACGCGCCATCGCCTGTAGCTATCGTTGACGCGAGCGCGAGCGTGACCGCCCTCAAATGTCGCCGACTCCTCCACCACCAAGCCCTATCGAGCATCCATCGAGCACCCTCTCGCACATACCAGAACGCGAATGCATCGCGCCTGACTTCGGCCTTCCTTCCTCTGCTTCGATTAACTCGCGACCGCTCCTCTACGTCGAACACAAAATCAACGCCTCCCCTCGACTTAATCGAACTCCGCAACGCCATCGACCGAAGACAAGATAACTCCATGCCGAAGCTTCAAGCTCGGCCGAGTCAACGTGGTCGCCTGCAAATTTTTTTTTCTTTCCTTCTTTTTTTTCGGATCTATTTTCTGTTTGGATTGAAGAGGGGTAGAGGAATAAATATCGATTAGGATAGCTTCTAGAGTACGCGTTGAATATTAAATGATTAAATATTGAAAATATCTCGTGTCCCAAAACGCGAAATCACGAACCCCGAATCAAAATGCCGACAGGCGTTCTTAAAGTTTTACCCGCATTCCGAACATAATGGAACGTGTTTCGGAGGCTAATTTGATCATATGCGCGAGTTATGGAAGTAAACGATCAATTTTAAATTAAATCGATTATAATAAATCTAAGCGTTTCGAGCTGACAGGGTGAAACGACAACTCTGATTGCTTCGAAAATTGAAATCCGATAATAACTAACTATTACGGATCCAATGGAACTGGTTTCGTCAAATTCTGAGACCGTGCCTCAGAAGGCTATTTTTAAATTCCAATTTAAACGATATATTATTAAAATTGAACAAATTACCTTTACATTAAATTTCAACCATTCTATTACCTTCAGTATCATCATTATAGAGTTTATAAGTCTTCAGATTATTTTTAATAGGTTTAAAACTCCATATTCAACATCTTACCCAATTTCAATTATTAAATTCAATATTTAAACTATATAATTCAATGATTTAATTATCAAGTAAATATTGATATTTCGAATTCAAGTTAAAATTAACTTTTAAATATTTAAAGTCAATTAATAATTCCAATTTGTGTTGTTATAAATTCCGGGTCATCACACAGAGACAACACAGAACACACAGCGAAATACTATATATCTAACGCAGAAGCCTCCTTCACCATTACTCCTCCAATATTCATCAAAGCTAACCTGAATCCCTTGGCTACTCGTAAACATTTGAGTACCCAAAAAGATTTAAAAGTAAATTTGGAAGCAATTTTTTTTTATGATTCGATAATGATAGTTTAATCACTAATAAGAATAAATAAATTATCTTAAAGAATAATTAAAATTTTATGACTTATGATTCATTAAATTATTAAGATAATTAAAATGAATAATTAATTTACTTAATAAATTTTTAAATGAATTAATTGAGGTTTAAGATTTATTAATTAAGGATTAATGTAATTAATATGGACTGGTAAAGGTTAATTAATTTGTAATTAATTAAGTTAAAGTGGTTAATTAAATTAATTAATTAAGTTTAATTAATTAAAGGCAATCATTTGATGTTGGGTTAAGTATAATTTCTTAAGGTAAATAGTGAGGCGTAATTACTTAATTAGTGGATAATTACTTAATGGAATGTAAAT
This sequence comes from Allium cepa, assembly GCA_030765085.1. NCBI lineage: Eukaryota > Viridiplantae > Streptophyta > Magnoliopsida > Asparagales > Amaryllidaceae > Allium > Allium cepa. The sequence goes on along the minus strand of CM060939.1, from coordinate 388,279,429 downwards.
AAACGATAATTACTTGGTGGAAGATATTTAGTGATAATTTCTTAGTGAAATTAAAGGCTTAGTTAATATAATTAGCCAAGGAGTTGGTTTAATTGATGGAGTAATAAAGGAAAGTTAGTTTCTGATTGTGTTTAATCAAGGTTGATTAATGAATGAAATTAGGTTGAAGGTTAATTATTAAATGTAATTTAAGGATAATTAACTAATGAGAGTAATTAGAGGATCATTAATTAACGTAACTAATGGAAGTGATAAATCTTGCGTATGAACGATTGAATGATGATAAGTGCTTTGGATTGATTTATATCTCTGATATGAATTGCTTTGTGATATGATATGATGGATGGACAGTGATAATGGAATTATCTATCAATTATGAATTGCTGTATAAAAGTGTCATCCGGTAGTAAAGATTGAATTATATTTAATTGAATAACTTGGGTTTTGATGACAATGGATTCGAAGAGACCGGAGTCGGGTATTAGTAAATATCCGAAACCACTTCGATTCATTAAAAATTGATATATGAAATCAATAAGCCGAAAATGGAATGGTTAAAGTGAATTGGACCATTCAATCTAAGTTCTAACACTTAGATATTGATGTGTGGAATAAGTGATGTTATAACAACTTGAGAAGTTGTAAATTGATATAAGTTACCCCGGGATATTTATATAAGCTATATGCTTTTGTAATTCTTGTTTGATGGGTTTACTCACGCTGGTTTCCAGCCTGACCCGGTGTTACTTTGATGTAATGCTTGGGTCAAACCGAGTATTACAGATTTTCAGGTATGGACGTTCCGGAGCTCAGGAGGCGAGCTGGATGAAAGGAACGTGTAGAATATTTCCGATGTATTATAGTATTGTAAATGTGAGACATGTTGATTTGTATATGTCCAAATTTGAATATTTGTGTAACTCTGATGTATTTAAATGTAATCGACATAATATTATTCCTTTGTAAACTGTTATTGTTTATTATTATATTTTATCCTCTGTGAAATGTGAGATGTTAGTGCTTCTGATCTTCTTCTTCTTCTTCTTCTTCCATCTCTTCTTCTTTTCATAACTATCTGGAATTTTCGGGTTTGAAATTTTGGGTCGTTTCATTTGGTAACGACCCGAAAATTTCGATCCCGAAATTTCCAAATCGTTAGTGAAAAGAAGAAAGAGAAAGAAGTAGAAACAGAAACTCAAACTCAGAATCTCACATTCGCAGCGGATAAAATATAATAGCAAATAAAATAATAGTTTACAAGAAGAACTGCATCAGTACATTTACATTTTTACAGCAGAGTTACAACAATTTCACGATACTGGACAGTTTTAAGCAACATGTCCTAGTTAAATAACAATATATATCACAGCATATAAACACTCTATACGTTCCTGTCTTTCAGCTCTCCTCCTGAGCTCCAAAACGTCCTTACCTACAAATTTGTAATACTCCGTCTGACCCGGGTGTTACATTCAAATTCAAGTTAAAAATTTCCTTTTAAATTCCAAACCGAAATACAGTTTAAATCTTCATTCCTGATTTAAAACTTTAAAGCTTTACTTACATTTCCATCTTCATTTTTAAATTCAAATTTATTAACCTTTTCTAAAATAGTTAAAACAAATTTAAATTTAAAAACTTATTTTATTTTAAAATTTGTTTTAACTATTTTAGAAAAGGTTAAATAATTTGAATTTAAAAATGAAGATGGAAATGTAAGTAAAGCTTTAAAGTTTTAAATCTGGAATGAAGATTTAAACTGTATTTCAGTTTGAAATTTAAAAGGAAAATTTTAAATTGAATTTGTTGAAATGAATTTGTTTTATAATCTTTTAAACCTTTAGTCTATAAAAGGGATGTTCTTGAAACATGTCAGATAAAAAGATTTTAAATTTGTTTAAAACCTTGTTTAAATAAATTGTATTCATTTTAAATTCTTAAAATTTTAAAATGAAATTTAAAATGAAGTTTAAAATAAATTTGGAAACAATTTGTTTTAAAATACTTTATATAAGGAGAAATGTTTCTTAAATTAAGTTGGAACTTAAGAAATTGGATTCATTTAAATTATTAAGTTAATTAAATGGAATATTAATTATTTAATTAATTAATAATGTGGATGATTTATTAAGTAATTAATAATTTTTAAGTAAATTAATTAAAGACTTAGGATTAATTAGTTAAGGTTAATTAATCTATAATTAAGTGTTAATTACAATCTTAATTAATCAAATGTAACGACCCGGGTTTTCCCATCCCGAAAACTTTCCAGATAGTTAAGAAAACAAGGAAAAAGAAAGAAGAAGAAACAGAAACCAGTCACAAAAACCTCACATTCGCAGCGGATCAAAATATAATATAACATAAATAACGGTTTTACAAGAAGAATCATCATCAGTACAATTATATCTTCATACATCAGAGTTACAACCAGTACAATACACTGAACAGTTTAAAACAACATATCCAAGCCAACTATACTATACATAGTGGTAACATCCATACGTTCCAGCCATCCATCTCGCCTCATGATCTCCAGAACGTCCTTACCTGAAAATCTGTAATACTCGGTCTGACCCGAGCTGCATGCCCTGTTTTTGTCATTTCCCAATTGATGTGGCTTGAGGCAATGTTTAACTTAAGCATAGCGTTCATACTTGGAATGCTAACACTGCCTTCCAGACAACAAGGTAATGCTAGCAATCGCGACTATTTTCACGATACCACAGTTCGTAACGCACAAATCCAATCGAAGTTGTTTTTGGATAATTAAAACCGATCCCAGTCTCTTCGAAACAATCAACGAATTTGGCCAAATTAGATAGTTCGTTATTTAACTATCAAATTACACACGTAAGCAGTCACCAGGCCCATATTATAAATTTCCAAGATATTTGTTTCAAAATATCTTTACAAAGATAAATATATATATATATATATATATATATATCCAAATCTCTTTCAACATTTCAATATTCAAAAACTAATTCAAATGCTTATATCCATAACAAGATATTTTCGAACCTTCTAAATACTTAGTAATATTTCTTTCAAATCCATTTATAGCTCAACATTTTGAAAATATTACTGTAATAATAATCCCATAGTTAAAGTACTTCAAAACTCTTCCGTTCAGTACTTAGGAAAAATTAATAAGTATATTTTTTCCGAAATAATTTTATTTCCAATCCCAAGGAAATATTTCATTTATTTCATACTTCTTAAAATCCCTACAATTTACTTGTAATATCGTTAACTCGTTTATAACGGGTTCTACCAATTTGCGGAATTCATTAATTAGTTTCCTTTAAAAATTCCAAAATCGATTATACCTGTCTAAAATTTCAACTATTCATTTCTAACTCCTTTTATGAATTCTAATTCACTTTCAAACTTTTGTATTTGAACACTTTGGAATTTCCTTAAGCTCCTAGACTTCAATTATAAGATTTCTCCTATCAAAATCATATCCGTTAAATATACCCTATTTACAAATTTCGAGAGGATTTATAAATAGAAATAAAAACCATTTCAAAACACTTGTATATATAATTAGTATTTTTAAAGAAAAATAATTTATTTTTAAAGCACGTTTAAGTAAAATTTTAAAATATCAAAATGCTTTTAAATAGACGACAATAACTAATTTTTAAACCATTTATTAGTAATAATAATCGGTTCGCAAAGCTTACTGTAGAAATTAGAATTTATTTCAATTAATATCTAATATTTGGAAAAAAAATCCACTTTTCGAAGTATTTTAATACTAAACAGCTTTAAAATTACATAGTTTGAATAATTAAAATTTCCCTTTTAAAACAAACTTAACTTCTCAACAAAAGTATATTTTTGGAATTTTAATAACCAATTTCAATTAATAAATCCCTCTCGATTCATAACATATCGATTTCATACTAATTCTCTAACCATTTCCTCTTTAAAAAAGTAGAATCTGCTATTTTTCCTAAATTGATTTTCATATCTCGATATAAACGTACACTGTGAATTTAAATTCCAATTTTTCAACTGGTATGATTTTCCCTTATTTATAAGCATCGTTTATAAATTTATAATCTTCTTTGAGTTCCACTTGCTTATAAACTAATCTCATTTATAAAACCTCATTTTATGAATCCATGTTTTTATAAATCCCATTTATTTTTCAAATCTATTTTTAATATTAATTTCAACTTCTTTTCCATAAATTTAGAATATCACCTAAAAATCCAGTGTTAAAAATCCATTATATAAATTATTTTAAAATCTCTATTTGAAACATTTTAGGAATAGTTAATACAACCCAAAATCAATTCATTGCTTTATCCAAATCAATTTTCTAAAAATAAATCCAAACTTCGATATAAATATTTTATATTCAAAATCTCCTTTTAAATTCCTTCAAATTCAAAATAATATTTATGGTATGTAAAATACCAAAACTGAGGCCAGTGCTACTATAACATCCAATAATTCAATTCAAACAACAATCCACAACAGATTCTTCCATTTCATCATATATCACCATATATGGAAAACAATCATATATTTGAGGAATCCAGCTGGATCCCTCCAACCCGTTTTCCTGCATCCATAGATGTTATATAACATAAAATATCAATCCTGCTTTGAGGCGGTATATTGCGGTAATATAGGGTCATCCTCTATTGTGCGGGGCGCATAGTGTCTCATCCACTCCCATCGGTGAAAAATATATCCAACTACTAATATATATACTATTATATATATGTATATAACATTCAACTGATAATAATATGTCACCAACCAATCATCCAAAAATTAATTTTAATTATTATAAATTAGATCTAGTAATCCAAATGAGTGAGATTTACTGACCTTGAATTTCGAATTTGTTAATCATTCCAACCCCATATTTTTGTTCCATTTCATAGTGTTTGTAATTTTTGAATCTCACATGGATAAGATATAAAATTTATAAGTTTTGATTATTTAATACGATCTTAAATTTTCTAATTACTAAAATTAAAATTCTAATTACCCAAATTAAATTTAAACCTCTCTTCTGTCGCTTGAAACAAAGCTCATGACCTTAACTTTCTCCATGTCGTTACTGCCGCACTTTCCTCCGACTTCCTCCCTTCATTACGTCGAACCACCACTCCACCAGCCTCGACTTCCATCTATAATTTCAGTTCGCATGTTCTCTGCCTTAGCACGACCATTCTCCACCTCGCCTCTGCCCCACGTCGCCTACGCACTTCCATAAGCACGCTTAGACACCCATTCACCAAATCACCTATAGCCACCAAGTCGCAGTTCCCTATGTCATGAACGCAACCTTCTTTCGGTTCCAGACTACGACATCTCCCTATGGTCGCCTCCTCCCAAATCGAGAAGTCACGAAAACAATCGAACGCAACATAAACCCCAAGCCCGAACCATAAATCGTGACTCACTACAACGTACACCTCCCTGGTCGTGGTCTGCCACTTTCTTCCTTCGCCATCGCGTTTGTGTGGATGCGCGATACAAACACACACACTGATATATATATATATATATATATATATATATATCTGTGTGTATGTGTGTTTTCTTTTTTTCGTTTGAGATTCGAATTGAAAGGAATAAGAGGGGAATTCGTGATTTAACCGAGAAGCGGGAAAAGTAGGTCAGCACAAGTATATGTAGGGGAGGGGCGGATCCAGTTTTAGGATGGCTGAGGGTTGACTTGATTATAGATACATACATACATACATACATACATACATACATACACACACACACACACACATATATATATATATATATATATATTATTCTATTCCAAAATATCTCGTTTCGTAACTCGAATTCCTAAACTCCTATTAAGGTGTGCCGCCAGACGTTTCTAAAGTTATACCCCTATTCCAAACGTAATGGAATAAGCCTCGAGTCCCAATTTAATCGTATGGAGAAGTTAGCGATTTGAACCCAATTATTAAATTAAATTTTCAACATTAATTTCAACGCGTTTCTATCCCGTACGACTAAACGGTAACTCCAAACGCTACGAAATTTGAAATTTAATAATATACTATTACGGATCCAATAGAACTAGTTTTGTTGAATTTCAAGACTGTGTCCCGGATTGCTATTTTAACACGTCAATTAAATCGAGCGATTTTCAAAATCATCGAAATTTCTTAAAGTTTTAAAAGCTTAATAACTTAATTCTAATTTAAATGGAATTTACATTAACACCAGAAATTGTTTTCGATTCATATTCAACTCAAATTTCAATTATTTACCATTTCTGTATTACGATAAATCGATATTTTTGGAATTTAAATTCATTTTATAATTTCAATCAAAATTTTCATTTTCAAAATTAACGTATATTCCAAATCCAATATTTAAAACTATTTAAATATTCAAAATCAAATGTCGAAAAATCTGATTGGATACAAAGGTGATAGTATCAGGGATGAATGTTTATTTGTATATTAACAACCCATCCCTTCGACCTCGGTTTGGCACACGAACCAACAGCAATACCCAAAAGCCGAAAGGACGAGTCATTGACGGCGAGATAAAATATATACAACAACATACAAAAACCTATATCGGATATCAGTTATAGTTCTAAATATTATGTAATACTACTTTTGGATTCTTGAAACGGAAGGAAATAAAATATAATCAATAAAAAATACTATAGTCAAATCACCACAGCAAGTCTATAATTTTTATACATATGTCAAAATAAATATATATACAACCCAATCCATATACATATTCAAATCTAGGTACAAGACTTACTTACACCATAGATAAAACATATGTAATACATTTGAAATTTGATAACTATTCTAACTAAATATTTGTAATAAAATAATATGAAAATAATTAAAGTTAATGAATTTATTAATTAAATTAAACTAAAAGAGGGGAAAATGGTCTTTTTTTGGACTCTAGTATTGACGACGAATCAAGCACCATTGCAACTGTATCTTTTTTATGATTCATGCGGTATAATTTACCTAGTTTGGAGTCCGTATTGGAGAATTATGGTCGAAACATCGTTTATTCGAACAACGCCTAAGAGATAGGGTTTGAGTTTGAAAAATAGTTGGACTAATTTCCCCTCTAATCATTTAAGAAACTAAAATGCATGTATATTTTTTAGTTCAGAAAACCATGCAACTACCTTTTTTCCTTCTTCCTATCAATGTCCCTCGGATCAAATCGATATATCTCTATCTAAACTCCACCGATTCAAACAAGACCAGAGGTGTTTCAGTGCTATCGGACAAAGCTATGTACCAACAGTGATTTGAAGTACTAAATCTAAAGTAAGGATACGCAGCAAGCCAAATAGTAAAGATACGGGCAAAAATAGGCGTCTTTGTGAGCGATTCTTCCCCTACCTTCATATAATGCAATTATAGGGCTTTGTAAATAACATGCTGGCTATATTAATGTAGTTTTACACTTGTAAACACTTAATTTCAGATTAAACGGGGAATTAAGGAGGATTTTACTAATAACATCACTTAGAAACTAGTTTTTGATAAAATAGAGTAATTTGAGAATTATATGTTGAAATTGATGAAACAAATGATCAAACCTGACTTATGAAAGTAGGGCTAGGTACTAAGAACATTCCTAGGTAACGCAAGATGGTGTGGAGGCTACTAGACATGGACAATGATGATGAAAATAAAAAATTACCGAAACATGTAACTACTAGAAATAGTGTACACCGGTCCACTGGTGGGTGGAATTGGGGCAACGTTGGCTGATTTTAGGTACAAGTTGAACCCAGACCTATAAGGGCGTATATAAATAATTAATGGATGATTCGACCTTTGTTTCTCTTATATTCTGGAAATTGCTTTAAGAAAAGTAATGAGATGAATGATGGTGCTACAAAGTAAATGAATGTATGCGATGATTGGTAGTTATTTAAAATGAATATATTATTGTCTATTGTTATGATATGGAAATATAATACGATGCTTAATTCGAATGCATGTGAGTCTAGGGTGCAAGTAGATGACCCAGAATACGTATACAAGTACAAATGCGGCCCTGTGACACTAGTAGGTGGTTTAAGAATTACCTTGCTCCGCTATGGTGCTTTGGCAGGCAAGGTGGAGGTGCACGTTACGTGAACCTATAGGCTATGTGCAGCCCATGGTATGAGTCCAATTAGGTAGCACGAGGACTATAGGTAATCCTGTAGGCTTCAGACCATCCAAGGAAGTGAGTGCTACGCATGTTTTTGTGACGGCAGACAATATGCGACCTTGTAGGGGATGAGCTCGGACTAAGAAGTGAGTCCATGCAAATGTGGGGTGATATGGTTAGAGTTATATAACAGTTAGCTATCACATGGCGTACATGTATAGTGACTAATCTATAGACTCATATCATGACATAGTATTACATTTTGTAATATATGTACAGTAGAGTATGGCTCACTTACTAGGCTTATGTCTAACCTACTCCTATATTTCCTATATATATATCTGTGTGTCTATGGGTTTATGACGCCTAGAGATGTGATGGTAATAGGGATGTAGACTAATTCGTATATTGTGTCTATGGTATAAATAAGTGTTGTACCAAGATTTGACAATGTGTGTGGATTGGGATGTATCTCTATTTATTTAGACATATGTGTCCCTAGATGTTAGTAAATAAATTAAACATTGCACTGACATGCCATATTCTGTCTCTACGGGCTGCGAATCTAAAAAGCATTATTGGTTTGTTCGAATTGGAATTCATACGAAGGAGATGCACTTGTTTTGGGTAAGTGGGTTTTAATTTTGGTTCAAACTAGCCAAATCCCATTTTTGATGAAGCGACCATTTAGGGAGTTATAACACGAGCCAAGAAGTTCAAATTCATTTCTTTTTCACACATATTTCTTTTATAACTTCTCTTTCTTTCTCCGTCTCTCTATAATCACCAATTTTCTCTTAAGTCTAAAAGAATCCCTCCATTACACACACGTGGATATATATATATATATATATATATATATATATATATACACACATACACACACACACAAACAAATCGATGAGCACAAAGAGAACATCAAGTAAATATCCATTGTTTATTGATTGAAGAATATCATGGAACGAGATTTCTGGCTAGCGAAGGTGGGAAGAGCATGAAAGTAGTATGCATTATTTAATTGCAAAATTTGGTTTGTGAATGTTATAATTGGGTAAAATGGATTTGGGGATTAATAATGAATTAATTATAGGATTAAATGATGTTAACGATGATCGAATTAAGATTAATAAATATTATATTATGTATTATGTTATCCCACTTTTGGCCAAAACTGGAATAAACAACAAATTGGCAAGGAATGATGGATATCGGGATTAGAGATCGATTGGAAACGAGGCCACGATCGATGACGTCAAAGTTTGGTTGAGCTCCGATCGGGACGGAATCGATTGGAGATGATGATGAGGATTAGGAGAGGCTACGTTTCAAGTTTCAGGTCAATCGGAGTTCGAATGGAGGAGATATAATCGATACAAGGTAAGGAGGGCATACTGTTCGAATCCATCAGGGGGTCGAGGCGATGCTCATTTCGAATCCATCAGGTTCTGTTCAGTTCGACTCCATCAGGTTCGCATCCATCAGGTTCGAATCCATCGAGGTCAACACGCCGCATAGTTCGAATCGACCCGGGAGGATAGCGCCACGTCATTGCGCGCGCATGCTTCAGATGGAGTCGAAGGTGATGGATTCGAGCGGATGGATTCGAAGACGACAGCCAATGGAGAACCCAATTTTGAATCGATCATAACTCAGGATCCACTGATCCAAATGCAACGAAATTTTCATAGCAGCTTGCATGCAAGGTAAGGAATGTTCCTGCCAAGTTTCAGCTCGATTGGATCATTTTTTGATGGATACGAAGTCACTTTGTATCGATCACAGATCGAGTCGAAACTTGGTCGGGTCGGTCGCGTGCGCCCACTCACGTGCCAGAAGGAGTCTCCCGAAGTTTGAGCGCAATATGAGCCTCCTACGCCTATAAATAGCACCCTAAAGCCTACAGAAAAAGGGGCCCTTGGCTATTGGACGTCCAGACTCTGCCGGATTCATTTCTATACTTCAATACAACTATTGTACTCGAAATTCTTCATTATTACTGCTGTAATCATCTGTAACCAGCAAGGATTATCAATAAAAAGGACAAAACTTTGGAGTGGACGTAGGCCGAAAATAGCCGAACCACTATAAATCTTGTGTCTTTGTTCATTATTTCTGAATTGCTGTTTGATATTTGCTGAGATCTGACATTTGTGCTTGAATATCATTGGTTTGTGTTCATACACTGGTGCTTTCACGGTATTTGGGGTTTGTGACCAATTTTGGCGCAAACACTTTGGTGCTTTCACTGAGAAGGACTAGCACCCGCTATATCGGATTCGAAGTTCAGATTTGAAGAAGTTTGAGGAGTCTTGATTTGAGGACAATGACTAGACAAAATAGTAAAAGGCAAAGGGCTGAGAGAAGCCAACAAGAAGGAAGTCAACAAGCATCCTACGGAGCTGGGGAAGGACAGGCTTCGATCTACATAACCCGGGATGAAATGGAAGCTATGGAAAATTCTTTGCAAGAGAGATTGTTGAAAAGTCAACAGGAAATGATGCAGACTTTCTTTGAGCAGATGAGAGCTGTAGGGAGGACTTAGGAACAGCTACAACGGCTATGGATGCAGGACAAGGGACTAGGGTCGCGGATCCCAATGAAGGACGGGATACAGAGCCAGGAGGCAATCAACAAGGGCTTGAGGGCAGGCCCACAGGATCCTACACAGGAGGACCTTTGGAAGGAGTTCAACAGGCTAGGGCTAACATTGCTGCTAGTGAGCCACATGAAGAATATGTGCCGGAGTTCCCTCAGGGGCATGGGGGGCAACCCCTAACAGACAATACTGGATTAGTGGAGATCATTAGAAAAACTGTGCGAGGTGGTTTGACCAACAGAGACTTGGAAGGAGTGAACAGGAGTCCAATCGCTCGGGAAATAAGGATGGCTCAGAATCCACCTAAGTTCAAGCTACCTAGCGTGGATGTGTATGATGGTAAGGCAGACCCAACTGATCACTTGATGAGGTACACCAGACACATGGAGGTGTCGGGGGCATCGCAGGAAGTAATGGCACAATGCTTTCCTTTGTACTTGACGGACTTAGCTGTAATGTGGTTTAGGAAGCTGGGAGAAGGATCTATCAGGACTTGGGGGGAATTGGTGGAAAGGTTTTTGGGACAGTTTCGGGTTCATGTCAAGAGACCGAAGAACGTGATGGCACTGACATCGGTAAAACAAAGGATGGATGAATCACTTAGAGCTTTTCTAACTCGATTCAGTGCGGCAGTAGCTTCGGTGGATCAGCCTGATCCATCGATGGTTTTAATAGCGGCAGTATCAGGAGTCAGGGAGGATTCAGATTTCAAGGTATCTCTGATACGAGATCCCCCACAGGATCTCGACGAATTCTTTCACGAGGCAGAGAGGTTCCTTCGGTAGGAAGATGCCAGTACGGATTTAAAGTTGAAAAAGGTTAATGCAACTGAGGGTGGAGGACCATCCAGTAAAGGTTCGGATAAAGATAAAGGAAAAAGGAAGTTGGACGATGATTCTGGAAAAAATAGGAAGCAATGGTAGGATCCAAAGTTTTCTACATACACAGGATTGAACGAGACGCTGGAGCAGATATACCTGGATACTCGGAATCGCCTTCCCTACCGAAGGACGGCTAGGAGAGAACCATCAGAACGGGAGAGGACATCAGGAAGGCACTGTCTCTTCCATGATTTGGATGGACACGACACCAAAAGCTACAGGCATTTAAAGGATATAATCGAGGTGCATGTCAGGAAGGGACTATTACCATAGTATATCGGAACTCGGAATGCAACGGCGGAGTAGGAGCAACCACCGCCTACCTCAAGCCACGATTGTGGGAGGCCCAGTAATGATGGTCGATTGATCATCCATTGACCAGGATAATATGGAATAAGTAGCGAACTACTGGCAAGCAATCAAGTCATTTACACATGTATGGGGACGGAGATAGCCCCTAGGCATGCTCTGAATGATGATAAACTACGATGCTATGGTTTTTGAAATTTATCTTTTGCTTTTGGATTGGATGCTGCTTTTATTTTTGGATTTTGGTTTTGGAGTTTGGATTGAGCTCCTGGTTTTGCTTGCTTTTTTTTTTTTGGATTTTCCTTTGGATGATTGTTTTCGGTTTTGGATGCGGGTTTGGATTTCTGGTTTTCTGGTTTTCTGGTTTTGATTTGGATTTTGGATTTGGATTTTGGATTGGATTTTGGTTGGATTTTTATCTGGTTTTTGATAAACGGTCGTCGGGTATGGACTATGCCTGGCAAGGGGTGAGTCACTTTTCCCGAACGTGGTAAATTGACTCATTCAGGTCGTCGAGTATGGACTATGCTCGGCAAGGGTCCGGAGTGACCAGGATTCGGCCTAGGACTTAGGCCCTGTATTATCAATTGTTATTTTCAGGTCGCTGAGTATAGACTATGCTCAACAAGGGTCCGGAGTGACCAGGATTCGGCCTAGGACTTAGCCCCATATTATCGATTATTATTTCAGGTCGTTGAGTATAGACTATGCTCAACAAGGGTCCGAAGAGATCAGGATTCGGCTTAGGACTTAAGCCATGGCTTTGTACAACGTCCAGGGACACTAGACCATGGACGTCAGGTGTGGATTTCGCTTGGCAAGAACCCGGAGAGGCTAGCTCAACATCTAGGGACACTGGACCATGGTCGTCAAATGTGTAATGCGCTTGGCAAGAGCGCGGAGAGGTTATGGATTCGGATATCGACCCGGAGAGGTCCTGCATTCAGTTATTGGCTATTGGATAAGGATGGATTAGGACACGGTTGTCGAGTTCGGATGGATAAGGGATTGGCTAGGGCTTTGGTTATTGAATTTGGAATTGGGCATCGACTCGAAGCGGTCAGGGATGACATACTCTGGCGATATGGCTATGGACTTTGGATATTGGAATCGGAACTATTCAAAACACACCTTCTTATCACAAGGCATGTTTTGGGGGGCAAAGTGTTATCCCACTTTTGGCCAAAACTGGAATAAACAACATTTTGGCAAGGAATGATGGATATCGAGATTAGAGATCGATTGGAAAGGAGGCTACGATCGATGACGTCAAAGTTTGGTTGAGCTCCGATCGGGACGGAATCAATTGAAGATGATGACGAGGATTAGGAGAGGCTAAGTTTCAAGTTTCAGGTCAATCGGAGTTCGAATGGAGGAGATATAATCGATACAAGGTATGTAGGGCATACTGTTCGAATCCATCAGAGGGTCGAGGCGATGCTCATTTCGAATCCATCAGGTTCTGTTCAATTCGACTCCATCAGGTTCGCATCGATCGAAGGCATGGCACAGGGATGGTTCGAATCGATGCACTTCGTATCGATCAGGAAGTGATGACTTCGAATCGATACCGTTCGTATCGATCAGCATGGACACGGCTCGATGGTCTTCGTAGCTATCAGATAGGAAGGCTAAGTGGATTTCGACTTGATGGCAACACACTCAGATTGGTAGGCAAGCATGCAGAGGATAGGAAGAGATGGCATGCTTCGAATCGATACTCTCGTATCGATAGCAGATGGACTTTGGCATTCTCGTATCCATCAGGTAAAATCTCACTCGTATCCATCAGGTAAGGCTTCGTTCGTATCCATCATCGTGCGTGGTTACGTACCCATCTGTCTGCCTTCCATTCATATCGATAGCATTCAACATTTTCGTATCGATCGGATCGATATGAAATACTCCCCTTGCGATCGATACAAGAGCGAACGGTTGAGTACATGAAGGAATGACGGACACGTGCAAGCATGAAGCGTGGATACGTGCGCGTCTCTAGGAAGGAAGCGTTCAACTCGGCGCACCAAGTGGAGTCAACACGACGCATAGTTCGACTCGACCCGGGAGGATAGCGCCATGTCATTGCGCGTGCGTGCTTCAGATGGAGTCGAAGGTGATGGATTCGAGCGGATGGATTCGAAGACGACAGCCAATGGAGAACCCAATTTTGAATCGATCATAACTCAGGATCCACTGATCCACATGCAATGAAATTTTCACAGCAGCTTGCATGCAAGGTAAGGAATGTTCCTGCCAAGTTTCAGCTCGATTGGATCATTTTTTGATGGATATGAAATCACTTCGTATCGATCACAGATCGAGTCGAAACTGGGTGGGGTCGGTCGCGTGGGCCCACTCACGTTCCAAAAGGAGTCTCCCGAAGTTTGAGCACAATATCAGCCTCCTACGCCTATAAATAGCACCCTGAAGCCTACAGAAAAAGGGGCTCCTGGCTATTGGACGTCCAGACTCTGCCAGATTCATTTCTATACTTCAATACAACTATTATACTCGAAATTCTTCATTATTACTATTGTAATCATCTGTAACTAGCAAGGATTATCAGTAAAAAGGATAAAACTTTGGAGTGGACGTAGGCCGGAGATAGCCGAACCACTATAAATCTTGTGTCTTTGTTCATTATTTCTGAATTGCTGTTTGATATTTGCTGAGACCTGACATTTGTGCTTGAATATCATTGGTTTGTGTTCATACACTGGTGCTTTCACGGTATTTAGGGTTTGTGACCAATTTTGTACGCATAAACACGCATGCATTGACTAACGTAAATGGTCGCATGATGTTTGATTTCAAGTTTATGTTTACCATTTTGTTTACTACTATAAGAGGATCTAATATTTAATCTAATTTAACAGATAGTAGAGATGTGTAATCACACTTAGACTTGCACTGGAAATGAAATTATGGGATTAATAAGCATTGCGTAGAGCTTATTTGTGGGATCAAACATTTATGTACTGAGAGTAATTAGAAAGTAGGGGCAAACTGGTAATTTTACAAACATTGGAACTAAGTGAAAAAATGTATCATTGCATAGAGATTAAATTTTGAATCAAAATGGTATATCATTTTGTCCGGATTTGAGTTCTTACAAAGGATATGCACTTGTTTTAAGTAATTGGAATTTGATTTGATTTAAACGGGCCAAAGCCCATTTGGGACGAAGTGATGGTTCGTGGGTTATAACAAAGGATGATAAGTCTAATTCATTTCTCTTTGATGTATATTTCAGAGTAAACTTCTCCTTCTTTCTCTATTTCTTTGTGATCGCCAATTCACCCTCAATTCTAAACAAAATACCTGATATATGTATATCAAATAGATTAATGCGAAGAGAACATCAAGAAGATATCCATCATTAGAGGAATCGACGAATTTCAAGGAACCACATTTCTGACAAGCAAAGGTTTGGTGAGAAAATAAACGAATTCTAGGGTTGGGCAATGGAGTCAGTGAGTGAGAATCATTATTGACTATATGTGTTCACATGAATGTAGTATGTGTTATTTGATTGCTAAATTTGGTTAGTGGATGTTAAATTTGGGTAAATTAGATTGGGGGATTGATATTGAAGTAATTATAGGACTAAATGATGTTATTGATGGTTAAATCGAGAATTAATAAGTATTGGATTGTGTATTATATGAAATTGGTATAAAATGCTTAGGTTATGTTGATTTAGGGCCTTGAATTTGAATAGGTACTCGATATATGATATATATAATGTTATAACAACAATAAATAGTGTTATATTGAAGTAAAGACGATCAAAATAGTAAACGATGATTGTATTTTAATGGTAAATCATGCCTTTCAGACTGACCAATGCACCTGCTTTCTTATTAGACTTGATGAATCGAAACTTTCGATAGCATTTGGATAAATTCATGATGGTGTCAACATTTTGATATATTCTAAGAATGAACAAGATCATGAAGTTCATATCAGAATATTTCAAGATATGCTAAGGCAGTATAAGCCAAAGTCACAGTTTTCTAAATTTCACTTTTGGGGAAAAAGGTGAAATTTCTTGGACATGTAATTTTCGAGAATGGATTGTCTATCGATCCATCAAGATCGAAGCTTAATTAGTTGGAAAAGGCCTAATATTATTACTTAGACTAGAAGTTTCTTAGGGTTGGTCGCTACTACAGGAGATTTATTAAAGTTTCCCTCATCTTGAAACATCGATAACTAAGCTAATAATAAAGGACATAAAGTTTATTAGGGTCGATAAATGTGAGGAAGCATTATGGAAGCTAAATTATTTATTGATTAATGCGCATGTGTTAGTTGTTCTAGATGGGAATCAAAATTTAATGGTATATTCCGATGCATGTGGAATTGGGATATGAGCTATGTTAATGCAGAGAAGTAGCGTATTGCCTTTGCTTTGACTGCATGAAGTTATATACGCTACTCATGATTTGGAGTTGGCGGTAGTTATCTCTGCATTGAAAGTTTGAAGACAACATCTTTTGGGAGAACGATTCGAATTGTTTATAGATCATAAGTCCTTGAAGCATTTATTCTCTCAAAAGGAGTTAAATATGAGGCTGCAAAAATGGCTGGAGTTTTTAGCAACGTACTACTTTGGGATTGAGTATGCACGGGGAAAGGGAAATGTGGTTGCTGACATACTTAGTAGAAAACATCAGAATAAGGTGTTAACAATTTTATCAGAATGGAATGATTTAGAGGCATTGGCCTATTGTGGAGTTAGATTAGGCCGATGATCAGTTCTAGTTAAAGTATGACAACGATATCTTATTTAAAAGTTCGATAAGGATGGTGGAATTGCAGCAAAGAAAAAGATGATCCAGTACTAGCCGATCGGATTAAGGGACTAAAAGTGGGAAGTGAGATTGATGATTTGAATGATTTTGTACTTGATCGAAGCGGCTAGTCGAGAAAGAAGGGAATGTTGTGTGTTTCAAGTATGGATAATTTTAGAAAGGAAGTTCTTGAAGAATTCCATCGATCGAAGTTTACTACTCACCCTGAAGGTACGAAGATGTACCGAGACCTAAAGATAAGTTTTTTTTGAAAGGATTGAAGAGCGATGTAGGCTTATAGGTGAAGCGGTATATGAATTTCCAACAAGTAAATCCGAGCATCAAAAGCCTAGTGGATTACCTCAACAGTTAGAAGTGCCAATGAGATTTTATATTTATGGATTTTGTTAATGGATTGCCAAGGTCGAATAAGGAAAATGAAGTACTTCGGTCATAGTCGATAGACTGACCAAGAGTGCACACTTTACCCCTGTTAAGTCAACAAGGATAACACCTAGTTTAGCTATGATATTCATGAAGAATTGTGGAAGGCTTCATGGAATACCAAGTAGCATTTTATGTGTTAAAGATCCTTTGTTTACTAGTGAGTCCCGAAAGAGCTTACAAGTTGTATTCGGAACCAAGCTGAAGATGAGTATGGCTTCTCATCCGCAGACCGATTGGAAAACAGTAAGGGGGTAATAAGGTACTTGAAGATTTATTGAGAGCTTGTGTACTATAATTTGGAGGGTTATGGGAAGACCATTTGTACTTAGTCGATATTTCCTGTAATAATAGTTACTAGACTGGCGTAGGAATGGTAGCTTTCAAAGCACTGTATTGAAGGCCGTGCAAATCGCTTGCGTGTTGTTTAGAGATAGGTAATAGACTAATACTTGGTCTAGATTTGACGAAATAAGGATTGAAAAGATTGATTTAATCATAGGAAGGATGAAGGAAGCTCAATCTAGATAGAAAATTATGCAGATCGAAGGCATAAACATTTTTTTTGAATTGGAGATTATGTTTTTTCGTGAAAGTATCATCGGTGAAAGATGCTATACTATTTGGGAAGTGTTGAAAATTAGCACCAAGATCCGTTAAGTCATTTCCCATTATAGAGAGGATCAGAGTTTATGCATCACATCGAGTTACAAAATACTTTAACAGCAATCTATAATGCTTTTCATGTATCCCACTGAAGGATGTATGTTCGTGATCCCAACGCTACTATTGAGCTAATGTTTTTGAAGATTTTGCAGTGAAGCCTAATTTGACCATCATTAGGCGACCAATTTGTATAGTTGGTAAAGTTACGAAGTAGCTTTGAAATAAAATAGTCAAGTTAGTAAAGGTCCAGTGGAGTGACGATGAACATGACTGTGCTTCGGAGACTAAGGATAGGATTGGAGAAACTTATCCTGAGTTATTTTGATTGTATGTTATATACTGTTCTATATATTATTGACTAGAAGTTATGCTATTAATATTTCTTATCCATGCTTGTGACGCATATTTGCATGTTTGATATGCTTGTTGTTTTCCTTAATGGAACTTGGAGGATGAATATTTTTAGAAGGAGAGCCTGTAACACCCTTAATTTTTGTTACATGTTATTTTGACTATTTAGTTAAGAAAGAATCAAATGAATAACGTAGGACAATTAAATATACAGACAATGTGGATAATTGCTATATAAAATTATAATTTGAATTTCAAACTTCAAATGGAGAATTGGTACGTATGGAAAGAAAAGAAAAGATCCTTAATCATTTCCTGTATCATATGCTCTCCCCCTTTCATATATTTTGGGCCACTATTAATAAACGTAAGAAGAGACAAAAGAAATACTACACAAAACTCCATTAAAGTTCATTCAACAAATAAGAAGAGAAATAGGAAAGCTAAAAGGAAGAAAGAATGGCAATTACCTTCGCACAAAATCAAACTAAAGCGAATAATATCTCCATCCCTTTATTGTGTGATGTTTAAGTTCAAATTACTAATGAAACCTGAATTCATTTATTAATAATTATCATGCATGGCTTAGATAATCATTATAATGTGTTATGGTTATCATTTGATATTTTTGTGTAATTTCATTATGTGACTCTGGTGTAAAAGCTCTATTTTTAATCTCCAGTTGCTTTGAATTTTTGATATATTGTTTGGAACATTGTTTTGGAGATGGGTTTTTTATTTCATAATTTTCAAAATTACTATGGAGTCTCTAAGTGAGAAAATGAATAAATTCATATTTTTATTTTTATAAAATATGGAAATGTATTTTGCTACGAAATTTTTATATATTGAAAAGTAAGCAATATAAGAGTTTGAGAATTATTACGAATTTTTCCCAAGTAATTACAATTTAATAGGCCCACAATGCTTCCGCTGTGCCACTCTGACCATAAAGGATTGCATTCAAAACATCTAGCTCCTTCACAACATGATGTTTTGAAGTCAAGCCCATTATTTTTAATGACATTCTTCCTTTTTTAAAACACTTTCCAAGTAATTATATTCAAATAGCTGAAATTGTTAAACATTTATAACTGCTTATTCTATGGTTTAAGTATACGTATATGTTGGTAGTTGGGGGTAATTCCTATCTGAAAACCATTGTTTTGTAAAGTGGGTTATAATTACATAAGGATAATGTAACACCCTATAAAATGAACCATAAATAAATAAATTGGATAAATTAGTTTAAAGAAGATAGGGGTAAAAATGAAAATTTTGTAAAGTCTAAATTTGACCATGAAATTTATGCTATTACATTTGTAGTGAGTTTATGATCAATTTCCATATCTAATATGTTGAAAACGGTGCACAGACGTGGAAGTTATGGACGTTTGAAATTTTGGATTCAAATTAATTTAAATAAAATTCAAATTCATATAAATAATCAATTCTTAAATGTCAGATTCAAAAGTTAACAGTAATTATACTTAGGGTTTAAGTAAACGTCAGAGTTAAAATTAACATTAAATTGCAGATAAGGAAGAATATAAATTAGACAATGGCCAAAAGAAAATTAACTTCCCAAAATGAAAACGGTCGATTCCTGACCCCGACCTGTCGATCGCTTGCGGTCGACTAGTGGTAGGGGGTGGTCGACCAGTAAACATAAGGTTGCAACTGGGGTTTTGCAGCAACTAACGTTTTAGATTTCATAATTTTGAACCGACTTAAATACAACGGTTCTGGTGCATTCCCATCACTATAAATAGAATCCTAGCCCCCTTATTTTTATTTACAAAATATTTTTGAAGCACTAGTGAAGCTTTGCTAGTTCGTTTTTTCATAGATTTAGAAAACTCCATTATTGTTGCGACCAGCCTTTCTGACCCCTAGGAATGAAACATAATTCGTCCACAATATTAGTGTGTCATTGCCCACACGTCCGAAAGACGAGTTGTCATGGGGTAAAATAAAATAACAAAACAAAAAATCTCACAATGGAATGGTTAATTATGATATAACAATACGATAATGCATATGGTTACTCCTTATTATGAAGTTATCGGATTTACAACTAAAGTACTACCATCAGCCTAGGAAGTTATAACCACCTGTCTTTACACTTGCTGATACAGAATACATATACATAAGTAAACATAACAGCGGAAATAGATAACTAGGTAGATAAGAGCCTCCTATTCGCCAATCATATCCAAAAGATCCTAAAGAAACGTGCTAATCTCGGACTACTCAAATATAAGTTGTACATGAGAGTCTAAGGAAAACAAACAACTTGGGTCAGACGATAAATTTGTATGAGAAAACTCTAAACAAAGGGTGGAAATAAAGGATAATATGTGAGACCACACGGCCAAATGCAGAACCGGTTTCCCCTCACAAGAACAACATCCAATCACAAGTAAAGGGTATAAATAACTAAACATCATGAAGTATGCAAGACACTTCTTGATGTAGATAAGAAAGAAATAAATTCAAGGGTTTGTATCAAAAATATGGATAGATAAATTTTCCAACAATGACTTGGTGGTGCATCCCTTCACCAAAAGTATAACTCTAGAAAATATACTTGAAAATTACGATTGCCCTTAGACACGTTGTTTTCGCCAAAATTTGTCATAGACACCCAATCACTGATGAATGCGCCCATTTACAATCACCGATCACATATCAGAGATAACAAGTATGGAGAGAATATAAATGTGAAGAACACTTAAAGTTAAAAAAGAAAGCAGTAGAAACACACGATTCATAGTAGTTCGGCATTGTAGCCTACGTCCACTTTGAAGGATTTGTTGTTTTATTTATTATCACTCGCAGGTTACATGAGTATGGATGATAATAATCAAGTTACAATGGAGTTTTGCAGAGTAACGGCGTAGAAGAACCAAAAAAAGATCCCTCCCCTAAAGCTCTTGGACTGCTATTTATAGGTGTAGATCCGAAAATATCCACCTCAGAAACGTGGAATACCTCTTCTCTTGTGCCAGCGGGCCCACCAGATCAATCTAGAGTGATTTGGGATCGATCGAAGCATAATTCATATCGATCCAAATTGGCTCCAATCAAGTTGAGATCGATTAGAACATTCTCGAGTGCATAAGCAAGCTTCAGTGAAAATTTCATAGCATTTGGACTAGTTGATTCTCAGTTATGGCCAATGCAAGTTTACATTCCCATAGCCTGGCGCCTTCGTATCGATCCACCTCGCATCGATCTGTTCGTATAGATCAAACGATGGTGACGTGGTGCGATAAGTTAGGGTAGATCCATCTTTTATGCCGCGTTGACTGCTTCCTTATCCATCGGGTGCTATGCTCTTCGTATCGATCCTCGTCTCTTTTCGTATCGATGCATGGCTATCGACTTATTATTGATCATGCGTTCTTGCTTTCGTATCGATTGAATGTAAACTCGTTCGTATCTATGTGTTGTACGCTATTTTGTATCGGTCTGGGCCGATGTGTTTTGCATCTTTCCAAACCGAACTCATATCGATGCCTTTTGTGTGGTGTTTTACTGGCACATTTCGTATCGATCGTTTATTGATCGATACAAATTGTATGGATGACGGTCGATATAAATTGGGCGGAAGCGATACTATATGTCCTCGGGTGATGGATACGAAATGGGGTAGTGGTTTTCCCATGGATACGAACCAGTGCTTACTTGATGGATACGAAGTGATGTGCACCTTGACCCGAAGTAAACCTGTCATTGACTCGGAGCATGTGCCGCAATGTCTCGAAGCAACTTGTCAATATGCTAATCTGTTCAAGGCCTGAAGCAGACCCTTCTCTGTCCCGAAGTAAACTCCGTTCCGTTCGATACGAATTGCATCGATACGAAAGCATCGATGTAAAACCGTTCCTCTCCAACATTGATCCATCCGTATCTCGAGCATACGAACTCCATTTGACTTGAAATTTGAAACATAGCCTTTCCTAGCCTTGTTCATCGTTCCTAAACGATCCCGTCTCGATTGGAGCTTGGTCAAGTTTTGATGGTATCGGCCATAGCCTTGTTTCCAATCCATCTTTAATGCCGATTTCCATCCTTTTTAGCCTATTTGTTGATATCTCGGCCTTGACCAAAAAGCGGGATAACACATGTCCATGCCGGAACCAACAAATGTTACCGAGAATCTGAGTATTTCACATCATAGTCTTAGTGTGCATATAATCGAAATCAATCTTGATTAAATGTGATAATTCCCTAATGAGAGTAACCCCATATAGCTTGGCTTCTACTCGCTCTTTGAGTTTAGTCATTTCCGACAAAGGATATCAACTCTTAAATTAGCAATACATCATCTTAGATTGATGATACACGAAGAAGATACCGAAATCAATAATCTATAAATCAACTATTGGGAATAATTAAAATGATTGTATATGGAAATTAAATATCATACCCTTACCAATACTCGTCGATTTCAAACTTGTACTATCTCTTGGTTAAAAATGAAGCCCGGTAGGTAAAGGTAGTGTTACCTCTATGGCTAGCCTTGACGACATTTTTAACCTTCAAGATAGTGGCGAGCTTCCGTACCTCGATGTTTGGTGCTGAGAATATGACTAATCCTTTCCATATAAGCGATATCTTATATGGAAATAAAATTTCTTATCTTTTCCATATTCGAATCAAAATTTTAACTTTTGAAAACAAACTTGTGCTTAGATTTCACAACACGAATATTAACTTTACACGACATTATTAAAAATTATTAATTAACTTTAACCATAATTAATTACTTCAAACATCTTTATTTAAAATAAATAATTAACTATAAACATGATTAATCACTTCAACAATCATTATTTAAAATGATTAATTAACTTTATACATGGTTAATTACTTTAAACATCTTTATTTAAATAATTAATTAACTTTAAACATGATTAATTACTTTAAACATCATTACTTAAAATGATTAATTAACTTTAATCATCATTGTTGAAATAATTAATTAACATTAAAACATCATTATTGAAATGACTAATTAACCTTAAACATCATTATTAAAAATGATAAATTAATTTTAAAACGTCATTATTAAAAGGATTAATTAATTTTAAACATCATTATGAAAATAATTAATTAACCTTAAACATCATTATTAAGAACGATTAATTAATTTTAAAACATTATTATTAAATGATTAACCAATTTTAACATAATTATTAAAATGATTAATTAATTTTGGACATCATTATTAAAATGATTAAATGACCTTAAACATCATTATTAAAAATAATTAATTAATTTTAAAATATCATTATTAAAATGAGTAATTTATTTTGAAACATCATTAATAAAATGATTAATTAATTTTTAAACATTGTTAAAATGATTGATTAAAATAATTTATTGTTAAAATCTCCAAACTATATCCATAGCGACTTTCGTTGTATGGACCATAACTTTTAAACTCATTTTGTATACCAAAATTGTTTCAAACCATGGTTCAAGCAACATTTGTTTAAGTGTTGAAACACAACCAAATATATTTTTTATGAAAACCTAGCACGAGATCGAAAAAAAGATTTACAAAAGAAATGATACTTTTAAAGTCTCCATATACTAATAGTCGCTATACGGACAATTCCATAAAACATTTTATATGTCATATATCCATCCACACATCTCATAAACATAAGCATGCGAACACACACACCCAATTGTAAAAAATATTATAAAGGCAAAGTAAAATCTATTACTTTATAACTTATGCACTTTGAAGTATGTTGTAGCAACCTATTCGCTACAAACACTTAGACTTTATTTCAAGCCCATGCAAACATCCTATGTGCCTTCCGCTTTCAAGCGGAAACCAAACCAAACAATATTATTCCAAACTTGTAACATAAACAATCAACCAACTAATATTACTATAATAAATGATAAAGATTAAATATTGGATATAAAGCTAAGTATTTCTTATCAAAACAAGCATGAACTTCAACTAAATATGCAAAAACACACGGGCGGAGTTTCTTTCTACAAGAATTCGCTTTCAAAATCTAAAGGAGGCCAATATGCTTTGGCCTAGGCGGCTAGGAGGCTGAGCCTAGGTTAAAAGTGGGAGTATTGGACTTTTGTTTTTAGAAGTGAGGAGGTGTAGAGAAGAAAAGCGGTATTTTAGCTAATGTTTTAAAGATTTAATGTGGAAAAGAAAGGGTTTTTAACTTAGAAATTTTCAAAGAGGCCATGGAAGTGGAAATGGAAGCTTGGAAAGTTTGAAATGAAGAAAGTGAAAATGAAATAAGAATTAAAAAAAATAGAATTGCTTTTACCAAAAATGGATAAGTGAAATGTCTAAAATGCACTTAATAATTTAAAGCTCCACATCTTTGATGCCACATCACCGCCCCATACCTCACTCCACACGCAACCTCCACCCTCCTGCTCATCTCCATTACATCATCACTTTTCAAGATAATATGTTACAGTTTTCCATTTCTTTTCTTTTTAAATTTTCAAAAAGAAAGGTCAAACTTACTTAGTTAATTTAAGTAAATATTTAAACTTATTTAACGCTAACCATTCTATTGACCAAATTATATGTTATATATATATATCTGCGTGTGTATATATACTCTAGTGTACATAATGTGTTTCAACAACTTTTAGATGATAAAAAGTAAAAAATCCAAAAAAGGATTTTTGATCACATTTTCGATTTTTCTCCGAATTAATTATTTTTCCATCACTAGTTATTACTTGAAAAAGGTTTATTTGAGTTATAAAATCCATTTTTTAAATATTTAAAAATATATTAAGTATTTGAATTTAAATTAATTAAAATACGAGCCGTTACAACCTCCTCGCCTTACAGGAAATTTCGTCCCTGAAATTAATCACACACAACAAAAGATGTCAAAGTGACCCAACTGTTGTCATTCAACAAATAGGTATAATTAAAATGACTCCACCACAGACTGGTGAGTACACTAAAAGATACAACAAAATACAAATAATTACAACAACAACTCGAGATAAGAAACCCTCATGTAGTCCTTGGTTTCCCATGTTCAATGTCTATCGTTTCCACTCCACTAAACCATAACAAGAATCACATCCTTCATCCTTAGTCACTTTATATCTCGAGCGATGATACAAATAGGCCGCTTAAGAATAGTTGGGCTAGGTTGAACTTCCAAAGCCACTTGTAGTGTCGATTCTAATATCGTCGAAGGGTCGTCTGCATACTTATGAAAATGAGATACGTGAAATACATTGTGCACATCCAATAGTCTATCTGGTAACTTCACTTTATATACAAGCCTACCAACTAGGTTCAAGATAGGAAAAAGGCCAATATATCGAGGGGGCTTGCTTTCTTGATTTCCCAAACCTTATGACACTTCTCAGCAGGGAAACTTTCATAAACACTGACTTCTAACGAGAACTCTAGATCCCTACACCTTCGATATGCGTAGCCCTTCTGCTGATCCTATGCCTCCTTCGTCATTCTTTTAGTCGTAGCTACCTTCTCACTGGCTTTAAAGATTACGTAGGATACAAGAACAATTCTATCTCTCGATTCAACCCAACATGATGGAGAACGACATGGATGGTCTTAGAGCTTTGAAAGAGGCCATACCAATGCTTGCTTGATAGCTATTATTGTAAGTGGATTCGACTAAGGGTAAATGATCTCCTTAAGAACCCCCGAATTCGAGAATGCTTGCTTGCAATAAATCTTCCAAAGATCTGTTTCTCGCTCTCTGTCTGCTGATGTGCACATAAAAGTGCATATTTTTACTTCCATATTTAATCTACTTTATTTTAAATAAATGTAACACCCCCAATTTTATAAACATGATTCAAGAAATTTAATTAGAATAAATAAAATAAAATATGTAGATAAAGTGATTGAGGTTTATTAATAAATTAAGTGGTAGTGCTTATATAAACTAATGAATTTATAAATGGTTAATTATAAAGCAATTGAACATAAGGGCATTAGGGTAAATTACCACCTACATTTCCCCTTAAACCATTTTCATTAGGCCATACATGTTCATTTTTATTTCAAACAAAATAGTAACCGTAAGAAGAAGAGCAAGGTCGACTATTAGGAAGAGAAGAGAAAATCAAAGTATAGCTTAGGATCAAGCTAGAAGAAATCAATTTCAATCAAACTTCAATTTCCTTATCCGATCTGACATGAATAATAATTTCAACATCTCTACATTGATTTTATTATCATATTGTTTCGGATTTAATCATAAATCTGTTTTATGATATATATATTGGTTGGTGATATGCCTAATTTATGATTTATGTGATTTAAACAAGGTCGTTTAAAGGAGAGATATAGGATTTTAGGATAAAACTAATACTTAATGATTTTTAAATGCCATGGGAAAATTATATGTTATAGATAACATAATTTTGGAATGGGTTTCAATTTTCTTAATTTTCCAAGCCGTGGAGAATTTATTATGAATTTTCAAAGGAAAATATGGTTATTTGGGTTTATAAATTTATTTTGGAAAATATGTTCAGAATTTGGGCCTGAAATTTTAATATGTTAGACAACATGATTAAAGTGAATTTTTGGAATTTTTAGGGATGTTTACTAAGTTATTTAGTATGGAAAATATATTATTTCAAAAGGAGGTCCTAAATGATTTAATTATTTTTATAAGAGGAAGGGTTTATTTGTCAAAAGTTAACTTGATTTTAGATCTGAGATAATATGGCAAATATTATCTGAATTATTTAAAAGTTTGTAACAGAGATTCAAATGTTTACTAGTAGGCAAGTTTGTTACAAAAAGTTTACTTATTTTGGCAAAATCAGCTTTTACCAAAAAAAGGTGGTTCGACCTTCTTTGGCAAACCTTTCGACTTAAACCTCTTGACAAAGACCTTTTGACTTTATTGACCAAAAAGGTCGGAAGCAATGCACATGATATCATTCAGGTGGTATGTAATGAATTGGACCAAGTCAAATGGTAAGATGTTGAATGGTTGCTTTCGAAGGGTTGCTTTTGAAGGAGATGGCCCTAGTTACTTTGATTTGAAAATCAAAATTCACTTGCCTGTTTTAAGGAGCTTCCGACAAAGTCAAAAGCTATGATTTCGAATGGTTTCAAAGAGTTTTTGAAAGAGAGTTGTTGCCTCTAGTTTTGTTTGAACCTTCCGAAGGGGTCGAAAGCAGAAGCTTTCGACGTTATCGAAAGATTCAACTGGTTTTATATAAGACGCTTCCCAAACCTTTCGAAGGGGTCAAAAGCAAAAGCTTTCGACGTTATTGAAATGTTCAACTGTTTTATATAAGTCACGCCACTACCGAAACCTTCCGAAGGGTTTGAAAGCAGAATCTTTCGATGTTGTCGAATGGTTCAACTATTTTTATATAAGCCGCTTCCCAAATCTTCCGAAGATGTCGAACGTAGAAGCTTTCGACATTGTCGAAAGGTTCAATTGTCTTTCCAAATATTTCATAAAAGTAAAGAGTGGTTTCGAAAGAGATAATTTCACCTATGACCCAAAGTAATATTTTTAAGTATAAATCCAATGGCATCGAAAGGTTCGAGTTTCAATGGTTTCAAAAGGTTTGCTTTTCAATGTTAGCGAAAGGTCTGAGTTTCAATGGTTTCGAAAGGTTTGATTTCCAACGCTTTTCGAAGGTTTAATTTCAAGTGGTTTAGAAGTTATGCTTTCACTCTTATTTAATGAATACTTTAACAAGGTGAAAGGTTTAGAAAGAAGTGTTTCAAAATATTTAAGAGGCTGGTGCCTATTGTTTTAAATAAAATAATTAATGCTTTCGAAGGACTTGAAAGTAGAAGCTTTCGACGTTGTTGAAAGGTTTTTTAAACCCATACTCTAATTTTTAGAGGAAAACCTATGGCATATATAAAGGAGTTTTGTAATGACTTTTCACATGGGATTTTGAAGAAGTATTGCCTTGATAAAGATACAAGTTAAAGGTGTTAACTATGTTTTATGAAATGTATTTCCAGGACTTTATACCCACATGAGTGGTATTGTAAAACTGCTATTTTGCTTCCTCAAATATGAATATCTTCACATGATAACCCATATATTTTGGGAGAAAAGGGGTGGTAGAACCAGCAAGGTTAACTCAATAGTTAATATAAATTGCTTAAACTCCTGGATGAGTAGAATGGCATCCAAGGAGCCAGGGCGACCGAAAATATAGGATGCCTAAATTTTATAGTTATTGGTGCGAACCAATAGATTCATTGTAAACCGATGGAAAACTATGATTATGTAGTTATTTGATTAAACCAAAAGGTTCGTAGTTAACCCATGAAAATTACGTATTAAAGACAGTTAGCAAGGGTTAATTGGTTTGTAGTGAACCCATGAAAACTATATCTGGATTAAGAATTGACATTAGTTAATAGGTTCTTAGTAAACACATAAATACTAGGATAAGATAGTGGCTAACGGAAGTATTGATAGGTTTCTAGTCAACCCATGCAAACTAGGATGTGAAGTGAGTTATTGGATAAATTCAAAGGTCCTCGTCAACCCGTGAAAACTGGGATGAGGTAATTGGTTATTGAAATAACTAATAGGTTCAAGGGAACCCATGAATTAATTAAGATAAATGCCATGAGCCTATAGGTTCTTAGTGATCCCATGAAAACTATGGATAGGACAGGGTGTCATATTAGACAGGGGATGGGAAATCCCAATTTTTTTCAAGTATGCATATCATTATAATATTTTGGAAACGTATGTTTTAAGCATTGCAGATGTAGGAGCATAGTTTATTATTTTATAAAGGTTTTAGGATACTAATAAGGGGGAAACCTGTTTCGCTAAGTGGCGTGGTCTCACTTGGTATCTAAAAGGATTGAGATGTTAGATTATTATTCATATCAGGCTTTATGTCTGACTCAAAGTTTTTGTTTTCCTCTTAAACTCTCGGGCGCTCAATAGATTTTGAGTAGTTTGAGAGTTATGATTCTCTGGTTCTCTTCTTTGATGAATAAAGCTTCTGGAGGCGTGCAGGAGGCAGATAGTTATTTAGAGTTTTCTTTTTCCGCTGTGTATTTGTTTGTGAAGGCAGATTTATTAGCCTTACTATATACTCTGATCAACCAATGGGGCTTCTTCATATGTTTCTCTTAGCGTAATTGTAATAATTATATTTTGCTGAACGTGGTTAATGTATTTTGGGATTATGTAATGAACATGAAATGTTTTAATATGAATATGGAAATATGTTTTTGAATTGTCAAGATTTTTCCATATTTCTGTGATCTGTGTATGAATATATTTAGCAACGCCGTATTTGGTCGTCAAAGATTAATAACTATGGACGACTGCAGCATCTGTAGCCGTTAGTATTGGGCCTTCAAGTAGGGGGATGTTACAAGTTGGTATCAGAGCATATGTTTATGAAACTTTAAAAGAAAAGTAAAATCTATATGCTTTTGAAACATAATCTAATGAATTTTAAAATAAGATTGGGATTTGCGTTAACGCTACAGTAACGTACTTGTACTTGATATATAGGTAGATATCTAAGTACGTATTCCTCTCTCTTAGACCGTTATTTTGTATCTTACTAAGGCTCATATGCAGATTTACGAGAAAGAGGATATGGAGGCGGGAAATGGAAGAGGAAATCTAGGTGGAGGAAGCATCACAACCAACGGAAATTCTCGACCTAATACCCAAAGGAACCAAGGTCGATAGGCTAATGCTAATCAAAATGCTGAGGCCCATGTAGGTGTTGGAAATCCGCCAATAGATGTGAGAAGAGTGTATCAGTTGTTGGCTAATCTTTTGCAAATGGGAGCTTCTGTACTATTGGAGGAGCTAATCCTATAGTTCCAACTGGTTATTATTATGCCAAGCTAAGCCGAGACTACACCAATCCTAGTTTGCAGCCATTTGTCGGAACAGAAGATGCTATTGAGTTTGAGAACTGGTTGTTGAACTGTAAAAGGATCTTTACATATTTAGGGTTGAATGATGGAGAGAAGAGAAGGTTAGCTTCAAGACATTTGCAAGGGTTAGCGCTTTATTGATGGAACAATATGATAACTGGAGTTTCGGAAGAAGAGCTGACATAGGCTGATTTCAGGAGAAGGTTTGAGCGGAGGTTCTTGTCTGAGGTTGCCAAATCAGCATTAATGAGGAAGTTTATGGATCTTGTCCAAGGACAGATGTCTGTGATCGAGTACGCTGATATGTATGATGAGCTATCTCGATATGGTTATGCTTTTGTCGACATTGATATCAGAAGAAATGAAAAATTCATTAGTGGATTGAGGCTAGAGCTAGGCAGAATGGCTATGACTCCATATCATGTGATGGTAGAGATGACCATTCGCCATGAGGAGATGCTTGTTGTGTCTATTAGGGAGAAACCAATTGAGTCCCAGGGCCCTCAAGGAAAGAAAAGGAAATTCATCGAGAAGAAAGGAACCCAGAAAGGGGATTCTCCCAGGAAGGCGAAGGCTGATTTAATGTGTAATAAGTGTGATAAGAAGGGATATTATGCCCATGAGGGCAGAACTGGCAAAGAAAAGAAGCCTGCAGAGAAGAAGAATGTGAAATGCTTCAACTATGACCAAGTTGGGCATTATAAGGACCAGTGTACAGAGCCAGTTAGGGCGGACAGTGGGAAGGTGTTTGCTATTGGACCACCATCTTCTTCCAGACCTAAAACAACAGAGAAAGGGAAAAATGTGATGGACGGTACACTTTTGATTCTTAGTATACTAGTTAGGGTAGTTTTTGATATCGGTGCATCACATTCATTTATATCTCGGTATTTGGTTGATAGATTATGTATAGCACCAACATACCTTATTACTTCCTTAATGGTTGCGATTCCAATAGGAGGGCATGCAACTCTTGGGCTGAGATACGACCAGCTATAATTTGATTTACTAAGTCGCTAGTTTGCATGTAGTTTGTATGTTTTTGATTTCGTAGACTTTGATATCATTTTGGTTATGGATTGGTTGGGTAAGTATGAGGCTAGGACATTTTGCCAGGATCAAGAAATATCATTGAGGCGCCCAGATAGTCATAATCGAATCATCTTCTTCGTAGAGAGTTCCAGTAAGAGTGTTTGTGCTTTCTTTAGTGTCAAGGAGGTTGGAGATGAGCTTAGTCAGGTTCATGTAGCGAGAGAATTTGCAGATGTATTTGAGTTGGTCACTGGATTACCCCCGAAACAAGCTGTTGAGTTTCAGATAGAATTTGTACCGGAAGCTGAACCTGTTAGTAGACCACCTAGCAGAATGATACCAATAGACATGAAGGAATTGAAGGTGCAGCTAGTGTATCTTGAGAAAAGGAATTTTATCAGACCAAATAGTTCATCTTAGGGAGTTGCCGCAGTGTTTGTGAAGAAACCAGATGGGTCATTAAGATCGTGCATCGACTATCGTAAGTTAAACGAAAGGACGATCAAGAATAGGCACTCTCTACCGAGGATGGATGATCGCTTTGATCAGTTGAGTGGAGCCAAAGTATTTTCCCAATTAGATTTGGCGATGGGGTTCCATCAGTTGAGAATGGCGGAGGATAGCATTCCTTTGACGATATTTCAAAATAGATATGGTTCGTATGAGTGGTTTGTGATGCCATTTGGATTGACGATATTTCAAAATAGATATGATTCGTATGAGTTGAGAATGTTGGTATTTATAGATGTACTATAAACATGAAAGGGAGCATGAGATTTATCTTAGAGTGGTGTTGGAGACGCTGAGGTAGAATCAGCTGAAGGTGAAGTTTTCCTAGTGTCACTTTTGGAAAAAAGAGGTTATATTTCTTGGTTGTGTGGTTTCAAAGGAGGGATTGGCAGTCTATTCAGTTATGATCAAAGCTATCAATAATTGGAAAAGGCCAGAGACGGTAACCGAAATCAGGAATTTTCTTAGACTGCTGGCTATTACCAGAGATTCGTCAAGGATTTCATGCGGATAGCAGCGCCTTTGACTAATTTGGCTAGGAAAGATGTGAAGTTTTTTTGGTCCGAAAAATGTGAGGAAGCATTCCTAAAGTTAAAGCATTTGTTAATTAATGCGCCAATGTTAGTAGTTCCCGATGGTAACCAAGGGTTAGTATACACTGATGCATGTGGCACCGGATTGGGAGCAGTATAGATGTAGAGGGGCAAGGTTGTTGCTTATGTATCTACGCAGCTTAAACCACACAAAGTAAGATATCTTACTCATGGTTCGAGTTAGCTACAGTGATATTTTCCTTGATGATTTGGAGGCATTATCTTTCAGGTGAGAGATTTGAGTTGTACACTGATCATAAGTAATTAAAGTATTGATTCTCTCAGAAGGAGTTGAATATGAGGCAGCAGAGATGGCTGGAGTTTTTGGTCGGTTATGATTTTGGCATAGAGTATACTCCTAGGAAAGGAAATAAGGTAGCGGATGCTCTCAGTAGAAAACATCATAATTTTGTGTTTGCGACGCTGGCAGAATAGGGGGATCTAGAAATTTTAGCCAGTTATGGTGTGCCGTTGAGATTTACTATTAGTTTTGGTCATGGTACTGCTATGTTATCATGTTTAGAAGTTTGACCAGTGTTGATCGAGAGGATAACTTCTAAGCAAAGAGAAAATCCTGTTTTAGCTGAGAGGATTAATAGGCTTGAAGAAGAATCAAAGAATGAGGCCCTAAAGGATTTCAGTCTTGACCAAAGAGGGTGGTTGAGAAAGAAGGGATGGCTCTACATTACGAATACATAGAACATAAGGAGGGAAGTTCTGGTGGAATGTCATCGATCGAAGTTTACGATTCATCCTGGAGGAACCTAGATGTATCAAGATATAAAGAGTAGCTTTTATTGGGAAGGCATGAAGAGGGATATTGGCTTGTGGGTTAGGCAGTGTGTATACTGTCAATAAGTGAAAGCTGAACATCAAAAGGCCGAGTGGGTCGCTTTAGCTTTTAGATATTCCAGTTTGGAAATGGAATTCGATGTCCATGGATTTCAAAGATGAGTCGCCAAGGTCAAGGAGAGGAAATGAAAGCATATGGATTATTGTGGACAGGCTCACCAAGAGTGCCCATTTCATTCCGATAAAGTCAACCACGACGGCAATTGTTTTAGCTAAGTTTTTCATGAAGAACATAATTAGAATATATGGGATTCCTAGTAGCATAGTCAGCGACAAAGATGCATTATTCACTAGAGAATTTCGGAGGAGTCTATAAGAGGTATTAGGTACCAAGCTCAGGATGAGTACAACATATCATCCACAAACGGATGGGAAGACAGAGAGAGTCAAAAAGGTACTCAAAGATTTACTGAGAGCTTGTGTATTGGACTTTGGTGGATCATGGGAAGGTCACCTACATTTGATTGAGTTATCCTATAATAATAGTTATCAGACTAGTACAGGAATGGCGCCTTCTGAAGCTTCGTATGGAAGGCCATGCAAATCGCCAGTATGTTAATTAAAGGCAGGAGATAGATTGGTCTTAGGTCCAAATTTGGTTAGAAAGGCGTCCGAAAAGATTGAGTTAATCCTAGACCGAATGAAGGAAGCTCAATTCAGGAAAAAGATTTACACGGATAAGAGGCATAAAGACCTAGAGTTCTTAGTAGGGGATATGGTTTTCATTAAAGTATCACCGATGAAGGGTGTGGTACGATTTAAAAAATCAGGAAAGTTGGCCCCGAGGTATGTTGGTCCATTTCAGATCATAGAGTGGATTGGAAAGCTCGCGTACAGAGTAGTGTTGCCGAACAGTTTGGTAGGCGTCCATAATCTATTCCACGCGTCTCATCTTCGCAAGTATGTCCCCGATCCAGAGGCTACTATTCCTCAGACAAAGTTTGAGGATTTGGTAGTGGAGACTGATTTGGCTTTTTTTAGAGATCCAATTCAGATTGTGGCGAGAGATGAGAAGAGATTGATGACCAAGACAGTCAAGTTTGTGAAAGTTAAGTGGAGTGATAACGAGAAAGAAAGTACTTGGGAGACAAGATTCGAGAGGCTTATCCTGATCTTCTTTGATGGTATGTCTATATTAGATTTATACAGATTGTTGCTAGTCAGGTAGGATAGTATGGTTGTTAGGAGATGTTACAGATGATTGTTATGTTGCTAGCTAGTCCTTACTGAATTTCAAGAACGAAATTCTTTATGGAGGGGAGCCTAGAACACCCCTAATTTTGTTGACATGATTCAGGAGATTTAATTAGAATAAATTAAATAGAACAATGTAGATAAGGAGATTGGGGTTGATTAATAAATTAAGTGGCTGTGCTTATATAATCTAATGAATTTATCAATTGTTAATTATTAAGCAATTGAACATAAGGGAAGTAGGATAAATTAACACCCACATTTCCCCTTAACAAGTTTTCATTAGGCCATACACGTTCATTTTTATCTCAAACAAAATAGTAACTATAAGAAGGAGAGCAAGGCCCCCTAGAGTATGCCTTTGTTGAAAACAAGGCGTGATCTGGAAATAACTTCTTCTGAGTTTTCATTTTTTTAAGTCTAGTTGATCGTATCGAGGTTCCCATGCAAATTTGGCTTTTACTATTGATTTTTTTGTCAGAGTCCCCCTCAAGATGTTGTTCTCAATTAACTAACTTCTAACAGCCGTTCGTTTTTTATTTCGATCTGAATTTCAATTCATGGTATCAATGATGCAATCTTTTGCTTCTAGTTTACGCAAGGGTTTAGGTCGGTAAGTGGAAGCATGATGTAGGTTTGGAGTTGTCCTATATGGTTTTAGTTCGATCGGCGGTGAAGCTAAGTTTTATCTCGAACGATTATACACCGTTCCGGAGTGAAGTCTCGCTGTTTGTCTTTAGCTCTTTCTTCTCGAGAATTTTGTTAAGTTTCCATCGATATTTTTTGAATTCCAATGCGACGATTTATTCCAAAATCGGATATAGTGGATAACTCAATCGTATCGCCCTTCACCTTTCTGTATTCTGGTAATCCAAGAAAGAAAAGCTTCATACGTCGCTTCGGACAACGGCTTCGTTATCGATCGTTGATCGATAATGGGTAAGTGTGGAAGAGATAATTTAAAAGGACGATATGGATTGTTTTTCAAATGTAAGCAAGCTATCTACACTAGATTGTTTGTTTGTGGTATTCAAGATACTGAACTCTTCTCATGCAGATAACACACTTCACCTACCCTGGTCAACGCTCAAAACCCGATTGGTCAACATACGCCGACTTCCTTTAGTTTCCGGGCGTTGGTTACGCGGGGATATTATTTAAAGTAAAACATACTTGATAGGGTTGAATGTCAAGTTTTGCTGTTGAAAATGATTTTTTGGTCATCCAATCTTTAGTCCGGCGGATGTACTTCCACTCCTTTAGAAGCTGGGTCCTTCGCAACTTAGGCTTCGCTTATTATTCCTGTCATATTAGGATGAATTGGCACACTTGCTCTTGTAGAGCTGTAATTGTAGTTCAATCGCACACATTTGTAGCCTTTGGAAACTAGCACAGGGGTTTTTCGATTGTGATTATCCTTTCTTTCCATTTTTTTAGAATTCAACGCACAGTAGCCTCTATCTTCGGGGACTACTGGTTTAATTGCTCGATTCCGTGCATTGCTTCAGTTTGAGTCCGTTTCAACGAAGTGTTGGTGTATCTGCCCTAGTACATAGGGCTGGTTTCTCCTAATACTAAGTCTACATGTTCTCGGGAGGTTAGGCCTCCTTGGCAATACGTTCGATTATCATTGTGTGATTAGCACGGTAGCTCCTATCTCTAGGACTTTGCTGCTCGATTCCAAGGTTTAACTATCTCAATGATGTTTATTTCCTGACAGTAATTAAATTCCTCCAAGTCTAGTGTTGAGCACCTAATTATGTATTTGTTTTAATGTCCAGAAAATTGTGCACGGATGACTCATCTCTTTGGATTTTTCCTTGATATTGTGAATCTTCAGATAGCATGAGATGCCAAAAGGTAGGGCTGAAGATTTAATCAAACTCTTGCTTCTATTTCATAAAATCGATGTATCGATAGTTTCATTTTGGAGGTTTCTTCCTTGCATCACCAAACTTTGGGTAGTGACGTATTCCTATAAGTTGGAACCAAATGACCTAGTTAAGCCATAACTAGGTCATCGATCCTTCTCGTTATCGCTGGACTATGAGCGATAGTTGATTTTTAAACAATAAATTCTTCATTTCCTATGTTGGTGACTTTTTTGCCAGAATGCTCTATTTGCAATACAGAATCATTATCTAACCAACCTCGTAGTTATTTGTTTTTGGACTTTGCAACATTCCGTTCGATCAAGTATTTGTTTGTATATCCCTGCTCGAGGGACTTGCTATTTCAAACTCCCGTGTTTAGGTGATTATGAGAGATGGAGAGGTTTGGGACATATAATTCGATTGCTCCTGGTCTGGTTCTCAATCCTATTCTAGGATTGTGGAAGTCTTGTGGTTTAAGACCTCGGCGTTGCAAGCACAATGCCGACACTAAGGAGGTTGGGATCGATTTTTCCCATCGACCCGGCGGTGCTTTCAATCCAGTTGGGTACCGGTTTTGGTCTTCAAAAACTAGCACTTTAACGATTGGATTATAGAAGTATTTCTTAGTGCTGCCTATCTTCGGGCTGTGTTAAAGTCATATTGGTAAGGATTGCATCGTTCATCCGATCCTGTAGAGTTGAGTAGATTCCTTCTAGCCATTGTGGTGGTTTTCATAATGTTGCTTAAATCCGGGATGTGTAATTTTCTAAAAGGATGAGAGCCTTAGGCATCTCCATTACTTTGCTTTGTTTATAACCGTCAAGTGCTCCCTTTGGCGTTATAGTTTCATAGTTTAACCAATTCCATGGCTATTCATATTCATGAAAAATCAATATCCTCCAATCGGTTTTTGTTATGTTTTGATGACTAGCTGTAGAGCCCTTCATTTCTAGGTGCCAAATTTTAGGTTCTTATAGAAAATTAGAAGCTGTGGAGAAAATCATCACATTCCCCCAGGTACGAGCACACTCATTCCTATCCTGATCACGGACTTGAAGAGTTTGATAGTGTTTGTCTTGAATTTGTGATACTTGACCTTAACTTGTTTTAGGCCATATGTGTTATGCTGGGATAATAGCACTATTGCGGATATTAAACTTATTCGTTGGTTCCAATCTGCGGGAATCAATGGTTTAGCTGCTTGATTTTGAACGTTCTCTCATTGCTGTTATCTGTCTTTGGATAACAGCTAATTTTCTGCAAGTTAGGGATTGAGACCTCAATCGAGTACCTACTTCTATCTTTGGAAATTGGCACGTTGATGATTTGATTCTGGAACTGCCTTCTGTCATCGTCAATCTCTGGACGACGGGAAGTTCCTCCTTTTACTGCAAGTTAGACCAATATTTTATCCCGACCAATTGTTAATGTGTTCTGTGTCCCTCGGTCCATAGGGCTGATTATTCTGAATAATTGAAGTGCGACTTGATGTTCTGGGTGGCTCCCTGGATGCCCTCGGTCAATGGCAGCTCCTACCTCTGGTAACTCGTGACTTGAATATATGGAATTTTGACATTTTGTGCATTACCACTGGTCAAAAATAAAAATTCTTTGCTGACTTCTTGGTTTATGAGCTTTGCATTACTACCGAAGCAATGTTGGTTCTTTCGAGTAGCTGGAGTTGAACCCTGTTAATCCAGCAATAAACAAGTTTTCCTGTGTTGTCGAGACAACATTGGTACTTAGAAAATTTTAACGGTTTATTAATGATTCTAGAGCAACATCAAGCAGTGTTTGCGCAGCTTATCAGATGTGCGGCTTAATTAAATGCATGACTTACGAAATGCACGGCTTTTGAGAGTGCACAACTTATGAAATACGTGACTTTTGAGAATGTGTGACTTATGAAATGCACGACTTTTGTGAGTGTGCAACTTATCGGATCGATACGACCCGTCAACCTAGAACGATTTGGAACTTCTTGATGTTGCCAATCTTTGGGTAACATGAGGAGTTTTCACTTTAAGAGCGTGGTTCCACAGCTCAAGAAGTGATGCGGGGCTTCACAGATCAAGAAGTGACATGCGGCTTATGGGAGTAAGCGCAATGGTTTGGGTCTTACCGGTCCTGGATGTGCGATACCAGTTCTTAGAAGATAAGGATCGAGTTTTCTATCAATCCGATGATTTGAATTTGCTGGAACACAATTTCTTCAATTCTAAGTGATAATTTGTTTTGGATTGGGTAACCGTGGCTTGGGCGATCCCCTCGTATTTCAGGAAGATGTGCACAGCCAAACATATAAGGTTGCCATGGTGGAGATATCTACAGCTGATCGCATGGAGATGGTTGTAAAGAAATAACTTATGGGAGTTCAGGACAAGACTCTCAGTTTATTGCTTCCAGCTCGTTTGTTATGCTAGCTGTGTCATTGAGTCCTTAGTTATCAGAATGCCAGAATTTTTGATCGGATGCAATAGAACTATGGTATGATTAGTCTTGGCTTTCCTTGTAGCCATTCAAGTATGTGTGCTACCACCCATGCTACAGGGCTGTTGACATGCTTAAACTATATCCGCGGTTTCTCCACAACTCGTCTAGTTGCCTCCAGTCCATTGGGTGTGGTTCTCCTAAGTTCTAGTCTTGGCTTGATTCGAGTCAGCATCTGATTATTGACAAGGACGGTTCAGTTTTGGCTTAGTTCCTTTGAGCGACTTTGAAGCTCTAGAGTTCAGCACTACTTGTTTCATCGATCGTTGGAAGTGATTCCGTCAATTATGCGGAGTGACATATATGATTGTCGATTTGTGGCCTCGGAGCGTGGCTTCGTTCAATTCAGGGGGCTTTAGACTAGATGACTACTAATCTTCTAGTTCATCTACGCATATATCGGTCATATATAAATTTTGCATATCTATCGGCTCGCCTTCGCGATGCTTTAGTTCGTGAAAGACCGTTTCATTTGTGAAGAGTTTTTCAGATCAGATGACCGTTGGTCTACCGGTTTACCTTCACGATGCTTTAGTTCATGAAAGTCATTCATGTTTGCGAAGGTTTTTTTGGATTAGATGACCGCAAATCTACCGGTTCACCTTCACAACACTTTAGTTCGTGAAAGGTCTTCATGATCATGAAGATTTTTTTGGATCGGATGAACGCTGATCTACGGTTCACCTTCATGTTGCTTTAGTTCGTGAAGGTCCTTTAGGTTCGTGAAGGGTGTTTTGGATCTGATGACCACCGATCTATCGGTTTACCTTTGATGTGCACAAAAATGTGCATATTTTTACCACCATATTTAATCTATTTAAATTGAATAAATGATCGTATTGGGTATTTTAACTTGTTTAAACCAAAATACAAATTATTTTCAAATTGTCACATATTCATCTTCATACCAGGGGTAAAATGGTCTTTTTTGTGCATTTATTAAACCGCGAAAAATTAACTTAGAATTTTCTATGTTGTTTTGTAGGAAATTTGGTGAATTTTACAAATGGTTTTATGTTGAAATATGCATGCACAAAGAAGATACAAAAGAATGAAGATGGAAATGCACAAGCTTATGGAGTTTATGACTTCATGTACACTTAAATGATGATTAGTAGAAGCTAATGATTACTTGGCCTCCATACTTTCTCAAGGGTATTTTAGGGATTCCCCAAAAATATGAATTAGGGTTTAACACATGTGTGTGTGTATATATATATATATATATATATATATATATATATATACACCACTTATGTTTCATGTAACTCTTCTCTTACTTAGTCTCTCTTAGTTTTAGTTTAGGTTCAAAAATAAATCAAGCTCTCTTCTTTCTTTTCATGTCTACTCAGCCATTTATTTCTTCTTTTCATGTAAATTTTTTTATGCAATTTAATACATGTTCTTTTCCTTCTTTTCCTTTTCTTGTTTATTTCCTTTCATGATCTAGTGTAGATTTACATTCAAGCAAAGTAGATTAGTGTTATTTCTTTTTACTTAGCTTTTCTTTTCATTTACTCTCTTTTTCCTCTTTTTTTCATTCATGTTGCTAGCTACATTTGTTAATCAAATTACGAATATGAGAGGCTAAGCCCCTACAATTTAGGGGTAATGAAGCTCTCTAATTATGTAGCTCCAACTATTTGTCAATTCATGCTCTCTTTTTGTGCTTAATGAGGATCAATGAAGTGTTTTATTTGTTGTTCTTGCTTTGAATTTGATAGCCTATATTGTTGACACCAAATATGCTATGCTTAAACAATCACTAACACAAATGCCTCTCCATCAAAATATGATTATGGCATTAGAAATTGATTTGAAATTCAAATTTGATGGTCTATATTTCTAATCAATAGTTAATAGACCATACTTAAAATAGATTTCATTTTCATTGTCAAATTTCATTAAAGTTAGTAAGTCGTTTAAGGGGTGTGTTATAGTTTGATGGCTTATGTTGGCTAATCAATATGACAAATATGTCTATGATAAGCACATCAATTAAAGCACTAATGACCATAAAAGAGTGATCATGATTTCATATGTATTGAACTACATGATCTAGAGAGTGGATTTATTCTCTAAAATGTCACTTAACTCTTATATTTGTTTCTCTTTTCTTTTAGTTGCTTAGTTAATTCTCTAATTCTCTAACTTAACTTTCCATCGACTTTGGTTGAATTTGATTGAATAGAATTTTAAAATCATCATTCCCTACGGATCGACCCGTATTCGCCACATACTACAAGTGTACGCCATGCGGTTGCGGTTATTCTTAATTTGAATTTTTTTGACGGTTTTCTAATTCATTAGAAATTCAGTCGATTAACAACCTACATGATGATTTAGTTCATGATGGACCTTGTTGTTCACGAAGGGTTTTTTGATCAGATGATCGCTAATCTACCGGTTTACCTTCATGATGCTTTAGCTCGTGAAGGACCTTCACGTTCACGAAGGGTTTTTCGTATCAAATGACCGTTGATCTACCGGTTTAACTTTGCGATTGTTTAGTTAGTGAAAGAACTTCGCGTCTGCGAATGGGTTTTTGGATCAGTTGACTGCTGATCTGCAGGTTCGCCTTCATGACGCTTTAGTTCGTGAATTGCCTTCACATTAAGGTTTTTTGTGGTTAGATGTCTTACGACTAGAAAAAATTCGGTTCTTATAAAGGGATCGACATGAGTCCTTGAGGGCATAGAAGCATTTCTTTTGCCATGGTACCTGCAATGCCCCCAGTGCCGGTTCTCAGAAGGTATCTCTTTTGGTTGCTGCCCCATTCCTTAGTTTCTAGCGAGCTTTAGTGTTATTTGATACTCATCCTTTCGTCTGATTTCATCAATTAGCTGGGGTGCTTTTCTACTGGGTCTTAATAGCTTTGTTTGGCAGAAGGACCCCAAGGTCCTGTAGGTTCTTCACAATTTGGTATGTTCTTTAGAAAATTGTTGGGTTTTCCTTCTTCCAATTGCATTACTTCTAGGTTTTAGAACCAGTTTACCTTTCCGTATAACTCTTCAAGTGTAGTAAGTTGTTTCATCCTTTAATTATTCCTAAGGGCCTTGCAGTAGACTGCATCCATCACCCATGCTTCATCCATATCCTAGTCATACTTCTTTGGATATTCTGAATGTTGAACGGCTTTGGTGAATAGGTTTCGATTGGGGAAGATGCTCTAATCATTGTCAGACTGGTTCATATTTAAGTTAAGGCCATTTATAATGCTTGAGATTTATATATGCATGATTGTCTATGCTTGAATGATTGGAAAGGCTAACTTAACGACGAATCACTTATAATGGGGTCATGGATCAGCGATGATCCCCAAAAAATTTCAAACTAGGCGAGATTGGTTAGGGGCGACAAGGAAGGCCCCATAAGGTTGCATTTCGAAATTTAAGGTATTTAGAGTTTGCATGTTTGAGTTATGGGAAAAAGAAGATGGACCGGTGGTATTTTACTTGAAGTCCGACCCAAAAAAATTTGCCATTTGCTTGGAATCAGCATATGGTTCGCTTGGAGTCATAGAATTTGGTGTGCTGGGAAGGTGACGAATGGTGCTTGGACTCATTTGCTAATTTTCTTTGATAAAATCTCGGTTTTACCCAAGTCTGATTTCGGGTCAGGACTTCCAGAATCTGCTTCGAGTCAAATTGTCGATTACGTGAGTTCGACTTTGAGTCAACCTTGAAGTGAGTTTTTCAACGACCATTTTGATGATTCTTGACGATTTTCTACGATGACCACTCATGATTAGACGATGGGAGCTTCATGATAGGATTGGAAGCTGGTTAGTTGAAGCTTTTTCGAGTATCTTTGACTTTCTATTGCATATGTCTCCAACCGATTATATCCTCTTCGAATGACCCAAACTGGGGTTTAGGATCTAACTTCTTAACCTATCTGATCCAACATAGATTGCTAGATCTTTACCTAAGTTGGGCTCCCAATGAAAGCACCAAAATGTTAACCCAAAAAATGGATCAACACCCTGGTTTGAGCTTGAAAGCACCAGCCTTGTTCTCGTAGAGCAACAATATAGATAATAGATATTGATAAAAGTGATAAGAGGAAGAACACTGGAGAATCACAGTTAAAAGTGGTAAAAGGCTGTTCATGAAGCCTACGTCCGCTTTAAAGTTTTTATTATAGACTAATTGCGGTTACAAGTTGTATTCGATTACAAAGCCCTTGGTTATCCTTAGCTAGAATGAACCTCCAAAGTTAGAATCCACTGGAGAATCACAGTGAACTCCTTTCAAGATTGTTTTGAGGGAGGTAAAGAGTGAAAAAAGCTTCCAACTAAGTTTCCACAACTAGTCCGGAGGATCTAATTTATGTTCCAGGTAGGAATTGAATTTATAGAGGTTAGAGAGCTACTAGCCAAGCCTATTTTCCAAAATGTTTGCACACGTCCACGTGAAGGCACACTGGAAATTATGTCAGGAACTGAGCTAACTCTATGGATTGCTAGCGATCCATGGATTAGGCTCAAAAGCAATCCAATGCCTTCGTGCTTGTTGTAGCAGCGTACTAATAAAAATGTATGGATCACTGGCAACCCATGGTACATGGATTGCTAACGATCCATATACTTAGCCAATTTTTTGATCTTCATCTTCTGGATCATGGTGCAGGAAGATGGATGGGCTTGCAAGCAAATGCTATGGATTGCTAGTGATCCATAGGATATGGATCGCTAGCGATCCATATCCTTAACGTTTTTCTACTTTCTTCTGGATTCTTCTTGGCTTTCTATTCTAGTCCTTTAGGTTGATTCTCGGTTTTTTCTTACTCGACGTAGATGTTCTGACTTCCTTTGACCTGACTTCCTTTGTATTATGCTGCATTAAAAACCCGAATAACACATGCTCTCTTTCCATTTATGTTAGCAGCTTAGTTGTAATTTATGCAAGTAGTTTAGCTCTCGTTTTATTTTAATTAGCTTGCACTTTCTTTTGTTTTTTATGTTGAAATTTACATGTGTTGAAATGATAACACTAATTAGGAGCTAAACCCTTCAATTTAGAGGTAATGAAGCTCTCTTAAAATTATGTAAATTCCACATATTCTATAATTTATGATCTCTTTTTAAGCTTCATGAAAAGTTGGATGTTGATTAAGTTTATTAGTAAATTTGATAACCTATGTTGTAATCGCAAATGGGCTATTCTTACTCAAATATA
Source organism: Allium cepa (assembly GCA_030765085.1). Classification (NCBI taxonomy): domain Eukaryota; kingdom Viridiplantae; phylum Streptophyta; class Magnoliopsida; order Asparagales; family Amaryllidaceae; genus Allium; species Allium cepa. The sequence goes on along the minus strand of CM060939.1, from coordinate 388,235,605 downwards.
AACACAATTTACATCATCATCTTACTAATTGTTATTGATAATGAAAATAAAGTAGAATAAAAATTTGTTGATCTATGTTACAAAGCAAAATAGTAAATAGATCGTACTTAGAGTAGCTTTTGCGTTGACTTCATATTCATTTTCATGACAACTAGTAAGTGGTTTTAGTTGTTGTATTAAAGTTTGATGATTTAAATTATGTTAATTAATAAATAGACCATACTTATGATAAGTACATCACTAATTCCACTTAAGATTAAAATGAGAGATCATAGATTGATTTTGTGTTCATTTATGTGAAAGTATGAGAGTGAATCTGCCTCTAAATTGTCATTTAATCTCATAATTTATTTTACTTTTGCTCTTGCCTAACTTTAAAAAAATTCTAATTCAAAACAATTTCAAACTCTTGGGTTAATTTGATTGAGTAGAATTTAAATTAATTCAATTCCCTACGAATCGACCCATACTAGTCACGTACTAAAATTGTGCGATGTGCGCTTGTGGTTATATTTTTGTTACATATTTTTCAGCGATTTTCTAACCAATAGAAAATTCATTGTCAAGCACCTGCCCATCTATCTGGGAATGGTAAGCTAAACTTAGACTTGGCTCAGTCCCTAAAGCAGTTTGTAGTCCCTTTCAGAACCTGCTAGTGAATACTGGGTCTCAGTCACTTACAATACTACAAGGGATACCATGGAGTCTCACAATTTCATTCACATACAAACTTGCCAGACTTGTGGCAGTTCTTGTCAGGTTAGTAGGAATCAAATGAGCACTCTTGGTCGGTTAATCGACCATAACCCAAATACCTTTGTTCCCTCTTCTTAACCTAGAATGTCCGCCAATAAAGTTCATAGTGAAAGTCTATATAGTGGATCGTGTAGTGTATATGCAAGTATATGTGACTAACTATATGATGCAACTAATATAAAATTAATCTAGGTAATTATAGAATAAGCATACCAGGATTTTATACTGGTTCGGACCTCCCGTCCTACGTCCAGTCCCCAAGCTCCCCTTCAGAATTCGACTATCAAATACCCTCACTTCGTCCGGAGGAATAGGCTTGGTTACTATAGCTCGTTCTAGTCAAGTCTGTGTTCTGTAAAACGGATATTGACTATTAAGTGCAAATGCTTCCAATATATATATATATATATATATATATATATATATATATAGAATATTGATTGAGGAGATCTAAATATACGGAAGAGTGAAATACAAGTATATGATTGCTAGAGATCAAGAATATATCAGAATATAGAAGTAAAGAGTACAAGTAAGTCATGTAAATTCTTTTCTTTGATTTTGGATGTTATTTATAGTGGTAGAGAGTTTTCTCGAGTAGTTTCATCCATTAACAAGTGTTCTATGGTCGCTTTTGATGGTGATGAAGAGTTGCAGCAAAAAGAAGCGAAGATGTCTTTTAAGTGCGGCAGTTGTAGCTTGAATTTCAAAATTCGAGTTCAGTCTCAAACGTCCGGTATATGTTTCAGACGTCTGGCTATATATATATTTTTACGTACAATAGTCATTCAGACGTCTGAGTACATTAACTAGACGTCTGATCCTTTCTGTTTTGAATTCCAGAGGATTTCTTCAGATGTCTGGCTGGTGCACCCAGACGTCTACAACTTGTGCATGTTGCTTTTGTGCATCTATGTCATTGCTCCATTGATCCTATCGACTTGAGTCTCATGTAATGTTCTTTGAGCCTTGTTTTTGTCTCTCTAGTGATGTTTCTTTAGCAATAACTTGTAAATAGAAATATATATGCATATTCGATTTCCATTGTATAGTTGTTGTCATCGAAGCCGTAGATTTGATTTTCTAACAATCTCCCCTTTTTTATGATGACAACTATACAATGTACTTATATACAATTTATAAATCTCCCCTCGAATATGTTCTTATTTACAGTTTTTTTTTGAATTACCTAGAGAACCAAGCTTCGCTTGTAAACTCTAGGAAAGTATGTGCCTGCCAAACACATACTTCGGGTACTTGTTACAGGGTTGTCAGTTTCGGGGCTCGAACTCGTGACCTTCGATCACGTAGTCCGGACCATCAACCAACTGCGCCAACCCTGATGGCTTATTTACAGTTTTTATAAATATATACTTATATTTCTCCCCCTTTGGCATTATCAAAAATAATTATAAGACACAAAAGGAAAATTTCATTAATAATTTGAAACTGATTACATTCATAGATTTTGTTAATTGTACAAAAGTTGAAATTCTAAAATCTATGATTCTTTCGGAGAAGCTGATCATCTCCTTTTCCTTTTTTAGGAAGAGCTAGGTTGCTTAGTAGGAGATATCGAAGCTTCTTTCAGACTTTCATCCTCAAAAAGTTTGGAACGTTTCGTGGGAGGGGAAGGTACTAGGTTGTCCAATCTTCAGAAGGAGGTGTCGGACTGCGAGCCCTTTGCAGTACTTCTTTGAGAATCAGTAGGGCAGTTGAAAGTGATTCTTCAACTGTTACTAGGTGTGCAGCAAAAGATGTTTCAAAGCTTTCAATACGCTTAGCCAAAACTTTTTTATTATGAGACAAAATGTGTTGATATTTAAGAGTGAGATCTCGAACGCTTTCATTTGGATTTGTTTCCATTCGAGTCTCCAAAATCTCATCCTGGCTCGGATAATCAAATGGTGCCGGAGGAGGTGGAGTTGCTTCGCTTGTTGTTCCTCCTCCTTTGATGGTTCATTTTGTGGTTGAGGTGGAGGTTGAACTTGTCTGGTTTGACAATTATGCGTCCAATCTTTAAAATATATAAATTTCGAAGGAATCTCGAGTAAGTGCATCAGTGAGAAAAACTTGGTGGAAGCATATTTTGGAGAGATTTCTTCAAAAGTTGATAAGTAGGAGGGGATGTTGTGAGCACGTAGAATTCTCATAATATATGTGGGGTAGATAATTGATGGTCGTGATCGAGTGCAAAAATGTTTGAGCTCGTCAAAGATAAATTTGCCCCAATTCACCCTTGTTCCGCTAAATAGAGCATATAAGGATATGTGCTCTAACTCGGTTATTTGCTCATGACTTCGCATACGTGGAACGATGGTATTGATTATCATTCGAGTAAGAAGTCGTGCTTTTGGACGTAGATATTTAGAGGCAAATTTTGGCATTTCATCCTCCCAAATTAGATGTGTTAAACTATTCCTTGATTTGAAGTGCATATCAGGAATATTGTATAAATCTTCGCCCGTGTCAGAACATCATAGAGTTCTACCTATTATGCCTAGAGTGAGTCTAATCGTGTTGCCATACACCCCAGACCATAGCTAATTATCTTCCTCTTCAGTGTTCCATATTGAAGTGCTATCCAAATTTGCGTAAAAAAGAAATATTGCCAATTGATCGATTTGGATGTCATTGGGAGTGAACGATATCAATGTTTCTAGTCCGGCATTCTTACACATTTCATCTAAATCATACATTGGAAATTTAAGTAGGTTATAAAATGGACCCGTGTGAAGCCTCTTCTTTTGTATATCCACATATCTCTTGATTGAGTGTGGTGCTCGATTCATCCATCTTTCTATTTGATCATCGGAGCAAACTTGATGATTTGAGGATGATGTTAGTTGGTCCTATTTTCTTTTGGATATCTTAGGATCTTTATTTTAGGAGGCATTGTAATTGAGCAAGCGTAAAAAGATGATTTTGAAAAAAAATTGTCAATGGATAAATCTCAGTTGAAAAATAAAGATAAGTAAAAAATGATGTTATCTTGGTGTTTTTAAAGTGTCGATTGAATTTCAGACGTCTTGAAGTGATTTCAGACGTCTGGTTTACCCTAATTTCAATGTAGTAGATAATTTAAGACGTCTGGTTTAATTCCTAGACGTCTAGTTTAGTTGACTTTTAAAAATTTGATAGGCAAAGGGATTTTCCAAACGTCTGGGTTAACATATCAGACGTCTGAAATAGGTCCAGTATTTAAAATTTGGTGGCAGAGACATAACTCTGACGTCTGGATCAAACTTCAGACGTCTGAAATAGTCTGGTTTCTGTTTTAAGGGGGCAGAGCAACTTTTCAGACGTCTGGAGGGTCATAACAGACGTCTGACATATGCACAATGATTAAAAATTCGAGGTATATCAGAGTGTTAGACGTCTGAAATAGGCAATTTTTCTCATAACAGCCTAAATTTTAATGGTTTTGCTTATTTCTTTGTTCTCTATTTTTGGAAACGAAATGTAGTATTATTTGTGGGAAACAAAATTACAAATAAACAAGATACACATACAATAAAAAGTATAATCTATTTAGATGGCGATGGAGTTTTATCATCTTCTGACTTGTTATCCCTCCATGGTTTAAGTGGAGACCATATATTTCCTTGTTCGTGGGTTCTTGGGGAACCAGAGAATCATCTTGGTGAAGGGTCCGAAAGCGTACGATACGAGGAAGAAGGATCCAGGGAACTGCAAGGCATCGGAAGTGGTTCATGGACATCTTTCTTCCATGAAGTACAAAACTTCATCGGTACTTGTTCCAAAAAGCTTAGTCGACGTACCATGACTTTTTGTTCAAAATATAGTTCTCGTTGAAGATCTGTTTGTTGTTTTTGATAGTGATGTATTTCATCAATTTTCTCCTTTGTGTTAGGAGAAACAAATAAAGATCTTTTGGACTTCTTGCTATCGGGAGTGGATCCCGTGTGATATGAGGACCACCTATACATCGGTTCCTGATTTGGTATGGGCATAGGAAGCCATTGTGGTGTACCGACGAGCTATCCGTTGTAGGCGTCGAGATGGATATATAAGAATTTCAGAAGGCATGACTTATATTTTGTTAAAAATTGTAAATTGTAAATTATTTCTTGTTGTATAACTGTTTATATATAATTTTAAAAAGTACTTACAGATTTGTTTTAAAAAAAAACTAACTAAAAAATCAAAGGTGCAGGATTTATCAATTGCAATTTGTGGATAGAAAACTAATAGCTAATTATAGCCTAAATTAAGGAGTGATTATTAAGTGAGTGGATCATGAAGAGAGAAAATCCCTAAAACGCGTCGGAGTTTAATAAAATTTTGTTCCTATAGTGGTTTTGTAAAGACATCTGCTATTTGATTCTCGGTATTTACGTGTTCTAATGAAATAGTTCCTTTTGAAACATTGTCTCGTAAAAAATGATGCCGTATATCTATATGTTTAGTTCGCGGGTGTTTTACAGGATTTTTTGATAAATTTATTACACTCGTGTTATCATAGTATATTGGAGATTTATTGATAATTTTTCTGAAATCCATAAGTGCTTGTTGCATGTGTATCACTTGTGCACATGCTAGAGCTGCTGGAATATATTCGGCTTCGCAAGTAGATAAAGAAACACAATTTTTCTTTTTGCTAAACCATGAAATTAATGATTGTCTGATAAATTAACATGTTCCACTAGTACTCTTACGATCTGTTCTACATCCACCGAAATCCGCATCGCTATATGAAACTAGTTCAAATGATGATCCTTTAGGGTAAAACAAAGCATAATCTCTAGTACTAGATAGATACCGTAAAATACATTTAACAGCTCTTAGGTGAGATTCTTTTGGTTTTGGCTTGAAATCGAGCACAGAGACATACATTCATCATAATATCGGGTCGACTTGCCGTCAAATAGAGTAAAGAACCAATCATGCTACGATATAATTTTTCATCAAAATCTTTTCCATTATCATCCTTTTCTAAGCGAACAGCAGTACTCATTGATGTTGGTTTGCTCGAAGTTTTATTCATTGCAAAATGACGTAATAGATCGTTACAATATTTTTCTTGATGAATAAAAATACGATTTTCAAGTTGTTTTATTTGTAAACCTAAGAAGAAATTCAATTCTCCCATATGTGGCATTTCAAATTCATTTTTCATAATATTTGAAAATTGATCATATAGATTTTCGTTGGTTGAACCAAAAATAATATCGTCAACGTAAATTTGTACAACTAAAATATCGTTGTTTTCTCGTTTAATAAATAAAGCTGTATTGATTTTGCCTATTTGAAAACTAGATGTAATTAAGTGATTTTTAAGACGTTTGAACAATGCACGAGGAGCTTGTTTTAATCCATATAATGCTTTTTGTAATTTAAAAAGATGGTCGATATATTTTTCATGAACAAATAATGGGGTTTGTTCAACATATACGTTTTTTCTAATAAAACCATTTAAAATGGCACTTTTGACATCCATTTGAAATAGTTTAAAATTCTGATGATTTGCAAAAGCGAGTAATGTACGAATGGCCCCTAATCTAGCTATTGGAGGAAAGGTTTCGTCATAATCGATACCTTCTTCTTGTTTATTGACTTGAGAAACTAAACATGCTTTATTTCTAACAATATTTTCGTTCTCGTCTGCCTTGTTTTTAAATACCCATTTTGTTCCTATAACCGATTGGTCTTCTGGTCTTGGTACTAATTGCCAAACATTATTACGTTCAAATTGATTTAATTCTTCTTGCGTAGCTATTATCCAAAAATTATCATTTGAGGCTTCTTTATAATTTTTTGGTTCAAAATTTGATATAAATGCTATATGATTTATTTGATTAAGTTGATTTTTAGTTGCTCTAGAATTGATATCTCCAACGATATTATCTTTTGGATGATCCTTAAGAATTCTCGAGGATGATATCAAAGTGTTATTTTGCACATTTGCCTCATTATTAATAGAATTGCTGTATTTGTTATTGGAATTATTTCTTCATCATCATTAGTATGATGGTTAAGAATGTTTTCGTCGAACGAAAAGTGTTGACTTTCTTCAATAGTATTATTTCATTTACTAAAATTTTTTATATGCTTTGCTACGATCCGAATATTCAACAAAGATACCTTCAACGGGCCTTCAGGTCAATTTTTCCTAAGTTATCTTTTGTATTAATATAAAACATTTTGATCTGAAATTTTAAAGTATGATACTTTAGGTTTTCTTTCGAAAAATATTTGAAAACAAGTTTGTTTAGTCGTAGAACGTATGGTTACTCGATTCAACACATAACAAGCTGTGGCAATAGCTTCGGCCCAAAAATGTTTTGGTAGACCACTACTATATAGTAGTGTTCATGCACATTCTTGTAACGTATGATTTTTTCTTTCTACTACACCATTTTGTTGAGGTGTGCGGGGAAAAGAAAATTTATGACTTATTCCTTTTTTATTACAGAAATTAGTAAGAAAGTCATTTTCGAATTCTCCACCGTGATTACTTTGAATATTTTTAATTTTTATATCCATTCGTGTTTTAATTCTTTTAGCGAATATTTTAAACATTCCAAAGGTATCACTTTTATGTTTTAAAAATAAAGTCCATGTATATCTCGAAAAATCATCAACTATTGCGAAAACATATTTGTTGTGATTTATAGATCGTACTTGTTTTGGAACAAATATATCTAAATGTAATAATTCTAATGGTTGTTTTGTAGAGATATTGTTTTTATATTTAAAAGAGCTTTTCTTTAGTTTTCCAATTTGACAATCATCACATAAATTTTCTATTTTGTAATTTATTTTGGGTAAACCTCTAACTAGCTCATACTTTGCCAATTTATTAATATATTTAAAATTGATATGACAAAATCTTTTATAACCATGGTCATCATGTTTGGTGGTTAAACATAAATTTGAATTTTTATTTATATCCACATTTAATACGTAAATATTTTTGTTTCTAGAGCCTTCAAATATAAGTTGTTTGTTATTATCGAAAATATTACATCTATTTTTCTAAATTTATTTGAAAACCTTTATCGCATAATTGACTAATACTTAGTAGGTTGTGTTTTATATTTTCTACTAATAAAACATTTGTAATAATATGAGAGTTAGAAATACCAGAGTTGATGACTTCTCCAATCCCCATGACATATCCTTTTGAGTTATCTCCAAAGGTTACCATTCCACCATCGATGTATGTTATATTTGATAACATTTTTGAATTTTCGGTCATATGCTTGGAGCATCCGCTATCTAGTATCCATTTCTCCTTATTTTTTATTTTGGGTACCTGTAAAATAAAAGATGTTTTAATTGGTACCCATATATTTTATTAAGGTCTTAGATGTTGGAAGAAGTAGGTAGCCATACCCAAGATGGTTTAGTACCTTTATAAATATAATTTTTATTATAGACTACATTCTCTAAGAAATTATTAATATGTTTTTGTCTAATCAAATTATTATTTTTCTTAGGAATCCAAATTTTCATATTTTTGGTATTCATATTAAACTTAGGTGAACTTTTAGTCTTTTTATAACTATAGTTTTAACATCATTTCCTTTTTGTTTAGGGGCTTTTTTAAATCCTATTCCTTTTCTATTACCTGTTGGTTTTGAAGTTTTGATAAGATTTTCCAGACCTTGCTTTCCTTTATTAAATTTTGAAACATTATTTGTAATTTTATCTATTTTTTCTTTTAATTCTAAAATTTCAAGTTTCAATGTTTCAATATCACTCTCCAAATTGACATTTTCTTTTAACAGATTATCCTTTGTTATTTTAGTTTTATCAAAATCAATAGCAATAGCTTCATTTTCGACCAAACTACTTTTAATTTTTTCTTGAGATAATTCTAGTTCCTCTTCCAAGATAATTTTTTCGTCTTTTAACATTCCCACTTCAAGTTCTAATCTATTTATTTTGGCTATATGTTCTTTGTTCAATTTTCTAATTTGTCTAAATTTATCATCTAATTCCATGCTAAGTTCTAATAGTTCGTCATAGCTAAGTTTGGGACATACCTCATTAGTATGTTCCATAAAACACCCATGAGCTTGCTCTCCGTCACTATCGCTATCACTATCAGATGATGAAGAATCCGAGTCATCCTATGCTACTTTGAAAGCCTTCTTTTTTTTGAGTTTTTCAATTTTGTTCTTCTTTTTATCATTATTGAGCTTGGGACAGTCTTTCTTCATATATCCAAATTGAACACATTCATAGCATTTGATTGACGTTTGATTTGTTGAGCTTGATTTTCCTCCTTTTTGAAATTTAGTCATATTCCTAAACTTCTTGAATATTTTGTAGTTTTTAGCGATAAATACAATTTCTTCTTCATCTAAGTTGGAGTCTTCATTTGTTGCTAGGAATGCTATGTTCTTCTTTTCCGAATTTAGTTCTTTTCGTGCCTGCAAATTAGCTTCATAGGACTTAAATTTCCTATCAATTCTTCAACTAAGAGTGCTAAGAGATCAATAGCTTCTTCGATAGCTAATACTTTTCTTTCCCACTCTGGAGTTAAAGAATTGAGTATTCTAGATACTAAATCAAAATTTGTGAATTTGACTCCAAGTGCCATTAAATAATGTTGAATGGTTTGAAATCTAGAGTACATGTCTACTATAGATTTATTTTGTTTCAGAATCAATTTTGTAAAATTGAAATTGTAGTTTGTTTAACTTTGTTTGTGCCTTCATGTGTAACTGTAAGGTGCGCCAAATGTAAAATGCGGTGTTACATTACTTGACATGTGAGAATTCATTTTTATCTACTGAGCAAAATAAGACATTCATAGCTTTGGCATTATTGGAAGCTGCTCTTTTTTGTGCATCGGTCCATGTGTTCATAACAGTAGTAGGTGCTTCATATTTGTCTTAAGCGGCTGATCAAATTTCTAGACCATTAGCTTCCATTAAAATTCTCATACGTGTCGACCAATATGCGTAGTTAGAGCTATTAAAAAGTAGGGTTCACCTGTTTATTGTCCTTCTTGAAAAATAATTGCCATATTAAAATGATTCAAAAACGTGTTACTGTACTTTGATCAAACCTTGCTTTGATACCAATTGAAGTCTATATAGTGGATCGTGTAGTGTATTTGCAAGTATATGTGACTAACTATATGATGCAACTAATATAAAATTAATCTAGCTAAATATAGAATAAGCATACTAGGATTTTATACTGGTTCGGACCTCCCGTCCTATGTCCAATCTCGAAGCTCCCCTTCGGAATTCGACTATTAAACACCCTCACTTCGTCCGGAGAAATAGGCTTGGTTACAATAGCTTGTTTTTGTCAAGTATGTGTTCTATAACATGGATATTGACTATTAAGTACAAACGCTTCTAATATATATATATATATATATATATATAATATATATTGATTGAGGAGATCTAAATATATGGAAGAGTGAAATACAAGTAAATAATTGCTAGAGATCAAGAATATATCATAGTAAAGAAGTAAAGAGCGCAAGTAAGTCAGGTGAATTCTTCTCTTTGATTCTTGATGTTATTTATAGTGGCAGAGAGTTTCCTTGAGTAGTTGCATCCATTAACAAATGTTCTATGGTCGCTTCTGATGGTGATGAAGAGTTGCAGCGAAGAGAAGCGAGGATGTATTTTCAAGTGTGGCAGTTGTAGTTTGAATTTCAAAATCCGAGTTCGGTACTAGACGACTCATATATGTTACAGACGTTCAGCTATATATATTTTTTGTGTATAGTAGCCATTCAGACGTCTGAGTACATTAACCCGACGTCTGATCCTTTCTGTTTTGAATTCCAGAGGATTTCTTCAGACGTCTGGCTGGTGCACCCAGACGTCTGAAACTTGTGCATGTTGCTTTTTGACACATGTCATTGCTCCATTGATCCTATCGACTTGTAGTCTCTTGTAACGTTCTTTGAGCCTTGTTCTTATCTCTCTAGTGATGTTGCTTTAGCAATTATCTATAATAGAAAAAATATGCATATTCGATTTCCATTGTATAGTTGTTGTCATCGAAACCGTAGATTTGATTTCCTAACACATAGAGATGTGCTCCTACTTCCACATTGGGATCTCAAGTCGTTGAAGCAGTCCAGCGGTCTTCTACTGGTCACTCTTAATCTGCTAGTAGTTTGCACACTAATTCACAAACTTCAAAATAACTAGCTTCATCATTTTCCATCAAAATACCTTCGCCATATCTTTGAACATCTTAGTCACTCCTAGATGGAAAGATAACTTGGAATGGTCGCATTTGGCTAACACTTCTTGCCAAAGTTCATTAACATTTGGAACACATATGTGCCTGTTCATTTTCAATAATCCTTTGGGATCAATCTCAAAGCTAGAAAAAACACATTATTGAACGTCCTTCTAAGTTGATCCAAAATAGGATCTTCTCCTTGACTATATGCATTCTCTCATCAACACTAGCTTAACTTATAAGTTAGCAACCATTGCAGTATTTCTACTCAACGCATCTGGAATAGCAATTGCTTTACAAGGGGTATACATAATCTTCAGATCATAAGAAGTGAGAAACTCCAGCCATCTCTACTACCTTAAATTCAAATCTTTTTGGGTGTAGGGATATTTTAAGGATTTGTGATCCATATATAACTCAAACTTCCGCCAGAAGATAATGCCTCCACATTTTCAGTGCAGAGACAATAGCAAAAAGCTCCAAATCATGTGTAGCATAAATTTTCTCATGTGGCTTTAGCTGTCGACCTGCATAGGCAGTAGCTTTGCCACGCTGCATCGAAACTACTCCCAATCCAGTACTACAAGCATTTGTCTACATGGTTAAACCTTCGCTCCCATATGGAATGGTCAAAACTGGAGCGCTAGTCAACTGCTTCACCAATTCATTGAATGCTTGATCACACTTAGGTGACCATACGAACCTAACATTTTTCTTTGTTAACTTCCTCAGATCAGAAGCAATCTTTGGGAAGCCTTTAATAAACCTACGGTAAAAACCAACCTAACCCATGAAACTTCTAACTTCCATCTACTTTTGGGCTTCTTCCAAGCTTGAATTGCAACTACTTTAGCTGGGTTAACTAATATTCCTTCTCCCGAAACAAATTCCCTAGAAATCTAACTTCAGATTTCCATAAATAGCACTTATAAAACATGGCCTTCAACACATGACTTCTTAATTTATTGATTACAACCCAGAGATGATATTTGTGCTCTTCTTCTATCTTTGAATAGATAAGAATGTCATCAATAAAGATGAGAAAATTTTATTATAAACATCTCAAAATTCCCGATTTGGTAAGTCCATAAAAAAGAGGATGCATTTGTCATCCCAAAAGGCATTACTAACCGCATGTAGAAATTATCTAAAGTCCTAAAATTTGTTAAGGAGACACTCTCCTCTGCTACCCTTAATTTGTCGAAATTGATGGCAATCCAATTGGGAAAATATCCGAGCGTCACAGTGCTGGCTAGACAATTTGTCGATTCTTAGTAAAGGATATTTGTTCTTGATAATCTTTTAGTTCTACTCCCGGTAGTCTACGCATAATCCTAAAAAATCATCCTCCTTTGTTACAAATATGACTTGCGATCCCCAACTTGAGGTACCACACTAGATCAAACACTTCTACATCAAGTAAAATGTCAAGCCGCCTAACACCCTCTTCTCTTTCTAAGCCAACCTTCATGGGTATAGTACAATAGGCCTGGTTCCTAGAACCAAATCAAGACGGGACTCCACTTCACGGTGAGGAGGTAAACCTTGCACTTCATCAAAAATATCAGTGAAATCCTGAACAACCGCTGTTAACAAGATTTCTTGTCAACACCCCAAAAATATGTTAAGAAGGATGGATAGACTTTTGGAGAACAATAGGCGTGATTCCCTTAGGAGCTGCTTTGAAATTTGGTTTTATTTATGAATAATCCTTGAATCAAACCTTTTCGACGTAGTTGAAAGGTTCAGTCTCTGAATTGAAATACCTTCTGACCCTATTGAGCTTATATGATGTCTCTTACAAAGGTTTTCTTTTCCATTAGGTGAAGATTCACCAGGTTAAATCCTGAAATGGTAGGCTTCAATCTTGTTGAAGGCTAAGGTGATAACTTTCTTTAGGTTTAAGTGAAGAATGATATGCTTTGGTGGATGTGAAGTAGGTTTCGACCTTTTCGAAAGGTTAGATCACTTATATGAAGTAGGTTTTGACCTTGTCGAAAGGTTAGATCACTTATATGAGGTAGGTTTCGACTTTGTCGGAAGGTTAGATCACTTGGTTTATAGCTTCGAAAGGCTATTGGTATTGTTGGAGCATATAGAACTGTCGACTTGTTGAAGGGTTTAGACCACAAAGCTAATGGGTTTTTAAGGTTTCAATAGACGGTAGATTTAGAAGTGTCGTCGTCTTTGTCAACAAGAACCTTTCGATGAAGTTAAACCTGGAAAAATGCGGTTAATCCAACAAAGATTTTAGTAAATCAACAAAGTAATTAACAAAACTCAAGACTTCCCTCTTTGTCCAAGAAAAACTCTATTTTTATGAAATTCTCAAGTCACCTGATTAGGGTTACAATGCTTTGGTTAAGAATAAGCCAGATTAGAATGAGAGAAATCAGATCCTCAAAACATGACCCTTTGGATCTTATTTATAGATGCAGGCAGCCCCCCTTTCAACTTCATGTTCTCAACTGGGACCAAAGGTTTTCCTTTTATATGCAGCTGTGAACCTTTCGAATTTGTCGAAAGGTTTGCTCCTCATATGCCATTATGGACCTTTAACATTGTCGAAAGTTCTTCTTTTCTTTATGCCTTCATGAACCTTTCGACTTTATCGAAGGATTCGCCTTCTGTATTTTATTGTCAAACCTTCAACCTTGTCGGAAGCTTGCTCTTCACTTGATTGTTGTGAACCCCTTCAACCTTGTCAGAAGGTTGCTCTTCACTTGATTATTGTGAACCCTTCGACCTCGTCGAAAGGTTGCTCTTTCCTTAAAAGCTGTCGAGAGTTGTGCTTCCCTTCAATGTTGTCGAAAGATTGCCTTTCATTTTTTACTGACTTCTAAGTGTTGCCTTCAACATATGAGCTTTCGACTTTGTCAAGAGGTATCCTGATGAGTTTTAACCAGTTCAAAAGGCTTGCCTTGCTTTTGAAAAGGTCACCATGGGGTTGCTAACACTTGCTTTTACTTCCTTAACTTCATCGAAAGGTAGGAACTTCATTGATGCTGTAAGGTGGAACCTTCCGACCCCTTTGTAAGGTTTGAGGCTGTTAAACTATGATGGATGCATCACTTCGACTCCTTCGAAAGGTTTGATCAGAATTCCTCTTTCTTAGTCTTTGTTGAAGGACCTTTCGACTCAGTCAAAAGATAGATTTTTTACGTAACATTTGCCCCTTCCCCAATCGAAGGGATGCTCTTGACTTTCCAAGTCATCCTTGTCAAAAGCTAAAAAAGAACTTCCCGCCTCTTGGCCTTCCTACGTAGATCTAGGCCATTCATTTAACTCTCACCCAACGGTCAAGAATATGGGTGACTTTTCATATATATTACGCTTCTCCACCTCCTTCTTCTTTTACATATGATTAATTTTTTTCAAGAAAACAGAAAAGAATCCTCAAAAATCTCTTGAATTTTGCTTACTAGATAACAAGGTAATTCTCAAATTCAAAATGTGAGTTTGGATTAACCCTTGTTTTTTTCTTAATTTTTGTTTGAATTTCATTCATACCCTAATCGAATTTCAATTTTCTAGATTCCAAAATTGAAACTCAATTTTGGCTTAGTTTGCTGAAATTTTATAATCTTTTTTGGCAAGGCCAGCCGGTTTTATAGTGGGCCGTCCACTTTTTATTACGAACGTAATAAAAATATGAAGTATAGGAGTAAGGTTGAGACACCCTAACTGCTAAAAGAAAGATAAAATACAGCACTGGAGTGTGACTAACATGTCACAGCTACAAAAATCAGCTAACAGGTCTAAGTCACCTCCGAAGAGGGAGAAACACCAACAACAATATCCGCTTGGGAAGAAACCAGAGTGTCTTGCCCAAGAAGACCAATAAAGGGGCGAAATAGGAGAGCAAGAGACGGATTGTAGATCTCAGCATCTGAGCAGTGTATAAAGGATCGATCCCAGGTGGTATCAACAAGCATAATTGAATTTAATTTAGCGTACGTTCCATCCATGTCAAGTAATAAAGAATCTCCAGACAGTCTATAAAAGAGGCAACGATAGTCGGAAGGATCAGCAGTGACATATCTAAAATAGGAATCATCCACTGGGTTGAAACGCATATCAGAACAACGTTCAACCCAACAACTCTTAGACTCAGCCCAAACAACTGACAGAGGCAGTGCTTGAACTGGGACATCGACCGTATCCTCAAATACATCAGCAGGGACAAAGCACTCAGGAGGGGGTGCAGGCGGAGAGGTAGAAGGTGGCGGGCCAGGGTCAGAAGAAGGAATCACAGGAGGAGGAAGGGAGAGGCTTATGGGGGGTAATCTCAATCAGAGCCTTAGCATACACAAGCTTTTCACGAGCAACCGTATTAGCATCAAAACATTTCGGTTTACCAATATTGCAAGCAAGCCAATTCAATCCAAGCAGAGGCTGAAGAGCGGAGGGAATGTGAGAAAAATAAGCCCACACGGGGATAGATAGAACCTGCTCCCGCGCACTAGCAACCGTTGGGGACCAGGGAGTAATGATAAATGGTTTCCCATCAATAAAAGATGGCTCAGCCTCAAGGACACACTGGCGCTCCACAGAAGAGGAGAACAATAGGAAATACATAGAGTCAACCAGCTTAACACGAAGGTTACCACGAATCCTCCAGGTTTTCCGACAAACACCAGACGCATCATGAAGGCGATGTGTAGGATCTAAAAAGAAACCAACTAAATATTCTGACCAGTAGTCCATACCAGCCTGCATAACATTAGGAGGAGGGATCATCACTCCGTTTTCTTCTACGATATCAAACTCAACCGGTTCATAAACTCCCGCGTTACGGGGCAGAGAAGAAAACAGCGATGACCAAGATTTGGGACCAGGTGGGGAAGGCACAGCAAGCTGGACCACGTCCACATTACGACAACCAGAAAAGGCCACGTGACCAGTAGGGGGAGAGGTCTCAGACAACTTGTCACCTGATTTTAATTCACTGCATTTGGATACATCATTCTGTTCATAATTGTTGCAAGCACGACTATTCAAAACACTGCAATTTGTTGTATGGTTCTCTACATAATTTTGGCAAGCACTTGACGTGCAACGGGCTACGCACAAGAGATCAGCATCAGAAGGACACAAACCACAACCGACCACACCATTAGCCTCACCCTTATTACCAGCAACATTATCTACAATCACAGGAGATTGCAAAGTGCCACAACCAATTCGACATTCTTCGTCAGCCAACGCACACAACTTCGCAGTACACAAGGGAGTGCACACGGAAGGGTCGCGACCAGGGGACTTTCCAGATGACAGTGGCAACGAAGGAAACTCAATTTCAGAAAGCATCGGCGGCAGGGGAGACAATGACGAAAGTCGAGAATCCTTAAAACTTTTACTAGATCGAGTGGAAGAGTGATAGGCAGAAGGAGCGGTGGGATGAGGAGGTGAACTAGGCATCGGAGAATGGCAGGGAGCGGGAAAGTGAAAGAAGCGGGAGGGCAAGATAGCGGGGACTATGGGGAAGAGGGCGAAAGAACCTGATGCAAATGCGAAGACGCGGCGACCATTATTCCATATATTCTTAAAATTGAAAACTTCTTAATTCAACTTCCTAATCCAACAAAACTCACTTCTCATTTTGGACTTTGGACGTCGATAGTGATTGTTAATGAAAATTCCATAAACGAGTGCAGTTCTTATTTTTAAATTTTTGATTTTTGTCCTTTGTTTTTTACCTAGATCTTTGATTTTTTGAAAATCTTTACACCCTCTTGAAATTGAGCTGAAGAAATTCCAATTTAAATCCATTTTGTCAATAGGTTAGATTTTCTTGTTCTTCAAGAAGAATTTGAAATTGTTTTTACAATCGAGTTTGGGGTTGGTTAAACCCGATATGATTACCTAGAACTCTCTCAGGTGCAATTTGGTGGCACAAAATGATTTTTCTACCCCTTTGAAACAGTTTGAGGCGGAAATAATAGAATTTCCTTCCTTGCATCCTTTGGTAGGGTCGAAAGGTATTGTGATGCCAACTTTACCAACATTGTCGAAAGGATAGGTAATTGAATGGATTGAATGCTACACTTCGACAACGAGCTCTCGACAAGGTTAAAGAGTTTCAAACCTTTCGATTATTATCTTTCGACGAGGTTGAAATTCTTCAACCTAAGAGTTGTCTGTATCCATCTCCATCAAAATGTTTAAAGCACATGTGAGTTGAACCTGAAACCTTTCCATTTCAATGGGTTGGACATGTTTTGACAATTTTGACCAGACCTTTCAACAAAGTCATCAACATTAGTGTTTTTACTTTGAATTTTGTAATATTGTTTCGACCATGTTGAAAGGTCTTGCCACTTTGCTTTATGTTACATTCAAAGGGTATCCATGTTTCCGTTGTGCTTTCGACATTGTTGAAAGGTGATGAATGGGTCAATGTTTCATCTCTTCCTTTCGACTTTGTCAATAGCTTAAGGAATTCTTATTATTATGTGCTTTTTAGGCTTTTTAATAATGTTGAAGCATGATGATTAAGGTTAAGGCCACTTTCTTCCTGACATCGTTGAAAGTTTAAATTACTGACCTTTCGACATTGTCGAAAGTTTGAATTGCTGTCCTTTGGATATTGTCGAAAGCTTGAATTGCCAGCCTTTGGACATTGCCAAAAGCTTAAATTGTTAACCTTTCGACAGTGTCAAAAGCTCAAACTATTTGATCATCTAAGTGGGTATCTTCATATGTCGCTCTTGGTGTATTGTTGTAAATTATATTTAATCAATGCCTAGGATTACGTTTGGGATTTTTATAACTTAGATATGATTTATTTGAAATATAATCACTGAAATTATATTATTTTTTTGGAAATCTGGGATTTCGTTCATATTCAAGTGTTGCTGATATTATGGAGACCAATAACACTGCCTTATTTCGTCACCAAAAGTTAATACTGTGGATGACTGTAGCATCCATAGCCTTAGATTTTGGCCTCCAGATACGGGATGTTATAAATAGAAATCAAAAATGGATGTGACAGACCACCCATTGTAAAAATCTGGTCCCCCACATAGACCGAAGTAAAAAAATAAAAATAGAGTGGGCGTAGTTTGACTGTCTACTCTCCAACTCTTCCCCTGACTTGAGGGCAAAGACAAGATTCAAAGTGGTTGCAGCCCGACCATCCGCTCCCCTGCTCGAACTAGAAGTTCTTCATAAGTGGACGTGGTATGAACATCCACGCATCGACTCCTGCCTCGGATGTAGGAGCAGTTTGAGAGCCCAAGCCTAGTTGGATATGGTTCGACCACCCAATCAAAGGAGGTTGTGATAGGTCCATCCATGACCTTTCTCACGCCTGAAGTACGAGGAACTATTCAAGCCTTTCTAAGACATCGGCAAGCCCAAAATCCAAACTAAGACATGCACGCGGTTCAACGGTCTAGCTTATAACGGATTAGAGTATGAAGACAAAATAGGTGCGACATGCCACCCATACCGAAGTGTTGATAAAAGTATATGTAGAAAATGGACGTGGTTCGACCATTCATCCATTAACTCTCCCCTACAAACTGACAGACCGAGTATAAAACATAGAATAGATATGACTTGACCATCCGCTAATCAGCTCCTTCCCATGATTTTACGTGAAGAACTCCAAGTAAAAGTGAACGTGATACGACCGACCACTCTTTGACTTCTGCCCCTACTTTGGGGCAGAAGAAATGACTAATGAAAATGTGATTCAACCATCTTCCAGAATAACTCTGAGTTCCCTGAATGCAGACTGGAGTATAAACACAAATTGGGTGCAATTCGACTACCGCCAGCAAACTCTTATCCGCACAGTGCTGTTATGAGTATAAACAAATAGATGATTATGGTTTGACCAATCAATATTCCATAAAATCCAACTAACTCCGCTAATCCAAGACTGGAGGTAGCAGTATAGACTACTGTTAGTTAAATATGAAGTTATGAAGCTCACTATAGCTTCAGCTTCGTGATTCTTTACAAATCAAGGCAATGACTATTGGGAGGCCTTAATACAAAACCTCGACATCTAAAGTTATGGGTGACTGATTATATCCTACCCTCGGATCCAGGGTCTACATCGATTTATACTAAGCGCAAACATGAGTGAGTGTGACTAACCATTCATTCTCCATCACCTACCTTTGATCCTTCAGCGGTATGAGAATGACTCAACCGGTGCTAACCTAACTCTATTCCTTGGTTTGACGAGAGGGTATGAATCAAAATGGACGTGATTGACTATTCAGTTTCGAATGAGCGCCATGTGACCATTTATTCGTTGACTCTTACCATGTTTCGACTAGTAGAACACGAAATGGACGTGACTCAAACGTCCGCACACAGATCATTGCCCTCAGTCCTATAGGGGAAGCATTAATCACTGATTTGATGCGACTTAACCATCCATTCTTTGGTCCTTGCCTAGAGCATGGCGACAACTACATCAAAAGTGGATATGATTGATCATCTTGTACTCAGCTTATGCTCGAAATTCGATGGGGCATTGAAGTGTTCCTCTAGGAAGGAAAAGCTAGAATACAATCTAAAATTGGCCGACTCATCCTTCCATCAACTAAATCGATCCAACGAATCGATTGGAAAGAGTATAAAGCCAAAACAAATGCGTCATTCCCGTCCGCTTATCGAAATTTACCCCTAACTTAGTGGGCACGAGCGAGAATCAAGATGAATGTGAACCTACCATTCATCGATCAACAAAAAGTTTTTGAAGCTTAGGTGGGAGTATAAACACCACTAAGACAATACTCGACCATCCATGCAGTAATTTATCAAATCATGACTAGGGGTAGAAGTGTGATAGCTCAATACCGTGACTTGTACCATGTGTTTGCAACGACTTCAGGCTAAGACCGAAAGGATGCTTAGAGATAAAATCATCGGATCAATGGCCAGGCTCATGGGCAACTAGCTACCATTCCAACCTGAATGACGAGCAATAGATTACGAATACATTGAATGGAAAGCACGTTTCTCAAATACAAAAGTGGATTCAAACTCAAAGAGAGGGCCAGCAATGAAACTGCATGCAACATGAGACTAAACCCTACTCGAAATTTGATTCGACGTGCTTCTAAGCTTGATCTTTAGCTATTACAGATAATCACTTAAAGCATCTAGAACCTATCACTATTGGACTCACCGGCTCATGATGAGATTCGAAAATTCAACCAAACGACCGTCATAACATGCCGTCCTAACGGGCTATCGTGCCATTGGCTATGTGATGTGCACGTAAAAATGCATATATTTACTTCCATATTTAATCTACTTTTATTTAAATAAATAAGCATATTATGGTATTTTACATGTCCAAATCAAAATTTAAATTGTTTCCTAATCCTTATTTATTCGTCTTCATTTAAGGGGAAAATGGTAATTTTGTGTATGATTTAATATGAGAAAATTTATTTGCATATTTCGTTTTTACTTATAGGAAATGAAGTGAAAATATAAAGAGGTTTCATGGATAAATGCATGCGTACATGTTGAATGCAAATGGAGAACGGGAATAAAAGAATTCACGCAATATGGAGGAGCCCACATAACCACTACCTGTGGTCCTTAATTAAACGCACATGCACATGTTAATGGAGGGATAAAGGCATGTTTGTGGGGACTAATTATTTCCCTAATGATTACTTGGAGATTACACTTTCTCAACGGCATTTTAGGTAGTCCCCTAAAATATGAATTAGGGTTTTTAAGCATGTATAAATACCCCTTATGTTTCATGTAATCATCTTCTTCTTTTCATGCAATATTGTAGCTACAAAATCAAAGTTAAATAAAAAATTCTTTCATGGCTTCTTAGCCTTGGTTTTACTTTCATGCAATTTTTATTTTATGCTCTCTTTTTATGCTATTTTTATTTTATGCTCTCCCACTTAGTTTATGGCTATCTTATTTGTTACTAGCATAAATTTAATTGTAATTAGTTTAGCTTTATTTCATGTAAGTAGTTAGCTCTTTTTTATTTTAATAAGCTGTCATTCTCCTTGTTTTTAATTTTAAAATCATTTTATATTAATATGTTTTCAAATATGAGTAGCTAAACCCCTTCAATTTAGGGGGTAATGAAGCTCTCATGAAACATATTAAATTAACATAATGATTTCATGTGTGATCTCTCTTTTGTGCTTAATGGAAACTTGAATGATGATGGTTTTGTCTATTTTTAGTGAATTTTGATAGTCTATGTTGACATCTCAAATAAGCTATGCTTATTACACTTTAAACATAAATATTTGATCATTTGCCTAAGTTATTTTGATGTGAAAGTTAAGCTAGAATCAAAATTTGATGTTCTCGGTAACTAATTAATATTAAATAGATCATGCTTAAAATAGATTGTATTTTTAATTTTCATGTCACATTCAAGAGTTTTGATAAGTGGATATGAATGTTATGTTAGAGTTTGATGATTTAAGTTGTGCTAATTAATAACATAAGTGCTAATTAATTGCACAATTAAATCGTACTTATAATAAGCACATTCAATATTTCTACTTAATATTTTAGTATGAGATTATAAATGAATTTTTTGTTGATTTATATGAATAATTAGAAGTGGATTTGCCACTAAATTGTTCTTTATTATCATAGTTTTATTCACTTTTGCTCTAGCTCATTTTCTATAATTTTCTAGATTAAAACAAACTTCAAAAACCTTAGGTTAATTTGATTGAGTATTATTAAAATTTAATTCATCCCTTGCGGGTCGACCCATGCTCGCATACGTTATAAAATTGTATGTCGTGCACTTGCGGTTTTATGACAATAACATTTTTAACGATAATTTTCTAATTGATAGAAACTTTCTTCGTTAATCAATAGAAACTTCTCTCGTTAAGCCTGAAAGGCAACGCGTGACAGGTATATCCGGCCTCAGTTTATCGACAATATGGTCAGCCATGGCGACCCATCACCGGTCTAGAAGATCGGATCACGGCTAAGTGCAACGATGATGAAGGAATTAGCTGGCTTTCACTGAGCGAATCTTGATGTGTTCACTTGGACCCATTCTGTCATGTGTTTTACCTTGCTGATTATCGTGAGCCATGCATTGAATATCGACCCTAGGCATGTTCCGGTGAAATATAAGTGACGCAACATGGATCAAGAGAGATCTGCTGCAGTTAAAGAGGAGGTCGATAAACTCAAAAACATTGAGTTTATCCACGATGCCTTCTACTCTAAATGGGTATCCAATCTAGTTCTTTTGAGAAAAGCTAATGGAAAGTGGCAGACATGCATCGACTACTTAGACCTATACAAGGTATGCCTGAAAGACCGCTTTCCACTTTCGAGGATTGACCAGCTGGTAGACTCAATTATGGGATATGAGCCGCTTTCATTTATGGTTGTGTATTTGGGATACAACTAGATCCTAATGCACGTCCTCGAGCAAGAGCACGGCGACATCATTACTGATCTAGGGCTATATTATTATGTTGTGATGTAGTTTGAATTAAATAATGCTGAGGCTACTTACCAAAGACTAGTCAATCAGATGTTCAAATACTAGAATAGGCAATCGATGAAAGCATATGTGGATGATATGCTCGTGAAGTTACGACGATCAAACGATCACGTCGATGACATGGCGGAGATTTTTAGTGTTCTCCAAAATTATTGAATAAAACGAAATGCTTGAAATGCTCGTTCGGGGTTGTGTCAAGGAAATATCTGGGTTTCATTATTAACTCTCGCAAAATCGAGGCAAATCCCAAGAAGAATCATGTAATGTGAAACCTCCTAAGGCCAAAGACGATTAAGCATGTAAAGAGCCTCAATGGGAAGATCACCGCCCTAAGTTCATCTCCAGGGCCACCGACAAGTGAATTCTCTTCTTCAACCCAATCGGTAGAGGGAAGAGAATCTTTGAATGGATGTAGGATTGCATAGGTGCATTTCAAGCTCTAATAGATCACTTAGAGATACCTCCCATCATATCTAAGCCATTGTGTCATGAAGACTTGTACATCCATTTAGTGGTGTTGGTACATGTCATAAGTGTGGCACTATTATTCTAAGAGAATCAGATCAAGAGACCAATATATTATTTTTGCAAGTGATTGAGAGGTGCTAAAAGAAACTATCCAAAGCTCGAAAAGCTCGTTCACTACCCGTTGATTGCATCACATAGGCTTGGCTCCTATTTTCAGGCTCATCCCTTCAACGTCTACACCAACCACCCATTATGACACGTCCTACAGTGACTTGAGACGTCTCGAAGGTTACTCAAGTGAAATATTGAGCTAAGCCAATTTTACATTATCTATCTCCCTCGAAGAGCCATCCAAGGACATGCATTGGCGACTTTATAGCTGATTTCACTACACAGGATGATCTCTTGGAGACCATCCAAGCCCGTACTATCCTATGGAGAATGCACATAGATGGAGCATCCAATGATTAGTTTTCTTGCACCAGAGTTGTATTAGTGATTCCTAAAGAATGGTCGATAAGCTACACCCTGAAACTCGACCTTTCTGTAACAAATAATGAAGTTGCACATGGAGCTTTGATCGCCAGGTTCAAACTTGCTAGAGAACTTGAAGTAAAATTTTAAAATCTTTTGTGATTCCCGTTTAGTAGTATGCCAAGTCATAAGAGATTATCAGGATAGGGGGCAATAACTTGCTCCTTACCTGGGTGGGTCCAAGAGCTACTGGTATACTTCGAGGATGACAGCACTAAACGCACCCCTAGAGAACAAAATGAGAATGCATACTCACTGCTCAAGTTGGCCAGTTTCGAGGTGGCACGACAGATGGGCTTTGTCTCATTTGAAGTACTAAATGCTTCAGCATCGAGCAGTTGGAGATTGACTGGGTTCTGGAGGCGTAGTTGGAAAAGTTGTCCTGGATGACTCCTTTAAAGAATATCTACAACGAAGGATCCTTCGTAGACGGAGGAATAAAAAACGAAAGATCCTCCTCAAAGCTTCATGCTGCATCATCAAAGAAGGAGTCATGTGCAGAATGGGTTTCTCTATTTCCCTATTTCGATGAATTTCCCATGGTGAAATTGAATGAGTCTTGAAAGAAGTCCATGAAGGAGAATGTGGCGATCCTACCAATGGAAAAGCCCTGACAATGAAAATACGCTGCTACGGGTATTACTGGCCAACTGTCAATCGAGATGCAGCTGATTATGCTAGATGATGCGACAAGCGCAAGATGGTTGTAAAAATTCCAAAAGCCCCATCGACGGAAATTACTCAAATGGCTAGTCCATAGCTGTTTGCCACTTGGGGTTATTGACATCATCAGCTTCTTAACGATTTCTAAAGGTGGTACGAAATACACCTTTATAATAGTTTATTACTTCATCAAATGGGCCGAATTTGAACTATTAGCCGCGGTCACTACAAAAAAAGTAATAAACATTATTGTCAAAAACATCATCTATCATTTTGGTCTTCCCTGAACAATCATAACTGATAACGGGACCTAATTCGACAGTGCTGATTTCAAAGACTTCTAACGCCGGCATCATATTAGGAAAAGATCCACGGCAATTTCTCACTCTCATCATTTTAGGAAAAGTCCACTTTTAGTTTGTGGAAACCTTTCACAATTTTATGCACAAAAAACTAAGTCTTAATCCTCTACTATCTTATATTTTAATTTTCTAAAACACAGAGCAAAACAATCAAACTTTTTACCAAACTCTTGCTATAAGACTTAAACAATATAGCAACACCTTTCATCAACTTGAAGCTTGAAGATTTGGAGCACACATCCCAAACAAGCTATGGCCGTGAGCACTTAAGGGCACTTCAAGCCTTAATCATGAGCTATGGTGAAGGTAGGAGGAATTTTTTGAGGTTTCAAGGTTGAGATAGGAATTGGTTGATAAGGTAAAGGCTTGTGCTTGGTCATGTACTTATTTAAGGGTGAGGAAACTATCTGTTTGAATGTAAATAAAGCGTATGTTTTCGTATTCAAACTATAGCAATGTGCTTGACTACATATTATTATATACTTTTGTGATTCTTGCTTTGGAAAGCAAATGGCATATGTAATTGATGTACTCAGTCCTCTATGACTTTCTATGACTTGTTGATAGCCTAAGCATGGTGCACATAGGTTTGGGCGGACTTTGATTGAATTAGACGTGAATATTGAAATGGTTTTATAGTGACCATCGCTATAGAAGCACATAGAAATGCCTTTTGTTTAGCAATTTCTGTAATATTTTATGAAAAGATCCCTAGGGTTTTATCATAATAATTATTATGTATATTGAGTGTATAGTTTATTTCAAAAAAAATCGGTTCTTAAAAAGTTCGTTACTATATTTAAAAATCCCCTAACTTTAATGGTAGTAAAACTGGTCACTTCATAGCCTGTTACAGCACCCAATAGTTGCACTTTTTGGCCACTATAGAAGCTCTAAACCATTTTTACATAATTCTAGAAATGCTTTAGTTTCTATGTTGAACTTATATTTTTTTAAATGACTTTTTATTTTTGTATTTCTCTTCACTCTTTTTAGTAATGGTTAATAAATTTGATGCCAAAAGTGGCAAACCCAAATATGACCCGTTGTAGGAACGGAACTAGTAGAAATGGAAAGAAAGAAAAAGAACACATAAGGATTTTTACATTGGTTTGGCAATCTCTAGCCTATCCACTTTATATTTTATTTATCAGAGATTTGAGAAAAATCAAGGCCATAAGCATAAGAGATTGAAAGGTTCTTAAGCCTAGAACTGCTAAGAGTAGCTGTCCAGGTAACTATAATGATGAGAAAGATAAGGATGAAGAAGATCCAGATTTTGAATCCCTTCTTTATTTGCTACAGGATTGGTATTCATAGGGAAATTAGTCTATAGATCCATACGCTTGAATTGTACAAGGCCCGGATGGTAATCCATAATTGGTGGAGATTGCACGTAGGCTCGATAACCAATACAAACCTCTTGGTATTGAGAGGTTCATCTTAGTACCTAGAGATTTGGTTGGTGAAACCATACTTCTCCCTTTGTCCTATCTCTTGCTTATTGTATTCTAAACTCTTTTCGATAAAGTTTGAATTGCTTTCGACAATTTCCAAGATACCGATAGACTTATCCTACTTTCATCCAACCAATACCTAGGGTTGCTCATCTATTCTCTGGGAAAAGCACTTAGTGATGATTGCTTGAAGTATATTATTGATCACAGGAGGTTTTAGGGGACCGAAGAGTAATAAAAACCTTTCGGTACTGAGAGGTCTTGTTTACTCCAATGAACTTGCAACCTTTTGGATTCCTTCTTCTAGCCCCTCTAAATGTGTTTCCAAGTTCGTGAGTTATTTTGTCTTCTTTTTGACCCTCCTATTTGAAATCCGATTAGGTAAAAAAATCCAGTTAACACTTACCCTCAAGAGTATCTATTTATTGAGATTAAAGCATGCTATAGACCAAGATATGTTTTAACTTGTTGTCTCAATAATTTTAGTTAGTCATCCAGATATAGTTTTAAAGCAATGCTTTCAGTTGGTAGATTTCCCTACAACTGTTTTTCATAGCCAAAATTCCATTCTCCATGCTAATGACATGGCACGCGCTCTGGAGGTCGTTCGGCACCTTAGTCTAGCTTGCCTTTTTATGTCTTTTGCAAACTTTGAGGTTGAAATATCGTCTCGGTACCAACTAATCCTATCGGTGCCAGCAACTTTAAATCCTGCCAAATGATATAATTTCCTCTTTGTGCCGAGAGCTCTTATCCATGAGTCCTTTCTTCATATGACCAATTGCTGTTGTTGATCAACCAACTACTTGAACCACTTGCCACTGACTCAGACCAACTGCCGTCGATCCCTATTGATGTCGCCTTCCGAACCGCCACTTCCAAACTCTTGAATTGCCGCCAAAGCTTTCGGCCCCGATAGTTTTGCAACATTTATCCAATAATTTCATTTTCCATCACAAGCTTAAGACCATCTAAGGTAGTTATGGTTTGATTGGCAGGGCGATGGTGAAGGTGGCGATGGCCGTGCTTGCTATGGATGGGAGTTGGTCAAAATTAGGTTTGGGATCGATATAGGGTGAACTTGGACTAAACCTAGGTCATGCGCTTGTGGTCCGGAGACAAGTCTGGCCTTTCTTCGACTAACTCCTATCAAAGCATGGCTAATTTCACACCTTTGTCTGAATTGCAATGGGATGGTTCACTGCAAGAATGGTCATATTAGAAGATTCCATCGCAACGCTATTTTTACTACTACACTCCATTGTCCTGGTTAATAAAAGCTTTCGTTTTGCTTTAGACGGCGGTTCCGTTATCAATTATTCGTCGATAATTGGTATGATCTGATGTACAGTTCCATCGCATGACATGGCGTATTTTTTTAGCATGATCGAACTATCCACCCAGGATGATTTGTTGATGGTGTACAGAACACAAGACCTATATTTACATAGATTAACACCTTCACTTCTCCGATCAACGTTCAGAGTCTGATTGGTCAGCACAAGTCAACGTCCTTTGAGTTTCGGAGGCGGATCATATAAGTTTAATATTTAACATGAAAAATACCTAGCCTTATTGAACTCCAAGTTTTCCCATCCAGAATGACTTGTCGATCACCACGCTTCAAGTCCGATGAGGGGGCATGTACTCCTCTCGAAGTCGGATCTACCACGATGTAAACTTCTACTTCTACACCTCCCACAATTAGATAAACAGTAATTACTAACATTTAATGGATGATTATTCCACCTAAAGAGGTGCCCCCAATGGTGCACGGGTACATTAGTCTCTAAGTTTTGAATGATTTAGCTGAACAAATGCTGACTGCTTTATCTGAGTAAAGACTTCAGAATATATGCTATCAACACATAATTAATAAAGGTGACATAATGCTTCCTACTAAGGGTCAACAAGCACATCTTTCATCGATAAGGTATACAGCTTGCAATAGATATATGTGTTTAGGTCCATTCGAATTGTTATGCTCTCCTGATACTGCTTTTCATGAACCCCTTCACCTGGCTCCAACTTTTTAGGAACTTACCTACCTCCTGCATTTCAAGTAAAGGAAGGTGTCATTTTTCTATATGATCATCAAGGCTTGTTGTAGCTGCAAATTCATCGAGTCTCTTCGCAACAAGCGCTCGTATTTCAAAAACCAGTGCTTCTATGTTTGGTGCCCATATGGCTTCATCGAGCATTGACTGTCCGAAAGTGAGTTTCTTTCCTTCTATTCTTTCTATACTTGAATCCCTTTAATTTGAGTTCTTAACCTAATATTTGGTTCTTTAAAGGCACTCAGCTCAAGATGCTGAAGACAAGCACATTGAAACACTAAATGGTCTAATAGGGGTCGGCTTCCATCACCCTACGACTACACATCTTCGAATAAACGAAATCTTAGACAGTACGGCCTACTGCTCCCAGATAAATATTCTATTACTGAATCGCCTCTACCTATACTCCAAAGTTCTTACCCGTTCTTCCATCCTAACTCACAGCTTTGGCAAGAATCTTCAAGGGGAGTTTGAAGGTTCATCGAGCGCGGCGCATATCGAAGAGCCTACAAGAAGTGGAGCTAAAAAACTAGCTATTGGTAATGTCCCAATAGAAGAGGATGAAGGAGTTGAAATGCAACAAATCCCCAAGGAGAATGAGAATGCAAAAAGGAGAGAAGGAAAGGATCCTTTAGAGGAAGCGGAAGAAGTGATCACCATCAAAAATGATATCGACTATCACGCAAGTGCGTAGGAGGCAAGTCGTTTAGAGAGACACTTTATAAGAGCCATGATCTTCCATCCTCACCCATCCAGAGCAAACCATTGTCGTAACCTCTAAGACGCCCCAAGAACCGACTATATTGCCTTCAGGAAAATTAACTCCTCGAGGTCGCATTCTTGGTGACGTATTTGTCGATTTGAGTGACTTTGACATTTCCACTACCAATCTTGTGGCTGAGGGTTCCCCTAACTTCAGCTTCTCACCTAGAGGCATTTTTAATGAAGATGGAAAGAATCCGTCTTTAATTCCTTGCCAACATGGTCTGTAGAGCACAAAAGGGGTCCTCGGCACCATATGCTTCAGTAGGATCATGAGCACACATCCCTATATCTCTTATCTTTTATGGTTCCAACGCGTATGTACTTTCTTTCTACTTCAGGTTCCATAGGCAGGGATTAATATAGAAATCTCCCATGCAACGCGGCCAAGTATAAAGGACAAACCCCTAACCTGAATCCTCCCTATTCCAACCATCGGGGTCATTATGAGATCGATGTGGAAAGGCATTGGTGGAGGGAAAGACAGGTAGCAGACTACCACCAAGCTAAGAAGAAAAAGAAGAAAAGGCAGGCCACAGTTGGGTTATTGTGTGATCAAACCAAACAACATAAGGAATCACACGATTTTCACAGTCCCTCTTCGGACATTTCTCTGCCCTGTTCTGAACCTAAAATCTCTTTCCACCACCAGGCTCTTACCTCTCAATCACTTACTGCTATAGCTCCTTCCCGATCCAAAGGAGTTTTTGCTCCACCAGTCCTACAAGTGAAATTTCCCGACCATTTCCTGCATGGCTTGAAGTTCGATCTAAATATTAAAAACACTCCAAAGAAATAGATGGAACGGGATATTTAGCAAGTTCAAAGGCATGTCGAAAAGGGCTATAAATGGAAAAGGCTCTGTTATGCCCTCTCCAATGTCATAAGAATCTACTATAATAATATTCAATCATTAAACTCTAAAAAGCAAACTTAAAAAGGAATTATCAAGAGTCATAAGGAGGACGTGAAGAAAATACCAACTGAAAGAAATGTTGCAATAGAGACCGTAAGGAGGGTTGATAGCCTGATGATAAAGATGAAGCTTGCACACTCCCAAGCCAACCTCGTGTTGAAGGATAGCCTCAAGATGGAAATAAGCATAGTACTGCTCTAAAGTCACAAGTTGACGAAAAGGAACATACCTCATTGAAAAGGATAATTTCAATTTGGCAAGGGACCAGATTATCAATGAGAAGGAATTTTAGTTGCAAAACTTAAGAGGGGAAAAAGAAAACCCCTTCGATGAATTGCATTCGTTGAAAGTAGACAAGGTAGATGCTGATGTTGAGCTTTTTTCATTAGGGTTGAGTTAAATGAACTCAAGGAGACCATGGCTAAAGTAAGAGAGGAGCTAAACAAAACTCTCCAACACTTCTATGCCAGCATGATTCTATGCAAATTTTGAAGTGGGTAGGGAGTGCTTATCCTTAAACTCTTGCTGATGCATGGGCAGAGGTGCTTCACCGAGTTTCGATGTCTAGGGATAACCGTTCTGTAGAGGAATTTGTGGGCGAGTACCTCGATGCAAAAGATTTCAAAGAAATGGTTGAGTGGAAGGCTATCCTTGCTGCTAAGGATGCTACTGCTATCATCACTGCCACCTAGGATCCTGTTGGCCCAACTTCATTAGGTCGGCATGAATTGTCTATTCCAAAATCCGAAGAGCATGCTATAACTATTCCTGCATTTGTGGGAGTTAGCTTTCAAAACGTTCACACCGTTCCAACTTCCATAGCGATATCTTCCATCAGCCCTACACCCTCCTATTTGTAAGTCAAGTAGGGGAGCATGTGAAGAAGAGGGTGTATTTGTTAAATATTCCACAGAAGGTAGTCCAAATTCAAGTATATTTCTTATTTCAATGGCCATTAAGAGCCTTTAGTTTAACGTGAATCCATCATCGATCTTTACTATTCTATCTGTCAACTTATAGGTCAACCGCATCTTCCTCCTTCGCCACCACCTACTCAAGATTTGTGGTCTAGAATTATCTTCATCGCTTCAACCTTTGACACTACAAAATTTCTTACTCTGGTCCCTCCTTTCATTTCTGGACCTTGTTTCAATTCATAAACGATCGACGCTTTGGAAGGGTTGGAGGGCATTACTCAATCTTAAGAGGAAGATGTTTCAATCATCAGTGTTGTGGACCCAATAGATCATGCTTCCATGGTAGAGAGGTTGAAGGCTGACTTAGAAAAAATTAGGGTAAAACCCAAACCTTGCACCACAGAGCCAGCTTCTCCACTCCTGTAAGCTCCATTGCTAAGCTCCCCATAATCAAGGTGAGGCTGCCAAAGTTCATGATCAAAGCCTTTAGACTTCACCTGGAAGGGCGGTGAGCCTCATACCACTGCTGGGGAAGAGTCTACCGAATCCGAGGGAGACACTCCCAAAATAAGGATAATCAAGGATGAGTGCAAGCCCAAGATGCATCTCAGTAATTCTGGAGGCAAGTGTGAGAAGGAAGGGAAGAGAAAGTAGGGAATCCTTAAGCTCGTTGGCTATCGGTTCGCTTATATAGTCTGTACTTTTTGGTTTTCCTTTTGGGATAAACAACCGTGCTCTTATAGGAGTGACCTCCACTCAATGTTATGCATAAAAGTTAAACTAATGAAAAGATCACTTTTGTCTAATAATCTTTGTTCTGATTACTCTTCTGGGCTTTTATATACTATACTTGTTCTTATATTTGCCTGCGTATATAACATGATTGTTTGTACTAGGATTTTCCTATGTTATACATGCTTGTGAAATGTGCTTATTTACAATGACTTTGTGCATAAAAATAATATTTTACAATTGCTTTGGTTGTATCCCATTGTTAGTCCTATCTGTAGTCACCGAAGCATCTCGCTTGGCAAAACTAAGACAAAAAATTAACCAACTCCTTGGTTATCGATGCTTGTTTTCGATCAATTATCTCTTCATTGGTTACTAATCCTACATGTTCCTGGTTCCGCATTGCTTCCGTAATCATGTGGTGGGAATTAGAACGTCTATTCTCTTTTCTATATGGTTTTGCTGTGTGCCTACCCAGTTCACGGGGCTTGGCACTTCCAATGCCAAGATGTGGGCAATTATGGGATAGAAATATCATTGAGCAAATTATTCGATTGCGCCTAGTTTGTGTGTGCCTTCATTATCCATTTCCCGGATCGTGGTAGTCAATCGATACTTATTTTTGAAACTTCACGACCATCCTCGCTTATCCTCGATTGAGCATGTTCGGGTTGGTTGCTAGTGCTATCATTGAAATTCAGTTAGACACTTGTTTCGATCTCCAGAAACAAGTGCACAAATCATCCAATTCCATGTATCCTTTTGCATACTCCCTGACAAAAATCAAATTTCTGGATATTGTGATCGAAAATCTAGCTACATTCAGGTTTCTATCTCTGAAAAATAGGACGTTGATGGTTGGATCCCAAGAGTTTCTTCTTGACGTTTCCTGCCTTCGCGCAACACCAAATCCATGCAAGTTGGGGTCGATTTGTCGGCATAATCCCTTAGTTATTTTATAGAAAGCTGGGAAAAATTAGCTGATTGGTCCTAAAAGTTACTACACACTGATGTTGCTTATCTCCGAGCAATGGTAAATTCTCATAAGTCTGGATCGAATTATTCGATCGACTCTAAAATGTTGGTTCGAATTAACTGATCGACTTGAAGCAACTATCTTCCCTGACAACGCCAATCTTTGGGCAATGCAGATTCTTGGGGGTTAAATTCCTACTTCCTGATGTTGCCAATCTCCGGGCAACACAAAATTCCAAAAGGTTGGATTTTTTTCTTCCTGGCATCGCCTATCTCTAGGTAACGCCAGATTCTTGAAGGTTCGAGTGTTTCCTTCCTAATGTTGCCTCTCTCTCAAGGCAATGCCAGATTCCCGAAGGATAGAGTTTTCCTTCCTAGTGCCACATATCTTCGGGCAACGCTAGGCTCTTGAAGGATATAGTTTTACCTTCCTAATGTTGCCAATTTCTAGGCAGCTCCAGATTTCTAAAGGTTAAATTTTTTCTTCCTTGTGTTGCTTATCTTCGGACAATGCTAGATTCCTAAAGTGTAGAGTTTTCCTTCCTTAACCAGGCATTGAGCTGAGACCCAACCTTCAGGACCTTGGTAGGACCCAATCTCTGCATTCTTACCTTTCTCACGTCACTTCTCTTCTCGTAGTTCCACAATGTAGCAGTCTCTTCCAGCCCACCGGTCACCTTTACCACTCCGAACCTATTTTCTATGGGGAATTGTAACGACCCTAATTTTTGTAGCATTATTTAGGACATTTAATAAGTTAAATTAATTGAAATAATATAAATGATTAAGGTTTGTGTAATTAGAAGGTAGCCATGCCATTTAAAAAATGAACTAAGGGAAAATGAAATAAAATAAGTTAGGATAGTTAATAAGGGCAATATAGAATAAGTAACGTTCTTATACCCTAAACACTCACTGACGTTCATTATTCACGTTCACAATCAAAAACCAAACCAAAGAGGCTGGCTACCATTAAAGGAAAACAAGAAGAAGATAAGAGGGAGAACCTTGAGCAACTTAATCCAAGATCAAATCTCAACTCTTTAATCGCAAAGCTAAGGCGAATCATAGGTTACATCTCATGTTTTTATTATTTTTTGTTTTAGATTGAATTCCGAATCATTTTGCAAATGTTTTGCCATGTTTTTTATTGTTAAAATGGACATATATGCTTGTTGATTATTTATGCTATTTCATATGGATTTTATGATAAGTTTTAATGTGAAAATCCTATTAAATGACATCCAAATGCCTTGTGATTTTGGGATAAGGTCAAAAATAATATTTGGGAGATGAATTTCAAATTTCATAATTTTTCTGAATTAACATGGATTTATTATTAATTTTCTAGTGAAGAAAATAGTTAATTGGGTTTAAAATTAATTACCGCTAATTTATATTGCTTTTGGATCGGAAATTAATATATGTTAGAAAAAATATTAAAAGTTATTTATGGGAATTTTTGTAAAATTTTACTAAATGTAATAAGTATATAAAATTATTTAAGGCACACGACTTAAATGCTTTATATATTTATAAAAAGAGAAGGGGTATTTTCTAAATATTTTAAATTATTTACTTCTTAAATTTCGGCAGCCCTTTTAGAAAAGAATTAGAAAAGAAATTAGCAACCAATCATATGTCGACAAACAGAGCAAGTTAGTTGAAAAGGTATTACATTTTAAAGCTAAAATTCAGTTTTACCATGTCTTTCTTGTTTCACCACTTTCGGCACCTAGCTTTCGACCATATACTTCTGCCTTCATTTCCATGAAACCAATATGCCTAGTAACAAAGACTTGGTACGTAGTGAATTAGACATAGGTGAAAGGTATGCAGTCGAAACAAGAGGTTCCGATGGGGTCGAAGCCTTCCTTTGCTTTCTAAAGGAAACGTGCCTGCTTTGCTCTTGAATAGATAGCTTTCAACTTGGTCAAATGGTTTTAAAGAATGATTTCGAATGAGGTTGCGCCTTTGTTTTATAAAGAAGCTTTCGATGGGGTCAAAACCCCTTGCTACTACCTTCAACCTTTCGAAGCAATGCCTTCGAAAGGGTGCTTTTGCTTTAAAATCTAAACCACTTCTTCAATGCTTTCGAACGGGTTGGTTTCGACACCATATACTTCTGGTACTTAGGAAATTGCTTTTGAAAGAGTGTGTTACACCCCATACCCCTTAGTATACCCAAAAGGACATGCTAAAAAATGTGGTGCGTTGTAGGAATAATTAAAACTAGCAGAGACTAGGATTCACAAGACAGAATAGATAAAAACAACGGAAACAATTAAAATAATAATTTGCTTAATGTCAAACTTTATAATATAGAATTATAAAACCAAATGCATCATATGTCTCAAAATTTCGATATATGTCTTATGAAATCAAAACCTCGGTTTCATAAATATCAGAGTACAAACTATCCCTGACAAAGTGCCAACACATGGAATAAGCAAAAACAAAAAATAAAGAACAGAAACACATAAGAAATCTCTCCTAAAGAAGTCTCCAAGTGTCTGCAATCTATCGTCTTTGCTCTTGCTAGCCTATGGGGGAAAATAGAAAATGGAGGAGTGGGTCAAACTAAAAGTCTGGTGAATAATGGTAATTACTTTAAGCAAAGTAAAAGTAATAGACTTTACAACAGTTCTAGTATATAAAAGGAAAGAAATGAAATAGAGAGAAGGAATAAGCTAGAAATAAAAATGAATTAACTAAATTAACATAATTGATTAAATTTAATTGTTTACACTTATTTTTGATAACGAATTTGATTAGGCTGAATTCCTAATCCAATATTTAGGCTAAAATCCTAATTCTAACCTTTTATCGGCCCACTACTCGATAGACCTACTACGGACTAGACGCTATATAGCTCCCTACACAGAAAGCAAATGGTTTCTACGAATGACATGCAAAATATCTACTGTAGACTTGATGTTATATAGCTCTGTACACAAAAGGCAGTGGTGTATACGAAAGACACAGATACTATGCGCTTGGAACTCATAACGATTTATGAGCCATCATTGGAAGTCGCACGCGTGACCACCACTTAGCTCGCGTCACCGGTTGGTCCACCTATTTGGTCTTCTTATTACCTCAAGCTCTAGCGTAAGCGTGCCCCTCGTCTCACTTTAAGATTATGTGAAACACCGGGTCCATAGAAATAATAGGGGAAATGTTGTTGGTACTGGCCCGTCATCCAAACAATATATCGTTGTGCCCGTTGCCCAAATCCCCATGATTTGGACTTCTACGTATTGACCAATCAGTACCATTATTAGCATAAGCGTGCCCCTCGTCTCACTTCAGGTTTATGTGAAACACCGTGTCTATAAAATAATAGGGGAATGCTATTTGGTACGTATTCTACTTTCGTCTTTGCTTATTAACTTTGATAAATTATTTAAATAAGCCTTTACGATTTATCTCTACTATCTTTTCTTATTAATTTATCCTAAGTCTTAAAATAAACCTCATTTTGTTCTATTTCTTATTATAACCTACGTTGTGATCATGCTTATTACTTAACCTAAGGTCTAAGTGTAAAATTAAGCTTCTTTCAAGTTATACTCTTTTTAGTTTTATAACTAGGCCAATTATCTTTAATTATTTAAATTCTACCATTAATATCATAATTAGGCTCAATTTCAGTCTTAATTCCATTTTTATTACGGCCTTTACAATACATCTTATCTTCTGTTATTTCAGTATTCTTATAAATTTAATCCACATTCGTGTTTAATCTATTATATTTCATATGTGAAGAAGAAGGGGAAATAAAAGAAAACTGAAAATAGAAGAAAGTCCAAAGCGTGTGAAAAGGATGTAAATACACATAAATAACAGTAAATAAATTAAAATACTGTAAATAAACTGTAATTAAATGGAAAAGCTGTAATTAACAGAAATAAACTAAAATCGACTGAAAAGAATAGCTAAAAGAAATTGACTAAATATAATTTTAAAAACTGTAAATAAACTACTAAAAGGGTTATTCCGAAAATTATAGTAAAACTACAACTATTGGAAACCATATTTTTTAAAATTGCTTAAAAATCTAAATAATTACAATCACTCACCTGAGACAAAAGCTAGAATCTCTTTTTTTTTCAACAACCAAAATTCTCTAGAAATCTCCTTTAATTTTTTACAATCCTTTTATTTGAATGTGTCTATATATATATACATAATTTTATTTTATTTTATAAATGAAGAATGTAGGAAAATATTTGAGAGAGAGAAATGGATGCAAGTTTAGATTTTAGGGTGAAAACCTAGGTTAGTTTAGGTCCTGTTTATAGTGTTTTAGGGATGCTTTTAACTGTAGAGTAGAATATCTAGAAACTTCTGTTGACTCGTTGTTGTGTCAAATCTTACAATGCACCTTGTCAGTGCCTTATCTTATATTTAATTCAATTAATTACATCCTCAATAATATACAAACTATAAATAACATTTTCTTCTCCTCAATTAGTTTCTAATTTATGAGATTTTATTTCACATCAAATTTCCGTGCATCTCTCTTTATTCGCATGTTTCAATTCAGTTTTCAACATCCCATTTAATTTACATGTTTAGTCTGAAATAAATAAATAAACAACATATCAATATCTTTCCACATTTACATCTGAAATAAGTAAATTAATATATCAATATTTGTCCATGTTTATGTCTAAAATAAATTAATAAATAACTAGAAATTCTTATGCCGGTATTGCACATATTCATGTTTGAATTAATTGGATGAATAACATGTGAATTATTATGTCAATATTCTATATATTCAAATGTGAATTCATTAAATAACATGTGAATTGTTATGTCTATATTTTTTTCCATATTCACATCTGTTGTAATTAGATAAATAACATATGTCCACAAATGTGTATATATGTTGTGTATTAATTAGTAACTTAATTCTTTACCTTTAAATTGAGCAATCAATTACATTAATTGATTGGTATTAATATTTCTATGTTTAAAAATCAAACCGACCCATATTCTTTACAAACAATGAAATAACATACCTTATATTTTCTGTAAGAAATGTAATCCTTCTATAATACACTCTTGCCTTTTCTTTTTAAAATATAACGTTACTTTATTAAATGCCTCCTTTTTATAAATATATGGTTACATTCACTCATTTACAATAACCCATCTAATTTGAACATCGTCATCTAAATTTATAAAAGTGGATGCCTTCTTTTTAAATACACTGTTATACTTCTTTTTTTCTCTTTTGTAACAAAACAAACTCCCTGTTTATAAAATCATACATATACTAAAAATGATAGTATATTTTATTTGTCTTAAAACATGCATTTATTTTTATCTAAAATGTTTATTCCATTTTGACACAAATGCAAGTTCTTATATTAAACTCAATCATTACAATTTAATTCCTTTCTCTCTCTAATTGAAACATTTCAACAAACCTACTGCCAATTAATTTCAATACTAATTTCAAACGAATTCTAATCATAAACAATATTTTTTCACTTATAACTATTTATTAATTCCTCCTTAAATTTTGGGTGGTTACAGAGTGCTTTCGACTTATCAGACTACTTTTCTGTAGGGGGAAGACGAAGATTTAGTACTATTATTATTCATTATATTTATTCCACTCATCATGTTTTTCCGCTGCATTTATTTATTTATTCTTGTTGTATGTAACTCTGATTTGTATTGTAAAGGTGTAATTAAATGTTATTTTTAAAACAACTTCATGAACCGTTATTTGATTATTATATTTTGTCATTCCGCTGTGAGATTCTGTGTTTGTTTTCTTTCTCTTCTTTTTCTTATTTAACCCATAACAATCCTCCCTTTTGAATGGTTTCAGTTTGACATGTATGGTTTATTATTAATTTAAATCGTCCAAAAAATGGGTCGTTACATTTGGTAACCAATACCCTTTGTTCTATCGAAAGTTAAACCCGAAGGTTTAAAAAGGAACAGTTTTAAATGGTTTTGAAAGGTTGGTCCATATGTTTCACTTGAACCCAAATGCTTTCGAAAGGTTTGTTTGTAGAAAAGTATTTGAATACTTTCGGATGGTTTTAAATGAAGGTTTCGAAGGGGTGTGTGATGACCCGGAATTTTTAGCAATAACAATTTGATAATCTTTATTTATAAGTACTTAAATTGGTTTAATAATCTTCTTTTGTAAATATTTAATTGGTAAAATTAAACTTTTTCAAAGCAAATAAAATTGTTTCTATTTATAATATGTACATATTAGCATATATATTGTAAATAGGGAACTTTGGTTTAAATCGAATATAATAACTTTCAATGGCTATTTAAAAGTTGAATTGAGCATTTTCAAAACCACTATAGATAGTACCTAGCTATATTTACTTATCAAAATATATTTTAGCTTAAGTTTAAATTGGGATTTAATAAGATTTAAAAACACTTTTCTTTTATACTTGAAAATAAATCATGGTTCGAAATTTTAAATATATATATATATATATATTAAATATAAAACATAGTTGTGTTTAAAATATAATTCATACTAATAGGTAAATATAAGTAATTTATAAATAAGGAGTTAAACACAAAATACATTGCCTTTAACATTTGTAAGAAAATAAATCATGCAAAAAAACATTTTTAAAGCTTTGAATATATGTAAACAACATTTGTTAGCCAAGTAACACATAGGTTAACAAGTGGCAAAGTGTGTTTTCATCTAAATTAAATTATGTAACTAAGTATTTTAGAGAAAACCAGGCTAATGCTTCTCTTCTTCAATTCCTTTTCTTCTTCTTTAAACAAAAACTGAAAACCAAATTTCAAACTAAAATCAAAAAGGAGAAACTAAATAAAATTCAACAGCAACTTCAAACCTGAGCAGCAATGCAAAGATCAAAGTTTCAATCTCAACAACTTTTCCAATCAACAAACAGTGCAGATCAAAACAAATTCAAATATAAAGTTCCAGGAAACAAGAAACCTGTCCTCTATTGAATTTTTGGTAAGTAAACCATTTCTTTAAAAATAGTTTTTAATTTATGTTTACAATAATGCATGTGATAAATCTGTTTCGAAAATTTTGTAGTATGGTTTGCATGGTTGTTCTTTTATCTGGAATACATTTTGTACTGCTCTGTTTATATGTGAACTTGACTGTGTGTGTATATCTTAGTTCCTATTATGATAATAGCCTCAAACTAAAAAAAATTTCATATCTTCCAATTTAAATCATATTAGACTTTCATTTCTGAAGAATAAACATTTGAAACAAGGAAACATCATTTATATAAATGATTTCAGGTATAATGGTTGGGTATTTATTTCAAAAATATATATTTTACAGTGAAACCTATTTAATCGAAAAAATCAAACATTTTAATTTCATGAATTAAATCCATGATCATATTTTTTATTGTAAATAATGAATTTAGGGATAGGAATCATGATTTTTAAGCTTGGGGTTATAAAGGATTCTTGAGATGACCTGAATCTAGGTTTTCGTCTATTGCCGACGATCGGTGGAAAGTGGTGTGTAGGGGTTTGGTCTGGAGGTGGCCAGCGTGTTGAGGATCGTAGGAAAAATAGAGTAGTATTTTATTGTTAGCCGTGGTGGCCAGAGGAGGTCAGAGTAGGGTTTTGTTGACCGATTGGGACGTCAATGTTTACAAGGCGATGGTGATGACTAGAGTGGATTGGAGGTGATCGTGAGGGGTGGGATTGGCGCTGGGCGTCATGAGTTACTCAGGTCAGTAGGATGTGAGCTCCGGTGGACGAGAGCGTCGACGCCAATGGTTTTTTTGTTGTTTAGTTTATTTCCAGTTTTCGATCGTATGT
Source organism: Allium cepa (assembly GCA_030765085.1). NCBI lineage: Eukaryota > Viridiplantae > Streptophyta > Magnoliopsida > Asparagales > Amaryllidaceae > Allium > Allium cepa. The sequence continues at coordinate 388,195,497 of CM060939.1, read as the reverse complement.
CTCGATTTTGAGTGGCTGGCGAATTTGTCGATTTTGGAGGTAGGGTGAGTCGGGAGGATGATCGTTGACTGAATGTGGTTGCAACGTTGATCGATGACGGTCGGAATGGACGTACATGTGCACTTATGCACGACGTATCAGGAAATTGAAGCGGAGTTTGGGGAAGATGGTTGTTCCTCAGGGTTAGACTCGAGTCGTCCGATGGTTTTTCTCGAAATATTTGAGTGTCTCGGTGATGTTTGTAGCTGGCTCGGGAAATTTGGAATTTAACTCGAGTTTGTTTTTGATAAAAATAACCAGGTCTAAATGTTTAAGAAAAGCTATGTACAGGTTTTGAAAAAACAAAGTAACTTAAATTAATTCAATTTTTCAAAGTGTATTGACTAAGTTTCTAAGCAAGTTAATGTTAAACAAAGTTTCAAAGAAAAATGGAAATTAATAAGTTTTCAAAGATAAGTTTTTCCAACTTTTAAAGTTATTAAAAATGATTAAGCTTTTGAGCAATTTATTTAATCAAATTTTAAAATGGATATGTTTTTCAAAAGATTATAAACCAAGTTCCAATGATTTTTTTAAATAAAGTTAATGATGTAATTAAGTAATTTATTAAGATATAGAGTTTATTTTTAATTAATTTAGGTTGTGATTAATTAAAGATAATTAATCAGTGAAATTAATAAAATGTTAATTACTTAGTGCAATTAATAATGGTTAATTAATTTATGTTAATAATCAAAGTATAATTACTTAAGAAAAGTAATTAAAGAATTGTTAATGAGTGTAATTAATTTAAAGGTCATTAACTAGTGATTAAGGAATAATTAATTAATTTAATTAATTTAAGATAATTGGTTTAATTAATTAAGCATAGTTAATTACTTGATTAATTAAGGGTTAATTAATCTAAGTAATTAAAGGTCAGTTAATTAAAAGAGTAATTAATTAATGGAAGTAATTTAAGAGATTAATTACTCAATGTAATTAAATTAATTAATGTGATTAATTTAATTAATTAACTAGTTTAATTAATTAAAGATAATCACTTGATGATTGATTAAGTATAATTACTTAATGTGATTAATAAAGTGTAATTACTTAGTATAAGTAATTAATGGGTAATTACTGAATGTTTAAGTGAATAATTCTAAATGGTTTAAGTGAATGATTTCGAAATGTTTTAGTAAATAATTCTAAAAGGTTTTAAGTGAATGATTTCGAAATGTTGAAGATTGATTTCGAAAGGTTAAATTCAATAGTTTTGAAAGGCTTTAGATGAATGATTTTGAAAATTTTGATGATTGACCACGAAAGGTTTAAGTTCAAAGATTTTGAAAGGTTTAAATGAACGACTTTGATAGGTTTTTGTTGAATGACTTCAAAAAGATTATTTGAACGGTTTCGAAAGGTTTGAGATGGAAGGTTTTCCAAGGTCTTGCAAGGCAATGTTTTAAAGAGATTTTAAAAAAGGGTGTTCAAAATTTTATTGTTTTTGGAAGGTTAGATTTCGAAATGTTTGATATTTGAATTTGAAATAGATGATTTCAAAAGTGTAGAAAGAGGTTCTTTCAAATGGTTAAGTGTTTTCATCAACTAAAGTTTGAGTAAAGAGGATATATAACATGGTGATATGATTTTGGGTAAAGTATAAATATTATACACTGTTCCTTGTTTAAATTCGATTTAAAGGTTTAAATTGGTTTGGAAAATGTTTTCAAGAAAATTATGGGAGGGGATCCATAAGTGAAAATGACTCGGATATTAGAATATCAGATGGGATTAGTATGGGGTCGCACCATATACATTAGCTACTTGCCCCAGCTAATTGTTGTCCAAAATTCCAATGTGTAGGGCTTGATCACAAGTAGGCTAAAATTATGATTACACGCCAAATGGTGAGCTTGAAAAACCATTAGGACTGAGAAGACCTGGGAGATGATTAAATTAGGGACAGACCGTCCAAAAGGTAAGTATTTAATAGATAGTTAAGGATAGATAACCTAGAAGAAGAATACCTAACAAGTGTTAGATTAATTTTGATTATATTTTCTGGTAGGCCCGAATCAACCAAAGGTTAATGTTAACCCACCTTTTTAGCAAGGCCATGAGCAGGCGGATTTAACTGAATCGACTATCCTTCTGCCGAGATTGTATTGCAATGGGTATGAGCTGGTTGGATGGATACATGGTCAATCATGGGAGGTTCGGTATGTGTCGTTCGGTCAAGGTGGCTCGGTCTTTGAACGGGTCGGTATTGGGTATCGCTCGGCATTGGCGGCTCAGCATGGAGTGGTTCGGCATTAAAGGTGGCTCGGCACATGGACAGTTCGACATTTGGATGTCGCTCGGCATAGGACACCGTCCGGCGTTGGACGCCGCTCGGCATAGGACATCGTTCGGCATTTGGATGGGTCGACACGTTGAGGTGGCACAACTGGATGATGTGGGTCGGTGTGGAAGCGTGGTTCGGTCGAGGAGTGTGGACCATGCATGGGTCATTCAGCATTTGTGGGTCGATCTGGGAGTCATTGGTCGTTCGGCATTAGTGGTTCGGCCTGGGAGTTAAGGGTCGTTCGGCATTAGTGGTTCAACCTAGGAGTCACGAGTCATTCGGCATTAGTGGTTCGGCCCGGGAGTCACGGGTCGTTCGGCATTGGTGGATCAGTATGCTTGAGAGGTATCAGTGTGGGGAGTGGCTCAGTGGTGGAGTACGGATATAGTTGATCAAGGTGGATCGGCATACGCCGTTCGGCCTTGGTAGATCGGTCGTCTGGGTTCGGTTGACAGGTCTGAACTCGAGAATAAGGAAGTGGGTTCGGCATTGGGCTACTTCGAGTCTTAGCACGAGTTACTTCGAGTTTCACAAGCGGTTACTTCGAGTCACTCCTAGGATGAAACTGGATCGGCTTGCTTAGATTTTAGGTTCGGTCACAATGATAATTTTGGTTCGGCGATGGCCTTGATGGGCCCGGATTACTCAAGAGGCCCAACTACCTGGATTTGCCTATAAATACATCATGTGGGGTTCTAGAAAAGGGATCATCTTCTTTTCGGCTCTCTTTCTTTCTAATTCTAAGGCTAAGGCTACTTTACCATTTTATAACTGTAATCGATTGTTACAGCAAAAAAAGAAAATTTCTGAAGTGGACGAAGGCTGGAATTAGCCGAACCACTATAAAATATGTTGTTCTTTAAGTCTTTCATTTTAATTTTTGTTGTTCTTCATATTAATATCTTCCACATAAACTCTATCTGTGGGCTGTGACTGGTAATTGGTGCTTTTGCTTGGACTTAAGTGGTAGTGACCAATTTTGGCGCTAACATTTTAATGCTTTCACTGATAAAGCTAGCACTCAGGGAATTTGGAGCTTGGATTTTGAATAGGGAAGCAAGCAGCGGAAAGGAGCAATCTGGAAGGAAGTCAAGCGGTCTCTTCTGGAGCAGAAGAGGATCATGCATCCATCTACATAACTCGGAATGAGATGCAGGTTATGATGAATTCTATGCAGGAGCAGATGATGAAACGGCAAGAGGAGATGATGCAGGCTTTTATTAGGCAATTTGGACAACCAGGAACTGCAGTTGCTCAAGTTCTTGGAACTGGACCGGGGGAACTCAATCAGCAAGCAAATGGAGTGATGCAGTAGGGAGACAGCTCCGAATCAACAAAAAACTTACAATCTGGATGGACCCAGACTCGGGGGCGCACCATCAGGTAATGCCAGACCAATCCATGGAGGAACACTGGATAACGGTATGGCCCGATGCCATTAGGAATACAGGAGTTCGTAATGACGAATATGTGCCAGAATTTCCTTATGGACTTGGAGGGAAGTTAGGAAACATGGACAGGGGGCAACCCTTGGTTGGTAACACTGGATTGGCCGATATCATCAGACGAACCATTCGAGGAGGTCTGACAAATAGAGATTTGGAGGGAGTCAACAAAAGTTCGTTTACCCGGAACATTAGTTTAGCTAGGAATCTGCTCGATTTCAAGCTACCTACTCTGGAAGTATCCAACGGAAAAACGGATCCTACGGACCACTTGATGAGGTACACGAGGCATATGGAAGTGCTAGGGGCAACATTGCAAGTCATGGCTCGGTGTTTCCCAATGTACTTGACAGACATAGATGCTATGTGGTTTAGGAAGTTGGAGGATGGATCTATCAGGACATGGACGAAGTTGGTGGATAAGTTCTTAAGATAGTTTCGAGTTCACATAAAAAGACCAAAGAATGTGATGATGCTGACGTCGGTTAAACAGAGGGCAGATGAATCGCTCAAGACATTCTTAACTCGGTTAAATGCAGTAGTTGCTTCGGTGGATCGACCGGAACCATCAATGGTTCTGATGGTCGCGGTATTAGGAGTCAGGGATAGTTCGGATTTCAAATTGTCATTGATACGGGATCCACCACTGGATCTCGTAGAATTCTTTCACGAACCTAAGAGATTTATTCGACAAGACGATGCATGTCTAGATGTGGAATCAAAGGAAGTAAACATGGTTAAGGATGGAGGACCGTCCGGTGAGAGCACAGGTAAAGATAAGGATAAAGGGAAAAGGAAGCATTGGGGAGAACCAAATTCTCCACTTGCGCCGGATTGAATGCAACATTGGAGCAGATATTCTTGGGTACTCGAGATCGCCTTCCTTATTGGAGGCTGGCAAGAAGGAAACCCTCAGAACACAAAATGGCATCGGGAAGGCACTTTCTTTTTCATGACTTGGATGGGCATGATACTAACAGCTGTCGACATCTAAAGGATATAATCGAGGAGCATGTATGGAATGGTCAGTTGCGATAATATGTCAAAACTCGAAATGCGACGGTGGAACAGGAGCAGCCACCGCCAATCTTGAACGAAGATGGCAAAAGGCTCAGGAATGATGGCCAGTTGGTCATCAACTAATTATGGTGGTTTGGAATAAGTAAAAAACTTTGGAAAAATGGCTAAAGCACTCACTCATGTATAGGGTTGGAGATAACCCCTAGGCATGCTCTGAGATGATGGTTTACCGAGATGCTCCGGCTTGTGAAATCTGTTTTTTCCTTTTAATTTGGACTCTTGCTTTTCTCTGGTTTGGTTTTGGAGTTTGGATTGAACTCCCGGTTTTGTTGGGTTTTTGGTTTGGATTATGGTTTGGATGCTTGATTTTTTATTTGGATTTCGATTCGGACTTTCGATATGGATTTCTAGTTTTTCTTGTTTGAATCTGGGTCTCAAATTCTGTTTTGGCTGACTTTTATCTGGTTTTTAGCTAAAAGGTCGTCGAGAATGGACTATGCTCAGGAAGGGTCCGGAGAGACAAGGATTCGGGCTAGGACTTAGTCCCCGTACTATCTATCGGTTACTACTTTAGGTCGTCGAATATGGACTATGCTAGGCAAGGGTCCGGAGCGACCAGGGTTCGGCTTAAGACTTAAGCCACGACATTATTCAACGTTCAGGGACACTAAACTAGGAACAACATGGAATTACTTAGCACTGGCCGTTAAGTGTGGATTGCGCTTGGCAAGAAGCCGAAAAGGTTACGGATTTGGATGTTGGCTGTGAACAGCTGAGAATTTGGGCATAGACCCGGAACGGTCTTGGATTTGGACATCGACCTGGAGAGGTCATGAACGTGGTTATGGGTTATTGGATATGGATGGATTAGAACTCGGTTGTGGATTTCAAATGGATATGGATTTGGTTAGTGGATTCAGAATTGGATGTCGACTTAAAGCAGTCGTAGACTCGGATAAGGATGCAGCGATGGCACTCGGATAAAATGGATTGGATTATGAATCAGAAAGTATGGCTGTGGATAACATATGGACTTTGGATATTGGGTTTGAGACTATTCAAAACACACATTCCAATAGCAAGGCATGTTTTGGGGGGCAAGTGTTAACCCACCTTTTTGGCAAGGCCATGAGTAAGCGGATTTAACTGAATCGACTATCCTTTTGTCGAGATTGTAATGCAATGGGTTTGAGCTAGTTAGATGGTAAGATGGTCATTAATGGGAGGTTCGGAGTGTGTCGTTCGATCAAGGTGGCTCGGTTTTTGAACGGGTCGATATTGGGTATGGCTCGGCATTGGTGGCTCGGCATGGAGTGGTTCAGCATTGAAGGTGGCTTGGCATATGGACAGTTCGGCATTTGGATGTTGCTCGGCATAGGACACCGTTTGGCATAGGACACCGTTTGGCATAGGACGCCGCTCGGCATATGACATTGTTCCGCATTTGGATGGGTCGTCACATTGAGGTGGCACAACTGGATGACGTGGGTCGGTGTGGAAGCATGGTTCGGTCGAGGAGTGGATACCATGCACGAGTCGTTCGGCATTTGTGGTTCGGCCTGGGAGTCAAGGGTCGTTCGGCACTAGTGGTTCGGCCGGGGAGTATCGGATCTTTCGAAATTGGTGGATCGGTGTGCTTGAGAGGTATCAGTGTGGGTAGTGGCTCAGTGGTGGAGTACGTATATGGTTGATCAAGGTGGATCGGCACAGGCGTTCGGCCTTGGTGGATCGGTCGTCTGGGTTCGGTTGACTGGTTTGAACTCTAGAATAACGAAGTGGCTATGACATTAGGCTACTTCGAGTCTTAGAACGAGTTACTTCGAGTCTCACATGAGGTTACTTCGAGTCTCTCCCAGGATGAAACTAGATCGGCTAGCTTATATTTTAGGTTTGATCACAATGATAATTCTAGTTCGGTAATGGCGTTAATGGTCCTGGATTACTCAAGAGGCACAACTACATGAATTTGCCTATAAATATAGCATATGAGGTTCTAGAAATGGGATCATCTTCTTTTCGGCTCTCTTGCTTTCTATTTTCTAAGGCTAAGGCTACTATACCATTTTGTAACTGTAATCGATTGTTACAACAATAAAAAGGAAATTACTAGAGTGGACGTAGGATGGAGTTAGCCGAACTACTATAAAATCTATTGTTCTTTACTGCTTTCATTTTAATTTTTTTTGTTCTTCATATTAATATCTTCCGCGTAAACTCTATCTGTGAGCTGTGACTGGCAATAGGTGCTTTCGCTTGGACTTTGGTGCTAGTGACCAATTTTGGCGCTAACAATTAAAAGTTATCCAAACAAAACATATGTGTTTGAACAAATAGTACATTATTACCCGAGATTTATGTATGTTTACATAATGATTACTCTATAGTATTTAACCATTGTGGATGCAGGAGCATGATATATGGATTTATAAAAGGTTTTGTAAAGATATGTTTTAAAAAGGATTTTTGTGAGGGGAAGCCCGTTCCGCTACGCAGCGCGGTCTAACTTAACATGTTTAACTGGGATGTGTAGTATTATTCATACCAAGCTTTATGTCTGACTCGAAGTTTATGTTTTCCTATTAAACTCTCGGGTCTAAGGGATTAAGGTCTTTTTCAGGTTTAGTAGGATGACAAATAAGGCTACCAGAGGCATGTATGAGGCAAACAGATAGCTATTTAGGATTTGCAGTTCTTTTTATGTTTTAATGTATTTCCGCTGTGATTGTATTAGGTCTATTATGACCATATGACTCTTATAAACCAAGAGGGTATCATCATATACCGCTCTTGGCGTATTTTGTGATAACTATATTTTATCTGTGCCTAGGAACGATTTGGGATTATGTGTTGCGAATGTGAAACATATTCTTTTGAAATGTAATGAAGTAAAAGTGTTTTTTAAAATCTTTGTTTTGTTTCATATTCAAGTGCTTCTGATATTATTATTACCATTAACATAGCCATATTTAGTCGCTATAAGCTAATACTATAGATGACAACAGCATCTGTAGTACTTAATTTTGAGCCTCTAAATGGGGGATGTTACAGCTTGGTATCAGAGCATGGTCAATGAAATACTTTAACTAAAAATGGTTTTTGAAAAACATAATTCTTTGTAGTCGGAATTAAGGTCGGGGTATGGGATAATGCTAGGGTAACGTACTCGTATTTGCTATATATATATATACACGCTATATCTCTAAACTTCTATCTTAGTTAAGCTTTTCATCTGAATCTCACGAGGTTTGAACATAGATATGGACGGAAGAACATGCAGAGTAAAACTTGGAGGAGATAGCACTACCACAAATGGAAATGTCTGACTAAACACTAACAAAGGTCTCGGTCAGGCACAAGCTGAAACTATTGGTGCAGAAGTTCCCAGATGAATATGGGAGAAATGTATCAGTTCTTCGTAAACATGATGCATGCTGGAGTCGCAGCCAGAGTTGTCGGAGGTAATGTTGTTGGGGGTGGAGCTCAGGAAGTTCCGACAGTCAATCAGTATGCTAACCTAAGTTGGGATTACATCTGGCTTAGAGGGAAGCCGTTTATTAGTAATGAAGATGTGATTGAGGCAGAAAATTGGCTACTGCATTATGAGAAATTTTGTGATGACTTAGGATTGAATGATGCACAAAAGAGGAGAATGGGTTCGAGGCAGCTGTAGGAGTTGTTCTATACTGGTGGAATACTGTTACTACTGGGGTGATGAGGAAACCATAACTTGGGAGGAGTTTAGGAGAAGATTTTTAGAAATATTTATGTCTGTAATAGCGCAATCGACGGTGGTGAGGAAGATTTCTGAGTTGGAATAAAGAGATATGTCCGTCTTGGAGTATGCAAGGAAGTTTGAGGAGTTAGCCCGACATGGGTACGCTCTGGTAGACACCATAATCAAAAGGAATGAAAATTTTATAAAGGGCATAAGGATGGAGTTGATAAGTGCCACTTTTCTGTATTTGAGAGAACCCACTGATATAAGGGTTGAAATAGCATCATGACAGGAAGAGGCATTGGCTTGCTTGAGGAAGAAGATGAAGGAGGCCTAGATGGGACAGGGCCAGAAAAGGAAGTTTTTTCAGAAAATGAATACTCAAAAAGGGTGAGCACAGAAGAAATGAAAGGCTAAAGAGGTTTGCTACAAATGCGGCAAGAAGGGACACTATGCTAATGAGTGTCGAACTGGAAAAGGAAAAGGAAAAGAGGCTGGTGGAAAGAAGAATGTTAGATGTTTTAATTATGATCAGATCGATTATTACAATAAAAAGTTCCCAGAGCCTGTAAGAGAAGGAAAGGGGCAATTTTATGCTTTAGAGCCCACAATCTCATGGCCAGTTGTCTAGGACAAAGGGAAAGCTATTTTGGGCGGCTCGCTGCAGATTCACGGTATATCTGTCTGCATTCTATTTAATACTGGAGCATCTCATTCTTTTATTTCTCGTTATTTGGTAGTTAAGATTAACCAAGAACCCTCATATCTAAATACTTCCTTTATGGTTGCAAGTCCGATAGGGAGGTATGCAACGCTTGGGATGAGGTGTGACCATTTAGAGTTTGATTTGCTAGGTCATACTTTTTGAGTATTGTTTGCATGTGTTTGATTTTGGAGGATTCGGGATCATCCTTGGGATGGATTGGTTAAGTAAATATGATACTAGGATATTTTTCCATGATAGGAAAGTATCACTTAGCCACTCGGATTGTAGCGATCAGATAGTTTATACAATAGAGGACCCTAGTTGTGAAATGAATTCTTTATTGGGTACTATGGAGTTGGAGGATGAGTTGCATCGAGTCTTATTAGTTGGAGATTTGCAAATATGTTTGAGCCGGTAACTGGGTTGCCATCGAATTGAGCCATTGAGTTTCGGATTGATTCAGTGCCTGGAGCATAATCGGCGAGTAGATCGCCAAGTAGAGTGACTCCTACCGAGATGAGAGAGTTGAAAGTGCAGTTGGCGGATTTGGAAGGCAAGAGTTTTAACCGACCAAGTAGTTCGCCATGGGGAACTGCTGCTGTATTTGCTAAGAAGTTGGACGGATTGTTAAGGCTGTGTATCGATTATCGTAAGTTGAATGAGAAGACGATAAAGAACCGATATCCATTGTGTCAATTAGTTAGATCAGTTAAGTGGAGGCAAGGTATTCTCTTAGCTGGATTTTGGGAAGGGATTTCATCAGCTTAAAGTGTTGGAGGATAGCATTCCTTTGACATCATTTAGGTCAAGATGTGGATTGTATGAATGGTTAGTTATGCCATTCAGACTAACTAATGCGCCGACATTCTTTATGGATCTGATGAATAGGATTTTCCAAGGGCACTTGGACAGATTTGTGTTGGTCTTCAGAGATGATATTTTGGTATATTCTAAGGATGAGAAGGAGCATAAAGTTCATCTTAGAGTTGTGCTAGAAACATTGGGGGAGCGTTAATTGATGGCAAAGTTTTCAAAGTGTCATTTTTGAAAGAAGGAAGTGCAGTTCCTTGGTCACGTCATCTCAGGGAAAGGGTTGTCTTTAGATCCAACTAAGATTGCGGCGGTGAATAATTGGAAGAGACCTAAGACGGTGACCGAGGTTAAGAGCTTTCTTGTATTGGCTGGATATTATTGAAGGTTTGTAAAGGATTTTTAGCGGATAGCTCCACCGATGACTAAGCTTACGCGAAAAGATGTGAGGTTCGCAGGGGCTGATAAATGTGAGGAAGCATTCCAAACCTTTAAACACTTATTGACCCATGCACCGGTGTTAGTGGTTCCGGAGGGGAATCAAGATTTTGTTGTTTATACTGATGCATGTGGAACTGGATTGGGGGTTATGTTAATGCAAAAAGGTAAAGTGATTGCTTATGCTTCTAGACAGCTCAGACCACATGAAGTTAGGTATCCAACGCATGACATAGAATCAGCTGCCATCATTTATTCTTTGAAGATATGAAAACATTATCTTTTGGGAGACCGATTTGAGCTTTATACTGATCATAAGTCGTTAAAGTACTTGTTCTCTCTAAAGGAGCTGAACATGAGACAGATGAAGTGGTTGGAGTTTATTGTTGCTTATGATTTTGGAATTGAGTACACACCCAGAAAAGGAAACATGGTGACGGATGCACTCAGCCGGAAACATTAGAATGTAGTATTGGCTATGGTTGCTAAGTGGAAAGATTTGGAAGAGTTGTCAACTTGTAGTGTGCAATTTAGATTCTGGGAAGGTCCTAGTACCGGAAGTGCTGTATTTTCTTGTTTAAAAGTTAGACCGATAACAATTAAGAAGATAGCTTCTAAGTAAGAGGAGGATCCAATTTTGGCTGATTGGATCAAAAGGTTGAGGGAAGGAATGGAAAGCAATGACCTAAAGAATTTTAGTCTTGACCAAAATGGGTGGTTGAGAAAGAAAGGAAAATTATGTGTTACGAATGTAGAAAACATGAGGAAGGAAGTTTTGGATGAGTGTCATCGGTCAAAGTTCGCTATCGATCCAGAAGGAACAAAGATGTATCCGGATATGAAGAGAAGTTTCTTCTGGAAAGGTATGAAACGTGACATTGGTGCATGTGTTCAGCAATGCTTGAATTGCTAGCAGGCAAAGGCTGAACACCAGAAGCCTAGTGGATTGCTTCAACCGTTAGAAGTTCTATTTTTGAAATGGGATTCTATCTCTATGGATTTTATTGATGGGTTACCAAAATCTAATAGAAGGAACGAAAGCATATGGGTCATAGTAGACAGACTGACTAAGAGTGCCCATTTCATTCTAGTAAAGTCAACTAGGACGGCACCTCTTTTGGTGAAGTTGTTTATGCGGAATGTAGTTACACTGCATGGGATTCCTAGCGGTATTGTCAATGATAGTAACTCTTTGTTTATAAGTGAGTTCTGGGAAATTCTATTGGAAGCTTTAGGATCCAAGCTCAACATGAGTACCACTTACAATCCACGGACTGATGTGCAAACTGAAAGAGTTAACAATATCTTGAAAGATTTGTTAAGAGCGTGTTTATTCGATTTTGGGGGATCACGGGAGGACAATCTTCATTTAATCGAGTTCTCATATTAAAATAATTATCAAACTAGTATTGGAAGGGCACCATTTGAAGCTTTGTGTGGATGACCATGCAATTCTTCCGTATGTTGGTTAGAGACCGGGGATAGATTGGCTCTTGGCCCGGATTTGGTAAAGGAAGCTACGGAGAAGATTAAGTTGATCCGAGTTAGGATGTAGGAAGCTCAATCTAGGCAAAAAAATGCTAATAGAAGAAGGAAAGATTTGGATTTTTGTCAGAGACTATGTGTTCATCAAGGTTTCACCGATGAAGGGTATGACTAGATTTGGGAAATCAGGAAAGTTAGCACCTAGACTCGTTGGACCATTCTGCATTGTTGAGCGGGGAAACTCGATTATAGAATAGAGTTATCGAGTAGCTTGGATAGAGTCAATGATGTTTTACATGGTTCTCATCTTAGGAAATGTGTTAGAGACCCGAAGACTACCATAACACCTACGGTGTTAGAAGATTTAGTAGTAGAAACGAATTTGACCATAGTTAGAAAGCCAATTCAGATCATGGCTAGAGATGAGAAGAAGTTGAGGAACAAGACAGTCAAGTTAGTAAAGGTTTAGTGGAGTGACGATGCTACAGACTATACTTTGAAGACAGAGAGCAGGATTAGAGATACTTATCCTGACTTGTTTGATGGTATGTTTTACCTTTGATTGTTTTGTAGTGTACCTTATCGTAATTTCGAGGACGAAATTCTTTAAGTTGGGGAGTCTATAGCACCCTATTTTTTGTACAACATTATTTAGAATAATTAATTGGGTGAATTAAATAAAATAATGTGAAGATTAAAAGGTTGAGATTTGATTAACAAAGGGTAGCCGTGCCATGTTAATGTGCAAACTAAAATGAAATAATCTAAGCTAATGTGTTAGGAAATAACAAGGGCAATATGGGAAATAGGTAGAGCTTATATCCCAAATCCTTAAGAGATAAAAACTCACGCTCATTTCATTTTACTCAAACTAAAAACACTAAGGCCATCCATAATTTTCTTTCTCAAGAGAAAGATTAAAGCTAATATTTAAGAGAAGGAAGATAATCAACTTAATCAACATCTAATCTCACGTCTTATATCTCAAAGCTAAAGTGAATAATCACTACATCCCATTTTCTCTTATTTTTGGGTTTTAAGATTAAATCCGAAATGATGCAAATATATGCCATGTTTTGACGATTAAAGTTATATATATATGCTTGTTGATGAATTATTATATGTTCATGCTAAATTTTTATGATATGTTTGACATAAAAACCCTATTTGATGACATCAAATTGCCTTAAAAAATTAAACATAGGTCATAAATGACATTCTAGAGATGGGTTTCCATTCTCATACTTTTTTGAATTAATATGGATTTTATATTTATTTTCCAGTGAAGGAAATTGCTTATTTGGTTATAAATTATTTTCGGCTAAAATAATAGTATTTTGGGGTTGAAATTTTTACACGTTGGGCAACATATTAAAATATATTTTCTGGCATTTTCTCGTATTTTTAAGTGTTTCGATGAACATATAAAATTAATTAAGGTATGAGACTTAAATGTTTTATATATTTAATTAAGGAGAATGGGCATTTTGTAAAATAAAATGATTATTAATTTTAAAAATAGTGGCTGCATATTTCTGAAAAGAATTTGTTGACCAATGAGAATTTGACAAACAAATGCAGGTTAGTGGAAAAGTTATCGTTTTTAAGTTAAAAACAAAGAAATCAAACTTTTAGCATGTTTCAGCCTATTACCGCAGTAAACCTTTCGTCCTAGACCTTCGGACAAGGTCGAAAGGTTCAAAGCTTTCAACACGGTCAAACCAATGCATATGGTATCAAGCTATTTGGTACATAATGAATTGGAAAGAGTCGAAGGGTTCATAGTCGAAAGGTTGATGGCAAAAGAGGTTGGGGTATGTTTGTTTTATAAACCAAAAGCCTTCACCTGCTTTGCTTTCGAATTAGAGCTTTCGACTTGGTTGCCTTCGACCAGGTCAAAAATGTTTAAAAGAAAGGTTTTAAATCTTTCGATATGGTCGAAAGGTTACTACTACTACTTTGTTTTAATACCTTCCGACATAGTCGTAAAGTTACTGCCGCTTTGTTTTGTTTTGAACCTTTCAACAAAGACGAAAGGTACACTAATTTTTAAAACATCCGCTTCTCCAAATGCTTTCAAAATGAAGCTTTTGACTTAGGTAACTTACCCTTGTTTTATAAATTAAAATATAACCTAAAGCTTTCGAAAGAGTTGTTTTAAGGGATATGTTTAGAGATTTTGAAGCAGAGCTTTCGACTTAGTCGAAAGGTTGCTTCCAATGACTTTGAAAGGTTGCATCCAATGACTTCGAAAGGTTTCAAAAGATGGTTTTCCATTTGTTTTGAACCGAAACCAGTAAACCAGTGAAAGGTTTAGGTAAATAATTTGAAAAGTTTTAGGCGAATGATTTCGAAAGGTTGAAGATTGATTTCGAAAAGTTAAATTCAGCTGTTTTCAAAGGTTTGAGTTTAACGATTTCGAAAGGTTTGACAATTGGCCAAGAAAGGTTTAAGTTCAATGTTTTCGAATGGTTTAAATGAGTGATTGCACAAGGTTTAAATGAATTACTTTGAAAGGTTCTAGTTGAATGACTTCGAAAGGTTTAAGTGCATGGTTTCGAAAGGTTTGAGATGTGGTTTTCCAAGGTCATCTAAGGCAATGTTTTAAAGAGATTATAAAAAGGATGTTTAAAGTTTTATTGTTTTCGAAAGGTTAGATTTCAAAAGGTTTGAATTTGAATTTGAAATAGATGGTTTCAAAAGTGTAGAAAGAGGTTCTTTCAATTGGTGAAGTGTTTTCATCAATTAAAGTTTGATTAAAGAGGATATATAACATGGTGATATGATTTTGGGTAAAGTATAAATATTATATACTATTCCTTGTTTAAATTTGATTTAAAGGTTTATATCGGTTTGAAAAATGTTTTCAAGGAAAATTATAGGTGGGGATGCTTAAGTGAAAATGACTCAGATATTAGAATATCATATGGGACTAGTATGGGGCCACGCCCTATACATTAGCTATTAGCCCCAGCTAATTGTTGTCCAAAATTCCAGTATGTAGGGTTTGGTCACAGTCAGGCTAGAATTAGGATTGCACACTAAAAGTAATATATGTTGTATACAGATAGGTTGTGGGTGAGCCTGAAAAACCATTAGGATCGGGAAGACCTGGGAGATGATTAAGTTAGGGACAGACCATCCGAAATTGAAGTATTTAACAGATAATTAAGGATTGATAATCTAGAAGAATAATACCCAACAGTTGTTAGGTTAATTTTGATTATATTGTCCGGTAGGCTTGAGTCAGCCAAAGGTTAAAAGTTATCCAAACAAAACTTATGTGTTTGAGCAGATAGTTCATTATTACCCAAGATTTATGTATGTTTACATAATGATTACTTTATAGTATTTAACCATTGTGGATGCAGGATAACAGTATATGGTTTTATAAAAGGTTTTGCAAAGATATGTTTTAAAAAGGTTGTTGAAGAGGGGAAGCGCATTCCACTAAGCGGAGTGGGTTCACTTAACATGTTTAACCGGGATGTGTAGATTATTCATACCAGGCTTTATGTCTGACTCAAAGTTTATGTTTTCTCCTTAAACTCTCGGATGCTGAAAATTAATTTGAGTAGGCGGAGGGATTAAGGACTTTTTCAGGTTTAGTAGGATGACGAATAAGGCTACTTGAGGCATGCAGGAGGCAAATGGATAGCTATTTAGGATTTGTAGTTCTTATTATGTTTTATTGTATTTCCACTGTGATTGTATTAGGTCTATTATAACCATATGACTTGATCAACCAAGGGGGTATCATCATATACCGCTCTTGGCGTATTTTGTAATAGTTATATTTTACCTGTGCCCAGCAACGGTTTGGGATTATGTGTTGCGAATGTGAAACATTTGTATTTGAAATGCAATGAAGTAAAAGTGGACTTTAAAATCTGTGTTTTGTTTCATATTCACATGCTTCTGATATTATTATTACCATTAAAATAGCCATATTTAGTTGCCAAAAGCTAATAATATAAATAACTGCAGCATCTGTAGCGCTTAGTTTTGGGCCTCTAGACATGGGATGTTTCATCATGCTTTATGTGTTTACTTGTTTATGGAGAATCTTAGTTGTGTACTTAGCACCAAAAGTCGAGAAAGTAGATTTAGTATATCTGTGAAAGTTAAGACTTATGTTCGAGTGGAGTGTAGAAGCAATAGTGATATAACCTACAAACTTCACACTTGACTCACGGATGGTATAAGTTGATAAAGTTGGAAATGTGATTAAGTATACGAGACTTGGTTTCCATATGTGATCGTTTCTATTTTGTTTTTGATGGTCGGTTAGACGAATGTCGAATTTCACCAATTTAACTTTGGAAGTATATGTGATCATCGCGTGTTGACACGATTTGAAGTGACTGAGATCAGATAAGTGTATTACTGCCACATCCTCTATCTAGAGGCCCAAAGCTAAGCGCTACAAATGCTGCCGTCATCTATAGTATTAACTTCCAACGACTAATTATGGCTATGTTAATGGCATCAATAATATCCGAAGCACTTGAATATGAATAAAGCATAGATTCCGAAACAACATTTTTCCATTACATTTCAAAACAGATGTTCCATATTCATATTACACAATCCCATAACGCTTCTAGGCAATGATAAAATAAACTTATTATAAAATACGCCAAGAGCGACATATGAAGATGGCCATTAGATGATCCAAGTCATATAGTCATAATTGACTTAATACATACACAACGGAAATAAACACAACACAAGGAACTACAACACCTAAATAGCTATTTGTTAGCCTCCTGCTTTCCTCCGATAGCTTTATTTGTCATTCTACGAAAACCTAAAAGAACCTCAACCATCATCCTACTCAAATTTATTTTTAGCACCCGAGAGTTTAAAGGAAAAACATAAACTTTGAGTCAAATATAAAGCCTGGTGTGAATAATACTATACATCCAGGTTATTAATGTTAAGTGAGACCAAGCTCCTTAGCGAAACGGGTTTCCTCTCACTAACATTCCTTTAAAACATATCTTTTGCAATCTTTTATCCTGAAACCAAAACCGGTTAAGACAGTAAAGCATTATTATGTAAACATACATATCAGGTAACAAATGAACTATCTGTCCGAACATTATAGTTTTGTTTGGCTTACAATTAATTTTTGGCTGACTCTGGCCAACCAGACAAAATAACAAAATTTATCCAACGTCTATTAGACACACCTCTTCTGGACGATTTGTCCTTAGCTTTCTATAAAATACTACTCTTCTAGATGGTCTGTCTCTAACTTAACATCTCCTAGGGTCGCCTGATCCAAATGATTTTGCGGGCTCACTAATAACCTATACGCATACAAACATATATTCTCTTCTGTGTGTAATCATAATTTTAGTCTTACTTATGACAAAGCCCTACACACTAGAATTTTGGACTAAATTAGTTAGGCCAATGGCTAATGTATAGAGCATGACCCTATATAAGTCCCATTAGGTATTCTAATATCCGAGTTATTTTCTCTAAGGGAAACTTCCCATAATTTTCCTTGAAAACCTTTTCATTTGAAATTGATTTAAAACCTTTTAAACCAAATTTAAACAAGGAAAACATTTGTACTCTATGCTTCACTGAAAATTACCTTGCCATGTTATATATATATATATATATATATATATATATATATATATATATATATATCCATGCTTTACTCAAATCTTTGTTGATGAAAACCTTTAAACCTTTGAAAGTACCCCTTTCGATCTCATTGAAAGTACCGCTTTCAAAACCATTCATATAAACCTTTTGAAGCCATTGAAATTCCTTTTTATTCGAATGCTAAAAACCTTAGACATCCTTTTTAAAACAAATAAACATTTCCTTTCGAAAAGATTGGAATAACCCTTCCTTTCTTTTCATTGAAAGCTTCGAAAACAAAGAAAAACCTTCACTTTCGACTCCTTTGAAATGCCGGGGAACCACCCCTTCAAAACCGTTCATTAAAACTCTTTTGAAAGCATTAAAACACTAAACCTTTCGAAAGCCTTTGGGTTTAATTTAAAACGTGTGGAAACTTTTTGAAACCATTCAAAGTTTACTTCTTCGAAACCTTTAAAAACCATCCCGGTCGAAACCTTTTGAAATATGCCTTCAAGTAGAGAAAAATAGTAAGAAGCCCAATGAAGTCGAAAGCACTTCTTTCGAAACCATTAAAACTATCTCTTTCGAAACCATTTGGGTTATACTTCAATTATAGAAAAAGGTCATTATGACGTTTAAGTCGAAAGCATCTGTTTCGAAATATTTCCTAAGTAAAGAAGTGATGTTATCGAAACCTTCCCTTTGAAAGCATTGGAGAACTGGCCAAGTTTAACCGCAAAGTATTCCCTTATAAAGCATTGACGTCGAAAGGTAGAAAGCGGCAGCTAAAAAGGTTTTAGCTTTAACGAAAGCAAACATTTAAAACTAAAGTGCAACCCATTTGAAACCATTTTTTATTAATTCCGTTGAGCCGGTCGAAAGCTAACTATGTCGAAAGCCATTAAGTCGAAAGCAAGCAAGCGCATTTTAATTTAAAAACAAAGTGATGCTTCGACCCCTTTGGAACCTATTGTCTCGACCTCATACCTTTCACCTTCTATCCAATTCACTACATACCAATTTCTTAATACTGGTCGCATTGGTTTCGATGGAGATGAAGGCGGAGGGACTTGGTCGAAAGCCAACCAAGGCGGAAGTAGGTGTCGAAAGTAATAAAACAGTTAAAAAGCTTGAAATAATCGGTTCTTTTCACCTAACATGCTTTATGTGTAAAAAATTATTGGTTACCTCTTTTCTTTACCACAAAACGTGCTGCACATTTCAAAGCTAATTAATTAATTTATATTATTTGCAAAATACCCATTTTCCTTAATTAAATATATATAACATTAAAGTCTCATACCTTAAATAATTTTATACATTCATCAAAACATTAAGGAAACTTCTATAAAAATTCCAGAAAATCCTTTCAATATGTTTTCTAACGTACATAAATTTCAGACCCAAATAATTATTTATTTTGCCATAAATAATTTATAACCTAATAAATCATTTTCTTCACTAGAAAATTAATATAAAATCCACCATAATCCATAAAATTATGAAAATTTAAATCCGTTTCTAAAATAACATTTTTGGTCTATAACTAAAATCGCAAGGCATTTGGATGTCATTAAAAAGATTTTTCACATCAAAACATATCATAAAAAAATTAATATAAACATGCATGAATCGCCAACAAGTATATATAAACATTTAATCATCCAAAACATGGCATTATCATGCAAAATCACTTCCTTATTTCCTATTTTCCCCTTCCTTATTTCCTTTTTTCCCAAGTGTTTAGGGTATAAGTTCATCCTATTTCCCATTTTCCTCTTCCTTATTTCCAAACATATCTTATTCATGTTTTCTCGTTTTGAATTACACATTAGGAAGGCGGCTACCCTTAATTTTAATCAAATCTCAAACTATTAATCATCTTACATTATTTTATTTTACTTAGCTAATTAAATATTCTAAATAATGTTACTAATAATATAGGGTGTTACAATTACTTGCCAAAAACCACTTGAAAATCGATGTAAGGGATCTATGTTTTGGAAGCAGTTATGGAGTGGAATGCTATAATATTGTATTGTCTATCTTAAGGTTAAGTCCAAGGGAGAGGTCAGCATTAGCGTTCGTCGGATGATTTTTGCTAGAATCTATAGAGAGATTCAGGAACTATTCGAGTAATTATGGTTCGAGATGCTGGAATCCAGAAAGAGATTCGGGATCTGTTCGAATGTAGAAGACTTTTTCGTTGAGATGCTGAACTTGACTTCACCATTAAAAATGACAACAAATAGAGCAGGCCTCAAAGCTATTGGATTTAGCTAACCCAAAAGGGTATATCAACTCCATATATCTAGAGATGCTTTCGGTTGTTGCACCCAGGAGTTTTTTTTATTCGATATCACGTGTTCGGGAATTGACTAGCAATGTTTATCTCATGGCATATTTTATCTAGAGATATGCATGGTTTCGGAAGCTAGTTTCTAACCCATATGAAGGAGGCCGATTTTATGCTTTTACCGAAAAGAGCTCCACGGAAATCCATCATGTGAGCAAACCTTAGTGGTTTTAGTTATACTCATAATGTTGTTGTGTCATGAGATCCAAGCGGCACAGCTATTTTCTAATTTATATTCTACACCCAAGATGTTATCTACTATATCATCTTGTGTACATATTAAATGTTTTGGTTCTATTAAGGAGATAACCATTCTGGTGATTTGAATGGTCTCAAAAGTACTATTATATGTTGATCACATATTTCTTGAGTTTCACATGCAAGACTTATGTCTAACTCATGGTTTTACCTTTCCCTTAGTTCCATGGGTGCTCTTTCGAGTAGTTCAAGGAAGGCATGATTTCGTTAATATTCTTTGGAGCTTGAGGAGACGAGTTGGATGCTTTCACCTACCATAGTATTTTTTATTTCTGCTATATATTAGAGCAGATATATCAGTCTTTATGAGGATAGAATATTATAGTTGTCCAGGCTGATGATAATACGTAGGATTGTAACACTGAAATGCCATGTACCTCCGAATGACAACCTGTACCAACTTTTGATATTATATGTTATCGTTTTGCTGCGAGATTCAAATATCTTGTTCTTTCTTCCTTATCCCTTTTTTATTCTTTTTATTTTTACCCCAACAAACTTCTTTCCAGCATTTTGATGCTAACATGTGAGTACCATGGATGTATTAGTGTCGACATTCGAGGGTTGAAGAGGCGGTTCGTTGCAACATGCATAGGTTTTGAAGTGAAAACATGCCAAAGGATTTAAGATAAGTATACTTTATGTTCCTTTATCAATCTTTAATTTTGTTCGTATGTATATTCCAACCGATAAAATTTTGTCCGCTTTATTAGTTGCACAACTTAATTAATGTAGATTATTTTAACATTTTATAGCAAATCTTCTTTACATTTCAAAAAGGATAAATGTTGCCATTTCATTTTTCTAATAAGGCTCCAACTAGATTTTTTTTTATGTTCCCAAAAACCCTAAGAAAAAAAGAAGAAATGTTTTAATTTCTCTAATGGGTGTTAGGACTCATATGCCTGTGGATTTTAACCTTGAGAGCTCTCAAATCATAGTCCCACGTATGATGAATAACAACTTAGCAGTTGAATCATATATTACTCCTACACCATGGTTCTACATCCTAATCTCATCTTTATCTTGAAGAAATCCGAAAAAATAATGAGATATTATTCACTCATACGCACCACATTGCGATGATCCAAGTATATTGCACATACTTTAAGGAAAAATCAACAAATATATAATGTTATCTTACATGGTCTATTCAATATATTAATAGTGCTACACATAACTTCACTAGCTTGATGAAACCTCAATAATTATGGAGTATGCATATAGTTTATTAATATATGGATGTTATAGGATAACTTTACATTTAAGATTCATAATCTTTAATATATTATATTAAGTGATATCGATATGCGGAATAATGTATTTCTTATGAAATAACCTCGTGACTAAAGTGTCAGGCACATCAAAAATCATAGTATACATACTATATGCATGTATTTATCCCATATGTCTATTTGGGTTTTTTCATTCCATTTTTTATTTATACATTCACATTACGTAAGTTTAATTATTATGTAACTTTTATAATTTAATTACCTTATATAATATTTCTATGTACACTACATTAATTAAATATTATTTAAATAATTTAATTAATTAACACTTTAATTAATTTATATTAGTCAACTAAACATTTTAAGTGAATACAAATACCATAACATTAATGGTTATGCATATATATATATATATATATGCGTATATATATATTTGTATGTATGTGTATGTATGTATTTTATTATTTGTTAATTAACTTTTACTTAACATATTTAGTCGGGTATTTTAATTAAGTATTGATTTTGAAAATTTCTTTTATATTTAAGTATATACTCAAATCTTCTTAAACAATTCATGATAATGTAACATATTTATAAACATTGTACCTATATATATATATATATATATTAATAAGTTAACTATTAATTAATGTATTTAATTTATTAATCTTGTTAAGAAATATTAATTTTTTTGAAATATGTTTATTATATGTTTAAAGCTCTTTTGAAAACTTCATTATAACATTTATAATACACATGGTTTTCGAAGCCAACTTTGAAAATCATATTATAACATTTATAATCTAATTCTTATTTTAAATTTAAAATCTTACTTTAATTTCAAACCAATTTTGAAATCATATTATAACAATTATAATATATTTCTTATTTTAAATTTAACTTCTAAATTCAAATTTTCATTTTACTTTTCAAAACAATTTTGAAAATTTGCCTAAGGCCCTATACAAATTGGGTTTTTTCTATTATGGACAACCTTTGGGTTCACTTTGCTTTTCATGGAAAGTCATTAGCGAAGGAGGTTAGTGTACTTGATTACCCGAAGCGAAGCCTTGACATGACTTCTTTAGACACCCTACTAAATTGGTAAGCATAATTAGGTAGTCCTAACATGACCAATTTAGACCATATAAAAAACTTGGCTTGGGTACCATTGTTGTAACCACGGTAGTCGGAAGCAAGTTAAATGAGTGAATTTCAAAAAAATTCCATATTGATCTTAGTTAATCTATGAAGTCAAAATTGATTTTAGATCTAATCTAAAATTATTTTAATAAAATCCACATTTTATTACAATTGCTTAAAAATAGTTTTAGTTAATTTTAAATTATTTATATGTTATAACGAGCATATCAAATACACCTACATGTAAAACATGCAAGAGAAATATATAAGAAGTGTACATGGCTAATGTAAACGTTGTTTTGATGTTGGGTTTTACAATGAAATGGACACATTTCCCCTTTATATACGCGTTTGTCGTCTAAAATAAGAAAGTTTTTCTAGAGATTAATTTAGTATAATTGAATACGTATAAGTGTACACATAGTTGTTTATATTGGAATAGACTTTATAACATGTAATAAATCAATATATTAAATATGAAATTAATTTTAATTAAAACATAGTTTAAAAACATACAGTTGTATTTTATGTAACGATCCACTCTTTCGACCATTGAAAATTGACACCAAATACATGCACGGTGCTCCAATGCCGAAAATCTAATCGCTGAAAAGATAGATTATTAGGATAAAGATAAAAGAAACGAACAGAGGAAACAAAATATCACAGTGGAAACGATAACATGTAATATAATAAAGATAGTATAAACTATCACTCCAAGATACAAGGTACCTCAGATATTAAAAAACCTCATCAACTTGACAATTACAATTTCCCGGCCTTGCAATTGTTAATAGGTATAATGTAATAATACAGCGGAAAATAAAAATATTATGGCGGTGAACATCCAGCTTTACTCCTATGTCCCACTAACGACAACTTATAAAAATACTTAATCTGATCCTATAATTATGATAAATTAACACCCGGATCAGTTTAGAAAACCAGCGTGAGAAAACTTAAGTAATATGGTGAACATAAAATAATTCTTTGAGACCACGTTGCTAAATGCGAAATTGGTTTTTACCTCACGGGAACAACATTCATAGGTGAAACATGGAAACAATCAAAAAAATCCAACTTGGAAGAATTGGTATAAACAAGATGAAAATCCAAACTTAATAATGGGCACAAAAAGTTAAACATCGAGAAGAGCTCCAGACTCTACTTGATGCAATTAAGGAAACGATTCAAAGATTTGAATCAAATAAGGAAAGGGAAAATTTCAAACAATGACTAGGAGGGTGCGCAACCCTTAAGAAAAGTACACCTCTAGAATGTATACTTAAGAATTACGATGGCTCTTGGACACACCCAAGCCAGACCCCGCCAACTTATCTAGGATCCGAGTATTTCACGTCTCGTTGCGTATAGCACCAAATCTGATCTAGAGTAGATGTGAATACCCTAATAGGAGTAACCCCACATAGCTTGGCTTCTACTCGCTCTTTTGTTTTAGTCATTTTCAACAAAGGATGTCAACATTCAAATGTGCAACAATCATCTTGGATTGACAAGACACAAAAGAAGAAATGACTTATTCCAAGGTATGAATCGAAACAAGGAGAATGAATTTATCCCACATGACTAAGAGGGTGCTCCCCATGCAACGAAATTATACGTCTAGATAAAATATACATGAGAGCCCATGCCAAACACGCAAAACTTGAAAGTGGCTATGCTCTGATACCAAATGAAAGTGGCTATGCTTTGATACCAAATGAAAGTGCGGTGTGTATACAATTATATGTGCTAATATAGTATACACGGATCGTGTAATATGGATTACAATACAAATGTGGAAATAGATGATAATAGCATAGTAAATAAAAAATAGAAAAATCACACCAGAGATTTTTATACTGGTTCGGAGCACCGTCCTACGTCCAGTCCCAGACTTCTATCTGGATTTTTACTATTAACTACCTCACTTCACCCGGAGGAACAGGTTTACAATACCCGAACAGCCGAACGGGATTTCACGCCTCTAATACACTGAGGACTTCAACACTTGCCTCTTACAACACGAGGACTTCAACAAAAGAACAAATACAATTGTTGTTGACAACTTGTGTTCTTGAAAACACGGATTTGTCACTAGTAGTACACCCTTCCTATAATCTTATCCTCAAAGAATATGAATGATGTTTTGTAAAGATTAAAGAAGGTATTTACTTATTGAATCAAAAGATATGAAATAATTTCAATGATTCAATAAGCTAAATTAATTTTTAGAATGCAGGAGTGTTAGAGATTAGATTAGAGAGCATATATGATCGTGTAAAAACTTGTGATTGAATCAATGATTTAGATGAGTATATATAGAGAAAAATAGTTGTAACTCTTTGTGAACAGTTGCCATTAAGAGTTATGATCATTGATGAAAGATAGGAGATGCAACCTTTGGAGAAGAGAAGTGTCTTTTGGAAAAGTTGCTTTCTGTTTAAAAACGGTCGACAGGTCAAAAATGGACCGGTAGACAGGAATTCAAATATATATACGTTATGTGCATGTGTGCATGTTATCTGTGCATTCTGGGCAAAAACGGTCGACCACCTTATTTTCAACCGGTCGACCGGTTTAGTCCAATTTGCACAGTTAATGTGCATATGTATATATATTGAAAGATTGAAGTTATATGATTATTTGAGGATAGATTTTTAACATAAATTACTAACATACCAAATAATCAACCTCTAATATATGGAGCTCTTTGTGTTTCTTCAATGAATAACTTCTTTTTGTCGATCACGGCTTATTCCTTTGTCAGAAATCAAAACTCTATAAAAATCTTGACTCAACATTCTCCCCCTTTTTGATTGATGACAAAAATCTTGACTCAACATTCTCCCCCTTTTTGATTGATGACAACATATATCTGAAGTTCTGAATCTCCCCCTGAATATGTGATCTCCCCCTGATATTTTGTCTATATATATATATTCCTGCAAATAATTGTTAGCACTTTCTCCCCCTTTGTCATCGACAAAAAGGAATAATAGATAATGGAATAATATAGGAGTATATCAACCAGAATATCCATTTTCCTCTTTTCTTTAGTAGGTCCTGCAAAAAATAGAATTAAGTCCATGGTACCCACTTTTTATAGGGTCCTAAGAGTTAGGTCTTAGGAGTCCAAACCCATACGGGTCTGGTATCCCCTTTATATACATAATTAGTATTATGATGCACAGTATTCATAAAATTCTGAATATATTTGTTTCTAATCAAATTGTTATTTGTTTTAGGAACCCATATTTTGATAGTCTTCTTTTGAAATTTCACAACTGGTTTTGGTTTGGAATATAATAAACTAAGATTTTTCTTAGCTTCAGTTTTTTGTACTTTCTTTTTCCTTTTATTTCCAAGATGTTTCTTGGTTTCTTGTTTGTTATATCCCAATCCTTGTTTGTCTGAAATAGATTGTGAACTTTCAATGATTTTTGTCAAGTTTTCTCGACCTTTGTTAAAGTTAGAAACATTTTGAGTAATGTCATCAAACTTTGTTTGTAAGCTAGCCTTTTCTAGGTCTAGAATTTTGACTTTTGCTTTAAGCTCATGATTTTCAGTAGTTAGAGCATTATTTTTCTCTTTTTGAGCTTCTATTTCTTGACTCAAAAGAGATATTTGAGAGTCAACATTAGATGATGATTCTTGAATATTTTCAAGTTCCTCTTCTAATATTTTCTTCTCATCTTTTAACATATCTCGTTCAAACTCTGCTCTACTTAAATCTGCTTTGACTATTTTTAATTGACGTTTTAAGTCTTTATATTTGACTATCAATTCAGCATTAATATCAAGTAATTCATCAAATGTAGGAATTTGTACCTCATCTTCTGTTGCCATAAAACAAACATTAGCTTGTTCATTCTCTGAATCACTTTCACTTTCTGATGAAGATGACTCTGAATCATCCCATGTTACTGAGAAAGCTCGTTTCTTAGATTTGTCCTTCTTATATTTGAATTTGTCATTTTCTGACTTCTTCTTTTGTTCTGGACAATCCTTCTGCATGTGTCCCTTTTTGTGGCAATTGAAACATTCTATAGCAGATGAAGATGGTTTGTTTGATTCATGTTTCCTTTTATTGTAACGACTGGCTTTTCGATATTTTAGGAATTTTTTGAATCCTTTCGCAATGAATGCCAAATCTTCATCTTCAGAATCTGATTCATTTTTATCTTTCTCAACATGAAATGCTACATTTTTCTTTTCTTCTTTCTGTTCTTTTCTAGCCTGCAAATTTGCTTCATAGGACATTAAATTTCCTATCAATTCATCTGGCTTCGTGACGGAAAGATCATTAGCTTCTTCGATTGCTTATACTTTTCCTTCCCATTCACTAGTCAGAGAATGTAGGACTGTTGAAACAACATCGAAATCAGAATACTTTTGTCCTAAGCCAATAAGTGCATGGTGAATAGTTTGAAACCGTGAATACATGTCATTGATTGTCTCATTTGGTTTCATTTTGAAATTTTGAAATTGACTTTTTAGCATGGCTATTTTGGCTTGTTTAACCTTGTTAGTACCTTCATGAGTGATTTTTAGTGTTTGCCAAATTTGATATGCAGTAGTGCAGATACTAACACGGTTATATTCATTTTGGTCTAATGCACAGAACAACATATTTATTGCTCTTGCATTTACGGCTGCTGCCGTTTTCTCAGCTGTAGTCCATTCTGAATAATCAGTTGTTGGATTCACTATTTCTCTTTGAGTGGCATTCCAAGCATCATAGCTATTTGATTGCATAAAGAATGACATACGTGTTGCCCAATAACTATAGTTAAGACCATTGGAAAATGGAGGTCTTTGTGTCGATTGACCCTCCGTGTAAGTGGTGTTTTGAGTGCTAGTACTTGCGTTATTTGCCATATTACAAGAATATATCAAATAACTGTGTTACGGTTATATGATGACCGTGCTCTGATACCAAATGAAAGTGGCTATGCTCTGATACCAAATGAAAGTGGCTATGCTTTGATACCAAATGAAAGTGCGGTGTGTATACAATTATATGTGCTAATATAGTATACACGGATCGTGTAATATGGATTACAATACAAATGCGGAAATAGATGATAATAGCATAGTAAATAAAAAATAGAAAAATCACACCAGAGATTTTTATACTGGTTCGGAGCACCGTCCTACGTCCAGTCCCAGACTTCTATCTGGATTTTTACTATTAACTACCTCACTTCACCCGGAGGAACAGGTTTACAATACCCGAACAGCCGAACGGGATTTCACGCCTCTAATACACTGAGGACTTCAACACTTGCCTCTTACAACACGAGGACTTCAACAAAAGAACAAATACAATTGTTGTTGACAACTTGTGTTCTTGAAAACACGGATTTGTCACTAGTAGTACACCCTTCCTATAATCTTATCCTCAAAGAATATGAATGATGTTTTGTAAAGATTAAAGAAGGTATTTACTTATTGAATCAAAAGATATGAAATAATTTCAATGATTCAATAAGATAAATTAATTTTTAGAATGCAGGAGTGTTAGAGATTAGATTAGAGAGCATATATGATCGTGTAAAAACTTGTGATTGAATCAATGATTTAGATGAGTATATATAGAGAAAAATAGTTGTAACTCTTTGTGAACAGTTGCCATTAAGAGTTATGATCATTGATGAAAGATAGGAGATGCAACCTTTGGAGAAGAGAAGTGTCTTTTGGAAAAGTTGCTTTCTGTTTAAACACGGTCGACAGGTCAAAAATGGACCGGTAGACAGGAATTCAAATATATATACGTTATGTGCATGTGTGCATGTTATCTGTGCATTCTGGGCAAAAACGGTCGACCACCTTATTTTCAACCGGTCGACCGGTTTAGTCCAATTTGCACAGTTAATGTGCATATGTATATATATTGAAAGATTGAAGTTATATGATTATTTGAGGATAGATTTTTAACATAAATTACTAACATACCAAATAATCAACCTCTAATATATGGAGCTCTTTGTGTTTCTTCAATGAATAACTTCTTTTTGTCGATCACGGCTTATTCCTTTGTCAGAAATCAAAACTCTATAAAAATCTTGACTCAACATTCTCCCCCTTTTTGATTGATGACAAAAATCTTGACTCAACAAAACTCACAGAAAATTCCAAGTTAAATCCTGTAGGACTTAATGCTGACATCCGAATATACTCACATTAATGCATGCATGTTATCAACACTTTTTAGATAAATGTATATATACCATGATTGATGCGACCCACATAGCTTGTCTCTAACTCGCTCTTTGGTTTTAGTTATCCGTAGTGTTAAATGCCAATGCTCAATTGAGCAACATATCCTCTTAGATCGATGAAGCACAATAAGGGATAACATAACCGATGGTTAAGAAATCAATTGTCGAAAGTAAATGAATGTTTGTTTGTGGGAATTGGATCATATACACTTGTCATAAATAAATAAATCAAGATTAAAAGCATTTGATTCTTACTTATGATTGATTTTCACATCCCCAATATTTGTAAAATACTTTTAAAGGGGAAAATTATATTTCTATGTATATTAAAAAGAAGGGCCAAAATCAATTATCATTAAAATTCTATTTACTCTAAATCCAAAGATAGTTTACACTTAGCTTTATTTTTTAACATTCCTTTTTAGTGCATTTTCTCATTTATAAGCAATCTTTTATAAATTTTAAATAATATTAATTATCCCTAAGGAAAAAAAGTCAAATTCATAATCTTTTATAAAAATTTAAAACAACATTAATTACCGCAAAAGATAATTAATCATAACCATTTTATATAATTTAAACAACATTAATTATCCTAAGGATAATAAATAAAATTTATAATCTTTTGTAAATTTAAAACAATGTATCCAAAAGAATATTAATCAAATTTAAAATCATTTATAAATTTAAAACAATATTAATTATCCTAAAAAGATAAAAAAATCAAATTTATAAATTCTTTTATAAATCCGTATCCAAAACTTAACCATTATTTTCAAAATACTCGGTACAATTGAAAATATCATTTAAACAACTTTTGAAGTGCAAAAACACAAGACCAAGCATTTATTCAGTAAAAATACAAGCATATGTTCAACACACATAAAGGTTTAAGGATATGATATCTCATAACTAATGGTATAACGGAAATCAACATTAAGTCACTTACATGATTCAAACAGTATGTCACAAATATTTCAATCAAGCAATAATACAAGCAATATGATAATATAAATAAAATGCTTACGGCAGTACATTAATAACGGCGAGATATCCATTTTGGTCTCTTTAAAAAGTCACATGTAAATCACACATATGTATGTGTATTTTTGAAGTGTTCTATAGCGACCTATTCGCTACGAAAACAATCTAACTTCTTTTTATTGTCCCATGCAACAAAATGGTTAATTATGCCTTCCACAATCAAGCGGGGATTCGAATCAAAACAAACAAGCAATAACCTTTTTTACTTTAGCAAGCACAAAACGATGATTTATTTTGCCCGATAGATGTCTAAAATAATTTATTCAATTTAATTATAGCAGAATAGTGTGTTATTCTGCTAAACAGATTTCCAAGTAATCTATTCGATTTAATTATAGTAGAACACTGTTTTGTTCTACTAAATAGACATCCAAATAATCTATTCAATTTAATTATAGTAGAATAGTGTTTTGTTTTGCTAAATAGATATCCAAATAGTCTATTCAATTTAATTACAGCAACACGGTATTTTCTTCTGCTAAATAGATATCGCAAACGAAATATAACTAATTTAAATATGTTAAACATAATTAAATTAAATCACTATAATTCTATTTCAAATTTATACTTCATTAAAATTATTAACTATTATCCAGGCGTTCAACAGCAGTCTATAACAACATAGAAATTATATAGTTTAATCATTGGTGAGTTAACTCACTGAAATTCCAGTTGACGTTTTCACGTTTCAGTTTGGTCTAAAGTACAACGTTCGATCTTCGCCTATAATTCCTTGCTTCAAATTCAATGAAACTAGTTCCATCACTTAGCTAACTTTCCTACGAGTCCAAC
Source organism: Allium cepa (assembly GCA_030765085.1). Lineage (NCBI taxonomy): Eukaryota > Viridiplantae > Streptophyta > Magnoliopsida > Asparagales > Amaryllidaceae > Allium > Allium cepa. Next base: position 388,164,890 of record CM060939.1, on the reverse strand, counting down.
GCAACTATCCGCGTCCAAATCTGACCTCGTATGAGCAAAATATGATTTTTATAGTATTTCAAATTAAAATAATTAAATTTCTACACTTAATTATTTAATTTACACTAATCCACTACCTTAACCCATTTACTCCCATCCTTAATTTCAAATTTTACTGTCTCTGTACATGAACTTACACAGACACCCAATGTCGCGTGCATCACCAATAGTTTCTCCCTCTATACTCGACTATTCGACAAACCGCCTTTATCACCGAGTCACTCTCCAAAATCTCCACATCCCCGACCACTTGAAGTCCCAATAGCTCAGCTCCCTTGGGTCGTGACCTCTAGGTCAAACCCCCACAAACCCTAATAATCCCCAAATCCAAGACCGTACCTCCTCATTTTGCTCCCATGACTTTCTCTTTGTCCCTAAAGTCCATTTCGGCATTCTAATTTGACAAACATCTCCTCAAACTTCATCCAATCAAAACTCTAGTTCACTCCTCATAACAGAACTATCAAGTAATGCCAAACTCAACCACATATAACCAAACTTGTATAGGATTGTAAATCTAGTCCATATGAAATCAAAGATCTTTGTTTTGCAATTTTTCATCACTTACAGCTCTTGGAATTAATTTTTAAAGATGGAGATTAACCTTGTTTTTGCTCCACGAACTTATAAAATAGAAAAGTGAAAAGGGTAACGGTGAGTTTCTTTTTTCTAAGTGTTGACTTTGGTTTATACCAATATTTTCGACACTTTGCTCCATAAAAATCCATTCGTATATGAACCGCTAGCGACAAAACAAAAATATGATCGTGCACAAAAAAGCGACACGATCTCAAAACGATAATAAAATACACTTAATATTTTATACCGTGGAATGTCAAAAACATCATCGTCTATCGAAAAATCATCAAATGTCAATTTAAATATTTTCCAAATTAAATGTACAAAAAAATTCCATAAATTAAATCAAAAATACCACAATAAAAATTAAGCAGTTTTATTAACAACTGATTTTCTTATTATTTATTAGAACTATTTATTATCGTCAATACACTTACAAAATGAGTTTATCATTTTTTTATTAATTAAAAGGAGTTAAACAAAGCTATTAATTCCACTTAATTAATATTTAATCTTTAACTCAAATATTTAAATAATCCATATATTAGAATTCAGGTTATTAAACGTCAAAACTAATTATTTAAATATTTAATATTAATTAAACATTCAAGATCAAAATGATAAAATTCCAGGATGTTACATTTTGTATAAAATTCCTTTGAATAACTTGAGTTAATTACACAAACACATGTATACATATATGTATATATGTGTCTATATATCTATTTGTATGCGCAATAGTACTTACACACACTCCATAAAACCAAATCACTATTTTGAAATAAAACAAAATCAAAACAATATTCAAATAGTTCGTAAACTTTTATCAGACATTTGTGAAAGCCAAATAAAGAACCTACAAAAAAATTGGAAATGATATCAAAATGCACTTCTGTATGTACTAGAGTATACTCGCATGAAAGATCAAAAATAAAGAAAATAAATGATGAAATTTGAGAGTATTGTCAAGAGATTTTGAATAAAAGAAGATAATAACATAATTAGAGAAGAAGGTAATGAGATGGCAAACACACATAGAGGACGTTGGTTGACTTTGAATTAAAGAATGTAGGATATGTGGTAGGAAAGTTATTCCACCTATCAAATGTTCCATTGGGCTGTTCTAAATATGCGTAGTTTATATTTCCTACCTACTTTCGTGTGGTAAAGCATTGTTTATGCTATAATTGGTTTTAGTGATTGAAGAAAAGATGGACTTTACTTATAAGAAGCCAAAAGGGTAAGTTAAGACATGTGGATTATTATAGAATGAGGTACTAAAAATGATCTTTTCTTTAACTGAAAAATGATGGGGCCACTACATCATTAATACTAGTTGATGTTGAAGGGTATCTTTAAGTAATTGTTTCTTTTAGGTTATTTGAGTTGTAATTGTTAGTTTTCACTTTTTAGGTTTTGGAAATGCATGCTACATGATATGAGATATGTTCCTATTTGATTACTGTGTTGATTTTCTAGATGAGCTTTGACTGCTATATATATTGGAAAACAATATAAATAAAGATATCTCATAAGGTCACTTAACCAGCGTTGAATGTAAAGCAAGGCTGGAAGTTTATTAAATAAATCAGGAATGATTAAATTAACAATTAAAAATAAACAAAGTTTAAATCCCAAGAACTTTAGAATTTTGGAAAAAATATATTTTCGCGAGCGAAGGATAGGGAAGGGTTGTTGGAAAACTCATGGGTCACTACCTCTGTGCCTTAAAAGCTAAAAATTTTAAATGTACTTGAGTGTTGTTTATTGTTCTGACATATACGAAAAGGTTTTCAAAAATTTAGTATCAACCATGTATATTCTAGAGTCAACCATATGCATTAACTCATTAGCTGAATCCAGATTAGTTAAGATGCAGCTTAATTTGTTTAGAGGGTGTAAAGGGAAATGCTTTTGAAAAATCGTGTAAAATTGTTTTGATATTTTCAAACTATTTTACAAATGCAATTAAAATGGAAAAAGATTTTGAATGCAAAATGAGAAGATATCTAATTGTAGAATACCATATGCTTTGCATAGGAAGGGCGGATACGTTAGTGAATAATAATTTTAATGTTCAGTAAGTGTATGATAGTATACAAAACACATATAATAACGAAAGAAAAAATGGTTTTAGCTTTTGAATTTCCATACCATACCTTGTCGGTAAAAACCAAGACTTTTTTTAAAATTCTATTTTAAAATTTAAAAATAAACCTCCTTATGTGAATCTACTTGGAAAAGTTGAAAAAATATTAATGGGTAAAAGAGAAGGCTTTTAAGGTACAACAGAATTGGTACACAAAAGAAGGATGAAAATACAATATTCTCCATTTATATTTCTTTTTCGACATAAGAGTGGAGTTTTGGGAAAACCCAATTTTCAAAATTCTTGAAGTTTGGTCTTGTGTGCTAGGTATTGAATGGCAGAGATTGGATACAAAATTGGATGTACCAAAATCCTATTCGTTTACATCCGGGAATTGTTGTGTGAAAGCAAAAAATTTAGTCTTTCAAAACCCGCATATGTATAGAACTGCCAGTAAATGTGGGTTATTTACACCATATTTTCAATATTTATTTAAAAAAGCATTCATATAGAAGGCACCGACTCGGTATTAGTCAACGAACATATCATATATGTTGTGGTACACCATGCACTTGCACAGATTGGCTGCAAAATTTGTTGTGCATTAATTGGTTGGATAGTTTTGAATGGTATGCTCTACATTACATGGTGCAGCCCTTGAGGAATTACGGCAACGAAATTCATTTAAGGAGAGAGAATGTAACACCCTGTAAAATAAATGGTAATTAATTAAAATGAGTTAATAAATAGTTTATTAGGCTCAAAAATGGAATTTGAGCAAATGTCATAATATAGCCACAAAACTTGCACAATTGCACTCGTGGCATTCTTCTATTCAACTTTTATATGTAAAACGTCACGATTGAAATCCAAATGATGAATTTATCAATATTTGATGTTTTTGGGTCGAAAGTAACTAAAAATAATTCAAATCAATTTAAATAACAATAAATTTAACGTTGTTATTATGTTAACGGGGAAATTTATTCCTTGGGACCCACTAGTTGATAGAAAGATGTAGCTGGTTGACCGTTGGCTGTCGACCGCTATAAGTAGCCGGTAGGCCAGTTGGTTTAGGCCAACATAGATTGAACCTTAGCTTAAATGGTCCAAATTTAATAACAGATAGAATTGGCTTCAGCGCCTATAATATAGGTCTGGCCCCTCGCTTTTCTTCTCATATTTTCTGAACTGGGCAGCGGTTGTCTGTCATTTTCCCTCTCTAGTATTTCTAGAAATTATGAAAATATTATATATATCTCTTTGTGTGTGTGTATTGGAGAAGGACAGAAAATAAAATAGAAGAAAGGAAGGAAAGAATCGATTCTACGAGAGAGGTAAATTTAGAAATTTTAAATTTAGATTCCACTTAAGTTAATCCCTTTTAGATCTACAAATCAAATTGCTATATATGCACTTTTAGATTAATATTTTGGATGAGAAAAAAAGGAGTCAGGTAAGAAAATAGATTTGGATTTGAGGATTTTAAGTTAATATCTGAGTGGAAAATTATACAATTTACATTATACAAAATTTATATCATTGAAATTCATTTTTGTTATCACGCCTGTGAAAAACATTGAATTGTAGGCTTATAGGAATAAATCTAATTTTAAATCCTCACCTGCATATTCGATAAATTATTTAGATGAAATGACATACACACCGTAGATATAGAATTTGGCGAGAATAGTCCCTAAAATTTATGAAATATGATATTGATAGAATTGAATGGCTTATTTCTAGATTTTTTTGTTATTTGGGTTGTAAAATGTTAATCACTCATTTAGAATGCTCTGATTTGATTCGGGATATAAATTTTCTATATTTAATTCATTGGACTTACAGAATGTACAGTTTTTTCGTATTGATCGCCATGTGAATTTTCATAAACCATCCTTCAAAATAATAAGGGATATGTCCAAACGAAATAGATGTGCAACGTTGAGGTGTTTATTCCATAGTTTGCACTGTCTATTTCATTGAAAATAAGAAGAGATAATTCCTTGAATTTGCAAAAGCAGCACAATACCACCTTTTGGTAGTTTACGGAAAGTTTGTAATTGTAACTACGGTTGCAATGCATTAAAATGTAAAAATAAATATTTTATGGAATTTACACATAAATGTATATCTAGAAATCCCTAAATGCATATATATATATATATATATATATATATATATATGGTAACGTGCAATTAATTGTACATTATCATATTAATTAGGAATAAAATGCTAAAATAGAATAATGTATTTATGGTAAATCAATTTATGGTATATAATAATTTAATTATAAATACCACATATAACTTTGATGAAGGAAAATGATATGGTAAATCAATTCTAAAACATACAAACAAATGTCATTAATACTTGCCCAATTTTATATAATAAAACCAACTATAAAGGGCATTAATTTGAGGTAAAAGAAACAGTAAATTACATTTAGCAACATAAATGGAAATGAGAGACAAAGGCGATAAAATTGTAAAATACGAAGAAATTCCTAGCAAGTAAACAAATGAGTTCTAATAAATGAAATTTGATGGCAAAATAATTTCCACAATTGAAATTATATGGCCTCAGTAGCATGTTTGCGACGGGTATGACTTGTTGGGTCTAACCCAATATTTTTATTAATTGTAAGTGACTTGGTTTAGTATAGGTTGGAATGCGAGTTCAGTAGAGTTCCACAATAGAGGTAATCCCTCCGCGAGAGGCTACCAACTGTTGTGTATGCACATTACCAATATGGGACATCTCAAACTATAGGACTCACAGGGATATACATTTGCGTATAGGTTTGTGGAAAATATATCAAGGGATTTGCCTTGGATTTTAAGTATTAAATACCTAAATATCTTGGGGGTCAAGGGGTTTGCTTCGTGGTTTAGGTATTAAATGGCCATTTGGTCGGCCTCTTACTTATTTAAGAAGTCTTAAATAACCTACAATAGTGCCTAGTTGGGAAAGCGGGGTCTGCTTTAGTTCCAAACCAGAGGTATTAATTAACCTATAGTCGGCACGTTCTTTTATCTGCATTAGGCATATCTAAATGGTATTTGTGTTTGAAGGTCAACGCTAAGCCATTATTTTCAGTAATCCTATATTTGTAGAGTAGGGCTGGACATAAGTCAAGGCCACTATTTTTCCTGCGCGGTCATTAGCATAGGCGGGTTAAGCCTAAATGGGCTACACTTGCTATTGGTGTAGAGTTTATATGAGATATGCATTGACCTAAAATTTTGGTTTCTTGTTTTTCTGATTAGTGGTTGGCTAGTTGAAACTTAGATTAGTCTTTGAGATGCGCTAGTAGTATGACTAATTAAATTATAAAGGCAAATTTGGGAGTCATGGTCTTCGTAGTTAGGGTCGGTTGACTATCGATTACGCTGCGAAAGGGGTTTGTATTGTGGTCTTGGTATTAAATGGTCATTGGGTCTGGATCTTCCCTAGTTAAGAAATATTATTGGCCTTATGAAGGGCCCGCTTTCGCGTCGATCTATTAAATGACCATTGGGTCTGTCTCTTCCCTATTTAAGATTATTAAGTGGTCGGGATTTCCTTTTGTGAAGTACAAAGATGCCAAAGATGCTTTTATACACACATACATACACGTATATACTTATACCTCAAAAAAAGATGAGGATATCTTATGCATATCTTGGATTAAGCGACTAATCCATCAATAGTAGACATAACATTTAAATGGGAATCGAACAACGAAAATTATTGTTATGAATAAATTATGTAATTCACCAGTTATCAGAATGTTGTTCGAAAACCCTCCTTATTGCAATCCAATGGATAGATTTAGAGGGACACGATATTGGTACCAGATGGGAAATATATGTGGGTAGGTTCTCTCATTTATGCTTCGCATAGACAAAGGCAACTAGATATCCAAGGAATGATATTGGTTTCAAGATATTTGCCTTAGTCTGTCTATATATTTACGATATTTTACTATTCCATTTTGAATTCACATAAATAACTCTCTGATATACTTATGTTCAGTTATAGGTTACCAACACCAATGATCTATACCATAATGGACTTGGATTTTCGATTTAGTCATAAATCGGGCCCATTACGGTACAAGTTGTTACAAAAACAAAATATTTAACCAAATCAACCCATAATAGATAATGGTTTGTTTTATTTTAGTTTGTTATAATTAAGTGTTTAAATATTTATAGCTACATGAGGATGAACTTCTAAGACAATGAAGTGCAAAGAGGAAAAGGCTATGGCTAGAGCTTTCGAAAGAGTCAAAGGGATGCTACAGTCATAGTCCAAGAACTTCAGGACCTTTCGAAGGGGTCGAAAGCACCCTTCCGCCTTTAGTAACCACCTTTTGAAGCAGGTGATTCCACATGATTGAAGACCTTTCAAATGAGTTGAAGCAAAACCCTTCGAAGACAATGAAGGGATAATCTTCAAATACGCACAAACCTTTCGAAACCAAAGGTTTCGCCTTCACTCAAACCACTCGAAAGCATGTATTGGTCAGAACAACCCTTTCGAAAGCTAAATTAAGCCTTTCAAACCAGTCAAAGCCATTATTTTTCAGGGAGGTTCCACATTAAGTCACAGGCAAGAGTTCGGAAGCAACCAACATCGTTGAAACCATCGGCAACTCAACATCTCCGAAATCACTGGATAAAGCCTATTGGCAGTGTCGAAAGCACTTACAAAGCAACATAGAGAAGGAAAGCGCAACCTCTCCTTTCGACAAAGTCGGAAGCGTACTAGTGTCAACACGGCAACCACATTTTGACTAGGTCGAAAGCACTGGGGTCGAAACCTGTTGACCCACATCCATAAATAAGACCCAAGGGGTCTGGTTTTGGAGATCGGAATTTAGTCACTCTAAGTTTGTATTTTCTTAATCCAATGAGCTGTAAAACCCTAATTTCTAAATTGAATTAGGGATATTGATTAATAAAGTCTTCATTAAGGAATGAGGGGGAAGTCTTCACTATTTCCAATTACTTTACTATTTATCAAGCTTCTTAAAATCTAACTATGTGTTACAGGTATCAACCGTATCGAAAGGTCCCATTTGACCCTATCGAAAACCTGGTATATACAAGTAACCTCAGTTATATACTCTAAGCTACCTCCCTCCAGGCTTCCACTTTCGAAAAGGTTGAAACCGAGTCTTAACCTACTTAAACCATGTATTAACTCAAGATGATAATAGATCCAGCTTTTAACAAGGTCGAGACCTTACCAAATCACTTTTACTAGAGATTCCTTATCTGAACTCAGGGCATTCAAGTCTACAGCCTTCGACAAGGTCGAAAACCTCTACCTTGGATTCTGGATCGAATCGTTGACCACTCAACAACTTTAGCCTTCGACTGGATTGAAACCCATTAAGTCAAACCTTATCTAGAAGTCTCTAAAGTAATTCATTTTAGTATTTCAACTGTATCGAAAGGGGAGCTTTTGAAAGGAATATCGCTTATCCTAGCAAGGATAAAATGTTAATAGGAAAAGGAATTAATTGTTACTGAGTTAAAAAGTAGACCTAATCAAGTTTACATTATAACAATCTATTCGAAAGGGTAATCAAGGAGGAAATACACATCTCATCCTGTGCAACCTAACTAGAGAAATCCAAAAAGGAATAAACCTTCTTCCTTTACTCAATTTGGGGTGTCGACAAGAATTTTTGTTAACATTTTGGTGTTAGAAGGAGGGCTTTAACCTCCGACTTGGTTAAACACCCAATACCATTTGTTTCTAACCTAACCTAATTCAATTCCATGCTTATCCACTTTAGTCCAACATTATCACGGATAGAAGAATCAATAGATCAAAGCAAGGATCTTTAGAACCATATTTGATAGGATTCTCCAAAAGAGCCATTAAGGATTCCAACCAAAATGAAGAGGAAACGCTGAGACCAAAAGCTCTAAGAATTATAAACAAGAAAAAAAGTGGAATCATATGATCTTGAAAAATGGAGCTTGAATCCCTTTCATGTTGATTCCACCCTATTTGTGTCTTAGGAGGAAGGAAAAGTGGAAGTGACAATGTATTCAGTCAAATGAGGAGAATTATTCAACATTATTCCAATGGCACAATCTTTGAAAAATAGATAATGGTTGACTATAATGCTTTTGCATATAAATGGCAACAAACTGCGACGCGAACACTTCCAACACAAGAACTACAAAGGGTGGTAAAAAGAAAAGCAATTGATGAATGTGAAACTGCAAGGCCAAGAAATAAGAAATCAAAATGCCATCCTCAAGTATTAAGTTTCAGATTTAGACTTCTTAAATAATGCAACTTGAAAACGTCATGAGAGAATGTCTACTTCCTAATCAAGGATGAGCTTAACTATTGGTCATCACAAAAAGAAGCCAAAACATGAAAGGAATTTGGGAAGATCCTATTGTCACTATCACATGATGAATGGACATGAGACCAATCGTTGCAGATCCCTAGAGGGGATGATAATCAAATTCTTTCGTCAGCGAAAGATCAATGAATTTGTAAAGAGACATGAGAAAGATCAATAAAGAGTTACTTTTCTAAGAAAGATCCACATGGTTGGCTAGGGCAGAGCACCGCCTGGAGGGAGGGCAGAATAAGCCTTTAACCGTGCCATGCTATGGCTAGGTTAAAGCACCGTGGCAAGGGTAAAGCACCGAATAAGACCTTATCCATGCCACGCTATGCCAAGGTAGGGCACCTCCTGGAGGGAGGATGGAGTAAGCCTTTATCCACGCCATAGCTAGGTTAAAGTACTGAACAAGCCCATGTTCGCACCATGCTATGGCCAGTGCAGGGCGCCTCCTGGAGGGAGGTCGGGTAAGTCCTTGGCTATAGCCTTTAGGATGAGCTACCAAGAGCACAAGACAACAACGGACAAAGATGTTCTAGCACAAGAAGAGGCTCATCAAATAATGGACTAAGATGTCCATGCCCAAGAAGAGGCTCATCGAATAAAGGACTAAGATGTCCAAGCCCAAGAAGAGGCTTATCAAGTAAGAACTAAGATGTCTAAACTTGAAATGCGGTAACTCTAATGGACTAAGATGTCCAAGCCCAAGAAGTGGCACATCAGATTATGGACTAAGACATCTAAGCTTGAGATGCAGCCAATCGGATTATTATATACAAAGCCAATAGGGTTTACCATGTCAAGGAAGATAGAATCTAAGAAGTAAAGCAGAAGTCCGTCTATTTAATACCTGAATCTGGATTTCAACCCCATCTATTAATACCTGAATCTAGGTTTTAGGACTCTCATTTCTGAATTTAATCAATTAATATCTGAATTTGGGTTTCAGGTCTTTATTAATCGCTTATGGTCTTTATTGTACCCAAATTTGGGTTTCGAGACTAATACTTATTCATTCCCTAATCTGGGCTTGAGATTTCTATTATGGATTTCTATTTATCCATCACAAATGCTCGAATCTGGGTCATAGAATGTTCGTAAGAAGATCATTATTATGATTTTCTGTTAATACCCGAATCTGGGTTTTGAATTTCTTTGTTTTAAAATTTCAGTAATGCCTGTGAATGGTTCATAGGCTTCTATTACAAATATTCAGATAACGATTTCTGAATTCTTCCATATTCAGCTCCTTATTAACTATCTTTAGAGAAAGACTCTTTTACAGATATGCCCTTGCTCTAGGATAGGATTTTCTATCAACAGACTTCAGACATTCCAGCAAAATGGTTTAAGTTAAATTCTTAATTATTTCTTATCATGGTTAAAGATGCGATTTAGACATTTGTTATAAACTTCTTTTTGTGCGATGAGTTACACAAATGGTATACATAGACCTATATGCCAATATCAAGCTAACGATATATACGTTACGAATATTTAACCCTTTGTTGTTCATCAAAATACTTTGCTACCTCAAATTTGAATTTCCTACACCATTCACCCAATATCCTCTCGTCTAATCCAGGAGGAGGACTAGTCATTGTCGAGAATTTCTAAGCGGTATGGAAAGTAGGCCTTATAGGTCTAGTAACAGAACGAGAAACATGGGGAAACGGTAAATCGATACTCTGAATATTGTCTCCCATAATATATTCAGGTGATTCGCATTGGAGTTGGCTATTCCTTAGATTTATCTCTAAGTTACTTATTTGCGAAAGGAGTTCCGACATTTTCTGGTCAAAGTCAATCGAAGTATTCGACTTTACTTGTCGCTTCAGTGTAGAGACCATTTCATGTTTGCTTTTGATGTCAGCCGCCCAGTTGGAAACTTGATCCTTACGGTTGCTAACAATAGTTTTCTGAAATAGATATCTTTTATGCCATTATAAAACTTCGGCATCGCCATGAAAGCGTGCAAGTAAAGTGTCAATAAGGAGTTTGCTCCATTCAAAATCTGTCAATATCTTATCTCTAAGATTAGCAAAGTGCGACGTTGAATCAAGTGAGAGACGAGCCGCTGATAATTGTAACTCCTATTTAAACATAAAAAGAAAAAAAAAATAAAGTCAAAAATAGAATGAAAAATCTCTTTATTATTACGATAACAAATTACAATTCAAATGATAACGAAACTAAAGGGTACAATAAGACAATTGTTTCATATCTAAGGTGAGATACAACATTTTTAATTTTATCTAATGAATTGGAAGAAAGAATGATTGTAGATTCAAAAGGAATGTTTTGTCCCTTCAGAGTAATCACTGGGAGACATTTGCTATAGTCACACTCCCTAGTTTGAGGACTATCACGACCACAAATTAGCTTAGCATGGAATGTCCTGATTTCATTAAGTAGCTTCTCTTTTTAATCACTGAAGAAATCAAAGCGGAGACAAGGATGTTACATATAAAGATTTTGTAAGTCTCTAAGAAAACAATAACTTGCCAATTTTTATGACGTTAAAATTGATCCTTTTTCAAGATAAAATCTTCTCAATTTAACTTATTGACTTAAATGGTCTCTAAAAACAAGTTGGCTTGATGGATAGTCACTTTGTGATAACATAATGAAATAAAGATAAGAATAAAAGCAGGACTAAATCAAATATTTGCAAATCAATATATATTATTACATGTTTACAATTATTCATCTTTCATACAAGATAAACTTAGTAAATAATTCAGAAACAAATTTATCATTATAATACTTAACTTTTTCGAAAGGGAGTTCATGGGGAATGGATCTGACTCAGGGTAAATTCCAACAAGCTCCAGGGTGCGGGTCAGATTCAAATTCGTCCAAGTATCTCTTATGCAAGCGCCTAAGCAGACCCGTGCTAAATTCGCCTAAGTATGAAAAGTCGACAATTGGATACGCCTTATATTGTAAATTGACTAAAATGTCCCTTTCTTCAACCAGCATCTAGAATAAGGTGATTAAATCCCTTTTTTCTTTTAAGAGAGCGTCGTAATGAAGGAATGCTTTCCTTTGTAGGGGGTAGCTTTTTGATGCTTAAAAGACATCAGCATTGATGCAATTCTATTAGGCCTATGGTGTTTATCGGAAAGTACACTGTGCTCCCTTATTTGCTTGTCTAACTCCCTATATAATCTGTTTATCTCTACTAGTTTTCTTTCGAATTTCGTTTTATAAGGGAGGACGGATTTCTTCCTTTCCTAAAATGAATGATTTATACTATTAATATCTTCGAAGTAAAAGATATTTAAATAGAGAATCTCATACCTGAGATATCGGGACAGAAGTCTGAGACACCTGCTCTTTTCCTCCTGGTTCTTCAACATTAATAGAAGCAGGCTCTTCTTCTTGAGGAGCAGAGGGCCTGGCAGATTCGCGTTGGACTTTTTTTTGGGGAGATGGATCCTTTTGTGAACCTTTAGTATTATTATCTCCATCCATGTCAGAAGTCTCAGTATGGTCCCCTCTATCGCCACCTGAACCTTGTCCACCATTATTGTCATCATCATAATCATCGTAATTATCATCGTTGTCATCATCATTATTGTCACCCTCTTCTGTGACAGCGTCATCATTGTTGCCTTCGTCTTCTGAGTCGGATTCAACTTCAAAGGAGGAAACTTCAAAAGAGGGAAACTAGGAGGCATCAATTTCTTCCTTTTCAACAGCCATGGTTCCCTGCTTCATCCGATTTATTTTGCCCATAACTCTATCTACAAAGGCGGAGTCGAGCAAGAGAAAACTAAGCTTAGGGAATTTATCGATATTATCTGCATAGACTAGCATCAAAGCATCTTCGAAAAAAGCTCAACACAATCTCTTTAACGGTATTGTCGAGAAACTGAGATACTCACTGTTTGGCATCTGAAATGGCGTGGATGAAAAGTATCGGGGAAGCCTTGGTTTTCTTCATCTTCTCTTTCAACGAGGCGTTCGTTGCTGCCATATGGGCCTTTTCCTTGTCGGATTCTTTTAGGGTTAGTTGCATGGCAAAATTTTCATCGGTGTGGAGTTGGCGAGCCCTTCTTTCTTCTAAGAGAGCAGATTCTAACCGGGCAAGAGAAGTTCTTAATCTCCACAGTTCAGAGGTTGCTTCATCTTTAGCTGTAGATAAAGAAGAAACTTGGTCCTTTAAAGCAGAAATCTCCTCTTGAAAGTTAGATGACTCAACAGAAGATTTAGATGCCTACTCGTTGATGTGCACGTAAATGTGCATATTTTTACCACCATATTTATTCTATTTAAATTAAATAAATGATCATATTGGGTATTTTAACTTGTTTTAACCAAAATTCATATAAATTCCAAATTTTCACATATTCATCTTCATATAGGGGCTAAACGGTCATTTAAGTGCATATATTTCTTTGAGAAAAATTAATTGAAAATTTGTATATATTTTTGTAGGAAATTGATCTCAAATAGATGTGGTTTCATGAAGATATGCATGCACAAAATTAATACAAAGGAATGAAGATGGAAATAATTCAAAGTGAAGAACATGGAGGACCCCACCTACCCACCTACCTTAGTATACAAATTAAAGGCTAATGCACATGCTTTTGGACTTAATGGTTTCATGTACACTTAATGGGGGATTAAGACATATTAATGGTTACTTGGCCTCCACACTTCCTAAGGGGCATTTTGGGCATTCCCTAAAAAAATGAATTAGGGTTTTAGCACTTGTATAAATACCCCTTATGTTTCATGTAGCCATGCTTCCTCTTAGTTAGTTAGTTTTAGTTTAGAAAATAAATCAAATCTCTCTTTCTTTTCATGGCTACTTAGTCATTTCTTCTCTTATGTAATTCTTTTTTTTATGCAATGTTAATTATTGTTTCTTTTTTATTACATGTTCATTTCCTTTTATGTAAGTAGTGTAGATTTTCCTTTATGCAATTAGAATAGTTTTCCCTTTCACTTTGCTCTCTTTTCCTTTCCTTTTTCTCTTATGTTGCAAGCTATATTTGTTCATATGATAACAAATATGAGAGGCTAAACCCCTTCAATTTAGGGGTAATGAAGCTCTCTAATCATGTAGCTTCAAGTTAATTTGATGTTTATGCTCTCTTTTTGTGCTTAATGAGAATGATTGAAGTGGTTTAATGATGTTGTTTAGCTTTGAATTTGATAGTCTATGTTGTTTATAACAAATAGGCAATGCTTAGTCAAACAAAACACAAATTGCCTCTTCATCTACATATGATTATGGCAAAGAAGTGATTGTTAAAATTAAAATTTGATGGCTTATATTTCTAATTAATAGTTAATAGGCCATACTTAAAATAGATTTTGCTTTCAACTTTCTTGTCATATTTTATGAGATTTAAAAGTGTATTAGTGGTTGTGTTATAGTTTGATGGTTTATATTGAGCTAATTAATAGCACAAATATACCATACTTATGATAAGCACAACAACTAATTCACTAATGACGAGAAAAGAGAGATCATAACTTCATTTTATTGATTTATGTGATCTAGAGAGTGGAAATTGCCTCTAAATTGTCTTAACACTCATATTTTTATCAATTTTCTTTTGCATGTTTTTCTTCTTTTCTAGTTTAACATTCTCTTCAAGATTGGTTTAATTTGATTGAATAGATTTTTAAAATCATCAATTCCCTGCGGATCGACCCGTATTCGCCGCGTGCTACATTCGTACACCATGCGCTTGCGGTAAATTTTATTTCAAAATTCGTTCGACGGTTTTCTAAACCGATAGAATTTCCATCGACGAACACTCGTGTAAAGTTAATCAGCTCTTAGAAATTTAAAAGAAGAAATGTTGCACAAGTTAGAAATTTAAAGAAGAACAATAATGTTAAAGTAAAAGTAAAGAGAAACTTACCAAGAATTGTTGCTCTATGAGAGAAATGTGATGACCCGCCAAATCAGAAATGGTGGAAGGCGAGTGGATGGAGGAAAAGGAATTAGAATTTTAGATAGACTGGGCTATCTCTTCAAAATTGATTGAAGGAGAAGAAGATGATGGCTTCGGAGGAATGCGCTTTTGAGTGGGGGTCACCTCCAAAGCTTGTTGCATCTGTTCGAGAGGAGCTGGAGAGCACGAGACAATGATACATGAAAGAAGATCGACTGCAGATGGAGTCTGCTTGGATTTATCCTGGAGGGCTTCAACGGTCAAGTTCTCCGATGCTTTATCAAGAGATAATGACTCCTCCTCTTCTGAATCAGGAACGTCAACCACCATAGCTATCTTCAGAGGTGGTTCCGCTTCAGATGATTGTGCTAAATTTCTCTTAATTGCTATCCTAGTCTTGGCAAGAGATTGAGCGATGGATGGTGCACGAGAGGTAGTAGGAAGAGGAGCTAGACCACTAACATGCTTTTTAACTTAAGGTGCAATTGAAAGTAATTCAAGCAGATTATAAGTCAGCAGAATAATTTGAAAAAACAACACGGTAATTCAAAACAAGTTTAGTTTTTATCACGTACCAGAGTGGTCAACAAAGATGGGTGACATGGGGGAGAAATTTTATAGATCTTCCAGAGAAAGGAAGTGTTTTCTTTGGGAGGTATGTTGGATAGAAGGTGGATTGTCGAGGATCCTTTGGCCTGCCGGTAGAAGATAGTGCTTTTGTAAATTTGTTGGATTTAATAGCGTCAATCTACTCTCAATCTGACTTTAGGCCGCAATCAGAGACTCTACTATTCTCTTATCTTCCTTATTTAACTCTTTAATGGAGGCACCTAACAAAAGCTAAGATTAGACAAGAAAAACCATCGACCATAAGGAAAATAACAAAAATCTAGACTAATGAGGGGTAGAGAAAGTACCACTGATATTTGGGAAGCATTCAACGAAGAAGAACTGGTTCTCCTTGTTTCTATACTTGTTAACCCCCTCTGATATTAGCTTCTTTTGGGGTTTTCTTTGAATATTTGGCTATTGAGATTGTTGAGTTTGACCAGTTGGATCAAGTGGTTCAAAACTTCAGTTTATAAAGAGGGGAGTCCAAATTCCAATGCCATTAACTCCAAGGACAGAAGATATGTGTACACATTCGAAGGACAACTGGATTGGAGCGATTCGGGGATAAGTAAGAAACTTAGACAAGAACTCTGGGAAAGGAAGAAATTCGCACCGTTCCATATAAGGCTGGTAGTATAAGCACAGAACCCCTTGGGAGGGTTGTTGATGGTATTTGTTTCCCTAGGTGGAATGGCTTCCACACCAGTAATTCCGTAGTCACTAAGGATGGCATCTACTTCGTCTTGCGTAGATACGAGAGAATGCTTAGAAGTTGCTTCGATTTTCTTTAGAGAGTTCATGGTTCTGCCAAGTGAAAACGTTTTAGTTAAAATTTCCAGTTTATTACGAATTTAACATTCTTTCCAAAAAAACATGTTGTAGCAACTAAGACATAAAAACCAAATGTGGAACATCAAATTCTTAGGAGAGAGTTGAAGTAAAAATAAAAAATATTGAGCTTTTGACCAAGTCAAAAGGGAAAGGTAAGTTAACCTTCAACAGACACCTTTTGACAATGTCAAAAGCTTACATATGAACATCCACTGAGCTTTCGACAAGGTCGAAAGGAAGGGTTAGAGTATGTATCCTATTGACACCCTTCAATAATGCTAAAAGCTCAATAAAGAGCCAAGTTGTTAAAAGCAAATAGTTAAAACTAACTTCAAAAGTTAAGCAATATATATACAACTAGAATTCCATAAAAAAGATAATAAGACCCTTCGACACTGTCGAAACCTATGACTTGAATATTTCTTGGGAATATACGAATGTCGTCGAAACCTTATATACTCATTGAGTCGAAAGGTCCTAAGTTAAGATCATGTGAACTTAGAATGTTTCCACAATGCTGGAGAAAGGTGATTATGAAAAGGTTTCGACTCATTAGTTACAGGAGGTTTTGATAGGGTTGAAAAGAAGATATGGTTTAGAAAGCATACTAAAAAAGAAAGGATTTCAACCAGCACAAAGGTTTCGACTAGATCGAAACGTTTTGCTTTCGAGAGCGGTGGCTACATTCTAGTCATTATATAACCTTTTGACAAGGTTGGTCAAATTCGCGCTAAAAAACCTTTTGACCCCATTGAAAGGGGTTAAGAAAGAAAAATCAATGTTGCCGCCTTAATCCCTTTCGAAGGGGTAGAAGTGTAAATATATGGCACCAACTGTTCATCCGCACCTTTCAAAACTTCCGAGTGAAGAAAACAGAAGCCCCTTTCTTCCCCAAACGCGGTTACAAACCTAGAAATTCAAAAAATTGATAAACAAACAAACTAAAACGGTAAAACCAATGGATTTCAACATGAAATTATCTGCTTAAATTTCAAAATTTATAAAACGAGAATTCAAATTCTCTAAAATGCAATGGTAATCATGAACATTGAATTTGGATTCAAGAAGAGAGATAAATTTATTGATTCATTAAATTTAATCGCAAAAATTCTCTCGAATGAATTAGATCATAAAGCTCGAACGATTCATGGTAATTCAAATTAAACATGCTTTCTATAAAATTAAAATTTGAACGGTTTTAAACCAAAATCTTGATTATGACATCTTGGAAATAAAATTCATCGTAAAATATAAAAAAAGAAACAAAAGATAGATTAGAAAAGCAGAAATAATTTTTAACTTGCGATTAGATCTGGTTTATTCTTTAACTAAGGAAAAAGAAATTTTAGAATTTTAGAACTCCTTACTTCCACTTAGGAATTTGATATAGTTGTAGAAAAGTGAAAGGGGAAGAGGAAGAAGACGTATTTTATAAGAAAAGTCAAAGAAGGCGGCAAGCCATTGGATCGGTTTTAAACGAGAGGTCCAGATTCACGTGGTAAAACTAGGAGGCAGGAAGCTTTTAGGTTTCGACATAGTTGACTTGGAAAATCAAGAGCATCCCATCACGGGGGACGAGGGCAAATGTTACTATCAAAAATTTCTTTCGACTAAGTCGAAAACCTTATGAGCAGAGAACAAACAAGAACATGAGGAAATGGCTACGGCTAGACTTTTGAAAGAGTCAAAGGGATACTATGGTCAAAGTCCAAGAACTTTAGAACCTTTCGAAAGAGTCGAAAGCACCCTTCCACCTTCAATATCCACCTTTTGAAGCAAGGGATTCCACATGATTGAAGACTTTCAAATGAGTTGATGCAAAACCTTTTAAAGACAATGAAGGGCAAATCTTTAAATACGTGCCAAACCTTTCGAAACCAAAGATTTCGCCTTCACTCAAACCACTCAAAAGCATGTATTAGGTTAAACAACCTTTTCGAAAGCTAAACTAAGCCTTTCGAGCCCATCGAAGCCATTATTGTTCGGGGGGGGGGGGGGAGGGGGGTTCCACATCAAGCCACGGGCAAGAGTTTGGAAGCAACCAAATAGTGGAAGTACGGTCATAGCTTCCCCGACATGATCAACATGCAATAGGTGAGTTTTTCCAACTTCACGTAATTCTTTCCAGCTCCACTAACCCACTTACTGATATAGTAGATGAGTCACTAGACCCTAGCCTCTTTGTGTACCAATGATGCACTCAAGGCATAGGCCAACACAGCGAGATAAACGAACAAATCTTCCCTATTTTATCGGCTTTGATAAGACCTGCGGGGTTTCCGTATGATGGAATAATTCTTCAAAGACTATCTGGCAAGCTTCGTTCCATTCATAATTCTTCTTTCCCTTCTTCAATGCATCGAAGAATGGTACACATTTGTCAATCTCTCGGGAAATGAATCGGTCAGCACTGCATCTTTCCATTTAGACTTTGTAATTCTCTTTTGGTCATGGAGGCTTTGACGTTCCTTAAGGCGGTAATCTATTTCGAATTAGCTTCAATGCCCCTTTACGTTCATGACGAAACCATGGAATTTACCGAAAGCAATGCTGAAAGAGCATTTGACCAGGTTGAGCTTTATTCCATATTTTTGCAATATTTCAAACATCTACGTGAGATTGTCATCCATATATACTTCCACCACTCCGACCTTTGAACATTGTGTTTACTAGTCGTTGGTATGTTATGCCTGCTTCTTTTAGTCAAAGGGCATGACTCGATAACAGTATAAACCAAGGTCGGTAATGAAACTAGTGTTCTCTTGATCGGGTTCATGTATCATAATTTGGTTGTATCTCAAGTAGGCGTCCATAAACGATAGTAGCTCGTGGCCTGACATGGAATCAACAAGCTGATCGATCTTGGGCAATGGAAAGCTATCTTTTGGGCAGGCATTGTTCAAATTTGAGTAGTCATGCAAGTCCGCCACTTCCCATTGGACATCATTACCAAAATCGAATTTGATACAAATATAGGATAGGTTGAATCGCGGATGAAGTTGTTTTCCAACAACTTATCCACTTCCTTTCTTAGTGCAGCAGACCGTTCCGCTCCTAAGGGGTGCATCTTCTGCCTCACTGGAGTGTACTTGGGACGATATTAAGTACGATACACGCTATCTTTGGTGATATGCCACGCATATCAAAATGCGTCCAAGCGAACACGTCCATATTGGCTCGAAATAACACGACTAATTCTTGTCGTGCTTGGTTTCAAGACGTGATCCTATTTTGAGTACTCATGTCGGGTCATCCATGTCTATAGGGAAAGGCACCGTAATTTCTTCCAATGTTGCCCATTCCTCCCCTGAACTCTTCTTATTAGGGTCCATTACCTTCAAATTAGCTATTGTCCCCAAGACAGGGGTGTTTCTGTTGTTGCTATGCTGACAGTTCACGAATGTGGATAATTTTCTCCACACTCTTCCCATTTTCTTTCTTTCTTATTTCACGTAATTCAAAGATGTAGCATTCACTTGCATCACTCTGGTTTACAATTATCATTTCGAGTTTGTTTTTCGCAGGGAATTTCACAGTGAGACACCATTGAGCTAGGACGATCCAGACATCAATGAGGGCCAGCCATCCCTAGAATGCATTGTTGGTCGACATCTCGTCGATTATCATAAAGGTTTGGGTGAGAACCACTCTCCGATCTCCGGTTCCATGTTCAACAGGTAGATCGATTTGCCAACCGGTTGTAATGGATGACCGGTAAATCCTTGGATTTCGTTTGGCACGTAAAGACATCCTTCATGTTGAGCTTTATTTTGTCGAACATATTTCCAAACAGAATGTCCACTAAACCTACGGTTTCAACCAACACCCGACGTACAACCATGGGTCATCACCATTGGATCAAAAGTTGGAGCTTCTATTCCTTCACTATCCAGGTTTTGAAACATGATGTCATAATTGAGAATCGTCGGTTGTTTAGAGGGGGTCCCTTCTTCGTTTGCAAATCAAGTTTGAGTAAACTAGCATATCTTTCTGTCTCGCACTAACTTTTCTATGCCAGATGAGGACCTCCCAAATTGGCATTGATGACAAGTCTCTGTTCGGCTCATTTGGATCCCTCTCTGCTAGATCCAGATTGGTTTCCTTAGGTATTAGGAGCATGAGGTCCGATTGGCTGATCGGAATTTCGTGGCTTCTTCACATACTACTAGAGCTTGTTTTCTCTAATCAGTTGTTCGATCAAGTTTTTCAAATGGTGACAATCGTCCGCGACCGCTTTGGTTCATCATCGCTATTATCTGCCTTTCGTTTCCCTTTATCTTTACATGAATCCTTTTCGGGCGGGTCTCCGCTTTTGGTTGCATAAACATCAACTCCCTCTCCTTCCCCTCTCTCTGCATTTGCATCCTCCTTTCGCAAAAACCTTTCTGCCTCATGTAAAACTCTCCTAGATCCATGGGTGGATCCGTTGTCAATGAGTTCTTGAATTCTATGCCATCAGCTATGATAAATACAGCTGCCATCAAAACCATGGATGGATCTGGCCGATCCACTGATGCCGCTGCTGCATTGAATCATGTTAAGAAGTTCCTCAAAGACTCTTCGGTCTTCAACTTCGGTCAACTCGGTCAATGCGTTCCATGTTTTAGTGGAGCCGCACTCTAATTGCCTGAACCATAGTGCTGCTATGTCTGTCAAATACAATGGGAAACAACGGGCCGTGACCTCCTCCGATGCCCCCAGTACCTCCATGTGCCTCATATACCACGTCAGATGAACAGCAAGATCGGTCCTTCCGTCGCACGTCTCTAGTTTTGGTAGCTTGAATTCTGGTGGATTCCTAGCCTGCATAATTATGGAAATGAAGGGCTCCTGTTCACATCTTCCAGATATCTATACTCAAATTCGCCTCTCATTGCTTGCCTGACCATTTATGTCAATCTGTCGCTATCTCTAAGTTATATTCCTTATCCACTGCCTTCGATCTGCCTTCCGGGTTCACGAGGGAATCCTAGAATCTGCTCTCTTGTACGAGCATCCATCCCTCTATCAATGCCATGTTGAACAGTTCTTCCTGGTATCCTGCCTGGGATTTGATCAACACGCTCTGAAGGGGTGCCCCATAGTCCAGGAGCTGCTTATGATGGTCCTGCTCTGTTCTGAATCCTGGTTGTTCCATGCTACCGATCCCTATCTCCAACACCCCTTGCCGTGGCATTCCATTGACTCTGCACTCTAGCTTGTGTAATTTTTTGGAGTAGGTTCTGCATCATCTCTTTTTGCCTTTTCAGCATTCCCTCCTACATAGCTTCCATCATCATCTCCATCTCGTCTATGGTGATGAAGGCCGAAGTCTGATTAGCTCCGAAGTATGCTTACTGGCTTCCTTTATGCTGACTTCTCTCCGCTCTTTATCTCCTCATTGATTGTTCGTCATAGCTTTCCAAATCCAAAGTCCAAGTTGTAGAATCCATGAGTGTTAGCCTTCTTAGTGAAAGCACCAAAATTTTTGCACCAAAACTGGTCAACAAAACCAAATTACCGATGAAAGCACCCGTTTACAGTCACTGCAAGTATGTAGAGAATATAAATGTGAATAACACTCAAAATTAAAAATGAAAGCAGTAGAAACACACTATTTATAGTGGTTCGGCATTGTAGCCTAGGTCCAGTTTAATGAATTGCTGCTTTATCGATTATCACTCGCTAGTTACAAGAGTATAGATGATAATAATCAAGTTACATTGGAGTTCTGTAGAGTAAGGGTGTAGAAGAACTAAAAAGATCCCTTTTATAAAGCTCTTGGACTGCTATTTATAGGAGTAGGCCATAAGTTTCTCGCTCAAATCTCGGTAGACACCTTCCTTCGTATGGGTGGGCCCATGTGATCGATCCCTGGTCATTTCGACTCATTCCATGATCGATACAAATGAGATTCGTATCTATCCAAATCTTGCCCAATCGAGCCGAGATCGATCAAGAACATTCCTGGGTTTGTACGCCATCTCCTATGAAAATTTGGTAGCATTGGGACTTGTATATCTTGAGTTACGAACGATGCAAATTCGGGTTTGTAAGGCAATGTCGAGCTCGTATCAACGCCGTTTGCGTCGATCTCGCTTGTATCGATCAGATGATGGTGACGTGGAGCGATAAGCTAATGTAGATCCATCTATTATACCGCGTTCACTGCTTCTTCCTTCATATCTATCTAGTGATATGCTCTTCGTATCGATCCCCGTCTTTTTTTATATCGATGCATGGCACGCACTCTTTGTATCGATCAGCTGGCATTAGCTTTGTATCGATGGAAAGTGATAGTTTCGTATCGATCATTTGCTTGATCGATACGAAATATACACCAACATGATGGATACGAAGTAGAAATCCATGGGCTACTTCGTATCAATGGAAAGGGTTATGTTTTCGATTGTTTGGTTAATCGATATGAAACATAAATCGATACGAAGTGAACTACCTTGATCGACCTAAGAGATGCGTTTGTTTGACGGATACAAAAGGAATGAGTGCAAACTTGATGGATACAAATAGCATGGATACAAAATTGATTGGGACCTTGGTTGCTGATCGATTCATGGCTCTGACCCGAAGTAGATCCTCTAGTGACTCGAAGCAAGTGTTATGGTGGTTCGGCTGTTATTGAAGCCTACGTCCACTTTATTACTTTTTATTAACTTACTATTGTTACAAGTTGAATCGGATTGCAATATGATTGAATCTTCTAAGTTAGATCAAGTCACAAGCACAAGAGTTACTTGGAGAATCATAGTGAACCCCTAGACGACTATTGTGTGGAAGGAGAAGAGTGATGAATAATCTCTATAGAGTTCCAACAACGAGTACAGAAGATCACGTTTATGTTGCAGATAGGGTTGTATTTATTGGCATAGGAGAGCAATTAGGCTAGGCCGTTTTGCCAAAAGCTAACACTCGATGATACAAAGCCGCTCTGAAAATTTTAGATCCAAAATAATCCAATGGATCGCCATCAAAATATGCACCATTGTGTTCGTGGCAATTTTTTAAGCAACTTCCATGTTTAGAGTTTTCTGATCGGAGCTCAAACGACGAAGTTATTAGCGTTTAATGATTTTGAAACGAAAATAATTGAAAACGGAACATAAGAAAATAAATAATAATAATCACATTGACCCCACTAATCGATCACCTACTTGGGTTGGTCGACTGCCTATACGAGAGCGGTCGGCCAGTCTACTACTGGCGGCTAGGTTTGAATCTTGGCCAAACGGTCTGGATTTAATTAATATAAATCTAACCGCTACGATTGATTTGAGCGTCTACAAATACAGGCCTAGTCCCTCATTTTTCTTCTTATATTTTATGATCAAAGTACCGGAGCTCTGACATTTTCCTTTCTCCCCTATTTCTATTAATAATAAAATATTATATTATATATGTTTGTATATAACGAAGAATGGCAAAAAAAGAACGAGAGAATCGATATTGTTGAAAAAGGCAATTTTTATTATTATAAATCTATATTTCACTTAACTCAATCACTTCTTGGATTTGTAATTCTAATGGTATGTATATAACCTATTATACATATTTTTGGATTGAAAAGGAAAAGGGGTCAAATTAAAAGAGTAAATTGGGATTTGGGAGATTTGAAAAGCTAGAAAGGCGAGTGAGAAATTATATGATTTTAATATAATGTTGAAACTTATATTCATTAAATTTTATTTAATTATTATGCATATGCAAGATCTGTGTAGTTGTGAATGTAGGAAGAACATATTCAATTGAAATCTCGCCGACATATTCCATAAGTTGGGCTGGAATAGGAATAATATTTACACCCTAATATGAAAATTTGGAAATCATTCCCTAAATTTGTTAAAGTGGAATGCTGATAAGATTGAAAATTTTATTCTAGAATTATGATAATTAGGTTGTCAATTATTAGTATAAATTTAGATTACCCAAATTTGACTTGGAATGTTAATTAGCTTTGTGGGTACAATTTGATTGAACCTATTTCCATATTATTTCCATAAATTATCTAATTTCACAACTATGTATAATAAATGCATCATTTGAAATAATAAGAAATGTACCAAATGGAAAGAGATGCATAAAGTATAGATGTGTTCCTCCATAGTTTGCACTGTCTATTTCAACCAAAAAGTGATAATTCCTTTAAATAGAGCAAAACTCTTATTTTTAAGTAACTTATGGCATATTATAATAGTAATCCATTTTTGGAAGGGTAATTATAATATATTAAAATATGGAAATAAATGTTCCTTATAGGATGTACATATAAGTATGTTATGGAATACCTAAGCGTAGAAATTGATGAGTTCGAAATAGGAATACATACACATATGTATAACCGTGCCTACCGATTAAAAATATAAATATATATAGCGTAATGTACGATGATATTCAAACTAGTTATAATTAGGACGATTAGTTATTAATAGCTCAATAAATTATAGGGCTAGGAGGTGTAGATGGAAAAGTGATAGTAACTCCAAAATTAGTAGGGCAATAAATGTGCAGATAATAGGAAAGTTACATAAATTAAATGGGGACATACACGAGTTTAATAGGACCGATTAACGCATTTAATATGGGATTTATGGAGAAGTGAAATAGGCATAAAAAGTTGAATTAGAATGAATAACTAAATGTCATTAATGATTGTCCAATTTGAATAGTAATAACCATTTATTATGTACAATTGACATTTGTGGGACGTAAGAGGAAAACAGAGAATATCTGTTATATGCATATAGAAATTAAATGCAAGGAGGTAGTATAATTTTCATAGTAGGAAATTACATAGCCTTAAAATACATGTAGGACGAGCGTGGTTTAGTGGGCCTAGACTAATATTTAGGCTTAGGATGATTGGGTTGGTTTAGAAATAGTGGGGATGCAAGGTATAGAGTTATACAAAAGAAGTCTACCCTTCAATTGGAGGCTACCAGCAGTCGTGTATACTTACTGCTAATGTGGGATATCTCCAAACATAGGACTCATGGAGAAGGGATATATATATTTGCGTATAGGTAAGGGAAAATTACCAATGGTTCCCCTTAGATTTGAAGTGTTAAATGACTCGATACCTTCAGGCATGCCAAGGGTTTGCTTTGGGGTGGAAGGTGTTAAATGGCCATTAGGTCTACTTCCTCCTTATTTAAGAAGTCTTAAATAACCTAAGATGGTACCTAATAGGGAAATGAGGTATGCTTCAATTCCAATAAAGGTAATAAGTAACTCGAATGTGCATTTTTCTTGACTTACATTAGGTTGGTTGAAATGGGATTTTGTTGTGGGAGATTGGAAGGCTATGTCGGTATTGTTGTTATACTGGTATTTAAGTAGTAGGGCTGAATTATAGGGTTGACCACTAGCGGTCCCTTAGATAATTATGACTTGGGTTATTCCCTAATGGATTTCACTTCCTACTAGTATAGAATCCGTATGGGATATACAAAGACCTTGTTATTTAATTAGTTGTTTGTTTGTCAAAGGCGGGCTAGTTAAACCTTATGTAAGTGTTTGAAATCTATTACTAATACGGTAATTAAATTATAAAGCCATATCTAGTGGACATCAACCTTTGTAACTAGAATTTATTGATTAACGATTACGTTATTGTGGGTCCGTTTCGGGGTTGAAATATGAAATGGACGATGGATCAGCCTTCTTCCTATTTTAGAAGTATTAAACGACCGGCGGTAGTACAACGTTTAGATATATATGTATGTGGGCATATATACATAGTTATACCTCGAAAAGGTTAGATATGTCATAAGCGTAGATGGAATTACACGGATATCCGTGAATAATGGAAAAAACACTTAAATACAAATCAATGAGCATAAATTACTGTTATGAATAAAGTACGTAATTTTCTAGTCACCATACAATGTTCTGACCTCCTCCTCATTACAATCCACTTTGATAGATTTAGAGGGACGGACTACTGGTGCAAGACGAAAACTACGGATGGTGAAGTCTTCTCATTCATGCTCAACATTGACAAGGAATTCAGATACTAAGGGAATAATATTGATTCCAAGGTAGTAGCCTTAGTCAGTTTATGCGTTCTATTATAATTTTCTATTCCGTTGAGAGTTCATTCCCTGATATACTTATGTTTATTACAGGTTAGCAAACCAGTGTTATGTATCCTAATGGACTGGATTTTGATTTTGTCAGAATTCAAGCCCATTAAGGCGCGGGCTATTACATTTGATATCAGAGCTTAGGTTAATTGATCATAGGAATTAGGATACATAGTGAGAATGTATTTGTATTTTTACCTATATATATATTATACGCCAAATTCTCTAAATTCCAATTATAGAAGTAGTTGTGACAATATTCTGAAATGATGGAGAAGGAAACTATGAGTTGGAACAATAAATAGAGTTAAATTTCTAAACCTACCCCGATTGCCCCACGGAGTGTACGTAGTACCGTAGAGCAACGACCAAGAAGAGCATGAGCATGACAAATAGTAGGACCATAGAATCTGGATAGTTACACATTTTCGGGCCTAGGCTGCCTTATGATGGTGGATTTCGATGAGCCGCAGACTAAAGATGAACATTTCATCTGGGTAGATGGAAAGTAAGAACTTATATATGGCAAGCATCCAGAGGTAAGATGTTAAAAAGGATTGGGCAAGTTCCCACAAAAAGCTATGTATTAATCACCATAAGAGTATAATTGGATATTTAGTACATACTCTTAATAGAAGAGGTTAAGACTAAAGGGAAAAGAAGGAAACTCCAAAAGAAAGAACGAATGAGGGTCCATTTCTAATTCTAGCCCCATGTGAAAGAATTGATAAAAAGATTTCAAAAAATTCAATGAAATTCTTTTTAATGGATTTTCAAAGGATTTATTTTAATAAAGGGACCTTGTCATTGAAAAGTTTTTGCTTCAAAAAAGCAAGAAAATATGGAACTGTTAAAGGGCTATTTAGAGATTTCTAGTGAAGTTTAGAAAAATTGATTGGATCAAAAAATTTGATTTTAAGCTTTTTTGTAAAATGATTTTTCATTTTTGAAATGAATGGAAAAGAGAGCATGTGTTTGGCTCGTTGATTTTTTTCTATTTTTGCAAATTATGAGGTTCCTTTTTAAAATTCTTTCTAAAGGGTGGATAAATGGAAATAGTACTTGATTGAAATAGGTTAAAGAGAATTGAAGAATATAAGCGGATGACAATGAAGATAGAAGGAATATTCCCATAGAAGGAAAATACAAAGAAGAGTAGCTGAAATAGATTTATACATATCTATTTTCTTGTTAACGAAGAAAAGCCAAATTACTAAAGTAGTAGACGAACAAAGTACAATGATTCAAAATAGGAAAAACAACAAAAGACGAAAAGAACTATGTAAGGAGAAGCCACTTAAAGACAAAATAAACAATAGTTTCATCATTGTGAACTAACATAACAATCACAAAATAATGTTTCAAATTGTACTGAGCTATTTATACAAGCTCATAAAAATAAACAGTGGTAGAATGGTTATTAAATAAATAAATAAAAACTTACTACAACCAAGAAATATCTATATCACTCATCAGAGTCAGACTCTATTTCTTCTTCCACTTGCATTGGTCCTTTGCCTCTTGAAGAACTTCCCACAAATTGTCTACCACCCCATTTCCGCTTGCGTCAGAACTTGTGTGTTCTTTGGATGTAGACCAAGTAAAGCGAGGAACTGGATGTTTACTCGGATTACGATGTGAAGTGCCTATAGTTGTGGAAGAGGGACAAGAGATTGCATCCCAAAAAGTACCGAAAAAGCTTTTAATTTTTTCAAACTTCTTTTCGATCTTCTTGTCGAGATTTTTGATGCGACAATCCAAAATGACTTGATTTCGCACAAGTAGACCAATGGACTCTCGGGTGCTTTAGGATGGGGTTGGTGCACGAATGTCATCTCTTTGTTGCTGTGGAGTAGCAACTTGTTGACGAGGTCGTGATTGCCAGTATTGGAAAGACATGATAGTGAGAGGTCTAGGAGCCAATTTGATTATACTAATTGTGCGGCTATTTAAAGTTTTAGTAATGGAGGTATTGGATTCCAAAATAGGAACTTGTAGGTTCATAAGTAGCGGCATAATATACTCGCCGTAATAGATGATGTTCATTCGACCTTGGTTAAAAGACAAGAACTCGCCAAGAATAAGCTTAGACCAATTGATTTGGACATCTCACCAAATTGTATATAACACCCTATAATTTTCCGAATATACAAGCTCATAAGAACCAGTACGAGGAAGAAGTGTATGCATTAAGGCTCGATGCATAATTTGAGCTATAGGGCATAAGGAGATGGATTTTAGTTCAGTTATGTCATCTCCCAAAAACCTATGACTTACTTCATCTAGTTCACCTATAGGAACATTTAAATCTTCCAACGGAATACCATTAGTTGGTGTGTGGAGAATGTGCCCAATTCTATCTAATGACAAGAATATTTTTTGACCACAAACTAAACTCCATGCGCAATTATCACGATTTCGTGGATCTTGATGACCCGAATTTAAATTTTCATAAACGAGTTTTATCATAGTATGATAAATTCTGAGATTGTTCTGATTGTGGTCAAGAAGAGATTCTAGATGACTTCGTCTTGCAAGCTCTTGAATTCTCTATGAAGCAAAGTCTGGAAACACAACAAAAGATCCTTCGAGAAAATGAGCTTCCTTCATTTTGTTCGACCATTGAGCTATTTGGGTATTGATAGGTTTAGAGGAAGAAGTAGAGGCTTTTCTAGATCGTTTAGGTTGTCTTAGAGCAATTTGAAAGTGAGAATGAGCAAAGATATTTGAAAATTTTGATAGCCAGGGTTTTGAAAATCTGAAGAGGGAAAGTAAAAGTGAAGAGTGAAAAAGAAGATGATGGGTCAAACGAGTATAATGGTAGGTCAAATAGTGGTAAATGAACCCGGGCAGCATAATCAGTCGACTGGTCGAATTAGGTCAGTCGACTGAAGTTAATTCCCAAAACTTTCTGTTTGCAGATTCAGTCGACTGACCCAAACCATTCAGTCGACTAAACGTTTTTGCAACAAAAACAGTCTTTCGGTTTCCAGATTCAGTCGATTGATCCAAATCTTTCGATCGACTGAATGCTGTTTTTCAGCCATATCTACCTTTTTGAATGTATCAACTAATAAAGTACAATATATTCAATATATTGAGCAATGAATCATACATAATAGATTGAAATAATTAAAAATAAGGCTTAGTTCAAGTGGTTGTGTAGATACGATTTTCTTAGACTTTAAAGAAGACTTTGTTAATTTTCCTAACTGGCATGCGTCAGAAATATTATCAATTTTGAATTTCATATCATGTAGTCCTTTAACAAGTTTATTTTTAGCTATTTTATTAATAGTGTTAATATTTATATGGAAAAATCTTTTGTTCCACAGCCAAGAATCATTCTCTATAGCTACTAAACACATGTTTGTGTTATAATTTATATTTAAATATTTCTATCTCTTATACCTTCAAAAATTAAATTTTGATTTTTATCAGAAATATTACATTTATATTCTGAAAAGGATATATAAAAACCTTTATCACATAATTGACTTATGCTTAATAAATTATGTTTTAAGTTTTTAACTAATAAAACATCAGTAATGAGAGGTAAGTTAGAGATACCATTATTGCTCACATCGACTTTGCCAATGATATAACCTTTCGAATTATCTCCAAAAGTGACCGAACCTCCATTTGAGTAGGCAATGTTTGTTAACATGTCCTTATTACCAGTCATGTGTTTCAAACAACCGCCATCTAAAATCCATTTTTCTCTCTTTTTAAGTGATACCTGCAAAAAAAAAAGGTTAAGTTGGTACCCACTTTTTTTAGGGTCCTAAGAGTTAGGTCTTAGGAAACCAAACCCAAGAGGGTTCAGAATTCCCTTTATAAATATAATTCTTATTTTTATGAACAGTTTCCATAAATGTTTTGATATGCTTATTCCTAATTAAGTTATTATTTGTTTTAGGAATCCATATTTAAATAGTTTTAAAATCTTTAGAAACTATTTTGTTAATATCTTTCTTAATTTTGTTTTTAAACTTATCTTTAAACTTTCCCGATTTCTTTGGATTTACAATTTTCATATATCCTAGTCCCATTTTATTTGAAGTAGACCGAGAATTTTCTATTATTTTAGAAAGATTTTCTCGTCCTTTATTAAAATTAGAAATATTTTTATTAATATCTTCTAACTTAGTTTTGAGGCTAGATTTTTCTAACTCTAATACTTGTGTTATAGATTTTAAATCATTAATTTCTATTGATAATTCATCATTTTTATTCTTTTGAATTTCTAATTCCTAAGTTATCATGGAAAGTTGAGATGTTAAATTAGAATTAGATTCTTGAGATATTTCAAGTTCTTCTTCCAAAATTTTCTTTTCATCTCTTAGCATACTAATTTCTAATTCAAATCTATTTAGTTTTTCTTGTAACTCTTTATTTTGCTTTTTAGTTTGTTTTACAAAGTCCACTAGTTCTAAATTAATTTCAACCAAATCTTCAAAACTTAGTTCACTTACATCATCACTTGTAGCCATGAAGCATACGTCTGCTTGCTCTTTGTCACTGTCACTATCACTCTCTGATGATGAAGAAGAATCTGAATCATTCTATGTTACTAAAAATGCTTTCTTCTTGAATTTATTTTTCTATTTCTCTGAACAATCTTTCTTCATATGACCCTTTTTATGACATTCATAACATTCCATGACAGAAGATGATGGTTTATTGTTATTATTGTTGTTGTTAGAGTTATATTTGTAACTCCTGAACTTGTTATTCATTTAGATTTTCAAAAAAAAATTGAAATTTTTAGCACTAGTTGTCGTATCCTCTTCATCTGAGTCAAAGTCATCTTTTTTCTGCTTAAAATGCAAGATTCTTCTTATCTTGTGCTTGAAGTTTCTTTACCTGCAAATTTACTTCATGTGACATTAGATTTCCTATTAACTCTTCTGGTTTCATAGTGGAAAGATTGTTTGCTTCTTCAATAGAAAAAACCTTTCTTTCCCATTCATCTATTAAAGAGTTTAGAATTTTTGCAACTATATCAAAGTCCGAAATTTTTTCTCCTAGTGCCAATAGTGAGTGATATATATCTTAAAATCTAGAGTACATGTCATTTATATTTTCGTTTGATTTCATTTTGAAATTTTGGAACTGATTTTTCAACATAGAGATTTGACTTCGTTAGTTCCTTCATGAGTTACTTTTAGAGATCTCCATATCTCATAAGCAGTTGTACACATACTAGCCCTATTAAACTCATTTTTATCTAATGCACAAAATTACATGTTCATTGCTTTAGCATTTGAAGTAGCATCAGTTTTTTGTGCAGTAGTCCAAGTTGAAAAATCTTCTGTTGGCATGGTATATTCCTTTTGGGTAGTATTCCAGGTTTCAAAACCATTGGCTTGCATATATATTTTCATTCTAGTTGACCAGTAATTATAGTTAAGACCATTAAATAGCAGTGGTCGAGCAGTTGACTGACCTTTAGTGAAACTAGAGTTAATGTTAATGCTAGAGTTGGTATTACTATCAATATTACAAAAATATATATCAAATAACTGTGTTATGATTATAGGATGTCCTTGCTTTCACACCGAATGAAAGTGACTATTGTATGGCTAGTTATCACTTAGGATCGTGTAATGTTAATGCAGGCACTTTTATAATGGTTCGAACTTTACGTTCTACATCCAGTCCTAGATTTCCCTCTGGAATTTCTCTCAATAACCCTCACTTAACCCGGAGGAATAAGTAAACAACACCTGAGCAACTGAATAGGACATTTTTGCCTCAACAACCGAAGAGGACTTTTCCGCCTGATACAAACTAACAGGACTTCAACAGTTTTAATAAAATTGTTTAACACTTTGTGTTCTTGATATGACTGATTTGTCTTTGATAGCACACCCTTCCTATAATCTTTTCCTCAAGTATATATTGTGTGTGTAAAGATTAGAAAGGAAAATATTTCTTTGAATCGTAGAATAAGTTAATTAATTCAAAGATTCAAGAAATATAGAATGTGATTGCTTGTAGATTGCACTGATAGATAGATAGAGAATCCACATACTGTACGGCTTGTAGATCGTCTCGAATCCACATACACATACGATATGCCCATCTAGGTGAACTGGACCATAACTACATATGTATATATTTTATATAAATATACAAATACTACAGTCCCTCTTTGGACCAAGATATTAACTCTGCTATTATTCGTAACCCGGTACTTCGTTAGGATCCATCATTAATGCAGTACCACTTTTGTGTGGAACTATATCTCGTATTACGACTACCCGTACAACTACAAATTGGTGAAGGGAACCCAAAATGATAACTCACCGGTGTGTCTCATAGTCTTCGTCCATGTCCACCTCTTAATGGTAGTTTATGCCTCATCGTGCATCCCGTAGTGCCCAATAACGGCATCACAATAGCTTAGCCATATTCTATCTCATTTTGTGGAATTACTACTTGTCTACTTCCAATTATCGACCCAGTTCCACCAACTATAGAGGACTCAACCCGTCGGATTACTCCATTCATTTTTGAAAGAAATCTTTTGTAGGTTAACTAGCCTTGCCCTAGCAAACAAACTAGTAAACAATTGTAATGGTGCATTACCCAATGTAACCGACCCTAGTAAGAGGTTTAGTCTGTTAGGTGTACCCTATCTTTCTCATTGACCGCATAGGACCAATGATGCATTCAACCTATGTACAGCTCCTACTCCTAATTTGGTGCCAACATATATTAACATAGTGCCAAGTTGCTCACAGTCCTATTTAGATTTCCTAATGGAATCAAGGCAGTACCCTCCCGTTAATTCATGAAGCAGACTCTACCGAGGGCATTCCTTCACATATACTCAAGCGTATATACTCCATGAGTCCTAAAGTTAGATGTGTCCCATATCAGTATAATGTATACACAACTGCCAGTGGTCCCTTGTGGTGGGCATACTTTTATTGCGTAACACTTCGAATCTTTCATTCTAACTCATTCTAATGATTTTTTCGTTCTTATCCATTTAAGTTATTTATAATTCACACCCGTCATAAACACATACTTAAGGCTACACCTATAAACACACACATGTATGAGTGTGTGTGTACATATATGTATATGTACATATATAATGGTTTTATATATAAATATATGTGTGTGTATGTATATGTATATGTATATGTATATAGGTTTATATATATCTTCACTCATGCTTTTTTGGTTACTGCTCTTTACTGTTCGTTGTTGGCGATATTCATTTGGTTTTCTATGCGTTTACATCTTATTTAATTTAAGGTCATTTACTAATTTCTTTTAAATATCTTCTCTCATTTACTTTCCCTTACCCTCATTATTTAACTTCCTATTTCTATTCATTTTTTACCTTTAATTCCCTACATCGTTTCAGAGGACTATCTATATCCTTTTCATTTTAAATTATGACTCGTCTATCTTTTCGTTTCATTTTATTTTGCTTACGTTTTACTTAAATAGTGCATATTCTTTTCTTAGACTACTTTTATCACATACATAATTATTTTAATTTATACTTCGAAATTTTTAGTATTTTAATTCCTTTGAATTATAGTTCTTCCAAATGGAATGGTTAGCACTGTAAATTTATATATCTTTTCCAAAAAGGGAATTTGTGTTACGTTTGGAATTACAAGGAATTATCTATTCATGATTATTGAAATAGATAGTACAAAATACAGTAAATATATGTATTTTAAACATCTCTTTCTTTTTAGGCGTATTCCTTGTTCCTTCAACCATTGCACTTTTATTTGTAATTTCGAAACTTCAATTATATATAGAAATTCACATTGAAACACGTTATATAATCCAATAAATTAAAATACTATTTAAATCCCTACATTTAACTATGATAACTCAATTTACCATTTTATTTGCACATGTTATATTAAATTCAAAAATCTAGAACTATCAAATATTTTATAAATTTCAAAGACTAAATTCAAGGACTATAGTACCCAATATTTTCCAGATACATGTAATATACAATTTCAGGTTATCAATAATAGAACATGTAAGCAAGGTTTACAATTTTATTTCACGTATACAATTCTTAGCCTACAACTCCTACTTACATTTTAGGCATACAAGAGTAAATTTACAATAATATAAATCTAATATGATAATATATCATTTCTCACTCACTCATTTTAGCTTTACAAGTCTTGAGATCTAATCCCTATTATTCCAGTTTGACTCCCTTCTCACCTTATTTGGATATATACACCACAAGCATACACAAACTTATCAGAGATCTAGATTAGAAAAGAGATTTTGAATTTGATTTATATTTTAGATATGGATTTGCAATTTACCATGGCCTGGACGATTTGATTTGACCATATTCTCTTCCTCAATCGTCTTCTATGATTCTCAAATTTTGTATACATATAATCTATAACTATATCAAAAAAAATTAGAATTTGGAGGAGAAGAGAAAGTAGCAGTGCTTCGGCATCGCCTCAGAAATATGAGTTTATATGTGAGGGTCTAGGTCTATATTTATAGTGGTTCAAATCAATGGCATCCGTCAGATTAAACTGAATTAAATTTGGGTCGTTTGGCCAATTGATACTACCAATTTTAACCTGGCAACGATCAACTGCCCCTAGCCTAGGGTCGACCACAATCGTTCGACTTGGATGCATCCTTAGTCGACCTATGGCTTGTTTTAGCGTTAGTTAATCTGCTTTGTTTTATTTATTTATTTTATTCCTTGTTTAGACAACGAATATAATTTCCTTCCCATAATTACTATTATTACCTTAATTGCATATATAATTATTTACGACTCGAAAATTTAGATCGTTAATAAATTTTCCTTATGAACTCTAACCGAAAAACTTTATAAATAAAAGTTGATTAGAAAATTGCTACGAACCCAATGGTATAAGTTTCAGAATCAAATTTTGATGTTTGTGAAAATTATATTGTTGGGTGCTAATCATTTTTTAATAAATTTTCTTTTTATTTAATTATCGTAAATTTACGAGGTGATACATTCTCTCTCCTTAAAAGACTTTGTCCCTGAAATTCCCCAAGGACTGAATAATATAACACAACGCACAACCATTTTAAACCAACAAATCAACTTATGTGCAAACAATTTTACAACCAATCGTGTACAGGTGCACAGTGTGCCACAATAAATATAATATGTATGCATAATTATTCTAATCAGTGCCTCTTATACAAATGCATTCCTTTAAAGCCTTTTTGAAAGTATGGTGCGAACAACCGAAATATACTAGAAGTTCTATATGTATGCAAATGTTGAAAATCAAAAACCTTGTTTCACATCCAAATTTTCCCATACTTCCACGAATGAAAATATAGTTCTAAAAATTTTTCATCAATTCTTACCATCTAAAATCCTAGCACACTTTTGTTAACATCCCAGTTTTTGAAAAATCCAGTTTTCTAAACCAATGTTCGTATTGCAGAAAAGGGTCTAGATGGAAAATTTTATATTTTCATCCTCCTCTTATGTGTCGTTTTCCACTGTACGTTGGAACCTTCTCCTTTTCCCCCAATTCTTTTCCAACTTTTCCAAGTCTATAGTCCGCATAAGCATGTTTTATTTTGAATCCTTAATATTTTATAATAGAATTATATATAAACCATTTTAGTCCACATACCGACATGCTATGGAGTAAGTGATTCCATTGTTAAACACCTTTTTTCCTTGTTTCAATCCGTATTTCATTTTTCTATCACCCCTGTTATATAGGAAAATCTATACTAGCTAACATGTCAACTAATCCCCAATGTCAAGTATGTGGCATTTCAAAATTTTGAAAATTCCTTCTTTTCCTGCGTAAAAATGTGTATATATTACTTTTTGAAATATCGATAAAAAATTTAAATTTTAAAATTTTCATCACAAAAGTTTTCGAAAACTTTTCAAAAAGGTATTTTATTTTGAAAAATTAAAAATTTTAAACAATTTTTTTTTAAAATACACATATATACATACATGTGTGTGTGTATTTCTCAAAATAAATTATGCCATACCACATGAAATCGAGGTTTAGTCAGAAGTTTAACGTCCATGGTGGACACTATTTGACTATGCTGTATATTTCAACTTTTTAAAGAAAAACCTTTTTTTATAATAACAACCAGCACATAAGTTTATTTATAAATTTCAGCTTTTAAGGTATAGGGACTATTAACGAGCAAATTCCTTAACCTCAAAAGTGATTAGGGAACGAGCCTAATCAGTGAGAAGTTTTGCAGAAGCTAGTCGAAGTCATCAACTCGAAGAGGTCTCTCATTGATTTCTATGATGTCATCAACATAATCATAGTCCTATGGGTGGCTTGAAGTCACATATGCAAAGCGAGTACAAGTTCGAATTCGTATATGCAAGGTACGTTCAAATTCAAAGTCAAATAAATGTTCAAATCGCAAGTCACAAGTCATGATCAATTATATTATGCTATGTCCTTGTTCAATATTCAAAATCCTTTGTGACAATGATCTAAAATTACAATATGCTTCAAAATTCCTAAATTGATTTAAGATTTATAATATAAGAAATGGGAGGAGAGAAAATTCGGTCCACAAAATGGCACCTCTAGGGTCATATTTACAGAGGTTAGCAGTCATCGCTCCGCCTCCACGTCTTCGACTAGGACCAATTTTGGCAATGATTAGTACGGACTTCTTTGCTAGTATGCCCTCGGTGGGGGTAATCTCTGCAGGACTTGTCTCCAACTATGTTAGGTTAGCCTTAGTCTTTGTATCTGGATTTCACATGTAAGAGGCGACATTGTCTCATAGTTGATGTCTTCGATATTGTCACCGGTTACCTTAAGGTCTTCGTGATGGCTGGTGATGGGCTTGTTGCGGTGCTTTGGGTCTTCGCCACACTTCAACACTGGTTTCAGCAACAGTGACTTTGATGTCCATCATAGATATTGATGACATTCGTCATCGACACCGCTAGTGTAGACTTGTGCAATTCTTCAAAGTACTTGCAACGAGCAAGATGAGCAAGGATTCGCTTCAATGGAACAAGTTTTGATCACTTCAGCACCTTCTAATATCTTGCAAGGTGAGTTACATTTGACCTCTTCGGTTGTTTCATCATACGTGGCATTCTATTCACTTTACTATGGTTTAAGTGAGGCATTAT
Source organism: Allium cepa (assembly GCA_030765085.1). Classification (NCBI taxonomy): domain Eukaryota; kingdom Viridiplantae; phylum Streptophyta; class Magnoliopsida; order Asparagales; family Amaryllidaceae; genus Allium; species Allium cepa. The sequence continues at coordinate 388,127,227 of CM060939.1, read as the reverse complement.
CCCTCTTTGAAACATTCTGATAAGTACACTAACGGTTCTATATCTTCGACAATGGTCATAGCATGCAAATTGATCTAGGAGCAGTTACTAACACTGACGTTGTGGCCTTAATACTGCGTATTAGAGGTACCTTGAACTCCTTTGATGAGATTTATTAAAGTATCATTTGCGCCGCCCCTCCTCCCCCCAAGTATAGAGGAGCCGTTGACTTTTCAAGTTAATAATGTCGGAGACGTTCATTTTCCCACCTTTCAGTCTCCCATATTCATCCTATTCGTTGGTTTAAAACAGATCCTATGCCTTCAATAGACTCGTTTCTCCATAAATAAATAGGCCTCTTCTTCCTCTCCTTTTACCTGCAGTTCGAAATACTCAAACAAGAGTTAAGATTTAAAATTCATTTGTGAACTCATGTTCTTTTACAGTAAATCTTCTAACCAAGGTACGATTTTATTTAGTTAAATTTTTTTCGTTCTTTGTGTTTGAAATTAAAACTAGGTTTTATTCGAAATTTGAGAATTGGGCTTAATCGTTCAGTTTCAATCCTGAGATTTCATTATTAAACTCTATTTATCAACTTCTCTAGCCATTAAATTCATAATGTTGCTTCATTGACTTTAAGTTGATTGGTTACTCAAGTATTGATCTAGAATTTGGGGTTTTCGATTTTAAACCAAGTTATATATCAGACCAAAATCCACTACTACCATCATGACCCAAACGGTCACCAATTCTTACTAGTTGTTGGTTTATGTTCGAATTGTTTAATCGAGCTTCTATTTTAATTAACGTGGATGTAGAAGCTGTCTTCATTTTAGAGTTTAGTTAACAATGAAGACATTCATGACTTTGTACCTCACCGCTCGAGCCTTATACCTTATCGTCGCTATTACTATTCATGAGATTACTGGGTTTTTGTATTCCATGAAAGCCTAATATTATTCCTCTAAAAGTATTACGTTATAAGTGATTACGGTAAAGCTCATCGAAATAGTCAAAGTAATAGATTGTATTGTTGTTCGGATACCTAAGTCGATTAAAGTTGATGTTAATTGGTTCAATATTAGTTTGTGGGAACTGTTAATGCTCTCAAATTAATCAAGATTTATGGTGTCACTTTCATTAATGTCCCACCAACCAAGTCGAAATGAGGTTGCTTTTAGTCGAAAATCTAGAGGTCATTAACAGTAATTTTTTTGGTTCACCTTGTCGACGCTTTTATTGATACCCTTGTCGATGATGTTTGCTTCGTCTAAATGCGACACTAATAAGCTCATCAACAATAGTGACTACCTTGCTTTTTATATTTCCACAACTATTCTTAATATTGTAATTAAGGCTTTATATGAGTGTGACACTTTCGATACCTTTTTTCTTTGGAATTAAGGATGATTATAAGGTTCATTTTCCATCAGTATTGATATAGACTAAGTTATACACTACAATATTACTCTTGATATTCATATTATGATGGTTGCAAACTATTTAACTTGTAAACTAATGAATTTCACATGCAAATGCTTATTTTATAGCCCTTTCATAAGATTCTCTACTAAGATTACAGTTAACGTCTCTTAACATACTTATCACATTATCACTTAAGTGTTATTGTTTTGCGATTGACAATTAAATTGTCACTTTAACAAAACAAAAACTACTTGGGCAATAACCTTAGAATCCATATTAGCATCTATAAAATCTTTATAAATCGTGATAATATATTAGGTTTAGAATAGTATCACTTGGCAATAAAATGGAAGGCCAACAATCCGAAAAGAAATCCATTATGAACGCTGGTAAAAAGTCCAAGCCTTCTCCTTCAAGCAGCAAGAAAGAAAATATCGTCTCCAAATCATCGTATATAACTACCCGGTCTAAGATGGATTCCATTTTTAGTCAATTTGGCATCACTAGGGTAGAAGCTATCCCTGCAGGATCCTCGGACCGCATCTACAATCCACTAAATGAATATTTCGACCTCTCCACCAAAACAAATTTGGCATATAGGATATCTCCTTTTACATAGATTTCTACTGAGACACTAGAAGCATCTGGACAATGCGACAATCTTGTTCATACCAAATTCTTATTCATATTTGACTTTATTGGAAGTTTTGGCTCGAGAAGCTGGTCCCTCGTCTCAGAATCCTGACACCCTTTATCATATTGCTAGCTTTGCTAAACTTGGTGATCAACTAGGCCATCAATTGTATCAGATCCATCCTCATCCAAAAGGCTTAATTTTCAAGACTCTTAATAAGGCAAAAGTATGGAAGACTCAATTTTTATTTGTAAAATGCTTCGTTGGTCTTAGAGGGACCTTTTCTACTCTGGTAAGCTTCTCTTCCTTGCTTATCTGTATTGGTTTGTTATTCCTTATTAATGAGTATCTCTCTTTCGGACCCTGCTACCATAAAGATGAACTCGAATGATCATGAACTTGTGTTATCACTGACCAAAGCGGTGGAAACAATAGGGGATAGGCTTAGACTGATAATCTTAGCCAAGCTTCTTCAATACTCTATCATTTCAGATGGTCACATAATCCTGGGAAAACCTCCAATGGTAAAACGTAACTCTAAGGGCAAGGGCTCAATGGTAAGTGGGAAGCCCAAACATTTTTCATCTAATTCCCCTGTTTAGTCTGGGATACCTGGTAAGATATCATTGTAATCACTCAAAATTTATTATAACATCATCTCATAAATTTATTCTTTTGATTCAGTTTCGGTTGCTTTGGTTTTTCCTCCCGTCAGGAAGGAAGTTACTATAGATACTTCCAAAAATAACTTAGAGAAAGATGTCACTTCTACTATAGTTCAGGCTCCTAAATCTCGATCTCTTAAAGTGGCTATTTCAAGTTCGTTTTCTATTACCAAAATAAAGATGGCTAATTGTTCTATCGGTGCGTCTGCTCCTAGCAAGAAGCCTAAGATCGGGGATACTTATGTCCAACCATTATAGGAGAAGAAGGGTTGGTTGGTGCTCACTCAATCATTAAAATTCCAAATCTTAATGCAACCAACGACAAAATGAATCTTAATGTTGCCGCAGATGAGACCCAATAGGCGATTGAAGTAGAGGGTTCTCAAGAGTTGCTCAACCATATTACTGTCCCAATCTCAGTAGAAGCCTTGTATCGTATTGTGAAGAGCTTGGGTTTTCTTATACTTCGAAAAGCTCTCTTCCTTCCAAGCCTCAATCGTTGGCCCCTATCAACAAATTTAATGGCCTTCTTCAATCGATAATTCAATCCCCTTCCTTTCCTGCTTCCCAGCCATTACAGCCATCTTCCTATAACTGTGATCATCGATTCACTCTTCTTAGACACCATTACTGGTATGTACCCCTTATGTCTAGCTGCTTTAAGATTGTTATATCCCATGTGTTCAAGTTTCATTATCCATTCCAGGTTGCTAAGCATCTACTTTCATTTTAAGATGAGGCTTCGAGGTCATCAAGTGAAATATCTAAGCCAAAGAAGGAAACTCATCACATAACAATCATGTTATTGACTTAACTACCGAAAGAGAAGAAGCTGTGCAAGAGAAAGGCAAGCTACCTGCCTCCCTTCAAGTGATGAAACCCTAATCCAAACTTTAAACAATAGGGTGATGGCTTTAGAACTTGCTCTTTAGGAAGTTTAGATAAAAGAAGCTAGGATTGTGGCAGAGAGGACATCTCTTAATAAAAAGGTAAAATGGAAGGCAGATCTTATAAATGAATTAGCAGCAGCAATTAAAGATACAAAACAAAAGGCACCCATTTTCTTGGCATACCTCTCGATACCATCGTCTAGAGATCTCATAAGAAGGCACTCTTCTTTGCTTATGATGACAATGCTTATAAGTGTCCAAACTTTGGTTAAACAGACATTAGTTAAAGAGAATATTAAAATACCATTATGACGTTATGCTCGAGAAGAAGCAAACATACATAGATCAATCAAATAGAGAGTTCAATAAACAAATGAAGGAGTACAATACATTATGTAAAAAATAAAGAAAACTTGCCAAGAGCGCGTCAAAATTGACCCCTTGGATGAAAAGGACGCACAAGCATTAGGAAAAGCTTTTGAAGGAGAATGTTGAGCTGATGACGGTTTCTGGACGTTGATCAATGACAGGGATGCCTTGGTGAAATTCCTGTACAAAGTTTATTGTAGGGTCTGTAATGACCCGTCTGTTACTCCACAGAAAGATGCATCATTATTAAGAAATAAAAGGGATAGGAAAAAGAAAAGATAGAAAAGAAAGAACTAAACAATATCAGAATCTCACAGTGGAACGAATAAAATATATTAACCACAGAAGATATTACATAGTATCATACACATCAGAGATACACAACTTATACATCACAAATTAGACAGTTATAACAAATGTCTATCATACAACTCAAAACATCATAGAGATATAGACACAGCAAAACCATTATATATCTACATGCTGAAGCCTCCCGCTCCAAATCTCCTCCAGAATTCGTCAAAGCTAACTTGAATCCCCTGGCTATTCGTAAAAATTTAAGTACCCAAGAGTTTAAAAAAACAGAAAATAAACTCCGGGTCAGACATGGGTCTGGTGTGAGTAAAAGGGTTAAAGTTGCTTAACTTTGAAAAACCTTTGAAAAAAAGGTATCTCGTAAGACTTCCCGCACATAAACATAGAAAAGTTTTTACCTTACGATAACCAAAACATTTGATAGGAAATCTAGTGATATTATAATAGTTTCTAGGGTTTTCAAGTAAAATAGAAAATAGCCAAAATGCTTGCACCTCACCTTCCAACATAGTTGGGAACAATCAAAACGTACGACTCTTATTGGAGATTGGATTCCATACAATGGCAGGGCCACTGGGGTACCACCCGTCACAGTACCTGGTCTAGATCAGAGTACCGAGGATCCACCCTAAATCCCCTGCAACACGAGGCTGAAACCAACCGTTACTGGATAGTCCCGAACAAGACAACCCAAGCAATTGTCGCGAATCAACTGCCCTCTAAGCCGAATAAAAGGGGAACTCTAGACAGGGGAAAATCTCGTCCTACTTGAGCGCGACTCACTTAGCCTTGCTGCACCTCCCCTATTTTAGCCATTCCCGGTTGATAAGGCTTGAGGCTACGATTACCTTTATTGAACACATCTTGGAATGCTCGTCATCCTCCATTAACGATGGTCTAAAAATATTCAATCCATACAAGTTCATCTCGGATTCGAACAAAACCGAAGGCATTATCTCGTTACACTCATTTTAGAATCACCCTAAGAGTTAACGACCATAGTCCTTGCACTCTGAATCTTCATCTCGACCTCACTTGAGATTCACGACCTATCGTTCAATTTGGATCGATGTGGTTTTCAGATATCCAAATTTGGAAATCCGATCCAGGTCTCACCAAAATCCAAAACGTCATTTTAAAGCCCAAGTTGTTTAAGGGTATAAACAATTTAACTTATAATTTACATACAGATAGATGATTCACATTATCACAGATAGATAATCCATATTATCCAATTCAACCAAACATCTCATATCACAGATCAGCACATATCCCTTATCAAAGATATCAAACAATCCAAGGCATTCAATATCATTAAATCATCCATAAACAAGATTGATTAATTTTTAATCAATTTAATTAATCTCCAATTAAGAATAATTATCAACTTTTAATCACTTGGATTACCTAAATCCTGCTTACTTAATATTAATTAATTGCAACCCAATTAATTAATCATCTCCTAATTATCATCTTAATTAATCATCCTTGATTAATTATTCTTCAATTACATTAAGTAATTAGCCTTTAATTAATTGCACAAATTAATTATCCCTTAACCATTTATTAACTCTTAATTATTCTCATAATTAATTATTAATTAATTACATTAATTAATGATCCTTAATTAATTACTTTCATTAATTAATTAACTATAATTAATTACATTGATCCTTAATTAATTACATTGATTAATTAAACTTTAATTAATCACTTCCATAATCAACCTTAATTAATTTCATACAGTAATTAACTATCCTGTAATTACTTACCTTAATTAATTAACTCCTTAATTAATTATACTATGTAATTAACCCTTAATTTCTTTCCATTAGGTAATCCCCCTTAAATTAATTACGTCCAGTAATTACTCATTTATTACTTACATAAGTAATTATACTTCATTAAGTAATTTTACTTAATCAATCATCAAGTGATTATCTTTAATTAATCAAACTACTTAATTAACTTAAATTAATCACCTTAATTTAATTAATTACATTGAGTAACTAATTCCTTTAATTACTTCCATTAATTAATTATACCATAATTAATTTCCTTTAATTTACTTAGATTAGTTAACCCTTAATTGATTAACTAATTAATTACCTTAAATTAATTATGTTAATTAATCATCTCAGAATCACTAGTTAATGATTTTTAGATTAATTAAAATCATTAACTATACACTAATTACTTATGCTAAGTAATTATCCTTTGATTATCAACATCAATTTTATTTACCTTTACAAATTTTATAAAGTGACTAACTTTTAATTAATTTCACAAATTAATTATCTATAATTAATCTCAACCTTAACTAAAGATAATTTTTTATCTCCATTAATTATTTATTAAACCTTATTAGAAAATATTTAGGAATAAATTTCATAATTAAGAATATATAATTGATTTTAAAACAAATACAATTTTATCATTTAAATTCCTTTGAAAACTTGTTCAAACATATTCAATAGATTAAATAAGTACTTATTCCTTTGAAAACTTAATTATTTTAAATAAACCTTTAAAAACTTGGTATTCACATTTACTTTTGTGTATTTAAGTTAGCTTAAATCCTTTACAAATCTTAGTTAAAAACGTTCGCCATATTTTTTTTTTACTAGATTTAAAAATTTTACTTTGCTTAAAAATTTGATCAAGCTACCATTAAAAAATGGTTTCAAAATTTACTTTTGAATCTTAAATACATTTTAAATCTTAACTAAACATCTTCTTTAGAAATTAATATATTTAAAATCTTTTAAACTTTTAGAAAAACTTATTTACAAACTTAAGTTGAAAACTTTAAATAATATCCTAACTTGTAAAAACTAAATCTTGATTACTTTAAACATAAACTTGATTTTTTTTTTTTTAAATTGAGAAACCTGGATACACAAACAAGACGAAATCGTGCATGACAAACAATATCTGAGCCAAAACGCTAAAACCCCGAACAACTACCTGAGCAATTCGCAACCCACACAGCTCTGAGTCAAACCCATATCATCCCCAAGACGAAACCCGAGTATAAGCCTTCTTTCCCAAAACTTACAACACCCAAGTGCATAAAAAATGCACCGTACATGTGCACGGCGAAAATAAGCGACTCCGACCATCTCTCCAATCTTCACCCAACTATCGACGACCTCGACAGTCAGCACGTCAACCCAGATATCAAGATTCAAGGGCAAATCGAAATGTCGATGATCGATCGAAACTGGAACAAAGCATGATCAACAAATTCCCCTGTCGTTGTCGATCACGTCAACTGGAACCCATGGCCCTCCTTCCAGAGCTGCTTCACGTCACCACGTCGCGATCACGACCCTCGCGATCAAGCCCGATGAACCATAGACGTCAAGATCACATCGACAACCCACCTGACAAAAGACCACCCTCAAACCCTAGATTACCCTCGTCCTCACGCCTCGATCACCAAAAAATTCACCACCCATTTTTCCAGTATCCACCTTGCTACCCCCTACCCTCAGACTAAAGCCCGTCGCAATTCTCGTCATTGATCTACGCAAATCGATGAAAATGTTGAAACTGGTCGTCTCCAAATATCTCGATGAATACAGTCTTAAAAATTGTGATTCACCTCTTAAAATTCATCTTTTACTAATACAAATCAAGTTCTATAATCAAAAATGATATTATGATGATTGATTTTTAGCTTAAATTTTGTTCATCACTGTTATTTATTCTTTTTGAAATAATTTCCAAATATAAATTCTTAAAACTATTTTTAAAATTTATATTGCATTCATACCATCATTTGTTCTTCAGAAATCTTAACCAAATTTTGATCACATACAGAGTAAATTAATTTATTTGAGAAAAATTAGAGTCTGTCATACAGACAGAGGAATATTGATACATATACACAGGCATTTGCATAGAACAGATAGTATATAAACAAGCATTCACATCTTTGCATATATAACATAAACATTTCTTAGTATCACTTCATCATTCCATCACATGCATTAAATTATTCTACCCAATTCAAATTTTAAAGTAATGTTTACTCACCTAAAAAAAGAAAGCAAAGAACAAAGGAGAAGTTTATATATTTTTTATGAAATCCTGCTTTTGAAATGATGCGGAATTTTGTTTCTTGGTGTTGATTTTGAATGCACTTTGTTTTGATTTGATTTAATTGTTAGCTTGATCTTTGAATTTGAATTCATGTTGAGTTGAATTTAAAGCTTCTCAGGTTTGAAATTTGAGCATATGAAGTTGTTGCTGAGTTTTAAATTGTTGTTTTGATTCTTATTTTAGTTTTGATTTTCATTTTCCTTTGGTTGTTTTTAAGAAGATGAGAGAAAGATTTTTTAGAAATGAACGTGCAAATGAAATAACTAGTTATATAAATTGAAATTTTGATGGAAACACTCTTTGCCACATGTTAATGCATGTCATAATTTAGAGACAAATGTCAAATGTGTTATTATCTGTTTTAAAAATGTTTAAAAGCTATTTTTAAATGTTTACAAATATTTCAAACTATAAATTTTGTTAATTACTTATGTTTTATATAAATATGTTTATGTTTTAAATCTTTTTATATATTACAAATTATTTTTATCCATGTGTAATTTTTAAAAGAACGAGTATTAATCCTTTATTTAAATTTTACTTATGTTTTATATAACTTACGTACTATGTTTTTATTTGTTTATAAATAAACAAATCTTATTTATACATGTTAAATTTTAAAAAGAAAGGATATTAAATCTTTTAATTAAATTCTATTTCAAACTTAAGCTAATATACTTGAATTTATAATTATAAATAAATACTAGTATTAAAAGTGTTGAATTTAAATTTTAAATTAATTTTTGAAAATCAAAGATTGAAATTTTAAAACAAGCTTCCAATCCCAATATATACACACGCATATATATTATAATTTGAAAACATTTTATTAAATTCAAAACCAAAATTTCCTATTCACAATGTGTGTGTATGTGTGCATTATAAACAGAATACAATTTTAATAGCGTTGAAAGATAAATCTTACCAATTAAATATTATAAATTTTAAAAATATAAATTTTGCCAAACTAAATATTTATAAAAGAAAATCAATAAATAATATTATCAAATTTAAATCCATATTCTCAATTTTAAATAATTTTTAAATGAAGATTGTCAAATTGTTCGGGTCATCACAGGATTGATTGTCCACTTCTCATACTTAGATGATAAAGTGGAGGTTTGCTCAAACACCTTCACCATAGATACTTGGATGAACATAAGACTGCTCCTCATCTCGAGATATGTTGGAACTTCCCCAATTCACTTCCATTCCTCTTTTCTTACACTATCTTCCCCCCCGAGAAACTTAGATGTAATACGAAGAGATTCATTTCTGAAATGTATAAGAAATCTATTTTGTATGAAACGGAATGACTTGAATAACTGTGGTATGCCACTGAATTTTCTAATGAGCTTTATTGCTTCAGTTTCTCAATTCTTTATTTGATTTTGACATTTTTCATGGAATAAAGGTCTTTTAAGCAGTGTGGTTCCCAGGGATCTCCTAAATAAATTCGTCAAAGTGAAGAATAACTTTTTAGAGAAATCTTCTATTCTTAAAACAATACAATTGGCGAGACATAGTTTCCTATGAGATTTGCAGGTAGTTTACATGCGTTACCTTATTTTTACTTTGACTTTTTAGGTGAAGAAAAGGATAAATTACTTAACGAAATTCGATCATACCAAAAAAAATTAATATGTGGTCATATTTGTCCTTCAGTTGGGGAATGAGATTATTGCCAATTTCCTCCTATTTACACTTTTGAAGGAATTAAGGCCTCCCTTGATTCTATACTTATGTTATATTTTAGGTCCTTTGGAAAAGCTAAAATTGCAGTATCGATACTTTGAATGTTGGTTAAATGTATTTTTTTTGAAAGTAGAACTATGATGTATTCTTTATTTTTGTATTACTTGTGAACTCTACCTACTACTAATAGAAAATTTTGTTTTTCATAGTAATTCTCATCTCCTTTTCCTTAAAAGGAGACTTAATTAGTGCTTGCATCTGATTCTCCAAATGTTTTGCTAATTATTTAAATTAAGGATAGGTTGCTTGCTTACGTGGAAGAAAAATGATCGTCTCAAGATAATTCGACTCTGGGATATCCAAATAATCCTATAGCACAAGTGTGGCACATGAATTACTTTATATTGAAATTAAAGTTAAGACTTATAAGGAAATGGTTGCTCATATTAAGGAGCAGCTTAAAGAAAGGGAGAAAGAGCTTCAAGAGTTTAAAAAAAATTCAAGGTGGGAATTTATTAAAGGAATGAGAAAATTTGTTTAAAAATAAATAGTGATTTATTTTTAAAGGTTGCGAAGAGAAGTATATTTCTCTGGATAGCCAAGTACGTTTTCAAAGTAAGTTTTTAAAAATAAAATAAATGTTTTAATGTTGTTGTGCAAAGTATGTTCTTGGAAATTTATTATTTCTAAATGTTTAAATTCTAAAGTAAATATTTATTCAAATCTATTATCGTAGTAATTATTTGTAAAAAGTAACTTAGTATTTTGTTTTAAAGGGGAAAACCTAGTTTATATTTTATTAAGTAATCTTATTTTCAAATATTCATATAGTATGTATGTTAAACAAATTATTAAAGTAATTTTGACTTGAATGTTTTAAAGTATATTTTTAAAAGTAAAGTGTTTTAAATTAATTTAGAAATCTAGTTTTGTGCTTGGTGATTCCAGTGAAAATAGAAATACTAGGAATTTATTCTGAGAAAGGCAGATAGTTTTGAAAAACTGTTTCCAAAGGAATTTGAAAAGTGAAAATATATCTTCTGAAGAAATCTTTGAGATAAATAAATAATTTGGAAAATTATTTATTGTTTGATGGATGCTTGTGAATAGAAATTGATAGTTAAATAACCGACTATCAATATTGGACAAATGCGTTGATCGTTTCGAAGAGACCGGGATCGAGATTTATATCTCGAAAACCACTTCGATCCGGTTTGTACGTTTCGTGAAAACGATTTTGGATTCGAAGATGGAGAAGTGAAGTGCAAGGGCTAGTCGCTACTAATCCTGAGGATATTTCCAAAATGGATGTAGTAGGAATAGTGCCTTCGGTTCCGTTCGATCCCGGGACAGACTTGTATGGATGAATGCTTGCGAAACATCGTCAGGTGGACGATGGGCATTCTAAGGGATATATTCTATAAAGGTAACGCTTAGCCTCAAGCCTCATCAAATGGGAATGGCTGAAAAACATGGGTTATGCACCAAGGCTTCGTGGGTTGCCCCCACTGGAGGGTGAGGTCATCCCTGTCTAGATGTCCCTTTTATTTTTGCTTAGTGGGCGGTTGCTGATCCCAACCGTGGGGTGATCTTGCTCGGGGCTGTCCAGTAAGGGATGGTTCCAGTCTTGTGTTGCAGGGGAGTTAGGGTGGCTCCTCGGTACGCTAATCTGGACCAGGTACTGTGACAGGTGGTACCCCAGTGCCTAGCTATTAGTTGGAATTCATTTGCCCTACGCGCCCGTATGGTTTTGATTGTGCCCAACTATTGCTGAAACGTGGGATGCAAGCATTTCAGCTAGATTCTATTTTACTTTCTATAGACACTATTACAATATCAGAGGATTTTAATAAAAATGTTTTAGCTATCGTAAGGTAAAAACCGGCATGTTTATTTGTGGCGTGGTCTTACGAGATGCTTTGTTTTCAAAGGATTTTTGAAAAACTTTAATAATCAATTGAGTGTGATTTTCTCACGCTGGTATTCCAGACTGACTCGGGTTTTATTTAACTGTAATGCTCGGGTCAGACCGAGTATTATAGGATACTGGATATGATGCTGTGGAGCTCAGAAGACGAGCTGGATGACGACACGTACTCCCGTACTTGTTTATATATATATTCCGCTGTGTTGAGTTGTTGTGTATCCATTGATATGATATTGATGTTGAGCTGTGATTGATGTACTTTGATGATGTAATATAAAAACAGAGATATTTGATTTTGAGTAAAGATCATTTATTATCGATTATATTTTATTTCGCTGCGATGGTTAGATTCTGATGTTGTTTCTATTTTCTTCTTCCACCTCTTCTTCTTTAACCCAAATGGTTCATATTTCTGTACAACTTGAGTTGATTTAGGTAGAATAGGGTCAACTCAAGGGGTACGGATCTGCGAATTGTTACAGTTGGTATCAGAGCTTTGGTTGGTGATAACCTTGGCTCTGGTGGGTATTACTCATAAAACAGAGTCCGTAGTACTCTAGAATGAGTTTGAGCGTATTAATAGATATGAACGCGTATTTGTTAGTGAATATAAATTGTTTTAATATCGTGTTGATTGGTTTATTGAGTGGCATATGAACCTTCGTCGACACAGTTTGCGCAACTGTATCGAAGGGGTTTCTAAACACTTGAATAGAACAATCGACACGGTATTGTTTAAATGCGGGTAAATGAAATAATTTTACCCAAAATATATTTTGATATAAAGAAAAGTTTTTGAAAACTATTTAGCTAATATATGGTTGCTTGGATGTTAATTGGATGTTAGGAATGATGATATTTAAAGTATTATCATTGTTAAGTGAAAATTTAACTAAAAATTGAAATATAACTAAAGTTTAAGGAAATAAATTCATTATAAAATGGAATTTATAAATATGAATTATAAAGGTAATGTATGAATTGAAATACAATCAAATGGAAATTTGTATAAGCATAAATTGTACAAATGAATTATAGTTAAAATTTATTTAAGCAGGCTTTGGAAATTCAAAATTTCTTAGATTTTGGGAATGTTATCGAAGTGTTTTGAAGATAAATGATAACATTATTGTTTAGAGGAATTCCTAAAAGGAAATCTGTTTTAAATGGATTTTGAAAGTGATATAGCATTGAAATCACTTGGATTATTGGAAAATAATTCTGATGATGACGGTCGCATCATCAGTATTCATTTTCGAATTTCTGAGTGACAGATTGCTGCCAAAAATAAATTTGTTAAGAAAAGATGGTTGTTTTTGAAAATCTCAAAGGAAATTTGTTGGAAAGAAAATCAGGGTGGGTTTGATTTTTGAGAAGTGTGATTTGGGATGTTGGAGATTTCAAAATGATTTGAAAACCATAGCCGGGTGTTTAAAAATCTTGATGAGTTAGTTGTAAGCTAGTAAATTAAGATGATTTTTTTAAATCATGAAAGAAATATAAGATTTGAATAATGGAATTTAAATTTCAAATGAAAATGAATAACTTGGATTGGGAAATAAAAATTTAACTGGGTTAAAATTAATTAAATAGGCTGGAAATAATATCCAGTTGTTTTTCGAATTAAGTTGAAATCGAATTGAGATTAAATAAATCTGAGTCTAAAATAAAATTGAACTGGAATAAAAATTCAGTTGAGTTATTGAATGGAATTAGATTCTTAGCCAAATAAATGGAAAATAAGTTGGATAAGGGTTGAATTGAAATAAATAAATCAGAATAACTTATAAGAGAAATTAAAAATCCATAGAATAAAATATGCTTGGATTATAAATAAGTGTAAAAACTCGAATTAAAAATAAAAGATGAATACATTCAAGCCTGGAAAAAATGTGATTGTATAAAATAGTAAGTTGTGACTTATAAAATTGAAAATGGAATACAAAGTCCAAAATTAATATTTTGATGAATTGGAAAACGAAAAGAAAATCCAAACTTGAATTATATAATAAAATTGAACTAAGAAAATAAAATGAAGTGGTATTTGGAATTAAAAATCAAGTATTGAACTATAAATAGGGGAGAACTGATTTTATAGAAAATTAGTTAATAAAATGTGTAAATGGGTACGTAATGTTGTTTAATAGAAGCTGAATTGTAAATTTATGATGAAGTTCGGAAATAAAACTCAAGTTATAAATTGAATTCGACTTGAATTGTCAGTAAAGAGAATGTAATTGAATTGTGTGGTAATGAAATTGGGTGGTAAATTGAAAATGGATAGTGGATTCAGAACTTGAGTTATAAATTAAATTTTAACTTGAAGTGTTAACAAATTTAATATAATTGAAATGTATCGAATAAAAATGTAAATGGATTAAGATAATAATGGTATGAATTGCAAATAAAAATCCGAATAAGTGATGATAAATTAGAAGACAGCCAGGTAATAAATTGAATGAGTTGAATCTGGAAAGTTAAATTCAATAATAACCAATCAAATGAAATTGCAAATTTAAAATGAGATTTAATTGAGAGAGAATTAAGTTGTAAAATGAAAATGAGCTTAAGTATAAAATAAAGTAAATTGACTTAAGCTAAACAAATGGAAGAGTTGAATTAAATTCAACTTAAAACTAAGCGTAATGTTATTGGGTTGGATTTAAATCAAGTAAAAATAAATTTGAATCGAAATAGAATTTGGTGGGTTATAAATAATATCTAAGGAAATGAAAATTCAAAATGGATTGAGTGGATAAACTAATTATATTGAATAAATAAATGGATGGGATAAGTAAGAATCAACTGGAAGTGAACTTAAGTTTGAAGTGAAATAAATTGAGTAAATTAAATTAAGTTGGGTATAATTAGAAGCTCGACTACGGGTATATAAATGGAAGACCGTTAAATTAAAGCTTGGTTTGAATTAATTCGGGAATGGGTAGTAATATGCAAGCTTGAAATGGGTCGAGCTAAATAAATGATCGTGAATGAATTAAAATAAAAGGAAATTTAATTGGTAATAAAAATGAACCTAAATTGTTAATGGTTTTGAATGAACTGGTTTGGTTAATAAAATGAGATGCAAGTGAATGGATTCCAATCTGAAATGCAATGGAAATGAGAATATATGGATTGTGAATAAATTTGAAAATGGAATAGAATTAAGTATAAATGGAGTTGAAATCCATTTAAATTGGTTATAAAACATAAGTACTTATTTATTCACATAGATCTCGTCAAATTGCATAGAATAAATTTCCATTTGATGTAAATGGAAGTAATTAAAATTCTATGAGCCGATAGAAATAAAATAAATTGATTTTGAGATCAATTGAATTAAATATGAGTTCGGTTTGCTTAAAAATAAATTAAATGTAAGTGATTGAGTTTTAAACCATTCAAATTTATGAAGTTGTATACGAATGGATTGAAAACCTTTCAAATTTAATGAAAATGGATATGAAAACGTTGAAACAGTTGAATTAGCATGAAAATTATATAAATTGCTTACGGAAAATGTTTGATGTGCATTTCTTTTAGAATTCTTATGTTTTAATCATTGCAACTAAGTGAAATATAGTTAAACTGCATATATTTGGCACTTACATGTTTAAATTGAGTAAGTACAGGTACCGAAAAGCCGTGTGGCTAGATTTGGTTGTGCTATTCGCTAAAAATAATAAGCCGCTTGCTTAAAATGCTAAATAAGGTACGCCTAGGCAATAAAAATAGAAAATATGAACTGTTTTTGTTTTTTTCGACCGGGTGGGTCGATGTATATATATTTATCTCTTTTGTCAAATTGCAAAAGCTCCTCCGTACAAAGGAGACTCTGCGAAAAAATTTCAGAAATTTTGGGAGTTAGAAAATTTTTGAAAATTTTGGAAAATTTTGTTAACGACAAAACGATTTCAAACTGGAAAATTGAAATAAGTTAGTAAATGGAACTAATTAAAATAATCACATGAATCAATATAAATGGAAAATAAAATTTAAAATTTAGCGTTGATGATAAATTGAATTCATATGGAAATGTAAGATTCAATTTGAATAGAAATAGATATTAACTAAAGTGGTAAAGTGAAAACAAACGAAGAAGCATATAGAATGTTTATACTAAACTTAAGTAAGGAATGGTGAATTCTTAATTGGAGATTGATATTACAAATATATTCCAAGTTGATATTTGAATGAGTAAATAATTGACACTTGTGAGGAAGTCGATAAAATGTTTTTGGAATATTGTGATTGGATATTATTGTCAAGTAGAATATGCAGGTATTATAAAGGGAAAAGAGAATTGATTTTGATTTTAGAAGATAAATTTGAAATGCTCGACAAAAAGGTATGTATTTAAGTTTCTATATGAAATTTGATTGGGTTTTTTGGATTGAGCCACTTAGCCTTTTGTTTTTCTTTTTGGATTTGGGAGGCCGTAGAGCCATTTTGTAGTTGTACCGAGTCAGCTGCGCAAAGGAGACGCTGGCGAAATTTTTCGAAAATTTAGGGAGTTTGAAAATTTTTGAGAAAATTTTGATAATTAAATTTGGTTTCAAATTTAAATTTGAAGAAAATTTTGAGCAAATAGAATTGTTTGAAACTATTGGGAGGGTTTGGAAAGTTAGTAAGAGTGATAAGGGGTTTTCTATAAAAAGAATAGTTGGTAGGGTGTTAGATTGTTGGTTTTGAGAAAAGTAAATGGGTATTGGATCATTCTTCTTAACTAGTAACTTCGGGGACGAAATTCTTTTAAGGGGGGAGGAATGTGACGACCCGGAATTTTCAAGCATTTAAAATCGGAATATTTAATTGATTTTAAATATTCAATAGAGCAAAATTTAACTTGAATTACGAATATCACAATTTATTTGATAATTAATTATTGAATTAAATAATTTTGAAGTTGGGTGAATTGTTGAATCTGGATTTTTAAGCCTATTAAAAATAATTTGAAGGATTATAAAATCTATATTGATAATACTAAAGATAATAGAAGTGTTAAAATTGAATTTAATAGTGATCTGTTCAGTTTTAAAATTTATACTGTTTAAATTGAATTTAAAAATAGCCTTCTGAGGCACAGTCTCGGAGTTCGACGAAACCAGTTCCATTGGCTCCGCAATATTGAATTATTATCGAATTTCATATTGATCGGAGTTAGTGTGTGAGTGTACGACATATAAACGCGCTTAAATCTATATCGAAAATTCGGGTCGATTTAAATTTAAGTTTGAATCAAATTAAGGCATTGTTTAAACAGTCAAATCCTTTCATGTCAAAGACTTTCCCATTTCTTTTCAAGGCACTATATTATGTTTATTCCAGTACACTTCCTTTGGCTTTCCACGCACGTTTCTTATCCTTCTTCTGGAAGCCAAAAATCGAGCCTTCAAATCAATTCGCGTACCCTTATTTTCATGAATTCGAACGCAAATCAAAAAAAAATTAATAATGGCCGCGTCTTCCTTCTTCTGTAAGCCGAAACCTCCTTCTCCTTTCACATTCGATTTCCGCCTCGTTTAAAAAAAAAAGAATCACGCTTTTTTTCTTCGACCCAGTGATTTTCAAAGTCAGGGCATCTCGCGTTCAAATCTCGAACCAATTCGAGCAATCGAATTCATTCGAATTTGGGGAAGAGGGACGTCGGCCTCGCGATCGATACGCATCCCAGAGCACTCCACCGTTCAAGGCGATGACGTTGTCGAGTCTGGGGGGTGCGCTGGCAAGATTGCGGATGGATTTCGAAACCACGATGGATGTCGAAGGTCAAGGAAGGTGCGGAAACGCTCGAGTTGATCTCGCGTGTGATAGAAGGCGGCGGCGACGTCGGTGAAATTTAGGGCAGAAGCTCGAGTGGATCTGGGCTTTTAATGCGGCGAGGTAGATTCTGTTTGATTTTTAATATAGTTGATTTTGTATAAACATATGTATATTACAGTGAGATAAGTTCTGGGCAATTTCAATAAATTAGGATAGGATTTGGAAATTTAATAAGCGAATAAACTGATAATTTAATACTTATTAAATGATAAACTAGATTATTTATTGGGTCACGGTCTGAGAATTTACAAAGTAATATTTAAGGCTGTGGAAACTCCAGTTGGAATAAGTTAATAATCCAGTTGGGTCGTCACAATATATTTTGATCTAGACCTGTCACATGTAAGTGTAACACCTTGTTATAAATTTATTATCGGTTTAAAAATAAATTATTAGTAAATTAAATTATTGTTTAATTAAATTTATTTAAGAAAAATGAATTGTACGGTTAATTCAAGTATTAATAAACCATAATGTATATTCAAGGTCAAAAATCGAGAAACCAAGGGAATATTGAAGTAAATGGCAAATGAAACATCAAAGGTGAGTTAACCTCACTCAGTTAAATTTAAAAATTTAAATGATTAAATTTAAATAATTGTTTGAATGGTTGAAATTGATTGATGTGCTATAGTATGGTATATTCTGGAATTGGTATCTTATCTTGTGCTAACATCTGTGGATGCAGGGATACAGGTTGGAGGGATCCAACTGGATCCCTCAACATTTATTATTTAATATTCTCTATTGTGATTACTTGATATTCTATGATGAATATATTGGAATATTGAATGTTATGATTTGATTGGATATATTTGGGTACAATGAATTACCAAAATTATATAAATTGGGTTTCGGAAAGAAAATAAAGGAAGTAAAATTGCAAACGAAATAATCTTAGAAAATTTAATAAAATTAGAATGAATTGAAAAAGAAATAGAAGTATCTTAAATACTAATAAATAACTTCGAGTGTGAAAAGAAAGGGGTTTGAATAAACAGTAATTAATGAATTGTAAAATCAAGTGATATTATTTTAAAGGAATAAAGAATTATTTTAAAACTTAAAGTATTAAATTTATCTAAAGGAATAAGAAGTAAATTGAGAAATCTAAATTGGGATTTTAAATCATAATTAAGGAATAAATCTGAAATTAAAGGATTTTGGGAATAAATGAAGTAAATTGGAAATCAATTTGGAAGTTGATTTAAGTGTTTGGAATTGGATATTTGGAAGAATAAATTCAAGGTGGGAATTTATTAAAGGAATGAGAAAATTTGTTTAAAAATAAATAGTGGTTTATTTTTAAAGCTTGTGAAGAGAAGTATATTTCTCTGGATAGCCAAGTACGTTTTCAAAGTAGGTTTTTAAAAATAAAATAAAGGTTTTAATGTTGTTGTACAAAGTATGTTCTTAGAAATTTATTATTTCTAAATGTTTAAATTCTAAAGTAAATATTTATTCAAATCTATTATCGTAGTAATTATTTGTAAAAAGTAACTTAGTATTTTGTTTTAAAGGGGAAAACCTAGTTTATATTTTATTAAGTAACCTTATTTTCAAATATTCATATAGTATGTATGTTTAACAAATTATTAAAGTAATTTTAACTTGAATGTTTTAAAGTATATTTTTAAAAGTAAAGTGTTTTAAATTAATTTAGAAATCTAGTTTTGTACTTGGTGATACCAGTGAAAATAGAAATACTTGGAATTTAATCTGAGAAAGGCAGATAGTTTTGAAAAACTGTTTCCAAAGGAATTTGAAAAGTGAAAATATATCCTGTGAAGATATTTTTGAGATAAATAAATAATTTGGAAAATTATTTATTGTTTGATGGATGCTTGTGAATAGAAATTGATAGTTAAATAACCGACTATCAATATTGGACAAATGCGTTGATCGTTTCGAAGAGACCGGGATCGAGATTTATATCTCGAAAACCACTTCGATCCGGTTTGTACGTTTCGTGAAAACGATTTTGGATTTGAAGATGGAGCAGTGAAGTGCAAGGGCTAGTCGCTACTAATCCTGAGGATATTTCCAAAATGGATGTAGTAGGAATAGTGCCTTCGGTTCCGTTCGAACCCGGGACGGACTTGTATGGATGAATGCTTGCGAAACATCGTCAGGTGGATGATGGGAATTCTAAGGGATATATTCTATAAAGGTAACGCTTAGCCTCAAGCCTCATCAAATGGGAATGGCTGAAAATCAGGGGTTATGCAGCAAGGCTTCGTGGGTAGCCCCTACTGGAGGGTGAGGTCATCCCTGTCTAGATGTCCCTTTTATTTTGGCTTAGTCGGCGATTGCTGATCCTAACCGCGGGGTGATCTTGCTTGGGACTGTCCAGTAAGGGATGGTTCCGGTCTTGTGTTGCAGGGGAGTTAGGGTGGCTCCTCGGTACGCTGATCTAGACCAGGTACTGTGACAGGTGGTACCCCAGTGCCTAGCCATTAGTTGGAATTCATTTGCCCTACGCGCCCGTACGGTTTTGATTGTGCCCAACTATTGCTGAAACGTGAGATGCAAGCATTTCAGCTAGATTCTATTTTACTTTCTATAGACACTATTATAATATCAGAGGATTTTAATAAAAATGTTTCAGCTATCGTAAGGTAAAAACCCGACATGTTTATTTGTGGCGTGGTCTTACGAGATACTTTGTTTTCAAAGGATTTTTGAAACTTTAATAATCAATTGAGTGTGATTTTCTCACGCTGGTATTCCAACTGACTCAGGTGTTATTTAACTATAATGCTCGAGTCAGACCGAGTATTATAGGATACAGGATATGATGCTGTGGAGCTCAGGAGACGAGCTGGATGACGACACGTACTCCCATACTTGTTTATATATATATTCCGCTATGTTGAGTTGTTGTGTATCCATTGGTATGATATTGATGTTGTGCTGTGATTGATGTACTCTGATGATGTAATATAAAAACAGAGATATTTGATTTTGAGTAAAGATCATTTATTATCTATTATATTTTATTTCGCTGCAATGGTTAGATTCTGATGTTGTTCTATTTTTTTCTTCTACCACTTCTTCTTTAACCCAAATGGTTCGTATTTCTATACAACTTGAGTTGATTTAGGTAGAATAGGGTTAACTCAAGGGGTACGGATTTGCGGATTGTTACAATCAGACATGGATATGTATCCGTATTCATTTTTTGGCTATTGGATAATTTTTCATTTTTCGAATACAGATACAGATTAATTTCAAATTCTTCGGTTACTCATTGATAGCCCTAGCCAAAGGTCGACCACTACCGGTTGGCCTGAGTGCATCCTTGGTCGTCTTATGGCTTATTTTAGCGTTGGTTAATCTAAATTTTTTTATTTTTTTATTTTATTCCTTGATCACGCAACCGATATAATTCCCTTCCCATTATCACTGTCTTAACATTTAAGCGACGTTAATTATCCACTGAATTTAACCAACGGTAATTAACGTTGGTTAATTATATTATTATTACCATAATTACATATATAATTATTTTTGACTCGAAAACTTCAAACATTGATAACTTTTCTATATAAACTCCAGCGGAAAAGTTTTTTATATGACCATTGATTAGAAAATCACCAAGAAGCAAACGGTTCATGTTTCATAGCTAAATTCTAATGTTTGTGAAAAATACACTTTTAGGCATAATTATTTATTAATAAATTTTCTTTTTAATTAATTATCATAAAAGTATGGGGTGTTAATAGAAGAACCCTCAAAGGAATGAGAAATGGTATCAAAGTATATTTTTGCGAGTCTTAGGGTATACTCGCATGAAAGATCAAGGTTAAAGAAGGTACATACCAAAGTTTTAGAGTGCTATCAAGAAATTTTGATTGAAAAAGGATGGTAGAATGATTGGAGAAGGGAGTAATAAGATGGCAAACACACATAGATGATATTGTTGACTCAAGGTTAATGAAGGCAAGATTGGTGGTAGGAAAGTTATTCCACCAAGATGAATTTTTGAAATGTTATTCTAAATGTTCATTATATTTCCTATCCACCGCAATGAGCGAGGGTACAATTTTTCCTTAAGTGGGTGTGATAGTTGAAGTAATGAACGTAATTTATTTTTTAAAGCCTAGAAGGTGAGTTAAAGCTTGTAGATTATTGTAGAATGTCATTTTAATTGTCCATTTTAATTTAGTAAGAAGAGACAGGACCAAAATATCATAAACACCTGTTGAAGTTAGAGGGCAGCTTCCAACAATTGCTTGTTTTAGCACATTTAGGTTGTAATCTCTGGTTGTCTCTCTGCGGGCACTGAAAAAGCATGCGATGTGATATGAGATATATTCTTATTTTTTCATTGTGTTGATTTTTGGATGAGCTAAGATGGCTATATTAGGAAACAGTCTAAATAAGGAAAGGACACTTAACTAGCGATAAATTTAAGATGAAGTTAAAAGTGTATAAAATGAATTAGGAAATTAAGTTAACAATAAGAAATAGATAATGCCCAAATTCCAAAAAACTTTAGAATTTTAAAAAAATAAATTTTAGTAAGCAAAGTACCAGGAAAGCTTGTAATGAAATAAAGGGTCACTATCCCTCTGCCTTAAAAGTTAAAATTTATAAATAGGCTTGTGTGTTGTTTGATGTTTTGGAAGTAAAAGGAAAGGTTCTCAAAATCTAGGATTAAATGCATAATTCTAGCGTCAATCATATACATTAACTCATTGACTAAGTCCGGATTACATTAAGATGTGGCTTGAATTGCAAAAGGCTGGAGAGGAAAATGTTTTGGAAAGATTACATTCAAATATTTTTGAAAAGTTGTGTTTAAATGTTTTTTAAAAATTGTGTAAAATACTTTTGAAAGTTGTGTTTTAAATGCTTTTGAAAAATTATGTTTGAATGATTTTGTAGATTTAATTTTCAAACCACTTTATAAGTTTGATTGGAATGGGAAAAGGTTTTTTAATGCAAAATGAGAAATTTTTAGTTTCAAATGTCACATGTTTAGCATTGCGTGTGTCAATGTGCTAGTAAATATGAATTTTACTATCTTACAATGGTTACGGTATATAAAACAGAAGGAATAACAAAGAGAAATGTTGTTTTAGCTTTAGAATTTTTATTTCCATATATTGTTGATAGTGAATAAAAAATTTTGTTTAGAATATTTCTGTTATAACATCCAAAAATAAACCACCTTATGCAAATTATACTTGTAAAAGTTGTAAAATAATTTGGTGGCCAAAAAGAAGGTTCTAAGGCACAATGGAATGGATATCCATAAGAAGGATGGAAATGTTGGGTTTTCCATCTAAATTCCTCTTCCGGTGTTAGGAAGTAGATTTGAAAAGGTTGGATTTTTAAAATTTTGGATGTTAAAACTGGTGTGTTAGGTATTGGATGGTAGGACTGGATGCAAATGGTCGAACCATACTTTAATTCGCCGGAGGGGTGAAATATTGTGTGAAAACAAGGATTTTTGAATTTTTTTAAACTTGTAGACAAGTAGAACTGGTAGTATATATAGGTTGTTAGTATCATAATTTCGAAATGTTTTTAAAACCGCATTCATAAAGGAGGCACCGATTGAGAATTATTCAGCACGCACATCATATATGTTGTGACACGTCGTGCACTTGTACACATTTAGCTACAAATTTGGTTCTGCACTACATAGTTGGATAGTTTAGATGGTTGCACGCTATGTTACATGATTCAACCCTTGAGGAATTTTGGGGATGAAATTATTTTAAGGGAGAGATTGTAACACCCCGTAAAATTAATGGTAATTAATAAATAATTATTAAGAATGATAAATAAAATTTGGGCAAACATCATAATTTGGCCATAAAACATACAGCATTGTGTTCATGGTGATTTTTTGAGCAACTTTCATATTTGGAGTTTTGCAATCGGAGTTCAAACGAATAAGTTATTAGCATTTGAAGTTTTCGAAACGAAAATAATTAAAAAAGAAATAAAAGGAAATAAATAATAATAATAATCGCATGGACACCACCGTTCGTCCTCTTCCTTGGTCTGGTCGACGGCTTATATGGGAGCAGTCGACCAATCTAATACTGGTGGCTAAGGTTGAATCTTGACCAAACGGGTCTGATTTAATTATTTTAAATCTAGCAGATATGATTGATTGAGTGCTTATAAGTACAGATCTAGCCCCTCATTTTCTTTCTATATTTTCTAATCAAAGCAGCAGAGCTCTACCATTTTTCTTTCTCCACTGTTTCTATTTAATTATAAAATATTATATTATATGTAAATATGTAAAATAGGAGAAGGGTGGAAAACAAAAGAGAAGAAGAGAAGGAAAGAATTGATACTGGGGAAAAATGGTAATTTTACAATTATAAATCTACGTTCCACTTTACTCAAATCTCTTTTTAGATCAATAATTATAATGGGGGTGTGTGTGTGTATTGTTATGCATATTTTTGAATTAGAAAGTAAAAGGACTCGAATTAAAAGGGTGAATCCAGATTTGAGAGATTTGGTAAGCTAGAAAGGTGAGTGGGAAATTATATGATTTATATATAATATTGAAATTTGTATCCTTGATTTTTATTTAATTATTATGCATATGCAAAATCTGTGGAGCTGTATGCTTAGAAAGAACGTATTCACTTGAAACCTCGCCTACCTATTTTGTAAGTTTGGTAATTGGAATAGGAATGGTATTTACACCATAACCTGGAAATTTGAAAATCAATCCCTAAATTTGTTAAAGTAGAATATTGTTAAGATTGCAAGATTTATTCCATATTTATGATAATTGGATGGTAAAATACTAGTATAAATTTAGAGTGCCTAATTTGACTTGAATGTGAATTTCTATGTCTTGCATTATTGGAAGCGTTGTGGATACAATTTAGTTGTATCTATTTCCATGTAATTTTCCTAAATTATCCGATTCCACGACTACGTATAAAAATGTCATTTGAAATAATAATGAATATACCAAAAAGGGAAAATATGTGTAAAGTATGGATGTTCTCCTCCGTAGTTTGCACTGTCTATTTCATTAAAAGAAAAGATACGATTTTCGGTAATTTCAAATGGAGAAAAAGTTTCATTTTTTGGTAACTTATGAAAAGTTATAAAATAATCCTTTTTGGGATGGATAGCTCAAATATATTAAAATATGAAAACAAATGTTCCTTATAGATATACATAAAGTATATTATGGAATTCCTAAGCGTAGGAATTAATGAGTTAGAAGTTGAATAGATATACATATGCATACATATAACTATTTCTATTGATTAAAAATATAAATACATATAGCATAATATACGATGATATTAGTATTAGTTATAATTAGGACGACTAGGCATTAACAACGTAGTAAATTATAGAACTAGGAGGTGTAGATGGAAAATATATTGTAACTCCAAAATTAATAGAGCAATAAATGTGCAGTTAATAGGGAGTTACAGGAGTTAAATGGGGAGACAATGTGTTTAATGATACCGATTAAAAAATTTAATATGGAATTTATGAGAAATTGAAATTGGCAAAAAAGGTTGAATTAGAATGAATAAATAAATGTCTTTAGTGATTGATCAATTTGAATAACAATGTCCACTTATTACGGATAGTTAAAATTTATGGGGCGTAAGTGGGAAATAGTAAATATACATATTAAGCACATAAGATAAGAACTAAATGCTAGGAGGAAATATATTGTTCATAGTAGTAAATTATATAGCTTTAATAATACGTTTAAGACGAGCTGAATTAATGGGCCTAGCCCAATATTTAGGCATAAGATGATTGTTTTGGTTAAGAAATAGTGAGGATGTGAGGTCGATAGAGTTACACAACAAGAGGATGCCCTTTACTTAGAGGCTACCAACAGTTGTGTATACTTAATACTGATTTGGGACATCTCCAATCATAGAACATGTAGAGAAGTGATATATTTTTAAGTGTAGGTAGGGGAAAATATACCAAGGGTTCACCTCGGATTTGAAGTATTAAATGACTCGGTACCTTTATAGATATCAAGGGGTTTACTTCGGGGATGGTCGTTGGGTCTGCCTCCTCCCTATTTAAGAAGTCTTAAATAACCTACGACGGTGCCTAATAGGGAAATGGAGTCTGCTTCAATCCTAACAAGTGGTATTAAGTAACTAGAATGGGCATTTTCCTTTTACTTATATTAGGTTAGTCTAAAAGGGATTTTGGTTGTGGGAGGCCGACATGCGATGTCAGAATTGTTTCTATACCGGTATTTAGTAGAAGGACTGGCATATAGCCTATGACCACCAGTGATCCCGAGCGGTCATTAGAAAAGACTTGGTTTATGCCTTAATGATCTTGCTAAATCGAAAACATAAGTCCATCGAAACACGAATCGCTGGATTTTGGTATCCTATTAGTAAATAAATGCATATCAAAGCATAATCGATATAAGCTCAGAGCAAAATAGTGAAGTATAATAAAAATATAGTTACCGACCAAGATTGACACTCGATATCAAGTGACTCTGTCATTATCGAACATGTATAAGGAAATCTGTCCTTCCACCATTCCCGCCTCGCACCAGTATTTGTCAATCCAAGGCTATCATATGAGTTTTAATGAGGAGGGGGTTAGAACAACGTTCTGGTGATTGGGAAATTACACACTTTATACATAACACTAGTTTATGTTGATTATCTACCATCACACGTTATGTCTTTTATTTAGCTTAGTCGTCTCGACTCCGCGTACACGTACGATTTGCCCCACCTACCCTAGGTACACGATAACTACATACGTGTGCATACGTACGCGAGCGTGTGTGGATGTGTGTGCATGTGTCTATATGCATGTATGTATGTATATAGGACCAATATATTATCCCTAATGGTATCCATAGCCAACACCATGTCAAGATGCATCATCAATGCAGTATAACGTCCTCATCGTCATGCATACCAAGGAACTCCCGTAGCGTCTAATAATGGCGTCACAATAGTTTAACCATATTCAATCTCATGTTGGGATTTTCCTAAATGCTTCGTGTTGTAGACTCAGCTCGATAGACTATTGAGCACTCGGCTCCTTAGACTACCCAAATCGTTTGAAAGACCTCTCTTAAGGGTTATTTAGCCTAGCCTCGTAACAAACAATCTAGCAAACAACTATGGCGGCGGTGCATGGCCTAAACGTGATCTACACCAGTAGGACGTAAAGCCCGTTTATGTGTAACTCTCATCTATTCGCTGACCGCTCAGGACTGTTGATATTCTCGACCTGTGTACAGCTCCTACTCTCGAATATTGTTTTGGCTCCTAATTATTCTAAACTACACAACCAATAAGTGTACAACCAATTTTTGCAACCAAATGTGCATAAGTATATAATGTATTACTGCATCACCACATAGAAAATATGTATGGGGAACGATTCTTTGAATCCTCCTATATGAAAGCATTTATTTTAAAAACATTTTTGGAAAATATGATGTAAACAACCTATATATATACACACACACACATACCAGCAGTTATCCTTTGTATGCAGATTTTTTAAAAACTTTTCAACCAAAACCCCCCATAATCCTACAAACAGAAGTATGAAGCAACCATTTTGCATCCACTTCCTACCATCTAATAATCTGATGCATCGAAAAATCGCTTCCTAAACTATAGTCCTATGCCGAAAAAAGGAATTTAGGTGGAGGATTAACATTCTTCCACTTTATAATCTTTCTATTCCTGTAGTACATTGGAAATTTTCTTGTTGCCCAAAATTTATTCCAAATTTTCTATGCAAAAAAGGCATAGGAAGGCTTATTTTCAAGCTCTAAAATTGAATTAAGTCTAAAAATAGACTCGCACGCGTCGCGGACAAGGTATGGAAATAGAAATTCCAAGGCTAATACAGCTTTTTCCTTGTTACTGCTTGCATTTATCACATTGCTGGGTCTAATGCAAAGCTAAATTCGAAAATTCTTACTCTATTTGCCTTCCCTACGCCTCATATATGGCCTTCAAAATCAAAGATTGCACAAAAATCTTTCTCATTTTTCAAATTTTACATCATTTGAAAATAAAATCCCAAAATATTTAGGTGCGTATTTTCTCTTAAAATCAAGTTTTTGAGCAAAAACTCTAAAAATAATTTAAGAGCCAAAACATCTAAATTTCTTATTTTCCAAAAGAGAACTTTTCAAATCAAGGGGAAACTTTTTAAAATATTTTCCTTCTCAAATATTTTGATAAACCAAGCTATATTTTCAGCATAGTCGGAAGCGGTTATGCGCTAAATGCATATACCAAATTCTAAAATCTATAATAAAACTTTACCTTTAGATCTTGAAATTTTATATAAAGAAAAGTGTCAACAAATCTATTATTAAAAAAAATTAGCTTTTAAGGAACATGAGCAATGAACCATGATACCAAAACAACCTTATCATACCCTTCGCTAAAATTTTACATCTATTCTAAACTTCCAGTCTTGTATTGCATTTACTGTTTAGTGAAGTGTTTTTCTGAGATTTCCATATTTATATTGTTTCTTTACTATGCATATATAAAAGCGGATTGTGTAAATAGAAATAATAGCACAGTAAATAAGTAAAAACTCATATATCATGTGCGTCTTTTATAAGAGATAACTAACAGTTCCAACCTAAATAACCAAAAGAAAATGAACAAATGCTAAAAGGGAAAAGATAACAATAGCCTAACTCCTAAAACAATACCTAAAGACTACAAGATGACTTGCTCCATGGCTGGAACTCGATCCATTGTTGCGACACTGAATGGGCATAGCATGGCGGCTATGCACCCAATCTAATGTCGTTGGCGCTGCTAGTATTGCTAGCGGTTTCAAAATTTCCATCTTCCTATGGAAGGTCTAATGATGGGAGAAGGAACCTTCTACTAAACTGCCTCTGCACGGAGGTTCACCCGTATTACCTAAAGATGAGATTGGATAGGTGCAAATACAAAAAGTGAACTTACGGAGTGCTAATCCTTGATCAAAAAATTGCATCATATGGTTGCGGATCCAATTAATGGCGATGCCACCAAAACTAGCCTAGGTGGTCTTCCGCACTAAGGGATAAACCCGTTCGTAACTTCGCATCTTAGGGTTGATGTTGTGCCGAATGATACATATAATCAGATGAGCATTCCAACGTAGATTATCCAACTTCCAAACACCAACATCCTGGGAAAAGATCTGCTGCAACAATTTTGAGTCGGTCACTCTAAAATCATCTAAGTCCGCGTCCTTCCCAGAGGCCTCCAAAATCACAGCGAGATCATTAGTTAGCTTAATCAAGATACCATTTACATCTAAACGGATTAAACTACTGTGTCCATCGAAAAGGCAGATTTAGCATGGGTAACATTCATGCTCAAAAGTATTAAAGCAGAGGATCAATGCAAATCCTATGGCAACGAATAGTTTTTCAGCCTAAAATCGGCAAAATCTTCTTCTCATTCCAGTCCAGCCAAGTGTTCTCTTGAGGATTGAGACCATAATGGTGCGAGGAAAACCGAAAGTGCTGAAAAGTGTCTTGGGCTAAGAGATGGTCGGAGGGAGGAAATAAGGTTTAGTTTTGGAATGATGGCGGGGGCGAGATCTAACATGCAAAATCAGCATAAAGGGGAGGCAATGATGCTGCTCCTAGGGAAAAACGGCGTCGTCTAGGAAAGAAATGGTAGAAAGTGGCTGAAATTTAGATGAATGGGAGGATGGAGATTTGGTTCGTCCTGTTAAGAAAGGAGGAACAAAAGAATACAATAGAGGAAATTTGAATGTGAATTTCACAATCCCGTTCCAGGTTCAAGTTGTGCCAAAACTCATTAACTGGTAAACCACTATAGATTTACTGCTAGGTGGTCAACCGTTAAACGGGCTTTGGGGGTTAATTGATCCTAAACCCAATTAGGGTCGGATTAATTAATAATAATCGTTTCGCGCCTTTCCTTTGATTCGACACAATTCAAAAAATTCATGTCCTCATCGTAGCCGTGTCGAAGTCTATCGCCAAGCCCTGAGCCATGCTACAGCAATTCGTAGTGGTTCTAACAAAACTGTTGTGACTAACAACAATTCCAAAAACCTAAATATATTTCAGTTGTTATTTCCTACCTACTTCACACGGAAATAATTCTTCCAATAGTTGGTGGGTACAACAACACTTCAAACTACTTACCCCAATAAAATCGAACGTCATTCCTAATTTGTCCATACCTTAAAGTGAGAAGATATAAAAATCTCGATTTTATAAACCAAAAAATCACTGAGCTAAACATATGCCCCTTTATACTTGTTTTAAATAATAAAAGCTCTTTCATACCAAAACTTCCCTTTAAAAATCGAACTTGTATAGATATTTTAGGGCTTCCAAAACCTTCCTTTAAAACACAAATTTCCCAAATGGAAAAACTATTTCCTTGCCAAAAATCATGACCAAGCCTTTACTGATATATATATATATATATATATATATATATATTAAGGATTTCAAAAATTAATCTTTTATAATCTGAAAATTTCTTAACATGGCCAACTTAGTGGTGTACGTGTTTCATTTAAAATTTCAAAACTTTTCTGAAACAAAATTTCCAAATAAATCATTGGAAAAAGAAATCCCTTGAAAACCCATTTTCCAAAATCAAGATCATTTCCAAAATATACTCTACAAAAATCCACTCACGATTTTTAGACTAAGGAATCGACATTAATTATTCAAATAAAAAACATGTTTGTTATTAAAGAGGTGATCAATGAATGGACCCTAGCACATAGTTGCTTTGCCCATTCTATCGGAGTGGAACTACAACTACTTCTATAGTCGGAACTCTTAGAATCTAGAGTAAAAATATAATAATACTAGATAGGATAGTACGAATATGTTCTCTTAATTTATCCGGATTACTCTGATCTAATAACCTAGGTTCTAATACCAAATGTAACAACTCATACCTTAATGGTCCTAAATTTCAAAAAAAAATCGAAACCCAAGTGCATCAAAGCACAGTTCGTTGGATTTGGTACTTGCAAACAAGCATAAGCATTATCAGAGATTGACAGAAATATAAACTCACAAGGGAAAAAATAATAGGATAAGAATGCTGATTATGACTATTACCTTGGAATTTTCGGTATTCCTCGGATGGCAGATTGTCACATCGACATCGGGCATGAGAGACGAGAATAGTTCTCCAACAACAAAGTACGTCCACCTATAGCGATCTATTCCTCCAAATTCTATCATGTGGGTTGTAATAAGGAGGTGGTCAAAAGAGTGTTACATTGACTGGAAAATCTGTAAACTGTCCATAAGATAAATTTATGCCGATTGGTTTCCATTATGGTTAGCAATTTTAATCAAACCTTGCATTGCACACACGATTACTTACTTACCCCTTCCTAAGTTACAAAATACTGATGAAGCCTTATCAACCATTGCCAGTTAATACTTCTAAATATGGAGTGGGGTTCTATAATACTTTTCAAAGAGAGATAGGCAGACTCTATCATTTGAGACCTCAATCAGGGTAGACCTCATCATTTAAGACTTAAATCAAGATAGACCCCGTCATTTAAGACCTATTCATAAGGCGGTTTCCTAATAATGATGTCAATGACTGGTGGGTCCAAACTACAAAGACCTCTAACCACTATTTAAGACATTCGACATTTAATGTCCAACTATTATTGCACATATCGCCGATAAAATCATAGCCATATAAGAGATAGTACCCAAACCACTTAATACCTTCTATTAGAAAATAGGCAGACTCTGGTCATTTAATACCTTAATTAAGGCCGAACCTATCATTTAATACCTATTTCCAAGACATGCTCCTCAATGCTACTATCGTTATTAAGCCTTAGCGATGTGAGAGACTGTATCCAAGCCACTTAATACCTCAATAATAAGGATGAGGCAGACACCTGACCATTTAACACCTATTTAAAGGTGGGCCTTTTTCATTTAATACCTGACCCCAAGGGGGACTCCTCACTGGTACTATCTAGATGACATTGCTTGGAAATCTCATTGGGAAACTTAATACTTCTTTTATAGGAAAGAGGCAAACCGTACAAGAACTTAATAAGCCAAACCTAAAGTGGAACCTTCCCCAAATATCCACTACCACTTTTAATTATAAATTTGGCACCTCATTAGGCAACTTCTTTTGGTAGCGAGGTAGTCCCTACAGCCACTTAATACCTCAATTGTGAAGTAACCCTTTTAGAGACATCCATATTTATTTGGAATCTCACTAAGTTACTTAATACTTCCATTTAGGAGAGAGGCGGACCGTATAGCCACTTTATAACTCAAACCAAAAGCGAACCCCTATAGAGATAACCCTTGCTGCCCCTAATTTCAAATTTGGTTCATTTAATACTAACCTAGGCTCTGATACCAAATGTAACAACCCATACATTAACGGGTCTAAATTTCAATAAAAATCAAAACCTGAGTCCAACAAAGCAAATATCATTGGATTTGGTACCGGAAATAAGCATGAGCATTATCAGAGATTGATAGAAATCTAAACTCATGGCGAAAACAATAATAGGATAATAATGTTGATTTTGACTACTACCTTGGAATTTATAGTATTCCTGGGATAGCAGATTGTCACATCAGCAACGAGCATGAGAGAAAAGAAGACTTTTCTATCAACAAAGTATGTCCAACTCCAGTGACCCATTCCTCTAAATTCTATCCCATGGGTTGTAATGAGGAGGGGGTCAGAACAACGTCCTACTAACTGGAAAATCTATAAAGTATCCATAAGATAAATTTGTACTGATTGATTTCCATTTAAATTGTTATGTCTATTAAGGTTAGCAATTCTAATCTAACCTTGCATTGCACACACGATTATTTACCCTTTCCCAAGGTACAAAATATTGATGAAGCCCTGTCAACAACCCAATCTTCCAAGCACATTTGCCACTTAATACTTCTAAATATGAAGTGGGCTTCTATAATACTTTGAAAAGAGAAATAGTGTGACGACCCAGAATTTTCGAGCATTTAAAATCAGAATATTTAATTGAATTTAAGTATTCAATAGGGTAATCTTAACTTGAATAACGAATATTACAATTTATTTGATAATTAAATTATTGAATTATTCAATTAAATAATTTTGAAGTTGGGTGAATTATTGAATCTTCAGTTTTTGAGTCTGTTAAAAATAATTTGAAGGCTTATAAAATTTTTATTGATAACACTGAAGATAATAGAAATTTTAAAATTGAAATTAACAGTGCTTTGTTCCGTTTTAAAATTTTATCGTTTAAATTGAATTTAAAAATAGCCTTCCGGGAGACAGTCTCGGAATTCGACGAAACCAGTTCCATTGGGTCCGTAATATTGAATTATTATCGGATTTCAATTTTCGTAATTTTTGGAGTTGGTGTGTGAGCGTATGATAAGTAGACGCGTTGAAATCTATATCGAATTCAATTTAAATTTCAATTTATATTGGTCAACGTCAGCCTACATTCTTTTCCATCATAACTTTTCCCTTTCACATTCGAAGTACTGTAGCCGACAATCTTCTGAAACAAGCCGCTCTCATAGTTTATTAGTCGCGACCTACCTTTAATAAATCGTATCCTATCTTCTTCTTTCCCAGTTAAAAAAAAAGGGAATGGCCGAGCTCCTCAAAAATCCCCTTTTCTTTTTTTCTTCAGCGAAACCGAGTTCATTCAAATAAAAAGAAAAATCGATTTCGTTCGTATGAAATTTTTTAACCCTCGTTCGATCGAAAAGTAAATATATCGCCACTCTCTTCGTTCGATCCCAAAGCCGTTCGACCCAAAATCAGATTTCGAATTCCGTTCCTCTTCTTTGTTCAACCCTATATCCTTTGAGTTCTTGCGAATCGAATTGGGGATGGATTCTCGTTCGAGCTCAAATTCGAGACTCAGGCGATGGCGCGAGTCGCTGTTAGGGCATGGCGATTCTCATGACCGCGAGCTTGTTACGAGGTGGGGGTAGTACTTGCGACATCATGAGGGCTCGACTTTGTAATCTCGACTTAGAAGCCGCGAGGGAGTATCGACGTCGATGTCGCTGTTGTAGGGACAAGTGATCGTGTTTCGAGCCTTACTGTAAGGTATATTGTGTTTATTCCAATTTATTTAAAATCAGTAAATAAGTAGTTTTAAAAAAAATAAGAATTTTATATTTATAGTGGAGTCAAGCTTTAATTTACAGATGTGTGTGTGTATAGATATATAGAAACAGGAAAATATAGTTAGAGAAGATTTAATGTACAATACGATATAAAATAACTTATTCTTTTTCAATTTAAAGGTTTATATATATGTTTACACATTTTTAATTTCCTAGATTATTTTAATATGATGTATTAAAGAGATTAAATTATTTTATCATTTTTGTAACTTAAAAATTATTACTTCAGGAAAGAATTAGTTAAAAAAAAATCAAATTACTAGTTAAAACCAAATGATTAATTTAAATTTTGATGATTAACTAATGGAATTTATTAAAAGGAAATTAGTTGTTTATTTACATTTAAGTTATTGGTTCAAAACTAATTATTTGTTTAGATTAAATCTTTTGTTTAAATGAGAACTATTAAAATGACATCACTAGTAAATTAAATTCATCAAAGAAGAATTTA
The DNA here is from genome assembly GCA_030765085.1 of Allium cepa. Lineage (NCBI taxonomy): Eukaryota > Viridiplantae > Streptophyta > Magnoliopsida > Asparagales > Amaryllidaceae > Allium > Allium cepa. Next base: position 388,092,770 of record CM060939.1, on the reverse strand, counting down.
ATTATTCGATTGGTTCAAATATTAATGAAATCGTCTAATGTTATACAAGGTTAAATTCTGAAAGAAATCAAGCCGGTGTGGATCGGGTTACAAATCTTTGGTCAATGGTGAGTTAATCTCACTCAGTTAAATTTAAATTTAAATTTAAATGATTAAATTTAAATAATTGTTTGAATGGTCAAATTGATTGATGTCCTATAGTATGGCATATTTTGGAATTGGTATTATATTGTGCTAACGTCTGTGGATGCAGGGAAAACAGGTCGGAGGGATCCAACTGGACCCCTCAACTTTTATTTAAATTATTTAATATTCTCTGTTCTGATTATTTGATATTCTATAATGAATTATGTTGAAGTAATGAATGCTATTGCTTGGTTGATATAATTGGGTACAATGAATTACCAAAATAATATATACAAAAATTTGATTTTTGAAGAAAATAAAAGAAGTGAATCTGTAAGTAAAGTAATTATAGAATAAATTTAAGAATGAATTGGAGAAGATATAAAGTGACTTTAAATTTCTAATAAATAAATTATGACTATAGAAAGGAAAATTTGAATAAACAGGAAGTTAATGAATTTTAAAATTCAATGTTATTATTTAAAAAGAATAAAACATTTATTTAAAATTCAGGATTTAAATTATTGGAAAGACTAAAGAAGAATTTGGGAATAACCTGAAATTTGTATATTTCAGTTAAAAGGGTTTGAAATCAAACAGAAAATAATAATAATAAAGTCCATAACTAATGAATTTTGAAATGAACTGATAAGTAAAGAAATTTATTTCAAATGGAATAAATTGGAAATCAATTTGGGAAATTGATTTAAGTGATTGAGATTTGAAATTCTCCCTAGATAACCAAGTACGTTTTCAAAGTAAATTTTTAAATATAATTTAAAAGATTTTAAAGTAGTTTTAAAAAGTATGTTTTTAAAATTTATTATTTCTAATATTTAAATTCTAAAGTAAGTATTTCCTTTAATCTATTATAGTAGTAATTATTTTAAGAATGACTTAGTATAATGTTTTTAAAAAGTGAAACCCTAGTTCTATATTTTATCAAGTAACCTTATTTTTTTAAATATTCATATAGAATCTATCTTAGCCAATTATTGAAGTAGTCTTAACTTAAATGTTCTAAAGTAAACTCTAAAGTAAGTATTTTATTTTAATCTATTATCGTAATAATTATATAAAGAATGGTTTGGTAATTTAAAGAAGGAAATCTAATGTATAGTTATAAGGTAATATTATTTTAGTATTTCTAGAGCATTGTTTTAAACTAAATATTAAAGTAAAATTTTCTAAAATATTTTACGATAAAGTGTTTTTAAATTATTTTTAAAATCAAGTTTTGGCTTGGTGATTTCAGTGGAGATAGAAATATATTTGAGAAGTTTATTTTGAAGAGAAAGATGATTTGAAACTGTTTTCAAAGGGTTGAAAATAGAAATATATCTTGTGAAGATATTTTGAGATAAATAAATAATTTGGAAAATTATTTATTGGTTGATGGTTGTTGTGAATATTAATTGATAGTTAAATCACCGACTATCAATATTCGCCAAATGCGTTGATCGTCTCGAAGAGACCGGGATCGAGATTTATTTCTCGAAAACCACTTCGATCCGGTTTGTACGCTTTCGTAAAAAAATGATTTTGGATTCGAAGATGGAGCAGTGAAATGCAAGGGCTAGTCGCTACTAATCCTGAGGATATTTCCAAAATGGATGTAGTAGGAATAGTGCCTTCGGTTCCGTTCGAACCCGGAACGGACTTGTATAGATGAATGCTTGCGAAACATAGTCAGGTGGACGATGGGCATTCTAAGGGATATATTCTATAAAGGTAACGCTTAGCCTCAAGCCTCATCAAATGGGAATGGCTGAAAATCAGGGGTTATGCAGCAAGGCTTCGTGGGTAGCCCCCACTGGAGGGTGAGGTCATCCCTATCTAGATGTCCCTTTTATTTCGGCTTAGTGGGCGGTTGCTGATCCCAACTGCGGGGTGATCTTGCTCGGGAATGTCCAGTAAGGGATGGTTCTGGTCTTGTGTTGCGGGGGAGATAGGGTGGCTCCTCCGTATGGTGATCTAGACCAGGTACTGTGACAGGTGGTACCCCAGTGCCTAGCCATTAGTTGGAATCCATTTTCCCTACGCGCCCGTACGGTTTTGATTGTGCCCAACTATTGCTGAAACGTGAGATGCAAGCATTTCAGCTAGATTCTAATTTACTTTCTATAGACACTATTATAATATCAGAGGATTTTAATAAAAATGTTTTAGCTATCGTAAGGTAAAAACCCGACATGTTTATTTGTGGCGTGGTCTTACGAGATGCTTTTGTTTTCAAAGGATTTTTGAAACTTTAATAATCAATTGAGTTTGATTTTCTCATGCTGGTATTCCAGACTGACTCGGATGTTATTTAACTGTAATGCTCGGGTCAGACCGAGTATTATAGGATACAGGATATGATGCTACGAAGCTCAGGAGACGAGCTGGATGACGACACGTACTCTCCTACTTGTTTATATATATATGTTCCGCTGTGTTGAGTTGCTGTGTATCCATTTGTATGGTATTGATGTCGAGCTGTGATTGTTGTACTCTGATGATGTAATATAAAAACAGAGATATTTGATTTTGAATAAAGATCATTTATTATCTATTATATTTTATTCCGCTGCGATGGTTAGATTCTGTTGTTGTTTTCTATTTTCCTCTTCTACCTCTTCTTCTTTACCCAAATGGTTCCTATTTCTGTGCAACTTGAGTTGATTGTTGAAGAATGGTGTTGACTCAAGGGGTACGGATTTGCAGATCGTTTCACTTGGTATCAGAGCATAGGTTGTGGATAACCTTGGCTCTGGTGGGAATTACTCAATTAAAATAGAGTCCGTAGTACTCTATAATGAGTTTGAGCGTATTAATAATATGAGTGCATATTTGTTGGTGAATATAAATTGTTTTAATATTGTGTTGATTAGTTTATTGAGTGGCATATGAACCTTCGTCGACACAGTCTGCGCAACTGTATTGAAAGGGTTTCTAAACACTTGAATAGAACAATGGACACGATATTGTTTTAAATGTGGGTAAATGAAATAATTTTACCCAAAACATATTTTGATATAAAGAATAGTTTTTGAAAACTATTTAGCTAATATATGGATGTTTGGATGTTAGAAATGATAATATTAAAGTATTATCATTGTTAAGTGAAAATTTAACCAGAAATTGAAATATAACTAAAATTTAGAGGAATAAATTCATTATAAAATGAAATTTATAAATATGAATTATAAATGTAATTTATGAATTGAAATACAATCAAATGAGAAATTGTATAAGCATAAAGTGCACAAACGAATTATAGTTAGAATTTATTTAAGCAGGCTTTGGAAATGTTTATCGAGGTGTTTTGGAGATGAATAATAGCATTATTGTTTTGGAGATATTTCTGAAAGGAAATTTGTTTTAGAGGGAGTTTGAAAGTGATATAGCATTGGAATCACTTGGATTATTGGAAAATAATTCTGATGATGACGGTCGCATCATCAGTATTCATTTTCGAATTTCTAAGTGACGGATTGCCGCCAAAAATTTATTCGTTCAGAAAAGCTAGTTGTTTTTGAAAGTCTCAAAAGAAATTTGCTAGGAATAAAACAGGATTGGTTTAACTTTTGAGAAATGTGATTTGAGATGTTGAAGATTTTAAAATAATTTGAAACCAAAGCCGGCGTTTAAAATCCTGGTGAGATAGTTGCAAGCTTATAAATTGAGATGATTTTTTTTGAATCACGAAGGGAATATAAGCTTTGAATGTTGGAATTTAAATTTAAAAGGAAAAAGTTAAAAATGAAATTAACTTGGATTGGAGAATAAAATTTAACTAAATTGAAATAAATTGAGTAAGCTGAAAATAATATCCAATTGTATTCGAATTTGGTTGAAATCGAATTGAGATTAAATAAATCTGAGTTAAAATTAAATTGAGTTGGAATAAGAATTCAATTGAATTAATGAATGGAATTAAATTCTTACCTGAACAAATGGAAAATAAATTGGATAAGGATTGGAATTGGAATAAATAAATCAGAATAATTTATAAAAGAATTAAAAATGCATGGAATAAAAATATGCTTGAGTTATAAATAAGTGTAAAACTCGAGTTAAAAATAAAAGAAAAAATTGGATTGTGTAAATAATAAGTTGTAACTTATAAAATTGAAAAATGGGATAGAAACCCAAATAAATATTTTTGATGAATTGAAAAATAAAATGAAGATCAATACTTGAATTATAAAATAAATTTGAACTTAAGAAAATTTAAATGAAGAGATTTTGAGATTAAAATCAAGTTCTGGATTATAAGTTGGGGAAAGACTATTTAGATAATAAATTAGATAATGAAATATGTAATGAGAACCCAATGCAGTTAAATAAAAGCTGAATTGTGAGATAATAATGAGGTTTGGAAATAAAACTCAAGTTATAAATTAAATTCGACTTAAATTGTTGGTGAAGTAAATGTAATTGAATTGGGAGTTAATCGAATTGGACGGTAAATTGAAAATGGATAGTGGATTCGGAACTTGAGTTATAAATTAAAATTTTAACGTGAAGTGTTAACAAATTAAATATAATTGAAATGTATCGAATAAAAATTTAAATGGATTAAAAAAAAAATATAGTAATGGTTTGAATTGCAAATAAAATCCAAATAAGTGGGAATAATTTGGAAATGGCCTTGTAATCAATTGAATGAGCTGAATTTAAAAAGTTAAAATGTATAATATATCAAATAAATTTGTAATTTGAAATGGGATTGGATTAAAATAGAATCAAGTTAAATTGAAAAGAGAAATTTATTTGCAAAATGAAATGAGCTTAAGTATAGAAAAAAAGGGATTTAAATAAATTGAAGTAGATTAACTTAAGCTTAATAGACGAGGGAGAATTGAATTGAATTCAACTTAAAACCAAGTTTAATGATATTGGATTGAATTTGAATCAAGTAAAAATAAATTTTGATCGAAATAAAATTTGGTGGGTTGTAAATAATATTTATGGAAATGAAAATTCAAAACGGATTGAGTGGATAAACTAATTATATTGAATAATAATGGATGGAATAAATAAAAATCAAATGGAAGTGAACTTAAGTTTGAAGTGAAATAAATTGAGTAAATTAACATAAGTTGAGAATAATTAGAAGCTCGACTAAGAGTAAAATGGAAGACCGTTAAATTGAAGCTTGGTTTGAATTAATTCGGGAATGGTTAGTAATGTGCAAGCCTGGATTGTTTTCGAGCTAAATAAAATAGTTTGGAATAAACAAATATGAAATGAAATGTAAGTGAATGGATTCAAATTTGAAATGCAATAAAAATGAGAATATATGGGTTGTGAATAAATTTAAAAATGGAATAGAATTAAGTATAAATTTAGTTGAAATCAATTTCAATTGATTATAAAACATAAGTACTTATTTATTCACATAAATCTCGTCGAATTACATAGAATAAATTGTCATTTGATGTAAATGGAAGTAATTAAAATTCTATGAATTGATAGAAGTAAAATGAATTGATTTTGAGAGCAATTGAATTAAATATGAGCTCGGTTTGCTTAAAAATAAATTGAAGGTAAGCGATTGAGTTTTAAACCCTTCAAATTGATGAAGATGTATACGAATGGATTGAAAACCATTCGAATTGAATGAAAATGGTTATAAATTAATTGGAACAGTGGAATTAGTATGAAAACTATATAAATTGCTTACGGAAAAATGTTTGGTGTGAATTTCTTTTAGAATTCATGTGTTTAACTATTGCAACTAAGTGAAATATTGTTAAACTTCATATATTTGGCACTTACACGTTTAAATTGAGTAAGTACAGGTACCTAGAAGCCATGTGGCTGGATTTTGGGCACGCTAACTGCTAACTAAATAAGCTGTTTGCTTAAAAATGCTAAATAAGGTACGTCTACGCAATAAAAATAGGAAATATGAACTGTTTTTGATTTTTTCCGACCGTGTGGGTCGATGTGTGTGTATATATATATATATTTTTATATCTATTGTCAAATTGCAAAAGCTCCTCCGTACAAAGGGGACTCTGCCAAAAAATTTCAGAAATTTTTGAAAATTTTTGTTAACGACAAAATGGTTTCGAATTGAAAATTTGAAATAAGTTAGTAAATGAAACTAATTTAAAATAATGACATGGATTAGTTATAAATGAAAAATAAAATTCAATATTTGGAGTTCAAAATAAATTAAATTCATATGGAAATGAAAGAATCAATTTGAGTAGGAATGGATATAAACTAAAGTGGTAAGATGAAAATAAATATAAGAAACACATAAATGCTTATGCTAGCTTAAGTAAGGAAAGATGCATTCTCAATTGGAAATTGATATTTCAAATATAATTTAAGTTAGTATTTGAATGAATAGATATTGGCATTTTGTAAGAAAGTCGTTAAAATGTTTTGGGATATTGTGATTGGATATTAGTACTAAGCAGGATATGCAGGTAATATAAAGGGAAAAGAGAACTGATTTTGATTTCAGAAGATAAATTTGAAATGCTCGACAAAAAGGTATGTATTTAAATTTGGTGTGAAATTTGATTGGGATTTGGATCGAGCCACTTGTCTTTTTGTTTTCTTTTTGGATTTGGGAGGCCGTAGAGCCATTTTGTAGTTGTACCGAGCTAGCCACGCAAAGGAGACGCTGGCGAAATTTTTCGGAAATTTAGAGAGTTAGAAAATTTTTGAGAAAATTTTGATAATTCAAAATTTAGTTTTGAATTATAATTTGAATGATTATACCAATAAGTTGTTTGAGAACTTTGGAAAAGTTTGGGAAGTTAATAAGAATAATAATGGATCTTTTATAAGAAGATAGTGGATAAGATGTTGAATTGTTAGAAACCGTTTGGTTTCGGGGAAAATAATAAAGGGGTATTGGACCATTCTTCCTAACTAGTAATTTCGGGGACGAAATTCTTTTAAGGGGGGAGGAATGTGACGACCCGGAATTTTTGTGCATTTAAAATCGGAATATTTAATTAATTTTAAGTATTTAATAGGGTAATCTTAACTTGAATAACGAATATTACAATTTATTTGATAATTAAATTATTGAATTATACAATTAAATAATTTTGAAGTTGGGTGAATTATTGAATCTTCAGTTTTTAAGCCTGTTAAAAATAATTTGAAGGCTTATAAAATCTATATTGATAATACTGAAGATAATAGAAGTTTTAAAATTGAAATTAACAGTTTTTTGTTCCGTTTTAAAATTTTATCATTTAAATTTAATTTAAAAATAGCCTTCCAGGGGACAGTCTCGGAATTCGACGAAACCAGTTCCATTGGGTCCGTGATATTGAATTTTTATCGGATTTCAATTTTCGTAATTTTTGGAGTTGGTGTGTGAGCGTACGATAAGTAGACGCGTTGAAATCTATATCGAATTCAATTTAAATTTATATTTATATTGGTCAACGTCAGCCTACATTCTTTCCCATCATAACTTTTCCCTTTCACATTCGAAGTACTGTAGCCGACAATCTTCTGAAACAAGCCGCTCTCATAGTTTATAAGTCGCGACCTACCTTTAATAAATCGTATCCTATCTTCTTCTTTCCCAGTTAAAAAAAAAGGGAATGGCCGAGCTCCCCAAAAATCCCCTTTTCTTTTTTTTCTTCAGCGAAAACGAGTTCACTCAAATAAAAAGAAAAATCGATTTCGTTCGTATGAAAATTTTTAACCCTCTTTCGATCGAAAAGTAAATATATCGCCGCTCTCTTCGTTCGATCCTAAAGCCGTTCAACCCAAAATTAGATTTTGAATTCCGTTACTCTTCTTTGTTCAACCCTATATCCTTTGAGTTCTTGGGAATCGAATTGGGGATGGATTCTCGTTCTATCTCAAATTCGAGACTCAGGCGATGGCGCGAGTCGCTGTTAGGGCATGGCGATTCTCGTGACCGCGAGCTTGTTACGAGGTGGGGGTAGTACCTGCGACATCATGGGGGTTCGACTTCGTTATCTCGACTTAGACGCCGCGAGGGAGTATCGACGTCGAAGTCGCTGTTGTGGAGACAAGCGATCGTGTTTCGAGCCTTACTATAAGGTATATTGTGTTTATTCCAATTTATATAAAATCATTAGATAAGTAGTTTTAAAAAAAATATAAGAATTTTATATTTATAGTGGAGTCAAGCTTTAATTTGCAGATGTGTGTGTGTATAGATATATAGAAATAGGAAAATATAGTTAAAGAAGATTTAATGTATAATACGATATAAAATAATTTATTCTTTTTCAATTTAAAGGTTTATATATATGTTTACACATTTTTAATTTCCTAGATTATTTTAATATGATGTATTAAAGAGATTAAATTATTTTAATCATTTTTGTAACTTAAAAATTATTACTTCAGGAAAGAATTAGTTAAAAAAAATCAAACTACTAGTTAAAACCAAATGATTAATTTAAATTTTGATGATTAACTAATGGAATTTATTAAATGGAAATTAATTGTTTATTTACATTTAAGTTATTGGTTTAAAATTAATTATTTTCTTAGATTAAATCTTTTGTTTAAATGAGAACTATTAAAATGACATCACTAGAAAATTAAGTTCATCAAAGAAGAATATAATTATTCGATTGGTTCAAATATTAATGAAATCGTCTAATGTTATACAAGGTTAAATTCTGAAAGAAATCAAGCCGGTGTGGATCGGGTTACAAATCTTTGGTCAAAGGTGAGTTAATCTCACTCGGTTAAATTTAAATTTAAATTTAAATGATTAAATTTAAATAATTGTTTGAATGGTTAAATTGATTGATGTGCTATAGTTTGGTATATTTTGGAATTGGTATTATATTGTGCTAACGTCTGTGGATGCAGGGAAAACGGGTCGGAGGGATCCAACTGGACCCCTCAACTTTTATTTAAATTATTTAATATTCTCTGTTCTGATTATTTGATATTCTATAATGAATTGTGTGGAAGTATTGAATGCTATGGCTTGGTTGATATACTTGGGTACAATGAATTACCAAAATAATATATATAAAAATTGGATTTTTGAAGAAAATAAAAGAAGTGAATCTGTAAGTAAAGTAATTATAGAATAAATTTAAGAATGAATTGGAGAAGAAATAAAGTGACTTTAAATTTCTAATAAATAAATTGTGAGTATAGAAAGGAAAATTTGAATAAACAGGGAGTTAATGAATTTTAAAATTCAATGTTATTATTTAAAAATAACAAAACATTTATTCAAAATTCTGGATTTAAATTATTGGAAAGACTAAAGAAGAATTTGGGAATAACCTGAAATTTGTATATTTCAGTTAAAAGGGTTTGAAATCAAACAGAAAATAATAATAATAATAATAAAGTCCATAACTAATGAATTTTGAAATGAACTGATAAGTAAAGAAATTTATTTCAAATGGAATAAATTGGAAATCAATTTGGGAAATTGATTTAAGTGATTGAGATTTGAAATTCTCCCTAGATAACCAAGTACGTTTTCAAAGCAAATTTTTAAATGTAAGTTAAAAGATTTAAAGTTGTTTTAAAAAGTATGGTTTTAAAATTTATTATTTCTAATATTTAAATTCTAAAGTAAGTATTTCCTTTAATCTATTATAGTAGTAATTATTTTAAGAATGACTTAGTATAATGTTTTTAAAAAGTGAAAACCTAGTTCTATATTTTATCAAGTAACCTTATTTTTTTAAATATTCATATAGAATCTATCTTAGCCAATTATTGAAGTAATCTTAACTTAAATGTTCTAAAGTAAACTCCAAAGTAAGTATTTTATTTTAATCAATTATCATAATAATTATATATAGAATGGTTTGGTAATTTAAAGAAGGAAATCTAATGTATAGTTATAAGGTAATATTATTTTAGTATTTCTAGAGCATTATTTTAAATTAAATATTAAAGTAAAATTTTCTAAAATATTTTACGATAAAGTTTTTTTAAATTATTTTTAAAATCTAGTTTTGTGCTTGGTGATTTCAGTGGAGATAGAAATATATTTGGGAAGTTTATTTTGAAGTGAAAGATGATTTGAAACTGTTTTCAAAGGGTTGAAAATAGAAATATATCTTGTGAAGATATTTTGAGATAAATAAATAATTTGGAAAATTATTTATTGGTTGATGGTTGTTGTAAATATTAATTGATAGTTAAATCACCGACTATCAATATTGGCCAAATGCGTTGATCGTTTCGAAGAGACCGAGATCGAGATTAATTTCTCGAAAACCACTTCGATCCGGTTTGTACATTTCCGTAAAAAAACGATTTTGGATTGGAAGATGGAGTAGTGAAGTGCAAGGGATAGTCGCTACTAATCCTGAGGATATTTCCAAAATGGATGTAGTAGGAATAGTGCCTTCGGTTCCTTTCGAACCCGGGACGGACTTGTATGGATGAATGCTTGCGAAACATCATCAGGTGGACAATGAGCATTCTAAGGGATATGTTCTAAAAAGGTAACGCTTAGCCTCAAGCCTCATCAAATGGGAATGGCTGAAAATCATGGGTTATGTAGCAAGGCTTCGTGGGTAGCCCCCACTGGAGGGTGAGGTCATCCCTGTCTAGATGTCCCTTTCATTTCGGCTTAGTGGGTGGTTGCTGATCCCAACCGCCGGGTGATCTTGCTCGGGACTGTCCAGTAAGGGATGGTTCCGGTCTTGTGTTGCAGGGGAGTTAGGGTGGCTCCTCGGTACGCTGATCTAGACCAGGTACTGTGACAGGTGGTACCCCAGTGCCTAGCCATTAGTTGGAATCCATTTTCCCTACGCGCCCGTACGGTTTTGATTGTGCCCAACTATTGCTGAAACGTGAGATGCAAGCATTTTAGCTAGATTCTAATTTACTTTCTATAGGCACTATTATAATATCATAGGATTTTAATAAAAATGTTTTAGCATCGTAAGGTAAAAACCCGACATGTTTATTTGTGGCGTGGTCTTACGAGATGCTTTTGTTTTCAACGGATTTTGAAACTTTAATAATCAATTGAGTGTGATTTTCTCACGCTGGTATTCCAGACTGGCTCGGGTGTTATTTAACTGTAATGCTCGGGTCAGACCGAGTACTATAGGATACAGGATATGATGCTATGAAGCTCAGGAGACGAGCTGGATGACGACACGTACTCTCGTACTTGTTTATATATATATATATATATATTCCGCTGTGTTGAGTTGCCGTGTATCCATTTGTATGGTATTGATGTCGAGCCGTGATTGTTGTACTCTGATGATGTAATATAAAAACAGAGATATTTGATTTTGAGTAATGATCATTTATCATCTATTATATTTTATTCCACTGCGATGGTTAAATTCTGTGGTTGTTTTCTATTTTCCTCTTCTACCTCTTCTTCTTTACCCAAATGGTTCGTATTTCTGTGCAACTTGAGTTGATTGTTGTAGAATGGTGTTGACTCAAGGGGTACGGATTTGCGGGTCATTTCAAATAGGCAGCCTCTGCCATTTATGACCGCAATCAAGGTTGACCCTGTCATTTAAGACTTAATCAAGGTAGACTCCGTCATTTAAGACCTATTCCCAAGGCCGTTTCCTAACAATGTTGTCAATGATCGGTGGGTCCTAGCTACAAAGACCTATAATCACTATTTAAGGCTTTTGACATTTAATTTCTAACTACTACCATATCTATCGCCAATAAAAACGTAGCCATAAAAGAGACAGTGCACAAGCTGCTTAATACTTTTATTGAAAAATAGACGGACTATGTTCATTTAATACCCTAATTAAGGTAGACTCTATCATTTAATACCTATTTCCAAGGCATGCTACTCAATGGTACTATTGTTAGTACGGCCTTAGCGATGTGAGAGACTGTATCCAAGCCACTTAGTACCTCATTAATAAGGACTTGGCAGGCGCTTCACCATTTAACACCTATTTTTGGTACGCATTTGTCGTTTGATACCTAACACCAAGGCAGACTTCTCACTGGTACTATCTAGCAAACATTGCTGGATAATCACTTTGGGCTACTTAATACTTCTTTTATAGGAAAGAGGCGGACCCTATAGTCACTTTATACCTGAATCCTGAAGCGGACCCTTCATGAGATATCGACCATCACTCTTAATTGTAAATATGGCATTTCATTATGTCATTTCTTTCGATAAGGAGGCAGGGCCTACAGCCACTTAATACCTCAACACTGAAGTATACCCCTTAGGGACATCCTTATTTATTTGGAATCTCACTAGGTTACTTAATACTTCCATTTAGAAAAAGGCGGAGCCTACAGCCACTTGATACCTCAAATCGGAAGCGAAACCCAATGAAAAAAGCCCTCACCGCTCCTAATTCCAAATTTGGACCATTTAACACTTTTCAATTAAGAAATCAGGCCCAATCTCTCGTGTCGTCATGGGTCCTTGGATTAGTGATATCTCACATCTGTAGTAAGTGCACCCAACTGTTGGTAGCCTCAAACATAAGAGTAAAATGGACATAACTTTCTTAGCTAATACCTAAGAGTAAAATGGACATAACTTTTGCTTAAGGAATCTAATTATGTTACGTATTTTGGCAGTAGAAATTTAATTCCCTAAGGAAGAACTTTTGTTTTAATCATTGTCTTATATTTTGAAGATTTCTATGTTAAAATCGGGTTTTTAACAGAGTAATAGTCTCTGCCCTATCAAAATTTCTAAGCTAAAACATTTAGAAAATTAAGCATAACTTTCTCATTTCTGGTTGGATTTTGATAATTTTTCATGTTCTGGAAAGCTTACTTTGTGGGTGATAACATTTGTTTTGGACGCATTAGCAAATTTTGAGCATAGCTTAGCCAAAATTCTGTTTCTAACTTCCAGCTCTATCGCTTCGAAATTTACATTCTTTTACTTACTTTCTTACGGTTTGTTGCATTATAAATTATATGTTTGGTTTACCATGGAGATTTATAAACATGCGTATATCTATTGTGTGTGTGTGTGTGTGTGTGGTTTGAGTATATGTAATTTTAAGAAACAAATTATTATAATTCATCGGTTAAAATAAATATTCATACCAAATCAAATTCTTATGTAAATGATTTTAACAAATAGGGATTTACATATAGTGTTGTTATTATAAAAGGAATATGGATTTGGAAGTGTGGTTTTGGGAGAATATGAATCTAAATTTATTCCTAAATAAAATTGATATAAACTTGAGTGGATTTGGAAGAGAAATAAAAGTGGTTTTATACAATAAATGGATTATGAATATGGTTTTAGAATATGGTTTTGAGAATAATATTGACTAAATGAAAATTTGAGACAACATTTAGTATACAAGTGAAGTTTTGAAATAAATAGAGTTATGGGATATTTTAACCAAAAAGTGAATATTTGACTAAAGTTAAATAATAAATGGTTTATGGAAAATTATCTAATTATCTATAAACAATAAACTCAAAGTCATAATGTTTTGAGAACCTTAATTATATTATTTGGGAAGTACTAATAATCGTCTTAGAATTATTGATTGGTTTAAGCTTTCGAATAACGCTTCATCGAATATGGTAAAACACATTTAATAGAATGTTTCAGTGGAATTTACTAACCCATTAGCGATTACTAAAATTTCACGGGGTAGTATGGGAAGCCTTAGTTAAATTCCTATGAGTGCTTCGGTAATGTATTTAACACTTTAGAGTTGTGTTCTCTTCGGATGTGCGACAAGTGGTTGCTAAATCCAGAAGAGAATGTAGTTCAGGCTTTTCGGTGGTATTTGTAAAGAGTGAGATTTAATATCGCTTAGTAAATATTAGGATTTCACCATACGGTATGAGACGTATTGGTTAAGTCATAGTGATTACTGAAAGTGAAAGTATTTGGCACTTTAGAGATACTCTCTTTTGGTGTGCGGCAAATGGCTTCGAGATCCTTAAAAGGTTTACTCTTGGATTTGTTTTCAAATGTAACAATATAAAATAAGTCAGAAAGATTTGGTCATGGCTTCTATCCTTGAGATCGTCTTGTGATCCTGTGATTCCCATCCTGTGTACGATCCCCAGTATCGGTTCGTGTGATACCAAATTGTTTGTTTGTTTGCTACGGTTTTGTGTGTGATCATTTCGACCGTTTTGAGTAAGATCTCTTGGATTCCGGACATTTGGATTCAATGACTAATCTATGTTCGTGAAATAAATATATATTCTTGGGTTTTGTGTTTGTGAAATAAACATATATATTCTTGAGTCTTATGTTCGTAAAATAAATATATATATTCTTGTGTCTTGTATTCGTGGATTAAAATATATTTTTATGTCTTGTGTTCGTGAATGAAATATATATTCTTGCATCTTGTAATGGGCGCTAAGTTAAGTTAATTCTATTATTCCATGTTTAGTGACTAGTCCGTGCCTTTGACTTAAACTTATAACACTGTTTTGAGTTAAATTAATTCACTAACTCTTTATATCCTGGACATCTATATTTATTTATATGTTGTTTATTCTTGTGTTATATTATGTTCTCACCATATTGGATATTTTGAGATAGCCTGATCCGTGTGTTATTTTGTTCGGGCTGGACCGAGACTTTTTAGGTTACAGGACAATTTGACCTTTGGGCTAGCAAGGAGATAAACACTTTTGACTTTTTAGTTTATCTCATTTGGGAAATTTGTGAATATGTTAATAAGATGTACAGTTGAGATTAGAGAATTGTTAAACTCGTATGTCAATAGAGTTTACTATTTCATTTTGTGAACTCAAAATTTGTATATGTATAAGTTGAGATTTATTCTGTCGTGATTTGTGATTGTTATTCATATGATATATTGTTCTGATTTTGGGAAATTGGTGTAACGACCCATAAAATTTTAATAATTTTTAATTGTTTTATAACGTATTTAATTGGATTTTTGAGAATTTATTAATAATATTATTTTGAAGTAAAAATTTAATATTTGGATTACGTATAATTAAATATTGCAAATGGTAAATTTTCAATTAATTATATGAAAGTTTATTTATTATGTAATTCTATTAAATTCAAATCAGTTAATAATTGATGAAAATACATTTATTTCCAAGACCTGAATATTTTCTATAGGAAACTTCTAAATCTTCTTCTGAGTGAGACGACATCTTTCGTTTTTCAGAATTTGGACTTCTATAGCTCCATCGATCTTGTTTTCTGCGTTTTCTTATGCATTTTTTCCGCAAGCGGAAAATTCAAATTTTTATAATTCTATCGTACCACTGATATTTGTATACTGTTTTGATCGTCTCGTCGTGCTGATCTCTGCAGTATATTCGTTTCTGTGTTTTGCAGCCCGATACACAGCAGAGTCCGCGAAATAGGTAACCATATCGGTACCGGATCAGTGACTTTTTCGTTTCTTTTGTGTTTCAAACATTTACCGTGTCCTTCAAGCAAAAATAAATAATTTCTTTAATTATTCAGCTATATGCAAGGTGATAGTTGCCATCCCACGATCATTTTGAAAATCAAAACGTGTACAGTGGTATACGTTATTTATTTTGAACGGTTGAGATATTATTTGCCTTTTTAACTTCGTTCCTTCACTTTCTTTTATAACTCAAATTTTCTCTGTCACCTTATTGTTCTTCCTCCTCCAAAAATTTTGACAGTAAAAGTTTGTTTTCATTTGCCTCTAAACAATTTCTACTTTTTTCTTCCACCTTCACTTCCCACAGCCATTTCCAAGCCTCTCCCCACCCGAAACCTCCTACACCCGAAGCTTCAACCAAGATCCGCCACCAACAGCAAACACCACCGACCCTCATTGCTCTGGCCACGCAAGCATGCCTTACCACCTCCAACGCAACCCCCTGCAACTCCGCCTTTATCTCCTCCTGCCGAGTTCACCACCACACTGTCCACCGTACTCATAGGCCAACATCCGCCTCCTCCCTGGCCGAGCCTGCCTACCGACCTCCATCCGTGCAAACACTACCCACCACCGCCTACCATCGTCTTCCTCCAGCTAGCCTTACCTCATGCAAACACGCCGCTCCGCCCTACCCTCCTCATCAAACGCCGATCATGCCACCACCACGGCCAGCAAGTCGCAGCCCACCCCTACATTTTCACGTCGCCAAACCCTGTTCCTCTGCCCCTCCACAAGCCGCACCACCCCAGTTTCTCCTAGCCTCCGTGTTCTCTGTTTGAAATAGGTATATACTATATTTATATTATATAACTTTATATATTTTTTTGATTTACAAGCTGTCACTTGGTATATTGTATGATATATGTAACATTAGTAAGTATACACATCTATATTTACAGTACATGTTTTAAATATAAAGTATATAGCACATATTATATTGTTAATGTTCTATATAAATATGTTCTAAAAACCATTCTGTTTAGTTATATGAATATATATATATATATATATATATTTGCAAGAATATATTAAGTTTTTTTATATGTTAATTTCATACATATGTTAGTCATATATTTCGTGCATCATACACACACACACACACACTGATTTTGTTAGCTATAAATGCTTGTATAAGTTTATATAGTATGTTAACTACACATTAGTTATATATTAGGTATGTGCTGTGTGATACTGTCATATATGGTCTGCTATGTTTTAAATGTGTAAAGGTTCATCATAGTTATTTTGTATATCAGGTTGTATAGTATATTTAATTATGGTTGTATAGTGGGCCTGCATTTATGATGTGATTCCAAAGTATATATGTTATAGCGTGCATACCTACATATTTATATATAAGATCTGTAAATTGGTAAAAGCTTTGCGAACAGTATTTTAATGTATATATTGTCTACAACATAGATTCGTATTCGGGTTGCAAACTATATATTATATATACTAGTGGTTTAAGATGGTTAAGTATATAAAGTTTATATACGAGTTATATGGGATTACATATATAGATATTGTTCAATGAACATACAGTATATGTAAGTATTATGCATTTTATTAAGTATATATTTGGTTTGGTGAACATGAATTTTTTCTAATACGTGTGTTTTAATTTAAAACAATGATTTTGAAATATATATATATATATATATATATATATATATATAATTTGTGTTTAAACTTATGTTGATTTGAAATTAAATATAATATATATCTTATTTTAACTATATGTCTAAAATCGGTTTAGAGAGAAGTTACAACTTATATTTCGTTTCGATTATATCGAGATGATTCTGATTTGTTTCCATCAATCCCTATCTTTCAGCTTTCCCCGTCAATCAACTTTCAGCTTACTTTACTTTGAAATTGTTGTTTGGATTTGTTCGATTGTCTAGATCGTGATACGGTTCGTAGCTAAATTATTTGTCAAATCTATCTAGCCTCGAAAGGTGAGCAATCACTCACGATTAACATTTTTATATTTATTAAATTTGATTTCAATTGAAACGATAATTGAAATATGTTGTAGTTATTTAAACTATTCTATATGCTATTATTTGTAACTATTCACCTGCGGGATATGACACCATATCCTGTTGTTTATATTGTATTGTCATTAATGATATATGCCTGTTATTATTTTCATATCTGTTATCACTCTGCAAGTTCCCTGTTAGTATAGAATTCACTATGGGTTGAAATGATACATACCCGAAGGGACTTTAGAATAGGGGAAAATCGTTATGGGTTGAAATGATAGACCCAAGCAATTTTCATTTGAATTGAATTAGTATTGCGGGTCGAAATGATATATACCCGTATATATTTAAAATTACAGATAGAAATGATAAATACCTATATCACTTGACCATAGGATAGAAAAAGTTTATACAGACACCGTGGTCTATATATATAGATTTTGGAAATGATTTTCTATGGTTTTGAAAGGAAATATATATGGTTTTATTTAATATTGGAATTATTTCATATAGAAATATGTTTTAATATAAAGTAGAATTAGTAATAAACTCAAATTTAATAAAATTTGGTTTAATTCATATAATTTGTTACGTATTATATTTTTAAACGGATTTTTCAATGATTTGTATAAGTTAAGGAAGATAAGATTGAATGGACTGAAATTGTATTAATTAAGAATTTACTTAATTAAATTGACTTGAAACTATTGGATTTGGAATTTTAAGATATGATCTTGTAACTTGATTTTGATTCAAGTAATTTAATGAATATTTCACGTTGATAAATTGAAGGAAATATTGAATAAAACTATAATTTTTGGTTATTTAAATGATATTGAATTTATTAAGTGAATGGCCCAAAAAAACCTAAATAATAATGAAGTTAAATCAAGATCTATATGAAATTAATAAATTTAGCTTTGAAAATGTTGAATATTAAAGCTTTGAAATATACTGGAATTTTAAATGGTTTATTTTGTGATTCAGATCTGTATTTGAAATCGATAAAATTTAAAACTGTTTATTTAGAATCTGAATTGAATTGAATTTGTTAAATTAAGATTTCATTAAATTTGGAATTTGGAATTTGAGTTGATTTGGATCGATTTGTGAAATGCGAGGGAATTATAAATATTTTACTTTATAAATTGTTTTAATATATATATTGGAAATGGAAATGGCATCATGATTTTGAAGTATAAATTAAGTGAAATGACCATGGTGCTGTAATGATGTTTGGTTGTTAATAGTTTATTTCTACGTTGTAGATAGTTCCAAGGATCCTTAGAGGATGGTTATCCCAAACATCCTTTAAGTTACTTGTATTTCAGTTGGTATTTCACTTGAGTTGGATTTATTGATATAAGAATGTTAATCCTGACTCGAGTGTTTTGTGTTTTGCTTTACGCTCGGGTCAGACCGAGTAATGCAGTATTTGATACTCACCTTTGGAGTTTTGAGCTAAGTTTGGAGATCCAACTATCGATTTAGCTTTCAGCTTTCCCAGTTGCTTGGCTCAAAGAAGTCGTCTGTTCGTACTGGAGACTTCACTGCATTTGAGATATTTTATTGTGTTTTATTTCTAACTCTGATGTTTGCATAGTAGCTTCATGAACTACTATTTATTTATTCCGTTGCGTATTATTGTATTACTCTGTATTTATGATTTTGTGATTATTTATTTACTGTTTATGCTGAGTATTGCCCATTTTTATTTACAATTCGGTATTTTGAGCAATTCAAGTCCGACATGTGTGGTTTTATTGTCGATTTGAATGGTCCAAAATAGCGGGTCCTTACAATTGGTGTATCTATTACTTTGTATTAATACTGTACATGTCAAATTCAGTTTAGATATATTAAGTGAAAAGGTATAAATGATCTGTCAGTGTTAGTATAAAGATATATTCACATTTGATCGTCCTTAGCAACTCGTATTCTCTAGATTAGTGGACGACATTTCTTGTAATGTTCTTTGCTAATCTAGATATCGCGGTGGGGTTGTTATAGCTAAATTCCAACACTCCCAAACATAAAATAGTTTACATTCCAACAAGTCTAAGGTAATAATCCAGATTCATAACATTATTGTACAAGCTATTTCAGATTTGTAATAAATTTCATTCAATCAATATTCTAAATCCATGCTTTTAGAACTGATTTCCAGATCAGGTTGTAAATTCTAAATCAATTCATAACAAGAATATGTATGCGATATTTATTCTATTCAATTTGTTGCCTATAACTCTTATATAATTATCTAGTTAAGCATATAGTCAAATAAACACCAACGGGATAATTTTCATATTATAACAATCTATAAAAATTTCCACTCACCTTTTAAAAGCCATCCAAATCTCCAGATTTAAAGTAGAACCTTTGATTCATCTCCAAATCCTTTTTAATCCAAGAGATATGTATAAAAGGGTATATGCATACATTAGAATTACATATCTAAGA
The DNA here is from genome assembly GCA_030765085.1 of Allium cepa. Taxonomy (NCBI): domain Eukaryota; kingdom Viridiplantae; phylum Streptophyta; class Magnoliopsida; order Asparagales; family Amaryllidaceae; genus Allium; species Allium cepa. Next base: position 388,072,855 of record CM060939.1, on the reverse strand, counting down.
AGAGATTTGGGATTTGAGAGAAAATAAATACAAATATAAAAATATATATAAGTTACCTCAAATATGCGTATAATTGCTTCTCTTTTCTTCACCTTTTTGTTAGATTTCTATTCTTCTCTGTATGAATATAGATATAAAAATCTTATTTTTGTAATTTAGAAAGAAAGTGGAGAAGAAGAAACGGCAGATCTTTGGTCTGCCTCTTAAAAAATATAAGAGAAGGGAGGGTTAGGCCTGAATTTATAGGTGTTAGAATCAACCTTTTGATTTAAAATATTAAATATGGACCGTACATAGCCTAGGTTTACTGGAGCTACCACGCATGAAGTGGTTGACGGACCCTGGTCAACATCTCCAATATGCAGGCCGACCTATGAGCCCCATATAATTAATTAAATACGTTAATTTTTCTTGTTTATTCATTTATTTATTTATTTATTTATTTTTATTTCGAATTTGTTTTTCGTTCGTAACTTCTTTGTTTGGACTCCGTTAGCAAAATCCCAGATATGAAAGTTGCTCAGAATTTTTCCACGAATGCAATGGCGCAAATTATTTGGTCAAATTCCATTGTTTGCACATATTCAACTTTCAAAGCCTAATTTATTAACTAATGCCATATTACTAGGTGTTACAAACCATTTAATTGACAAATCTGGAACTACTACATTATTTATCAAATTCAGGGACTACTAATCGATGCATTCCAGATTCAAGTACATGCAATATTAAGCCTAAATTATAAATCATAGAATATATAGGTAGGGTTTATAAATTCACTATATGTATACAATTTGGCCTACAACTCCAAAATTACATTTAGGCATATAGGAACAGATTTACAATGATATATATCCAATATTATACAAAAATATATAATTTTTCGCTCACCATTAAGCTTTTCAAATCTCTAGAACTAAACCACGTTATTCCGATTTGACTCCGTTCCTTCCTACCCTACATATGTATGAAAAGGCATACATACTCTTAAGAAATTTAGATCTAAAAAGAGATTTGAATTTAATTTAAAATTTGAGTTAAGATTCACAATTTACCTTATTTTGGCATTCTGACTCGGTCCTATTGTTCTCTCCTCTTATTCTCTGCTTTTCTTCACTTATGTATATATAATATAATATTTTATTACTTTTAGAATTTGTGGAGGAGAGACAATGGTAGAGCTTCGCTCTGTGACCCAAAAAATATGAGAAGAGAAATGGTCGTATATGCAATGATTCGACCATGTCAAAATTCACAGTCGATAACTTCAACTGTCGTCCCCCTACCAGTCGACTGCTAGCGGTCGACCAGACATTAAATTGTTGTTAATTAATCATTACCTGTTAACGTTCGTTAATTTCCTTCGATATACGACCTAATTTATATAATTTATTTCTTTTTTTCATTAACATTGTTGGCGTCAAAAATGGCCACCGACACCCAGTTATGTAAAAGCACCTATATCGAGCCACATATCTATGATAATATAATGTAGAGAATATATATTAAAGGATAATAAAATTAAAATAAATAGTAAATAGAGAGAGATGAAGATTTATATTGGTTCGGCTAACTTCGTTCTACATCCACTCCAAATATTTTTCTTTTATTCGTTTATGCTACTGTTACAGTTACAAATCCATGAAATCCCAAAATAAAAATGGCTGACTATAGCCTAAGTAAAAGATAGAATGAATCAAAAAGAAGATCCTTTTGTTGATGTCATGCATGTAGCATTTATAGGGAAGCTGTGTACGGATCGAATTGAAATTTCGCCGGAAGAACCTTCAGGCCCAGACGATCCGGTTCAAGAAAATTTTGACTGACCGCTCTCCATAATAGGGATCGGGGCTGATCCCTATTATGATGGAGTTAAGGGCTGCAATCCTTAAGGGAGTTCCTCCTGTGGTATTATGCTTAAACTCCAAGTCTCATGTTGATAGCATCTGCAGATTTTGAGTTATTGACAGATCATTGCTGCAAATTCAACTAAACCGATCCTTGAGTAGGGGTGAGGGCTGATCTCTCCAGACTCCTCTTCTAGGTATGCGATCCCTAGGATGGATTCCCTAGTGTCCCTTCTTTTTGTTGATCAATTTTCACTTCAGTCCACCTTAGGGTTGTTGAGTTATGGAGCAATCATCATTCATTTGTGTTGTGTGTATCATGTTTAATCCGACACCTTTATTTCGATTCCTCTGTTCTGATCCCTCTTCTAGGGGAAGTATTAGTTCCATATTTAGCAATTTTTTTAAGTGTTGTCCATCCGAATCCATTCAACTATAGTCCATAGTTTCAAAAATAATCGATCTCCAATCCTTGTAACCATATCTCTGGGATTTCTGCCTTGATGATTGTGAAGTCCATCGGGTTAAATCCACGTGTGTATTGCCTTGCCAAAAGGTAGGTTAACACTTCGCCCTCTAAACTTGCCTTGCGATAGGAGGTTTTTTTTGAAATATCGTAAATCCAAAATTTAATGTCCATAATCCATCGACAGCTATATTATCCAATCCGAGTCCAAGATTTCTCTGGATCGTTAGTGAAATCCATGACCATTCAGAGTCGATATTCAATTCCTAATTCGCAATCTATCTGGATTATTTTATCCAATTCCATATCCATTTGAATCCAAATGCATTGTCGTTCGAGGCTAATATCCAATTCCGTGACTTCTTTGGGTCATTAGCCCAATCTGAGACCTCTTTAGGCTCATATATAAGACCGCTTTGGGTCAATGCCTAAATCCAAAACTGTTCGAAGCTGATATCCAAATCCGTGACCTCTCTAGATCCTTGTCGAGTAAAATACATACTCGATGACTGAGTAAGTCTATTATATCACTCCCTGATGAAGCGGTGTTACTTCTTGTACTCCGGTTTAGTGTCCTTGAATATTAAGTGATGTCTTGGCCTAAGTCCTAGGCCGATCGTGGTCACTTTCGATCCTTGCCAAGCATAATCCATACTCGACGACCAAAGCCGGCCGATCCTGTCACTCTTCGACGAAGCGACCTACTCCTTGCCAGGCATAATCCATACCTAATGTCCTATTGGGTTTTATTCTCCATCCTTAACTCTCCATCGTGAAATTAATCCACGTACGAGTCGATTCTGTCGTTCTCCGACGAAGGGACCTACACCTTGCATGACATTTCATTATCATCTCAGAGCATGCATAGGGATCGTCCTAGATCCCACATATGTGTAAGTTGCTTAGCTGTCTTATTATAGAGTTTATTATTATTATTATTATGGTAAGAGTCCATGTCCTGAACATGCTCATTACCATCATAATCAGTCGATGACAATCCGTGACCCCGATCCAGGGTCATTCCTATTTCCATTTGATGCGGACAGTTATTACTCATGTTTTATCGTTGTTGTTCAATTGTTCACATATTGCGGCAGTCTACCATTCCTGATGTGCTCCTCAATCATATCCTTCAAATGCCTGCATTCATCCGTAGTGTGCCAATTCAATTCGTGGAACAACCAGTACTTCCAATCCTACACTCTTGCTCCGTGGGATCCTCTCTTGTAGGTTTAAGATAAAGGACTTCCCCCAAGTGTCCAGATAAATCCATTCCAGGCTTTCCGTTAAATTCGAGTAGGAGGAAAACTTCGGCTCCCGCTCATTCCATTTCCTTTTCGTTTAGTCATATCCATCATCCAGTTTTCGTTTCCCTTTATCATTCTTTTCTTCTAATGATCCTCGACTTTGGACAACATACATATTCGATTCATCGGCTCGTGCGTCTTCCTACCACATGAACCTCTCTACTTTGTGATAAAACACCATGAGATCCATAGGAGGATCCTGCGCCAATAAATCCATGGATGGTTCTGGTCGAGCCACCGATTCCACCACGGAATAAATTGTGTTAGAAAACTCTTTAGAGACTCTTTGGTCTTCTATTTTAGTGTTGCCAGACTCATCACATTTTTGGGCCTTGAAATGTGAAATTGTAACATTCTCCAACTTGGAGGCCCAAAACTAACGACTACGGATGCTGCAGTCATCCATAGTTATTAATCATCAGCGGCCAAATACGGCGAAGTTAGATTCATTGATACACAGAAACACATGAATGTGGAAAAAATTTAAACTTCAAACAAACTCACATATCATTTCAAAATATTTTCAATTCATTACTTAATCCCAAACTCACAAACTACATTCAGAAAAAATATATCTATTACAACATATGCCCAAGAGCGACATATGAAGATGGCCCTTTAGATGATCAGAGTATATACAAGCAATATAACAACTTTGCTATTACAATCAACAGAGCGAAATCAAAAGAAAAGAGAACTCTAAGCAGCTATCATGCCTCATGCACGTCTCCGGAAGCTTATTCATCTTAAGAGGTACGTGAAAATCTCAACTCTCAAACTACTCAAAATCAATTGAGTACCCGAGAGTTTAAGGGAAAAACATAAACTTCAAGTCAGACATAAAGCCTAGTATGAATAATAATGTACCATCTCAAATCACTTAGATATCTAGTGAGACCACAACGCTTAGCGGAACGGGTTTTTCCCTCACTAGTATCTCAAAAACCTTTATAAAACCATATACCGTGCTCCTGCATCCACAATGGTTAAAACAATTCAAAACATTTTAATACGATGATATGCAAAGCAAATGAATCAATTCCGAATTATACAACCCTATTCATTTTAGACTGTTTGTCTCAATTATAATTTTTAGGATTAGTATTAACCTGTTATTTTTCATTGGCTAACTAATATCGGTTAAACATTTAAGGACTCCATGTACAATTACATAGTTTTCATGGGTCACTATGAACTTATTGGTAACTCCAATATCTTACTCTTATCCTAGTTTTCATAGGTTGAATAGGATTCTATTGGTGACTCCAATATCCTTTCTTTTATCCAAGTTTTCATGGGTTGATAAGGAACCTATTGACATTTGTCAATATTTCATCCAAATATAGTTTTCATGGGCTAACTGCAAACCTACTGGCCCCTGCCAGTATCCAATCATAGTTTTCATGGACTTACTATGAACCTGTCTTTCTGATATCTTCCTTTATACATAGTTTTCATAGGATAATTATGAACATGTCATTCTGACATCTTCCTTTATACATAGTTTTCATGGGCTAACTATGAACATGTCTACCTGACATCTTCTTTTATGCATAGTTTTCATAGGCTAACTATGAACCGATTAGCCGCTGCCAATATCTTTTCCTATACATAGTTTTCACGGGCTTACCGAGAGCCTATTGATCCCTGCTAATATCTTTTTTTTATTTAGCATCCTATATTCTGGTCTTCCTGACCCCCTGGATGCGATTCTACTCCTTCAGAAGTTTATTCAATTTATATTCACCACTGGGTTAACCTAATTGGTTCTTCTACCCTTTATCCCCCAAATGCAGTTATGGGTCCATTATAAAGTGATTATTCATATTTGAAGAAGCAACATAACAACATAGCAATACCACTCTTGAGGGTATAAATAAAACATGGTTAATCCCTTTAACCTATTACTTTATCAAAGTTAGCTTCTTCTTAAATCCATTATAAAATCTACTTTAATATAGCCATGGGGTTTTCCTTTTAAAAATAGAGTATGGGTTATAAGACCTTTCAATATCTTCAAAACCTAGCTTTCGACTTCATAGGATGACGTCCTTCAAAAGCACTCAAAAAAATTAGGCCCTTGCCTTTTTATACTTTAAAATCCACCTTTCGAATACATTAAAGTATTAATATTTAACCTTTAGAAGCTTAGCTTCGAAACCAGTTGAAAGTACTCCTTTCGATACTTATGGAAGTAACCCTTCCAAAATTATTGAAAGTACCCCTTTCGAAAGCGTTGAGTTTATACTTAAAATATTATTTGGATCAAAGTGAATGCAGGCGAAAACAACGCTTTCGAAACCTTCCTTTATTATATAAAAATATTGGGGAAAACTTGATGGTGTCGGCACCATCTCTTACGAAAGCATAAAACATTTCGGTAAAATAAAGGAAGGTTGGATTCGAAACAGCTTTCGAAACCATCACCTTCGAAACCCATATCCCCTTTTGAAAGCTATAGGAAGTGGCTTAAAGTTCATAAAACAAAATACCCTTACGACAGCGTTGATGTCTTTAACATCATCGAAAGATTAAAGAATGACAACAGGGTTTCGACTATGTCGGAACCCCTTCTTCAAAACATTCTTTTATAAGTAAGGAACCCGGTCGAAAGCAAACTTAAATTAATGGCAACCCTTTCAAAACCTTCTTTAAATCCTCTTTCGAAACCAAATGCATGGACCCTGTTGAAGGCTTAAAACAAAACAAAGGCAGGCGCTTTTCTTTTAAAACAAACCAAGGTTTCGACTCCTTCGAAAGCTAAGCTTTCGACACCTTTCGCCTTCCTCCAATCCACTATGTACCATCTTAGTGATACCTTGTGTATTGGTTTCGGCATAGTTAGTTTCGACTGAGATAAAGGCGGAAGCATTTGTGTCAGGAGGTGCTTTCTAAAGTAGGCGGAACCAATTTTCTGAGTAAACCTGGTTTAATTCTTTACAAAGTAAACTTTTCTCTAATTAACCTGCCACGTGTTAACAATAGTTTTTTTTCCTTAAATTTTTAAAATTCTTTTTCAAAAATAACTACCGCTAATCCAGATCTAAACCATGGTTAAGTTAATCAATTAAGCCCTTCGAATTTTTGCAAAGGAGCCCCTCTTCTAAAATAATTTATTTTGCATAGCAAATTACTTTGGAAAATCCCCAAAAATTCTAGAAATTCACTTTAATAATGTTATTTAACATATCAAAATTACAGACCTAAATTATCAATATATTTTTCAAAATAAATTTATAAACTCAAATAACAATATTTTCTTTTGAAAATTCATAATAATCTTTTCATGGCTTGAAAAATTCTAAAAATTTAAACCCAACTCCAAAATCATGTTTCTCATGACATAAAATTTTCTCATGACATTTAATCATCATTTAATCTTGGTATTCACATAAAACCTTATAAAAAATCCTTTAAACAATCTTGTTTAAATCAAATAAATCATAAATCAAGCATATCATCATCCAATATATCATAAAAACGAATTAACCATTATAGTCCAAAAATATTTGATTTAAAGTAAAATGGAGGTGGAATTATTATTTACCTTGATCTACATAAGGAGATTGGATTGAGATTGATTTCCCATGAGCTTGATTCTCCAGCTTTTAATTTGATTTCTTCTTGTTAATGGTCGGCCCCTCTAACTCTCCCTTGCATTTGGTTTTCAAAATGACGTGGATGAGAAGAAAATTGGTAGAAACGAAATATATGTGTGGGTAAGGGTTATGGGCGGCAATTCCAAATATACCCTTATGTAATTTAATTAACCACAAACCATTCTTTAGGCCATTAATTATTATATTAGGTTCGGCCTTAATTTAGTTAATTCAAGTATCAATCCCCTTATCATTACATTTTCATTATTCTGTTTAATTTATCTAATTAAATCTTTTGAATAATATTATGAAAAATTAGATGTGTTACAAGCTCCCCTCCTCGTCCTCGAAATTTAGTAAGGACTAAACACTAGACATAGCAATCATTTGTAACGACCCCTAACAACCATACTAGTCTACCCGGCTAGAAATTATCTATATAAATCTAATATAGATATACCCTTAAAGTAGATCAGGATAAGTATCCTGAATCCTGTACTCTGTCTCCCATTTTCAGTCTTTCTCGTTGTCGCTCCATTGAACATTCACAACCTTGAATGTCTTTTTCTTTAATCATTTCTCATCTCTCGCTACAACCCGAATCGGTTGTCTGACCAAAGTCAAACTAGACTCTACTACCAAGTCTCCAACTTTGTTTGAGGAATCGTACCCTTTGGATCATGCACATACTTACGAAGATAAGACACATGAAATACATTATGGACACCTGCCATATAGCTCGTCAACTCAACTCTGTACGCAAGCTTTCCAATCCTTTCTATAATCTGGAATGGATCAACATATCTCAGGGCCAACTTTCCAGACTTTCCAAACCATACCACACCCTTCATCAGTAATAACATTATGAAAACCCTATCTCCCATAGAGAAATTTAGGTCTTTACGCATCTTATCTGCATAATTCTTCAATCTAGATTGAGCTTCCTTCATCCGTTCTCGGATCAACTCAACCTTTTCTGATGCCTCCCTAACAAAATTTGGACCTAAGACTAATATGTCTCGAGTCTCCAGCCAAAATGTAGGGGATTTGCATGGCATTCCATACAAAGATTCAAAATGTGCCATTCCTATACTAGTTTGGTAAACTATTATTGTAAGAAAACTCAATCAAATGTAGGCGATCCTTCCAAGATCCACCAAAATCCTACACACAAGCTCTCAAATAATCCTCGAGCACCTTCATAACTCTCACTCTTTGTCTGCCCATCCATCTGTGGGTGATATGCGGTACTCATCTTGAGCTTAGTGCCTAACACATCCTTTAGACACTTCCAGAATTCAATAGTGAATAAAGCATCTCTGTCGCTGACTATGTACTATGAACTCCATGAAGTCTAACTATGTTCTTCATGAACAACTTCGCCAAAACAGGTGTCATCCTGGTCGACCTTACTGAAATGAAATGGGCATTCTTGGTCAACCTTTAAAAAAACACATATATTCTCATTTCTTCTCCTTGACCTTGTCAACTCATCAATAAAATCTATAGATATCGAATCCCATTTCCATACTGGAATCTCTGAAGACTGAAGTAACCCACTTAGCTTCTGATGTTCAACTTTCACTTGTTGACATTTCGCACACTTCCTAACCCACATGCCAAAATCCCTCTTCATCCCTTCCCAATAGAAGCTCCTCTTTATATCTTGATACATCTTGCTCCCTCCAGGATGAATCATAAAATTGGATCGATGACACTCTTCAAGAACTTCTCTCCTAAAGTTCTCAACATCTAGAACACGTAATTGTCCCTTCTTTCTCAACCATCATCTTTGGTCAATACAAAAATCTTTCAAATCATTGACCTCGGTTCTAATCCCAAGCCTTCATATCCTCTCGGCAAATAATGGATCCTCTTTCTATTTAGAAGCAATTCTCTAGATCAACATTGGTCGAACTTCTAAACAGGACAACATGGTAGTACTCTGACTAAAACTAGCAGTCAATTTTTACTACACGTCACAACTAGCCAAAAGCTTCGAGATTTTCAATCTTGCCAACATAGCCAACACCACATTCGGATGTCTTCTGCTAAGAGCATTCACTACCTTCTTACCATTTCCTAGGGTATACTCTATATCAAAATCATAAGCAGCCAAAACTCCAGCCACCACTGTTGTCTCATATTCAACTCTTTCTGAGAGAATAAGTATCTTAAAGTCTTATGATCAGTATACAACTCAAATCTCTCCCCCCAAGAGATAATGCCTCCAAATCTTCAGGGCAAAAATCACCACAGCCAACTCCAAGTCATGAGTAGGATATCTTATTTCGTGCCATCTAAGTTACTTAGATGCGTAAGCAAAGACTTTTCCCCTCCGCATCAACACTAGTCCCAATCCATTCCAACAAGCATCTATGTATACTAGCAACCCCTGGTTTCCATCTGAAACTACTAACACTAGAGCATTGGTCAATAAATGCTTTAACTTAAGGAATGCTTCCTCACATTTGTCGGACCAAACAAACTTCGCTTTCTTCCTGATAATCTTAGTCAAAGGTGTTGCTATCTGTGAGAAATCCTTAATAAATCTCCGATAACAGCCAACAAGTCCAAGAAAACTTCCGATCTCGATCACTGTCTGTGGTCTCTTCCAATTGTTCACAACTTCGATCTTCTGGATCGACTGACAATCCTTTCTTTGAAACCACATGACTAAGAAACTTAACCTCTTTCTTTCAAAAATGACACTAGGAAAACTTCATCTTTAGATTATTCTGCCTCAGTGTCTCTAACACAACACTAGATGATCTTCATTATCTCCATCATCCTTAGATTATGCCAAAATATCATCTATACACGCCAAAACAAATCTATCAAAATATTCTCGGAAGACTCGATTCATCAAATCCACAATGAATGCAGGTGCAGTAACAACCCATATTTTTGATAATTAAAATTATTAAATTAAATAAGATTTTGAAATTTGATATTATGATAAATTATAATGTATGATTTATTAATGAGAAAAATAACTAGAATATGATTTAATAATTTTTGAATGTTATTGACAATTATTTTAATGTAATTTAAATCAATTAAAATAATGGTAAAGTTAATTTGGTTATAATTGTTAATAAGGAATAAAATAATTGTTGAAATTTAATGTAATTAAATATTGCAGTTAATATGAGTTAAGATAATAACTGTAGAATATGAATGTAATAAAATGTAAACTAATGTTAAATTATATTCATTAGGTATTAGATGATTGAATAATAAGAGTGAGAATCAAAATAAAAGAATTTATTTGAATTTAAATTATAGTTAATGAATTTATTACAATTGTAATTGAATGCTGAATTAGTGTATTGGATTTAACATGGAAAATTTATTTTAAAAGATTATTAATTTCTATGTAATCAAGAATGATAAAATGGTTAACTTTTAAAATTTGAATTTAAAGGTGATTAAATCAATTAAAAATAATTTATTTAATTAACGTGAAAATTAGCCATTTAGGCCACTGTCCCAGATTTGGACGAAAGTAGTTTCATCGGATCCGTAATAGTGAATTATTATGAGATTTTAAGTTTCGTAGCGATTGGACTAATCATTTGATCGTGCGAGCTCGAAACGTATCGAAATCGATTAATATAATTTAAATGAATATAATCTGATTTCAAAAGCTAACTTCTATATGGAACTAGGGTTTGAAACTAGTTCCATTGATTTTAAAAATATCAAAAACAATTTTTTTGATATATGGGACGACCTACTTTCGTTTTGGGAATGAAACAGGATTTTCGGGTCATTGTTATCGTTTCGATCCAATTCGATATGTCCTTTCGTTCTTATCCATCTGTCTATATAAATAGATTCTTTTCTCTAACTCTAGTAGCCTTTCATTATTTTTCTGTACGTACTTTATTCTCATCAGCTCCTTCCTTCCATATATGTTCCTTCTCAAACATGTCAAACCGTAGTTCTGAAATTCAAAATCAAATCGAAAATTTAAACTCATCAAATTTTAGCAAATTATATATCGTTGGAAAGCTCTCGACGAGCGCAATCTATATCTGTAGTTTTTTTTAGATTTAAGGCTTTATCTGAACAGAAAACGATGAAGAAGTTTCGACCGTCCATAGGCCATGGTTTCGCTTAACGGTGGATCATCGTCCGATGGACGATCGGAAGGCACTGCATCGTAAGGGGCGTTCAAAGGAGTCGATCTATAAGGTTCATTTGGGTTGCAGGTTGCCAGAATCACCAGGAAGCGGGAGAAAACGTGGATGGTTGCGGAGGTGTTTGGCTGCATCACGGTCATCATAGTGGGACCCAAAAGGTCGGCCATGCGAGGAGGTGCTTGTGGCGTTGCGTGAACAAGGTGATAGCGGGCGTGGGCGGCGACGTTGGAGCTAGAAGGTGGCGGCTAGGTAGGGCTTTGATTGTTCAAGAGTGATGTCGTGTGCTAGATGTTATCCCACCCTTTGGTTAAGGCTGGAATATCAACAAAGTGGCAAGGAAGAATGGATATCAAGATTGGAGATCGATTGGAAACAAGGCTGCGGTCGATGCCGTTAAAATTCGGCCGAGCTCCGATCAGGACGGGATCGATTGGAGATGATGATCAAGGCCAGGAGAAGCTGCATTTCAAATTTCAGGTTAAACAGAGTTCATCTGTTCAAGGTATGGATGGATCAATATTAAAGGTGGCTGGTTTGGTATTGATACTGTTCGTATCCACCTGTTTCGTATCGATAACCATGGATGTGAACAGTATGTTCGTGTCGATCAAGTCAGATCACGGCAGTAGACTTCGAATTAATACTATTCGTATCGATCTACATGGGCTTGACACGATGGTTTTGTATCGGTCAGGATGGAAAGAGGTGGCATATCTCGAATAGATACTCTCGTATCGATAGTAGAAGGGTTTGGCACTTTCGTATCCATGGGAGGCTATCGGAGTTCGTATCCATCAGGTAAAGCTTTGTTCGTGTCCAATAGGTAAGGTCACGCTTGTATCCATCCTAAGGATGAGATTCGTGTCCATTATTCACGACCACTTCGTATCGATACCCCCCATGCTCATTTCGTATCGATCAGCACATATGGGATCGATACGAAACGTACTCCTGGAATCTATACGAAGAAGGACACGAATTGATGGGTGCGAGCGTACCATGTCATGAAACGCGGATGCGAGCGAAGAACATCCACTAATCAAGGGAGGAAGCGTTCAAAACGGCGAGGAAAATGGATCGAGCCTTGGCAATAGCGCCACGTCATCGATGCGCATGTGTTGGGAATCGACGCGAAGGGACATAAATACGAATTTATCAGTACGAACTGGATGGGATTGAGATACCACAATTCGTATCGATCATATCTTGAGTTCTACAAGTCCAAATGCTATGAAATATTCATAGGAGCTTGCGTACAAGCTAAAGAACATTCCTGCCAAGTTTCAGCTCGATTGGACCATTTTTTGATCGATACGAAATTGATTCGTATCGATCACGGATCGAGTCAAAACTTGGTGGGATAGGTCGCGTGGGCCCACTCATCTGCCAGAAGAAGTCTTCCGAAGTTTGAGCACGATATTAGCTTCCTACACTTATAAATAGCCCCGTGAAGCCTACAGAAAAGGGATCTTTGGCTATTCAACATCCAAACTCTGACGGATTCAATTCTACACCTTACCATCGCTGTTGTACTCGAATTACTTCATTGTAATCGCTATAATCATTTGTAACCAGCAAGGAAAATCAATAAAGGATTACTATTCAAAGTGGATGTAGGCCGGAGATAGTCGAACCACTACAAATCTTGTGTTTCTGATTGTTATTTCTGAATTGCTGCACTTAGTATTGCTTAGATCTGAGATTTGTGTTTGGGATATTACTGATCTATATTCATAGCTTGGTGCTTTCACGATACTTGGGTTTGTGACCAATTTTGGCGCAAACACTTGGGTTGTTAAGATAACTGTTAATTACTAATTTGACCTCAGATTATTTTTCAAAAATTTAATAAAAATTTCAATCGTTGTAGCTATCATAACATTTCCATATGGGCGAGGATTTGGATGCAGTTTCTTCCGTTGCGATAAAATTCGGACAACATTTTGGCAGAATTTTGAGACTGTTGGATTTTTGGGATTTATTTGAATTTTAAATTGACTAGAAACCAAAGGTGAGTGATTTAACCCACTCACAAATACTAAACTATCTTATGTTAGTTAAATTATATTTATGATGTGATGAGAATATTTTTGATTGATGTCTGGTAATTTGATTTTGACAGTTTAATTGAAATTTAAGTTTTTGGATTAAATTTCCGTTTAAAATTAATATTGAATTTAAATTTTTAGTTAAATACCTAAAAATGATTGTGATGGATGTTTGTTTGTTGACATTTTAGATGATTTGATGCTTATATCGCTGTTAATCACTATGGCTTGAAATGATACATACCTGAACGATCTTATAGATTAGAGAAAATAATTATAGGTTGAAGTGATAAACCTGAGTGATTTTTTTTTATTTGGACATTGTTGATTTAGGATACGGGTTGAAATGATATATACCTAGAAAATTAAACTATTTCGGGGTTGAAATGATACATACCCTATCACTTGACCATAAAGTAGAAAACTATATACGGACACCGTTGGTCGGTTTTAAATTAGTTCTAAATAGTAAAGTATATGTGATTTATAAATTTAGTTTTTTAAATTTAATTTAATGACTTTTATATAAAATTTTGTATTTGAAAACTAATTTATTTTATATGTTTTAAAGCTTCAAATTATAAGTTGATATATGGGTTAAATGCAAAATTTAAGATTTTAAGTTATAAATTTACTTCGTTTAAAATATAATTTAAATAATTTTAATTTTAATTTAATAAAATATTTAATATAGTTTTAATATATAGATATATTTAAATTTAATTTAATATAATAAATATAGTTTTAATTTACTATAATGAATATAGTTTTCTATAAAAACTTTAATAAATAAAAACTTTTAGTGGTTTTGTAAACAAATCATAAACGATATAGAGATTTTTATAAAATTTTATAAAGGATTTTTATAAAATATTTTATAAAGGATTTTTATAATAGCTTTATAAAGGAGTTTATAAAGGTTTCAAAAGATTTTCATAAAGGATTTATAATGGGTTTGAGAAAGGGGAAGAGTGATAAATTGTTTTGGGAATTTATAAATAACTTTATAAATGGTTTTAAAGCATATAAATTGTTCATAAATGGTTTAAGAGAGATTTATAAATTATTTTCGAAATTGATTGAAAGAAATCTTCCTCGGCTTTATGAATATATTTATATTTTTGAAATAAGTATATGGATATCTTGATATGAAAGTATAAATTAGTTTTTGGATTTATTATTAAAAATGTTTATAAAATGTCTACATCATGAAAAATGTAAGCGTTTAGTTGTTAAAGAGACCGGGGTTGGATATTGCCATACTCTCTGCCAAATTTTGAAACCACTTTAACAACTGGGCATGTGATGGAGAATCCAGAACGAAATTGGTTTGCTTTTGCGAATGTTACTATATGAGGGATGACCGTAGCCCTGTCCCCTTTTGGTCAGCTTGATATGACTAAAACAGGAACTATCACGAGCCAAGTGAGGTCGCTCCCCCGATCGGACATGCTTCTTCGATACCATATCAGTTACTTTCTGATTAATTTGGTGTCCACCTTCGATTTGATTATGGGAGTGTGTATCGAGATGCACGGTAATAGTTGTTATGCGTTACCACCAATTCGGACGTGCAAATAGACAGAATCCTACCTGGGCATTGCCTCTCGTGCCTTGTCATATGCCTTATCGAGCCAACTACGATTTTGTTTTGTGTCGTACATATGGAGTGGTCCCTGATAGCCCGCCGGTTGGGTGGAGTTACAGTATTGTATAGAATACGGCATTTATAAAATGTATTGCGCGGGATATAGGTAATACCTTTACGCTATTTTAAAACTTTACTTTGCTGATAGACACTATATATATATAGCGTATTGCTACATAGTAAATTGTTTAACAGATCCTTAGGAGTTGGAAATCCCAAACATCTCTTAAGTAATTGCACACACGTTATACACTGGATAGGAGATGTAAAATCCCACAAACATCTCTGAAGCCGTTACACTCATATTTATTTATTGTTGATTTAACTTGCATGAGATCTTTTAGTTCTGACTCGGGTGTTTTGTCTTTTATTACGCTCGGGTCTGCTTGAGCTTTTCGGCGTTGAAGACTTTATTTCTAGGGGATGAAGACGGAGATTTGCTTATTATTTATTATTATTATTCCACTGTATTATGTTGTTCCGCTGCATTATTTTTTTATTCTACTGTATCTATAACTCTAATAAATTGTAAAAGAGTAATCAATATTATTTGTAAAATAGCTTTATGAATTGTTTATTTGATTATTATAATTTGTCATTCCGCTGTGAGATTTTGTGTTTTGTTTTTCCTTCTTTTCCCTTATTTTCTTATTTATCCCATTAACAATCCTCCCTTTTGAATGGTTTGAGTTGACATGTGTGGTTTATTGTCTTTTTAAACCGTCCAAAATGGTGGATCGTTATAGTTTGTATCGGAGCAAGATTTAGGGATAACCTTAGCTTTGTAAGGTCTGACTCGTTTGAGATATGGTAGTAATACCCTAGAATGAGTTGTTTGAGCGTATATATACGTGGAAGATTATTTGTTAGTGTTAGAAAAATGTTTTTATATTGTGTTAATTTGTTCTGTTTGGTATTTATAAATTCTGGTCGATACAAAGGACGTTATGGCACCAATATAGATTTCTAAACACTTAATGGGGCAGACCGACACAATATTATTTTTGAAGTATAGGTAAATGAAATAATTTTACCTCGTATTATATTTTGTATATAAAAGAATAATTTTTATAAATGAATATAGTTGTACGCGATATGTTTGTTTGTTAGGAAGTGAAATCCTATAAATATTAGTTGTAAAATAGGATTTACAAATAAGTGAATATGAATTGGAAATTTGAGAACTTAAGTTCCAGGGTTTTGAAATTGGTTTTCAACAGATTTTGGAATATAATATTAGTATTATTTGGAAGTATTTTTGGATATAAATATTTTCAATATGATTTGAAAGAAATGTTATAAAAGAATTTTAAAAGGAAATAAGTCTGTACCCCCCCCCCATCTTCTATCGCTGGAAAATAATTTCAATGATAACCGCCGCATAATCGACATTCATTTTCAAGTTTCAAAGTGTAAAGTACTCTATAGTAGCTTTCCTACACATTTCTTTTGATTCAAAATTTTAATTTTAGTTTCCAAGTAGTTTTGCCACACAAAGGATATAAGTATAATATTTTGAGATGATTTGAAATGAAATCCAGTACATAGTTCTTAAAATTTCTCTTAGTCAATGATTTTCAGTTATTGTAATAGAATGGAATCTTGACTATTTTAAATAAGTCAGAAACGTCCAAAATTGAAACCTGAATTAAAAGATAATTGTTTAATGCAAATATAAGAAATTTGAAATTTGTAGCTTGTAAATTAAAAGATAATGAAAATTAAGAAGATGTAAATTGTTGAACATTTTTGTTAACTAAACTGAATAAGATAAATTTGTATAACATTCAATTACATTCTAAGAGACATATATAAAACTTACCAGAAATGTTAAAAAAAATTAAATGTTAATATGAATATGTAATAAAATATTATACAAATAAAAAGCTTGATAACAAAAGTGCTTCAAATTGAACGTATGTTTATAAATGAAAAATTAAGATGTACAAAGGAATATACAAACTTAAGTAAATGGTTGGAATGCTTAATAATCAAATTGAAAAGTAAAAGTGAATTTCACTTAAGTAAATGACTACGAACTTAAAAAATTGATGAAATGATACATAAATATATTTAATATTAAATGATACTATATATGAAAGAATGAATGTAAATTTAGGAGTTAAGAAACTTAAGTATGAATTATTCACTAATGAATATTAATAATAATGGAATTCAAGTTTTACAACTAAATAATAATTGTAAATTAAATTTGCAAAGAAACTTGTATAATATTTTAAGAATAGATTATTGATGATCCAAATAATTGAATGGAAAATAAATTGTGTAAGTAATGAATGTAAATTAATTGTAAATAATATTTAAAATTCATTGTTGTTTGGCTTATCGTATGTTAGGAAAATGATATTTCAAATTGTTTAAGGATGTAGAATAACATATTGAGTAATTATCTAAGGTTGTTGAGCATAAGGTACACTTGTTAGTTTATATATCATCCTTGAATGATGAGAAGTTTTGAACTTGAACAAATCATTTGTTTGGGTTGTTATGGATGTATGATTGATTTCTTTTGTTACATATGATGGTTGTACTTCTTTTTGTTTGCATAAGATTATTATATATGACATGTTGTTTGTACTATTGATTTGAAACAACTAAATATTTCTCTTGTACATAATTCTCATTATTTTGGATTATATAAGTGAAATACAGGGTTGTGGAAGGAATAACTACTGCTTTTGGTTCCATAGATAAAGTTGTATGCTCGATAAATAGTTACATTTTCGGATTACGATTTTTGGAACGATATTTATTATTTTTCCCATGGTTTGGGATGTTTGTTATTGAAATATGATAAATATATTGTAATTATTGATATTTTTATTTTTCCAAACCTATCCGTAAAAGGAGACTCTACCGAAATTTTTCATGAATTTAGGACTAAGGAATTTTTTTGTGAAAGTAACGTTATTTTCAAAATTCACATTAAACTTAAATATGTAAATTTAACTGTTTATAAATTTAATAATTTGAATAAAATTATATCAACTTCTTAATCCCTTCTTGTTCCTTTTCGAGGAAGAAAAGTTTTGAGTAGGGGAGGGTGTAACGGTCCATATTTTTTATAATTAAAAATATTAAATTAAATAGAATTTTGGAATTTAATATCGTGATAAATTAAAATTTATGATTTATTAATGAGCAAAATAGCTAGAATTGATTTAATAATGTTTGAATGTTATTGAAAATTATTTTAATGTAATTTCAATCAACTGAAATAACAGTAAAGTTAATTTGGTTATAATTGTTAATAAGGAAAAAATAATTGTTAAAATTTAATGTAATTAAATATTGCAGTTACTATGAGTTAAGATAATAACTGTATAATATGAATGTAATAAAATGTTAACTAACGTTAAATTATATTCAATAGGTATTGGATGATTGAATAATAAGAGTGGGAATCAAAATAAAAGAATTTATTCGAATTTAGATTATAATTAATGTATTTATTGCAGTAGCAATTGAACCTTAAATTAGTACAATATTTAAATATTAGATTTAACATGGAAAATTTATTTTAAAATATTATTAATTTCTATGTAATCAAGAATGATTAAATGGTTAACTTTAAAATTTTGAATTTAAAGGTATTAAATAAATTAATAATAATTTATTTAATTAACGTGAAAATTAACCATTTTGGCCATTGTCTCGGATTTGGATGAAACTAGTTTCATCGGATCCATAACAGTGAATTACAATAAGATTTCAAGTTTCGTAGTGATCAGACTTATCCTATGATCGTGCGAGCTCAAAACGCATAGAAATCGATTAATATAATTTAAATGAATATAATTTGATTTTAAAAACCAACTTCTGTATACAATGGAATTAGGGTTTTAAACTAGTTCCATTGAGTTTAAAAATATTGAAAACATTTATTTTGGTATATGGGATGACCTACTTTCGTTTCGGGGACAAAATGGACTTTTCGGGTTGTTGTTATCGTTTCACCCAATTCGATACGTCCATTCGTTCTTCTCCATCTGTCTATACAAATAAATTATTTTCTCTCACCCTAGCAACCTTTCATTTTCTTTTATACATACTTTATTCTCATCAGCTCCTTTCTTCCGTATCTGTGACGGCCTGCAAATCCGTACCCTTTGAGTCGACAATAAACAACACATGTCTGACCCAAAAAGCACAGGCTGATGGAAAGTCAAGAGAAAGAAAAGAAGGGAGAAGAAGAGAAGAGAAGAAAGGGAGAAGATAGGACCAAACAAAACAACATAGAATCTCACATCATGGTGGAAAACATATAATACCATATCAATGATCTTTACAAAATAGAAATTGTATATACATACATGAATCAGAGTTCAACAATCAAACAATAGTTATCAGCTTGAACGGTTATAATAACATGTCATCACAATTGTCGATAATATACAACAACTAAGCAATGTAGCGGATAATCAATAATCAAAAAGATGTGTGTATATGAAAATGAAGATCTCCAGCTCTCCTGTTGAAGCTCTAAAAGCACCAAATCTGAACCTATAAATATACTCGTTCTGACCCGAGCATTGAAAGGAAGAACGCCCGGATCAATCTGGTAAGCCAGCATGAGAAACACACTCAACTGAATTTATTAAATTACTAAAGTTTTGCTTTATCAAAACAAAAGTATCTCGTAAGAGAAGTCCACACATAAACACGGACATTTTTTACCTTACGAGAACTAAAATATCTCATATCAAATCATCTGATATTATACTAGTGTCTAATATACATATAATATTAATCATAGCCGAAATTGTTATATAGATTAAATTCCAGCACATAACCCAAAATAGGTAATGCAATCAAAATGGCAGGCACACAATGGAGTTTGGATTTCCATACAAATGACCAGGTAAAGGGACTACCTTCCGATGGGTACACCTCTAGATGGATGTCCAGAGGCAAAGAACATCTGCCCTCCGCCAACACAAGACCGACCCACCTCTATAACTTGATGGTACCGAATATGTCATCCACCGGTCGTTACAGACCTTTATCGAGGGCCCTCTAGCGTACAAACCACAATAATCAAATACACGACATCATAGCATATAAAGATATATCTAGAAGAGGATGATCATACCCCACTTGGGAGCGACCCACTTAGCCTTGCTGCATCCAACCCTATTTTGGTCATTTCCGGTTGATGAGGCCTGAGGTAAGGATTACCTTTCACAAATCACTTTGAATGCTACACGGCCATTTCCATTGACTACTAATTGCCTTCCACAAAAATATAACCCTTAAGCTCATACGTCTTAAGGAGGGTGTTAAGCTCGCCACCACTGATGTACGTTTGTAAATAGCAATGTACATAATCTATAGAAATGCAGTGTCAGACAAACATCCATACAAGTTGTCCAGGAACAGGACAAACCGAAGGAACTTTCCTACCACATCCTGTTGGGAGATCCCTTGGATTAGTAGCGAATAGTCCTTGCATTGGATATTTCATAATGAAAAGACCACTGCTACTATGACTAGATGTTTTCATCCAAGTTCTACAACGAGCAACTCAATCATCAACCATTTATCCATTGTCCTTAAGTTTTTCTAATGAAATTTATGATACTTATGCAATTAGTGTAGTGTAGATGTTCCTAATTAATGCAAAATATTAGACGGTCCACTGATTCAGTTGACCTCCTTATGCAATAATGCCCGTGCCATGTATCGAAATGAATGCAAAAATTTGATAACTGATAGTTCTATATGCGTGTTACAACCATCATCCAAATGCAACAATCATGTGATAAACATCCACTTATTGCAACCATGGAAATGAAGTAAAAATGCGCACACATCCATATTCATATGCTCTATTGTCCTATTTAGGCCGATCCCTAAGGAATAATAGTGCCTAGTGTACCTTTATGCATCCATTAGAAAACACTTGCAACCACTAGCATACATCATTCATAACATGTTCTATTTACATGTTTACATCAAATGCTACTATCCATAGGTTAAACCCTAAGTTCTACCCTCCTAAAGGATAATAAAGGAAAGAACCTACTCAAAACTAAAGATGAAAAAAGGAAATTATAAAAACTATTATCAAAGAGACATGGATATGAGATACGAATTTTCTCCTAATCAAATTAGTCTTCTCCAAAATTTCTCTAAATATGTCGGAACCAAGAAGCAACCTTTCCATAGACTCTAACCAACATGAAGACGTCTGCTTCCAAAAAGAGCTTCAAAAGGTGTCATTCCAATGCTAGCTTAAAAATTACTACCATACTCATTCTCATCAATGCTTGTCTTACTATCCTACTAATTTCATTTTATCGTTCTTCATGAATCAACATTCCTAGGTTCTTACTGGTGTCCTATACACTTTATGGAAACCTCCATTATTACTTCTAAAAGTAATTACTACTATCTCCTTACACCTTTTCCGTTACTTCTAGGAAATGATTCTTATCTACTTCACATTTTAGAGTTTGGTTTGGTATTTATCACCTTGTTTTAAAAACTAAGATTTCGAAAATCAAATCCCAAATCTTTGTCTTAAGAAATGTTATCTTTTCAGTTTCTATTAATTTCAAAAATACTTGGTCACTTAATATTGTTTCCCAAACTTAAAGGGAAAAATTTTCAAATTTTTAAGTCTAAAACTTATATCTCTCTTTCTTTTAAAGACTTTTATAGTTTTCTATAAAAAATTGAATTTTCAAATTTTACTTTTATTAAGTTTTTCATTTCAAAAACTTATTTACTTTTTCACCAAACCATTTTTTTTAAATCTCTTTAAAATATCCTTTATGCATTTTCAAAAAAGATTCTTATTACACCTAACAGTCTCATATCTTAATATACAGGAACTACTTTCTCTGATGAGAAGTTATTAATGCTAAAATCTTATATGAACCTTTTAAAAGAGGACTTCATTTTTTTGTGAAGTTATAAAGAATTTACTCTATATTTTCGAAATAGGCTATACAAAATATGATGCTTTCCATATCTTGTACATCTCTTTCATGTATTCCTTGTGACTTACATAAAACATTTTTATTGGTTTCATAGAGAAATTTACCATTATTCTTTTCATCCCAATAGATTAAAATATGTTTAATTTATATTCTTCCATGATAAATATTTTCTAATATCTAACTTACACATTTTCTTTTCAGAAAATCTCATCTTCAAAACTGTTTTAATGTATCCATAACCAGAAAACATTTTCTTATACTTATTTAAATAATAATTATATTCATAAATCATTTTAATTTCTATTCTTAGAAATTATCTTTAAAAATACATTTTTATTTGGGTTTAAAACATATGTTGCATAAAACGCCGTTACTATAACCCAAAAGTACTAGTGTATGAAATTAATAAATACTAATAAACACATATACTATATAAAAACATTTCTCTTAGCAGTTACTTACTATAACAATAGGGTTATAGTCTATGTACTTTTATTTTTCACGAAAACATCTATTACAATAATAAATATTATAACATATGTTTTTTTGATACTTAATAGACTCTATGTTTTTTTTATTTAAGAAATTTGTTTACTTACAAAGAAACTAGTGGGTCATATATTCTCTATAAAAAAAATTCTTTATTCTAACAATTTCATTTTACTGGGTTATATATAAAGTGGATTTTCCTACTTACTATCCTCGGAATATTTCTTCTAAGCTAAAGGCTTTAACACCTATTCCTCTTATATACTCATATTTATTCTAAGGCATTACCGTCAAATCCACCTATCTGAGACAATTATAATTTCTAGAATTATCTACACATGGGCTTTCTTGTCGACTGAATTTTATTGTACATCTCAACCTTAGCCTACCTTTCTTTGGATTGCCAAAATCTGAATCCTATGTGTACAAAATCATTCCCACCATGTGTAGACCTTCTCAATGCCCCAAAAACACACTTCCTTATACCTAAAGTGTCACTTTAAGAGTTCTATCTTCAACGGTATGAAGAACCGCCTTAAGATGATAACATGCCCCTCCATACTTCTTGGAAAACGCCAAAATATTGTCTACGAATACCACTACGAACTTACTTAGGACATCTCTAAAAACATGGCTCATCAAACCAAATAGCTCAGTGCATTGGTTAGTCCAAAAGGCATAACCAACCACTCAAAGAGTCCGTCGGGTCTAAATGCAGTTTTATTAATGCTATCATCAGTGTCCCTAAGCTGATGAAATCCAGTGGCTAAATCAAACAGGAAGAATACCGAAGAACCAATTAACTCGTCAAAAAGATCATCTATCCTAGGGAGTGTATATTGGTTCTTCTTTGGGAGCTTACTTAACTCTCTATAGTCCTCGTAAAGTCGATGGGAACCATCTGCCTTAGTGGAGAAATCGACTGGCGCTCTCCACTCCGATATGCTTCTTCTTATGAATCCCTTCTCCAAAAGCTCACGGATATGCTTGCTCAATTCTTTCCTCTCCTAGGTGCTATGTGCCTCACCGATAATGATACTGGCTTAGCATTCTTGATCAAATAAATCCTAAATTCAATCTCTCTCTTAGGGGGTAGTCCCCTAACCTCCTCAAAAACGTCTGCAAAATTTCTGACGACAGGAACCGAATGCAACTCTGATGAAGATGAATCGAGGGAATAAAGAAAACTCAACATGACTGACCCTTGCGGGTCGCAAGATACCTCGAGAGTCCTACTACTGCAAGTCTCTAATATAATGACTGTCCTCTCACAGTCTAATATAGCTCCATATGTAGATAGCCAATCCATTCACAAAATCATCCCATACCCCTAAAATCCAATATATAGATGTCGCGGTCAAATTCTACGCCTAAGATGAAAATTTTCAAACCCCTAAAATCCCTAGTTAGGCATGTTGATCCTCATATGGAGTTTGAAACAACAATGGGGTCTACTAAAGAAATGTTTACGTGCAAACAATCTGCTAAAGAACTAGAGATGAAAAGGGTGTAATGCTCTAGAATCGAATATAGTCCGAATGGGGAAAAAATCAGAAATAGAATTCAAACTTTCCTACCTTGATTTGGTCTACTTCTGAAAGGTGCTGTGTCCAAAGTCTATATCTGTGCTGTAGGTGCGCTTGCTGCTGCCCCTCTTTTTGAGGACATACTTTACTAGTGACCAAGCAGTCCACAATTGAAACACCTACCCTCCATTCCTTCCTTCTTACAGTCTTTTGCGTAATGACCATTCATTCTACAGCACTTACACTTCCCACTTTTCTTGATTCGCTTCTGAGGTCTCCTTTCTTTCCTCTTATCCTTATTGTCCTTCCACCATTATTTCTTAAAGCTTGTAGGAACCTCCTTAAGTTCTCCCTTTAGCTTCCAATAAGTAGGTTGAATTCCCTATAGGTCCTCAAAACCTAACCGCCTAAACTTTCGCTCCATATCTTCCAATCTTGCTTGTGTCTCCTAAAAATCCTTCATGCCAGAAAATGTTCAGCCCTCTATGCTAGTGAAGTCCTTGCATAGCTTAGAAAAATCGGCTGGTGTAGGTGGATTAAAGGGATTCCCACCTACCGGTGTTGTATTGGACGCTTGCCCTTGCACCTCTGGTACCATAGCTCTATGGAACCAGCCAACCATACCATACAAAAAATGAAAACTTAGGCTCGAAAGAATCGAAAGAAGGTTGAACTGGACTTTGAGGGGATTTTTGTAAAAACTCTTTTATACTTAAAAACAATTTCTAAGAGTTCTTTTTTGAAAAATACTTTTAAAACAAGTTACTTTGGAAAATACTTTGCTTTTAAAATTAAATTTAGGAATCCCATAACCTCGCTCTGATACCAAGTGAAACACCACACACTACTTTATATACCCAAAAGGACACATTAAAAGTCATGGTGCGTTGTAGGTATAACTAAGCTAACAGAAACTAAGATTCATAAGACAAAAATAGATAAAAACAGCGGAAACTTAAAACAATAATTAATTAAAAAAAACTTCATAATGGGTTCATAAATAAGTCAAACACCATAAACATGTCTAAAAATTCAATATGTCTCATGAAACAAAAACTCATAGTCTCAAAAACCAGAGTACATAATATCCCTCGTAATAAGCCAGTACGTAGAAAAAAGCTAAAAGAAAAGAAATACATGGTAGCAAACTCCTAGAAGAAATCTCCAAGCGACTGCAATCTATTGTCCTCTCCCTTGATTGCCTAATAAGGGAAAAAATGAGGAAAATGGAGAAGTGAGGAAAATAGAGAAGTGGGTCAAACTAAAAGTCAGGTGAATGATAGTAACTACTAGAGACTTTATGCAAAGTAAAAGTAATAGACTACAAAAATTCTAGTATATAGAGAGGAAACACAGAAATAAGAAAGAGATAAACGGGAGATAAATACAATTAAATATTGCTCAATTTATAAGATAGGTTAATTTGATTGCTTGCACTTGTCCTTGATTTCTGCTTTTGATTAGGCCGAATTCCTAATCCTATAATTAGGATGTAACCCTAATTCTACCTTTTTTGATCAGCCTGCTACTCCATAGTCCTTACTGCGGACCAGATGTTAAATAACTCCCTACACTGCAGCTAACGGTATCTACGAAAGATGCACAAAGCAACCACTATGGATCTAGACGGCATATATAGCTCCCTACATAGAAGGCAATGGTGTATATGAAAGACACCCATACTAAGCGCTTGGAACTCGTAGCGATTACTGAGCGCCAGGCTGGAAGTCGCACACGTACTGCCATCATGCCCATGCTACCTTTTTCTTCACCTATTGGATCTTCTTATTACCTCAAACTCCAGCTTAAGCGCGCCCCTTATCCCACTTCAGGCTTATGTGAGATCACCGTGTGTCCATATAAACTATAGGGGAAATGCTGTTGGTACTGGCCCGTCATCCAAAAAATATCTAGTTGCGCCCCTTATTCAAACCCCCCTGTGATATGGACTTCTAATTGACCGGTTACTACCATTTTTAGCTTAAGCGTGCCCTCGTCTCACTTCAGGCTAATGTGAGACCACCGTTTTGTCTAGTAGGAATGCTATTTGGTACAGGTCTTACTTTCATCTTTGCTTATTAACTTAGACAAATTATTTAAATAAGCCTTTACACTTTTCTCTACTATATGTGCTTATTAATTGATCCTAAGTCTTAAAATAAGCCTTATTCTGTTCTTTTTCTTACTATATCCTACGTTATAATCATGCTTATTACTTAACCCAAGGTCTAAGTGTGAAAACTAGCCACTTTCATCTTTTACTCTTTTAGTTATAATTTTAAGTAATAACTAGGCCAATCTTTTTAATTCGGTCCAATTAATGTCATAATTAGGCATAATTTTAGTCCAATTAGGCATAATTTCAGTCCAATTAGGCATGATTTCATTTCAATTCAATTTATATTACAGTCTTTATAATTTACATCTTATATTCCACTATTTCAGTTTTCTTACAATTTAATCCATATTCGCGTTAATCCTATTTTAATCCATACACTAAAAAGAAGGTGGAATAAAAGGAAACTAAAAATAAAAGACAATCCAAAGCGTATAAAGAAGATGTAAATAATATATAAATACTAGTAAACAAACTAAAATACTGTAAACAAACGAAAAGCTTAAATTAACGGAAATAAACTAAAATTACTAAAAAGAATAGCTGAAAGGAAATAGACTGAAAATAATTCTAAAAACTATAAATAAACTATTGACGAGGCTATTCCAAAAATCATAGTAAAACTACAACTATTGGAAACCCTATTATTTTAAATTACTTAAAGAAATCTAAAATAAACAATCACTCACCTCCGGCATAAGCTCTTCCTTTGTTCTTCTTGGATCCACTTGGAGTTGTAAAATAATTTAATTTATAATGATTTTCTCCATGGAAAAATTATTCCGTTTAGGGTCCTTTCTAGAAAAGTGAACCTAATTATGGAAAACCTAGAATGAGAAAAGGTGTTAGGTCGAGGGGCCTATATACAGGGGTAGAAGTGGATCTTAGACCATTGTATTTGGGGATTGAATAGGATGCAACCACGTCATAGGCTGAATAGCAGCCATCAAATGCAAGAATGTAGGGACAAGATTGGTATGAAGATTGCAAAACACGTTATAGTCGGTTAAAAAGATTGTGCTGTCATTCGAACGAATGATCGATTGTTCGTTCGCCTCCAAAACAGCAGGCGGGTCGACCGCCTTATGGCCAGGTCGACCGGCCGGTCGACCTGCCCTATATTTTTTCTTCTCCTTTTATTTCTACTTATTTTGTTTAATTCCTATCTTGTTCATATTAACTCGGTTTTTGATGTTCTATATATGTAAAATTACAACGAACACAATGGTTCAACTCTCATGGCTCAATTTTGATAGTTTCACAAAGTTTTTATATTATTTAATTAATTAACGGATTAATTATTATGGGTTACATTTTGGGTTGTTACAGGTCGCTCCTCCGATCGGATATGATTCTTTGATGCCATATCTGTTACTTTGTGATTGATTTGCTTGCCACCTTTGATTTGAATTTGGAAGTGTGTTCCGAGGTGGACGATAGTAGCTGGTATGCGTTATCACTAGTCTAGGCATGCAAAACGGTAGAATCCTACCCTGGGCATTGCCTCGTATGCCTTGTCATATGCCTTATCGAGCCCACAACGATTTTGTTTTATGTCGTACCTATGGAGTGCTCTCTAATAGCCCACCGGTGTGGTGGAGTTTACAGTACTGTGTAGACTACAACATTTATAAAATGTGTTAAGGGGGATATAGGTAACGCCTTAACACAGTTTTAATATGTTACTTTATTGATAGACACTATATAATATATATATATATATTGTATATTACTACATAGTAAATAGTTTAACGGATCCTTAGGAGATGGAAATCCTGAACATCTCTTAAGTTATTGCACGCATGTTATACACTGGTAGAAGATGTAAAATCCCATAAACATATCTGAAGCTGTTACACTCATATTTATTTACTGTAGATTTAACTTGCATAAGATCTTTTAGTTCTGACTCGAGGGTTTTGTCTTTTATTACGCTCGGGTCAGCCTGAGCTTTTCAGCATTGAAGACTTTATTTCTGGAGGACAAAGATGGAGATTTGTATACTATTTATTATCATTATTATTATTGTTATTATTATTATTATTATTATTATTATTATTATTCCACTGTATCGTGTTGTTCCGCTGTATTATTTATTTATTTCTGTTGTATGTATAACTCTGATAAATTATAAAAGTGTAATCAATATTATTTGTAAAACAGCTTCATGAACTGTTTATTTAATTGTTATATTTTTTCATTCTGCCGTGAGATTCTGTATTTTCTTTTTCCTTCTTTTCTCTTATTTTCATATTTAACCCATTAAAATCATCCCATTTGAATGGTTTGAGTTGACATATGTGGTTTATTGTCGATTTAAACCGTCCAAAAAAGTGGGTCGTTACAGGTGCATTCGTCAATCCGTATGGCATTACTAACCACTCAACAAACCATGTCTAGTCCGAAACGCTGACAAAGGAATACTGTCCTCTTCCACTCTCAACTGATGGAACCTTGTCGCTAAATCCAACTGGAAAAACACTCTGGCTCCACTCTACTGATCAAACAAATCATCAATTTCTGGCAAAGGGTACTTAATCTTTATCGTCCTTTCATCTAGCTTAGGATAGTCAATACGCATCCTCAACGACCCATATGGCTTCGCCACAAATACCACGGTCGCTCCCAAGGCGAACTGCTTGGTCTAATAAAATTCCTTTCTCCTAGATCCACTAGCTGCACTTTCAATTCCTTTATCTCTGTCGGAGTCATCCTGCTAACTGGTCTGCTCATAGGTTTAGCTCCTGGTACAAGATCTATCCAAATTCAAAACCTCGTTTCGGTGGTAGTCATGTGTCCGACTTAAAGACATCTGCAAACTCTCTTGCAATATGAACCTGACTTAGCTCTTCTCCCACTTTCATTGTACTTAACAAAGCACAACTATTCTGGTCAGAATTCTCTACAAAGAACATAATTCGGTTATGACTATCTAGGTGCCTCAAAGATATCTCCACATCTAGGCAGAATATCATGGCCGCATACCTCCTCAACCAATCCATACCCAAAATGATTCTGAAATCTATGAAATCGTAAACATACAAACTGCATGCAAACTTATGACCTAACAAATCAAGTTCTAACTGGTCGCATCTCATCCCCAGTGTTGCATCCCCTCCTATTGGATTCACAACCCTTAAGTAAGTAACAAGGTATGTGGGTTCTAAGCATAACCTATCAACCAAACACTGAGATATAAATGAAAGTGATGCATCGGTATCAAAAAGTATCCTAACCGGTATACTCTGAATCAAAAACGTACCTTCCGTCACAGTCTTTCCTTTATCAGTTGGAGTAGGCTTAGCTGATGATCTAACAACAAAAACTTTTCCCTTGTCCGCCCTGACTGGCTCTGGACATTGGTTCTTATAATGCCTAACCTGATCGCAATTAAATCATTTCACATTTTTCCTATCTATAGCCTTCTTTTCCTTGCCCGACTGGCACTCATTCGCATAATAACCCTTCTTGTTACATTTGTAACATATTAAATCTGCCTTTGCTTTCTTGATAGCATCCCCTTTCTAAGCTCCCTTCTCCTTAAAGAATTTCCTCTTTTTTCCCTGAGGACTTTGGGATTCAACTGGCTTCTCTCTAGCAGAAATAGCAAGCATCTCTTCATGGTGAATGGCTATGTCCACCATCACATTACTAGGTTCTCGGATATGGGTCCTGGTCATTCTAGCAAGCTCAGGTCTCAGTCCTCGAATGAACCTTTCATTCCTTCTGACATCAATGTCAACCAAAGCATATCCATATCGAGACAGTTCATCAAATTTAGCAGCGTACTCGACCACTGACATCTCTCCTTGCACTAGATCCATGAACTTCCTCATCAATGCCGACTTAGCAACCTCAGATAGAAACCTCTTCTCAAACCTTCTCCTGAATTCAGCCTATGCTATCTCTTCCTCTGGAACTCCGACAGTCACACTATTCCACTAGTGTAGCACTACCCCTTGCAACTGCCTAGAGGCAAGCCTTCTCTTTTGCACATCATCCAAGCCTAGATCCGTACAAATCCTTTAATAGCTCAATAACCAATTCTCAAACTCAGCAGCATCCTCCATTCCAACAAACGGCTTTCTTGGTGTAGTCTCTGCTTAGCTAGCATAGTTATTCCCAATTGGAGCCTCAGAATTAGCTCTTCCAACATTAGCAGCAAATTCAACCTGCGAAAGTTGGCTAACAACTGATACACCATCCCCGCATCTACTGGCAGATTATCAGCACCTAATTGGCTTCAACATTTGGATTTGTATTGGCCTGTCAACCTTGATTCCTTTTGGTATTAGGTTGACCGTTTCCATTGGTTGTGGTTCTTCCTCCACCTAGATTTCCTCTTCTGTTTCCTGCTTCCATATCTTTTTTCTCAGAAATTTGCATTCGATCCTTAGTAAGATATAGAAGAACAGTCGAAGAGAGAGGGGAACTCGTACTTATATAAGTCTATATATCAAATACAAGTATGTTACTATAAAGTTAACCGAAACCCCGATCATATTTTCAAATTCATTGGATTATGTTTCAAAAACTTTTAGGTTTAACTTTCTCTCAAAGTTTCATAAACCTATGCTCTGATACCAACTTGTAAAATCCCCCTACTTGGAGGTCCAAAACTAACGAATACGGATGTTGTAGTCATCCATAGTTATCAATCCTCGATGACCAATTACGGCGAAGTTAGATTCATCGATACACAGAAACACATGAATACCGAAAAAAATAAACTTCAAACAAATTTACATATCATTTCAAAATATTTCCAATTCATTACATAATCCCAAACTTGCAAAGCACGTTCAGAGAAAATATATTTATTACAACATACGCCCAACAGCGACATATGAAGATGCCTCCTTGGATGATCAGAGTATATATAGGCAATATAACAGCTTTGCCATTACAATTAACACAGTGGAATCTAAAGAAAAGAGAACTCTAAATAGTTGTCATGCCTTCTGCACGTCTCTGGAAGCTTATTCGTCTTAAGAGGTACCTAAAAACATCAACTCTCAAACTACTCAAAATCAATTGAATACCCGAGAGTTTAAGGGGAAAACATAAAATTCGGGTCAGACATAAAGCCTGGTATGAATAAGAATCTACCATCTCACATCATTTAGAAATCTAGTGAAACCACGCCGCTTAGCGGAACAGGTTTTCCCCTCACTAGTATCTCAAAAACATTTATAAAACAATATTTTGTGCCCCTGCATCCACAATGGTTAAAACAATTCGAAATAGTATAATATGATGATATGCAAAGCAAATGAGTCAATTACGGATTACCCATCCCCATTCATTTTAGACTATCCGTCTCAATTATAGTTTCTAGGATTACGATTAACCTATTAATGTTCATGGGCTGACTAATAACTGATTAAACATTTAAGGACTTCCGGTCCAATTACATAGTTTTAAAGGGGTCACTATGAACCTATCGGTAACTCCAATATCTTACTCTTATCCTAGTTTTCATGGGTTGACTAGGAACCTATTAGTGACTCCAATATCCTTTCTTTTATCCTAGCTTTCATGGGCCGACTAGAAACCTATTGACATCTATCAATATTTCATCCGGATAAAGTTTTCATGGACTAACTACAAATCTACTGGCCCTGGCCAGTATCTAATCATAGTTTTCATGGGATTACTATGAGCTTGTCTTTCTGACATCTTCCTGTATGTACAGTTTTCATGGGCTAACTATGAACATGTCTTTCTTACATCTTCCTTTATACATAGTTTTCATGGGCTAACTACGAACTTATTTATCTGACATCTTCTTTTATACATAGTTTTCATGGGCTAACTATGAACCTATTGGCCACTGCCAGTGTCTTTTCCTATATATAGTTTTCATCGGCTTACTGAGAACCTATTGGCCTCTGCCAATATCTTTCTTTATATTTGGCTTCTATATTCTTGTCTTCCTGACCTCCTATGTGTGATTTTATTCATTTAAGAGTTTATTCAATTTATATTCACCACGGGGTTAACCTAACTGGTTCTTCTACACTTTATCCCTAAAATGCAGTTACGGGTCTATTATAAAGTGAATATTCATATTTGAAGAAGCAACATAACAACATAGCAATACCACACCTGTAGGTTTAAATAAAACATGGTCAATCACTTTAACCTATTACTTTATCAAAGATGACTCCTTCTTAAAACCATTATAAAAATTTGTAATGGCCCGTTAATTTATCACTTTGATAAACTATATTTATTTTCAAATGTTCAAATATAAGGCTTTATAACATAAGTTATTAGGATCTAAACCTAACAAATAATGATAATACTTGGTTAAAAGGTTTAGAAACAAAAGAAGGGTATTTGGATTTTCGCCAAAAATAACGAGAAGTCAATTTTCAATAAATTTGAGTTTTTCTCAATAATCGCGCATGACTTAGGATAGGTACGCTTATTTATCTAAATAAGTGAGAATATGAAATAAAATATTTTATTTTATTTTTGGAAATAAAAAGTAATTGTGACATCATCATAATAATTAGTAATTAATTTATTTGGATTAAATCGAGATTTAATAATTTAATAATTCATTTTATATATTATAAAGTGATAGGAAATAGATTGCAATGATTTATAAGAAGTTATGATCATACTTAGAAAAGGTAACACCAGTTGCAACGTTATTGACATTTTGACAGCACAAATCCGCAGCACTTATTGTATATTCAATATAAATGATTTTATAATCAATCCAGGGAGTTTAAGTGATATAAGATTATTGAAATATGATTTGTAAATTTTTTTACAATTGTATAAAGATGATTATATGATAGAATATGTGACAGATAAAGAGAATAAAAATATGTTGTAAAATGTTGCATAAAACATCGCGTAGAAGTCGCCAAACGTCACCAGAATGTCGTATAACCTACACATGAGTAACGAAACCAGAAATAGGTCCCACCCACATAAAGTAACATGTAGAATAGTGTGTGGAAGGGTGTGGGCCTTGTGTAGGCGTGTGGGGGTATGGTGTTGCTTGATTGGACATAATGCAAGAGGTACGGTGCATTAATGGAGGGTATGGAACATTTAATGGAGGGTATGGTGGTGTAAGGTGTGTAAAAGATTCCTGATGGTACATCCATGATTCGAGGGCGTGATTGGGGTGTAGAAGAGGATGGCATGGTGTGGATGATGTGATAGAAAACATCAATGTGACAAAAAGTGTCGATATGACAAAAAGCTAAGATATTTCCTAACGTTTGCCTATAAATACTACCCTGATCTCTCTCTCATTTTCACTTTGTTTCTTCTTCATTTTCTCTCTCAAGCTCCCAAGCATCATTAATGGCTTCCATGCCATGAATCAAAGATAAAACAATTCAAAAACTAGTTGAAACTTAGATCCGACCATGGATCTTAGCTTCTTAAAGCGTTCCGGAGCCAATTAACTTGGTTTCGTTATTGTCGGAGTTCACCAACTCCACATACATGCCATGGACAAAAGTTTCAAAGTCAAGATGGAGTTTGGGAAGCTCCGATGAAGGAAAAGAAAGGGTAAGTTATGCCAGAATGAATGCATGAAGCACCGATGGAGTTTGGAAGCGAATGGAAGTGCAAAAGCTCGGAGTTTGGCTTGGTACATGCCTAAGCCAAACCATGTAATGTTTGGTTGTAGATTAGAAGCCTGACAAGGGGTGAAATGGCGAATTTATTCGAAGAAAGCTTGGGAAGGAGGGAACTTGATTGTAAGAACACTTTGCCGCTTAAAGTTTAGATTTATGATTATAAAGTGATACTAGTGTTTAATTAATATGGATGCAAGTTAGTAAGACACACTTCGACTCTTTAGCTTAGATTAGTGATTAACAAGTCATAATGAGTATAACTTGTAAATATGGGCATGTTTGGAAAGTTAATTAACAAGTTACAAAAAGTTAGTAAGCAAACTTGAAAAGTTAGTAAGTAAATAGTAAATAAAAATTAGTAAACTTGGTTGTGTTGATTTACTAATCTTTGGATGATAACATTGGATGTTATATGGATAATTGAATGATTTGGTTATGTTGATCGTGTGATATTATATAGAAAGTATAAACAATACACCTGTGTTAGTTTGACATGTTTATATGTTAATATCATGACTTTTAAAAGGAATTTCATGTGATGTTGCACATACGTTAATATGTGTACAAATGGAAAGGGTTAAGCCTCTTTAAAATAATGGAGAAAAGGATTTAAAATGGGTTTTAAATCATTGAAAAGTTTAAATATCATATATAATAATATAATATTATAAAAGATAAAATATTGAAAAATAGTATTTTATAAGTTGTAAAAGTAGAAATAAATGGTTATAATCATTTATAAGTGTTTTGAAAGTGTCTTGGGAAAGTTTTGGAACAATTCACCAAACGGTCAAAATTAGGCACTTTACGGAGTGACAGTTCGCGGTTATGCGATCAGTAATTTCGAATGGAATTGTAAAATGCTTTACAAATCAGAATTACTTGAAACAAGAATTGTTTTGTCCGTAAAGTTAATAGCTTTCAAATGGATTCGAAAAGTTAAGTTTTCGATTTGAAAATCTCAAGTTATGAGTAAAACAGTTTTCAAAAAAGTCGTTGTAAGAGCGGTTAAATCAGATTTTTATAAGTAGAGTTTTATAGTTCTGAAAATTATGACATAAATTTCTAAATTCATTATTCATATAATAATGAGGTTTTGCAAGGTAAAAATGAGTTTATACTTAATCAAAAGTATAATTATGGAAAATGACCTAGTTAATCGCTATTTGCTAGCGATTAAAGAATTAGATTTTGAAATTAAGAAGCCGGAAGGAGTTTTTGACCCAAATATTTTATGAATGATTTCATAACAACTAATTATGATTTTTAAGCATTTGGGAATTTTCTAAAGACATAGAAAAATGGTCAAATTCTATAGTCAAATGAATTGTTCAAATAATAAACAATATTTGGAAATAAGCTTGGAAGTGGCATTAGACTTATGGAAGCGATTGTTATTTAAAGGATAAAGAATGTGATCGAACCAAGTTCTGAGAGGAAATAGTTCCCCAGCTTGGAAGGCCTTATTGTTTGCTAATAAATAACTGAGTTTGAAATCGAAGACTTAAGTTATGAAAGAGGTATTATCTTTGAATGATAATTAAAGTAAATAACAGAAAGGGGTATGCGGTAATACCTAAGAGAACATTTTGTCCCGCCTGTGAGATCTGAGAAAGCAAACAAGGTAGTTAACATGATGGAAAATCCATCTGACTTTGCTTATTTCTTAGATGAGGGGTGGAACGAATCGAAAGGATATCCGGGTACTTGTTAAAGATCATGTAAAAGTTTTGGCAAGATAAAGAAATGGGAACTGGATAAGCGAAAAGGAATTGGAACTCGATTGTTGTGATGTTAAGTTGGGTAGTTTTCTACGTGTCGATCTAATGTTGATTTAGGCCTTCTGGATTTCCACTTGGGAAATTATTCCCTTAATGTTTTAAAATCAGCAACTGATTCTAATTGGGAAAAAGGGGTTAAGCAATTAAATTAAATAGGCTTAACGATTCAGTATGCACATATACACATTTTATTTCGATAATTGGTATCGAAGGAACCAGGGTCGGATTTAGGGTAAAGTCCCAGTTCGAAGACCACTTCAAATCAATGAACGGCATTCCAGAAATGGACAAATGATTGAAGAAACCGAGGTGGAAAATCTCTATGATGTTGAAGGCCGGAGATCCTCTATAGCAAGCGGGTTGCTTGTTGATAACCTTAGGGTTGCTCCCGAGGTAAATAAATAGCAGTGATTCCATGTTGTGGGATATGCGATAATGCAAGGGCTGTGGCTACTACAATTATGGATGCAGTAGGGTGGTGCCTTTGGTTCGTCCTTTACTGGATGACTTGCATGGCAGAATATCTGACAAAGCATTTCCTATGATTACGAACGTTAATTTTTACAAACGTACATCTTTTTGGTGGCGGAGAAGGCAACTTCTCTTAGCTTAACACCCTTCTATGAGACGTACGAGCTCGGAGGTTGCATTTTTATGGGAGTCAAATAGTAATTGGAGGATCTGGAAATGTGGCATTTAGAGTGACTGAGCTGGAATGAAAGGCAACGCGTTACCTCGGGACTCATCAAATGGGGAGTGATTGAAACAGGGCGTGCAGCAAGATGCGTCATGGTTTAGCACCCATGAGAATGCCCACATTTTCCCTTCTAGACAGAAAACTAATTTCCCCCTATATGTCGGGATTTAAAGTATGCAGTATTAGCGTGCTCGGAAGGTCGAAAACGACCGAGGAAAATGGTGTATTCAGTCTATCGGCTAGATAGGCAGTCTTATTTAGGCATTGGGTGGAGAATTCATACCCATGTGCATCCCTCTAGAGGTGTATTATATGGAAGATAGTCCCTTATCTAGGTTGCTAGTATGGAATCCAATAATCCATTAAGAGCCTTGTACGATTATGATTGTAGACCAAATGCCAGAATTTAATGAATGCAAGAATTTCAGCTAAGATTCATAAGTTTACTTGGAAGCACTTCCAAAATAATGTCACTAAAAATAACATCCCATATTTTTGGCATAATCATTTTATGGTTATCATTAGTGAAAAACGCGTTTGGTGTTTTTATCCTGCGTGGTCTTATGAGATACCCTTTGTTTCCAAAATACATATTCCTGGCTAGATGTCCAATTGTGAGACTATCACATTTAGGATTGTGCTCTTACACTGGTTTTTCCCAGCCTGATCCGGGTGTTTTCAACACTCCGGTGAGTACCAAGTGATTTCAGGATTGGCTATGCAAGTCGATAAGTGAGAAAGCTGGACTTGTGGAGTTTCTTGGATAGAGATCATATGGGATCACGTTTGCTTTGGTGTAGTGCAACATGATAGGAGGTTCGAGCTTTCCAGAGGAGTGCTGGAGATCTGCATCTTTGTATAGGTGTAGTCTTATTACTTATGCATGTTATGTTTGTTGTTGTTTATCTATTTCAACAATTGCAAGGACAAAGTTTATAACTGTCAAGGTTGATCATAGGTTAGACTCTATTTGATACGTTTTTAAAAATTTTCCGCTGTAAAGATATTGTTCAACACTATATTCTCTCCATATGTTGTGAGATTCTATTCTATTTCGCTGTGTTATTCTGTAATGTCCTTGTTTCTTTTATTTCATCCTTAATGAGTCGGTTTTACGTGCCTTGGGAATTCATAACTCAAGAGTATCAGTGCGGGTTTTCGGAGTGCGAAAAATCGAGTCGTTACAAAACTCCTTTAACATAGCCATGGAGTTTTCCTTTTAAAAATAGATTTTGGATTATAAAACCTTTTGATACCTTCGAAACCTTGCTTTTGACTTCATATGATGATCTCCTTCGAAATCACTCAAAAATATTAGGCTCCTACCTTTTTATACTTTAAAACCAACCTTTTGAAACCTTTCGAATACATTAAAGTATTTATATTTAGCCTTTAGAAGCTTAGCTTCAAAACCAGTTGAAAGCACACCCTTTGACACTTATGGAAGTAACCCTTCCGAAATCATTGAAAGTACCCCTTTCGAAAGCATTTGGTTTATACTTAAAACACTATTTGGGTCAAAGTGAATATAGGCGAAAGTAACTCTTTCGAAACCATCCTTTATCATATTAAAATATTGGGGAAAACTTTTTGGCGTCGGCACCTACTCTTTCGAAAGCATAAAACATCTGGGTAAAACAATGGAAGGTTGGAGTCGAAAACCCTTCAAAACCATCACCTTCGAAACCCATAACCCATTTCAAAAGCTATAAGAAGTGGCTTAAACTTTATAAAACAAAATACCCTCTCGGCAGCGTTGATATCTTCAACATCATCGAAAGGTTAATGAACGACAACAGGGTTTCGACTAGGTCGGAACCCATCTTTCAAAACATTCTTTCATCCGTAAGGAACCCAGTCAAAAGCAAACTTAAGTTAATAGCAACCCTTTCGAAACCTTCATTAAATCCTCTTTCAAAACCAAATGCTTCCACTCTGTCGAAGGCTTAAAAAAACAAAGGCGGGCACTTTTCTTTTAAAACAAACCAAGGTTTCGACTCCTTCGGAAGCTATGCTTTCGACACCGTACCTTCCGCCTTCCTCCAATCCACTACGCACTATCTTAGTGATACCTTGTGTATTAGTTTCGGCATAGTTGGGTTCGACTAAGATAAAGGCGGAAGCATTTGCGTTGAAAGGTGCTTTCAAAAGTAGGCGGAACCTATTTTCTGAGTAAACCTGGTTTAATTCTTTATAAAGTAAAGTTTTCTCTAACTAACCTACCACGTGTCAATACCAGATCGATGGCCTTAACTTTTTTAAAAGAAATTCAAAGATAACTGCTGCTAATCTAGATCTAAACCATGGTTAAGTTAATCAATTAAGCCCTTCCAATTTTTCCAAAGAAGTCCCTCTTCTAAAACAATTTATTTTGCATAGCAAATCACTTTGGAAAAATTCCCGAAAATTCCAAAAATTCACTTTAATCATGTTATCTAACATATCAAAATTATAGACCCAAATTGTCAATATATTTTCAAAAATAAATTTATAAACCCAAATAACCGTATTTTCCTTTGAAAATTCATAATAATCTTTCCATAACTTGGAAAATTCTCAAAATTGAAACCCAACTCCAATATAATGTTTCTCATAACATAAAATTTTCATATGGCATTTAATCATCATTTAATCTCAGTTTTGACCTAAAACCATATAAAAAATCCTTTAAACAACCTTGTTTAAATCAAATAAATCATAAATCAAGCATATCATCATCTAATTTATCATAAAAACGAATTTACCCTTATATCTGAAAATATACGATTTAAAACAAAATAGAGATGGAATTATTATTCACCTTGATCTGGGTAAGGAGATTGGATTGAGACTGATTAACCCTAAGCTCGATTCTCTCGCTTTTAATTATATTTCTTCCTATTAATGATCGTCCTCTCTCTTGTGTTTGGTTTTCAAAATGACTGAATGAGAAGAAAAATGGTAGGACCAAAATATATATGTGGGAAAGGGTTATGGGTGGCAGTTCCTAATATACCCTTATGTAATTTAATTAACCACAAACTATTCTTAAGCCCATTAATCATTATATTAGGCTCGGCCTTTAATTAATTCAATTCTCAATCCCCTTATAACTTACATTTATAATATTCTATTTAGTTTATCTAATTAAATCTCCTGAATAATGTTATCAAAAATTAGTGGTGTCACAGAACCCTGAACTACCTCATAAATCTTTTGACCAACTCCATCCATGTGCCAATAGAACCGCTCTCCAACTGCCAAAACAACAGTGTAGCTATATCCGTTAGATATAGAGGAAATCATCATGCCATGACTTCCTCTGATGCCCCGGTACTTCAATATGTCATATATATATCATCATATGCATAGTAGGGTCCGACCTTACGTATATACTACCAGCATTGGTAGATTAAAGTATGGTGGATTCCTAGTATTCCTGATGTTAGGAGTGAATATCTTTACATTTTCCAAATCCATGTTCACCAATCCTCTACGCATGGCTCGCCTGATCATCTCCGCAAACCTATCTTTATCATCTAGCGATAGTCTCCTATCAACATTTTCAAACTACCCCCGAGTCCACAAGGGAATTCCGGAATGTGCTCCTCTGGACGAGCATCCAATTTCGATTCGCACCAAGCTCTATGGTATCAACCGCAGGTCCTCCAGCATTGCAATCGACCAGACTTGGTGGCATGTCCCCGTTGACCAAAAAATGGACCAACGCCTTGGTTTAAATTTGAAAGCATTAGCCCTGTTTTGGCATAGCAATTTGACATATAATAGAACTTCAGCAACCATATCGGAGAAGATCCATTTTATGTTGCAGGTAGAATGGTATTTATATGGATTGGAGAATTTCTGGGCAAGGCCGCTCCACCATAAGCTCGCAGGAAGGTAGGAAACGAACCAGGGTGAATTTGGCTTGCAAAACGAGGCAAAGCCATGGGTCGCTAGTGACCCATCACTTATGGGTCGCTGGCGACCTATAGATTTGGCTCATGAGCCAAGGTCTTAGCCTCTTTCGTAGTATTCTTTGGCTAGTTTGTTTGAAGGTTATTGGAGAGGTATGGGTTGTTGATGATCCAAGCACTTAGGATTTTTCTGGAGTTTGAAATTGGAGATGTATTCATAGTCATTATCGTAGTTGTTTCGCTTCGACGGAAACACTAGCTGTTTGTGTTTAGGTGTTGATTGAACTAAAAGAATGCTGATCTCTTGGCTTCGTTGCTCCTAGTCGTCATCTTAGTCGTATAGCTTAGCCCTTGTTGATCCCTTGCCA
Source organism: Allium cepa (assembly GCA_030765085.1). Classification (NCBI taxonomy): domain Eukaryota; kingdom Viridiplantae; phylum Streptophyta; class Magnoliopsida; order Asparagales; family Amaryllidaceae; genus Allium; species Allium cepa. The sequence continues at coordinate 388,032,344 of CM060939.1, read as the reverse complement.
TAGCTTTGCTTGTTAATTCCTGAACCATCCTTCCGACAAAAGTTTGTTCTGTTTCCTATTCGTTTCTGCTGGGTTAAAAACTCGGATAACAATTGCCCCCCAGTGTACATCTTAGTTGTACACAAGACGTGCTCTAGAAGTTATCGCTTTCAATATCCATCTGTCAGTCTCCAAGTGATTGCATTAGAGCTTTACGAATATGTTAACCCAATGTTGTTGGTCGTCTTTCTTTGGTTCTGACTACTACAACTTACCACAAGTATCACATTTCTGCCCGTAGTTTCCCGGCATTCCTAGAAATGATGGCCTGTTGTTAGAGATCGAGTTCGAGATGGATTGGTGAAATTTCTTCTCCTCTTTCTCTCTATTTTTATGGTTCTCTAGTGATCCATGTGGGATGGGTCGCTAGCGACCTAACTGCATAAAGGAGTTAAATTTTGCAAGGTAAGGTCGGTTCGCTAGCGATCCATGATGGATTGCATGCGACCCTACTACTTAGTGAAATTTTTAGCTCTTCTTGCTTGCCTACTTATATGTTCGAACCGACCCATAGCTTCTTCACTTGACCCAAACCAATCTTGCCTCCTCACGTGATCCAACCTTCAGTGATTCGATTCCAGGCGACCCAAGCATTCACTCAACCCGATTCGTCACATCATTTGAATTTATTCATTGTTGATTCCATTAAACACTCGCTAGTTGTGTGAAACCTTAGCCGACCTATTACCTTGCTCGAATTCAAGCCCTAGGTCGTTGTTGATTTGTAACCGACCTACCACTAAATCGCTACCTTCTTGAGTCACTGCCAATCCTCGAACTTGCCACCGATCCATTAAAAGTTCGTTGAATTCGGCTCTTGATTCCTCCTTTGTCTTAGAATTAGTTTGCTCATTTGATTCACCAATTACTGCCTTCGTGTAATGACATGATGAATAGTGTCCATTTGCAACATTGAATACGAGCAGTTCGAGTTCATTATGGTTTGACGGGTCGAGATAGCCAATCGAGTCCTGAGTTTCTTCCTGAAACGACATTTGGACTATGGTCCAATACTTGACACCTCTTGCTATTTTCGTCCACTGGACCAGAATCGACTTGTGCCCAGTTTTATACAAGTTATCGCACGATATATTACCGGTTTATCCTGATTCTTCCAAAGAATTTGGGCTCATCCTGCTTGTTTATTCCGCACTCGGTATTCTTGTGGTGATAAGAATTTTCCGTGTCGCTTCGGATGACGGATCCGATATCGATCTTCGATCGATAACTGATAAGTGTACAAGGAGTAGAAATAAAAGCAGAAAAAGAAGTAACTCGAGAACTTTCTTCTTCCACTATGAGCGAACTATCTACAGGGATAGAGCGTTTGTAGTGTATCGAGCATCGAGTTTATCCCATATAGACAGCACACTGCACTTCTCCCCGTCCACAGTTGAAATCCGATGTGTCGATTACAAGTTAATGTTTCTTTGGAATTCAGGTGTGGAAGGGGAAACTCATGAAATTAGGATAGATTTACCTCACCATTTTCGGACGCGAGTTTTGTTATATATAATGAAACAGCCATATATGCAATGTAAGCCAAGCGGGCAGAGCCCAACGCTTTCAGAATGAGTTATCATCCACTTCGCAAGCTCAATACGGTCATTTAGTCCCGCTTGCGCCAATCGTGGATCATACTCCCCCTAACTTTCGAGTCCGGCTTAATCCACCCGAGAGAGCTTCGTCGGTGGTTTCCGATAAGGTTCTTCACAATATATGTATGCATCATGGAATTCCCAAAGAGGATGTGTGTCTGCCAGCGAAAGACGAATTCGTTCATATGCCCCCGCGGGCTATACCGCTTGCCATCGATACATGGTCTGAATGGAGCCATGCCTCCCTTCAATGACTTTCTGTGGAAGACTCTCTCGAACTTGGGTATTGCCCCATTCTACCTTCATCCGAATGGCTACGCCATCCTTACTTGTTTGCATGTCCTTTTTACGTGGACGTTCAACCATGCTCCAAGTTTTGATGAGTTGGGGTATTTTATGGCATTTAAGAGGAGAGATGGCTATCCCTCTTTGATTATAACTGAGGCTCAAAGAAATTGAAGGATCCTCCTGCGCTTTCATAGCAACTTATCACAGTTCAAGACGTAGTACTTTTTGTAAGATGCCCCGAGGGATTTAACTGTCAGTGGACGACAGGGGATCAGCTTCTCTTTTTTGTTTATCGAGCTCCAAGGCATCATAATGGAGATTCTAACTAATTGTATGTCTCTTATAAATTATCCCAAGGCCAAATAGAAATGTGACTCTTGATGAAGTTTGCTAAGCTTTAAAGGCTATTGACGCCGAGGAGAGGTGCATTAAAGTTCTACTGACCAATGAGAACTTGCATCGATATAGGTTGTTGGCTCCGAATAGATCTGCCGTTCAGATTGAAACTCCCTCTCTTAGATGATCCAAGGTTCACACAAGATCTGCTTCTTTATCCCACGGTTTCCAGGAAGGTCAAGGAGAGGTAGCCCGTTCAGAGGAAGACCCGGTGAGGCCCATGATGAGGAAGACGGTGCTGTGACTAGACTAAGCGGTTAAGTTAGAATGCCTCAAATCCTGAAGGAATCAGAAGATGAGTTCATGCATAGAGAAGGCAAAGCTATGTTGCACATAGAAAAAGAAGAAGGAGAATTTGAGAGTAGTAGCGACGATTCTACCGCTAGATATTACTTCTCGTCATAATATGAGATTGAAGGCTTAGAGTCCTGCGATGAGACTCCGGAATGAGTCTCGATCTCCCGAGTCCACCTCCTTCCGACGCAAATGGCAAAGCCAAAGTCCCTGGAACAAGAAGACACCAAGATTCTTTGAGTAAGGATGTTAGAACGTGGTTCAGTGATTTCAGCAATGTTTTTGTCAACTTCTACGCGCTCATGAGAGGGTACTTTAAATTTGACACGACGCCTTCCTGCTCGAGCGATATCGCACCAACAGTTAGCTTGGTTGCGCCTAAAAAAACAAAAGTCAGTCCGGTCACATTTACGACAGCTGCTCGATTCGGTTTATGACGACGTCTTAGGCTCATATTAGAAACACACAACACATTGCACTAGGATTATACTTATTTATATTCCTTCATATATTTGTGTAGCTTATGTCATGCTTCTAACGCCTTTTATGTATGCTTCATCTAGGTATGACGAGGGGACGAGGTTTTTACAACAACTTCGAAGACTATACTAATTCACAGCGGTACCCTAAGCGCCTCTTCAGCCGCCATCAAGTCCGAGAGATGGAAGAAGGGTACGGGTGGAGGAAAGAACTCAAAGCTAAAACTCGTTGCCATGAAGAGAGAGATCGATCTCGTTCTCAGAAAGTCGGGTATGAGAAAAGAAGGTCTCATGAGGAAAGAGATGAACCGTCAATGAAGTTAAAGTTGGATTACCACCCCCATCCTTCAGAGCTTGCTTCAAAACACCCTTCTGTGGGGCATGAAACTCCTATCATTTCCGCTCCGATTCTGCCCCTATCTCGTATTTCATCCTCTTCCCTCATTACCTCCGCTCCTGGTGCCTCTCACACATGACGGAGGCCTGCCTATGCTCTTCCTTCGCGCCCCCCTAAGCTTACGGCAGTGCTTCTGGGTTGGTTCTTAAAGGGGGTCAAGTTCGACATGGATCTCCACCCTATCCGTAATGATTCTTTCATGCTGCATCTCTAACCTATCCAGAACGATCTAGAATAGGCCGAGAGATGGGAGAAGCTCTACAAGCAGTTAGCGAATATAAAAGAAATAATTATCAGGGAATCCTTTCCTTCGAATCCGAAAAAGTCGACTTTGAGAAGGCGTTGGTCGATCGCGATGCTATAATTAAACAGTTAGAGGAAGAGAAGGAGACGATGCTATGTGAAAGTCGTAGATATGCTGGTCTGATGAAGGAGTTGAAAGAGGCACATGAAAAGGTTGATATCGTTTGGAGGACAAGATTAAAAAGACTCATGCTGAGGAGGCTAAGCTGAAAGAAGAAGTAGTCGCTTGTAATCCATCGTCAAAATTCAAAGGAAAACCATCGCAGACCACGATTTAATTATTGAAGGGCACAACAAAACTATCTCTGACCAAGCTGAGACCATTGCCAAGCTACAAGCTTAGGTCGCGCGGCTTAGTGCCGATAAGACTACCGCTGAAATTGAGAAGGCTACGGTGAAAGTGGATTACTTGGACCTCCAGCATGCCTTCAACGGGAAAATGGAGAAGCTAGATGCGACAATTATGAACTTTTATGTTAACTCTTTTTTGAACCAGGGAAGCCTTAACTATCTCAGCCCAAAGTATCAAGCACTCTTGCCCTTGTTTGGGAGGAATTATTATCTCTCTTTACTGAAGGCGGCGTTGTTTATTCAGATCAAGGGTTACGAGACGTTTATCTTAACAATGAATCCAAGAAAGCACTACTCGAGGGCCAAGAGATCCTCCGAATCGAACGAGAGAAGGAGGCCACCGATGTTGCTTTGATGACCGCCACCGAAGTGCTTACCAGGCCTTCTATCTCCAGCGTGGGTGAACCATCAGAGCAGCTCCATGACCAACTAACAAGTTTAGGACTTGATATTATTCCTTATGCCATGGATCCCTCAGCGAAGGTGGTGAGTTCGACGTCGCCATTCATGATCGTTCCCTTGGTGTTGGTAACATCCATGCTTTTCCTAAATTCTAGAGCTTCCAACTTACACCATAAGAGCAAGAGGAGTTTAATGCTTTCATTTTAGATCTTGTAGGTCCATCCACTTTTCCTGTTGACGCGCCAGCTACTTCGGCGCCAGTGCCTGCTGCCATTTTTACATCCTCTACGGTAATATCTATTCCTACTCAGGCTCCCACATCCGCATCGGCTTGCAACCAGGACCAGAGGGCAAGAAGATAGCCATGCTTCATGGCCTGGATGACCCTTCGGCCTCTTTGGAAGGTGATATGATTGTAGCAGAAGCCAAGGAGCAGGAAATGCAGACAGAGCAGCCACAAAAGACTTGGCATGATTTGATGATCACTAAGCAAGAAAAGGTGGAGGCAATCAAAGCTTCGAAGAGTTCTCAAAAATCGAGAAAACATAAAGGGAAGGGAGGCACTTTTGAGAAAGTCTCAGAGGAAGAGGAGAAGATTGCAACCGTAGTGTTCGTTGATGTTACCGGCAGCGATAATTCTCTTGAAAAGAATCAGAAACTACCAACCAAAGGTGGAAAGGGTAGCGGTGGCAAGAAGGATTGAGCGGCCAGTGTGAGGATGGACTTGATTTTGGATTATAGCTTGCGGGAAGACTGGCTTGTTTTTTTCTTTTCGAGTCATTCTATCTAAGTGCGGAGTCTGCACTTTGAGTCCCTACTGTAGAGTCTGTACTTTCTATTTTGTTGGCCGTTGTTGTATGGGTATGGCCCCCACATTTTGACCCTACATTCAGAAAATTATAAGCAATACAATGATATTTTGAATGTACTTTTATCCATCTGTTCGCATATGTTCTATGTACTTGTGCTTGTTTCATTTCATACTTCTCTAGTTCTGTGACTATAGTCAAAGTCTTCATTCGAAGTAGCAGAACTTAGATATTATCAGCACTTTGGATGTTAATAGAACTTTAGAAATGAACAGGATTTAGAGAATTTTTGTTTAGAAATTCATATATATTCTACAAACTCTAAAACTTTGAAATTTTTGCTTGGAATTTTAAAACAAACATAAAAATTTGAGACAGAACTGGAGGACTTGTCATTGTTTGGAGTAACAAAACTTGTGAACTTATTGCTTTCACGCGCTTCTGTCTTTCTGCCTCCGTACAGGTGTATGCCCCCAGTTCACAAGGCTGTTTAATTAAAACAATTTTCAAGTAGCCAATAACTAAGGGTTTATATTATTGAAAATTTGGCTTATTACAACTTGACTCCTTCCCTCGGAAGTTTTGCGACTTCAGCATGTTGCCTCAGTTTCCGGAAGTATTCAGGTAAGTATGCAATTTACACATGGGAATGTGTTGTCAATCTTAAGTGCCTTCCTTCTAGCACCAATTATTCCTTCCTATAAGCATGGGGTTTCTCATGCTCCTCGGTATTGCCAATCTCCGGGCAACGCGAGGAGTTTCAGTTTGAATGTGTGGCTTATTGGATGCATGGGTTTTGTACTCCTTGACGTTGCCTATCTCCGAGCAACACGAGGAGTTTAAGTTTGAATGTGTGGCATACGAGATGCGTGGCTTTTGATACTCCTTGACGTTGCCTATCACTGAGCAACGCGGGGATTTTCAGGTTGAATGCGTGTCATACGAGATGCGTGGCCTTTGATACTCCTTGGCGTTGCCTATCTTCGAGCAACGAAAGAAGCTGGTTTTCGTTGATCTTCGACGTTTCCTGTCTCCGGACAACTCGAGGAGTTAGTTTTAAAGGTTTCTCGGTGTTGCCTATCTCCGGGAAATGCAAGGAGTATGTTTTCAATGCTCCTCAGTGTTGCCTATCTCTGGGCAATGCGAAGGGTCTCAGTTTGAATATGCGGCTTATGAGATTTGCGGTTTTGATACTCTTTAACGTTGCCTTTCTCCGGGTAATGTGAGGAGATTCAGTTTGAATGCACAGCTTACGAGATGCATGAATTTTGATAATCCTTAATGTTTCTATCTCTAGGAAATGCGAGGAGTTTCAGTTTGAATGTGCGGCTTACGAGATGTGTGGCTTTTGATACTCCTTGACGTTGCCTATCTCTAGGCAACGCGAGAAATTTAAGCTTGGTGCTCCTTGGTGTGGACTATCTCGGGGCAATGCGAGGACTCAGTTTTTTAGGTGTCCCTTGGCGTTGCCTAAAGTTTTTTAGGTGCTCCCAGCGTTGCCTATCTCCAGGCAACACGAGGAGTTAGATTTTTAGGTGCTCCTGACGTTGCCTATCTCTGGGCAACACGAGAAGTTAGTTTTTTGACCTCCCAGTGCTGCCAGGGCAGCATCGGTCTTTTGAGAGGAGGGATCGGGTTCTACCGATCCAATGGTTTGAGTCGATTCGCTTCCCTCGACCCGGCGGGTATTTAATACGGACGCGGCTTTGTCAATTTGGAAAAGCAAATCAAATTTTATTAAAGAAAGCATGGCAGATTCTTTGCTATTTACAATGCCTCAGGCATTTTTGGGATGGCTTATTTGCTAAAAAGCAAGGAATACATAAAGTAGTTTATTAAATGAAGTAACGGTGGAGCAATTCGCTCTTCCAGATTTTGGAAATTGTGACCTCATCGACGGTTGTTAGCTTGAAAGTCTTATCCTTGAGCTTTTGATTAATGACATATGGTCCTTCCTAATTTGGTCCAAAGGCCCCCGAAACAGGATAAAACTCGTTTGGGCATAAGATCTCTTACTTCGAAGGTTTGACTATGAACTTTGAGTTAAAGTATCGTGCGACCCTTTTCCGGTGGGCAGCTGTTCTCAACTCTACTTCTTCTCTTTTTCAATGACCATGTGTAGCAGTTTGAGTAGGAGCTGCTCTGTTTTCTTTTGATTGAAATTATTCCTTCGATGCGTGGGAAATTCTTATTCAACAGGAATCATCGCCTTTGAACCATATGCTAAGATGAACGGAGAGTGGCCAGTGGATGCTTTGTGTGATGTCTTGTATGCCTATAGTGCGAGTGGAAGTTCGTCAATCTAATTCCCTTTTGCTTTTGTTAATCGCTTTTTTATGCTGGATTTGATTATCTTGTTTATTGCTTCAACTTGCCCGTTTGCTTGCGGATGAGCCAATGCGGAAATGCCTTTTTTGATTCGGAAGCGCCTGTAGAAGTCTTTGAACTCAGCACTTTAAAATTTAGTTCCATTGGCAGTGATGATTTTTTGCGGCACAACAATCCTGTAAATGATGTTTTTAGTAACAAAGTTAATAACTTTCTTTGTGGTTATGGTGACCAGCGGTTCCGCTTTGGCCCATTTTATGAAATAATCTACGACAACTATACCATATTTGGCCCTCCTTTTGCTATTGGCAGGACGCCAACAAGTCGATTCCCCATAATATGAAAGGCCATGGACTGACCATCTATGTTAGCTCCGTCAAGGGATTTCTTTACATTTTGTTGAATCTTTGGCGGCGATCGTATCTCCTAGAATAATCTGTAGTGTCACAATTTATCGTCGGCCAGAAATACCCATATCGAAGGGCTTTCTTTGCGAGTGTCTGCCTCCCAGTGTGGTCTCCATATTCGCCTTCCTGTACCTCCTTTAGGATTCTTTGTGCTTTCTCATCAATGACACACCTAAGAAGAGGGGTCGAGAATCACCTTCGATATGGTATCCGTCTTGTACCATGAACTGTGGTGCCTTTCGGAGGAGCTTCTTCCATTGATTGCAGTCAGTTGGTAGGGTTCCCGCAAGTAGATGGTCCTTTATCGGTGTCATCCATGTATATGGCTCGATGGTGGTCTATGGAATCAAGTCTACTTCCATTTCGCCTATGCTTGGGTTGGTTAGCATTTCAACCGAAACCAATCCCAATGACCAGGCTTCTCCGAAGCTTGCCAACTTGGCCAAATAATCTATATTGTTCTTTTGCTTCCGTAGGATGTGAGTTGTGGTGTAGTGCTCGATAACGCTTAACAGCTCGTACTTTGGACAGATACGGGGCGAGATTTTCTCTATACGCTTGATATTCCCCTTGCACTTGACAAACGACCAGTTGGGAGTCGCTATATATGTGAATAGATTTTATTCCAAGTTCCTTCACAACTTTTAGTCCAACGATCAATGCTTCATACTCTGCTTCGTTATTTGTTGCTGGGAATTCCAAGCGCAAAGTATAGCTAATGGCTCGTCCCTCGGGGGTCTCAAGCACCACCTTGCTCCCGAACAGAAGTTGTTTGATGCATCGTCGATGAAGAGCTTCCATTGCAAGCCTGTTTCTAACTGAACTCCCTCCATGTCATCCCTTACAGTAAATTCGGCAATGAAATCGACGAACGATTGACCATTGATTGCTTTTCTTGGATGGTATGTGATATCGTATAGGCTCAACTCTATATTCCATTTGAGCAGTTATCTGAAAGTATCTGGCTGGTATAAGACTTAATTCAGGGGCTGGTCAGTTAATGCTTTAATCGAATGAGCCTGGAAGTAAGGTTGTAATTTCCAGGATGTGATCAGAAGGCAATACACTAGTTTCTCCAGTTTTGGGTAATTTTTCTCAGCTCTGGTGAATCGTTTACTAGTGTAGTACATGGGTCACTAGATTCTTACTTCTTCCCGCATAAGAGCGGCGCACAGTGCTTGTGGGGAAACTGCTAAATAAACGAATAATTCTTATCCATTGACTGGTTTCGATAAGATCGAGGGAGTCTCCATGCATTGTAGCAATTCCTCGAAAGATGTTTGACAAGCTTCACTCCATTCAAAGTTTTTCTTTCCCTTCTTTAGCGCATAGAAGTATGGTATGCACTGTCTATAGCTTTTGAGGTGAATCGATCCAGTGCTGCGACTTTTCCATTCGAGCTTTGAAGTTCTTTCTTATTTTTAAGGGCTTGGACTTCCCGTAACGCTGTTATTTGCTCTGGATTCGCTTCGTTGCCCCGAGCACTTACTATGGATCCCAAGAATTTCCCAGAGGCTACTCCGAAGTGGCACTTGTGTGGATTAAGCTCCATTCCATACTTTCGGAGTATTTCGAACATTTCAGCGTGGTTGTCAAGATGGTTAGCAGTCTTCCCGATCTGGCGTTTGAACATAGTATTCACTGGCCTTTGATACGTTGCCCCTGCATTTTTCAAACCAATGGCATTACTCGGTAGTAATACAGTCCCAAATCGGTGATGAAGCTGATGTTCTCTTAGTCTGGTTCATGTATCAGTATCTGGTTATAGCCCGAGTATGCGTCCATAAATGATAGCAGTTTGTGTCCCGCTGTTCCATCCAGCAATTGATTAATCCTGGGGAGTGGGAAGCTATCCTTCGAACAGGCTTTGTTGAGGTTCGAGAAATCAATACAAGTTTTCCATTTTCCATTGGACTTCTTGACTAGGGTTGGGTTCGATACCCATTCAAGATAAGTTGCATCTCAAATGAAGACCTTAGCCATCAGTTTATCTACTTCCTCTCTCAATGCTTTGGACCATTCGGGGCCCAAGCTACGCTATTTTTTCTTTACCGGTGCGAATTTGGGGTCAATATTGAGAGCGTGGCAGGCAATTTCAGGTGATAACCCATACATATCAGAGTGTGTCCAAGAAAATACGTCCAAATTCACGTGAAGAAATTTGGTTAGTTCTGACTACATCTTGTTTCCAAGCGGCGACCAAAATTTTAGGACCCGTGTTGGGTCATCCATAAAGACTGCGACAGACACCGTCAATTTTGTCGGTGCTTCTCGATCCTCCTTTAAGCTCTTCTTTTAGGGTCCAAACCCTTGTCGAATCAGCTATGGTCCCCAAGTCAAGGTTGGCTCTGTATCTCCTATTTAAGGGGTTCACGGATGTGAAGGGTTTTCCCCGCCTCCTTTCCTTTTTCCTTTCTTCTTGACTCGTGCAACTCTTCGATGTAGCATTCCCGGGCAACGCTTTGGTCTCCTTTCACAATCCCGACTCCACGCTTGGTAGGGAACTTCATTGCAATGCACCATTGGGCTAATGCTATCCTGAAGTCGGCTAATGCGGGTCGTCCCAAGAATGCATTGTATGCTGACATTTCATTAACGATCACAAAAGTGAGGATGAGGATGACTCTTCGCTCACCCTCTCCAAGCTCCACAGGTAGGTTAATTATTCCCACCGGTTGTTTGGGTTCACCGGTAAACCCCTGAATCTTTGTTTGGCATGCAAATATGTTTTTCATGCCAATCTTCATTTGATTGCAAGTATATCTGAAAAGTATGTTAACTGAACTGCCACTATCAACCAGTACTCGTCGGGCAACGGCAGGCCTGCTTCCTACTGTCACAATCATTGGTCAAGGGTTGGAGCTTCAATCACTTCGGTGTCCCAATTGTGGGACACTATGTCATCGCTCAAAACCTTGTGCAGCTTGACTGGATTCTCGTCATCCATTGCTAAACATGATTCCTTCGGAGCGTGCTTTAACAAACTCGCATATCGCTCCATCTTCCCCCAACTTCTTTGCGCGGGATGTGGTCCCCTACATATTGCTCCAGTAATTAGCCTCTGTTCGGTTTGTTTCAACCCTTCTTCACTAGTTCCGGCATGATTTCTTTGTTCTCTGGGAGGTTAAGGAGCCATAGGTTGATTAGGTTTTTATGACTTTTTCACGTATTATTAAAGATTGTTGTCTCGGATCAACCCTTCAGTTAGGTTCATAAGATGGTGACATTCATTTGTATTGGGGCTATTTGTCTCATAGAAGCGGCAGAATTTCCCTGATAGATTTTGTTGTTCCATTGCCTCTTTTCTAAGAGGTTTCTTATATTCTTCAGTCTCTTGTGTTGTGAGATAAATATTCCCCGGAGTATCATTCAGAAGGGTATAGTCTTCCTATCTAAACCCTCTAAATATTTTGTTGCTGCCACCATTATTTCTTTTACGGAGTTCTGGTTCCTTCTCTTTTGATTCCCACTCTTTTCCATGACTCCTTCAGTACTACTAGGATCGCGCGTGTTTTGATTTGCCGCCGTGTCATTTTGTCCGGCATTCATCTGTTGTGTACCCGCAGACTTTCTTTCCAGCTTTTATGCTTCCTACAATCTCAAGTATTGCTTGCTTTACGATTTGAAGTCCTTCATGTTGGTTGGTCGCTTTATCTTAATCCATTTGCCGAACTCCGTTTCTAGGTGAATAGCGTGGATTAACGCCATAAAAACCATATCCTCATTGGGGTAAATTACTTTCGTCGCCGCTGTGTTAAACCTGCTGATGAATGATTTCAATGACTTATTGAACCCTTGGAACAATCCAGATAGGGACATGACGTCCTTCGGTTGTACGGTATGAAGCCTGAACTGATCAAGGAATTTCGTCGCAACTTGGCTAAAGGTAGAAATAGATCTTAGGGGGAGTCTAGCGAACCACATAGATGTGACTCCTTCTAGAAAAATAGGGAAACATCTAGCGGGCGGCCTCTGGAGCATTGGCTTCGTCCATGTACCAAGGATACTTGTAAAAATGTGGTTTTGGGTCCTTCATTCCGTCGTGCGAGGGGATAGTTGGTAAGGTGAACTTATTTGGGCATCTTACATTCAAGATCTCATCGGTAAAAAGGGTCCGACTCAGGTCAGATCCCCATTCTTCATCATTTTGGTTTTTACTCTCGTCCACCAACCGTCTGACCATGTCTGATATGTATGCTTCTAATGACCGGTACTCCTGGGGGCGGCAATCAGTCACTACATCAAGTGTTTGGTTCTGCAAACGGTTTTGGTGCATAGGTTGATGCCTAGGCTCTCCTCTCTCCAGGAGAGCCACTCCCGTGGGATCCCGATGGCTGGCAGTTGGCCTGACTGGGGCAGTTTGTACGTTTCTAGAATCATCGACTGCATTAATGTTCTCTTCCATCTGATTACCTTGCTCTTCATCTTCTTAATCGGAGAGATTCACAACTACGTCCTCCTGTGGGGTTTTCACCACTTGATTCAAATTAGAGATCGGCTGCCTGGCATTAGGCGGAGTATTATGGTTCTCCTCCATGTCACATGGTACTGTTACCCATCTTTATGGTTGTTTTTCGTTTCTTCTATGCAGGCCGAAAATGGAGGAATTCTCCTGTTCTACAGAAGTCAGTGGTTCATGCATAGTCCTTGGAGCAGGATCTGCTTGCAGGGTTAATAGAGCATTCAGCTTATCCATTAAAGCTTTTTGACTATTTTCCATTCGTTGGTTAGTCTCCTCAGCCATGTTATTTAGCTCGTCCTAGTTGCAACTTCATGTTGACTGGAGGGGTTGGTGCCTGGTTTCCTAAGTCAGCACCATTTGCTTCAGCTCGTTGGGGACTAACACCTTCTCCAGCTATTACTGGCCCTATGGATCTCCCAGAGGAAGTTCTTCTTCTTCCAGGAGCCATTGATCCTAAAACAGCGAGTTCTTCAATCAAATATTGGAGATCAAACTTCTAGACCTATGGGATCCAAAGTAGATAGCTTGATCTGGATCTTGAGTTTAACTCCTAGTGAAAGCACCAAAAAGTTGATCCAAAAAATGGACCAACACCTTGGTTTGCACCAGCCCTATTTAGACAAAGCAATTTCATAGGTAACAAATATAGAAAAAGAACAGTAAAAGAAAGCAGACAGAGAATTTTAGAGTGGTTCGACTATTAATGAAGCCTACGTCCACTTTATAGTTTTATTAAAGACTGATTGATGTTACAAGAGACGTTTGATTAGAAGGCTTTGATTATCTTTAGCTAGATTCAATCCCCAGAGTTGGAATCCACTAGAGAATCATAGCGAATTCCTTTGGAGATTACTTTGAGGGAGGTAGAGAGTGAAGAATAATTCGCATAGAACTTCAACAGCCAGTCCGGAGAAGATCCAGTTTATGTTGCAGGTAGGATGGTATTTATATGGATCGGAGTGCTTCTGGGCTAGGCCACTCCACCATCAGCTTGCAGGTAGGAAGGAAACGACCCAGGGAGAATTTGGATCGCAAAAGAAGGCAAAGCCATGGGTCATTGGCGACCCACCGCCTATGGGTCGCCAACGACCCATAGAGTTGGCTCGTTTTACGAGCCAAGGTCTTGGCCTCATTTTGTGGTATTCTTTGGCTAGTTTGTTTAAAGGTTTATGGAGAGGTATGGTTTGCTGATGATCCAAGCACTTAGAATTTTTCTGGAGTTTGGAATTGGAGATGTTTCCATAATCTCTTATCATAGTTGTTTCGCTTCAATAGCAATTCGCAAGCTTTTTGCATTTAGTTGTTGATTGAACTAAAAGAATGCTGATCTCTCGGCTTCGTTAATCTCAGTCGTCGTCTTAGTCGTATAGCTTGGCCCTTGCTGATCCCTTGCCTTAGCTTTTCTAATTAAGTCCTGAACCATCATGTCTACACATGGTTGTTCTATTTTCTATTAGTTTCTCCTAGGTTAAAAACCCGGATAACAGTCCCTAAGTCTTTGGGGATCGGAGTCGATCCTTCTAAGATGGCCAGGGACTGCCCCAGCCTCCTTTGTTTCATTCCTTTGTCCAACAGCTTCATATTCCCGGTTTTGATTTCCAACGATCCTGCTGCTTCAATTGTTGAATATGCGACTATATGATTTTTGTTTGATGATAATAAACATATATATATATTCATTTAAATGTATTTGTTAATGTACTATTTTATTTTTCATAGATTAAATAAATATTTGCTGAATAAAATAAATAACACAGAATTTGAATTCAAACAGAAATATTATTCAAAAAAATATTTATTATAATTTTTGAATAGTACAAATTTCAAGCTCTCACAATATATATATACATAACTTCAATTACAAATACAATTTTGATTACATCACAATTTCTAATTTACATTTGACCTCACTATATATCACTCATTCACTCAACTCGTATTTATCTTCAACTTCATTCCAATGTGAATCCAACATCTGAGCAATCTGCAAAAATATACATTGACGCAGTAAAATTGAAAATAAAATATTTTTGCGGTATAAAATAAAATTTGGATTTTGAAAATAATATTTGCCTCAGTTATTTGGGTTGTTCTTCATCATTTAAATTCGAATTCATCATACACGAACAGCTTGTGACATACACAGTGTGTCACTGTATATACCACAAGGCCGTGCACACCGATATATACACTTGATAAAATTACAAGGACAGGTAAGCACAGGTCAAACCCAAACGCCGGGTTCAACTCAAGTGCAATAAAAATAATGTCACAATATCAGCACAAGGTCAAACCCGAGCCTTAAGCCGGATTCAACTCAGGTGTGATTTCAAAAATCAAGATGAAGTTCAAGTGAAATCAAAATGAAAAGTGCACCACAAACCAAACAGGGGCAAAACTGCAAACAAATACAAACTGCCTGATGCATACATATGGCCAAGCAATGCATCACCTGACAATGCACAAATATATATACGTATGTATATACACATGTATACATACAAGACATACAAGTAGTGACTCAATACAACCAGACCAGTTCAGGTTAAAGAGGCAGTGTTACAAAATACATGAAACTGCACCAAAGGAATGGCAACATGTATGCTACAGGTCTAAAACAAATGAAACCAGAAGCAAGGCACAACTTAGTACACACCAAGATGATCAAGCGAGGTCAGAGAATGTACACACAAAGATAATGCACTCAAATAAATCCAACCAGGACAAGTCTACGCAGAAGTACAACACTACAACATATATACACAGATGACAACAATGGAGCAACAGAACTCAAAACTGCATAACCAAAATCAAAATGTACAAATGCAACATGAAACTGGACAGTGCAAGCTCAACTAGAAACAGTGGACATAACAAGTGCAGCCTCTAAATGAAGTATACAAACTATTGAACTCCAAGCAAAATTCAAAGGCAAGTATGCAACAAAGATAAACACAAGCTTCGGACTAATGTACACATGAATGCCATCAAATGTACAAGTAAATGTACAAAGACTCCAAGCATTTCAAACTTGAAGACAACATGAAACTGCATCAAAGTGACTTCAACAAGTTGACATGCAAATATGTATGCACTGACAATGTACATACACAGTGCAGCAGTGCAAACATCACATTGAAGCAACTCGCGCCCAAGTCAGTACAACAGAAAATCAAGTAGAGATGAACAAACCATGGTGGCAAGTTCGAACAGATACAAAGCCGAACAAACACAAATATACATGTATGCATATATATATGTATGTATGTATGTATGTATGTATACGTATACATATCTATATCAAATGAAAGAGTTCAATATCAAAGAAACAGAATAAAGTTAGAGATCAAACTCAAGCATCATCAACAAAGTGATACAACAGTTAAAGACATAATGGCCGGAGTCATGAAACAGCAAGTAAAATCGAACAAGATCGAAAGTGCTAGCAGAGGCAGTGAATAGTATGGCCAAAGTCGAACAAAATCAACATCGCCAAATCAAGTCAAAGCCGACGACGACAAGAACGAGAATGAACGAAATCAACGCCTTGGCAATCAAGGAATCGAACCAAGTCAGAGTTCAAAACCGTGTTATTCAAGTGAATTGAAAAAGTCGGAAATAAATCTCAAGCATTGAAACAAAATCGAATAGCCGAAGATGAATTCAAATAAATGTATAGAAACGAAAATCAAGGATCTCGAATCCTATAAAATAAGTAACATCATCGACAAATGGCGATATCGAGTTCAAGCAAGCAAATCAGTAGAAGCAAAAGAAAAATTTACATACCAAATCAAAGTCAAACTCGATCAAGGAGGAGAAGCCGCGACCGATTCAATTGAAGTAAGAAATCGAAGCATTAACCAGCAATTAAGCGGCGATTTCACAAAACCCTAAATTTATAGCTAAAAGGAACAAGCAAGGAACGGGCCGACATTGATAAAAGAGATAAAGGAGGCCGTGTTTTTTTTGTAGTGATAAATTATATTGGGTTGGCACCTTTCCTTTATTAGTATTAGTTTATATTAAATAGGAATAATTAGGGTTTTGGTTTTTTAGTTGTTGTTTTTGTATTTTCCCCTTTAAACCATTGTAATTACTAGTCGTGTGACTAGGGGACAAACTATGTGCCGTAGTTTGAGAATTCGCAACTCAGTGGCTGAGTGGTGGTAGAGTTTTGAGTGTAGAGTTAGGTTAGTTTGTAGCGGGTGTCGCGAGTTTGCGTTTGTAAGCGTGTGACTACTTAATTTCTAGTAGAAACATTGGGGGCAGCACGTAGGCAGGGTTTTGCCGAAGTTGAGTAAATTCTGTGTCGTTCTATTTCTGCATTTATTATTCTGCTATTATCTGTGCCGCTATTATTTTGATATATCTGTGTTGAAATAATTTTATAAGCTTCCGCAATAATTTTTGTAATTAACAGTATCACCCAGTTCACGCCACCTCTAGGGTGAAATCGATCCTACAAGTGGTATCAGAGCTAGGAATAGAAGTCAGCTTTTGTTTTTTAAAAAATTTGATTTTTTTTCAAAAATCAAGGTCGAAATTTTAAAATGGCTTCTTTTAGCAATGCTTTTGCCGAGGGTCGGTCCAAAGTTAGACCACCAATGTTCAATGGTGAATACTCCTACTGGAAAAATAGAATGAAAATTTTTCTGAAAACCATTGACGCTTGGAATATTGTTGAGACAGGTTATAGAGCACCAGCTATAATTGTGGATAATTAGGAAATAGATAAATCGATGGATCAATGGACAGAACTAGAAAATAAATTACAAAATGCTAATGCTAAAGCTATGAATTCTATTATTTGTTCATTGGATCAATTTGAATTTAATCGTGTCTTACATTGTCTAACTGCGCAGGAAATATAGCACACACTCGAAGTGACTCACGAAGGAACGTCTCAAATCAAAGAATCTCGCCTTGCCATGCTAAGCAGCGAATACGAGAATTTCACAATGGCGAAGGAAGAAAATGTCAAAGAGATGTATGGATGAATTTCCAATATCGTATACAAATCAAAAGCTCTTGGAAAATCATACACAGAATTGGAGATATTCCGAAAAATCCTTAGAGTCCTTCCACGTAGTTTTGAAGCAAAAGTGACTGCCATTCAGAATCAAAAGATTAAAAACAAATCAAAGTTGAAGAACTCATCGGAAATCTCACCACTTATGAGCTAGAAATAAAATTCAAGGAAGAGAGTGAAGGAGATGACACTCGAAAGAAATCAATAGCTCTTAAAGGAACAACAGAAAGTGAT
Source organism: Allium cepa (assembly GCA_030765085.1). NCBI lineage: Eukaryota > Viridiplantae > Streptophyta > Magnoliopsida > Asparagales > Amaryllidaceae > Allium > Allium cepa. The sequence goes on along the minus strand of CM060939.1, from coordinate 388,014,525 downwards.
GGTGATGATGATGATGATGATGGAGCAGCGGATTGGAGCTGATAATAAAGAAAATTAAAAGATGGAATTACAAATATGGAAATCCAGCTCTAAATCGAAAATTGAAAAGCAGAATAGTCAAAATACTAGACAGTTCAGACGAATAGAAGATCATCTGTCACAAGTGCAACCAACCTGGGCACATCAAGCCCAATTGTCCTCAAAATCAACGCGACTTTGAAAAGAAATAAAAAAGGAGAAGTTTTGCAGCCACATGGAATACAAGTGATGAAGATAATCAAAGTAATAGCAGTGAGAGTGGGAAAGAAGATATGTGCCTTCAAGGTAATATAACTGATAGCGACGATGACAAGCCAAGCGAGGTATCAAAATTCACTCACTCTGAATTACTTATATATTTCCACGTAGTAAATGGCTGTTTTGAACGACTTAGGGAAAAGTATGCTAAAATTGAATCACAAAGAGATAGTTTGATAGAATTAAATAAACAACTTGACCAATTAGTTAAAACCTATCAAAGTAGGATCCCTAAGCGTGATAAGTGTCCAACATTCGAAGAAGAAATTAAAAAACCAGAAATTAATATAATATCGCTTGAAAATGAAATTCTGATTTTGAAAGTGAGTGAAAATACTAGAAGAGCAAATTCTATTAAAAAGTACACACAATTATTAAACGAAAATGAATCTCCCAAAACACAAGTCCAACAATTGTCAACGACTTTAGATAAATTTTCAAAAAGTAAAAAATCGTTGAATATGCTATTAGGGAAGCAAACTGTTAATACAGTTAGACAAGGACTTGGATATAATCAATCTGATAATGTTAAAAGCAAAATTAATCAAATCAATTCTATGTGCACAATTTGTAGAAAATATGGACGCAATCACAATAATTGTTGGTATAGACCCAAACATGTAAAAATCATACCAATTTGGGTTGCATAAGGCACAAATATAAAATCTCTCAAAGTTAAACGAATCTGGGTGCCAAAAGGAACACATATAAATAGTGTTGGGTCTCCACAAAATTATTTTTTAAAATATTCTGCCACTAACAATCATGGACCTATAAAAACAAATAGGTCACAAAAATCTTTCATCGTATAGGTGTGGTGGCAGGCTAAGGAAAAAAATAGTGTTACTTGGATTCTGGCTGTTCCAAGGACACAACGAGCGTCAAAGCAAAGTTCCTTAGCCTAGTATAAAGGTGACGGAATCACAATGGACAACAACGGAAAATATCGTAAAGGTAAAACAGGTAATGGTATACTTATTTGAATGATATATTAAATGTGATAATCTGCACCGTAATCTGAGTTAAATCAGCCAATAGTGTGATGATGAAATTATGATCATTTTGATTCTGACATACTCAAAATTGTTGGCCAATTATATTCTTATGCCAAGAACACTATAAAAAATCTGTAGAGTCTTTGAATTACTTCATATATATTAGTTTGGATTAATAATAGTATTTTATTGGATGATAATACATTTGGTTATTTTACGGCTAACTCTATATTCACGGTTTTTGATTATTTACAGGTTTCAATTCAAATTCAAGAGAATGTCATTTAAAAAGCTGCTAAAATTGATTTTGAGATATTTTTTTGCACACTTCATGGTCAGGCCTATCAAATTCAATTAATGATAATTTTGAGTGAAAGAGAAATTCAGATGCAGATTACACTGATAATCTAGTTGGTAGAAAAATTACTAGTGGAACGTGATTTTTATTGAGACATTTAGTAACTGCATCGTTTTTCAAAGAAAATATCTGCATATTTTTCATTTCAAATTATTTTCAAATAGCAGAAAATTTTCTCATAAAACCCCTTCTAGAAAATCATCTTTGACCTTGTTTTCAGATTGGTCATTTTTAGAAAAATTGTTTTTATAATTATTTTTGAATTTAATTTTTAAATTATAACAATGACTAATCTGACTCCCTACTAATTATCAAAAAGATAAATAGTGATTGAAAAAAAAGTGACGAGTGTTGATATTTATCATATATTATGACTCGAGACGGTATAATTAGTAAATTTCTTTAGAAATTTAAACAAGAGATATAAAACTTTTTGTTGGTAAAAATTCCATGACCATCTCTATTTCTATCATATTTCTAGCGACCATCATTCATCAAAATTCAATATAGTTTGTCAATATGTGGTACTTTAAACAGGAATCATTCTTTTTCATTTTACTTTTTTTTTAAAAAGTAATAATAATAATAATAAAATAAAATAAAATCCAAAGTATTCACTCTCATTTAAAAGTCCTCACGGTTATGCATGGGTGAATTACTTGGAATTTGTTATGTGGTTCCATGCTCATTTAAAAGTCCTCACGGTTATGCGTGTATGGAACGCATATCAAAATTGATTTTTTTTAAATAAACAAGCTGATTCTAATCCTATTTAAAAGTCCTCACGGTTATGCGTGGTTAGAAGATACTTGAATTCATTTTTTTAAAAATAAAATTGGAATGCTACTAATCTCATTTAAAAGTCCTAAGGGTTATGCATGGTTGGTAGATATTCAAATTCCTGATATAAATATACCACAAATAGACAAAACTGTATGATTTTATATGATGATATCATTCCCATCATTCTAAAAGTGGAATATGCGCCTAAAAGAGTATTTATGATATTTGTTTGATTTTTTTATTAAAATTTAATATTCATATTCGATTGAGTTTTAATGTTGTATTAATATCGATTACTTTATCTCTATTTTTTTTAACACTATTACTCTTTTGCTGATAACAAAAGGGGGAGAGAAAAGTTAAGATTTTGTCAAATAAAATAAAGCAAAGGTCAAATATTTTCAAGTCGCATCTAGGCTCATTTGCATATTTTTAATTGTATGCATATATGAAGGAGGAGTTTTGTGTAGAGAGTAAGCATTCAAATAGAGGGAGCAAATGGAATAATCAAATACATTTAATATATTCAAAATCTTAAATATAAGTTTGTTATCATCAAAAGGGGAGATTGTTGAATTTGCGACTATATGATTTTTATTTGATGATAATAAACATATATATATATATATATATATATATTCATTTAAATGTATTTGTTAATGTACTATTTATTTTTCATAGATCAAATAAATATTTGCTGAATAAAATAAATAACACAGAATTTGAATTCAAACAGAAATTTTATTCAAACAAATATTTAATACAATTTTTGAATAGTACAAATTTCTAGCTCTCACTATATATATATACACACACACACACACAACTTCAATTACAAATACAATTTTTATTACATCACAATTTGTAATTTACATTTGACCTCACTACATATCACTCATTCACTCAATTCGTATTTATCTTCGACTTCATTCCAATGTGAATCCAACGTCTGAGCAATTTGCAAAAATATACATTGACGCGGTAAAATTGAAAATAAAATATTTTTGTAGTATAAAATAAAATGAGGATTTTGAAAATAATATTTGCCTCGGTTATTTGGGTTGTTCGTCATCATTTAAATTCGAATTCATCATACACGAACAGCTTGTGACATACACAGTGTATCACTGTATATGCCACAAGGCCATGCACACCGATATATACACTTGATAAAATTACAGCGACAGGTGAGCACATGTCAAACCCAAAACGCCGGGTTCAACTAAAGTGCAATAAAAATAATGTCACAATATCAGCACAAGGTCAAACCCGAGCCTTAAATCGGATTCAACTCGGGTGTGATTTCGAAAATCAAGATGAAGTTCAAGTGAAATCAAAATGAAAAGTGCACCACAAACCAAACAGGGGCAAAACTACAAACAAATACAAACTGCCTTGATGCATACATATGGCCAAGCAATGCATCACTTGACACAAATACACACACACACACACACACACACACATATGTATATACACATGTATACATACAAGACATACAAGTAGTGACTCAGTACAACCAAACCAGTTCAGGTTAAAGAGGCAGTGGTACAAAATACATGAAATTGCACCAATGGAATGGCAACATGTATGCTACAGGTCTGAAACAAATGAAACCAGAAGCAAGGCACAACTTAGTACACACCAAGAGGATCAAGAGAGGTCAGAGAATACACAAACAAAGATAATGCACTCAAATAAATCCAACCCGAGAAAGTCTACATAGAAGTACAACACTACAACATATATACACAGATGACAACAGTGGAGCAACAGAACTCAAAATTGCATAACCAATATCAAAATGTACAAATGCAACATGGAACTGGACAGTGCAAGCTCAACTAGAAACAGTGGAAAGAAAAAGTGCAGCTTCTACATGAAGTATACAAGCTACTGAACTCCAAGAAAAATTCAAAGGCAAGTATGCAACAAAGATACACACAAGCTTCGGACTAATGTACACATGAATGCCATCAAATGTACAAGTAAATGTACAAAGACTCCAAGCATTTCAAACTTGAAGACAACATAAAACTGCATCAAAGTGACTTCAACAAGTTGATTTGCAAACATGTATGCAGTGACAATGTACATACACAGTGCAGCAGTGTAAACATCACATTGAAGCAACTTGAGCTCAAGTCAGTACAACAGAAAATCAAGCAAGGATGAACCAACCATGGTGTCAAGTTCGAACAGATCCAAAGCCGAGCAAATACAAATATACATGTATGCATATATATATGTATACACATACATATCTATATCAAATGAAACAGTTCAATATCAAAGAAACAGATTAAAGTTGGAGATCAATCTCAAGCATCATCAACAAAGTGATACAACAGTCAAAGACATAATGGCCGGAGTCATGAAATAGCAAGTAAAATCGAACAAGTTCGAAAGTGCTACCAGAGGCAGTGAACAATATGGCCAAAGTCGAACAAAATCAACATCGCCAAAATCAAGTCAAAGCCGAAGACAACAAGAACGAGAACGAACGAAATCAACGCCTTGGCAATCAAGGAATCGAACCAAGTCAGAGTTCAAAACCGTGTTATTCAAGTGAATTGGAAAAGTCAGAAATAAATCTCAAGCATGAAAATAAAATCGAATGGCCGAAGACGAATTCAAATAAATGTATACAAACGAAAATCAAGGATCTCGAATCCTATAGAAATAAGTAACACATCGGCAAATGGCGATATCGAGTTCAAGCAAGCAAATCAGTAGAAGCAAAAGAAAATTTTACATACCAAATCAAAGCTGAAATCGATCAAGGAGGAGAAGCCACGAATGATTCAATTGAAGTAAGCAATTGAAGCATCAACCAGCAATTCAGCGGCGATTTCACAAAACCTTAAATTTGGAGCTAAGAGGAACAAGCAAGGAATGGACCGACATTGATAAAAGAGATAAAGGAGACCGCATTTTTTTCAGTGATAAATTATATCGGGCCGGCGCCTATCCTTCATTAGTATTAGTTTGTATTAAATAGGAATAATTAGGGTTTTGGTTTTTTAATTGTTTTTTAAATTGTTGTTTTTGTATTTTGTCCTAATTACTAGTCGTGTGACTAGGGGACAAACTACGTGGCGTAATTTGAGAATTCGCAACTCAGTGGCTGAGTTGTGGAAGGGTTTTGAGCTAGTCAGTAGCAGGTGTCGCGAGTTTACGTGTGTAAACGTGTGACTACTTAATTTCAAGTAGCAACTTGGAGGCAGCACGTAGACAGGGTTTTGTCGAAGCTGGGTAAATTCTGTGTCGTTCTATTTCTGCATTTGTTATTTTGCTATTATCCGTGCTGCTATTATTTTGATATATCTGTGTTGAAATAATTTTATAAGCTTCCGCAATAATTTTTGTAATTAACAGTATCACCCTATTCACCCTCCCTCTAGGGTGAAATCGATCCTACATCAACTCCTTGATCTAAGTTGCCATTAGCTCATGCTACTCTATTCCTTGGGTTTTGTGCTCCAGCTTGTCCAGTCTGTCAAAGTAAATTCTACATCATCTTCTTATGTCTTTTCAGCATCCTTTCCTACATAGTATCCATCATCATTTCCACTTCATCCCTAGTGATGTAGATAGAAGCTTGATTAGCTCCAGTTCCAGAGGAAGTCTCCTGATTCCGTCCAGGATGGCTCCTTTCTATTAGCGCTCTCCCTGTTGATTATCTAACCATTGCTCCAAATCTAAGCTATCTGGTTGATTCCAAATCAGAACTCCAAATCCACGGAGGTTAGCTTTCTTAGTGAAAGCACCAAAATGTTGGCATCAAAAATGACCACCGATACCCAGGTATGTAAAATCACCAATGTCCAGTCGTAGATCTCAGATAATATAATGTAGAGAATATAAATTGAAGAATAATAAAATTAAAACAAAACGACAAGTAAAGAAAGACATGGATTTATAGTGGTTCGTTTAACTCCGGCCTATATCCATTCCAAAGATTTTCTGTTTATCCCTTTATGTTGCTGTTACAGTTACAAATCCGTGAAATCCCATAATAAAAATGGCAGGGTATAGCCTAGGTAGAAGATAGAATAAAGCAGAAAGAAGATCCTTTTGCTCACGCCATGCCTATTGTATTTATAGGAGAAGCCGTGTATGGATCGGACTGAAATTTCTCCCGAAGAACCTCCAGGCTCAAACGACTTGGCCTAAGAAAACTTTGGACCGACTGCTCTCCAAAATAGGGATTGGGGCCGATCACTATTTTGATGGAGTTAGGGGCTGCAGATCCTATGGGGTGTCCCTCATGTTGGAATATGCTTGTTCTCTAAGTTTCATGTTGATAGCATTTGTAGATTTTGAGTTATTGACTGATCATTGCTTCCAATTCAACTAAACTGATCCCTGAGTAGGGATGAGGGCCAATCCTTCCAAACTCCTCTTCTTAGGGTGTGATCCCTGGGGTGGACTCTCTTGGGTCCTTTCTTTTTGTTTCCAAAGTTTCACTTCAATCCACCTTGTGGTTGTTGAGTTATGGAGCGATCATCATTGAGTAGTGTTGCGTGCATCCTGTTTAATCCCATCATTTTATTCCGATTCCTCTATTCTGATTCCTCTATTCTGGTCCCTTTTCTAGTGTAGTTCCATACTTAACCATTTTTTGCGTGTTGTCCATTCGAATCCATTCAACTATAGTCCATAGTTTCAAATATAATCGATCTCCAATCTGGGTAACCATCTCTCTAGGCTTTCTGCATTGATGATCATGAAGTCCGTTGGGTTAAATCAGCCTATGTACTGCTTGCCAAAAGACAGGTTAATAGACATTAACTTTCTTAAATGCTAAGTAACCGTTAACATTAATTATCATTAATTTATTTTGTTAATTGCATTTTATTTCCTTAGTTGTATATATAATTATTTACAATCCGAAGTATTCAAATGTTAGTAACTTTTTCATCTGAACTCTGTTCGTAAATCCTTATAAATGAAAAATTATAAGAAATCCAAATATTCAAATGTTCATAACTTTTTTGTAGCCAAATTATGACATTTTTAAAATTTTATTTTTCGAAATTATTATTTATTAAGTAATTTCTTTGTAATTAATTATCGTTTAAATTATAGGGTGTTATATATATAGGCATATATATATACATATATATATAGACACCTCGGAGAAGGTTAATCATATCGTACGCGTAGATAGAATTACATGGAATAGTCGTGAATAATGGACATAACACTTAAATAAAAATCAATAGGCATAAATTAGTGTTATGGATAAAGTATATATGAACATTGTTCTGACTCCCACCTCGTTACAACCCACATGATAGATTTAGAGGGACGGACTACCGGTGAAGGACCGGAACTACAAATGGTGAAATCTTCTCATTCATGTTCAGCGCTGGCAAGGCATTCAGATACTAAGAAAATAATATTGATTCCAATGTAGTAGCCTTGGTCAGCATATATGTTCTATTATATTTTTTGTTTCGTTGTGAGTCCGTTCTCCAATATACTTATGTTTATTATAGGCTACCAAAACCAAAGATCCGTAGCCTAATGGACTTGGATTTTTATTTAGTTGAAATTCGGGTCCATTAAGGCACGAGTTGTTACCCCTCGTCTTGGATGTCCATAACATAAAGAGATTCATACAATTCTCCACTAATTCTCCCATGAGCTACACTTATGTGCTCCTTTGAGTTTGGATAGCTGAGAGTTACAATCCTTTCAAGGCATAATAGATGTGTCTCATATCGATACAGCCAATCCATCCCAAGGATGGTGCTAAATCTCGAATATTCGAATACGTGCAAATCACAATAGAATGACAAGTCACATAATATCAATTTAACTTTTGGCTGTCAAGTGCTTCCATTAGCTCTATAAGCTACTCTATAGTCATGCAAACTCCCCTAGATCCAGATCCACTAAACTGACCTGGGTTGACACTACTAGAGCAAGGTCCTACATCTCTCATACTTCAAAGAAGTGAGATAGGTTAAGAATATTCAAGAATATTAATTAATTATATATATACATACATATCGCATCACACAAATAACAAATACTCACCCAGATGACTATACCCTATAATCACCATATATACCTAAATAGTGTATAAGTTATCTATCCAATACCTAAGGAACAAGGTTTTCTAAGTCCATCTGGGCCAATGACTCGTGTCTCTTAATACCATGTATTGTTCTAATCCTTGCTCTGATACCAAATGAAACACCCCTAACTTTATACCCATGCTACCTAAAAGTATTACTATGTAATACTATCGGATAATATGTAGAATGAGACAACATGGAGTACACACATGAATATTCCCTCGGACTAACACTTGTGCATATCTCATGTCTATAATACTTATCATAGATTTACACGGTTTCAGTATAAAGCAAAAAACATGTGTGCTTCCAGGATTGAACAAAGCATCAACATAGAGTCAGAATGTAGCAATATAATGTATAACATAATACGTAGTCCAGAGGGTTACATAAAATAGTCTCTAGCACAATATACAATGCATCACCAATGTATATAAAGGCACCAAACTTGCTCACACCTATGAGCTTGCTCACCACTATAAGTTTAACCTCACATAAGTAATAACCAATCATCACTATTCCCGTTATGTGTACACTGAATAACCGAATAAGTATCACATCAGCGTTCTATACCACCAGGTGTTACTAGTCTGTTTTCCCAATGCTCATAAACAATATTCAAACCACATTATATCTCTATGCAACAAGTCCGATGAATAACTAGAAAAGTGTTATCGAAAGTTCCATACCATAAGGTATTACCAATCTGCTTATCCAAATTTCTCGTAACATAGAAATAAAAACATAACACTACGGGTAAAGTTATATATGTGTGTGTGTGCGTGCGCATGTGTGTGGATACTACTTAATATTTTGAAAGCATTCATGATAAAAAATTTAATAAAAGATATATAATTAAGTTAAAATAATATTTAGTAATATTCATTTGAATATGCAAACACCATCGAACACTTCAACAATTTCATAATATTAATTTAAAAACACTAAATAAACATCACAAGACTTTGATGGTTTTAAATAAGAATCTACTAAATCTCTTTAATATTCCATTTAAATAGTATTATTAAACTATTTTTTTTAATTAATATAATCCTTAAATTATGTTTATAAACTAAGTATAAAGTATAAGGAAGTAGTGATATATTTTATTTACTTTGAATTTAATTTAATTTAGTTTAATTATATATATGTATGTGTGTCTATATGTGTGTGTGTGTGTATTTTACTACCACTGGTCGTATCCACCGATCGATCCCTGCGGTCGACTTGTCAAGCAACAAGTGTCGCGTGTATTTATGCCTATATCAATTGGTTCAGGCCTTATCCTTCTCCTATCTTGCCATCTCCTATTATAATTAGACGCGTACACACTTGCACTGCCATTTTGTGATTCACTTATATCCACACATTCATCAAGTACCTAATATCATACCGATTCAAGATAATAGAGGAGAAGCGGTTTGTTTATAATGAATGGTTATCATGCATAAGTATCAGATCACCACTCATATACTCGGTATCGCTACAGACATAGAAAGTGAGTGGATTGAATCACCATGAGTTGAAGAATCTCAAAAACTTTCATAACCACTTCTTGCTCCTCTCCTTGCTTCACTTCCTATTTCTATTGTAATTTTCCCCTTTTCAATTTGATGATCCAAAACTTGAATTCAAACATGCTAATTGGTACAGAGGAGCGTCAAGAAGCTTGAATTGGATTATGAAAATTTATTGGATTTTATTTTAATTTTCAAAGTGGTAAAAGGTTGGTGAGCTTTGGATTTTGAAGTTAATAAAATGAACGAATATTGTTATATTTATAATTGAAGATGAAATGTCTATGGATAGAAATCTCTAGACTTAGAAAAATCATGATTTCATGAAAGGTTATTTGTATTTGGACTTAGTAAGTGCTTGGCATGGATTTAACTAATTCATTTTAATTTTTTTCTTTTCTAGCTCATGAAATAAACTTACATCTTAAAGCCCGCTTGCATATTAAAAATACTATATTAGATTTCTACCAAAAAAATTGTATTATTATCTATTTTATAAAACTTATATTTCTACAATTTATTTATTTATTTATAATTTAGTTTCATTTACTAATCAAATTCAAACTCCTTTATTATTTCAAAATAAATATTTTCTTTCATCAAAACGAATTCCAAACTTATAAATTTTAATCTTTATTATTGTTTCAAAACACATTTAATTCATTAATCTTTATTATTAATTTATTGCTTCTTAATAACGAGTTGTTACATTCAGTGATATAAATTTAATAATATGTAAATCACATAATTTTCCACTCAATAATTAGCTTTAAATTCCCGGATCCAAATCCATTCTTCTTATTTGACTACTTTTCTTTTCAACCTAAAATATGTATCTAAAAATGTATACATACCAATTAGATTTGTAGATCTGATAGAGATTTAACTCAAGTGGAATCTAAATTTAAATTTTATAAACTTACCTCTTTCATAGAATTGATTCGATCCTTCCTTTTTTTTCTTTATATATATGTGTGTGTGCGCGCGCGCGCGTGTGTTAGAAATAGCGAAGAAGAAAAAAATGGTTGAGCCCTGCTGCTCAGTTTAGAAAATATGAGAAGAAAAGCGCGGGGCTATGCTTGTATTTATTGGCGATCGAATCAGTTATATCCGTTAGATAATTAAATGTTAAACCTGAGTCGTTTTGGCTGAGGTTAAGGTACCGTTCACATGCTCTTGTTTTACTCCATTTAAGTTGGAGATGCGTTCGACGCGTCGAACATCCAAACGTGTATAGCTCCATTCCCAATCCTATTAAGATGAATGCACTATTATGACCCCTTTGCTTTTTTAAGCAATTTTAATAATTAAATTTTAACTTTTTTTTTTTTGAATTACCTAGAGAACCAAGCTTTGCTTGTAAACTTTAGGGAAGTATAATTAAATTTTAACTTTTATAAATTTTTAAAGCTAATAACTTGTGCAAATGAGGCCTGTTTGAAATGAATTTTTTACATTGCGATCGTATCAATGTACTCTACATTATAGAGTTGATTTGAACTGAATTCGAGCAATTTATAATTTTTCGATTTATTTGTTTATTTTTGCAAGTTATTGACACATATTATTTATTAAAAACCCAAATAATTAATTAATAAGCTATAAATCCATTAAATTAAAAATTATAACGTAAATTCTCTGCTCAAATACATCGTTTGTAATCGCAAACGCATTCTCCGTTCACTCAAATTCTCCGCTCAAATACATCGTTCGTAGCCACAAATGCATTTCTCACACTCAAATTCCCAATTCAAATGCTTCGCTCGTATTCCCATTTCAGTTCGTTGCAAACACACCCTAAATCTACGTCGGGCCTAACCAACCAGTTAACCAGCTATATATAGCGTTTGATCGGTGGGTTCCGATGATTTAACTCCCTCGTTAAGTGGCATAACGACGTCGAATTTATTATTATTTAGACCTATTTGAACTCTTTTTTATTATTTTCGATTCGAAAACATCAAACGTTGAGAGCTTCCTTTGAAATCCGATCGTGAAATTTTATATGTTAAAGTTGATTATAAGAGTACCATGAACATAATGATGCAAGTTTTATGGTCAAATTTTTTTTTAGCCCTATAATTTATTTATTAACTCATTTTAATTAGTTACGGCTTATTTTAAAAGGAGTTGCGGTTTTATGTGCTCTTGTGAGTCTAAATTAAAATTTCACATTTTCTCTATCATTGTTGGCAGAGGGCTGAATTTTCTATACAATTTCTGTGTATTTCTATGCAATTGTAATGCAATCGACCCATTCCATTAACCTAAAATGTAAAATGCAATTTTTATTTAAATGACATATAATTGCAATGCAATATTCCACTAACTTGAAATGCGATATGCAATTGATAGATATTTATTATAACTTTTTTTAGTAATCCGACGTATCTTTGATGTATTAAACGAATAGATGAAATATAAATAGGAAAATTTGTGAATGTACATCGCTTTTGAAACCAATTAAAGATACAGACCTGTTTTAAACCAACGATGGAAATATATCAGTTTTCACCGTGTTCGACGTTTTCTACCATTTTTTTCTCCCCCAACTTGAGTTGGACTAAAAAAAATGTTATTTAACGCAATCTCTCCGTGGCCACCTATGGAAACGTGCCAGAAACCTAAGACGTAGTTATATGATTAGAATTTTAAAAGTGAAAATTAGATTGAAAAACCTTTTCATTACAGGGTAATAAGTTTTAAGGACATACTTTTAAATATTTATCATTTATCACAATTTCTTTATAATTGAAAATGATGATATTATTTATCTTTTTTTCTATGAATTATCTTTTAAACTAAAGTTTCAGAAGTTCCGTTCATAAAACTTAATACCATTGCCTGTTGAATGAAAATGCTAAATTTGAAAATTATCTGTTTCTCTGTCTAATTTACTATTTTAATCTAAAAGACAAAAATTTGTACGTTTTAATATCAAGAACATAACCTTGATATTTTGACCATAAAGACAAACCTTCTTCCAAAAAATTAATCAAAAAATAAACATTCCTTCAAAATTATTAATAAAGACAAGCATTTTTTCAAAACTACTACCGAACTAAAAAACTGATATCTAAAAATTGATATCGATAACTACAAGCTGATACCTAAAAACTGTTATCAATAACTAAAAACTGATACCTAACAAAAGTTGTTCTTCAGACTAAAATAGTGAAGATTTGTCCTTGAAGCCAAAAACGTTGAGAAATTTTATCTTTAATTAATTTATTGTACAGTAAATATACAGCAGAAATAATCCCAAAAAATAATCGTCCCATACCGTCTAAGGTGATTTCCTCACAAGAAACATCCGATCGCGGAGGGCTTGTAAACAGCCACGTGGGCATGCATAACTAAGGAATCGACTCATGCAAGTCTATATCATGAGATATATATGATACATATGCGTCTAATAGAGCGGGACCCACATCGTAAATATCCGTACATGGATGATGTCATCTAAGTTGCACCCAAATACACGCACGCTTCTTCTATACCACCGCACGAGCTGCGACTCCGATAAGCCGTAAATAATTAGGCGCAGGTTAACCTTCCTTTTTTTTTTCTTTTGTCTTTTTTTTTTTTTTGTAGTTGAAGCTGTCACACGCTAGCTGACTATTGCTGCGCGACAAAAGTAGCTGTTGTACCGGATTTCTTTTTTCTTCTAAACTCGATTCGATTTTTGATCGGTAAACCTTTTTTTTTTTTTTTTTTGAAAGTAAGTAAATGGGCCAAAGCCCAAACAAACACGGGTAAAAACACCCGAAAACCCAACGCAAAAAACTAAAACCCTTAAACCCTAACGCAAATTAGGGCAGCCGACATACATTCACAGAAAAACAAAAAGAAAAAACATGGAGACGAGAGGAGGCGATTCAATATTATCTTCCTCCCGTCTTCCTGCTGCACTCGCCTCTCTCCCAATAAGATAGGCTTTGATTAAACTTGTTGCGCATGCTAGAATCAGCAGTATTTGAGCTCATGTGAAGATTCGAAGCCATTTGTTGCCTTGCTTGACTGAAATCTGCAGATCTGTTGTTAATTAAACCCAGATCTGTAGATTTGTAGTTGTTTACACCATCACTAGAGCAATAGGTTGGAGGCTCGTACTTGTCTCGGTTCATTCTCTGAAAGTTGCTAAGATCAGTATGATGAGTCTTCGGACTGAGAAGATATTGTTCAATATACTTGCCTCCAGCCTCTTTACTCCAATAATCCGCCAGAAAATCAAATCTGGTCTGATTTCTGATCTTATTCTTAGATTTCTGAAGAATAATTTTGCTTTCATTTTCGATAATAGTCCATCTCTGCTCTTTGGAAAGCTTTATGTTGTTGTGAGTACGATTGTTTCTTTCCTTCCATATATGATAAACAGTAGTTGTTAACAGAATATGAGCAAAGTCTCTTTCACACGATTTGTTTCTGAAATGCTTGTTGATGTCAGTAATAATATTACCCAGATGCATGCTGTTAGAATTGTTCATCGCCAATTTAGATTTGATTTGATTCCAAAAGTAGTAACTGTAATTGCATTCAAAAAATAAATGAGACACATTTTCATTCAATAAATTACATAGGGAACAGAGTGAGGTGTTATTTCTGCCCCACTTATTGATAATTTCCAAAGTTGGCAATCTGTTGTTAATCGCAAAATATGTGCAGATAGCCATCTTTGGATTATTTACTCTGTTCCATATGCAATTATACCACTCTACAGTATGCTGCTTATTTCTAATGTGCTCCCAAGTTTTTTTAAAAGAGAACTTACCATTGCTGCTAGCTAACCATTCCCAATAATCACTATCTACATCATGATCTAATTGAATATTACTGATAGGAATTTTATGAGGATTTGTGATAGGATGCAGTTGAGGCTGCCATTGATTATTATTAATGATGATATTAACACAAGCATTACCTTCACCACATATAGCAAGAGTATCCCAACCAACCTTGTTAATAAAAGATTCATTCTGAAACCATGGGTCAAACCAAAAGCTAGTTTCATGCCCAGCTTTAAATTTCCTTTGAATTAAAGATTTACCTAAATCTCTGCATTTTAAAATTTGAGTCCAAGTGTTGGATTGATTACACTTAGGTAAAGTAGTCCAAAAGTTTTCATTTTTGAGGTATTTGAAAGACATCCATTTTGACCATAAAGAATCTCCACTTATAAATCTCCAAAAAAGCTTTAATTGGCAAGTTAAATAAAGGTCATTAAGGTTTCTGATACCAAGCCCACCTTCTTTTTTGGGTTTGCAAACTTTATCCCAACTAACTTTATGATATTTACCTCTCCAAAGAAAATCAGCACACCTGCTTTCAATTTTTTTAATAGTAGCAACAGGGATGTGATGAGTTTGAAACCAGTATAGAATAATGGCATACACCACAGTTTTAATTAACTCAATCCTACCAGCAATAGATAGAAGTTTGCATGACCAAGTTTCCATTCTGTTTTGAATATTATCAATCAGATATGAGCAATCACTGTCTTTAATTTGATTAGTAGATAGAGGAAGCCCTAAATATTTAATAGGAAGAATACCTTCACTTACATTGAGAACATCTAAGACTTCCTTTTTGTACCTGCAATATTTGCTGAAATATGTCTTTGTTTTGAATTCATTAATTTTCAGACCAGCATATTTGTACATAAGCCTAAAAATCTCACTAATGGCCTCTGCATTGTTTTTGTTAGCTTTAGAGAACACCATAAGATCATCAGCATAAATCAGGTGAGTAATGGTTGGTTGCACTCTATTTATTGGAGAAATATTGCTTTTAATAGTTTCAATATCAATAAGAATAGAAAAATATTCCATAGCTAAGGTAAAAAGATAGGGAGAAAGAGGGTCTCCCTGTCTGATACCCCTATTACTCTTAATAAATCCCTCAGGTTTACCATGAAATAATATAGAGAAGGTGGGTGTATTAATGCATTCAAAAATTAATTTACAGAACTTCTCAGGAAAATTCATGCATTTCATAATATGGATGATAAAATTTCTATTTACTTTGTCATATGCCTTTTGGAGATCAACTTTTAGACACATATTATCCCCTTTTCTATTATTGAAGTTTCTAACCATTTCATGTGCCAGCAAAGAATTTTCATGAATAAGCCTACCTGGAATGTAAGCACACTGGTTTTCAGAAATTAAAAAGGGGAGAAACAATTTTATTCTATTACTTAAAATGGTAGAAATGATTTTATAGACAAAATTGCAGCAAGAGATTGGTCTGTAATCCTCAATACAAGAAGGATTCTTGTTTTTAGGAATTAATGTAATGAAGGTATGATTGAAACTTTTAAGTAATTTACCTTCATTCATAAATTCATTAACAACTTTAGAGATATGATCTTTAATGTTGTCCCAATGAATTTTGAAAAATTTTGCATTGAATCCATCTGGGCCAGGACTTTTGTTGTCACCAGCGTTAAAAATAATAGCTTTTATATCATCTATACTAACAGGAGCTAAGAGGATATCAGCAGCATTATCATTTAACACTTGCTTACAAACAATATCAGGAAAATTAATATCATTAGATTCAGTGAAGTATAGCTGAGAATAGTAATTAATAGCTTCATTGACAATCTTATCAAATTCATTTATGCATTCACCCTTGCTGTTAATGATTTTACCTATATTGTTAATATGCCTTCTACTGCTCATTTTAGCATGAAAAAATTTGGTGCATTCATCACCCATAGTAAGCCAGTCAACTTTAGCTTTTTGCTTGTAATTGACAGTGTTTTTATGAAGTTCTTGTGAAAGCTTAGCTTGATTAGAAAAGAATTTATCAATAATATCAGCATTACCAGGGTTTTCATCAGCTAACTTTTGTAGAAATTTTCCATCTTCTCTAATTTTGTTTAAACAGTCATTCTCATTGAAATTATTCTTATTCCAGTTTTTGATTTTATGTTTTGCATTTTTAAGAAAATTGCTAAATTGGGCTTGATAAGAACCATTGTTAGGAAATGTAAAACAATCTTTAATCATATCATTATAATCACTGTTTAAGACCCAACCATTTTTAAATCTAAAAGGAGCAGCTTTAAGATTATTATTAACTTGGTTTTGGAAAAAACTTAGTAACAAAGGAGTATGATCACTTGTGTTTTGCTCAATAGAGTAACAACAAAATTTTGGAAAAGTAATACAAAACTTTTCATTAATTAAGACTCTATCAAGTTTGCAATGGATATTTTTCTCCTTTCCAGATATCCAAGTGTATTTATTACCATTTATATTAGGTTCAATAAGCCCAGATTCAAGTAAAAATTTATTAATTCTTTCAAGCTTGCTATGGGGGATTTTATTACCACCAAATTTTTCATTGACATGGAAAACAGTATTAAAATCACCTAATATAATCCAAGGGAAATCATAACTTTGACTAAGGGATTTTAATCTATACCATAAACTATTTCTTTCATTCTCAAAATTGCTGCCATAAATATTGGTAATTTGAAGTGAGAAATCACCAACATTTTTGAAGTTACAGTCTATATATTGAATATCCTTATTGCAATTGACCAAAGTCCAAATATTAGTATCCCATATGACAAGGATCCTACCTTTACTACCACAGTCATTATTGTTTGTGGATTTCCAATTATTAGATAGCTTAAAACAAAATTTCTCAGTATTAGAATCATCCATCTTATTTTCAATGAGAGCAATTATAGATGGTTTATATATTCTAATCATATTTAATATGTCAGTTTGTTTAGCTGGGGAATTCATACCCCTAACATTCCAGGCCATAATAGACATAATTAAAAAAAACTGATAAAATAATAAAATAAAAAATAAACAGGTGTTTCAGATTGAACCTGATACACTGCTACCCTTCCCCTTCTTCTTTTTCTCTGAGCTTTTAGCTTTAAGCCTTGTGGTCATTTCATTCCAATCTGGATTGATTGATATGTATTTTTGTCCAAAAGCTTTCTTCTCTTTATTAGTATTCTTATATTTACCGCTAGCTTTAGTCTTTGGGATATGTAATTCAGATATGTCAAATTGTCTTTCAGGTTCCTCCATAACGTTATCAGACATTGAAGCAATATAACTTTCTGGGATTTGAATTCGAGAGATATCAAACTCCTCAGCATTGCGGGGCAAAGTTGAGTGGATGCCACCATTGTCCTCAACTTCTGCAGCAGTTTCTGATGGAGATTCACTCTCCATATTACGTACTGAGTTCTGATTTGAGCTCGAATGCAATGTTTTATTTGTTTCTGTTTCAAGATTATCTGTAACTAAACATAACTCTGAAATGGGAGGGATTTCAGAGTTAAAGACCTCTTTGTTCTTGATACCCTCCATAGATCTGCACTGTAAACTGTCTTTTGAATTTTCTTTTTTGTCTTCAGTATGATGACCTCCCAAGGCAGGGATCTGATCATCTTGATCAGTGAGCAAATGCGGTGTTATTTCTCGATTGAAGATGATACCTTTCTGGTTGATTCGATCATTGTTCTTTTGAGTTCTTGAATCCTTTACAGTCTCTTTATTGTGATGCATTTCTTGGATTGTAGTATCTGTATTATTTTCTTGATCTATGCCCATTTCTTTATTTTGATTTTGAGCTTTGGGTATCCACCTTGGAACAGAGACACATTGCTCTCTAATGTGTCCAAAGCATTTACAGATACTGCACTTAGGTGGAATCCATTCATATTCAATTTTTTGGGTGATATTTTCTCCATTATATAATGTAAGATTTATTTCTTGAGGAAGTTCATCATTTGCAGAAACCTCCACCAGAAGACGAGCGTAATTCAATCTCGTTTTCAAGGTTGTAGCTGCATCCATCTTTATGGGTTTTCCAATAATGCTTGCCATAACGCTGAACGCTTCACGATCCCATAATTTGAGATTGACATTGGGTAATTTTACCCAGATCGGCATTGTACTGAGGAGATCCCTATCCATCTTTAGGGACGCAGACCATCTTCTCATTATGATGAGTTTTCCATTATAAAAATATGGGCCATTTTGAATGATTGAATTGCAATCTTGAGCTTCTTTAAATTTTACAACGAAGAATCCATTTTCTCTGGTAAAAATATCGAATTCTCCAACAGGCTTCCAAACCCGTTGAATATATGCTTTGAAAAACATATAATACGGTTTGGTTCCAACAACATAAACCAAAACAGAATTGCTCCAGCAATCAGTAGCTCTTTTGCATGTTGATTCATTAATAAGACCATATTTCTTGCTATTGATTGTTATAGGAGCGATGGTTTCAAGATTGCATTCATCATCATTTGGCTCTTTAGATTGCTCAGAAACGATTTCAGCCCAAGATTTTTGTCCCTGTGCTTTATTCAAAGAGAAACTAGTGGGTTGCCGAGGTTGATACACATGATTTCTCAAACTCTGAGAAGGGATGGTCGACTTCTGACCATCTGTCTTCATTATTTCCGTCTGATTACCCTTTAGATTTCTCTGATAGCCAGGTTGATATGGTTGACGTTTCTTTTGTGATCTTGATTGAACTAATTGGAAACCATCTTTATCTATGATGATTCCATTGTTTGATTCTCTGATGTGAGATTCAGGTGGTCTGTTTTGATGTCTTGAGAGAGAAAGATGAGAGAGATTTCTGTGGGGAGAGAGATTTTCCCCCATGGCTGAGGAAAACCCTAGATTTTTTTTTTTTGGAATTTGATCGGTAAACCTGATTGTAGCGAAGCTACACATTATTTCTAATGTATTTCAGAGACGGACAGCGTGTTATTCATATACTAGCAGAACCAATCAATTGAACGGTGTTGAAACCGACCATTTAATTGTGTAATTTGAAAATACATATATTTTTCATTATTACTTGTTAACTTCGATTATAAATACACTTAATATATTAAATAAAAATTTATGTACTTTATTATAAACAAAAAGTAAAGTAACAAAGAAAATATACGTTAGGAAACAAGTAACTATTAAGCGTTGTACACACACTCTTTCAATAAATAGGTTCTTTTGAAACATAGAACGAATCAACAGAATATATATTATATTTGAACGTGATATGAAGTCAAGGTAATGCACATAATAATGATATTTTTATTCAGTGTTTTAAAAACTAGACTCAACCACGGTCGGACCGAAATGATAGTCGGTCTAGAGTCCAATTGAACCGTTGATATGCACAGACCGTCAGTTGAATCGAAAAAAATGAGATCGAACCGCGTGAAAGAAAACCATTCGATCGTTCCCACCGCTCTCACTTTTCCAATCTCGTATATTTTTAGCTCAAAATAAAAATGATAGAACCCTAAATCAATCGAAATCTAAAGCTCCTCTACTATCGCAATCTGATGCCTCTATTTCAATCGCAATCTACAACTTCCAATTCCGTTGAAACCCACTGCACCGACCTTCGTCATAACACGTTATGCTGACAAGTTTGGGTAATTGGGTGTTTTAAGTTGCTTTGATTTTAAAATAGAGTCAGTGCTTTTAGATATTATTTGAAATTGGATGTTTCGTGTTTCATTGTTTGAAATGGGTGAATTGAATAATCTGAAACTAGATATCTATAATTATTGCATATATGGTCACAGTTTGAAAATGCATTTAGATTTGTTTTGTCATAAATCTTACATTAGTCTTCTACTTACATTAGCCATTTCAGATGAACTTACATCCGCTTTTCATCAAAACCCTTGCAAAGGATTAGTGTTTATGATTTCGAGTGTTCAATGGAGGAATCAGGAGATGAATATTAAACTACTTTATTATAGCAATAAATGATGAATTGCAGCAATTTTGTATTATAACAAATGTAAAATATTCAATTATCGTATTATAAATACTTTGTTATAAATGGTTAACTGCAATATTATACCAATTAGCAACTACTAATGTTTATTTATTTATTTATAAATTTGTGCTTGTTACATGATACTGTGAATGATAAAAACTATGTTATAAATAGTTAACTGCTGTATGTTTAATTCATAAAGGTTACATACAAAAGATATAAAGGTGAACCTTTATGTATCAACAAAGCAAAACTGCAGCTTGTAAAATTCAAGGTTCCGAACCATCATCATATGAATGAATATCATACATTATTAAACCTGTTCTATAATTTACATTTAAATGTATAAATTATTAAAAAAAAAATGCACGGTTCCGACGGTTCGACCTTCGGAATGGTGAAGCTTGTGGCACCATGGTCTGGCTTGCAGTCAGGTTCTCAAAACATTGCTTTTATTACATAAGATTATAAATTGCTTGCACTTGAATATATGTTATAGTTAAACAATAGAAAGTAGGCAACAGTAGCACATATCTCGATCCGTTACATTAAATACTACATCATTGCTGCTGTACCGTTACAAAATATATAAGCAAACATAAAATATCCAACTACTCTTAACTCAATAAAGTATGTTTGAAAGAATCGAAGACAAAAAAAAAGAAATATAAAATGTGAAAATAGTAGCAAAGAACATGAAAAAGTATTTTTCAAAAGTCATCTACAATAAAAGAGTACACTACAGGAAACGTCTGGAATAGCGTAGGACAGGAGCAACGGCTAGCAGCGGCTAAAAAAAGCGGCCGTCGTTTGCCGTCGCTGGCCGTTGCTCGACCTGTATATCTGCCAACCCGAGCTTCCTTCTTCCCCATTCAGCAAACGAAAAAAAAAAAAACACCAAACCCTACCCGTCGCCCCCCCCGTCGCCCCCCCGTCGCCCCGTCGATTCGGTGCTCAAAAATTCGCTCCCTACCTCCCAAATTGATCGGTATGTGTTCTAACCCTATTTTGTATTCAATTAGGGTTTAATTTTGGTTTATTTGCATGTTAATTGGGTTTATAAATTGGTTGTTAATGGCATGATTATGGGTTTAAGATTGGTAGTTATGTGGTATATGTATGGTGATAGTAGTATTGTAGGTTGATTTGAGAATAAAATCATTTTATTTCGAAGTTGAAAACGATGATTAACGCATACTATTGTGATGTTGGTTATTGTAGAATTAATGATTGGTGATGTGATTTGGATTAAGATGGTGATAACATGTTTAAGATGCTTATTGATAAGTTTATGCAATGTTGGTTGTCGATTAGGTGAAAATTTAATTATTTAGCATGCGTTAGTTATAAGTGTAAGTACACTACAATTGTGTATTTTGTTCAAATATATCATTTATGCTCACTTGCAATGGTCATGCTAAAGTATTCATAGCCTAAAAGAATTACAATGATTCACTTTTGTCTCATTGTGGAATTTCCAATTAAACGTATATAGTTTAAAATAAAAATAATTCAATTTATTACAAGTGCTAACTTCTAATTTGATTTAGAAAAATTCGTTATTTAAAATTTGACTTAGTTAGCAAAATTTTAAAGTACGTGTCAAAATGTGAAATTTAGTTGACAAATATTTATTGAACGTATTATTAAAAAAATTATAGTTGTTAAAATATAAATTAGAAAATTTGTTTTATTTGTGTGAACCCCTTAGACAAATTTTGGCCCCGTCTGACAAGTGTTGTATATGATCGTTATATGGATGTTCGTTTTTACACAGAACGGACATCTGTATTCATCTGATATAATATATGTTGGATTTGTCTCAGTATTGGACAAGTTACAAACGCAATAACGTAATCGCAGTTTATAAATCATTTCAGTTTAAACGGTTAACGAAATTTCGATGGCACTTCCTTTTTTTCTCTGTGTACATGCATTTGTGTACGATACAGGGAATAAAGGGAAGTGCTGCCGAAATTTTGTTGAATCGTTTAATCTGAAATGATTTATAAAATATGATTACGTTATTGTGTTTGTAATGGGAAGTAGGATGACCGACCGTTAAACAATAAATTTACTAATAAATTTAATTTAAAAGTTAGTTTGAAACTAATAAATTTGTTCAGTCTAATTTATTAAAGTTTGTTTAAAATTTACTAAAGTTAGTTTAAAATTTACCAAATTAATAAAGTTAGTCTAATTTACCAAATTAATAAATTTACTAAAGTTCAGTCTAATTTGTCAAATTAATAAAGTTACTAAATTAATAAAATTTACTAAATTCCAGTCTAATTTGTTTCAGTGAAGTGTTTGTTTGAATTGTCTAATATAATTTTTGCAAATCAGAAGATATGTTCGATTATTTTCTCGACCGTAGTTGGATGTATGAATCCCGAAAGGTATGAAAGGATCAATAAAGGAACATTTTGTTAACGGTGTACACGATTTTATTAGATTTGTTAAATCTAATAATGTAAATAACGTAGACATTCGTTGTCCGTGTGCTAAGTGCAAACATCTGAAGCATTGGAAGACAGATGTAGTAGAAGTTCACTTGTATAAATTTGGTTTTGTACCGAATTATTATTTATGGGATCGTCACGGAGAGTTTGTTCAATATACACCTAATCCTGTAGTAGAAGAGGATGATAATACAGCGGCAAATCCAATAGAAAATATGGTGCAAGATGCAGCCCGATCAATGTTTCCATCCATTGATCAAGACGACATTGAAAACGAAAATGGTGAAGAACCGACTATGGAAGCTAAATTTTTTTATGATTTATTGGATTCCGCTAAGAGACCATTGTGGGATGGATGTGAAAGTGGAACCGAATTATCTGTAACCGCTGAATACATCACGATGAAATCAAAATTCAATCTTACAGAAGCAGCGTTTACAACAATTGTACAAACTGCTAAACGACACATGCCACCCAATAATTTGATATGCGATAGTCATTATAAAGTTAAAAAACTTATGTCTGCTTTTGGATTGCCATACCAGAAGATAGATACTTATGTATTCACTTATGCAATGTACTATTCTGAGCTGTGTATTTACTTATGCAATGTACTATTCTGAGCGATGTATTCACTTATGCAATGTACTATTCTGAGCTATGTATTCACTTATGCTATGTAATATTTTGAGCGATGTACTATTCTGAGCGATGTATAATTCTGATTTATGCGTTATCGTTTTATTGTATGATTATGTGATGCTCATTTGATCATTATGCTTTTATATATAATATATGATTGTGGCAGATATGGCTGATAGAAGACGTAGGAGTACATCTCAGCCTTCTCCATCTCAGTCTCCTGGAGCTGCAGCGGGTCCTAGTAGCTTAGAGGCAGATACACGCCGAGTTGCAGAGATTATTCCGAAGAGTGTTGGGTAAATGTCAAATTTATTTCTATTATATTATTTAAAATATATAAACTATGCACGTTAACAATTACAGGGGGTTCGAGGTGGAACCATCACAGTTTATTTTAGATGTCTCGAATAATTCATATAAGAGTCGGATGTCAGCAGCTTGGCCACATTGGGATAGCATTCCAGCTCATATTAAAAATGCTATATGGGCCGACTTGATGGTAATTACAATTTATATATTTCTATTGAAAATAATATGCTGTATGTAATTCAAAATAAATTCAATATGCAGGCTGTTGTACGAGTGGAGCCGCATGATTTAGATGTTTTTAGCAATAATTGGAACCAAAAAATGCGGAAGAATTATAGAGAGACAATATCAAGGGCGAAGAAGGCTGGCAAAAAGCCAGGTTGGATGAGCGATGAAGTCTGGAACGGATTTCTCACATATTGGGAGTCAGAAGCAGCTAAAGTAAGCTATAATGAGAATGCTTACAATTATGTTAGTTGCATTATTTTAATCGTGTATCTAAATTAATAGGAAGTAGCAGCAAGAAACCAAGCCAATAGGAATAAGAATCCTGGTTTACATCGAGGTGGCTCTAAATCTTTCCAACAGCATAGGAGAGAATTGGTAAATATAAAATATATTTAGCATATGGTGATGCATATCTTCATGTGTAACATTTATGCTTATTTTCAATATATCTTATTCGTGTATATCTTCAGTTTGCAAAGTACGGAAGGGAGCCTACAATGGCTGAGGTTTTTAGAGCCACACACGCAGTTGAGTCTGTTGATGATGAGGGGAATGCGACCTATGATTGGACCGACAGCAAAGCTGAAGAAGCGATGGTAAATATGCTAACTCGTGATTCAAATTGCATATATGTAAATTGTATACCAATTGTTTCAAAATTATGTTTGTAATTGCAGGGGCGATATGAGGCAAAAGCATCGGCATTGACACAGGCGAGTGGAAGAGCAGAGCTTACAGTTGAGGAGTCCAACAGGATTTGGGATTCCGTTATTGCACCGCCTACTCGAAATAGGCGTTATGATTTCGGCAATCAGGAGGTAAACCATTTCACTAACTTCATATTAAAAGATCCACATTATTCTCACATCAAAAGAATTATTTATATACTATCCAATTCATTCAAAATTCATGTAAAATGCTATCGTATTAACTTCAGTTATTTCACAGGTTGTTAATTTCCAAAGGGCTTATAGCAAATCGATGGAGGAGGAGCGTATTGCTCAGATGCAGAGGAGCGGGATGAGCTCAACGATTGACGAAAGGGCCAATTGGCACAGCAGATAGATGAGCGCATTGTAGCATTTTATCAGGAGCACGGCTCTATGCCTGGTGAGCAGGGAGATGGACCTGATGATGCCGAGGATGATGAGGAGGATGATGATGCATAGTTTTACTATTCTTATGGGTATGTATTTATGTACATATTTAGACTAGATTTGATACTTGGGCTTGGACACTTGGTATTTTGGATGATGTTTGGGTTTGGTTATATTTGGATTTGATCCTTGTACCTTGATACTTGGTTTGGTTTTGTATATTATATTGGTTTGGTTGGTTTTTGTGTTTTTTTGGTTATATTGTTGAATATTGATGTTGTGGGTATTGTTGAGATGTGTTATTGTTGATATTATTGAGGTTTGAGATGAGGTTTGAGGTTTAGGATGAGGTTTGATGGAAGAATAGCTGCTGTGTGCACAGCAGGTTTTGCCCAGAAAAGCGACGGCTAGCAACGGCTAGTAACGGCTTTCTGGTCAAATATAGCGACGGCTAATGACGGCAATGAAGCGACGGCAAGTGACGGCTAGTGAAGGCAAGTAACAGACTTTCGGAAAACAAACTAACTGCCACGTGGCGTTGACACGTGTACGTAGCCGTTGCTTGCCGTCGCTTTTTTAGCGACGGAGCCGTCGCTATTGCCGTTGCTTTTCCTGTTGCCAACGGATTAAATAGCGACGGCAAAAAGCAACGGCGAGCGACGGCTAGCAACGGCCGCCAACGCATATTAGCCGTCGCTATACGCTGCCTTTCTGGCTATTGATGTATCTTACATTTAATGATCAAGAAATACGAAACCCTGTAATATGTAGTGGACTGTCCAGCATTTAATAACATATACATATCTCCATTTCCATAAAAATTCCAATCTCCTCATTTCATTAGAGTTTATACAACTTGTCAATAAAATCTATATATGCCAATGAAAGCCTACTAATAGACATACATCTGAAAGCGTATGGTTTCTAGTTCATTCACAAACCATTATGCAACCTCTATTTCAAATGACATATACAACAGCCTCAACCTGCAAATTATATATTGAAAATTTACAATAACAAGTAATTAGTCATTTATCAAAAGATATTAAACTTCATAGTCTATTATCTAATGCATCTATAGTGAAATTTATTTTAATTTGAGCAGAAACGGTTTATTGATCAGGATCTAGTAGTGTCTATTTAGATATCAATGCAACTTAAAAATCAATTATACAATCTCACAAATACAGTAGCAGAAATAAGAGACATGGAAGATTTAACGTGGTTTGAATATGAATATTCTACGTTCACGGAGAGCCAACAACTTCTTTTATTTCCGCAAGTACAAGAGATTACAAGCCACTCAAGATTAGAGAGTTAAAACATATGTGGAGATTCTCCCTAATCTATCACTCAATTGAAGAGTTACAAAATAGTGCATAAAAATTGCTAGAGTTTTTGCTCTTTAAATTGTTCATCATTAAAGTGTAGAATCTCCGGTATTTATGGAACGGGAAAGTGGGCAGGGTAGGAGCAACATATCACCTTTGAGATCTGGTTCGACAAAGATTGGTTCGGCAATCATCTGGTTCGACATCAGTACTTGGCATCGGGATCGGCAAAGCATACCTGAACCAAAAATCTGGAGCGGCAACATTTTGCTTCGGTATTTCTACTAAACCAAAAATCTGGACCGGAAAAACTTGGACTGGCATAGCACCTTCAATCTGGAGCAGCATCTTCTCGAACCATAAATCTGGACCGGCATCCTTACTTCCCTCTGCTAAAAAACATTGTCATCGCCGAACGAAATCCACTCCTCAACCGAACAAAATATTTGGTTCGGTATCACTATGATTACCGGATGAGATTTCTACTTGATCAAACAACCATCTCTTCTCCTCATCGGCTACCGAGCTAACCGTTACCGGATGAGATTTCTCATCCTGCATTTTACACATCACCTCTTCAGAATAAGATCATCACCAGACGACATTGCTTCCTCCTCCTCGTCGACCTATGGTTTCATGACTCCTCCAATTTAGTCTGTATATGTTTGAATCGCACAATTTCAACACTCCACCTTGATTCAAATATGTATGTCTCATCATCAAACAATCAACATAGAAGTTGTTGGGCCTAGCGCCGCATGGCGCTCAAGTAAAAGGAATCAAACTGATCAAATTTAAGCAATGCTCAAACTTGTCCTTTGGAAGTGACTTTATCATCATATCTGAAGGTTTATCCAAAGTACTCACCTTCAATAATTTGATCTTACTTCTTTCTTCCTCAAGCATGAGAAAGAAACCTCTAACATCAATATACTTCGTCCATGAACTATAAGCTTGATTCTCTACATGATGAGTCGCACTCTGACTGTTTGAAAATAGCACTACTATCCGCTGTACCACCGAAAGATCTTTCAACAACTGAAGTAAGTATAATCCTCCTTTATTGGTTCCACAATCGATATTAACTCTGCTTCGTTAGTCGACTAAGCTATAATAGATTGCAACTTTGGTCTCTATGAAATCGAGTCAATGCCAAGTGTAAAAACATAGACCGACACTGACTTCCTAGCATTTTTATTCCCACCATAATCAGAATCACAGTATCCTCTAAGAGGGATGTCACCATCCACTCCACCACATAAAAAGCCCACCGGAGAAGTGTCTCGAAGATATCGAAGAATCCACTTCACTGCTTGCCATTACTCTTTGCTTGGATTAGACATATATCGACTCACAACACCCACTGCATGGGCCAAATCTTATCTTATGCACACCATCGCATACATATGACCAACAACACTAGAATAAGTTATATCAGCCATATACCTTTTGACTTCTTCCGATAAGGGAGATAAGTCTTTTGACAACTTAAAATGAGAGCCTAATGGAGTGTCAACCAGTTTGGCCTTCTCCATAGCAAATCGAGCGAGGACCTTCTCGATGTATTGTGTTTGAGTGAGCCTTAAATCTCTCTGCTTCATATCCCTTCTTATCTCTATACCCAATATTCTTTGTGCCTTTCCCGAATCCTTCATGTCAAACTCTCTACTGAGCTCCGCTTTCAACTCCTTAATTTTGACCATACTCCGAGATGCAATCAGCATATCATCAACATATAACAACAAATAAATCATATCACCATCACATCTCTTGAAATAAACACATTGGTCTTTGAAACTTTTGGAGTATCCCTGTGTAAGCATAAACTTATCAAACCTCTTATACCATAGTCTAGGAGACTGCTTCAGTCCATATAGAGTTTTGTTGAGTTTGCAAACATACTTTAGTCTGCTACTATCAATGAACCCTTCTAGTTGCTTTAAATAAATCTCCTCATCTAGATCACCATGCAAGAATGTAGTTTTTCCATCTATTTGCTAATTCCATATCATAATGAACAAATAATGTCAAGAGAATACGAATAGAAGTATGCCTAACCACTAAAGCAAAGATATCATGATACTCTACGCCCTTCTTCCGAACACACCCCTTTGCGATTAATCTTGTCTTATTTCTAGGATCACCATTTTCACTGTCTTTCACTCTATAGAACCACTCGCATCCAATAGCTCTCTTGTTGGTGGAAAGAGGCACCAAACCCCAAGTATGATTTCTCTATAGTGATTTAATCTCCTCCTTCATAGCAACTAACCAACTGGAACTGTTAACTTACGCGATAGCTTCTCTATAATCACCGGGCTCATCATGGACAACACTCAAAGCATATGTTGCCATATTATAGAAGTTAATGTCTTCGATGCTCAATCTAACAAACTCATCAAGCAACTTAGGCTTTATTATTTGTCTGACAGGCCACCTTGAGTCTGATACTTTGTACCAACATCGGTATTATCCTCATCAATCACAGTGTCATCGAAAACCCCATCTAAACGTCTATGGAAAGAATCAACAGATGACTTGCTTTGTGTCTGGTATTCTTCACATGTCCTCTCATTGTCATCCGATGAGGAAGGCTCCACCTTCAACATAGACTTCTCATCAAAAGTCACACGCCTGCTCATAACGATCATCTTGCTAATAGGACGTCAGAGCCTATATCCTTTCACTCATCTCCTATAATCTAGAAAGATACACTTGCAAGCTCTAGGTTCCAACTTCCCTTTACTCTCATGCACATAAGCTGGGCAACCAAATACTTTGATAAATGAATAGCTAACAGGCTTTCATTCCCATACTTCTTTAGGAATTTTCATATCTATGATAGTAGAAGGTGTGCGGCTGATGAGGAAAGCTGCCATAAATAAAGCTTCAGCCAAAAATCCCTTTTTCAATTTAGCAGTCAATCTGTGGCATCTTGTTCTCTCGAATAATGTCTGATTCATCCTTTCTGCAACTCCATTAGACCGAGGGTCGCATGGTGTGGTGTAATGCCTCTTAATGCCTTAGGGTTCAAAATAATCGATGAATTCCTGTGATAAAAATTCACCGCCATTATCTGAATGGATAACTTTCAATTTCTTTCTTGACTGCTTCTCCACCATAGATTTCCACTTTCAAAACCTGGCAAAGGTTTCACTCTTTGACCGAAGAAAGTATACCCATACTTTATGAGAGAAATCATCTATAAATGAAACGAAATACCTAGCTCCACCTAAAGACGGACAAGGTAGGGATCCAAACATCTGTATGAACATACTTCAAGACAGTTTTTGCTTTATGCTCTCCTGTACCGAAGAAACTTCGTCTGCTTTCCAAGAACACACTCTTCACAAAAACCAAGTTTTGAATGATAAACTCCATCAATCAATTCTCGTTTTCTCAACTCATCCATGCTGTGCTCATTGATGTGACCCATCCGTAAGTGCCATAATCTGGAAGAATCTGAATCAATAGATGTAACAGAAGCTGATTCACCAACTACAGTAGTGTCCTTTAATAGATAAAGATTTCTTGCCCTCACACCTTTCATAACGATCATGGAACCCTTCGATATCTTTATTTTCTCTTCTTCCACAACAATCTTCAAATCAAGTCTACTCAATGCCCCAACAAAAATCAAGCTCATAATCAAATCAGGTACATGTCTTACACCAGTGATCATACGAATAACACCGTCAAACATCTTAATCATCACACTACCAACTCCATCCATACGATAAGAAGCATCATTACCCATCAGAACTTATCCTCCATCAATTTCACGGTAAGTGGAAAAACAGTTCGTATCAGGTGTCATATGATAGGATGCGCCAAAATCAATCATCCATAAGTTGCTCTTCGTAGAAGAGCTAGAAGCTGTAAACACATCGGTGTCACTCTCTGTATCTAATTTTTCTGTTTCATAAGCCGAGGCTTGCTTTGGATATTTTCTTCTACCTTCAAGCTTGGGACATTGTGCTATGAAGTACCGTGGCTTCTCAAAAGAATGACAAGTCGACTTCTTAGGCCCGCTAGACTGAGACTGCGAAGAATTCCGACCTCCACCTTTCTTCGACCTGCTTTAGCTTCTACCTCTCTGAACAGATAAGCCTTTGATATCACTATCCAAGCTAGTGCACGTTAATCTACTTCTTAACACTTTATTATGAAGACCAACCTTTACATCACATGGGCTAATTTTACTATGGCTATAAATCATGGAATTAACAAAAGCAGTATACTCCTTAGGCAAGAAATATAAGAGGATCACGGCTTGAGCCTCATCAATAATATCAACTTGCGCTGCCTTCAGGTTCATAATCAAAGTGGTTAAAGCATCTACATACTCCATAAGACGGCCTCCAGGCTTCCTTTTGAATGAATAGAGTTGTTCATGAAGAATAATCCGATTAGTGAGAGACTTGTCTTTATATGCATCCGATAATGCATCCCATAGTTCCTTTGCCGTCTTCTTCTGAGAGAATTCTCTAAGAACATCATCTAAAAGACTCAACTGAATAGTTGTGAGAGCTTCTTCTTCTATCTTTTCCAGATCAACTGCATCAATATCTTTCAATTTCTCTAGAGAAGAAACAACCTTATAAGTCTTCTCCTTTTTTAATATAGCCTCCATCTTCAACTTCCAAGTACCAAAATCTCCCTTTCTGTCAAAACGTGTTACTCCATAATTGACACCGGATCTACCAACAGACTTACTAGAATTAGTCATTAATATCCAAACAGAAACCATAACACTAGCTCTGATACCAAACTATAGTGAAATTTATTTTAATTTGAGCGGAAGTGAATTATTTGATCAGGATCTAGTATTGTCTATTTAGATATCAATGAAACTTAAAAATCAATTATGCAATCTCATAAACACAATAGCAGAAATAAGAGACACTGAAGATTTAATGTGGTTCGGATATGAATATCCTGCGTCCACAGAGACCGAACAACTTCTTTTATTCAACAAGTACAAGAGATTACAAGCCACGTAAGATTAGAGATTTAAAACATATATGGAGATTCTCCCTAATCTATCATTCAATTAAAGAGTTACAAAATAGAGCACAAAAATTAGCGGAGTTTTTTCTCTCAAAATTGTTCACCATTAAAGTGTAGAAGCTCCCGTATTTATAGAATGGGAAAGTGAGCAAGGCAGCTGCAACATATCAACTTTAAGATCTGGTTCGGCAAAGATTGGTTCGGTAATCAATTGGTTCGGCAAAAATTGGTTCGGCAATCATCTAGTTCGGCATTAGTACTTGGAATCTGGAACGGCAAAGCACCCAAACCAAAATTTTGGAGCGGCAACAGTTTGGTTCAGTATTTCTACCAAACCAAAAATCTAGAACAGCAAAACTTGGACTGGCATAGCACCTTCAATCTGGAGTGGCATCTTCCCAATCCACAAATCTAGACCGACATCCATACTTCCCTCTGCTAAAAAATACTGTCATCACTGAACGAAATCCACTCCTCCACCGAACCAGATATTTGTTTCGGTGTCACAATGACTATCGGATGAGATTGATACTTCATCAAACAACCATCTCCTCTCCTTATCAGCTACCGAGCCAACCATTACCGGATGAGATTTGTAACAACCCGATATTTTCAACCATTCGCATCCGCACATGTCGGACTTGAATTGCTCAAAATACCGCATTGTAAATAAAATTTGGCAAATCTCAGAATATACAATAAATAAAATCACAGATCACAGACACAGAGTATTTAATAATGCAGCGGAAGTAAAAGAAATAGTAGTTCATGAAGCCACTATATAAATATATCAGAGTTAAATAAAATACAACAGACTAAATAAAGTACAACAGAACTCTTAAGATGATAACCAAGTACAAGCTGAATAGAACAACAGAACTGGAATAGATAAAACTAGATAAGCAGATAATCTCCAGCGATTCCAATCTCCAGAAAGTGGAATCCAAATCTGTGAATAACCCAGGCTGGCCCGAGCGTAAATAAAAATACAAACACTCGAGTCAGGACAATATATACTTATATAATGTAAACCAACTCAAATGAACTGTAATAAGGTACAAGTAACTTAAAGGATGCCTGAGACCGCCCATCCTTTAAGGATCCGTTAAACTATTTACTATGTAGTAATATTTCGCTATTATAATAATGTCTACAGTAAAATAAACTTACTTTTAAATAGCGTTCCGGGCTACCCATATCACCCTTCACACATAATAGTCCCAGTAGTCCATCCAATATCATGCCATCTCCACTCCGGGTGACTGTCAGAGGATACCACACGGGCTAGGGAAGAAAAACAAACTCGTAGTAAAGGCTCGGTATGGTAGGTGACACGGCACACAAGGCAATGCCAGGGTAGATATACCAATTACGCACACGGGCTGGTGGTAACGCAGCAGCCACATACACCCACCTCGGAACACACTCCCATATCAAAATCGGAGGATGGCCATCTAATCAATCACCAGTAAGAGTATAGTATCGAAGGAATGTGTCCGATAGGAGGAATGACCTCACTTGGCCCGAGATCGCTCCTGTTTTAGCCACCTTATGCCAACTCACAGGAGTTGGGTCCACGTAATATACCTCAAGAACGTCACCACCATCCTACTTCATTCTGGAATCTCCACCGCGTACACGGTTGTCAAAGTGGTTTTCGGTATCGACAGAGAGTATGCCAGATATCCGATCCCGGTCTCTTTGCCAACCAATCGTTATTATAACCCGTAGTTATAACTTTTCAAATAATGTTTATACTTCAAAATAGGATATCATTTCAAATCCAAATCTTTATCAAAATAAAGATTAAATTAATTCCAAACCATTTCAAAACATCATATCTTTCCATAAATTCTTGTCAAATCGTTTTAATATATCAAAATATCATATCTTTTCAAAACCACATTTCAAATCATTTTAATATATCAAAATATCATATCATTTCAAAACCACATTTCAAATCATTTTAATATATCAAAATATCATATCATTTCAAAACCTCATTTCAATCATTTTAATATATCAAAAATATCATATCCATTTCAAGTCATTTCAATCGTTTTAATATATCGAAAATATCATATCTTTCCAAAACTTCATTTCAAATCATTTTAATAAACCAAAATATCATATCTTTTCAAAACCACATTCATTTCAAATCATTATTCATTTTATTCAATTTAAAATACCATTTCAATTTACATTTCCAAACGGTTTATATTTCAAAAATCATTTTAAATCATTAAAATGAAGTTATTATATTTAATAATTAAATTATTAAATTTCCAAAAATTTCAGCTTCCAAAGTTCATTTATTCACTTAAGTTTATCAAAACAGTGAAAATTCACTTTTCGCAGCATTTAGAAAACGCTACGGAAAGTTACATTCAAAACAGTTCAATTTAACAAAAGACAGCATTTTTAAAAATGTTGTAATAGGGTTTACTTAATATTTCAAATAAACTTAGTTAAATTCAACAATTATAGCACTTAAAAAGATTGCTATAATAGCCTTTAATTCAATTTAGCTTTTTAGTTCATTATCATCAACTACATCATTTACAAATGCTGTAATATCATTTAAATTGCAATTAATAGCATTTCAAAAATGCAGTTAATTAACTTCAAATATTCAATAAAATTTCACAACCAATTATATTTTTATTTAAACATTTTTAACTTATAAAATCATACATTTTCACATTTATAAACAACATTTAATTTTCCTTAAGTTCATGATTTTATAAAGTTAAATTTCCATTCAAAAATCAAGATTTAATAATAATTCACTTATTAAATTTCAATATTCAAATTTAAATTCATCAAATTAAATTTCAACTTAACACTTAAGTTTAAATTTCAAAATATAACTTAATTTCAATTTTATTCACTTAACTTAAAATTCACTTTTAAGCCAAATTCACAAATTCCCATTTGGTTATATTTCAAAATTTCAACTTAAATAATCATCCCTTTCATTTTTTAACTTTACTCAAAAATCATTAATATATTATAAAATCATTTTAAATTCATTTTAAATTCAAATTATCATAAATTTATCATAATTTCATATTTAATTTAATTTCCAATTATAATTAAATCAAAATTTCCAAAATAACTTACATTTAAATTTTCTAACTTTTCCATAATTTATTTAACCTATAAATTTCCAAAAAATCAATAATACTTTACAAAAATCATTTTTAATTATGTTTTAAATCAAAATATTATAATATTTACATTTCAAACATATTTTTAAAAATTTTAGAAAAATATATTTTAACTACGGGTCTGTATATAATTTTCTAGCCTAGGTAAAGTGATACGGGTAATGTATCATTTCAACCCGTAATTTACAAAGAAAATCCGGGCTTTATCATTTCAAACCCGCAGTCCCAAGTAAATGAAATAAAATGAAAATCACTCAGGCCTATCATTTCAGCCCATAACGATTTTCCCCTATTCTAAAGTCCGTTCGGGTATGTATCATTTCAACCCATAGTGATTCCAATCTAAAGGGAACTTGCAGTGTGATAAACTGATAAAAATAATAGAACAACATAATATAACAGTAACAGATGTTATAATAGGTGTTTAAGCATGGGTGAACATCATATAATCATAATATAGCATATGTAACATGTTAATGCATTTTACAGATTCAAAAGGGGTCAATTTACTAGTTATATATGTACATATTGTCTGGTGAGGATAACTCACTTGTTTGAGCTGGAGATTGCAATACAACTGACACAAACTGAGATCTTCAAAAGCACGATGGCACGACAAAGATTTGATATTGAGAGAGCCAAAGATAATTGCCTTGTTCACATTTACACAAAACAATGCAACATATAAGTTACAAAACAATGTAACACTTGAACAACACTAGAAATCAATGTCCAAAACAAGTTAAATGGTTTGCACTTGTTCTCAACTTCACATACTTCAGTTATGAACTGAAATAGCATAGCCAAGGCATGGATTAAGGTCTGGTTTGTGTCCAGTATAGGCTCGGCTACAAGGTGATAAGGTGAGTGGGAGTTATAAGTAGATAAGACAATGGAATACAAAGGGTTCTAAGGCAAATGGTGGCTTTTGTTGCACCATAGGGTTCGACCCTTGCTGTTGTGGGTCTAGCCATGCAATGTGAAGGTCAGGTGGGGTCTGATGTGGCAGCTAGAGGTGGTGGAAGATCAGGTGGTGGAGGCTATTGGTGATGGCCATGGTGGAAATTGAAGGTGATGGACATAGGGTGCAACAATCTACACACAAGGCAACATATCATCATTTCTAGGCTATACATGGGCTCGGCCTCAAGCTATAGGGGCATGGCCAGGTGTCCAGATGGTGGTGGGTGAGGTGGAAGTGGGTGGTGGTCAGGTCAGAGCAAGGGGTGGTGGAGGAAGTGGTGGAAAAGGTGGTGGAAGTGGTGATGAAGGAAGGGTATGCTCGGCCTAAACTATATGGTGATGGTTTGTGTAAATGGAGGGTGGATCTCTTGCCTAGGGCAGGTCGGCCTGATGGGGTGGTGATCTGGAGGTGGTGGTGGCTGGTTGTGGTGGTGATGGGGTCGGCCTAGCAGCTGGAGGTGGAGGAACAAAGCTATGAAGGTAGAGAACATATACAAAATTCAATAGAAAACTAGAAAAACAAGGAAGAAGGAGATGAATTTTACCCAAACCTTTGAAGCAATGGCCGTGCAATTTTTTTATGAGTTTGAGAAGATTAGAATACGTGAAAAATGAGAGAGATGCAGCTAGAATGAGAAATGAAAGCACGGCAAAAAATCATTAAAGAGTGGAGTTGAGAAAATGAAAGGTCGGAATGTAAAAAGGCTTTGGAAGTTAAAGTGTTTAAAACCTTTAAAATTTCCATCAATTTATTTTAATTTTTAAATAACTGAAATATATATATAAATTCAGATAAAAGTACGAAAATTTATTAAATAAACAAAAATAAATAAATAAATATTAATTATATATATAATTTAATTAATAAAACAGCAAAAATTGCAAACTAGTCTTGAAAATATGAAAAATAAATGCAATGAACTTTGGAAAATCTTTATGTACTTGTAAAAATATTTATAACAAAGATAATAACATAAACTAAAATGCATTCACACATAAATATATAAATTTTAATTTAAATATAATTTAAATGGAGAAAATAGCAAAGAAAATTGAAACTAGGCTTTAAAAATAGAAAATAAATTCAATAAGCTTTAGAAAAATTATACTATCACTTAAAAAATATTAAAAGACAAAAATATACATAAAATAACAGATTAACACATATTAAAATAAAATATGACAAAGAAAATATAATTTATATAATTTAAAATAGACAAAATTGTTAAATAAATCAAATTACACTCAAAATTGAAATGTACATAACTTTTGCAGTTTAACTCCGTTTTCAACGAAACAAAAAGCAGTGTTCAAGTTATTTCATCTATTTTCATAGTAAAATATAAAATTTAAGATTTAAAATAATTTAAATTTGAAGTTTAAAAGTCAAAGTTTGAACAGTTTGACCAGAAATTCACTTTACAGTAAAATATTCAAATTATACTAGTTTGAACTATAAATCACTTAATAATCAACATTTATATTTAAAAATGAAATGTTTGAAATAAAATAAATTTAAAAATAAAAGAAAGTCCAATTTAAATAATATACAAAAATCTAGGGTTGTTGCACTCTCCCCTACTCAAAACTTTTCGTCCCCAAAAGGAATGAGGTACGTGAAAGCACAGAATTAGATAGAGTGAAATAAGATTAAGGTAAGATGATAAGGAGATTTAAATTACACCTGATAACTATTGTTATAGGTATGTTTCAAAAGGTGGAGATGATCTTCCCCATATTCTCCAAAATCAGGAACACAAGCACGAAAAGATCCTCTAGAATCTGATTAACTCTTTCCGCTTGACCGACGGTCTGTGGATGAAAAGCAGTGCTCAGATTTAAAATGAGTACCAAAGATTATTAAAGATTATAGAAAGATTTCTAAACAGACTGGTATATGCAATAGCCTCTCATTCTGTAGCAAGATAAGGGAAATTAGGACAACCAAAAGATAGTTTGAAAAACAAAACAAAATAATAAATTTGAAACCATAAAATTTCAACTTAAACTGAAAATTAATTTTACATAAGTCAAATAAATCTTAAGCATCTCTAATTTCATTATCTTATCATCCAATTATCTTAAATTAACAAATCCCTAAAATCATGTATTTGAAAAATCATCATTTATTATATTCAAAAATGTACTTAATAAATTTAATTCTTCTTTATTCCTAAATAAAAATTAAATTTGTTCCTCTCAATATGTTTTATCACCTATGTTAAGATACTTACATTTATTATAACTGTTTTAATTTATTTTTGATTCCTTTAACATCATTTATATTGTAAATTATTCAATTAACCCCTTTTTCTATATGTACCTCAGTCAATCTTTTATAACTAAAATTTAAGTGTATAAAATTTATTATAATCACTCAAATTTTATTTATAAAGCTTTTTATATTGTATATTCTCCAATTACATTGTTAACTTTTGAAATTAAGGCAAGTTAAATTTTAATGCAATTGTATTATACAAATAAAACTTTCTAATTTCCTCATCTCAAGTTTGAATCATCTATCTAAAATTTTGATTTTCTTTTTATAATTGAAATGATTCTTTAAAATAAAATTTAAGAATTAAATTTCTGATTCCCTTCAAACCATTTAGGGATAAATAAATATATAAACATAATAAGTCAAATCATATTTAAATCATATATATATATATATTATAAATCCAGTCTTATTTTAGAAATTCAAATCAACTAAATTTCCCAAAACAAAGCTGTAGCAAGACTACATAACGGTCTCTTCACTTCGAAACTCGAAAATGAAAGTTGATGATGTCGCGGTTCATCACCGAAATTATTTTCCAGCGACAAAGAGAAGAGCACAAATTTCTTTAACTTTTCAAATTCTTTGGAAACAAATTTCTATTCAAAATGCTTTAAATAAGATATCCTTTTAAAACTTGAAAACACAAGGTTTGAAACCATCGGAAATTAAATTCTCAAATTCTTGTTTTACATTCATTTTAAATTTCCAAATAAATTTATAACCATGTTTTATAGTTCAATTAGATATATGAAACAATAGAAAATGATATATAAATCAAATATTATTTCTTAACAACTAATTCAAATAAAAATCCAGATAAAGATTTATAATATAGTTACAAAATTTATTTCATTGCTAAATTTTAAAAACATATTGTGTCGGTTTGCTCTGTTCAAGTGTTTTGGAAATCTTATCGATAGCGTTGATCAGACGAATCGATTAGAAACCCAAATCAACATCAACAACTCAAACAACACAATATATAAAACATTTTAAATATTAGTTTACAAATACACTTCAAGAATAATTTGAAGATAAGTTGGAAACAAAGATGAGATGATTAAATAACAGAATAGGGAGATGGATGAGTTTATATAAATCGCGGGCAACCTTAACCGGGTCTACCGTGACTTAAAGAATAAGATCGATGTTGATTTCCTGGTTAAATCGACATTCGATCTCAAGATGTAGAGTTCGAAATTATAAGAGATATAACATCTAAACCGAGGATATAGAATCTCTGGTGAATCGATGTTGTTGTAAAGGAGTTTTCCCCCTTTACAAATAAATTTGAGGTTGGCGAGACCGCCGACTCATTATGAAGATCTTTTGAAGTGGAGTTATGGGATACTCCAGAAACAAAAGAAGATAAATAGTGAGGGACATGAATGGATTTTGGAACCACAGAGAATGTTCCAAAATTCAAAGGAATCGAGTCAAAAAGGAAGAGGTTTAAACTCGAATGAAAGTGATTCTGTAAATACATTTACCCTATATACTGAGTTTTGCCTAGAGCTACCAAAGCTCTGATACCAACTGTAACAACCCGATATTTTCAACCATTCGCATCCGCACATGTCGGACTTGAATTGCTCAAAATACCGCATTGTAAATAAAATTTGGCAAATCTCAGAATATACAGTAAATAAAATCACAGATCACAGACACAGAGTATTTAATTATGCAGCGGAAGTAAAAGAAATAGTAGTTCATGAAGCCACTATATAAATATATCAGAGTTAAATAAAATACAACAGACTAAATAAAGTACAACAGAACTCTTAAGATGATAACTAAGTACAAGATGAATAGAACAACAGAACTGGAATAGATAAAACTAGATAAGCAGATAATCTCCAGCGATTCCAATCTCCAGAAAGTGGAATCCAAATCTGTGAATAACCCAGGCTGACCCGAGCGTAAATAAAAATACAAACACTCGAGTCAGGACAATATATACTTAAATAATGTAAACCAACTCAAATGAACTGTAATAAGGTACAAGTAACTTAAAGGATGCCTGAGACCGCCCATTCTTTAAGGATCCGTTAAACTATTTACTATGTAGTAATATTTCGCTATTATAATAATGTCTACAGTAAAATAAACTTACTTTTAAATAGCGTTCCGGGCTACCCATATCACCCTTCACACATAATAGTCCCAGTAGTCCATCCAATATCATGCCATCTCCACTCCGGGTGACTGTCAGAGGATACCACACGGGCTACGGAAGAAAAACAAACTCGTAGTAAAGGCTCGGTATGGTAGGTGACACGGCACACAAGGCAATGCCAGGGTAGATATACCAATTACGCACACGGGCTGGTGGTAACGCAGCAGCCACATACGCCCACCTCGGAACACACTCCCATATCAAAATCGGAGGATGGTCATCTAATCAATCACCAGTAAGAGTATAGTATCGAAGGAATGTGTCCGATAGGAGGAATGACCTCACTTGGCCCGAGATCGCTCCTGTTTTAGCCACCTTATGCCAACTCACGGGAGTTGGGTCCACGTAATATACCTCAAGAACGTCGCCACCATCCTACTTCATTCTGGAATCTCCACCGCGTACACGGTTGTCAAAGTGGTTTTCGGTATCGACAGAGAGTATGCCAGATATCCGATCCCGCTCTCTTTGCCAACCAATCGTTATTATAACTCGTAGTTATAACTTTTAAAATAATGTTTATACTTCAAAATAGGATATCATTTCAAATCCAAATCTTTATCAAAATAAAGATTAAATTAATTCCAAACCATTTCAAAACATCATATCTTTCCAAAAATTCTTGTCAAATCATTTTAATATATCAAAATATCATATCTTTTCAAAACCACATTTCAAATCATTTTAATATATCAAAATATCATATCATTTCAAAACCACATTTCAAATCATTTTAATATATCAAAATATCATATCATTTCGAAACCTCATTTCAATCATTTTAATATATCAAAAATATCATATCATTTCAAGTCATTTCAATCATTTTAATATATCAAAAATATCATATCTTTCCAAAACTTCATTTCAAATCATTTTAATAAACCAAAATATCATATCTTTTCAAAACCACATTCATTTCAAATCATTATTCATTTTATTCAATTTAAAATACCATTTCAATTTACATTTCCAAACAGTTTATATTTCAAAAATCATTTTAAATCATTAAAATGAAGTTATTATATTTAATAATTAAATTATTAAATTTCCAAAAATTTCAACTTCCAAAGTTCATTTATTCACTTAAGTTTATCAAAACAGTGAAAATTCACTTTTCGCAGCATTTAGAAAACGCTACGGAAAGTTACATTCAAAACAGTTCAATTTAACAAAAGACAGCATTTTTAAAAATGTTGTAATAGGGTTTACTTAATATTTCAAATAAACTTAGTTAAATTCAACAATTATAGCACTTAAAAAGATTGCTATAATAGCCTTTAATTCAATTTAGCTTTTTAGTTCATTATCATCAACTACATCATTTACAAATGCTATAATATCATTTAAATTGCAATTAATAGCATTTCAAAAAATGCAGTTAATTAACTTCAAATATTCAATAAAATTTCACAACCAATTAAATTTTTATTTAAACATTTTTAACTTATAAAATCATACATTTTCACATTTATAAACAACATTTAATTTTCCTTAAGTTCATGATTTTATAAAGTTAAATTTCCATTCAAAATTCAATAGAAAACTAGAAAAACAAGGGAGAAGGAGATGAATTTTACCCAAACCTTTGAAGCAATGGCCGTGCAATTTTTTTATGAGTTTGAGAAGATTAGAATACGTGAAAAATGAGAGAGATGCAGCTAGAATGAGAAATGAAAGCACGGCAAAAAATCATTAAAGAGTGGAGTTGAGAAAATGAAAGGTCGGAATGTAAAAAGGCTTTGGAAGTTAAAGTGTTTAAAACCTTTAAAATTTCCATCAATTTATTTTAATTTTTAAATAACTGAAATATATATATAAATTCAGATAAAATTACGAAAATTTATTAAATAAACCAAAATAAATAAATAAATATTAATTATATATATAATTTAATTAATAAAACAGCAAAAATTGCAAACTAGTCTTGAAAATATGAAAAATAAATGCAATGAACTTTGGAAAATCTTTATGTACTTGTAAAAATATTTATAACAAAGATAATAACATAAACTAAAATGCATTCACACATAAATATATAAATTTTAATTTAAATATAATTTAAATGAAGAAAATAGCAAAGAAAATAGAAACTAGGCTTTAAAAATAGAAAATAAATTCAATAAGCTTTAGAAAAATTATACTATCACTTAAAAAATATTAAAAGACAAAAATATACATAAAATAACAGATTAAAACATATTAAAATAAAATATGACAAAGAAAATATAATTTATATAATTTAAAATAGACAAAATTGTTAAATAAATCAAATTACACTCAAAATTGAAATGTACATAACTTTTGCAGTTTAACTCCGTTTTCAACGAAACGAAAAGCAGTGTTCAAGTTATTTCATCTATTTTCATAATAAAATATAAAATCTAAGATTTAAAATAATTTAAATTTGAAGTTTAAAAGTCAAAGTTTGAACAGTTTGACCAGAAATTCACTTTACAGTAAAATATTCAAATTATACTAGTTTGAACTATAAATCACTTAATAATCAACATTTATATTTAAAAATGAAATGTTTGAAATAAAATAAATTTAAAAATAAAAGAAAGTCCAATTTAAATAATATACAAAAATCTAGGGTTGTTACAAGATTTCTCGTCCGGCATTCTACACAACACCGCTTCAGAATAAGAACATCACCGGACGACATTGCTTCTTCCTCCTCGTCGACCTAGGGTTTCATGACTTCTCCAATTTGGTCTATACATGTTTGAATCGCACAATTTCAACAGCATCTCCCTCTCCCTCTTCCCCTCCCTCTTCCTCCCTCTTGCTATATATATATATATATATATATATATATATATATATATATATATATTGTGTGTGTGAGCAATTCTCATGAGTTTGCTCATCTTTACTTCCTAATGATGTTTGAAACTTATGTGACAATAGGTCCCTTACACATTAATACTGTAAATTACAAAGTAATTGACCGGTAATATTTTCGTTTAGCACCTTGAGTACCAGACCGAAAAGTATATGGCATATGCATAGAACATTAGTAGGCTGCAAAAATAGGAAAACAAAAATCTTATGATGTAGAGAATTTGATGTTCTAAATTTGTAGACAAAACCCAAAGCAAGTCACTCATTTTAATCAAAATCCTTTCAATGGATTGATGGAACTTATGAAGATCAATGTAGAAAGCAATCAAGATCGTTACATAATCAAGCAAATCTTGTGCAAATATGCTGCCCCTACTTTTAAAAACATATGCATTCAGCTTTGTATTAATACTAATAGCATTATAGCATAAATGAAGATAGAACAAAAAATAAAATGAAAGTCAATAATTCCATATGAACATATTATTTGTAATATGTAACTATATTTTGATGTAATTATAAGCCAATGAGCCATAAGCTTTTAAAAATTAACCTACGCAATAGCAACTGGACAATGTCATATAACTAGCTAAAATTAACGATTCAACAGAAAAATTAAAGGATCGCATTCTCACATATAACGCATTTTGCATGTTCAATTGAACTATCAACTTTTGTATTGATCATAAAAATTTTGTATCGACTTTTAGTGAAAATGCCAAAAAAATTCCCATATTGCATTGAACTAAAAAAATTTGTTCATTTTCCATCTTCACTCTCACCCTAATATATGCAACCTAAAAATATA
The DNA here is from genome assembly GCA_030765085.1 of Allium cepa. Classification (NCBI taxonomy): domain Eukaryota; kingdom Viridiplantae; phylum Streptophyta; class Magnoliopsida; order Asparagales; family Amaryllidaceae; genus Allium; species Allium cepa. The sequence goes on along the minus strand of CM060939.1, from coordinate 387,970,374 downwards.
AATCCCCAAAAATGTAAAATTTTAGACTGCATATAACATTTCTTAAAATTTATGTTAGGAACTAATCAATGCTAACTTGAAGATTTAGTTTTTTTTTATCGATTTTGCCTTTCAAAATAGTTATTATATGCATCATAAATGGATTAGTTTTAAACTATTTATTTTACAAAATTAGCTACAAGAAATCCCCAATTATTTCTATCACATTAAAATACAGCATAAATACAATGATGTCCTCAAAAGTCGTTCAACAAATATAATAATAATCGGTAGCAAATATGAAGGATTCAAGCATTATATTCCATTTCAACTTCTCATTAATCAATGAAGTTTAACTAAATAAAATTCTTAAAATAATAAATTTATTTTAGATCTATGATGCCGAATTCAAAGGAAATTAGAAAAATAGACAGAATAACACTAAGCTTTTCCAACCGTAGAAAGCAAAAGTTTATCACATTCGATAGAAAAAAGTGCAACATGTAGGATCTAGATTAACCCTAGAGGGGGGGGGGTGAATAGGGTTATAGCAAATTTTCTCGAATTAAACACAAAAACAAACCGCAGAGAAATAAATATACTGAAAAGTAAATCGCACACAAAATTTACCCAGCTTCGGCAACCCCTGCCTACTGCTGCATTTTCAGATTTCTATTAGAATTAAACAGTCTCCCGCTTACAAACACTCTAACAGACCCGCACACCCTGCTACCGCCTATAGAGTTTTGCAAACTCGCATACCCTGCTCACTGAACTAATTCTAACTAGACAATCTGACACTACCTAAAACCTAGGTGATGATTTACCAAGATTTGAACCTTAAAAGAAAATTTAAAACAAACTTAAAAACAATTTAAAAATAAAACCCTATTTGAATATAAACTAAAGCCCTCTTTTATAAAAACAAGCCCGGCCCATTTCTATTTCTTTAACCCGATCCTCTTTTCTTTTCTTTGAGAAAAAATGACGGCTTTGATTCTTTGATTATTCCTCTTTGCGCTCTAAAATTAGGGCTTGTGTTCTTCGATCCAAATTGGGGCTTTTCGAAACACGCCTATGTTGATCGACTCTCTGGTTTGCGTGTTGCCTTGCTCGCTACTTCTCCGATGATCGATTCTCTGGTTGCTTTGCTTGCGCTCGTTCGCAGCTGCTCCTTTGATTGAGTTCGATAGATTGTGGTATGTAATCTTTTCCCTTTCGTTGCTGGCTTAATTGCTTGCTTGAACTCGATGTCGATGATGAATTTGTTGGGTGAATATTTATATGGATTCTGAGACCCTAATCAATTCGATACTTTCCTAAATTGTGCTTTCCTGATATATTTACGACTTGATGCACACGGTCTTGATTTTGCAGCGTTCGATTTTTCCTTGATCATTACGGTATCAACTTTCCTATTTTACTTTTGACTTTTTCAAATGCGTAATTTTGTGATACTTGATTTGCACGGCATTGATTTCGAACTTGTTAGTCATCACGTTGTTGACTTTGATTTGAAACACGGCTTTGATTTTGTATTTCCTATTTCATGACTTCGGCTTACATGGATTTTGTTCACTGATGCTCCCTGTTGTATATGCACTGTATTGATTGTCTGCACTCTATCTTGTATCACTTGTGTCACTGGTGTATGTGAGTAAGTGGTTTGCTTTATTATTGATTTGCTGTCTGTCGAACTTGCATGCTTGTATATATTGTTGACAGATGCTTAGAACTGTTAAGAACAGTTCGACTTCGACTTGATCTTTAAGTTGCTTCACAGTCTTGTTGTCTGCTGTTGTTCATTCTACTGGTATCACTTGTCCATTAATTGGTTTGTTTGAGTCAGTGGTATTTGTATTTGATCATTTTGATACTGCTGTTGCACTCGGTGTTTGTAGCTTGCCACTGACTTGTGTTCCATTTGTGGTCATTGCTGTATTGTTTACTTGATTACTTGAGCTTTTGTGTAGTTTGCCTTGTTGTGTACTAAGTCTTGCCTTGTATCACTGCAAAACTGCATGTTATATTTCTTGAATTAATCTGAACTTGGTTTTGCTTCATGGTCAGTAGTGCACTGTGCCTTGTACTTGTAGTCTTGGCTCTATTCTTCGAGACAGTTTGCATTTCATTGATATTGAGACCTGTAGTCTTCATTTGCGGCCTTGACTTTGGTTGATGTGTATGTCACTGTTGCATTATGTTGGTCTGGCTTGAATTTGATATTGTACTGTCGGTTGTTGTTCAATTGTTTGTTGCAGTGCTGTTAGTCGAGCTTGCATATTTCATTGTCACTGCTGAAGTTGTTGTACACTTGTGATCTTCATATTCATGTGTGTCTGGTCATTTGTTCGTCCCTGAGTACTTTTCGACCTGCTGTTTGATTTTGTACTTGTGTACTCCATATATGCACTGTGTCTAACTTGTAGCTGGACTTTGTCTCCATGTATTTCATGTTGATTTTTGAAATTTCACTTGAGTTGAATCCAGTTTCAAAACTCGGGTTTGACCTTGTGCTCGTGTCGTGATTTTAAATATATTGCACGTGAGTTGAACCCGGCTTTTCATTTGGGTTTGACCTGTGCTCACCTGTTCCTGTAGCATTATCAAGTGTATATCGATGTGCACGGCCTTGTGGCATGTACAGTGATACACTGTGCATGTCACATTGTTCGTGTATGATGAATTCAAATGTGAATGATGACGAACAACCCAAATAACTGAGGCAAATCATATTTTCAAAAATCATATTTCATTTTATATTGCAAAAATATTTCTTTTTCAATTTTACTGCGTTAGTGAATATTTTTGCAGATTTCTCAGATGCTGGATTATAACTGGAACGAAATTGAAGATAAACTACGAGTGTGAGTGATATGTAGTGAGACATTTATGTAAATTGAATTGTGATGTAATTACAATCAAAATTGTATATGTATAGTGAGAGCTTGAATTTGTACTATTCAAAAATTATAATAAATATTTGTTTGAATAAAATTTCTGTTTGAATTCAAATTCTGTGTTACTTAATTTTATTCAGCAAATATTTATTTAATCTATGAAAATTAAAATAGCACATTAACAAATACATTTAAACGAATATATATATGTTTATTATCATCAAACAAAAATCTTGTAAGTGCATATTCAACAATCTCCCCCTTTTGATGATAACAAACATATATTTAAGATTTTGACCGTGTGAAATGTATTTAATCAATGATATGCTCTAATCGCTCCCCTTATTTAAATGCTTCCTCTCTACATGATGCTCCCCCTACATATATACATACAAATAGAAATATATAAATGAGCCTACATAAAAATGGAAAATTATTTGACCTTTGCTTGATTTTATTTGACATCTTAAATTTTCTCTCCCCTTTTTGTTATCAGCAAAAGAATAATAGTGTTAGAGAAAATAGAGATAGAGTGATCGATATTAATCCAACACTATTATTCTTTTGCTGATAACAAAAGGGGGAGAGAAAAGTTAAGATTTTGTCAAATAAAATCAAGCAAAGGTCAAATAATTTTCCATTTTCATGTAGGCTCATTTATATATTTCTATTTGTATGCATATATGTAGGGGGAGCATCATGTAGAGAGGAAGCATTTAAATAGGGGGAGCCATTAGAGCATATCATTGATCAAATACATTTAACACAGTCAAAATCTTAAATATATGTTTATTATCATTAAACAAAAATCTTATAAGTGCATATTCAACACAACACTGGGTTAGAGAAGGTCGATTGGAGTAGGTTAGGATTTGCGAGCTACGTTGTTAATAGAGGCACTTGAGTTGAGCCGCCTAAGTGGTTTAGCAGTGATGGCATATTGGCGGTGAAGAGTTAGGGTTTAAAAAATTGAAATCAACAATGAGAGAACGAGAGAACTAAAATATGGGAGGAGTTGAAATCAGGATATCTGAGAATAATCAACCGAGAATTAAAATTGAAATTTGAATGGGAGATTGGAGAATAGAGATTTTATTTTTCCTCTCAAAGCAAGAGGAGAGAACACAGTATTTGGAAACTGCGTTGAGACGGTAATACATGTTTTTGGTCATCGGAGTATTTTACTTTGACTAGCGACCGTAAATAAACCTCCATAACGGTCAGTTTGACGAGATAAATAAATTCATAAAGAAATATAATAATTTAGATATGCTGAACCATACTCTCTTTATTTGATTTAGGGTCGAAAACTACTGAATTCAAATTAATATCTTCAACAAATTCTCTTACTATTTGACACTAATCCAATGTATGAGAAAATTATTACATGTTGTTTGGAAGAGTAATTTAAATAGTTTCCATAGTACGAAATGCTTGCTCTTTATCTCTGTCATGGAAACTGGGAAAAGCAAAATAAGATGGAGTAATTGATTGAGTAGATAATAAATACTGCTCTTTCTTGGCACAAATAATTGCTTGTCTAACTCAGAAATGACTTGTAGATTTTAACAACTTAAAGGACATGGGTTGTGAAACTTATAATCATGTCATTGACAACTCTAAATATGTATATTCAAGAATGTGATTCTTAGGAGTACTCTATTAGAGTGCAAAATTATCAATTCTTGGTGATTTATGAACCTCTCTTGGATGTAAAGAAGTTGACATTATAGTCAACATGTTTGGTTCAATTAGTTGGTAGTTCGTATAACGAGATTAACGGACACGTGTTTGATCTTCAAAATTGGTACTAGTTGGCATTAATGAAGCATGTTCAAAAAAATGCTGAGATTAAGCATTTCCATTGCTTCTACTGGGAATTTGGTACTAAACTCAACTATTAAAAAGTCGATAGCAACATTGATGTCAATATAATAATAAGAGAAAATAGAAATATCATCAAATTTCCAACAAACAAATTATGGCGGCTGCTTCTAAATTCAAGGCTGTTGCTTCTAAATTCCAGATCTATAGTTCCTCATCCTCGATCTTTCCCCTAATTTCTTCTATTATCTATTTTCTATTTTTCTCTATTATTCTAATCTTTATCGCATCTCTATAACATGGAATCAAGGCTAGAAGGGTGGGTCTAAAATAAAGGAAAGGAAGAAGGATGGGAGACTATAAGTTGGAAAGGGATAAGGGTCGTGGAAAGAGAAGGGACTTCCAATGTGGGAGAGAAGAGGGCTACAAATTTTAAACAACAAACGGAGAAGGTCGGATTCGCACGAAGGTAGGGACAGGTGATTAGGAACGATAACGGACCAAAACCTAGTTTCCTAGCAAATGTACAAAAGGTATCATATTTTAGTGAAGTTCAAGGTATGAATTCTTCTGCATATGGAACAAATCACTACCATTTATGGAGCGAATATCTGAGAATAGACATAGGAAGGGGATAATATAGACGAGGCTATAAAAGGGGCGGAGGGACAATGGAATAATTGTGTTATGTTATACGTTATTGGTCCGACGCCTTATTACAAGGCTCTGAAATCCCACGCGGAGTGAATGTGGAAAATGTAGCAAACTTTACTATCCAGACAAGAGAAAATGGTTTCTTCATGGTCAAGATTCAAAATGAAAATGGCTGCAATAAGATGATGGAGGAGGGTCCTTGGTTCTTTGATAAGAACTTAATTGAAATGAAGAAGCTAAATCTACACATGAAAACAAATAGAGATTTACTAACTAGTATGTCGGTGTGAATAAGATTGCCCAGACTAGGTTTTAGATTATGGGGCCCAAAGGCAATTGAGCGTTGGTAAGCTTAGCTGGGAATCCTTTGAGATTGGATGAGGCAATGATGAACAAGTCTAGGATTTCCTTTGCAAGAATACTGGTCGGCATCAAGGCGGAGTATGGTTTTCCAAGTATTTTAGAGGCAGTAGGTGGGGATGGAGAAGTTTTTAAAGAAAAGGTGTCATTCATGGGAACCCACCTTCTAGATATGAGAATTGCTTATGTTTTGGACACTTTTAAGAAATGGTTTCCAATGAGTATACCAAAGAACTTATGTAGTGTCTAATAACACTGTCGCAATAGTTAGCCATATTCTATCCATTTTGAAAGATCTCCATAAAAGGTTATATAGTCTTGCCTGTAACAAACAATCTAGTAAACAACTATAGTGGTGCATGACTTAAACATGATCTACACTAGAAGGAGGTGTAGCCGTTTAGGCGTAACCCTTGTCTTTCCATTGACCACTCAGGATTGATCACATTCTCGACCTATGTATAACTCATACTCCCTAATATGGTACCAATCAGACAGTGACATAGCCCCGAGCCTTGCTCATCGTTCCATTTAGATTGCCTAACACAATCAAGGTAATACCCTCTTGTTACTTAATACCCTTCAAAAAATTTGAAGCAGATTCTACTTATTCTTTGACACTTTGACCGAGGCGAACCGTCATACTTGCCTATCCCTCACCTATACATGAACGTATATAATTCCATGGATCCTATAGTTGGATATGTCCCACATGAATATAATGTATACACAACTGCTGATAGCCTCTTGTGGTGGGTAGACTTTGATTATGTAATACTACTGACCTCGCATTTCAATCCATTTTAATGACTATGTCATTCTCATCCGATATAAGTTATTTACTGACTTTTATAATTCATGTAACGACCCGTAAATTAATCACTTTGAATTTGAATATTTAAATCAATTTTAAATATTTAAATAATGTATTTTAATAATCAGATAAACTTCTTTTAAATAACAATTAATGATGTTAAAATCAATTTCAAAATTTATTTACTAAATTAGTTAGTTCAAATAAAAACAGAAAATGTGATCGAAAAACATTTTTCGAATTTACGATTTTATGACAGTGAAAATTTGTCGGAAAACATTGTGCATGTTTGTGCACATACACAAACACATACATACATACATACATACATACATACATACATACATACATATATATATATATATATATATATATATCTGTGTGTGGTAAATCATGTTCTACCTTATCTTAAGTCATCACCCAAGTATATCATATCTACTAGTATTTATTCCGCTGCACTTTTTCATTCTGTCTATTATTTTATAACTCTGATAGTATTGTATAATTCTAATTTATGTTGTAAATTGAATTAAGTATATATTGTTAAGCAACATCATGAACTGTTTATGTGATTATTGTATTTTATTGTTCCGCTGCAAGATTCTGTTGTTGTTTTCTTCCCTTTTTTATTTATTTAAAATAAACCCATTGATAATCTATCTTTTAAATGGTTTGAGTTGGACATGTGTGGTTTATTTTCGAGTTGAAATGTCCAAAGAGGTAGGTCGTCGCATATATCCTCGATAGCTGGTTTGTCAGCTACTGGTTACCTCAACTTCTTTACTATCATCATTCTAAGACGGTTTGTTGCTCTGTTGAGCTTTATTATCCTTTATCGAAAATGAATAAATCAAAAGAGCTTATGTGAGTCCAGTTATGTGGAGTTTCTCCCTTTAAAAGGGTATTTCACATCTCATCTTTGTTGGATTAAGTTGCGCATTAAGATTGAAATATTCAGATACTTAGGAAGGTTTGGAGGGTCCAGCTGGTACTATTCCTAAGGAAGAAGTGATCGAGTATATGACCTTCTCAAAAGTGTATTACTAAAGGTATACTTCAAGAGGGTCGCACTCTCCTAGTCATTGTTGGAAAAAAATTCTTTCCTTATTTGATTCAAACCTTTGAATTGTTTTTATGTAGTTGCAACGGGAAGAGTCGACCACTCTTCATGATGTTTAATTACATGTTTTGTCCATTCTATCAAGTTTGGACTGTTATGTTTTTTATCCATTCTATCTAGTTTAGATTTTGTTCAGAATATTTCTATTCTTTCAAATCTGGATATTTATACGGGTTTTTCCCATCATTTATGTTTGGATTTGTTTTCCTATTGTTCTTTTCCATTTTTATGTTTGGTTGTTATTTATGTGGGAGAAAAACCTTTCCGCGTCAACGGTATGGTCCTACATATTATTGTTAAATACACTCCATTTTGTTTTAGAGTTTAACTCATACCAGACATATTGTCTGACCCGAGTTATTTGTTTCCATAATCTCTCTGATACTCAATTATATTTAAATAGTCCGAAAGTAGCAGGTTTCTCTTTGGAGCTCTTTGAAGACGATGATCGAACAAGCGGTTTCTTAGTTACTAGTTATTTCTTTCCGTTGTACGATTAGGAAGATGTATTTTGTATCCAAAAATGATAAGTCAGAATGTATAGCTACAAATCTGTTAGATGTGGTACTTTTCTTTAACTCTTATAGCTCCATGTAAAGAGTAACCTTTTGTACTATATCATTTTGTATTATGTATAACCATTCCGTTGTGAGGTTTTTCTATTTTGTCTTGTTCTGTTCTTTATTTTAATCCATGACAACTTATCTTTTGGACGTTTGGGCAACGACACATAAATACCATGGATGTAATAAATGTCATTTTTAGGGGTCTTAAAGGTGGGTCGTCAGTAATCACACTCTTCCTAAACTTATACTTGAGGCTACGTGTGTGTGTGTGTATGTGTGTGTGTGTTCATACTTGTTTAGTTATTACGCCTCATATGTTCAATTGTTGGTGATATCCCTTTACTTTTCATGTCTTTACTTCTTATTACACTAATATAAATTAAATGTCATTTACCACATTCATTAAAAGTACCAAATATATTTTCCCTACTTATTTTTTCATGCCTTATTGGATTTCTATTTCTATTCCTTTTTACTCTTTACCACCCTACCTTGTTTAGTTGAAATTCCACATCCTTTTTATTTAAATTATTATTTGCCTACCTTTTTTTATTTTTTATTAGTCGATTCCTGTCTTACCTCTTTTGATTATACATTAATTCTTCACTTAAACTGTTATTATTACTAATCCTTAAGGATTTCTGCATTTTAGTGCATTGCAATGTCATCCGTCTCAAAAGAAAAGGTTAACACCATAAATTTCTATGTCTTGGCTAAAAAGAGAATTTGTGTTACATTTGGAATCATAAGGAAATATTTTTTTCATAATCATTAAAATAGATAGTACAACATACGGTAAATATCCATACTTTATACATCCCTTTCTTTTAAGTGCATTCCTTGTTATTTCAAACGATACACTTTTATTTGTGAACCTTAACTTGATAATCTATATAAATTTATATTGCAACACTCTACATTCCAATTAATTAAAATATTACTTAAACACCCATAACTTATTGCGATAACTCTAATTTACGTTTTTCTTGCATAAATCATTTAAATCTACAAATTTGTAATCATCACATATTTTATAAATTTCATGGACTACTACCACCTAATACTTTCCAGTTTTACACACATGCTATATTAAAATTAAGTTTTTAATCATAGAACATGGAGGCAGAATTTATAAACTCATTACATATATAAAACTTATTACAGGTATAAAATTTTAGCCTACAACTCCAAGTTTACATGTAGGTATACATGAATAGGTTTACAATAATATAAATCCAATATTATAGAAAAAATATATATTTTCCCACTCATCTTTTTATCTTTTCAAATCTCCTAATCTAAGTCGTGTTATTTTGGTTTTACTCTCGTTATTCTCTTTAGTTGAATACATATACTACAAGCATACATACATCTATCAGAAATTTGGATCAGAGAAGTGATTTGAATTTTATTTAAATTCGGATCTGGATTTATAATTTTACCTTGGCTTTGACGATTTGATCGGACCATATTCTTCTTCTCAATCATCCTCTACTATTCTATAAAAGCTATAATTTTATTTAGAATCTAAAATTTGTGGAGAAAAGAAAATGGAGGAGCTTCGCCATCGCTTTAGAAAATATAAGAAGAAGAGTGAAGGATTAGACCCATATTTATAGGGGTTTGAATCAAGACCAACCGTTGGAATAAATTATTTTAAATCTTGACCGTTCTGTCATGTTAAATTTCACAATCGACAGACCAACCGGTCAACCATTGTTCTTCTACTGGTCAGCCACAAGCGGTCACTGGCCAAGGTTAAGGGTTGACTGGTCGGCCTTAATTAGGTTAATTAATTATGCATCGTTTTATTTGTTAATTTAATTCCTTATTTAGTCGATCAAGATAGTTTGTTTCTGCATTGGTTAACGTTAATTATACTTAAACGTTCAGTAAACGCTAAATGACCATTAATGTTAATCAATATTAATTAATTTTCTTAGTTCACTTTTATTTCCTTAATCACATATATAATTATTTCAGATTTGCAAACTTCAAATGTTGATAAAATTTCCATGTTAACTCCGATAGAAAAACATTATATATGAAAACTGATCTAAAAATCACCATGAATGCAACGATATAAGTTTCGTAGCCAAGTTCTAGCATCTGTAAAAATTCTATTTTTCGACTCTACTACTTATTAGTTAATTTATTTTAATTAATTATCATAAAATTACGGGGTGCTACATAGACAATTCAACTTCTCCCGTAGGTACATCCGGTTAAACAAAGTAAACAGTACTAACATGGATATCTACGTTCTCCACATGCAGTCCGCAAGTTATACCATGCGACCATGATACTACAGTAACAATGGAAGCAAGTTCTTGCGCTACAATCGCACGTCGCATTGACTATCATGTTATATAGCATCATGAAGCTACGTAAACACCACCAAGTCAACTAAGAGGGAAATAAATCCATGAAAACATCTCTACTTGGACGGTAGTAGGTCCATGTTCAACCTGACCTGGTAAAGGTTTCCAATCAATTGAAAAATGTCACTAATCGACTGGAACATTTTCCAGTCGATTGGATGAATCTAGTGGCACCATACTTTATTTTCAATCGAATGGAACACAATCAACTCAAAAACTGAAAACTGCTCCTTTGTCTCATCTTGACCTTTTTATCAGTCGATTTGAAATTTTCCTTGTCTACTCTTTGCCTATCGCAAGTGTCTAGCGCTCCAATCTTTGTTGTTTTGAACATTTTTGTTTACTATTTCTTTCTATTTTACTTTCGAAATTCGAATACGATGTGAGATTCATTCTTAATTTATTCTCTTATTTGTTTATTCTCTTTATTTGTTCACACTTTTTTGTTAAGCTGTGAAGCATGAAGATCGACCTTAAATCTAAGTTAACTTAGCAAATAGAAAAGCATTAAGAGAAGCAACCAATGTGTATGTTATATATGTTAATGTGTCTAAGAACTTTGTTGATAAAGATCTATACTGATCATGAGAGTTGTTGACGACTGATACTTTTTGCTAGCACAATAGTCAACTAGACTTCGCACAAGGACTTTTATGGAGAAAGGTGCAACATTAGGCTAGGGTTGGGATGATCACAAAGGCATCATTAAGAACGAACATAAACATAAGTACTATCCAATCGTGTCGCTCCAATGTGGCAAAATCGTGGTTCTTGATTATCAGTCACAAATCCAAATGCAGTTTAAGTCTATTTGTTTTGGTTTGGGTGTTTGTATGTCATTGTTTTAAAATGTATGTGGTAAGTTATGTTACTATATGCAGTGCCGGTCCAAGGGTATTCAATGCCCTAGTCGAACAAGCATTTTTATTTGTTTTGTTGCCCCTTAACTCAATAAAAAAATGCACATAACAAAATGTAAAAATGCACATAACAAATTGTAAATTCTTTATAAAATTTAACATCCACCAAAAAATATTGATCATATAAGTCATTTTGATTACATGCCCAAAAGATCAAAACGTAAACATAATATCATGACACATTTATACATATTAACGAAAACAACTTCTTCTTGCATTTTTTGAAGCAAACTCCTCTATTACATCTTCATAGCTAAGTTTGTCTAAATACTCATTTTCAATTGAAATCTTTGCCAGCCCACTTAGTCTCTCTTGTGACATAGTAGTCCAGAGATATGTTTTAATCAATTTCAATTTTGAAAAACTTCTTTCGACCGAAGCAACCGTAACTGGAATTGTCAATAAAATTCGATAAGCAACCAAAACATTTAAAAATCCACTTACATCCCTATAAGATCTCAAGAAATTAAGTATTGATGAAGTTACTTTTGATGATAAAATTCCTTTTAGTCGTCGAAGTTCAAAAAATAACTTTTTACCACAAATATCTTGCCCTTTATTGTGCTTCAAAAAATCTTCTGGATTCATGCACTTATCCTTTAATTCATCATTGTCAATATTTTTAAATCTTAGATTCAACAAAAATCCAAAAGTTTCTTCATAAAGTTTAAATTGGTCAAATCGATCTCTAAGTGAAGTTAAAGCTTGATCAACTATTAGAAGAAAATAAGTAACTTTAAAAGTATTTTTGGGAGATCGCTTATCATTATCCTTCACAATTTCTTCGTCAAACTGTTTTTTTCTTTGTAGAACTCTCTTTTCAATAAATTTTAGATCAATACCAACATCGTTTGCAAGCATTTTAGCCTCCTCCATCATGTTTTCAAATCCATCTTCTCTGAATTTTTCAAAAAATGCGACAAGATCTTTAACTTTTGTAATTGCATCTTCGATATACATATCCTGCCGTTGAAATATTTTACTTACTCGATTAATATTATCTAATATTGTGTACCAAATACACAAACTAATTAAGAACTCAAAATTTTCCAAAGCATTTTGACATTATCCTTTGGCCTCCATCATCACAACATCATCTTTAGAAATATTTGCAATATCAATCAAAGCATCTCTTAACTCTGATGCTTGAGTTCGTATTGCTTTAACACTTTCAATGTGACTTTCCCACCGAGTTACCAATAATGGTTTTGGAGTTAAACCCTTCACATAACTTCGAAGTATTTCCCATCGATGAGTTGAGTCGGAAAATAAAGTATAAAATTTTTACACAAATGCAAAAAAAATTCTAGCTTTCATACATGATTTTGCCATATCACATAAAGCAAGGTTTAAACTATGACATCCACATGAAATGTGGAAAGCTCTAGGATTTACATTAAGTAGCCTTTTTTGTACACCTTAGTGTTTACCTTTCATGTTTGAACCATTATCATACCCTTGTCCTCTCACATCATTGACATCAAGTTTAAGATCAATTAAAATATTTTCAAGCTCCTTAAAAAGACCAAGCCCGGATGTATCATCAACCGTTATGAATCCAAGGAAATACACTTCTACTTTTATATCATTTGCATCATGAACATTCAAACATCTTATTATAGTGGACATTTGCTCATTGTGACTCAAATTCGGAGTACAATCTAGAATAATTGAGAAGTACTTTGCTTTCTTTATTTATGTAAGGATTGTAATTTTGATCTTGTTAGCCAGCAAACCTATCAACTCATTTTGAATTTTACGGCTAAGATAATGATTATTGATTTCATTATTTATAGCACGTCTTAAATGATCTTCCATAATTGGATCAAATTCAGCAACAAATTCAATAACTTGACAAAAAAGTCCATTATTTTTTTCATATATCTTCTCATTTGATCCACGAAATGGTAGATTATTTCGCGCAAGTATCATGACAACACAAATTATACGTGCAAGTATTTTTTTCGATGTTGTTTCTCTTGGTCAATTTGAGATTCCATTGCTTTATCAATTATTTCCTTTTGTTGAAGTCCTATATGCAAATCAGCGCAAGTATCATGACAACACAAATTATACGTGCAAGTATTTTTTTCGATGTTGTTTCTCTTGGTCAATTTGAGATTCCATTGCTTTATCAATTATTTCCTTTTGTTGAAGTCCTATATGCAAATCAACCCATTTAATAACATTTGCATTGTGTAATGGATAAATTTTGTGCTCTCTTAGCTTCCTAGGTAAATTATGCCAATTGTTGATTTCTTTTCCGGCCAATTGGGATGGTCTTTGGCTATGGTCAAATTACTTACAACAAAAACAAAAAACTGTATCATGTTCATTTGAAAAAACAAGCCATTTTCTTTTATGTTCTTCTCCACGTGGATAACCACCAATATTGTCTATAAGAAAAGTGTCTACCGTCAATCTTATTTTTTGGAAACGCATTCAATATTGTTATTGGACTATGTTGCACTAACATTATTCTTTTGGTATTAGTAATTCTTCTCCACAGTCCCGGATCATAATTAACATCAACGTCCTTTTCAAGATCAATAGTAGTTACATTGCCAACATCTTATTGAAACGATCATTACTATCTTCATCATGCCTCTTTATGACTTCTACATGGTCATCAATTTCTACTTCAACAATTTCATGTGTAGGCTCCTCATGGATATCAATGCTAGGATCAATATCTTCCTCCCAATCCGTTTCATTAATTTGACTTGAATTTGAACTTTGAGATTTTTTATTTCTTGCTTGAAATAAATTTGAAATTGAACCAATCACTGATTGTGCTTCATCACATCTACGTTTGCTTTTTCATTCTATTTTGATGTCCCAAATTCTATTTTCGTCTCCTACCTCAATTTAAGATACAACGTAAAATGATGAATCGGTAATTTTTTCTTACAAACTCATTGCAAAACGATGGAATGCAAATTATAATTATACCAAACGCTCATTGCAAGCACACTACCATTCTTGACATTGTTCAAAAAGTGATTATCTTTCTGCAAGAACACATTGATCAATGCAAGCACACTACCATCGCTGGTAATAACAACCACATTAGTTATTTTGCATCAACTAGTTTTTCATATCACTTCACATATATGCGGTTGTTAGAATTCTCAAAAATGGTTAATGAGATATGTCCCGCACCGCCAAAAATATGTTGATTTTCTGATTTATATAGTATACTCTCAATCCTATATTGGTCCTTAGGATCAGGTAATTTTGTGCGAGGGGGAGGACCTATATGGATGGATTAACACGCGCGCATGCGCCGTCGTCCGCCTATCCGATCGACCGAACTGGGTCGGGTCGGGTGCGGGTGTGGGTCCAATAAGAGTGAACCGTGTTATATTTTTGCCGTACAGAATTGAAGGATTTTCTACTGTTTAAATTCAAAAGAAGTGACTACTGGATTGGATGCGACTGTTGCAAACAGGAACAGTTTTCGGCCGTTGTAAACAAAGAGGCGCGACTATTGCGAACAGTAACGCTTTTTGGCGTTGCAAATGAAGGGATATTACTTTTCTCAACGGGTGTAGCCATTGGGATTCGGATATAAATAAGGAGGAAACCTTATCACTTTCCTCACTCAATCAATTTCGAATTTTCTCTTCTTCCTCTTCGTTTCTTAATATCTATAATCCATGTGCTTTTGCATATCACACAGAAGATCATACACATTACAATCTCGAGCAGATCACGTCTGTTGTATCTTGGAAGACTTCCAATAAAGTCTTAAGGAAATTATTACAATAAGCCTCAGACATAATTTTCTTCTTCAACCAGTTAGATTTCTAGTTGATTTATATATATGTGTGTGTGTGTGTGTGTGTGTGTGTGTGTGTGTGTGTGTGTGTGTGTGTGTTAAACAGTATAACGTTTGATTTAACACTATAGTTATTATTTCTATAGTTGTTACATTGTTATTGTAATTAATTACAACATACTTAGTGTTAAAATAACTAATACAGAATTCTAGAGTAGTGAGAATCTGAGTTGTAAACTTGTGGGACTAATTTATTATTGATTCGTCTCTGTTGTGGTATACTAGATGTATAACATTTTAAGACTTTTCTGTTTTCGTTAAAACAGAGATGGCAACAGTTGAACTATCAATAAAGACTACTACTCACAACAGGTCTGATCCATTCAAAGGAGATGGTGATGACTTCACAACATGGCAAAATCAAATGCTATTTTATCTCACCACACTCGGTCTGCAACGGTATCTCGAGGAGGAGGAACCGATTCCTACACCAGGCAAGGAATCAAATGTTGATATGTGGAAGCATTTCGATTTTCTATGCAGAAACTATATTCTGAATTGTCTCGACAAGGTGCCATACAAAGTATATCAGCCTCTAAAGACAGCAAAAGCACTTTGAAATGCACTTGCCATGAAGTATAAGACGCGGAATATCAATCATAAGAAATTCATTATAGACAAATTCATGGACTACAAGATGGTTGACTCCAAACCAGCGACTTCTCAACTGCATGAACTGCAAATCATCATTCATGAACTCGAAGCGGAAGGTCATAAGGTTAGAGAATCGTTTTTGGTTGAAGCCATCATAGGAAAACTGCCGCCGTCATGAAGAGATTACTGCAATTACCAAAAACATAAGAAAAAGAAAATCTCTTTACAGGATCTCATAGTTCGACTAAAAATTGAGGCAGATAACCGTGGTTATAAAACTAAGCGAGGAGGCATTTGTGGCTGAAAGGTCAAAGACCAAAAGCAAAAAGAAGAATTTCCAGAAGAAAAGGAAAGCTCTAGACAACAAACCAAAAGACAACAAATGAACCAAAAAGTTTAATGGCGAGTGTTGGGTTTGTGGAAAGGTTGGACATGCCGCTACAGATTGTAGACACAAAAAGAAACGCTACAAAGAGGCAAATATAGTAGACAACATGGAAGTAGGTGAGTCCAACTTCTTAGCAGTTGTATCTGAATGCAATTTGGTTCAGAATCCTAACCAATGGTAGGTAGACACAAGTGCTAATCGTCAAGTCTGCTCGGGCAAATCCATGTTTTCTACATACCAGAAATTCGATCATGAAGAAAAACTCTATATGGGTAATTCTGCAGTATCCATGATAGAAGACAATGGCACAGTAACCCTCAAGTTTACTTCTGAAAAAACTGTCAAGTTGAATGACGTGCTCCACGCTCCAGACGTATGCAAGAATCTCATCTCTGGTGCAGTGCTATCAAAGAAAGGATTCAAAATGGTGTTTGAGTCAGACAAGATGGTTCTGTCCAAAGCTGCAATGTATATCGGAAGGGGATATTTATGCGATGGCCTATTTAAGGCAAATGTAGCCGTTATCGGCAATAAAACTATGTATTCTGATTATGCTATTAATAAAATTGATGATTCTTACTTGCTTGAGCATGAAATTTTACTATGGCATGATAGATTGGGACACATAAATTTTCGAAAAATGAAAACATTATCAAACTTGGGATTAATTCCGAAATTCTAAGTAGGTAAGAACTATATATGTGAAACATGTGTAGAAGCAAAAGTGGTTAAAAAAACTATTTCAATCTGATCATAGAAGCACCGAACCAGTAGGTTTGGTTCATACACATTTATATGATTTTAAATCGTTACCTACAAGAGGTGGGAAAAAGTACTTAATCACGTTTATTAACGATTATACGCGATATTGCTGTGTATATCTTTTCAATAGTAAAGATGAAGCAATTACATCATTTATAAAGTACAAGGATGAGGTATAAAATCAGTTAAATAAAAAGATCAAGATATTGAGATCTAATCGAGATGGAGAATATGAAGCACCATTTAAACAGTTCTGCGCTGAAAATGGTATAATTCATCAAACAACAGCTCCATATTCACCACAATAAAATGGTGTAGCCGAGAGGAAGAACAGAACGTTAAAAGACATTATTAATGTCATACTTTTAACCTCTAGTCTATCGACGAACTTGTGGGGGAAAGCCCTGAATATGTCTAATCGCATATTAAACAAAGTCCCTCACAATAAAACAGGAATAATTCCATATGAGATTTGGAAAGGACAAAAATCAAGCTTTAAATACGTCAAAGTGTGGGGGTGCTTGGCAAAAGTTCTAGTTCCGCCTCCCAAGAGAGTCAAACTTGGACCAAAAACAATAGATTGTTACTATCTAGAGCCAGCCCAAAATAGTTGTGCCTACAGATTTTTGGTATTCAAGTCTAATATAGCTGATATTCATATAAATACAATCATGGAATCTAGAGATGCCTCATTCTTTGAAGACGTGTTCCCGCACAAAAGGAATGAAGGGAATAATATTCCTAAAAGGACGAGAGAAGAATCAAGCAATTTACATGAAGATGAAACTCATCATGAGATTGAGCAAGTTGAACCAAGAAGAAGCATAAGGGCTAGGACTTTCAAGACACATGGTTTGGATTTTTTCACATATGTGTTAGAACACGAACCTCAAACGTACAAGGAAGCAATGTCATCTTCTGAATCTTCATGTTGGAAAGAAGCAATTCAAAGTGAAATTGATTCAATTCTAAGTAATAAAACTTGGAAAATTGTTGATACTCCACTTGGAATAAAACCTATTGGCTGTAAATGGATTTTCAAGAAGAAAATGAAAGCAGATGGCTCTATCGACAAATATAAAGCCAGATTAGTAGCCAAAGGATATCGTCATAAAGAAGGAGTAGACTTCTTTGATACATATTCGCCAGTAACACGAATAACCTCTATAAGAATGCTAATAACAATTGCATTGATCTATAACATCAAATGGATGTAAAGGCAACATTCTTAAATGGAGATTTCGATGAGGAGATCTACATGGAGTAACTTGAAGGTTTTGTTTCCAAAGGAAATGAAAACAAAATCTGTAGATTAGTAAAATCATTATACGGACTAAAACAAGCTCCAAAACAATGGTATGCAAAATTTGATAGTGTCATGATGAAAAATGGTTTTCGTATAAACGAATGCGATAAGTGTGTTTATTATAAACAAATTGGACAATCATATGTGATGATTTGTTTATATGTAGACGATATGTTAATATTTGGTCTAAATACTTAGGTAATAGAGACCATAAAGAAGATGTTAATTAGAAATTTCGATATGAAAGACTTAGGAGTTGTAGACGTTATTTTGGGAATCAAAATAATAAGAACACCTAATGGAATTGAATTATCTTAGTCACCCTATGTACACAAAGTGATTGAAAATTTTCAAAATTTTAGAATTAAAGGAGTAAAAACACCTTTTAATCCATCAGAAGTACTGCATAAAAACGCTAATGAGAATGTAATGCAACTAGAATACTCTTGTGTAATAGGATGTCTCATGTATCTCATGAATTGCACAAGACCAGATATAGCTTATGTAGTAAGTCGACTAAGCAAGTATACAAGCAATTCAGGGAAGGAACACTAGAAAGCACTAATGAGAGTGCTTGGATATTTAAAAAATACCACAAATTATTTCTTACATTATGGAAAATATCATGCCGTCTTAGAAGGATATAGTGATGCAAACTGGATTACTGATTCAGAGGAATCAAAATTAACGAGTGGTTATGTATTTACCTTAGCAAAGGCTGCAAGTCATGGAAATCTACTAAACAAACATGCATAGCTCGATACACTTTGGAATCAGAGTTCACCGCTTTAGATAAAGCATGCGAAGAAGCAGAATGGCTTCATCATTTTTTAGAAGATATTCTATTTTGGCCTAAACTTGTACCGGTCATATGCATAGACTATGATAACCATGCTGCGCTAAGCAAAGCACACAACTTTATGTATAATGGAAAGTCACGACACATTCGTCGATGCCATAACACAGTTAGGCAGTTACTCTCAAATGGGACTATCTCCATAGATTATGTGAGAACAAATGATAACCTAGCGGATCCATTTACTAAAGGTTTATCAAGAGAGAAAATTGACTACGCATCGAGGGAATGTGTTTAAAAGCCTAAACCACCAAGAGTTATCTTATACGGAAACATATCCTAGCGAATGGAGATCCCATGGACTAGGATCAATAGGCAAACCAATTCTGAGTAACTCAAGACGTAATGCATTTGCTTGGACATAGTCCAACTCCATTCCTATGGTGCACAATATAAATGCATGCCTATAGAAATATTTAAAGGTTAAAACTATATTTTTTAATGATAACCATATCTTGAATATCACAAGTGGGGTATATATAGGATACCTTTAATGGTTGCGATTACCTTGTTAGTGCGAGCTAGGTCGGCTCTATGAGAATATCAAAGATTTTTATTCTCTAAAAACACTCGCAGAACCAAAAATTGTTCAGGAGCAAAATGAACACAACCAAAAGATTGGATGTGAAGGGAAATAATGCTTTGCAAAGCTTATTGTCTGGTTATACAATAACGGCTAACGGTTCAAGATGAAATAATTCACCGATTTGCCAAGTATATCCGATAAGTTTTAAGTAGGGAAAATTCAAAGTGAAATATCTACTTATCCTCGATATAGCATATGAACTGTGTGATATTACACTTTGTGTGAGGGAGACATATTTCGTCATTCATGTGGGGGATTGTTAGAATTCTCAAAAATTGTGAATGAGATATGTCCCACATCGCAAAAAATATGTTGATTTTCTGGTTTATAAAGTATACTCTCAATGCTTATATTGGCCCTTAGGGTCAGGTAATTTTGTGCGAGGGGGAGGACCTGTATGGCCATGGATTAACACATGCGTGCATGCCGTCGCCTGTCCGTCCTACCGAACCGGGTCGAGTCGGGTGTGGGTCCAATAAGAGTGGACTGTGTTATATTTTTGCTGTACAGAAGTGAACGGTTTTCTACTGTTTAAATTAAAAAAGAAGCAACTACTGGATTGGACACGACTGTTGCAAACAACAACAGTTTTCGGCCGTTGCAAACGAAGAGGCGCGACTGTTGCGAACAATAACGCTTTTTGGCGTTGCAAATGAAGAGATGGAACTTTTATCAATGGGTGTAGCCATTGGGAATGCGGCTATAAATAAGGAGGAAACCTGGTCACTTTCCTCACTCAATCAATTTCAAACTTTTCTTCTTCCTCTTCGTTTCTTAATATCTGCAATCTGTGCGCTTTTGCATATCACACAGAAGATCATACACATCACAATCTCGAGCAGATCACGTCTGTTGTATCTTGGGAGACTTTCAATAAAGTCATAAGGAAATTGTTACGACAAGCCTCAGACGTAATTTTCTTCTTCAATCGGTTAGATTTCTAGTTGATATATATATATATATATATATATATATATATATGTATATATTAAATAGTATAACGTTTGATTCAACACTATAGTTATTATTGCTATAGTGGAAATCTGAGTTGTAAACTTGTGAGACAAGTTTATTATTGATTCGTCTCTGTTTTGGTATACTAGATGTATAACAACGTTGACTCAATCTTAAAATGTATGCACAATGGCTATTGAATTAAAGCAAAAAAGGGTCATCTAACAACCCAAAAGTGCTTTAAACTTTAATTGAAAACACTGTAAATCATATAGACTATATTTTTTTTTCTTTCTTTTTTAACTTCAATCCATATCAGACAAGTCTAATTAACTATTTTAGCGGTTGAGAACACTAAGTTTCAATAGCACAAACCCACTAGCTAAGTGGATTATAATCATGTTCACAATGCCACTTTTACAATAATTTGATTCAAAAATACATGTAAGCATGGTCGGCCCAAGGGCATGCCCACTAAGCCCCTGGGCTGGGGCAACCCACCTAGGGGTGGGTAACAAATTTTTTCTTCTGACTAGGCCCACTAAGAAAAATTAAAAATCTAATATCACGTTAATCGTTCAACTGAAAGTGAGTTTTTGGAGAAACTAGATTGTGACAATTTGATTGAAGAATTCGCTACAAAAAATGCAAGACGAAATACATTTGTTTGAACAAGTTTTATATTTTGTATGGAACTTCGTATTTCTCCGCTTTATGTAGCGGTTTTTGTATAAAAAATTAATTTAACTTTATATAACTCCATTTATTTTAGTGCTTTTTGTATGAAAAATTGTTACATTATATGTTGTATCATTTTTATTTGACGACATGTTTAATTTTAAATAAAAAAAATAAAAAAATTCATTTAGCGGCAAAAAAATAATTTTGGGCTAGGGCAACCCAATCTTAGGGCCGGCCCTGCATGTAAGAATACGTTTTTATATATAAAAAATTGCTGTCATGGTTTCTTCGTCACAAACACAGATGTCCATGTAGCTTGTTTCAATCAAATAAAAGAAAAGCAGACGGTTTCAAAAAAAAGAAAAAAAAGCCGATTAATTAAAAGAAAAACAGCTTATTACTCAATACTCACATTGTTTGAGGTTTTGAGCCGAGACTTATCTAAATTCTTCTTTGCCTACTATAAAACCGAAATTAGATTTAGGGTTTGCAATTTGAGTGCTGAGATGCGTTGCGATTGAGAGGGATAAGAAATCGACATGATGGAAGCTTGTAGGAAATCGTAGGTGGCTGCGACTTGCAAAGATGGAATCGACACGGTCTACGACTTGCGAGCGTGGTGGCCTTCGCTGTTTCGCAGGAGTCGAAGGAAATCGCGTTTTCTTTTCATTTTTGTTTTTTCTGAAATTTTTTTGTTGCCCTTCCCATGTGCGTTGCCCTAGTCCTGTGTTTCTTCAGATTCTGTTGTGGGCCGGGCCTGACTATATGGTGCCTTACGTTAAGATACAGTAACATTAGTGTGATATAGCATTATAATGTAGCAGTTAGCTCATTTTGTTGTTTGACTTGGTAGTTTACACGCCATCGTTTTGCATTTTATGTGGTACGTAACACGTTATGTTAAACTTATCTTAACCCTGCATGACATTTATAGCAATACAGCTTATGACTTAGCCGTTAGCATTGATTGTTTGTGGTAAACTGGTAATGTATGCGTATGTATGAAAAGAACAGGCTTAGGTGTACGACATTTTGTTACCTTTTTAACTCTTACGTCCTAGAGTATTTTCAATATTGTATTTTGGACTAGAATCTATCGTACCATCAGGGGCGAATCTATATTAAACCCACGGGGAGCAACTTACTCCCCTCAAACATTAATTTACCAATAGCATTTTGTGTCTTATTAATGAAATCATGTAAGCAAGTTTTATTTGTATTATACACAACATTCTGCTCTTTTTCAAATTTTGATCCCCCTTAAATGGATGGCTTGATTCATTCCCCCAACCATACTGTAGTTTAACATGTGTATTTATTTCGTCTTTTTATGAAATCTCTTTGGTAATATCATGGGTGGGTAGGAGATTTGGGTTATAACATGCGAAGAGCTATATAGTAGGAGACTACATGGAAGATATTCTTATTTATTTATTTATTATGTTCCACTGTGCATGTGTATGTTTATCGATTTGCATATTAGTTTGAGTCCATGCGCTTTGACGTCATTTGGCAAGCATTTGTATGAATAGGAGAGTATCAGGATCAAGCATGGCCCAACTGGTCCGAATTTAAAAAAATCGCTTCAAAAATTTACAGCTTTTCATACTTGAACTTTATTTGTTTAATTTAAATGACAATAACATAACCATCTCACTACATTGTCAATTATTTTTGTTATTATATAATTCATTTTTATCTAAATAAATGACTGAATCCATCACTACTACGACGTCGTTGCCTCCGTCGGGTCAGTTGTCCTAGACGGCTATTTTGCCAGACTTGTCTTGAGTCCGGCCCTGATTAGGATGTGGTATATTTGTATATATAGGTTGCTGGTGCTTCTAATTGTTAAGTTTCAACAAATACACGGAGGAACAAGAGTAAACAATGCAAGAATCATCATTTTGCTTGGTAGCGCATTAATAATGATGCTGCAAGAGGGGACTAGGAAGCACGCAGGACGGGATCAAAGAAACAGCTTTAGTTCTTACCCACTTTATTACACTTGTACTTTTAATAGCACTTGCGTTGCCAAAAGCAAAACAAAGCAAGCACTTGTATCATTTTGATGCTTTTTTTGGTTCACGATCGAGAAGAAAAGGTCCAACTCACAAACCACGTATATTTAATAAGCAATATACACACACACATGTAGACACACACATGTATATATACAATATACATATATTGGAAAGTCACTGTCTAACTTTAGTTTCAGTAAAAGAACAACGTGAATAAGATGTGCCCCAACTGCTTGCATTATTTGCCCGCCAAATTTGACTCCTCCGTCTTAAATCTTATCTCTTCTGTCTCTTCATTATTATGTCCTCAATCCCCATCTCAAACAATTTCTTCTTCATCTATATCTGCAGTTATAATTGTTACTACTATTATATTCTTTTACGTGGTTATCTATCGTAGTCTAGAATCAAAATCCAATAATTAATTCTCTTTACTTTTTACGAGTAATTTTAAAAAGTTGAAGAATAAAACTTAGCCGAACTGATAAACTCTTGGGAGATCAAATTCTCAGACGATTAAATTATTTTATTATCAGCGGGTATGGATAGACGTGAGCAAAAGGAAAACAACATTATAAATGGCACTAGTTGATGTAGAAAAGCATGTTTGTTATATAAACAAACAAATGAAAACAGAATATAAACAAAACGGAAAAGGAGGAAAAGGAGAAACGGGAGAATCAAAACAGCTGTTAAACACTACTTTTTGTGCTCTTCCTCCTTTTTCAGTTACTCCTTCACGTGATTGTTCCTTTTGTTACACGTGCACGTACATGCTCTTCCACTCGCCACCATATGATATTTTTTACAAACTTTACATTTGCTCCATTTTACACGAACATGACCCCGTTTTTATTTAAATATTTTAAACCCGTATGTAATCTTCCTTTAAGACCTATGTTCACTAATTTTGGTACACTGTTTTTTTCCTCAATAAACAAAAGTAGCCGTTTAGGAAACAATTAGCGGTACTACTGTACGGAAATGGTTTAATCAATGTTTTCATAACCGAATCGTGAATCAAACCATGAGGACTCAAGCTTCGAGATTTTGATGGTTCGATTGGTTGAACCGTTAAGAACCGCACATATACTTTTTTGAAAATTAATACATTTATATGCAACATATCAAGCATAAGTACACGATAAATAAACATCTTCAATAAATATATACGATATTAATTCATAATGCACACATTAATTCAAATATGAAAAATTAAACAAAATTTATTATACTAGCTGCACTAATTATGAAAATAAAACGGACGGAGATTTGAAAACGTATTTTGAAATGAAGAAATTGCGTATATGAAAGGTTCAACCGGGTTCAAATGAAGGGTTAAACCGCCAATTCAAAAGTCGAATCAAGGTTCTTGCATGAAGGAGGTTTGATTGAGTTTCCGGCCTTTGATGCACACGGCTCGGGGTTATTTGCGGTTCAACCGCAGCGGGGTTGTGTTATGAAAACTATGAGTTTAATGTACCGCACACCGAAGTTAATATTAAGCCAATAATGGTTAAAATTATAATTTGTAATTTACCAAGTTTTAACATTAAAAATAGCTAATTTAACATTGTCATTTGATTAGTATGATGGACCAAATTAGCTCAAAGTTTATAATAATCAATAGAACGATAAATTATTGTACCAAACAATTCATAATTACGCAGAGTTATTTTCCTACAAGATGTAACTAAAATATTAAGAATTCTATTTGTGAAAACAAACATGCATAAAACATATA
The DNA here is from genome assembly GCA_030765085.1 of Allium cepa. Lineage (NCBI taxonomy): Eukaryota > Viridiplantae > Streptophyta > Magnoliopsida > Asparagales > Amaryllidaceae > Allium > Allium cepa. Next base: position 387,945,120 of record CM060939.1, on the reverse strand, counting down.
AACGAAGGAATTAGCGGGACAGTTTAAATTCTACGTTTGACATAGTTAGCAGTCGAATTCCACGCCAGCTCGTGCAAAACGACAAAACACCTAGGGCATAGTTGCAAAATTGATTGTCGATGGATTAACCTTGGCAAATGGTTTATGAAGGGAAATGAAAAAATTTAGCTACAATGCACGAATTGAAATTTGTAGAAACAGAATAGAAGGAGCTATGTAAGACACTCTACGTTTTTTTTTTTTGACATAATTGCTTCTGACATTTACGGAGAAATAAACATGCAATTTGAAGTTGTTAACTACAAGTGTCAAATCAAACAAGTAGTTAATCGTATCCAGCTGTAAGTCAGCAACGAGAAGCGTCGTTTTCCATAAATACCCCTGCTGTTAGCGTACGTTCGCAGTTTCAAGTGAGGTCCACTTAAGAGAGAGATTGATAGCGGCAACAAAACGGTAGATTTAACAACCGTCTTTCATTTCCCGCTACACGACAAATTTAACCGTTGTGTTATTATTATCATTTTTTTTGGTTTATATATAAAATATTTGACTACATCTATCTGCGATAATTCATGCGTCTTAATGCCTTCTTATTAACGTATCACCACATCTTCGAATAAACCGACTATTTATGAGTTAAGCGTTAGTTGACCAACCTGATGCTATTGTCATTTTGATCATGATATGCAACCTAATCATCAAGCAGAGTTCCTAAGATAAAACTATTCCCATGTGAATGTTGACGCACATTGAACATGAGATATAATTAATTAAAGTTATAATAATAATATTCAAAAGTAAAGCATGGATTTGAAATGTTGTTTTGGATTTTGTATTGTTCTAACTTACACTCACATGGCACATCAATATACTTATGTCATTTGACGTACATGATTTTAGTGGGGAAGAATCTAACGTCACTTCCAGTAACTATTTGATTTGTTGAAACGGTGAAAGATACAAAGAAACTGTAGTGATATTTTAGTACAAAGATGAGCCAAACTGCCAGCTGCAATCCATCATGAATGGGGACGGACGGACCGACCGACCGACGTAAACGAAAGTGGTGAAGGTACTCTTTGTCTAAAATTGGATATTTAAATTAATAATAATAATAATAAAATAATGTTTTCGAAAAATGGGCGTGCGCAATGTGCACGGTGATGAGTGGGTTGGGGACCACAGAACATCTGTGTTGTATGTTTGATTGATAGCGGCATCAAAACGGTCTATTCGACAACTGTATTCCACTTCCTGCTACGTGACAATCTTTGCCGTTGTATTTTCTCTTCCCTTTCTCTCTCTCTCTCTTGTCCCTTTCCCCTTCTTTCACGAAACCACTTCATCCTTTTATTTTTTTCGATCGTACCAACTTGGGCTTTTATAATTGTAAAGCGGTTGGATCAAACTGAACGTTATGGGTGTACGTATTATATTCTACTTAGACTAGATACAATGTTGCATATCATCCGTACTACATAAGTGTGATAGTACAACCTCTAAACGCTTTGGCATACAAAATGTAAAAATAAACGGTATAAATGATACTTGTATATGGAATGCACGGTAAATGATATATACATCATATATTTGACATGTCAAGGATAAAATCATGTAAATTGATAATTTGTTGACATCGGCGCATCAGTTAACTATTTGTGAAACCAGCGAACAATTTTAGAGCGGTGCAACAAAATGAACTTATTACAATTTTCCGTTCCCAAAATTTGCTTAATGAAAGTTGTTTTTAACAATTGTTTGTAATTCATACTTGTCATATTTGACAATTTTAAATTTTTCATCTTGGCAAATACTAGTACGACTGTAAAATAACGAGAAAACCAATCGTTTTGATGTATTATTTAAAAAAAACTTATTTCGATTGTTCATTAATTTCAATTAAATATATAATTGTAATATCCTTAATAAGAATTTTTTGCAGTAGAGAAAACAAAAGGTAAAAACATTGAAGAAAACATAGTAAAAAACAATTTACAATTGAGGATTGCAATGTGTCATACGTACATACAATTAAAGGTAACAGATAGAACGGTTGTTTATACATTATTCACACCTTAGCATGATCTAGCTGAAACGTGAAACTAATTGGTTTTGGTTTAGTAGTATATCATGTAGAAACTTTCACAATCTCATTAATATTAATTTACCACTTGCTTACAAAGAAAGAGAGACTGGCTCGAATATAATTTTTGAAGGCAACGAATACATCAATCTTTATTCAAAACTAGGTGCATGTACATATAAATAGCATAATTATACTAACACTAAAAAAAACAAGAATGTTCATGGATACATCTAACCTGATTTTTGGTAACAAAGTCCACTATTTTAATAGAATCTTCAACGAAAAATCAAATCTTATACTGATATGACTTTAGCATCGTTCTGAACATGAAAATCAAGAACAGAATTTAATAATTATCCATTCAAAACATTTGCATCAAACAACACAAACTAATCACAGATGATAAAAGCTCGACAAAACCTGTGCTATTATTACCTCCCATCGTATAAAAGTAAATTCAATAGTTCTGAACCATATAACATGATAGTTTCTCATTTGGAACAACCAACAATTTCTGATGATTATTTTGGTAAAGGACACTACTTCCATCTAAAAGGCAAATAAACACTTTAGGTAGCTTTACAATGCAGAATAAACACCATAATCACAATATAAGATCGTGTTAAAAAGAAATACTGTTACACTATAACTTGTGCAAAGCACAAATTGCTAATATTCGAAAGGAAAGGTCATTAGCGTGTAATTACGAGACTTATCTTTCAGTTTCTAACGAAAATATGCAATCCAAAAGCATGAACCAATGTGTCAGCCAATGCTAAGATCATAATTCAACTAATGTAAGAATCCTGACCGAGATCATCAGTTGTCGAAGCCTAAAACAACCCAACAAACAATAACAATCAACGGCTTAGATAGCCCGAGCCGAGACCAATAGTCAAGATGGATGAAAGGTATCCAAAAGCTATATATAAAAGAGTCATCTCAACAATCCACGTCAAGTCACACTCAACCAGATGTCAACACGCATTCGAATCAAGATCACTTATAGTCAGCCATATCATTAATCTAAAGAGAAGGGGCTCAACCAATGACGTCACGACAGCTATAAATAGGCAGCAATCCCAAGACACTAAGGATTTTCTGGCGCATAACGAACAAAAACTAAATAGTATTTCCTATATTGGAGCTCTAATAAAAAAATTATTAATGACGAAAACATTTAGATTCAATGTAATAAGCCTATATAAGAATAACTAAATAAGAAAACTATAGTGGACGTAGGGACTTTAAGCCTGAACCACTATAAAAGTATCGACGTTATTTTCTTTCTGCATTTCACCCTTCAGCATCTACTGTTGGTACCTCATGATTTAACACTTTACCTTCCAAGCTCAACCAACCTACATCTCAATAATCACCCCTTCAAACTAAATATTCCCACTTAACTTTCGGAGCTTTACCTTTGAACTTCAGGATGTTGGTGCCAACGAAATTCTACACTAACATTTTTGGCGTCAAAAGAAGAACCCTGAACCTCCACATTTCTTTTCCTTTCGGAGATCCAATAGAGCCTTTCAACCAGTTATGTCTAGTCCCAGAAACAAAAGAGTCATTGTAACATCCCCTACTTGGAGGCCCAAAACTACCGGTTACATATGCTGCAGTCGTCCATAATTATTAATCATCGGCGATCAAATGTGATGTTAGATTTATTGATATATAGAAATACATGAATATGGAAAAAAATTAAAACTTCAAACAAGATCACATTCCATTTCAAATCATTTCTAATCCATTACATAATCCCACAATCGTAAACCAGGTTCAGAGAAAATATATTTATTATAACATATGCCAAGAGCAACATATGAAGATGCCCACTTGGATGATCACAGTATATATAGGCAATATAACAATTTTGCCATTACAAACAACACATCAGAATCATATAAAATAAAACTATAAATATCTATTATGCCTCCTAAAGGTCTTCGGAAGCTTTATTCGTCTAATGAGGTCCTTAAGGACCTCAACTCTCAAACTACTCAAAATCAAATGAGTACGCGTGAGTTTAAGGGAAAACATAAACTTCGAGTCAGACATAAAGTCTGGTATGAATAATAATCTTGCATCTCAAACCAATTAGATATCTACTGAGACCACGCCGCTTAACGAAACGGGTTTTCCCCACACTGTCTTAAAACCTTTATAAAACCATATACTGTGCTCCTACGTCCCAATAGTTAAAATCATAGCCATTTCAAAATATTATGGTAATATGCATACAAGTTAAAACATTTTGAATCTTCCATCATCTTTTTAATTGACTCCCTGTCATGTTTATAGTTTCTACGGTCACTATTAATCAATTAGTTTTCATGGGCGTACTAGTAAGCATAATATAATTTATGGATTTTCTGTCCTATTTCATAGTTTTCATGGGTGCACTATGCACCTATTGGCCCCTGCCAATTAACTTATCATGGGTTTCCCCGAACCTATGGTGACTCCAATAACTCACACTTATCCTAGTTATCATGGGTTAACTAGCAACTTATTGACAACTGTTAATAACTTAATCCAGATATAGTTTTCATGGGTGTACTACAAACAAATTTTCCCCTGCCAACCACTCTTTATAACACCGTTTTCATGGGATCACTATGACCATGTTGGTAACTTCAATAACTTCCTAATCATAGTTTTCATGGGTGCACTATGAACCTGTCTCCCTGACAACTTCTATAAGGCATCCTATATTCTGGTCTCCTTGACCTCTTGGGCAACTCTACTTATTCAAGAGTTTAATCAGTTTATTCACTACTAGATCAACCTAGCTGGTTCTTCTGCCCTATATCCCAAAATGAAGTTGTGGGTCCATTTTGATGTGAATATATTTATACTCGAAGAAGCAACCATAATAATGTAATAATACCACTCATGTGGGTTTAATATCCTTGAAATCATTTTCATATTAAAACTGGGTTAATCCCTTTAACCTAATATTTTAACAAGGAAAGCTTCTTCATAAACTTCATACTAAACAATTTCAAAACACCTTTATATTAACCATGGGTTTTTCCTTTAAAATTGAATTTAGCTTATTCATTTAAAAAACAAAGCCTTTTGACTCCTTCAAAACCTTGCTTTCGACCTCACTGGATACCCTCCTTCGAAAGCATAAAAATCTATTTTCAAAACATTAGGTCCATGCTTTTCGAACACTTTAAAACTCTCTTTTGAAACCTTTCGAATGTATTAAAGCATTAGCATTTAACATTTATAAGCATAGCTTCGAAACCAATTGAAAGTCCCCTTTTTGAAACCATTGGGTTTATATTTAAAAATATCTTTTGGGTTAAAGCGAATACATACGAAAGCATCCCTTTCAAAATCTTGCTATATCTTATAAAAGCATTTGGGGAAAACTTGATGGCATCGGCAACATCCTTTCAAAAGCATAAGTCCTTTGGGTAAAATACTTGATGGTTGGCTTCGAAATCCTTTTCGAGACCAGTACCTTCGAAACCCCTAACCCCTTCGAAAGCTTATGGGAAGTGGCTTACGTTTTTAAAACAAGGGTTACCTTCCGAAAGCAGTGATATCTTCAATGCCTTCGAAAGGCAAAGCGGCAGGAAGGTTTCGACTTGGTTGAAACTACCCCTTTCAAGCACTTAAATTTTAAAAACTAAGTAACTCCTTTGAAAGCTACTTCTTTAATTAATAAGGTTACAACTCTCTTTCAAAAGCTAGTTAAAAGTCACTTTTGAAAGCTAATTAAAAGTCACTAAATCTTCCAACCCTGTCAGAGGAATAGCAGTCTTTGGATCATGCATATATTTGCGAAGATGAGACACATGAAATACATAATGGGCACCTACCATACTTCTCGAAAACTCTACTCTGAATGTGAGCTTTCCAATCCTCTCTATAATCTGGAATGGACTAACATATCTTGATGCCACTTTCCCCGACTTCCCGAACTGTACCACATCCTTCACCGGTGATACCTTAATGAAAACCCTAACTCCAACTTAGAACTTTAGGTCTTTACGCCTCTTATATGCATAACTCTTCTGTCTGGATTGAGCTTCCTTCATCCTTTCTCGGATCAACTCAATCTTTTCGAACACCTCTCTAACTAAATCTGGACCTAAGACTAATCTGTCTCCAGTCTCCAACCCACATGCCGGTGATTTGCATGGCTTTCCATACAAAGCTTCAAAAGACGCCATCCCTATGCTAGTCTGATAGCTGTTATTATAGGAAAACTCAACCAAATGTAGGTGATCCTTCCAAGATCCACCGAAGTCCAACACACAAGCTCTCAACAAATCCTCAGGTACATTATTGACTCTCTGTTTTCCTATCCGTTTGAGGGTGATATGCAGCACTTATCTTGAGCTTAGTGCCTAACATATCCTTTAGACTCTTTCAGAATTCTCTAGTGAATAAAGCATCCCTGTCACTGACTATGCTACTAGGAATTCCATGTAGTCTAACTATGTTCTTCATGAACAACTTTGCTAAAATAGGTGTCGTCTTGATTAACTTAACTGGAATGAAATGGACACTCCTGGTCAACCTGTCCATTATAACCCATATACTTTCATTTTTCCTATTTGATTTTGGCAACCCGTTTATAAAATCCATAGATATCGAATCCCATTTCCATACTGGAATCTCGTAAGGCTGAAGCAACCCACTCGGCTTTTGATGTTTGGCCTTCACTTGTTGATAGTTTGCACACTGCCTAACCCACAAGCCAACATCCCTCTTCATACCTTCCCAATTGAAGCTCCTCTTCATATCTTGATACATCTTGGTCCCTCCAGGATATATCATAAACTTGAATCGATGATATTCCACAAGAACTTCTTTCCTCGAATTTTCAACATATGGAACACACAATCGGCCTCTCTTTCTCAACCATCCTCTCTGATCAAGAAAAATATATTTCAGATCATCGATCTCAGTCCTAACCTTAAGCCTTTTGATCTTCTCGGCTAATAATGGATCCTCCTTCTACTTAGAAGCAATTATCTCGATCAACACTGGTTGAACTTTTAAATGGAACAACATGGTAGTACTATGACTAGAACTAGCAGTTGACCTTAATTGCACACCACAACTAGTCAAAGCTTCTAGATCCTTTCATTCTGCCAACATAGCCAACACCATATTCTGGTGCCTTCTGCTAAGAGCATCCACTACCTTATTACATTTCCCTAGTTTATACTCTATACCATAACCATAAGCAGCTAAAAAATCAAGCCACATTTGCTGTCTCATATTCAACTCCTTCTGAGAGAATAAATATCTTAAAGACTTATGATAGATGTATAGCTCAAATCTCTCTCATAAGAGATAATGCCTCCAAATCTTCAATGCGAAGATCACCGCTACCAACTCCAAATCATGAATAAGATATCTCACATCATGCGGTCTAAGTTGTCATGAAGTGTAGGCAATCACTTTACCATTCTACATCAACACAACTCCCAATCCAGTCCCACATGCATCAGTATACACCATCAACCCTTGGTTTCCGGCTGGAACTACTAACACTGGTGGATTAGTCAACAAATGCTTTAACTTAAGGAATGCTTCCTCACATATGTCGGACCGGACAAATTTCACATCCTTCCTAGTCAACTTATTCAAAGGCACTGCTATCCGCAAGAAATCCTTGATGAATCTCCGGTAGTAGCCAGCAAGTCCAAGATAACTCCTAATCTCGGTCACCATCTCTGTTCTCTTTCAATTATTAACAGCTTCGATCTTATCTGGATCGACAGACAACCCTCTATTTAGAATCACGTGACCAAGAAACTTAACCTTTTTCTTTCAAAAATGACACTTGGAAAACTTCGCCTTTAGCTGATTCTGCCTCAGCGTCCGAAGCTCAACTCTAAGATGATCTTCATGCTCTCTTTCATTCTTAGAGTATACAAAAATGTTATCTACAAAAACCAACACGAATCTGTCCAAATCCTCTCGGGAGACTCGGATCATCAAATCCACAAAGAAAGCAGGTGCATTTGTCAACAAAAATGGCATTACTAACCACTCGTACGAACCATACCTGGTCTAAAATGATGTTAAAGGAATACTGTCCTCGGCCACCCGTGGCTGATGGAAGCCTATTGCCAAATCCAACTGGGAAAACACTCTAGCTCCATTCAATTGATCAAACAGATCGTCTATTCTCGGCAAAGGATACTTATTATTTATCATCCGCTTGTTCAACTTATGATAGTCAATGCACATCCTTAACAATCCATCTGGCTTCTTTACAAAAACCGTGGCCACTCCCCAAGGCAAACTTCTTGTCTTATAAAATTCCTTCCTTCTAGATCCACTAGTTGCACCTTTAATTCCTTCATCTCAGTCGGTGTCATTCTGCTAAGTGGTCTATAGAAAGGTTTAGCTCCTGGCACTAGATTTATCCAAAACTCGATAGCTCATTTCGATGGTAGCCCTATGACTGGCTCAAAAACATCTACAAACTCTCTTACTACACGAATTTGACCTAGATCTTCTCCTACTTCTATTGCACTTAATAAAGCTCGGCTACTCCAGTCAGAATTCTCTACTGAGAATATAATTCGGTTATGACTATCAGGGTGTCTTAATGATATCTCCCCATCCTGGAAAAATATGCTGGCATCATACCTTCTCAACCAATCCATAACCAAAATGATTCTAAATTCTATGTAATCGACAACATACAGACTGCATGGAAACTTTTGACCTAATAAATCAAGTTCTAACTTATCACATTTCATCCCTAGAGTTGCATACGCTCCTATTGGATTGGCAAACCTTAGGGAACTAACATGGTATGTGGGTACTATGCATAACCTATTAACCAAATACTGTTATATAAATTAATGTAACGCACCGGTAACGCACCGGTAACAAATAGTACCCTAACTGGTGTACTCTGAATCAAAAGCGTACCTTCCATCATAGTTTTCCCTTTATCTGCAGCAGTAGGCCTAGAAGAAGATGGTGGTCCAATAGCAAAAACCTTCCCTCTATCTGCCCTGACTGGCTCAGGACACTGGTTCTTATAATGCCCAACTTAGTCACAGTTAAAGCATTTCACATTCTTCTTTTCTATAGGCTTCTTTCCCTTGCCTGACCGACACTCGTAAGAATAATGACCCTTCTTGTCACACTTGAAGCACACTAAATCAGCCTTTGCCTTCTTGGTAGAATCTCTCTTTCGGGCTCCTTTCTTCTTAAAGATCTTCCTCTTCTTTCCCCGAGGACCCTGGAGTCAGCTGGCTTCTCTCTAGCACAACTAGCAATCATCTCTTCATGGTGAATGGCCATCTCCACCCCCACATTACAAGGATCATGGATATGGATCATGGTCATTCTAGCAAGCTCGAGCCTTAATCCACGAATAAACTTCTCATTCCTTTTGATGTAAGTGTCTATAGTAACATATCCATATCGAGACAGCTCATCAAACTTAGAGCGCACTCAATTACTGACATCTCTCCCTAAACTAGATCCATGAACTTCCTCATCAACGGCGACTTAGCAACCTCAGATAAAAACTTCTGTTCAAATGTCCTTCTAAAATCCGCCCATGTCAGCTCTTCCTCCGGAACCCCGGCAATCACATTGTTCCACCAGTGAAGCGCTGCACCTTGCAACTGCCTAGAGGCAGCCTTCTCTTTTTCCCATCATCCAAACTTAGACCAGTAAAGATTCTCCCATGGTGCAATATCCAATTCTCAGCTTCAATAACATCCTCCGTTCCAACAAACGACTTTCCACCCAAACTGGTGTAGTCTCTGCTCAACTTAGCATAATTATTCCTAGCGGGAGATATAGGATTAGCTCCTCCAATATTTCCATCAATGCTAGCAGTAACTCCTGCTTGCATCATATTGATGAAGAACTGATATATCACCTCCATATCCACTGGCTTCGGCATTTTGGTTAGCATCAGCCTGTCGACCTTGGTTCCTTTTGGTATTAGGTCGAGCATTTCCATTGGTCGTGGTGCTTTCTCCACGTAGATTTCCTCTTCTGTTTCCTGCTTCCATATCTTCTTTCTCATAAATCTGCATATGAGCCTTAGTAAGATACAGAAGAACGGTCGAAGAGAGATGGGAATACGTACTTATATATACATCCATATATCAAACACAGGTACGTTACCATAATATTAACCCAAACCCCGATCTTATTTCTGATTCATTGGATTTGTTTCAACAAGCTTTTAGGTTTAACTTTAAGTTTTCGTAAACCTATGCTCTGATACTGACTTGTAACATCCCCCTGCTTGGAGGCCTAAAACTAATGGCTACAGATGCTGCAGTCATCCATAATTATTAATCCTCGACGATCAAATACGGCGGTGTTAGATTCATTGATACACAGAAACACATGAATATGGAAAAAAATTAAAACTTCAAACAAGATCACTTTCCATTTCAAATAATTTCCATTTCATTACACAATCGTAAACCACGTTCAGAGAAATATATTTATTACTACATATGCCAAGAGCGACATATGAAGATGCCCCCTTGATGATCACATTATATACAGGCAATATGAAAACTTAAATATCTATTATGCCTCCTGTACATCTCCAGAAGCTTTATTCATCTAATGAGGTACCTGAGAACCTCAACTCTCAAACTACTCAAAATTAATTGAGTACCCAAGAGTTTAAGGAAAAAACATAAACTTCGATTTAGACATAAAGCCTGGTTTGAATAATAATCTAACATCTCAAATCATTTAGATATTTAGTGAGACAACGCCGCTTAGCGGAATGGGTTTTCCCCTCACTAGTATCTTAAGACCTTTATAAAACCATATATTGTGCTCCTACACCCACAATGGTCAAAGACATAGTCATTTCAAAATATTATGATGATATGCATAAAGGTTAAAACATTCTAGGTTTCCCATCCTCTGTTTAATTGGCTCCCTGTCATGTTTATAGTTTCTAGGGTCACTGTTAACCTATTACTTTTCATGGGCTTACTAGTAACCTTTATATAATATATGGACTCCCTATCTTATTTCTTAGTTTTCATGGGTGCATTATGAACCTATTGGCCCCTGCCAATTAACTTAATTAATTCATGGGTTCCCCTGAACCTATTGGTGACACCAATAACTTCTCCCTTATCCTAGTTAAACCTATTGGTGACACCAATAACTTCTCTCTTATCCTAGTTAAACCTATTGGTGACACCAATAACTTCTCTCTTATCCTAGTTTTCAAGGGTTGACTAGGAACCTATTGACAGTTGTCAATAACTTAATCTGGATATAGTTTCCATGGGTGCACTACAAACAATTGGCCCCTGCCGATCACTATTTATAACATAGTTTTCATGGGATCACTATGAACCTATTGGTAATTCCAATATCTTCCTAATCATAGTTTTCATGGGTGCACTATGAACCTGTCTCCCTGACAACTTCTATATTTAGGCATCTTATATTCTATTCTCCCTAACCTCCTGGATGCAACTCTACTTATTTAGGAGTTTAATCAGTTTATTCACTACTGGGTCAACCTAGCTGGTTCTTCTACCCTCTATCCCCAAAATGAAATTATGAGTCCATTTTAATGTGAATATATTTATATTCAAAGAAGCAATCAAAATAACATAACAATATCACTTCTGTGGGTTTAATATCCTTGAAATCATTTTTATATTAAAACTGGGTTAATCCCTTTAACCCAATACTTTAACAAGGAAAGCTTCTTCATAAAATTCATACTAAACCATTTCAAAACACCTTTCTATTAACCATGGGTTTTTCCTTTAAAAATTGAGTTTGGGTCATTCGTTTTAAAAAAACAAAGCCTTTCGACTCCTTTGAAACCATGCATTCGGCCTCACCGGATACCCTCCTTCGAAAGCATAAAAATTTATTTTCAAAACATTAGGCCCTTACTTTTTGAATACTTTAAAACTTTCTTTTGAAACCATTCAAATGTATTAAAGCATTAGCATTTGATATTTAGAAGCATAGCTTCGAAACCAATTGAAAGTCACCCTTTCGAAATCATTGGGTTTATATTTAAAAATATCTTTCGGTCAAAGTGAACACATACAAAAGCATCCCTTTTGAAACCTTGCTATATCTTATAAAAGCATTTGGGGAAAACTTAATGGTGTCGGCACCATCCTTTCGAAAACATAAGTCCTTTGGGTAAAATATTTAAAGGTTAGCTTCAAAACCCCTTTCGAGAACATTGCCTTCGGAACCCCTACCCCTTTGAAAGCTTATGGGAAATGTATTGCATTTTTAAAACAAGGGTTACCTTCCGAAAGCAATGATATCTTCAATGCTTTCGAAAGGCAAAGAGGCAGGAGAGTTTCGACTTGGTCGAAACTACCCCTTTCGAACACTTAAATTTTGAAAACTAGGCAGCTCCTTTGAAAGCTACTCCTTTAATTAATTAGGCGGCAACTCTCTGTCGAAAGCTTGTTAAAAGTCACTTTCGAAAGCATCGGTCTCGACCCCTTCGAAAGCATATAAAGATGTAGGCAAGCGCTTTTCTTTAGAAAACAAAACCATGATCACGACCCCATCGGAAGCTATGTTTCGACACCCTACTTTCCGTCCTTTTCTCCAATCCACTATGTACCAACAAAGTGATACCATGTGTATTGCTTTCGGCTTTCGTCTCGACCTAAAAGTTTTCGACTTGATTGATGACGGAAGCTCTAGGTCGAAAACGACTTCTAAAGGAGGTGGAACTCACATTTCTGAGTAAAAGGCCGTTTTTACCAAATAAAGTAATTTTTTTGTAACTAACTTGCCCATATGTATAAACACTTGATTGGTTGCCTTAAACTTTTCAAATTATTTCACAAATAATTGCCACATTTTCTCAGATCTAAAACAAGGTTAACTTTTAACAAATAAGCCTTTCCCATTTAATAACAATTAAATCATTTAGGTCCTCCTTTTGAAATAATTTAGTTTCCATAATAAACCTTTTAGTAAAAATCCCCAAAAATTGCAAAAATTCACTTTTAATATGTTATCTAACATATAAAAATTTTAGAACCAATTTCATCATGTAATAACTGAAAATAAATTTCGAAATCCAATAATGCCTATTTTCCTTTGAAAATTCATATTAAATTCTCCACGGCTTGGAAAATTATAAAATTGAAACCCAACTCCAAAATCATATTTCTCATAACATATAATTTTTTCATGGCATTCTAAAATCATTTGCTATCAGTTTTGCCTTAAAACCATGCATATCATATTTATATAATTTTATTTTAAATCAAACATGTTATAAAACCAAGCATATCATCATTCAAATCATCATAAAATGGATTAATTCCTAAATCCATAAACATATGATTAAAAACAAAATAGAGATGATTAGGATAATTATTCACCTTAGTTTGGATAAGGAAATTGGAGATTGTTTGAGATTAATTCCCCTAGCTTGAATCCTAAGCTTTAATCTTTAATTTTCTCTTCTCTTCTTACTCCTTAATAGCCGGCTCCTCTTTTCTTTCTTATGTTTATTTTTTGTGATAAAATGAATGTGAATAGTATGGATAAGAGTATAAGGGTAATAAAATATGGGCAACAATTAACTTAATGCCCCTATGTTAATTTAGTTATCATTTATAACCATTTATGAGCTCATTAGAGTTAACAAGCATGGCATCTAGGTTTATTTGCAAATCTCAATATCCTTATAACTTTACATTTACATTATTCTATTTAATTTATCTAATTAAATCTCCTGAATAATGTTATTAAAAATTAGGGGTGTTACAGTCATCTCGAAACTACCTCTCAACCATCGCATTGAGCCTGCTGAAAAGACAACAACGAAAGGCTGATCACCCTCATTTCAAAGAATGAAAATGGTCAAGAATATGATCCTATCTATGAACTCCAAGCTTTTCAGAGCCGGCAACTTTCGGGATATCTTTAGGAATCACTTCGTAAATCTTCCCAACTCCGAAAAATCATTAAAGCCTTACATGATGAAGTTAAAGATCATTCCATTGAGTTGCTAAAAATATGAAGTTTGGATCCCTCTAATAAGAGGACCACCTTGGACACTCGTGGTGGTGAGTCTCGAATGAAATTTAAACGTAAACAAGTTCTTACTCCCCTCAACCAGAATCTGCCTTGGAACTTTCTAAGGACCTTTGGGAGATCCATTATCCTAAATATCCCTCTTCCGCCATAGAAGATCCAAAAGGAAAGAACTACTGTATCTATCATCGAGTAGATGGATACGAAATAGATAAGTGTTGAAAGTTCTCTTACATAGTCGAGGAATTTATAACGAAAGGAAAGTTGTCCGAGTTTACTGAACATTAAGTTAAATATCCAATTTTGGAAATTATTTTACCTTGTTATGTTTTCGTGACTCCAGGACAAGCTCATGTTACTCTTTCAAGTGAATGCATATGGCACTTTTCTGAAAAAGATGGAAATGCACCTCTCGACTATATCCTCTCCTACAAAATGTTTAAAATCTAAGGAGCACTTTGTGGTCCTAAATGTCTTGAAGATTTGATTGGTAGGTCTCGGCCATCCCCTTTCGGTGAAAGTCTTCTTTAGTCAAACCCAAATCACTAAGTCTTCTCTTGAGAAGTGCACCATATCTCAACATTCACGGTATCTCTTTTGGTATGTTATCTCTTTTTAAAAACTTATACATATCATAAGTATGCCTAGAATTTATAAATTGAAAATTTGTCATTGAGCTAACGAGGTCGATGTAAAGTTTCACTCCACCCGATTTAAGTAAAGCCGTCCCACTAATATGAGGAGACTAAACGAAGATTTTCACTTTACAACATCTAGTTTATTTTCTCAAACTCAAATTAAAAACTTTCTACCAAACTAGGTAATCATATGAAGTCAAAAAGATTTTCCTTTAAACTCTTTGGCAAACATGATAATTTATAAATTACGCGATTTCAACGACCTTCTTAAAAATATATTCCAAAACTACTCCTTTATAGAGAACACATGTTTCTCTTTACTAAGTAAAAACCACTGTCACTATTAATTCAAAAATATATTTTACATGGTCGATACCAGCCAAAAGTGGTTGTAGATGGTCGATATGAGCCAAAAGTGGTTGTACATGGTCGATACCAGCCGTAAAGTGAATGTAGATGGCCGATGCTAGCCAAAAGTGGTAGAAGATTTTGGATGCAAAAAGAAGTTGGTAGACCTCGCCATAAAAGAAGCCCAATAGTGATGCTCCATAAAGAGTGAAGCCATATCACTTGGGTTTAAAAGGACGTCAAAAAGCAGAATTCATACTAATAGTGTGTCATGATCAGTGTAACCATGCATTGGGTAGGTTCCCAATTTATAGCTGGGTAGTTTCAAAACTAGAATAAGGAAACAAGTAGATTCCCGTATAGATTAGAATTAGGTAGATTCCAATTAGAACAAAGAAACAGATAGATTCCTATATAGGTTAGAATTGGGTATATGTCCAGTTAGAATAAAGAAATGTGTAAATTCCCTTATAGATTAGAATTGGTAGATTCCCAATTAGTATAGAGAAATGGGTAAATTCCCGTATAAACTAAATTTGGGTAGATTCCCAACTAGAACAGAGAAACAGATAGATTCCCGAATAGATTAGAATTGGATAGATTCCTAGTTAGAGTAGAGAAATTGATAAATTCCTATATAGATTAGAATTGGGTAGATTCCAACTAGAGTAAAGAAATTGATAAAATCTCGTACATATTAGAATGATGAGTAGATTCTTAAATGTATCGAAATCTTCAGAGTAAAATTTCCTGAGCTAAGTATGAGCATCAGGTAGGAATCCCAATCAGGACTTGTTATCCAAGTTTTCGACCCAATGGAATTCAAAGGAAGTCAAAACATCTACATCGAGCCAGAACATTTCAAGAACAACCAAAAGGACTAGAAGAAGGAGCCTAGAAAGGCTAAAGAAAAAGAAAACAAAAATGTGCTAAGGTGATGGATAGCTGGCGATCCATAAGGATCGCTTGTCGATCCTCCAATCCTTTTGCACTATGATCCAATATGTATTCTAGGAATGTTTGCTATGTTTGATGGAATTCCAAACTAGTTAGATCGAGAGGTGAGCATTCATCTGATTCCATCAGCAATTCAATGCAACCAGTGTGTGAATCATCATCAAAGCAAAGCATATAGTCATGAAATTGCATGGAGAGCGTCTACACAAGGAAGAGAACGTGATCCAAAGGGAATGAGTCACAAATACTTAAACGCTATGGATGACTAGCAATCCATGCCATATGGATCGCTAGCAATCCATTAAAATAGGTCGGCTCGTATTGTAATTTTGGGAGTGCCTGCATACCTTCGAATGTGAGTCTCTGATGAAGCGGCTTTGGCCAAAGTTCTCTCCAACCTCCATAAATACAATCATACCTGCAACATAAGCAGGATCTTCGGGAACGGCTATTGAAACACTACAGAATCAATTCTTCACTCTTCTTCTCCCACATAATAGTCAACAAAGGATTTCACCGTGATTCTCTAGTGAATTCTAATACGGGTGACTTGATCTAACTCATAAGATCCAAGAAAATTATAATCATATTCAACTAGAAATTTCAACTAGTCAATAATAAATGTTATAAAGTGGATGCAGGCTTCGTTAATAGCCTAATCACTCTAAAAATCTCTTGTCTTTTTACTTTATTTGCAAGTTGTTATTTCCAATCTTTGTTATATTTTCCTTGATAAACAAGGCTGGTGCTTTCATATTAAATCCTGATGTTGGTCCATTTTTTGGGTTAACATTTTGGTGCCTTCTTTGAGAATCCAACTCAAGCTTAGATCTAGCTATCTACTTTGAATCAGATAGGTTCAGAAGTTAGATCTTCAATCTTTGCTTAGAGGATTTACTGTTAAGAACCAATGGCATTAGGAAGAAAGTAAACAACTTCCGAAAGGTCCATAGGAGCTACCATTGCTAAAGAAGAAACAAGCCCCCGGTAAATTGAAGTAAACAATCCCAACAATCCACAGCTAGGAGCTAACTCCAGTGATCAGATTCCAGTACCCTCCACTCACGTGAAGTTGTCACTAGAGATGAGTTGAATAAAATGGTTGACGAAATTAATCAAAAAACGAAAAACAGCCAAAGGGCTCTAATTGACAAACTGAGTGTCCTATTCACCTTGCCAATGTTGCTCCAAAACCCATGATAGAGCCTGCAGCTGTCATGAATAAGAAAATACTTTGTTTCTGGCTTAAATAAAAGGAATGGGAAGCAGTTGCAGATAGGAGTAACAGGTGGGACCAAGGGAATCAATAGATTGAAACACAAGCACTCCACAAATTACAAAGCAAGCAGTTACAAATTTAAATCTAGAGCCGAAGACCTCACAAGAGGATATAGTCATGGATCTCTCCGACTCAGAAGATGATGAGCGACTTGACGATGGCAAGTTAGAAGGAAATACCAATGCAATCAATAACGCCAGGGAGATCCAAACTTCCCCCATTAGACCAACCGCAAGCCAACGGAACACCGAGGGAGTGACTTACCTGAAGATAGAAGTGCCTAGGCTTCAGCCTACTCACCAAGATCATTTGCAAAGCCAAACACGCGGTGTAATTATTGACAACCGACCCTCGAATTATCGAACATCCGAGTCGTATATCGCGAACATGGTCAGGCTACTGATGGATGAGATTTAGGATAGAAGGAAGGATGAATGAGGATTGGCTCCAAGTCCGACTTCTTTCACTAATGAAATTTTGAATGAGCGGTACCTAGAAAATTTCACTATGCCAACTATTCCATCTTATGATGGAATGAGAGACCCGAAACTCCACTTATATAAGTACAGTTGTTACATGGGCGGGCAAATGCTTTGGAAGCCGTTCGATGTAGACGTTTCCTGATTTTTCTGGAGGTAATTGCTTTCATGTGGTTCACTAGGCTTCCGCTAATATCCATCTCCACTTTCAATCAACTAGCAACAAAGTTCCTTGATCAATTTAGACTTCACACGACACAGCCTAAAGATGTGATGTGCTTGTCTGGTTTATTGTAGAGGCAGAACGAATCTTGAAGTCTTTCATGAATTGGTTCAACATTGCAGTAATTGAAGTAAATAACTGAATATGGTTTTCATGGCCTTAGTCCGCGTAATTCACCCTGAGACTGAATTTTGGAAATGGATCAAAATGAAACAACCCACCACTACGAAGGACTTCGACCAAAAGACGTGCCAGTACTTGAGATTGGAAGAGTCATCGGAGTTAGAAAGGAATTTGCTAACCTATAACCGACCAACATTGGGCAGAATGGTATGGTGATGAACCAAGATATAAACACTTTCAAGATCGCTAAGGGGAACGCAGGAAAAAATGGAAATCAGAAAAGGAAGAATCGAAACTCTAACAAGCAAAACAGTAGTAGCAAGTGACTCAAAGGTTTGCGGCTCAAAGAATACACCTCACTCAACGATACTCCAGAAAACATCTATCTCGCGACAAAGGCAACAGTAGAGTACAAGAAGCCACCTAAAAAAGGAGCAATCAAATAGTAGAAGCATTCCAGAAAGTACTACCGCTTCCATGAGGCACATGGTCACAACACGAGCGAGTGTCGTCACCTGAAGTACTTGATTGAAGAGTTGATTCGCGAAAACAAGCTCCAATAGTATGTGAGGAAGCCACTGAACCCTGATCAACATGTAACGCCTCAAGCTCCTAGAGACCATGGGAACCAAGATGGAACCGGCAAAGAGGGAACCATGGATTGACTAAAGACTCATCATTGGAATGATATCTAGAGGGCCCTATCCTACATAGAAGAGTTGGGGAGAAATGGAACGGTATGCAAGCTAATTGAAGCATGCTCCAAGAGACACTATCAAAGATGGAACCCTAGTTGAAATGCAAAGAACCATGAATGATGACGTAATTCAGGAATCGAGACGCCGAGGGAATATAAGCTCCAACCCTCGATCCCATGGTCATAACAGTAGGAATCCACCCACCATGGTTCGACGAGTGTTGGTAGACAGTAGCAGTTCTGTGAATATCCTTTTCAAATGCACCTTTGATCAGATGAAGATCGACAAGAAAGACTTATCCGCCTACCAAAAAAAATTCAAGGATTCACCGGTGAACCCAAACAACTGGTCGAAATGATTGACTTACCCGTAGAATTCGACGACCGAAGGGTTACCCTCGTCCAAACTGTTGTGATCATAGATGAGATGTCCGTCTACAATGCCTTCTTAGGGCAACCCACCTTGGCGGACTTTAGAATTTCTTTAGCTCAATGGTGTCTGACTATAAAATTTCCGATGGAGAATGGAGTATAAAGGTGGTCAAGGGAGATCAAAGTGCCACTAAGGAATGTTATATATCGTGGAACTATGCAAATCTAAAAGAAAAGAAAAGTGGAAGAATGTGGGGAGAACTCTCCACATTCGTGAACTATCCAAATAGAAACTACAGAGCTGCCCTGGCTTAGGGATCATAGCCGATTCGACAAGCCTTTAGACCTTAAAAAGAAAAGTTCAGGGGGAGGAACGGGCAACATCGGTAGAATTGACGGTGTCTGTCCCAGTTTATATGGATGACCCAACACGGGTCCTCAAAATTGGATCGCATTTTGATATGTGCAAAGTGTCGCCAGAGATAGCCTACTATGCACTTAACATTGATCCTAAATATATGCCCTTAAAGCGGAAAAGGCGCAACCAAGGGCCGAGCGGTCCAAAGCATTAAGAGAAGAAGTGGACAAGCTGATGGCGAATGGCTTTATCCATGATGCAACTTACCCTGAATGGGAATCTAACCCAGTCTTGGTCAAGAAGTCCAGTGGGAAATGGAAAATTTGTATCGGCTACTCAGATCTGAATAAAGCTTCCCCAAAGGATAGTTTTCCTCTGCTCAGAATCGATCAGCTTGTGGACGGGACGGCTTGACATGAACTGCTATCATTTATGGATGCATACTCCGGGTATAACTAGATCATATTTCATGAATCGGACCAAGAAAATACCAGTTTCATTACCAATCTAGGACTATATTGCTATAAAGTAATGTTGTTTGGTTAAAGAATGTTGGGGCTACTTACCAAGGATTGGTAAACACCATGTATAAGCGTTAGATTGGGAAGACAATGGAAGTTTATGTAGACGATATGTTGGTTAAATCATGCATTGATGCAAATCACTTGGATAACCTTGCTGGATTGGGACAATGGAAGTTTATGGAATGACGCTCAATCCTCTTCAGTGTCATTTTGGGGTAGACTTGGGAAAGTTCTTAGGATTTATCATATGTGCCAGAGGCAACGAAGCAAACCCTGAGCAAATAACCGCTTTACGGGAAGTCAGGGACCCTAGGAATAGGTAAAGAGCTTCAAAGCCTAAATAAAAAAGTTGCTGCACTGTGCCGGTTCATCTCAAAAGCAATTGACAAATGTGTACCGTTCTTTGACGGGTAAAAGAAGGGAAAGAAAAACTTCGAATGGAATCAAGCTTGTCAAACTACGTTCGAAGAGTTGCTGTGACATATGGAAACTCCGCCAATCCTGCCAAAGCCAATAAACAGAGAAGATTTGTACATCTATCTAGCAGTCTCTTCACATGCATTGAGTGTCGCGCTCATACGAGAAGAAGCTAAGATCCATCGTCCCATATACTACATCAGTAAACGGTTCACTGGAGCAGAAAAGAACTATCCAAAATTGAAGAAATTGGCATATGGCCTCTTGATTGCATGCAAAAAATTACGACCGTACTTCCAGGCACACCTTATTAGAGTGCTGATAAATCAACCCTTGAAGTAAGTGCTATACCGCCCTGATACCTCTGGACGGCTTATCAATTGGGACATCGAACTAAGTAAGTACGAAATCACATACCATCCTAGGTAGGCGATCAACGGGCAGGCGCTGGTAGATATCATTGTTGAATTTACCATACAAGATAATGAGGAAGGAATCACTCCAGAAGTGGAGATACGTTGGAAGCTGTTGGTCGATGGTGAGTCTAACAACTTTTGCTCGGGAGAAGGCATAGTGTTCGAGACTCTTGAAGGACGATCCATATGCTATGCCTTGCGCTTGGAACTTCTTGCAACAAATAATGAGGCAGAATACGAAGCATTGATAGCTGGGCCAAAGATTGTGAGGGAACTCAAGATAAAATTCGTACATATCTACAACGACTCTCAGCTAGTCGGCTGTCAGGTAAAAGGCAAATACTATGCTGGAAGGGAGAACCTCACCCTATATTTATCTAAAGTATAAGACCTACCTAACGACATCGAGCATTACACCATGAATCATATCTCGAGAAAGTAGAACATGAAGGTGGATTATCTGGCCAAACTGGCCAGCTCTGGAGAGGCGCAATCATTGGAGCTGGTCCAAGTTGAAACCCTAACCGCTCCGAGCATAAGCAAAATGGACATCCATTGGATTTTTGAGACAACCAAGGGACCAAAGACATAGATGACATTGGTTATAGAATATCTTCTCACATTAGCTCTCCTCATAGACAGGTGTTTGTACCAAAATTGGACACAACACTCTTCGGAAGTTTTTGACGAGATAACAGTGAAGAATATAAATTTAAAATAAAGATTATCTAACAAAAACTCCGATTAACAGGATTGTAAATGCATAGACAAGCGATTTAGAGTGGTTCGGCATGTTGCCTACATCCACTATGAAGTTTTTGTGACTCTATTGATTCTCTTTGAACAATTACAGGTGATTACAACAAACAACAGCGAAATACAACTTGGAAATCGAATTCAACAGCTAGAGTATGGTGCAAATCTCGATCCGGCAGAGTCCGGGCGCTTAAGAATCAAAAGATCCTTCTTTTGTAGGCTTTGGGGCTCTATTTATAGGCGTAGGAGGCTGATATCGCGCTCAAACTTCGGAAGACTCGTTCTGGCACGTGAGGGGGCCCACGTAACCGATCCTGGAGAGTTTCGACTCGATCCGTGATTGATACGAAATCAATTTGTATCGATCAAGATCGTGTCCAATGGAGCTGAAACTTAGTGGAAGTAACCTTTGGCTTGTACGTAATCTCCTGTGAAAATTTCATAGCATTTGGATCAGTGGATTTTGAGTTATGGTCCATACGAAATTGGATTTTCGACTGCATTGCTTCCTTCGAATCGATGAATTCGACTCGATGATGCACGTGACCTAGCGGCAACGTGGCGCGCACTCCTTGCATTGATCCACTCTTTGCTCCGGTTTGACCGTTTCGACTCCATGAATCTCGCCTCGTTTGTATTGATGACCGTTATTTAATTCGTGTTGATGAATACGAAGTAGTGATAACTCGATGGATATGAACAGCAACAACATCGATGGATACGAACTAATGAAGGCTGATGGTTACGAAAAGGACTTTCCTCGATAGGTACGAGACAGTAGATACTTGATGGATACGAAGTAGGCTTTAGCCGATCTATACGAAATGCATGCTCTGTCGATGGATTCGAACAAGATTGAGTTTAGCTGAGGCTTCTTGATGGATTCGAACTGGATCGATGCGAATCTGATGGATACGAATTGAGGTGTGATGATGGATGCGAGTCCTATCGATATGAAGATAGTGGATTCGAATAGAGGCTTAACTATGGATACGAATTAGGCACTGAACGTCCAATACGAAGCGTACTACTCATTGATGGACACGAAACCGATTGATTCGAAGTAGGGCATAATGATGGATGCGAAGTGAGGCAGTCTGATCGATGCGAACGCGATCGATATGAACAGATGCAGATTGATGGATACGAAAATAAGGCTGCCTCCTTCAAATTGAATCGACCATAACTTGAACATGTGAACTCAGATTGACTTGAAATTTGGAATGCTGGCTTCCATGGCTTAGTTCATCATGTCTTATCAGTTGTAGGTTGATCCGGACTCGGAAGAAATTTACCGATATCCATAGTAAACCTATGCATTAACGATCTTAAGGACGATTCATCCTTGGTTTCTAGTCAAGCTCTTGGTGTCACGGCCTTGCCAAAAGACGAGATAACATTTTCCCCCCAAAGTACGTCTTGTGGAAACATGACGTGCTTTGAAAAGCTGCAGTCATCATTCTGAACAGTCGTTGTCTTTTTGTGGAAGGTTGCAACCCTGCGTTGCTATAACTGATTGCTGTATGACAATGCTAAATTGTTTGTCGCCGTAATCATTTAAATGAATAACCAATTCATGTTAATGCTGAAAGTGGAATATTAGTTTGACATATATGTATATATGTTAACCTGACTCTCGTTAACGTTGCATGTTCACGAGTCGTTGTCAGTTTTTTTGTATCGAATTTCGCATCAATCCTCTCCTGAACTGATGTGAAACTCGAGTTGTAACAACGCTTGATGGTTGTTTTTGGACGTTCCTTCGTATCGATCTTCTCCTGGATCGATATAGGAGTTTGAAAGGTTGTTCTCGCATCGATATGTTTGGCATTAATGGATACAAATCATCATTTCGTATCGATGGTCTATGTTGCTTGATATGAATAGGCGGTTCATAATTCGTATCGATGAAAGTTGGCTCTGGATGCTGTGACTTGATGGATTCTAACGACACAGTTCGCATCGGCGCGTTGTGGGTGGAGTCGAACCGAGTGGAACAAATTGCAGTTTCGAACCGATAAACCCTGGTGGTAACTTCGCCTCGATGAAGGCAAGGGCCGATGGGTTCAAATAGAGCATTTGAATCGATTCATGGGTTGACCAGTTGCGACCGGTCAGGTTGACTAGGAGGTGAATCGGCCCAGTCTCTCCCTAGGCTCCATATAAATACTCAGGACTTCGGCCATTTTCACTTTTTTTACTTTTTACTGCCGCACCCCCTATTTTCTACTTTCACATCGATCCACGTCCTTCGAGAAAGAAAAAGAACTTCATAATGCTTTCGAATCGATCAGATTCACCCTTCCAATCCTTCTAATTTCAACTTCAATTTAGGTAACGAACCAGTTGCAACTAAATCCAAACGATGGAGCTTGAATCTCAGATCCATTCCATCTTCGCCGAGTATCAATTCTGGCAACCTTTAAGGTCGGATCCGGGTCAGAGCTTGGTTGAGAATGGCCATGGCGATGCCCCTGATGGTTGGGGAAGAAGTTGGGGAAGAAGGAGTGGAAAAAATAACTCGATCTGTGTTTCGTGTCGATCTGGGGACCTGTGTTCGAATCGATGTAGGCAATGACGTTCTTTCTTGGATTTCGCATCGATTCCAGGGATTTCCTAAGGGAGATGTTGTAGCTCGTATCGATTGAGATGGTGGTAGATCGTATCGATCAATAATGATCGATGCGAGAGTTAAGCGAGCGGTCGTTTCGAAATCCTCGGCTTTAGATCGATACGAATCTCACTCTCATGAGCGATACGACAAGTATCGATTCGAACGTGATCGATCTGAAGCCATGAATTTCCTGATCGATACTAATCTGTCTATCGAGGATCGATTCGAATCCATCTTTACTGATCGATACGAACTCGAACCATGATGATCGATTCGAAGTATGCCCCTGGTGATCGATACGAAATTCAGATCTTGAAGGATACGAATAAGTTTCCAGTGGTCGAGTCGAACCCATCCCATGATGGATACGAAATTTTGAACACTTTTTAGCACAATTCCGATGAGCTTCATTCTCGCATATCTGGACTTGACCGTTAAACTGCATACTTGACTATCTTTTAAAGCTCGTCGATGGAACCATAATTTAATAACATGATAAGTGATTTTAATTTGGATCGATCGCTAACATCCGAATGGTTTGGTGATGATGGCCAGCAATGACGGTCAGCGATGACGGTTACTCCAACTGGTCCCCGATTATCTTTGTCGTTTGCAAATTTCCTTTAACTCTACAAAATCTTTTCAAGTAATGCACAATAGTGCATTGCACAACACACACTCTACACATGGGGAACACACGGGCTCTTTGTCGTCTAATGATGGTTTCTCATGAGTTAGCTACCGTGCTTGAAATATCGGAGATTGAGGTTGAAGTTATCGATCCAGCCCCGGACGAGGCACCCGACGCATCTCTTATCAATATTTCGTCGGACTCTGTTCCGTCCAACATTTCGGAAGATACGCTAGGGAGAATATGCCTAAGGCATGGTTTGTCGATGCATGACGTGCTATTGCCGGGACCAAATGACAGACCACACAACCCACCGGAGGGGTATACCGCTTTCAATCGACATGCGTGCGCAGCTGGGACGCTCCCCTCGTTCAATCAGTATATAAGAGAAGTGTTGTCCTTTATAGGGATCACCCCATCTCAGCTACACCCAAATGGATACGCTTTACTCTATAGCTTGTTCATTGCATTTATGGAGCACCTTTATCGACCACCCCGACTGACCGAGATAAGATACCCGTCCAATTTCAAGAGTCGGACAGATAGTCCATCTTTCACATTTCTAATGGCCGTGATAAATTGTCAAATAATCACGGGGTCCTAGACCAGACTAAGCTACTTCAAGACAAAGTGGTTTTACGCTAGATGTCCCCCAGGATTTGCCAGGCGATGGCTATTTAGACGTGAGTTTTGCTATTTTCTCGAGCAGTTGACAAGATAATTATAAACGAGACCCAACTCATATTCTCTTTTTCTTCACAGCGATAATTTAGCGACCCGAAGGCGGATATTACAAGGAAATAGTTCGGGTTCTTCAAAAGTTTCCAGGCGAAGATAGAAATATTGACTTGGTCCTGACAGACAGGAATCTCAGAATTCTTGGGCTGATCGAGCGAAGACAAAGTATAAGGCTCGATGGTGCATTAAGAACTATCTCGAGGGAGCGAGTTAAGCGTAAAAAGCCTAGAATTGTTATAGTCGAAGCGGCTGACGCTGAAAGAACCCACACCGACGAGGAACCGTGGGGCGAGCCTGCGGATGCAGCCCAGGATGCTGAAGAGAAGAGAAAAGGAAAGGCAGCCGTTTTCAAGCCATCCAAAAAGCGGAGATGGAAATATGTTATTATGTCCCGGCCTGCCTCCGGAATTATAATTTCGGAGATGTCTCCCCCGAGAACAGAAAGTATTTATGAAGGGCTCGCCGATCTTCCAATTCCGGACGATGTGTCCATGCAGCATGATGCCGGATTAGATGAACTCCAACACGCCCTAGTTTTAAGCGAATCTCTGCCTGCTAGCCTGGTTGACACATCCGGTTGGTCGGGGGGGTTGCACATACATACACACTTCACGGCACTACACGATTTCTGACCGTAAGCTGCCTTTTTCTGAAAATTACTAACTTCATTTCTGTTTTGCTTTGCAGACACCATGTTCAGTCGAGGCTCAATTCTCGGTAATCTACGTAGCAAACGTAAATCTTCATCCTACTACGAATCACACAGGAGGGAAGGAGATAGGGATCACGATCAAGGCTATTCCAGCCAGAAGCGGTCTGATAGGGATAGAGGATATGTACGCCGATCTCGATCTCGCACACCCCATCCCAGAGCTCCCGCACCGCCTCCGGTTCATGTTTCGAGGCCTCCAGAAACTCCACGGCACAACCCGTCTTCCCGCTCTTCACGATCCGATGCTCATCGCCCAACTGAAGTGGTAAACCCTTCAATTACTGCGTAGGCCCTCGCCGAGCCCACTGGGGAGGGAGCAATGAGGCTCTCTCAGCTGAAAAGGGATTTTCCTGATATATGTTTTGATGGATTCATCTTTCCCCCACGCTTGAAAAGGATCCCGGCGTTGGCCAATACTACAGTGCATGATTATGTCGTGGACATATTTTTACAGTATCAGGAGTGGTCGAACACCGCGAAAAAAGCATCGTAGGTGGCCTTTGATCGAGCAATCATGATTGAAAAGCTAGAGAAAGAACTCGGTCAAAAAGATCGAATTATTCAAGCGCTCAATAGTGAGGCTGAGTCTTCTCGTCAATCTGAGATCGAGGCTCTTAAGAGAGCTGATGAAGCCTAAGTGGTGGTGGATAGAATGAAGTGGGAGCATTATGCCGAAGTGGAGGACATGGGCCACATGAACACCATCGTTACCGCTGAACGGGACGTAGCCCTTAAAGAGCTTAATGAGCTTAAGTCCAAATTTTCTGAAATCATAAAGGAAAAGGATGCTGTTAACATTGCTGTGCAAGAAGCATGCGATCAAGCAGTGGTGCTCCAGAGGGAGAGAGATGCGGCCATGGAAAAGAGGTTCGCGAGGTGGAGGCCGGAGTTGATGAGAAGGTTCGGCAGGTAGAGACCAGGCTTGAGGCGGACATAGAGGAGCTTCTCGTCACTTACAATGCCAACGTACCGAGACAAAGGAATTTGGCATGGCTTGACGATTACTCTACACGTCTATACAATGCCTAGAATTTGCTGGTCGAAGAAGAGAAGGCGGTGCTGTTAGGTGGTGCCCTCGACGAATTTGAGCTGGGGAACCGCATATTGAGCGAAGATGAAAAGAAGGTTCTCCACGACTCTATGATCTGTCATGTGAGAGAAAGACTGGGCATCCAGCACTTAGAAATTAGTGAAGGTTCCGGGGTTGAGCATTCTGCTACAAGTTCCGAGATTGTCACTTCATCTCGATCTGAGCCCACTCCAGTGATCGAGCCCCAGCTCATCCCAGCCTATGACCCTGAACAGCCACGCCTATCTCCTATTAAGGAGCATTCATCCGAAGCTGTTCAGCCAACCACAAGTCAAACTGTGGAAGGTATTCTGAACAAATTTCATGTGTATTTGAATTGAAGGGCTTGCTCCAGTGTTCGAAGTTACATTGACAACGCCTCCTACAATCCAAGAATCACATCAAGTGAAGGAGGCCATTATTACTGAGGCGACCACTACGACTGTGGCCGAGCCAATTGAGGTGACATAGGGGAGCTCAATTTCTTTTGACGAGCAGATGGTGAATGGACTCCTGGTCCGAGACAGCGACCCTTTTGTGGATATACCGTTCGTTCTCAGTGCGTTCCCGCTAGTTTCTGGTGCTTCGTTATAGTCCACTGCTGGCCCCAGCAAAGCCCGTGCTATTCGATAAGCAGAGATATTGGCTGAAATTAACGCTGAGATGGAGGCAGCGGCTCATGGCGGTGATTCTGAGGGTGGAGTGACGACTCCAGGTCCAACTCCACTTAGGATGATATCACCCGGGGGGACACTGGTTGATACTAGAGTGTCTACTCCGCCCTCGGTTGCAGATCCAGTTCCTCCGACTCCTCCTGAAGAGAGCATCCCCGTAGACTCAAGTTCGGAGGAAGAGATTGATATCATGCCTTCGTCCGGAGATTCCCCGCCTGAAGGGAAAAGCTCGAAACGAAAGATCGTTAGCGGTGCCGGCGGCTCCACACTGAAGAAAAAGCCGAGGAAGAAGAACGAATAGACAAATTCCTTAGGCACACTTTTGGGGTAGATAGTAGTTTGCTTTTGCTTTAGTAGGTCGTGTATAGACGCGGATTCGGCCCCCGTTAGGAGGCATTTTTTGGAAGAACTTGTACATAAATTCTTATCTCCAGTTAGTTGAAATAAAACTTTATTTTCTTTGCTTCAACTGTTTTTCCTGTCTTTTATGCTTAAGTGTTGTAGTGTTTGAATCATAGCTTGGTATGCTTGCAGAGTATCGGTTCTGGAGCTGAATCTGTTTCATACACAAGTCTTAAAATCGTGGATACAAGCCGCGACTCAAGACTAAGCTGGACACTCGGTGTCATATTATTCCAGTCAATGTTTCACACTTAAGCACTGCCCCCAGTTTAGGGAACTAGTTGTAATGATTGGCTAACAACCGCAATTCTATCTCTGCCTTCCAAGCTTAACATCGTCAAATCAATGTTGAAGCAAGTGAAGGGTGAGCGATTTCAGTTGTGCGCATTCACTGATAATAATCGCATCCACACTCTGGGGATCTGTATTTATATTTCGGTGGTCAATCACACCTATCACAAATCTTGAGCACATGTCCGCACTCTGGGGACTTAGGATAATCAGTGATCGATAATCTGGTTCGCACTCTGGGAATTCGAGAATTGTCGATTTTTGTAACATAGTTCGCACTCCAGGAACTTTGACTTAGTATTTGTACTCTAATTCACACTCTGGGAATTTGGAGTCAACATTTATATTTCGGTTCGCACTCCGGGAACCTGGAATTGATGTTTATACTCCAATTCACCCTCTGGAAATTTGGAGTTGGTCGACAGATGGTCAGTCACATCTGTTTAGGCTTTTTAGGAATTCGTTCACACTCTGGGAACGATGGATTTATTGGGATCGTGGATGGTCGGATCACATCCACCTTGAGTTAACAAGCGAGGTCGTTAGACGGATGGTCCACCCTCTGCGGAACCACATTTATATGTTTATACTCCAACTCGCACTCTGGGAGTTTGGAGTTAGTGTTTATACTCCGGTTCGCACTCTGGGAACCTAGAGTCGATGTTTGTACTCCAATTCGCACTCTGAGAATTTGGAGTTGGCGTTTATACTCTGGTTCGCACTCTGGGAACCTAAAGTTGATGTTTATACTCCAATTCGCAATCTAGGAATTTGGAGTTGGTGTCTATACTCCGGTTCGCACTCCGGAAACCTAAAGTTGATGTTTATACTCCAATTCGCACTCTGGGAATTTGGAGTTGGTTATAGGACTGTCGTGTGTTGGTCCAGTTCAGCCCTTAATGTGACGGCTTGCCCCCGAGCTGAGGTTTCACTTAGTGAGTGGTCGGTTGTATCACAGTCACTCGCTATTTGAATAAATTCCATCGTACGATAGAACTTAGCTCTTCGTGCGTCGTGATAGTGGAATGTCACATTCGGTGAATAACAACTCTAGCTTGAAGAGATGGTAATTTATTGCTGGAACGGAAAAACATGGCAAAGTCAGTGCCTTATTACAAATTCGAACTTCAGAATGCAAAGAAAATATTACAAAGTATTTATAGACTAAATAAATAAAGCCTGTCATGTGTAACAGTGACGAAGATCCTCGTTGTTCCAGGCTCTTGACAAAGTGGGTCTGCCACTGACGGCGTTTATCACTTATCTCCTACCGGGACGGGCAAAGTCCTCCTGTCTCGGCCGATCGGGCTCATTATTCTGATTTGATGAACCCGCTCCTCCAGGCTGCGGTGCCCACACAAACTGTTCCAGCTTCCTTTCTCTAATCAACTTTTCCACGAGATCCTGCAAATGACGACATTCATTCGTATTGTGCCCGTAACTTTCATGAAACCTGCAAAATTTTCGCGTCTGGATTTTCCTTTCCGACGACGGTTTGGGTGCGGGTTTTTTGTATTGAATTGCATTACAGGTTTGTAAATACAAGTTCTCCAGTGATGTATTCAAAGGAGTGTAGTTGTCAAACATAGGATTCTTTCACCGTGGGCCATGGTTCTGATCTTGCTTTCTATTTTGCTTCACGTTCTCCCTCCGCTGAGTTTGTTTGTTTTGAACGTTCAGCTGAACTTTTCTGGAGTTCTCACCAGATTGTTTGACCGCAACATTGCTTTGGATCCCTTCCGTACTTGGCCCTACATCTTGCTTCCTAGACTGTTTCGCATCTTCCCTTCTTAGGAATTGGGCCACCTTGGCATAGAAGCGGTCCAATGATGCAGGTGGTTTCCCGGTAAGCCAGTTTCCCAATTCAGAGTCGCGGTCAATCCCCTTAGTCAACGCCATAGGATGGAGTAATCGTTCGGATTGCTGATTTCCACGCACGCAGCATGGAATCTCTCTAAGTAGCGTCTGAGCGTCTCTCCGGGAGCTTGGGTGACACTAGATAGAATGCTGACATCTTTTGGCCTTGCGACGTGCATGCGGAATTGCTCAACAAATTTAGTGGCCAACTGGTCAAAGGAGGAAATGGATCGTGGTTGCAGTTGGGTGAACCACATGGTAGCGCGGCCCTCCAAGGAAATAGGAAAACTACGGCACTTCACTGCATCGTCAGCTCTAGCAGCGCTCATCGACCATTCATATTTTAGAATATGTTGGTTGGGGTCGGAGTTTCCTTCGTACATGGGTAGAGTCGGCATCCTGAATTTCCGAGGGGGTTCAGCAGTAAGTATATCGTCTGTAAAAGGAGCGTGACTTTGGGAGATTCCCCAATCGTCATTCGTGAGACGCTGGCTCTCACGGATCATCTGTTGTATCATGGTCGGAAGATCCGACATTTGTACGTTCTGTGTGGTTCGAGCCAAAGTGTGATTAGGTTCCATATTATGAGGTTGGTCCGGATGTTGTCGACGGTCCACGTCTCGCCTTCTTGACTCATAGTCCTCTGGGACATATGGTTCAGGAGTATGCCCGTGTTGATGACGGTCCAGGTTCGACTGATTTAGGGCATCGACTCCTGGTTCAACCGCGACGGTCGTAGTGCGGTGGTCTGTGGTGTAATGAGGAGCGGTACCCCCTCTTGAGGAGGGTCCGGTCTGGAAACCGGCCGATGGACAAACTCTCAACTGTCCGTCGGCCATTGCCGGTTGATGTCCAACAACTTGTATGTGACTCCCATCTAGCCGGGGTCGTGGAGATCGATGATGATAATCAGAAGAGGAAGAAATTTCGCTGGAGGAGAGAGAAGCATGATCTCTCCTAGATCTCCTCCGCTTCTGGCGATTCAGCTGGTTGGTCAGCTCGGCATTAGCGTGTAGCTGCTCTGTTAGTTGTTGTTGACTCTGCGTCAGTTCTTGAGGCAACAACTGGAACTCTTGTCGAGTAACCGGACCTGATGGTTTCGAGTGTCCGGTTGCTTCTTGGTTAGAGGGAGGTAGTGGCGTGGGATTCTGTCTATCCTGGTCTTCTAGATTAATAGCGTTGGAGGTGGTCCTTGTGCTAACCATCTTGAGGGTTGAATTTCTTTCTTAGACTTTATGCAAATCTGAATAGAATGGAAGGAATTTGGATTTGTGATCTGGATCTCTCTCTTAGATTTATGCAATCCGGTATCGATGATAGATCCAAGGAGCAGGAGAAAATCTAGATTATCTTCTCAGTGAAAGCACCAAAGTGTTTGTACCAAAATTGGGGACAACACTCTTCGGAGGTTTTTGAAGAGATAACAGTGAAGAATATAAATTTAAAATAAAGATTATCTAACAAAAATTCCAATTAACAGGAATGTAAATGCATAGACAAGCGATTTAGAGTGGTTCAGCGTGTTGCCTACATCCACTGTGAAGTTTTTATGACTTTATTGATTCTCTTTGAACAATTACAAGTGATTATAGCGAACAACAACGAAATACAACTTGGAATTCAAATTCAATAGCTAGAGTATGGTGCAAATCTCGATCCGGCAGAGTCCGGGTGCTTGAGAATCAAAAGATCCTTCTTCTGTAGGCACTGGGGCTTCATTCATAGGCGTAGGAGGCTGATATCGCGCTCAAACTTCGGGAGACTCGTTCTGGCACGTAAGGGGGCCCACACAACCGATCTTGGAGAGTTTCGACTCGATCCGTGATTGATACGAAATCAATTCGTATCGATCAAGATCGTGTCCAATGGTGCTGAAACTTGGTGGAATTAATCTTTGGCTTGTACGTAATCTCCTGTGAAAATTTCATAACATTTGGATCAGTGGATTTTTAGTTATGGTCGATACGAAATTGGATTTTCGACTGCATTGCTTTCTTCGAATCGATTAATTCGAATCGATCAATTCGACTCGATGATGCACATGACCTAGCGGCGACGTGGCGCGCACTCCTCGCATTGATCCACTCTTTGTTCCGTTTTGACCGTTTCGACTCCGTGAATCTCGCCTCGTTTGTATCGATGACCGTTATTTAATTCATGTTGATGGATACGAAGTAGTGATAACTCGATGGATTCGAACAACAGCAACATCGATGGATACGAACGAATGAAGGCTGATGGTTACGAAAAGGAATTTCCTCGATGGGTACGAGCCAGTAGATACTTGATGGATACGAAGTAGGCTTTAGCCGATCGATACGAAATGCATGCTCTGTCGGTGGATTCGAACAAGATTGAGTTTAGCTGAGGCTTCTTGATGGATTCTAACTGGATTGATGCGAATCTGATGGATGCTAATTGATGTGTGCTGATGGATGCGAATCCTATCGATATGAAGATAGTGGATTCAAACAGAGGCTCAATTATGGATACGAATTAGGCATTGAACGTCCAATGCGAAGCGTACTACTCAGTGATGGACACAAAACCGATCGATTCGAAGTAGGGCATCACAATGGATGCGAAGTGAGGCAGTCTGATCGATGCAAACGCGATCGATACGAACTGACGTAGATTGATGGATACGAAAATAAGGCTGCCTCCTTCAAAATGAATCGATCATAACTTGATCATGTGAACTCGGATTGACTTGAAATTTGGAATGCTAGCTTCCATGGCTTAGTTCATCATGTCTTATCGGTTGTAGCTTAATCCAGACTCGGAAGAAATTTACCGATATCCATAGTAGACCTATGTATTAACTATCTCCAGGACGATTCATCCTTGGTTTCTAGTCAAGCTCTTGGTGTCACGACCTTACCAAAAGGCGGGATAACAACAAGAACCTACAATAAAAGCTTCTCCGGAAGGAACCACGGTTTGTAATGCAGAATGGATACTAAACAGATAAGGATTCTCTACCCCCTTGCTCAGATGTGTGACCGACGTTGAAGCTCTAAAGATCCTAACAATTTCATGAAGATGACTACGAAAATCGTACCGGGGGAAAACCCTTGCAAAGAAGGTGCTTCGGTATGGGTACTTTTGGCCAATTATGAACCGCGATGCAATGATGCGATCAATGCCAAAGATCCAGCAAGATCAAAAGAACCCCCTCCGCTAATAAGATGTTCATTCCATGGCCATTCATAATCTAGGGAATCGATTTGATTGTCGTACCAATGGCTAAAAAGGAAGATAAATATGGTGTTGTTGCTATTGATTATTTCACCAAATGGACCGAAGCGAAACCGCTGGCTACTGTACCACAAAGAAATTTATTAACTTTGTTACTAAAGATATCATTTGTAGGTATGGGTTACTACAGAAAATTATCATGGACAATGAGACTCAATTTGAAAGCATGAGTTCAAATACTTTTGCAAACGCTTCTGAATCGAGAAAAGCTTTTTCGCAGTCGTGCACCAGCAGGATAACGGTCACGTGAAAGCAGTCAATAAGACCATCAAGTCCACCATCAAAAAACGGCTAACTAAAGAAAAAGAAAATTGGGTCGATGAACTTCAACTCGCATTATGGCCTATATGACAGCGCACAAATATGCAACGGGGCACTCTCCATTTTCCTTAGCATATGGTTCAGAAGCAATGATCCCAGTTGAGCTAGAAGTCCCTTATCATCATAGGAAAAATATCAATCAAAGACAGAATGAACAACTCCAACTCGAGTCACTCGATATGGTCGATGAGAAGAGGGTAGAAGCCGAATTTAGGACTGCCGCTCACCAATAACGGGTCGCAGAGTATTTCAACACCAAATTTCATAATCGCACCTTCAAAGTGGGATACCTAGTCCTTAAGAGGGTCTACCCAGCACTGGGTGCACTCGGACCAAAATGGGAACGACTCTTTGGGATCGATTAGAAGCTAGAGGATGGCACACTCAAGCTAACAACGGTTGATGGAATCCGGATTCCCTAAGCATGGAACAATGAATCGCTGCATCGTTACTTTATCTAAAATTATTTTATATGTCTCCTATTTCCAGCAAATAAGCCATCCTGGGATACTTGAGGCATTGTAAATGGGCAAAACTTTCGCAATTTTCAGTAATAAGATTGGTTTGCTTTCAAAACCAATAAAACTGTGTTCAATAACTAACCTACCGATTCGACGCGGTTAAATCGACTCAAAATCACCCGATCGTTGCTTGAGATAGTGGAATCACGCTCAGGTATGCCCAACTTACCCACCGGGTCGATCGAAGCAAATCGACTCAAATCATCGGATTGATGGAACCTGATCCCCACATTCTAAGAACCAGTGCTGCTCCAGCATTGCCAAAAAGTACAAATAAAAGCCACACACCACTTCTTCGATTGTGGAATCGCATCCAAGCTATTAGAACCTCAATTGTTGGATTTTAATGACAACAACTATACAATTATGTCAAAGAATCTCTAAGCTAATTTGCAGGTACATGGGCATCAAAATGAGATAACCAAATACATTCAAAATGAAGATACACAGTACAAAAGAATAAAAGAATGTATATGGAGATACAAGAAGAGATATATACGATAGAGACAAGACAAAGGTAACAAACAAAGTATTATTAGTCATATAGTGTCGTGTCTAGAGTTTAAAAATGTTAAAATCTTCTCCAAATGGTATACACACATATACATTCATATTTTAAATGAAAAATCAAGTTTTCAAAAATTGCATGGAGCGGGACTCGAACCCATGTCACTAGTTCAGAAGGCAAGTGCTCTAACCATTTGAGCTATGGTAATTTTTAGTTACAGGTCAAATTCAGACGTCTGAATTGACCATTTCAGACGTCTGAATCTGGGCAAAAATGACCTATTTCCTTTCTGGTTTGCACGCTATCAATTTCAGAAGTCTGAATTTTTCAATTCAGAAGTCTGAATATCTATAACGGCTATATTTTTTCAAAGAGGCACTTTCATTCGTGAAGAGATGCGTCCTTCATTTCAATAGATATGACCATATCTCTTCATGATAACTCTTCACGAACAAATGCACCTATTTATAATCTATATAAACACATTAGAATCATTCCTTTCAAGAAGATATACAATCTATTTTTAATCTACTTTGATTCTAACACTCTTGTGCATTCAAGTTCATACAAAATAATTCATTTACTTCCATATTCTTCACACACACACACACATCAAAAGGAGAAGATTATAGGAAGGTTGTACTATCAAGAGACAAATCCGTGTTATCAAGAACACACTGTGTCAAATACTCTCTGTATAAGTTGAAGTCATGTTCTGTCGTTCAGGCAAGTGAAGTCCTCTTCGGCTGTTGAGGCGAAATCCTGTTCTGCTGCTCAGGTCCCTTGTTCGGCTGTTCAAGGGTTGTTGTAAACCTGTTCCTCCGGGTTAAGTGAGGATTGTTGTTAGTGAAATTCCAAAAGGAGTCTGGGACTGGACGTAGAACGGGAAGTTCGAACCAGTATAAAAATTCCTGGTGTGCTTGTTTTATTTTTTCTTATTTACTCTGCTACAGTAACTTTGTTTTATTTCCGCACTAGTATATTATAATTCCTTATAGCACGATCCACAGTAACTTTCATTTGGTATCAGAGCACCACCATTTTCACAAGCAAGAACAACCATAAAAGCTGCACACTCCCATAAGCTACACATTACTTTTTGAGCTGTGGAACCATGCTCTCGAAACACGAACTCCTCCCGTTACCCAAAGATTGGTAACGCGGAGAAATTACAAACCGTTCCAGATTGACAGGTCATATCGCTCCCAAAAGCCGTGCATCCCATAAGTCGTGCACCACTCATAAGCCACGCACACTCTTAAGTACCGATATTGTCCTGAAATTATCGAGAAACTTGTCTATTGCAGGAATAATAGGAATCAATCCACTCCCACTATCGGGAGTAACAGGTATGAATCCAACAATGTCAAATAACTACAAATCAGTAGAGAATTCCAATTATTGACCAACAATATCTTTGAAATCATGCCGTTAAAGTCATAAGTTCTTGAAGATAGGAACCGCAAGACATGTCCGATTACAGAC
Organism: Allium cepa; assembly: GCA_030765085.1. Lineage (NCBI taxonomy): Eukaryota > Viridiplantae > Streptophyta > Magnoliopsida > Asparagales > Amaryllidaceae > Allium > Allium cepa. Next base: position 387,908,333 of record CM060939.1, on the reverse strand, counting down.
ATCCAAAAAGTCACCCGGATCAATAGGTTATTTGTCAAATGTCTAAAGTAAGTAGCCCCTTGAACTGGGAGGCGCGCACACCGATACTAAAAAAATACTAAAAAACGAAAACCAAATACTTCACAGTTCTATTACTCAAAACAAAGAATTTTGGCGGTACTTACAGGACTAGATAAAATAAAATAGTAGTAAATAAAATTTACATAAGTGCTTGAAATGTAGATAAGCAGACATATAAAGTTACAATTAAAATATCAACATTGTATTACTTATAGCATTTTCTATAGAAGGTCAAAAATGTAGGGGCCATATCCACAAAATATCGGTCAACAAAAAGAAAAATACAGATGCTACAACAATCAGAGCAGTAAGTATAACTCTGCACTTGAACAAAACATGTATCAGACAAGTTAAAATGTCCCAAAAACTAGCTCCACTATTACCCAAGCCTGTCAATGTCTCTTTCCACCACTCCCCTTCCCACCTTTAGTTGGTAGTTTCTACTACATCTAAAAATCCTGGCCAGGGCTACTGTTGCTGCCGGTAATATCAACTATCTCCTTGGTGCCGACATCTCCTCCCCACTCGCCTTCTCGGAAGACTCCCTCTTAGCCTTGCGCTTCCAGGATTTACGGGAGCTCCTCGAAGATTTTATCTCCTCAGCCTTTTCCTTCTTAACAGCCATCAATTGCTATTCAAATTCATGAAGCTGGCCAGTCTGGTCCTCTTGCTCTTGAGCTTCAGATGCCATGAAATCGCCCTCCGAAGATATAGAAGGGTCGTCTAAACCGTGCAATGCAGCAATCTTCTCGGATTTTGGCCCTAGCTGTGATCTAGGCACAAGCATGGCAATCGGAGCAGCTATGGAAACAAGCATCAAGGCGGCTGAAATTGTGAAAAGGCAAGGCATCAAAGAAATCAGCAGGTCAGTAGGTAAAGAAGACATACCTATAAGGTCAAATATGAAAGCATTAAGTTCATCTTGTTCATGCGGCATGAGCTGAAAACTCTCAAACTCGGGGGAAACAAGAAGCTTACTGCATCAGAGGAATGGCCAAGAATTTCAATATTGTATTCCCCGCCTTCCCTTTCTCTTGATGGCTGCACGATCTTCGAAGAAGTTCCAAGGCCACCTGAAGTTTCAAAGATAGCCGCCAGAGGAACAAACGACAAAGCAGCACCGTCAGAACTTGCTAACTGATCGCGAGGCTGTTTCGATGATTCGCCAGGCCCAAAAATGAAAGGTTCCCGCAACATTTTGGTAGTTGCAGTCATAGCAACATCAGCAGCCTCTTATGCCTCCTCGATTCGAAGGACCTCTCGACCCTTTATCAGTGCTTTCTTCGATTCCTTTTTTAGATGGGCATGCTTCAACTCTTGCTCGGTATATACATCCCCGTTTTCTCGGAAATATGCCAGGATTTCTTCCCAAACCATGGCAAGAGTATGCAGAAATTTGGGGCCCGAAAAACTGAGGCTCCCCTGATGCAGCAAGGAGTTAACATAGAAATTTAAGATGGCATCGTCCATCTTCTCCATCTTCTTTTTGAAAGTATCCGGCAACTCCAAGAAATCTGCTGTTACGGTGGCCTACTCAACTTCAACTCGAGACTTCTCAGTGTTAAGCTGCATGATTCTTTCTTAGAGTGAAGCAATCGTCTGAGCTTGATCGTAAACGGTCTTGTCATGGGATTCAACAATTCCCACTTATTCAGCAATTGTCATGTTATGTCCTTCAACAACTTTATCATGATCAGCAATAGTCTTTGTAGCATCCCCCACTTAGAGGTCCAAAATTAACGGCTAAGGATACTGTAGTCATCCATAGTTATTAATCCTCGACGACCAAATATAGTAATGTTATATACATTGATACATCAGAAACATATGGATATGGAAAAAATTTAAAATCGTTAAGCAACTTTCTCATTCCATTTCAAAACATTTCAAATTCATTACATAATCCCAGATTCGGGAACCACATTTAGAGAAAATATAATTATTACAACATACGCCAAGAGCGACATGTGAAGATGCCCCTTGGATAATTAGAGTTTATACATAGGCAATTAAACAATTTTGCCTTTACAATAAAACACAGCGGAATCAAAATAGAAAAGAACTCCTACAAGCTAGCTTGCCTCTTGCATGTCTTCGGAAGCTTATTTGTCTAAAAAGGTACTTGAAAACCTCAACTCTCAAACAACTCAAAGTTAATTGAACACCCGAGAGTTTAAAGGGAAAATATAAACTTCGAGTCAAACATAAAGCCTATTATGAATAATGACCTACATTCTTGAACCATTTTGATATCTAGTGAGACCATGCTGCTTGACGGAATAGGTTTTCACCTCAATAGTGTCTTACCAAAAGCTTATGATAAACATAAACTGTGCTCCTGCACCCACAATGGTTAAAACATTGCAATTTAAAATATTACTATGATATGCAAACAAGTAAATTATTTTGGATTCCTATCCCCATTCATTTTGACTGTCGGTCTCAATTATATTTTCTAGGTTCACTATTAACCTAGTAGATTTCATGGATGACTAATAACTTGTTTAAAGCTTATAGACTATCTGTCCATTTTAATAGTTTTCATGGGATCACTAAGAACCTGTTGGCCCCTGCCAATAACTTCATACATTTATTTCATGGGTTCTCCCTAAACCTATAGGTATCTCCAATTACATCTTTCATATCATAGTTTTCATGGGTTGACCAAGAACCTATTTACCTCTGTCGATAACTTAATTCAGATATAGTTTTCATGTGTTCACGACAAACCTTTTGGCCCCTGCTAATAACTTTCTTTAAATATAGTTTTCATGGGTTCACTGTGAACCTATCTAAACTGACAATTTCTTAATTACGCTTTGAGCATCCTTTATTCTGGTCTACTTGACCTCCTAAACGCAATTCTTTTCATTTAGGAGTTACTTAACCTATATTCACTACTGGATCAACCTAAATGGCTATTCTACCCTTTTTTCCCAAAACACAGTTATGGGTCCATTACTTAGTGAATATATTTATAAAAGAAACATGTATATAAAAATGATACCAACATTTACAGTTTAATATCCTTGAAATCATTTTGCATATGAAACATGGTTAATTCCTATAACCTATTATTTTATCAAGGAAATCTTCTTCAAAACTACAAATTTAAAAGTCATTTAAAAGCTCTTTTGTGACATGGGTTTTACCTTTGTAAATTGAGATTGGGTTCTTTGTTTTGAAAACTAAGGCTTACAAAACCTTAGACCTTTACATTCGAAATCATTGAAAAGCCTCTTTCGAAAGCATTCAAATCTTCTTTTCAAAACACTAGCATATGCCTTTTGAAACACTTTAAACCATACCTTACGAACCAACAAAACATACATTTCGAAAGTATTAAAGCATCACTTGCTTATTTTAAAAGCATCACTTCGAAACCAATTGAAAGTACCTCTTTCAAAACCATTGAAAGTACCCCTTTCAAAACCATTGGGTTTAATCTCAAATATATCTTTTGGTTCAAAGTTAATACAAATGAAAGTTCAAAACCATTAAAAAAGAGTTTGGGGAAAAACAGATGGCTTCGAAACCATCCTTTCGAAAGCTTTAATCATTTAAGTAAAACATTTGAAAGGATAGCTTCGAAACCCATTTCGAAGCCATTGCCTTCGAAACCCTTAGTATAAGTGGCTACTGGAGCCCTTTCAAAAGCATTGAGAAGTGGCTTATTACATTTATAAAACAAAAGGTATATTTCAAACTCGTTGATGACTTAAATCCATTCAAAAGGCATAAAGGCAACAACAAGGTTTCAAATGGGTTCAATCTACCCTTTCAAAAGCATTAATTTAAAAACAAGCCAACTCATTCAAAAGCTACCCTTTAAACCAAAAGGTGGTAATGTTTTCCAAAGCTATATTAAACTCTTTCGAAAGCATTCTTTTGAAAACGAGGCAAGTGGCATTTCTTTGGATAGTAAAACAAAAGATCTTCGAAAGCTATTTAAGTGGTCTCGACCCCTTCGAAAGCACCGTTTGACTCCATATCTTCTGCCTTTCTCCAATCCACTATGTATCAAAGCATTGATACCAGCTGTATTGGTTTCGATTTAGATGGGGGCGAAGGTATGTGGTCGAAATGTTAGTACTGGACGTGGCGAAACCATGCTTCAAAACAAAAACTATATTATTGCCTTTTTAGGTAAATGCTTTCCAACTAACTTGCCTTTTATAAAGCTTTAATTGGTAGCCACAAATTTTACAAAAATCTTTTCCTAAAATACTGCCAAATTCATTCCATATTTAATTAAAAATAATTAGCAAAGAAGCCCTTCTCTTAATCAAAACAATAAAGATATATAAGTCCTCCAACAAAATTAATTTAATTTCCATAGTAAATTTCTTACGAAAAATCCCCAAAAATCATAAAAATTAGCTTTTAATATGTTATCTAACATATATAAATTACGGACCCAATTTCCTTTATATAATTACTGAAATTAATTTCTAAACCCAATTATTCATATTCTTCTTTGAAAATTGATAATAAATTATCCATAACTTGGATAATTGCGAAAAATTTAACCCATCTTCAAAATAATGTTTTAGATAACATGTTATATCCTCATGGTATTTGAAACCCAATATAAATGAATTTTTTCTTAAAACAGAATAAAACATTTATCAAACAAACTTGTTTGAATATAACATATCATGAAATTCAAGCATATCATCATCAAAAATCATCATAGTGGATTTAAACTTAATCTTGAAATGAAATGATCTTTAAAACCAAAAATAAAGATGGTTTAGATTATTATTCACCTTGATTAGGAGAAAGAACTCGAGATTTGATCTTTGAATAATTCCCCTGGTTTGATTTCTTAGCTTTAATTGATTTTTCCCCTTTTCCTTCCCTAGGTTACGGCCGGCTTGAAATCTATTTTATTTACGTTTTTGCGTTTTAAAAAATGAACGCACGAAGAAATGGAAACTAGATTTGAGGGTAATGGGATTATAGTGACGACAAATCCCTATAATGCCCTTGCATAATGTTCTCAAAAGTTAACCTATAAAACCGTTCATAAGCCCATTCTTTTAGGGTTTATTTAATTAAGCTCGACCTCTATTAAATTTTCAAATCTCAATCCTCTTATCACACTAATATTTTCATTATTCTATTTAATTTATCTAACTAAATCTCCAGAATAATGTTATTAAAAATTAGAGGTGTTACATGCTCCCCTCTTAAATAATTCCTCTTCAAAATTCAATAAGGACAAATACTAAACATAGCAATCATCTGTAATCGCACCTAACTACATTACTAACCTACCTGACTCGCAATAGTCCATATAAAGCAAATACAAAATATACCCTCACAGTAGATCAGGATAGGTATCTCTAATCCCGTCTTCTGTCTCCCAAGTATAGTCCTTCTGGTTGCCGCTCCACTGAACTTTCACCAACTTGACTGTCTTGTTCTTTAACTTTTCTAATCTCTCGCTACATCCCGAACTAGTTGTCTCACAAAAGTCAAATTTGGTTCTACTGTCAACTCTTCCAACTCTGTCGGAGGAACGGTGTCTCTTGATCATACAAATACTTGCAAAAATTAGACACATGAAGCACATTATGGACATCTGCCATACTACTTGGCAGCTCTACTCCGTATGCGAGCTTTTCGATCCTCTTTATAATTGGAAATGGTCCAACATATCTCGGTGCCACTTTCCTCGACTTTCCGAATCGTACTACAACCTTCATCGGTGATACCTTAATGAAAACTCTATCTTCAATTGAGAATTCTAGATCCTTACCCCTCTTATCTGCATAATTATTTTGTCTAGACTGAGCTTCCTTTACTCTTTCTTAGATCAACTTAGTCTTCTCTGTTGCCTCTCTTACCATATCTGGACCCAAGACTAATCTGTCTCGAGTTTCCAACCAACATGCCGGTGATTTGCATGGCCTTCCATACAAAGCTTCAAAAGGCGCCATTCATATACTAGTCTAATAACTGTTATTATAGGAAAACTCCACTTAGTTGTAGATGATTTTTTCAAGATCCACCAAAGTCCAATACACAAGTTCTTAACAAATCCTCGAGTACTTTATTGACTCTCTCTGTTTGCCCATCCGTCTGAGGGTGATACACAATACTCATCTTAAGTTTGGTACCTCGCACATCCTGTAGACTCTTCCATAATTTACTAGTAAGCAAAACATCTCTATCACTGACTATACTACTAGGAATTCCATGTAGTCTGACTATGTTCTTCATGAACAATTTAGCTCGAACAGGTGTCGTCCTAGTTGGCTTAACTTGAATGAAATGGGAACTCTTGGTCAACCTGTCCAATACGACCTATATACTTCCATTTCCTCTATTCGACCTTAGCAACCCATCTATAAAATCCATGGATATCAAATCCCATTTCTAAATTGGTATCTCCAAAGGTTGAAGAAACCCACTCGACTTCTGATGTTCGGCCTTCACTTGTTGACAGTTTGCATGCTGCCTAACCCACTAGCCAATATCTTTCTTCATAGCTTCCCTATAGAAGCCCTTCTTCATATCTCGATTCATCTTGGTTCCTCCAGGTTGAATCGTAAATTTGGATCGATAACATTCACTAAGAACTTGTAATAAGGGCATCCATTGACAGAAGGATCACCCTAAGATGATCATTTCAAAGCTATAGAGAATGTATTTAATCAGATAGTTCTATTTCTCAATATTTTTGACTTGTGCTCCTACGGAACCATGGTCGAAAGATTGAAAAAGTCGATCATTAACAACTACCGATGAATCCTTGTTCCGTCGGAGGAAAAAAGAAAGGTGTATTCTTACTAGAGCAACCAAAAGGGGACCATGCCACCTCTATCGGCCAATGAGATGAGGGTAGTCCCAATTAATATACTCGCAAACGAATAAGGACTATGTTGTTTCGCCCAGTATAAACATTCTTAAGTCCTCAACATTCGGAACACAAAGCCGTCTCTTCTTTCTCAACTATCCTCTCCGGTCAAGATTAAAATCTTTTAGATCATCGATCTCTAATCCCACCACAAGCCTTTTAATCCTCTCGAATAATAATGGATCCTCCTTCTTCTTGGAAGCAATCCTTTCAATCAACGCTGGTCGAACTTCCAATCGGTATAATATGGCGATGTTCTGACTAGAACTAGTAGTCAATCTTAACTGCACACAATAAGTATTCAAAGCTTCTAAATCCTTCCATTCTGCCAACATGGCTAACACCACATTCTGATACCTTCTGCTAAGATCATGCGCTACCTTATTTCCTTCCCAAGGTGTATACTCTATACCAAAATCATAAGCAGCTAAAAACTCCAGCTATCTTTGCTATCTCATATTCAACTCCTTCTAAGAGAATTAATACCTTGATGACTTAGGATCTATGTATATCTCAAGTCTCTCCCCTAAGAGATAATGTCTCAAAATCATTAGTGCGAAGGTCACCGCAGCCAACTCCAAATCATGAGTAGGATATCTTACTTCATGTGGCCTAAGCTATCGTGAAATGTAGGTAATGACTTTACCCATCTACATCAACATAGCTCCTAATCTAGTCTCACATGCATCGGTATACACCACCAACCCTTGGTTTTCTTCTGGAACTGCTAACACAGGTGCGTTGGTCAACAAATGTTTTAACTTAAGGAATGCTTCCTCACATTTCTCAGACCAAACAAACTTCATGCCCTTCCTGGTTAACTTAGTTAAAGGCACTACTATCCACAAGAAATCCTTAATGAATCTTTGATAATAGCCAACAAGTCCAAGAAAACTTCTGATCTAAGCCACTGTCTCTGGTCTCTTCTAGTTATCAACAGCTTCGATCTTACATGGATCGACTGACAAGCCCTTCTCTGAAACCACATGACTAAGAAACTTAACATCTTTCTTCCAAAAATGACACTTGGAAAACTTTGCTTTCAACTGATGTTGCCTCGCGTCTTGTACATTATTCTAAGATGATCTTTATGCTCTCTTTCATCCTTAGGGAATACCAAAATGTCATCTATAAACACCAACAAAAACCTATCCAAGTACTCCCAAAAAACTCGGTTCATCAGATCCACGAAAAAGCTGGCACGTTTATTAACCCAAATGCATTACTAACCACTCATGTGAACCATACCTTATCCTAAAATATTGCCGAATTCATTACATATTTAATTTAAAACAATTTGCAAAGTAGCCCTTCCCTTAATCAAAAAAATTAAACATACAAATCCTCTAACTAAATCAATTTAATTTCCACGGTAAATTTCTTAGAAAAAATCCCTAAAAATCATAGAAATCCACTTTTAATATGTTATCTAACATATATAAATTACGGACCCAAATTCCTTTTACAATTGTCGAAATTAATTTCTAAACCTAATTATTCATATTCCCCTTTGAAAATTCGTAATAAATTATCAATAGCTTGGATAATTACGAAAAATTTAACCCATCTCCAAAATATTGTTTTACATAACATGTTATATCCTCATGGGATTTGAAACCCAATATAAACTATTTTTCCTTAAAATCAAATAAAGCATTTTTCAAACAAATTTGTTTGAATATAACATACCATGAAATCGAAGCATATCATCATCAAAAAGCATCATAGTGGATTTAAACTTAGTCCGAAAATCAAATGATCTTTAATACCAAAAATAGAGATGGTTTAGATTATTATTCATCTTGATTATGATAAGGAGCTTGAGATTTGATCTTTGAATAATTCCCCTTGCTTGATTGCTTAGCTTTAATTGATTTTTCCTCTTGTCTTTCCCTAGGTTATGGCCGGCTCGAACTCTCTTTGATTTACGTTTTTCAGTTTTGAAAAATGAACATGCAAAGAAATGGAAATGAGATTTTAAGGGTAATGGGATTATGGTGACGGCAAATCCCTATAATGCCCTTGCATTGTTTTTTCACTAGTAAACCTATAAAACATTTCATAATCCCATTCTTTTAAGGTTTTATTTAATAAAGCTCAACCACTATTGAATTTTCAAATCTCAATCCCCTTATCATTCTAATATATACATTATTTTATTTAATTTATCTACTTGAATCTCCTGAATAATGATATTAAAAACTAGGGGTGTTACTGTCTTCTTTTGAGCTTCAATAATCATGTTACGGGCTTTGAGCTCCTCTTTCAGTTTAACTTCATCCGTGTGGGCCTTCTTGATTTCGTCTTAAAATACGATCTCTATTTTTGCACGGGCCTCTTTCAGTTCCTCTAGTAAGTCGACACTGTTTTTTATTGTCACGGAGTGCAACGTCCCTCTCTTGTATTAGTCGCTCGATTTTGGTGTCCCATCCTGTTAATGCCCTATCGAATCATCTTTCTCTGATTCAAAGGAGAGGATATCTTGATATTTATTGCAGTTCGTATCGGCCAGCTGCTTGTATAACTTTTCCCATCCCTCTGCTCGATCTAAATCACTTTGAATCTCTTGAAGGTGGGGCATATAGGAATCTTTGCGGATTAGGCGAAGGTCGTGGTCAAACTTAACTCCTTTTAGAAACTAGCCAGGGAATGCAGCTTCGAGCCTAGGGCGACCAGACGGAAGAATGTAAGTCGGCCTCCTACAAGAACGTGAAGGACTAGAAGCAGGCACCACGTGGTCCGATGGAGCTTGGAAAGAAGATGGAAATTGGACAGTCAAAACCAGAACTTCAGATCCGACAGAGATTAGGGCTGGCAAAAAATTTGATCCTCAGAGGGATGAGAGCGGCAATCCACCTACGGCTTCTTGGGCGACTCTTCTCGGTCATCAAGAATTTGTCTCTTCTTGTAGCCACCCTTATAAACCCTACTTTGTTCTCTGTCGCCTCGACGAAGTGCTTCAACTTCCAGGTCTTTCCGCCTTCTCCACTCTTCTTCCAATTCACGGGGCTGGTGGTGGCTTGAAGGCCATCTTGACCAACATTGTGAATCAGTGAATTATTCAACATCATCGTAAATTTCATGACCTCTCATGGAACCTGATATGAAGAATAAATAAAGAACTTTAACAATAAGAAATGGACCTAAATAATGCATGCGTAAGTGGTGTGACTCTAATGAAGGTGTGTAATATATCTTAGGCAGCCTAAAAGGGTGTCATAAACAAGATCGGGAAGCCACTGTGGAAGAAATCGGCTGACTCTAAACATGGTATGACCAGGGCGAGGAGATGATCCCTCGAATTAAAAATCTCCTCCCATAAGTTCATCGATATCAATGTAAACATTGCTCAAATCCTCGAAGTCAATACTGGTTCTTTAAGTAGGGAATCCTGAAGTTGCTCAGCTGCTGGGGAAGCATCTTTATCGTGAATTTCTTGAGGAGGCGAATCCGGGAGAAGGGGACTCATTTTCGGAGTCTCTTTGCACGATTCGAAATCTCCATTGTCGGAACTTGCATTAAATTCATCATCACCAGAGGAGGAATCATAACTGTAAGTGCCCACAATTTCACCCTCCTCGCTTTCCATTGCCACCGCAGCCTTGCCTTTACACACCTCTCCTCCGAAATGGAGGGCATTCTGGTCGGGAAGCTAGCTTCAGTCGTAACACCCCTTCCTTCATGAATTTCTTTGGTTGACTTGTCATACAGACCTTCGCATTCTTGGTGACCACCCTCTTCACAGCCGTGTGATGAAGAAGTGAAACATGTTTGTATTCTTGAATGGGAAGGAGACGGGACTTCGACGGCCACGGCGGATCTCTTGGATGCAATAGCCTACACCGAAGCAAATTCTCGTCTGTTAGAAAAAATTTGACTGATCTCTCCTTAGCTTTCATGGCTCACAGAGTATGGAAAATCGAACCGAGTGATGGATCTTTATTTGGCCTTGATATAATTGCAATAAGTATTCGATCTATCAGAAATCCCATAGCGACGTGTCAAAACTCGATAAGTAAAAGAGAGAACTTACCCCAGTGTCCAAATGCGGTTAAATTCCTCGAGACACCTAACAAATAAATACTAGGTCCTAAATTGAGATAGATTGCTTTGGAGCTACAGAACGATCTTGCGGTTTCATTAGGCCTCGATGACGATAAGGGATGGACACTCGTCCCTCTTCTTGAATGAGAGAAAATATCTCAACGCATCGAAACTCAACGCACGATTAAATGTTTGCATAAACAGGACGTGAAGGCAAGTCAAGATTGCATACCCATTAGGATGAATTTTAAATGGAGAAATTCCCACGTTCATTAGAGTTTCTTTTAAGAAGTTATTCAAGGGGGGCACCGCTCCATTCAAGCACATATACTGGTGGCAAGCCATATACCCCAAAGGCGACATATGTGCAAACTCGTTCTTCGACGGAAGGTGCACATCATCGTCCAGAATTCCATGTTGCAAGCGAATGTTATGTAATACTTTAGCAAAATTTATGGAGGAAGCTCTCTATGGGGGATTAAGTAGAACTCTGAAATTTAGAGGAGTCCGGTCTTCGACCGGACCAACCGAAACTAGTTGATCGTATTCAGCTCATGGGACTGAAGAGCTAGGCGCAGTAGATGATGATTTAGCTTCTGAAAGTGCTGATCTTACGGCGATAGGATAGGTGCTTCATTCGATACAATAGAACTTGCATCCAACGCGGTCAAGTAATTCTATCTTTAACCTAAAGTTTCCCAGCAACACTTGAACTCCGAAAAAACATCAATTTATGTAGACACACCGAGTTTCGAGTATAGACCGAGGCAAGTGTAGTGTGTTATCTATGTAAGAAGGGTTGGTATCTTGAACACTGCAAATGCTATATCATGTGTAGATAGTTCACTCGTAGTAAAGAATGAAAAGAGCTTCTCGTATCATTTATTTAAGCTATTTCTCCTCTACTTACCCATTATCGATCAACGATCGATAACGGATCCGCTGTCCGAAGCGATGCGGGAAGCTCTTCCCATTTCAGGTACACCAAATATGCAATAACGGGACCAATTCGAACTCTCCGAAAGGCCATCACAACATAAGCTACACGCAAGACGCTACCCTAAGCTGTTATTACCCCTCGCAAGAATCAAAACCTGTTCATGAAACATCATGTCGGATTAATGATGTAACTTAATGCAAGTCAATTAGGATTATGTGGAAGAAGATTGCAAAACACGCCAAGTACGGGAGAAAAACCTCGAGCTTCATTCCATGAATAACTCAAGACTCGTTTTACTATCTTCTTCCACAAAATCGCAATCAACTTGAATTCGCCGTAATGATCACCACTACTCCAACCACATCACTAAATTGCTAAACGAATGCCAAATTTCAAACTATCCATCTCAAGTCAAAAATCAATGGGCAAAAATGGTCAAAGTTTAAGTCGATGCTGACCCAATGTAAGTAGGTTGATGGAGATTCAAATTGGCAAAGTCTCAGGTGCTAATGGCCGGCCTAAAGTAGTGACAAGGCAAGGCGAAGTTGGGGACATGAGGCTTCGACAGTGGATAGTCGGCAATGACGGTGGCATGAATGGAATTGAGGTCCAGGTTTGATTTAGGTCAATTCCCAGGAAGAATGGCTTGAATTACTGAATGAAAATATAAAGGAAAATAGGACAGCTCGAATAGTTTAGGTAAAACATTGTTGAAGGAAAAATACGCGAAGTTGACCATGGACCACTAGCGATCCATACAACTGCGACCAAAATTTTCCCAATTCTCCAAGCATGATCTAAGTACCTTTTGCAAGCCTCTCGAAAGATGTGGGATTAGAACAGGTTTATTGTTGTGAGCCATGATGATTCTCATCAGAATTCAACAAATGGCTGAATAACCAAAACAAATTCGCATGATGGCCTCGACATGATCACTTGAACCTCACAAAGCGGAAACTCAAAAGCAGCAACTTCTAGAGCATGCCTTGTTTTCAATGAAAGCATACTCTGGAGGGCAAATGTTATCCGAATTTTCGATCTAATGGAACTAAAAGGAAGTCAGAACATCTACATCGAGTTAGAACAATTCAAGAACCAACCAAAAGGACTAGAAGAAGGAACCCAGAAAGGCTAAAGAAAAAGAAGACAAAAATATGCTAAGGTGATGCATCGCTATCGATCATTAAGAATCGCACGTAGATCCTCCAATACACTTGAACCATGATCTAATAGGTATTCAAGGAATGTTTGCTAATTTGATGGAATTCCATGCTAGTTAGATCGAGAAGTGAGCATTCATCCGATTCCATTAGCAGTTCAATGCACCAGTGCATGAATCATCATCAAAGCAAAGCATCTAGTTATGAAATTATATAAAGAGCATCTACACAACGCAGAGAACATGATCCAAAGGGAACAAGCTTGAAAAAAATCAAATCACATGGATCGCTAATGATCCATCTGAATAGGTCAGCTCATTCTGGAATTTTGGAAGCACCTGCGTACCTTCGAATGTGAGTCTCTAATGTGGCGGCTTTGGCCTAAATGCTCTCCAACCCCTATAAATACAATCCTACTTGCAATATAAATAAGATCTTCTAGACTTCCTGCTGAAACTCTGGGTCTATACTTCACTCTTCTTCTCCCATACAATAGTCTTCAAAGGAGTTCACTGTGATTCTCCTGTGAATTCTAACACTGGCGACTCACAAGACGTAAGCAAATTGTAATCATATTCAACTTATAATTGCAACCAATCAATAACAAAAGTTATAAAATGGATGTAGGCTTCGTTAAAAGCTGAACCACTCTAAAAATCTCTTGTATTTTTACTTTATTTGCAAGTTATTATTTCTTATATTTGTTTTATTTCCCTTGATAAAACAATGTTGGTACTTTCATACTAAATCCAGGGTGTTGATCCATTTTTTGGGTTAACAAGACCAAAAGAATAATATCAAGATTAGTGAATAAAGACTACAAGAAATTGATATGAAAAGATATCGGGGCAAAGATACCCTATGAAAAAGTCTTAAAAAGCACACTCAAGAATAGTGACAGCAAAAGAAGTGAAACCGAAAGGAATAAAGTTTCTTTACATATGGCTTATTCAAGAAAATGTTACAAGGGATAGGCCAAGACGAACGCCTAAAGAGAAAGCTTTACAAAATTGGATTACAAATTCAAGAACATCAGTAGGTAAGGTATAAGGGCAAAAGAAGATATCCACCCCCAATTAGGCAAACCGAGATGATAAGTCAAATCCCTCCAAAATAAACCAGATATTCATGGTCTCAAAAGGAGCCTTTTAACACTATCATCCTTAGCCTCCTTTCCTCTCTTTGTTTAAAAGGAATAGCTGTGTCATTTACCGAAACTAGATATTGATTTGGGGCTTACTCTTCTTTGAGATAATTTAGTTCTTAGTTTTTAGACCTAGTTTTGATTCAAGAAAACTGCTCTTAACCTCAAAAGCCATAAGGGTTACTTTTAACTTTTGGAGCTTGGTTACCTTGTTCTCATAAGATTGGTAAAGAGAAGCATAGTCTCGTTGGATCCTTGAACAGTTCAGGCAGGATACTCCTTAAGAAATGTAAGCTTAAGATTAGTAGAGATAAAAGATGGAAAGGAATGAAGGATTCCATATCAGTTACCTTAGTTTGAGATAGCATATAATGATTGCATCAAGATTGAATGAGAATTCAAATATGCTTTCGTCGTTAGAAGGTTAGCATTCAAAAACAATTATACAAGATGAGTGTTACAACGTTATTACAAAGACAAGTTACAGCATGTCTACTCCATCAAAAGTGTTACCTTGTGTATCTTCTTGTGCCTCCTCGTTGGAAGCAGTTTCTTCTTCCTCCCATACCGATCTTTCGGTTTCCTCCACCTCCGTTACTAGGATCTTGGCTTCAAAGGCCTCAGTATCCTTCTCTCTGGCGTTTCTCATATTTCCTAGCAAAATTAGCCTTAACTTTGGCGGCATTATTTCAGAGATAAAAGAGAGTGATATTCATATCTTGATATCGATGGCGAGCATAGGCATCAAATAAAACTTAAAAGGATCACCTACTAGCTTCCCTCTCATGTTCTTCTCCAATGATGTAATGTTCTTTGTACTTCACCCTAACCTTTACTTTCCTTGGCCTTTCGTCCTTTTCGTTCAAGGCTTTCTCAAGGATCTCGATCCTGCGATCCTTCTCTCGCACAGTCTTTCCTGATTCCCTAACTTGAGTAGTCGCCTCTTGAACCTTGGCCCTAAACTCCACGAACTCCTTTTTTGTCGCTTCTACAACAGCCACTATTTCTCAATCTTCAACCACCCATATTGAAGGATAGAATATTCCACCACCTTTTAGAAAGAGGTAAACAGAGTAAGGATAAATATTGAAATTATAAACCTCTACAAGAACTTCCTTTTTTTACCTTGATACCCTCCCATAGGCCATATTCGATTGTCTTTCTGATGCTATGAACAGTGGTGGGAAGCCTAGCATGTGCTTCAATGATATCAGTAGAAAGACCGCCTACAAAAGCGGCCTTTGTAATCTATGGCTTGCTAGTTCTTCTTAGAACGCAGAAATGGAACTTTCTTTATAGCTTTCGACCTAAGAAGGTTTAGACACCTTTTGTTTCGTCAAGTTTAGAGCCTATTTGTCAGAAGATAGCAACCTAGCCCTTTTCTTATCGCTTTTCCCTTATCTTGGGAGTCGACTCTCTTGGAAATCCCTATAAGAAGGAAAAGACGATAAGGTTAAAATGAAGATCAAGACTAAAAGTTATGATTAGCAACATCAAGTAAGAAAATCTAATGATTAAATAGCGAAACCCATAGCCTCACTTTCTATTGATAACGATGGATTTTTTATCGGTTATAAAATCACCGTTAAAAATATTACTGTCAAAATACTACAAGCACACGACATACAATTATAGTACGTATGCGAGTACGGACCAATCCGTAGAGAAATGAATTAATTTTAAAATTACTCATTCAAATTAGCCCAAAGAGTTTGAAATTGTTTAAAGCTAAAAAAAATATAAAAACTAACAAAAAAGTGAATAATAATATGAGGTTAAGAGACAATTTAGAGGCAAATCCACTCTCATACTCTCACATAAATCAACACAAAATTTAATTTGGGATTTCTCATTTTAATCTAGTAGTATTAGTGATGTATTTATCGTAAGTATAATCTATTTGTGCTACTAATCATCACAACTTAAAGCATCGAACTTTAATACAACACTAAAACCACTTTATTAAATGCCATGGAAATGAATATCAAATTAAAAAAATAATCTATTTTAGGCATGATCTATTTACTATTTTTGATCAGTAACATAGATCATCAAATTTTGATTCTATTTTAATTCCATGATAAAAGTCATTTAGTTAGATGATGATGTAAATTGTGTTTATGTTGGATTAAGCATAGCCCATTTGTGATTATAAACATAACATAGGCTATCAAATTCCCCAATAAACTTACATTATAATTCAACTTTTCATTAAGCACTAATAAGAGATCATAAATAATAAAATATGTTGAATCTATATAATTTGAGCGAACATCATTGCCCCTAAATTGAAGTGATTTAGCTTCTCATTTGTGTTATCATTTCAACACAAGTAAATTTCAACATAGAACAAAAAAGAAAAGTACAAGCAAATTAGAATAAAAAGAACTAACTAATTGCATAAAAATAAACTAAACTAAGTGCATAAATGGAAATCTAATCTACTAACATAAAAGAAAGCATAAAATAAAATAAAAGCATGTAAATAACAAAGAAGAAGAGGCTTAGGAAGCAATTTTATTTCTCATTAATTTGGTGGCTACCACTTGCATAATATGATGAGATAAATAAAAACTCCATTACATGAACATAAGATGGTTATTTATACATGAATAAAACCCTAATCCATTTTTAGGGAACTCCCTAAAATGCCCTTGAGATAATGTGGCCTCCAAGTTATCATTAGTATGAAATTAATCCTCCATTAAATGTGCATGTGTTTTTAATCCCCACTAACATGTGCATTAGCTCTTAATTGTGGTTCATTGGTTAGTAGGTAAGTGGAGTCCTCCATGGTTACAAGAATTCTTTCATTTCTTCATATTTGCCTTCCAACTCTTGTATATGCATATTTTCATGAAGCCACTTCCAAGTTGAATCCAAATTCCTACAAAACAAATTAAAATGTGCAAATAATTCATTTTCAAATTAATTCACACTCACACACATGAAAACAACCGTTTTGCCCGCATGCAGACGTATGACTGATGACTTGAAAGCAATTTTGAAATTTGGTTTTAAACATGTAAAAACACCCAATTATGGCATTTATTTTACTAAAATGGGATTAAGTGTATGAGTAAAAATATACATTTTACGTGCACAACAAATACCTCCACACTTATCTTTTTATTCATCTTCGAATAAAGAAAACTAAGTTAAATCCACCTTTGTAGGGACCAAGTTTGCATTGGGTGTATGCAACAAGCTGTTAAACCTTTAGGTGTCCCTAGTAAGACGATTATTGCCTCGTGAGGGTTTCAGCGGATACTATCCACAAAATCCAAATGCGATATATAGATTCTACATGATGCAAGTTTTCAAAAATATTTACAAATAAAGAATTTACTTTTAAATTGTCACGGGTAAGTAAAATATAAGATCTGGTCAATATCAAGAAATTTAAGTCCTTTTACTCATCAAAATTTCCAACAAAAATTAAGTTATCATCACAATTAGACTCTAGTTTGGCTAGTAGTTCCGGTTGATAATATAGTCCAACTATGAAATAGATCCTTAATTTATTGTCAAAAGTTTTTAAAGTGGTATTTTTATTTTTTTTGAATAATAAGTCGAATCAAATAAGTGAAAATTATGTTTGGATTTCAATTGCTTTCTCTCCCTATTCTGAAAAATATTAACGTTATTATCTACACACCTAACTCAGATAAACTAAGGCCAGTTGTACTAATCATGCACTGCCTTTCGGGCTTACGTGATAATTACAGAGTGTGACGAGTGTACACACTTGCGTATGGACACATGACGTCAAGTGGTTATTTTTATTAAAAATTTATTTACATACACCTAACTCATATAAACCAAGGCCGGATATACCGATCATGCACTTCCTTTTGGGATTACGTGAGAAGGGTGCATAACATGGCGAGTGCACACACTTGCATATGAACACCTGACTCTGTGTTTTTTATTTTTATAAATGCTTTTTTTAATTTGTTTTTTCTTTTTTTAATGAAGAGAGAGTTTTGCAACATCATCTTAGCACTACTTATTTTTGACGATAAAAAATGTTATCACCTTTACTTTAAATCAACCACTCCTTCAAACAAAGATTGCTATTATGACATAGTTCGCATTTATCACCTATGAACCTTCTTATATACAAGTTAAACCGTAGTTACTTGTGATCAAACTTTATTTTTTTGTTTAGACAAATATTTCAAAAATTTCAACTTAATGACCAAAAACATACACTTATCCTACGGTGTTTCTCCAAAAGTAAATCAATATGCTAAAAAGAAAATTTGTTTTGAGATTTTTTTAAGTTTCAAGTTTTGGAAAGAAAATGCAAAATATAATCCATGAAAAACCAAAAATAAAGATGAGACTCCCCACTACACTTAATTTTGACTGTGTTCCATAGTCAATGCATAATATAACGAGTGTAAGGGAGAAAAATATGTACATATTTACATAAGAGGGTTAACAGTTCTTGCTTGACGTAGTATGACTCATAAAGAATCAAGAGCTCATCCTCTTGATTACATGGCAGTTCTAAGTATGGTTTCAAGTGGTGACCATTGACTTTGAAAATTGTTCCATCCCAGGGGTTTTGTATTTCTATTGCACCGTGTGTAAAAATTGTTCGTACCATAAATGGTCCAGTCCATCTTGACTTTAATTTTTCAGGAATAAGTGAAGTCTAGAGTCATGCAAAAAAACTCTATAATTTGTAGAAAATGTTTTCCTAAGGATTAATTTGTCATTAAATATTTTTTTCTTTCTTTGTAAATCTTCTCGTTTTCATATGCATCGTTCCTAATCTCCTCCAATTCATTGAGTTGCAATTTCTTGTTTTTGCCAGTTTCTCAAGATCAAAATTTATGTTCTTAATTGCCCATAACTCTTTATGTTCAAGTTTTACGGGCAAATGACACGATGTACCTCACACAAGCCTAAAAGGAGATATCCCAAGATTGGTTTTATATGCAGTACGGTAAGCCCAAAGTGCATCCATTAATTTTTGAGACCAATCTTTACAATTTTTATTAACTATTTTTACCAACATTTGTTTGTTTTGGCGATTTGAAACTTCAACTTAACCACATGTTTAAGGATGATAATGAGTGGATAACTTGTGGGTTATCAAGTATTTCTTTATTAGAGTTTCAAATGAACGATTAAAGAAATGAGTTCCATTATCGCTTATTATTGTGCAGGGTGTTGCAAACCTCGAAAAGATGCATTCTTTTATGAATTTCACAACAACTTTATGGTCTTTTTTTTTACATAGAATGGCTTCAATCCATTTAGAGATGTAGTCAACGGCAAGAGGAATGTACAAGTTTCTGAAAGAATTGGCAAACGGTCCCATAAAGTCAATACTTCAAACATCAAAGATTTCAATCGTAAGAATGGGGTTCAAAGACATCATATTTCGTCGACTGATTCTTCCTAACATTTGGAAGCGATCGCAAGTTTTACAAAACTCAAATGCATCCTTAAAAAGCACAGGCTAGTAAAAACCACATTGAAGTACATTTCCCATGGTTTTCTTCGGACCGAAATAACCACCACAAGCTTGGTTGTGACAAAACGAAAGTCACTCTTGATTTCGCTATCCCGGATGCAACGTTAAATGATTTGGTCAGAACAGTACTTAAACAAGTATGGATAATTCCAATAGAAGTACTTGACTAAGGAAATAAATTTTTATTTATCTTGTTTCGGCCAAAATGAAGGAGTTTCTATAGTGGCTAGATAGTTCACTATATCGGCATGCCACAGATCGACAGAAACAGAAAATAGTTGTTTATCAGGAAAGTTCTCGTTGATCGGCAAAGAAGATGGTGCGTTTGAAAGACGTGACCAATCATCAACATTGACATTGTCAGATCCTTTTTATCTTTGATCGTGATGTAAAATTCTTGAAGTAAGAGAATCCAATGGCTCAAACGATACTTAAAATCATTTTTTAGCAAAAAGGTAGCTAAGAACATAATGGTCAGTGTAAACTGCAATGTGTGAGCCAATCAAATAAGGTCGGAACTTTTCGAGTGTAAAAACTACTGCTAGAAGCTCTTTTTTAGTGGTCATGTAATTGAGTTGAGTATCGTTAAGAGTCATACCAGCATAATAGATGCAATGAAGAATTTTTTTGATGTGTTGTCCTATGATAGCACGAACTACGATATTAGAATCGTCATACATTATTTCGGAAGGATAATCCTAATTGGGTGAGCAAATGATGTGAGCAAAAATGAGTTCATTTTTGAGACGTTCCAACGCAGAAACACAGCCAGAATTAAAGTCGAATGGAACGCCTTTTTCAAGAAGAGTCGTCAGCAGTCGAGCAATTTTACTGAAGTCCTTCACAAAACGTCGATAGAAACTAGCGTGTCCAAGAAATAAACGAATGTCCTCGACAGATTTGGGAATGGGTGGATTCACAATCACGTCAACTTTTGTTTTATCTACCCTAATGCCTTTGTTTGAAATGACATGCCCAAGGACTATGCCGCGTTTGACCATAAAATGGCAATTTTTCCAATTTTAACGTTAAGTATTTGTCCTTGCATCGTTTAAGAACCAACTCAAGATGGTGTAAGCATTCGGAAAAAGATTTTCCAAAGATGGAAAAATCATCCACAAACACTTTAAGAAAGCGTTCGATCTTATTGAAAAAGATGCTGACCATGGATCTTTGAAAAGTAGCAGGAGCGTTGCAAAGGCCAAATAGCATACGTCGATGCACAAAAGTGCCAATGGGACGTGTGAAAGTCGTATTCTTTTGATCTTCGGGAGCGATTAGAATTTGGTTATAGCTAGAATAACCATCAAAAAAGCAATAGAATTCATGACCGGCTAATCATTCAAGAATTTGGTCGATCAAAGGAAGAGGGAAATGATCCTTATATTTTGTCGCATTTAATTTTCGATAATCGATGCAAATACGCCAACCCGTTTGAGTACGGGTTGGAATGAGTTCGTTAGAATCGTGTTTGATAACGCTAAGTCTAGAATTTTTAGGCCGACAAGAATTGGGCTAACCCATGAACTATCATAGATTGGGTATATGATTCCATTATCGAGAAGTTTAAGAATTTCGTCTCGAACCGCATCCTTCATTTTTGGATTAAGTCTTCGTTGTGCATCACGAACAGACTAGGCGTCGTCAACTAAATGGATACAATGTTGAATAAGAGCGGAACTAATTTCCTTTATAACGTTGTTCGACCATCTAATTGTTTCTTTGTTTTTCGATAGAATTGTAAAAAGGGAAACTTCTTCATCAAGAGAGAGAGAGTTGCAGATGTTATGACAGGAAACATTTCATTGTAACCTAAGTATTCATACTTAAGATAATCGAGAAGGGGTTTAAGGTCCAACCTCGGGGGTTGTTCAATCATCGAATTCGGTTGAAGTTCTGACTCAACAGGGAGGGGTTCAAATGGAAGAGAATTTTCAATTTTGCTAGGATCATCTTGAAATCGTTGTTCGTATTCATTCTCGCGTTCGTTGTTAAGGCCAATTGTTTTATTGTCGAAATTTTCTTGAATGGAGCTAACTTCCAACGTTTGGTCATGTGGTAAGTTCGGTTGATTTTCAAGAGTGAAAATGTTAAGATCCAAGGTCATGTTTAAAAAAGAAATTCTCATCGAACCGTTTCGAAAATTGATTAGAGCATTTGAAGTAGCCAAGAAGGGTCGGCCTAAAATCAATGGAAGTGGACTCATCGGATTGTTCAGGGTTGTGTTTCAAGAATGTTGAAATCGATAGGGAATATAAATCGACCAATTTTGAAGAGTACGACCTCGATTTCTCCCACGGGTTTCTTTATTGAATGATCGTAAAATTGAAGTGTTACATTTGTCGGTTTTCATTCACCCAAACCAAGTTGCTGGCAAACTGAAAAAGGAATCAAACTGACACTTGCACCCACATACAGTAAGAACTTGTTAATTGTTTTGTCTCTTATCGTTTACGAGATCGTCGGGCATTAGGATCTTTGTATTGGACGGGAATGGATTGGGACAAGACTTCGGTTAGTCCGATAGCTAAGAAAACTTTCTTGGGTACATGAATGTGTCGTTTTTGGGTACACAAGTTCTTGAGAAACTTAGCATAAGTTTGGACTTGTTGAACGAAATCTAGAAGTGGAATATTTACTTCCACTTGTTTAAAAATTTCCAACATTTTTTCCATTTGGTCAGAGTGTTTCTTGGGTTGAAGACGATGTGGAAATGGAACATGATACTCAGTAGGTGGGTCTACTTGAGTAGAAGAAGAATTTGGAGCGAAATTTTATTCGTTGTTTGGCTTAATGTTTTGTTCAGATTCATTTGTTGTTTTAGAAGTATCAAGAGTGGTTTCTGGTAATTTTTTGGATTAAAAACTTGATTATCGATTTGTTTACCCGAACGCAAAGTCATGATAGCATTCATTTAGGCTAAGTTGCTAACTTGAACAACATGGGCTTGATTCAGATTTGTGTTTTGATTTCTGGGATTTGGAACTGGCTGACTTGAAAATGTGCCTCATTCACGTTCACTCACATACATTGCTAATTGACTCATTTGCATTTCAAGTTTAGCAATTGATTGACTTGTATTGTACATGTACGAGGTTAACAAATTTTACAAATTACTGTTTGATTGGGGGCTATGAGTGGTTTCTTTAGCCAAAGTTTCAAGACTTTTCTCAAGTGAAATCAATCGTTTATCGTCACGAGGAGCAAAAGATTATTGCGGTTGATTTTGAGATGGATCTACAAAATTTTATTGAAGATGATTGGGTTGAAAGGGAGGATTCGAAGCATATTTGGAAATGCTTGAAAATTGGGACGAACCAAATTCATGTTGGAATTATTTTGGTTCCAGGAAAAGTTCGGATGATTTCGCCAATCAGGATTGTACGATTGAGAAAACAGGTCATTCTTAAAAGCATTAAGTTGTTCTATCAGATTTGGGCACTGACGACTATGTGATTCGGATCGTTGCATTTATAAAACATTGGTTGGGACGCTTGGTTCATTTGGTTGGATAAGAAAACGTTGTCAAATTTATTAATCATTACATCAATCTTAGCTTCCGTAGCCAAAGATGATCCTATCGAAAGTGCGCTCGATCGTGAGTAAATTGATTTTTTTAGAACGTTCCCATTGGGATGATTTTTCGGCCAAGTTTTCAAGGAATTGCCAAGCATCATCGTGATGTTAAGCAAGAAAATTTTCTTGGCACAACGATTCAAGCATGGTTCGTGACTTGTTTTCAAGTCCATTGTATAAGATTTATCAAAGGGTCTATTTTCGAAATTATGGTGTGGACATTCTATCAAAAGTTCTTTAAATCTTTCAAAATATTTTCGAAAAGGTCCACCCCTGAGTTGATGAAAATTGATAATTTCATTTCGCATTTTAGTTGTTTTCCCCATTGGGCAGAACTTTTTAAGAAAACTTTAACAAATTCTTTCCAAGTTTTGATTGAGCTTGACGGTAAGCTTTACAACCATTTTTCAGCATAATAGGTAAAGGAGAATGGAATTAACCGAAGTTTGATTCTGTTATCACAAAGTTGTTGGAGATTAATGATTGTCCATTTCGAAAGCGTGGAAATATGATTGGAATGAATTTCGAAATGGTTACCCATTGGGACAGGTAATGTCATGCAAGGAATAGAAACTCTATCGGGAAAGATTCTATCCGTGAGAGTTCGCGGGGCATTCTCGTTTGCCATTGTTGGAGGGTTGTTCATTCGAGTTAAACGATTTGTTGTTGTGTCACGAGTCTAAGTATTCATGCACAAGAAAAAGTCAAGAAGAGAGAGAAGTGAGAATTGAGTTTAAGAAAGAGAAGAAACATTTAGAAAATGAAGTAAAAAATTATTTTCTTTTTTTTTTTTAAAAAGCAAAATATTTATCAAAATGGATTTATTTTTCAGAAGGAAGATCGATTTTTGTTTTGTTTTTTTTTGGATTTTCAATTTTTTATATGTTTTTGCTTTTTTCTTTTGATATTCGATTTTGTAAAAAAAAACTAATTTAAGAAAAAAGCCTATTTTTGGAATTTCTTTTTGTTTGATTTTTGAATTTTTGGCTTTGTTTTTGAATACATTATTTATTTGGATTTTTGTTTTTTTCCCTAACTAAAAAAACTTGTTTTTGAATTTTTGATTTTTTTTTGAAATATTTTTTTGATTTTTTAAAAGAAAAGATTTTTTTTGATTAAAAAACCAAATTAAGTGAAATGTATATTTTTTTAGTTTTGGGTTTTGAATTTTTTCCTCTTTTTTTATATATGCATGAACTAATGAACTAAATGAATGCGAGGACTTAATTGCAAATTTTCTGTTCTTAATAGCTCCTAACCCAAAGTTTTATAATCACACTTTGTCTTAATCCAACAAAATAGTTCTTAGCCATGTAACAGACATGATTTATCGGTGCATCATGAATCACCGTAGCAATACAGCCGAAGTTTAAGTACCTTTAGAAAAACAATCACTATAATATTTACGAACCACTATAGTATTTATAACTGATTATTGGTCTGCTGTAGCCTAGACATCAATAATATAAAGTTTTTAAAGAAACAAACTGGATAAAATTAAGCACTTGGGAGCTCGCGACTCCCTTAAGTCCAAAGTCTAACCGTTATTATTAATAAATTCTACGATTATATGCAATTTTTAGGCTAAGGAAGGGGTGATGAAATCCCCTACGTTATGCGGATTTAGGTGTTGCCCTTAAAAAATAATAACAAGTTGAAATGAATACAAAACTGAAAATAAACGTGAATTAACGATGTAACTGCGAATGAATTTTGACTTTGTTTTTGAATTATTTTTTAAAATGCAAACAACCAACAATGTAACGAAGATAACAATAAGGGAGAAGGGCACGATAGCAGAGCGTGCAAAATTATTAGCAATTATTTTAAAAGCAGCGACTTTTTTTTTATTAGCAAGCAAAACAGTTTTTAGCAAGCAAGTCATCTTCTTCTAAGTTCATGCAAATTTTAGTCTGCGTAATTGTTAAACATGAATATTTACAAGGCAAAACAATACGACATAAAAAGGATCTCAAAAAAATTAAAAGCCAATAAAATTCTTTTTTTTTTCTCCTTTTATTATGCCATGAAAGAAAAACAAGAAAAATGGACTTAAAAAAAGGGAAAACTAAACAAACTCAGCCCATTTGCCAACGCGCCCAAAATTAATAGGATAATATGCCTTTCTTCTCTTCTCTGTTACATAAAGCATGCTAAGTAATAAACTATAACAACGAGACTAAAAAAAGAAAGAAAAGAAAAAAGGAGATCGCAAATTCAAAATTCAATTGGTCCACAAACTTAGGTGATTCGGTGGGTTTCTGATTTGATTTCTCGGATTCTGGGTGATGTTCGCCACTTCGTAGAAGTGGATGGAGGTGGTTCGCTTTGATTCTGGCGATTGGGTTTGATGATACTGGGGTTGGTAAATTTGATTAGGGAGGCGCTGATTGGTTCACGGTTTTTACAGTGGTTTTTTTTGGAAGTTTGACGAGGGGAATATGTTGAAGTCTGTTGTTGGTGGGTTGAAGGTTGTTGGTTGATGGACTTGTTGTAGTGCAGAAGTTTTGATGGTGATGCAAGGCCGTGGTTTGCAGTAAGGTACGGGAAGTTTGTAATGGAGGGCAGTGATGCAGTAGATGGCTGACTGTGTTGGTATAGGAACAGAGGCAATGCAGGGAAATTACCGTTGTGATGATGATGGTATGTTGTGATGTTATGTGGTTATGGAAGTTTAGTTGCTTTCAAGTATGGTGGTGAGGCGTGGAGCGAGGTGCAACAGGTGATCGTTTGGCCTCGTTTAGCTGGATGGTCAGGTGCAGTGTGGAACGTTGCAGGGAGGCTGGATGGTTGCGGTTGTGGAGAGGCCGGAGGTTGGTTGATTGGATGTTGGTGGTTACTTTCGGTTTACATGCGAAGGAGTGTCGTAAGATGTACAGGTGGTTTGTTGTATGAAGTAATGGTTTGTAATTGTGGAATGATGTTTGCAGTGTTGGTGGAAGAACTGTGGGTTGTTTGTTTGTTGTTATGGGTGAACTGTTGGCGGTGGAATGAAGTTGCTGTGATGTTTGTTTGATGAACATATGTGAATGGTAATGAAGTGTGGGCAGTGAAGCAGATGGAGGCTTGTAGCAGAAGGGAGTGAATGCGAAGGCGTTTGTTGTGGAAGTGGAAGGAGTTGTATGTATGAAGTGTGATGGTGGCAGTGGTTAGGCTGAATGCAATGGCAGTAAGTTGTGAATTGTAGACTGTTGAATGATGGGTTTTTTTGGCAGGGGTGATTTTGATGTGCAGTGCTTGGTTGAAGGTTGATGGAGAAGTTGTGTTCGCTGTATGAAGGTGGGTGTTTGTACAGGTTGATGGAGGAGTTCAGGTTGAAGGGGATGGTAAAGTGAAGTGAAAGCAGTGCTTGGAAGCAGAAGGCGGAGTGGTTGTTTGATATGATGCCAATGAGGTTGTCTTTGGTTGGTGAAGGAATTGCAGTGAGGAGAGATTGTTGAAGTGTATGTATGCAAATTAAAATCAAAATGTAAAACCAAATATAACGGTAATAACGCCTGTACATTGACATGCATAAATGCCTAAATGCACAAATATGACAACAAGAATGAAACAGTAAAACAAAACAAAAAAGTGCACTGTGCACAAAAGAAATGTAAACATATAGCTAGTTAAATATGGAGATTGCAATGCGGAGTCATTTTTCTTTTTAAATGAAAATTAACATAACATGAAACTAAATGCATGGAGGAACAAGACACACAAGAACAAACAAGTGAACAGAACGCAAAATCAAACAACAAATGCACAACGAAAACTCTTTTTTTTTTTTGAAAAATTTCACAAATAAAAGAAAAAATAATAATTCGAATAGTAGAATTAAAATCAAATTACAGGAAAATAAATTAGTTTTAAAATTACTCAATCAAATTAGCCATAAGAGTTTGATATTGTTTTAAGCTAAAAAAAGTGTAAAAACTAACTAAAACAAAAGGGAATAAAAATATGAGATTAAGACAATTTAGAGGCAAATCCACTCTCATACTATCACATAAATCAACACAAAATTTAATCTATGATCTCTCATTTTAACCTAGTAGTATTAGTGATGTATTTATCATAAGTATGTTCTATTTGTGTTATTAATTAACACAACATAAAACATCAAACTTTAATACAACACTAAAACCACTTTGTTAAATGTCATGAAAACGAATATGAAATAATTTTATTTTATTTTAAGCACGATTTATTTACTATTTTTGATTAGTAACATAGATTATCAAATCTTGATTCTATTTGATTCCATGATCAAAATCACTTAGTTAGATGATGATGTAAATTATGTTTATGTAGGATTAAGCATAGCCCATTTATGAATAGAAACAAAACATATCCTATCAAATTCCCTAATAAATTTACATCATAATCCAAATTTTCATTAAACACTAAAAAGAGATCATAAATAATAAAATATCTTGAATCTACATAATTTGAAAGAGCTTAATTACTCCTAAATTGAAAGGATTTAGCTTCTCATTTGTGTTATCATTTCAACACATGTAAATTTCAACATAGAACAAAAAAGGAAAGTGCAATCTAATTAGAATAAAAAGAACTAACTACTTGCATAAAAATAAAACTAAACTAAGTGAATAAATGGAAATCTAATCTATCTTTAACATAAAAGGAAGTAAGCATGTAAATAAAAATGAGCGTAAATTAAAATAAAAGCATGTAAAAACAAAGAAGAAGAAGAGGCTTAGGAAGCTTTTTTATTTCTCATTAATTTTGTGGCTACAACTTGCATAATATGATGAGATAAATAAAAAACTTCATTACATGAACATAAGAGTATTATTTATACATGACTAAACTCCTAATCTATTTTTAGGGAACTCCCCTTAAGGTAGTGTGACCTCCAAGTTATCATTAGCATGAAGTTAATACTCCATTAAATGTGCATGTGCTTTTAATCCTTGGTAACAAGTGCATTAGCTCTTAATTGTGGTTCATTAGTTAATTTGTAGGTAGAGTCCTTTATGATTACACGAATTCTTTTATTTCTTCATATCTTTGGCTTCCAACACTTGTTTATGCATATTTCCATGAAGCGACTTCCAAGTTGAATCCAAATTCCTAAAAAAATAAATTAAAATGTGCAAGTAATTCATTTTCAAATTAATTCACACTCACGTACGAAAATTACATTTTTGCCCCTATGTAGACGCATGACTGATGACTTGGAAACATTTTTGAAATTTGGTTTTAAACATGTAAAAACATCCAATTACGACATTTATTTTCCTAAAATGGGATTAAACGTGTGAGTAAAAATATACATTTTTACCGGCACATCACCTTTCCCAGGATCAGATTCGGCTTCATCCCCACTACCGACTATTACAGTGGAAGCTTCAACATACCTACCAAAAGGCTTAAATCCAGCAAAATTAGCAGAAGGGGATACAAACCCATGGCTTTCAACTTGCCCTCAGTAAGAACTAAGTGTTGTATCGTCAAAATCTTCATAACTTCTTTATACTTATCTTTAAACTGACTGGTAAGTGCTGGATCACTACTCTTTCTGGGTCTCACTAATTAAGTTCCAAAAAAATAAAGGACACATTTCAGAATACGAATAAGATAGAGAAAAGAGATGAATATCCAATGACATACCTGCATTATTGAAAGAAGTGATGATTCGGTTATAGGAAGCTTTTATCAGAAACCACTGGCATGGTGTTATTTTACTAAAGGGATCCTCTAAAGGACACTTCGTTATGAACTTGAGGAAATATATAGGAAATTTCTTGAAAATTTTAGACTCTAGAGATTAAACATATAATCATCTCGACAACAGATATGTTTCGGTAACCCTTTTTAAAATATAAAATCGCAATAGCAGATAGAGTTGAGTAAGAGCTAGCTTGATGTTGGAAAGGGTTGAGATTATAAAACTCTAAAACATCAATAAACAAAGAGCAAGGGGAAAGAACATCCCGTGTTCCAAATGCTCTATGGACCACACAAAATACCCTTTAGGAGGATCACTATAATGTAACTCGGCCCACGGAGCAAGTGTCTCGACTCCAGTAATTCCATAGAAAGACAAAATTTCATTAAGTACCTATTGGTCTGCAACGTGAGCGTCCATTTCTAACTTAAGGAAA
This sequence comes from Allium cepa, assembly GCA_030765085.1. Classification (NCBI taxonomy): domain Eukaryota; kingdom Viridiplantae; phylum Streptophyta; class Magnoliopsida; order Asparagales; family Amaryllidaceae; genus Allium; species Allium cepa. The sequence continues at coordinate 387,878,940 of CM060939.1, read as the reverse complement.
AGAAAGGAAAATGTTAAATTGCAAAAAGAGGAATCGACATTATTTCAAGGATAAAGAGTAAGTGAATTGAACTCAATTTAAGTTCTTGGATAAGCAATGAAAGAAAAAACATAAAAGGCCATATTAGTGATCAAAGTAAGAAAAAACAAAGTTAAAATCGAACTTGCTTATGAATAGGCATCGAAAGAAAAATCAAAGAAAGCTTGAGGATATTAATGGCGATTTTGCAATTTAAACAAATGAAAAGGGGAAAGAAAAGAAGGAGGAGTGATTATGTGAGAAGGAACGACATAGATTAAAGAAATAGAAGTTTTCCATCGTGGATATAGTTTGGCAAAGAATATCAAAAGGCCGCCCTGTCAGTCACCAAGTCAGCCTTACAGAGGGAAAGAGAAACAGTTTTATAGATAACCAATCAATTGCCAACATCTGGGCCAACATTAAATGAAAAACGAATACCCATCCTTTCAAAAGTCTAGTCCCAAATGATCGCTTATGAGTTTGTACTACAAACAAAGTTTTGACCTCATGGTCCTAATTTAGATTTTGTCTTTCGACACCATGATAGTTTCGCCTACCACTTAGCCTAGATGCATGCAAGTGACAAGCATAATTTTCAAAAAAGCTTTGACCTTACGGTCCCAAATTAGATTTTGTCTTTCGACACCGTAACAATTTTGCTTGCTACTTAGTCTAAATGGCTTCAAGTGACAAGCATAATTTTTTTCAAAGCTTTGATCTCACGGTCCCAAATTAGATTTTACCTTTTGACACCGTAACAGTTCCGCTTACCACTTATCCCAGATGGCTTCAAGTGACAAACATAATTTTCGAAAAATCATTGACCTCACGGTCCCAAATTAGATTTTGTCTTTCGACATAGTAACAGTTTCGCTTATCACTTAGCCTAGATGGCTTCAAGTGACAAACATAATTTTCAAAAAAGCTTTGACCTCGCTCCCAAATTAAATTTTGCCATTTGGCACCGAAACAGTTTCACTTAACACTTAGCCTAAACGGCTTCGAGTGATAATCATTAATTTCGAAAAAGCTTTGATCTCATGGTCCCAAATCAGATTTTGGGTTTCAGCACCGTAATAGTATCGATTACCGCTAAACGTAAATGGCTTTAGGTGATAAGCATAATTTTCAAAATAGCTTTGACCTCACGGTCTCGAATTAGACTGTTCGTTTTGGCACCATAGCAGTTTCACTTACCATTTAGCCTAAATGGCGTCAAGTGAAAAGCATAATTTTCGAAAAAGCTTGGACCTTATGGTCCCATGTTAGATTTTGTCTTTCGGCACCATAACAATTTCGCATACCATTTAGCCTAGATGGCTTCAGATGACAAAGCATAATTTTCGAAAAAGGTTTGACCTCACGATCCCAAATTAGATTTTGCCTTTCGATACCGTGATAGTTTTGCTTACCACTTAGCCTAGATGGCTTCAAGTAACAAGCATAATTTTTGAAAATGCTTTGATCTCACGTTCCCAAATTAGATTTGCCTTCCGACACCGTTACACTTACCATTTAGCCTAGACGGCTTCAAGTGATGAACATATTTTTTGAATAAACTTTGACCTCACGGTCCAAATTAGAATTTGTCCTTCGACACCGTAACAGTTTCGCTTACCACCTAACATTGGTGGCTTCAAGTGACAAGCACCACTTTCGAAAAAGTTATGCCCCCACGGTCATAAATTAGAGTTTGCCTTTCAGCTCTGTAGTAGTTACGTTTACAACTTAGCTTAGGTGGCTTCAAGTGATAAGCATCGTTTTTGAAAAAGTTTTGACCTCACAGTCCCAAATTAAATATTGCCTTTCGACACCGTAACAGTTTCACTAACCACTTAACCTAGCAGGCTTCAATAAACATATAAAGTTTTCAAAAGTTTTGAACTCTCGGTCTCTTGTTAGAATTTGCCTTTTGATACCAAAACAAAATATATTTTTTATCACTTGACTAAAACGACATGAAACAATAAGCATAATTTCAACCATTTTGGTCTTGTGGCCCCAAATTGCATTTCACCTTTTGGCACCAAAACTGTTTCACCTACCATTTAGTCTAAGAAACTTCAAATGGAAGGTGCAGATTTTCAAAAGTTTCGACTTTATGGTCCTGATTTAGATTGCACCTTTCAATGCCCAAGCAATTTCACTAATCATCTGGTCTGGATAGTTCCAAGTGGCAAATATGATTTCAAAAGTTTTTTTGTGGCCTTATGGTCCAAGTTAAAATTTCACCCTTTTAGTTTTCAAAACCATTAACCAGCGAATCATTTTCCTTCGGGCACTGATTTTAATCTATTTTCTAAACCCTCTAAGTAAGGTTAGATCTTTATGAGTCACCTAAATAGAGCATTGTTCCCGAAAGCTCAGAACCAACTTTGTAACGAGCCACATTTCTGATTATTCAATTCGACAATAAACCACACCTGTCCAACTTAATCAATCAAAAAGGTAGATAGTCAATGGGGCTTTATTTAAGAAATAGAAGAAAAGAAAAACAACAAAACACAGAATCTCGCAGCGCAATGACAAAATATGATAATCAAATAAACTATTCATGAAGCTGTTTAATATACATTTGATCATATTATACAGTAAAACAGAGTTTACACAATATCATCGAAGTTATACATACAACATATAATAAACAATGCTGCAGAAACGAAATGATGCAGTGGAATAAATATTAGTAATATAATATACCAATATTCGTCTTTGTCCTCCAGAACTGATGATCTTCAAAACACTGAAATACCCAGGCTGACCCGAGTGTAATGAAAAGACAAAACACACGGATTAGAACTAAAATGTCCTAATATATGTCAAATCAATATCACGATAAAATATGAGTATAACAGCGTCGAGATGTTTATGAGATTTTACATCTCCTATCCAGTATACAAGTACCTGCAATAACTTAAGAAATGTTGTGGGATTATCCATCTCTTAAGGATCCATCAAACTATCTATATATAATAGGATATGCTATATGTGTAATGTATACCAGTAATATAAAATATCAAAATAGCATTAAGGCTTTACATTGATCCCTCTTAACATGTTTTTAAGCATTGTCGTACAGTTTGCATACATAACACCAGTAAACCGTCGATGGATGGGGATGTGTCGTGATACGACGACACTATATCAAAATCGTAGTCGTCTCGTATAAGCATTAAAGTATAACAGGGCATGTGAGGCAATACCCAAGGTAGGATACTACCAGTTTACCCTTCCCGGCTGGTCGTAAGGCCAAACGGTCCACCGCAACACAACACTCCAAAAAATCCATGGGTGCGCACCAATCAATCACAATGTAAATGACGGTAATAAGAAGGAGCATGTCCGCTGGAGGTTGCTAGCATCATTGGCTGGTACAGCTCCTGTTTTAGTCATTTCAAATTGACACAATGTGTCAGGCCAATACATTATCATTCACTTTTTTCAAATCTAGCAAACGTATGCCAAAACCATCCACTTCGTTCTGGATCATCCACCACATACACAGTTGTTAAAGTGGTTCCAAAATTGACAGAGAGTATGCCAATAAGAGATCCCGGTCTCTTTAACAACCAAACACCATTTTACACACCGGTTGATTCTTTTACGTTCCAAAATTGAATCATACTTAATATTCAAAATATCATATTCACTTCAAAACCAATTTCACTTCAAAACATTCATATTATTTCTTCAAAATAATATTCACTTTAAAATTCATGTTCAATTTGAAATCAGTTTCGAATTCAATAATAGGTTATAACTTCATATTAACCACATTCGCATTTAAATCTAATAGTTTAAATATAAACAATTTCAACTTTCAAAACAGTTTAAATATTGAAAATTTTGAATAATTTAAAAGTAGTTGGGAGAATTGTAAAGAGTTGGGAGATTTGAAAACAGTTTGGAAATCAAATAGTTTGATTACTGAAAATGGTTTATCTATTAAAATAGTTTGAAAATAAAAATTTGCAAAGTTAGAATAGTAGGATTTTAAAATTGTTTTATATTAAATAGTTTATCTTGAAAATAATTTAAACTACTTCTTTTCAATTTCAACAAATCTGAACCTAAGTTCAAATTTCAAATCAACCAATTCAATTTCAAATATTCAATTCAAATCAACCCCAAATTCACAATTTAATTCAAATTTATCCCAATTTCAATTTTAATTCGAATTAACTTCAATTTTGAATTCATTACAAATTAATCTCAATTTCAGATTTCATTCTAGTTTCCATAATTTAATTTAAATCAATCTCAATTTGAAACGTTTTAACTTAACTTCAAATTCAGTTAAGACAATCCAATTTAAATGGAAAATACTCCACTTCAAAGTATTATTTGAATCCATTTCAATTTTATCAAGTACGAGTCCAAATTCAAAATATCAATTTAAATTACTTTAATTAAATTAAGTTTCAAAGTTCAAATAAAATTTCAAATCTTTAAAACAATTCAATTTCTATAATTAAATTGTATTTCAATTATAACTTTAAATTTTAAAATTAAATCCCTTAACAAATTCTTTTAAACAATTTAAAATTTCAACATTTCAGAACTAGAATTTTTAAAGTAATTCCTTTCGTATAATTAAACATTTATTTCTTTTAGAACCATATTATTTAAAAGAAATAAATTTCAAGAATTCGAAATCATTTGATTTAACCAATTCGGTTTTCGTATATAATTTTCTATCCTATAGCGAAGTGATCAGTTATATTAAATTTTAATTGCAGGTATGGATATATATATATATATCATTTCAATCCAAATTAAAGTGTCATATGTATATATCATTTCGACCTATTTCTTAATTAATTCGAAATGATTTAATTATGATGCCCATAACAGCCAGGGCGATAACAGATATATATATATATATATATATCAAAATAAATAACATCCAATCATCTAACATATCAATCAATAGACATCTATCACAATCAACATTAAAGATAATTAATTTATCATAATAGTTAACTAGTTATCACATGTCGGCATTTAACTAGCAATTAAATTTCAAATTTAAATTAAATTGTCAATTTAAATTAAATGTCAATTTAAATTCGATTCAATGCAAATTCAATTTTATTATCAAAACTATACTAACAATAATCAACCAATACAATTTTATAACTGATGATGTCAATAAAACCTGCATCGGAATATTTTAGTATTGCGTGAGTGGTTTAAACACTCTCCTTTGTTTAAATCAGAAAAGTTCAAACTCTCTAAACAATCACGATTCTGGCTTCACGACGAAGATGATGTCGATACGAGTCCAACGTAGCAGACGACACGCAAATTTTACCTCGAATGAACAAATTACGGATTGTTAAACACTTGGAGATAAATTAACTTAATATAACTTTAATTAACTTTAATGATTAACTACAATTACCATTCTTAATCACAACTTAGCCATGCAAACCCTTCTTCCTAGGTGAACACCCGAATGCGAATTCCTCTTCTCTTCTTTTTTCATCGCGTTTTGAAACCTCACCACGCCGTCGTCCCTGCTCCGGTTGACCTCCGACATACCTAGAAGATCGCCTCGACTCCAAGCTCGCCTCGGCCACTGGTTGCAACTCCGATGGTGGCCTGAAGCTCACCAATTTTTCCAAAACCTGAAACCCTTTCAAACCTGGATCTCCTTCACCTTGTCGAGAATCAAGCCAATCACACCATACAACAACTTCATCTCCCCTAGCCAACCGTCTTTGCAGTTGGAGCGTCACTCGAATCGGCTTCGTGTGGCACTGACGAACGTGAGTCTTTCGATCAATAGGATTAAAATTTCTTTGAAGGCAGTGGCGGTTTTTTGTTGTTGTGCTGAACGAATGAAGGATCCAATGAATCGTTTTATAAATTTTAACCATACCGATCATGGACCCCAAACGTGACATTCTAACAGACGTCCTTAGCAAAATAACCCTATTCCGGACTCAATGAGATTGGTCAAGAGACACAATTTAATCGCATATAAAAGTTAACCATTTTGATCGTACGATAAATATAAATCAATTTATGTGCAATTGTTCGCAAATTTACATAAATGGACAAATAAAATATTACAATTTCAAAATACGTTATTATAAATCAAATGGTTATTAAAATCGGATTTATTTTTACACAATTTGAATTCAATTGAATATTTATGTTTCAAAATAATATTTCTTATTATAAAATGATCGATTGTTGTTTAAATTAGGAACGAATAAAATTTCGATTAATAAATAAACGGTTCTCAATTCAATTTGAACCAAGAGTTCAAATTTGCATTAACAAATTTCAGTTTAAACAAATTCGATTTAATACATTAATTATTCAATTATAATTAAATGAATTTCTAAGTTAACAGTTATAATTATTTCGCAACGACCATTATCATTATTCAATACTTGTAATAGTTTCTATTTAAATTCAAATTGTTCTTTTTATAAAATTATTCTCCGTCCATACTTAACGTTGATTTAAATTTATTGACATAGTTTGATTTTCATTTATTTGAATAATCATTTATTTTATCTCTCATTAGTTACGTTGTTTTATTACACTACAACCATGTTGTTCGCATAAATCTATTATGGTTTGCTTCACTTCACTTAACTAAAGCATTTTAATAATCTAATTTCGACGAATCTAAATATTTAGTTTCAAATGAATTTTAGTTATAAATAATCGTTTTATTTTCATTTGAATAATTCATCAATTTATTTATAAACAAATGTTCGCCTAAATTAGTTAATGCAGCTCCTTGATTCAAATCAACTTATTATATTAAGATTCAAATAAATAACTTATGTCTCTCCTTTGTTATACATAATCATTTACACTATAATCAAATCGACATTTGTTTCCAAATTCATTATCAACTATACAAACTAAGTTATCTTTCATTTCATTCAAATATAAGTTGTTAATTTTTTCTTGTAACTTCTTGGATTTTGTAGTTTAGTATATTTACATAAGTCCTTATTAACTTAATCACATAAGTAAACATTAAATTTTTAATTATAACCATTTTTATTCATTAATTATATTAAAACAAATATTTTTAAATGGTTGAAAAATACAAATCTTTACAATCTTTCCAACTCGGAAATTTTCGTCCTCGAAAAGAAACGAAATAAGTTATAGAATTTTAAAATGTTAACGAAATAAGTTATAGAAATAAGTTATAACCATTAGTTATCTACCGCGCTTCTACTACGCCACTCTGATATTTATTTGTAAAATAAGTTATAGAATTTTAAAATGTCAAAATTTCTCTAAAACCCGAGAATTTTTTTGACAGCATTTCCTTTGCACGCCTCGATCAGAAAAATTTACAATATTAATAAAATCATATAATATACATCTCATTTCAATGATGAGACATACCAACCATGGGGAAACAACATATAATATAAAAGTACGGTATGTAATCCGAGATGCGTACCTTTATTAGCGTTATAAGTAAATTAGCTTATATTTAAGCAAGCAAAAGCAACATAATGCGCAATCGAGCTCCAAAAGCGAGCATACGCCTTCCGTACCTACTAAATACTCAATAACACGTGAGAGCTAGAATATGGAAAGAGAAATCAATACATAACATACATTGTACATAATCATATGCGGATATAGCAAATGCAAAAATTGAAACATTCAACAAATAATGTCTATATAATTTATTCATAACAATATCAATTTAAATGCAACATTTAATTTATACACCTCATTTCTTTCCAATATTCATTCCCATTAATTTATATTCAACTAACTCATATTCACATCAATTGTTTTCACTTTACTTATTTATTTCATTCACATTTAATTTATTTACTTCCAATTGATTAATACTCTCTTATTAACATTCATTTGATTTACATTCAATTTCATTTCTATTCATTATATTCATACTTACTAATTCACATTCAATGAATTCACATTATATTAATTTACATTCTCTCGAATTCAATTGACAAACATTCGATTATTAAAATTTATTACATTCAATTTACTTTACAACTTAAGTTCATTTTCATTTTAAATCAAAATCTGTTTCATTTGACTCATTTTATTAATTTATTACCTTAAAAGATTTTTTTATTTCCTTTCCATTAACATTCCTCAAGTTAAATCAAATCTCATAATTCGTGTTACTAGTTTATTGCATTGATTTAATTTATTTAACTCTACTTAGTAAGATTAAATTTCATAACATTAACTAAGTGTATAATATTTATTATAACAACTTAAATTTTATTTATTTTTATAAACTTCCAATTTATTTACATATTTTATTACTTACACTTTTACTTGTATATTATTCAATTACATATTCATATTAACATCATCACTGAATTATTTCTAGTGAAACGACCCGCAAATCCGTACCACTTGAGTCAACACAATTCTATATCAATCAACTCAAGATGAACGGAAATACGAACCATTTGGGTCAAAGAAGAAAGAGGTAGAAGCAGAAAATAGAAACGACAACAGAATCTTACCATCGCAGCGGAATAAAATATAATAGAAAATAATAGATCTTTACACAAAAGAAAACTATATCTGTTTTATACATACATCACCAGAATACACCATCAGTGTTCAACATCAATAACATACAACTGGACAGTCATATAAACATGTCCTCAAAACTGAATACACAGCTAATCAACACAGCGGAATATTTAAAAAAACTACAGAAGTACGTATCTCCATCCAACTCCTCAGCATCCTTTCCTGTAATCTATAATACTCGATCTGACCCGAGCATTATAGTGGAATTAAGCCCGAGTCAGTCTGGAATACTAGCGTGAGAAAACCAAACTCACATTGATTATTAAAGTTTCAGAAATTCTTTGAAAATCAAAAGCATCTCATAAGACCACGCCATAAATAAACATGTCGGGTTTTTTACCTTACGATAGCTAAAACATTTCTTATCAAAATTCTCTGATATTATAATAGTGTCTATAGAAAGTAAACTAGAATCTAGCTGAAATGCTTGCATCTCACGTTTCAGCAATAGTTGGGCACAATCAAAACCGTACAGGCGCGTAGGGAAAATGGATTTCTAACTAATGACTAGGCACTGGGGTACCACCTGTCACGGTACCTGGTCTAGATCAGCATACCAAGGATCACTCCCGACCCCCTGCAACACAAGAACGGGACTACCCCTTACTAGATAATCCCGAGTAAGATCGCCCATGGTTAGGATCAACAACCGCACCACAAAGTCGTATAAAAGGGACATCTAGACGGGGATGACCTCACCCTAGTGGGCGCTACCCACCTAGCCTTGCTGCATGACCCCTGATTTTCAGTCATTCTCAGTTGATGAGGTTCGAGGCTAAGCGTTATCTTTTTAGATCGTTTCACTTAGAATGCCCATCGTCCACCTGACGATGTTCTGAAAGCATTCATCCATACAAGTCCGTCCCGGGTTCGAACAGAACCGAAGGCACTGCTCCTACTACATCCATTTTGGAATCATCCTCAGGTTTAATAGCGACTAGCCCTTACACTTCACTGCTCCATCTTTGAATCCAAACTCGTCTTCCTCACAAAAACGTTCAAACCGGATCAAAGTGGTTTTCGAGAAATAAATCTCGATCCCGGTCTCTTCGAAACGATCAACGCATTGGACAATATTGATAGTCGGTTATTTAAGTATCAATTAACATTCACAAACATCCATCGAATAATAAATAATTTCCCCAAATTATTTATTAACCTCAAAATACCTTCGCAAGATATATTTCCATTTTCAACCCTTTTGAAAACAGTTTTCAACACACCTTTCTCATGAATTAAATCTCCAAATATTTATTTCCACTGAAAACAACCAAGCACAAAACTTTAGATTTTTAAAATAATTTAAAACTCGTTATTATAAAATATCCTTTAAAACGTTTAAATTTAGAACTACTTCAATACTTTATTAAAAATATATACTTTAGGAATATTTAAAATGAGGTTATTCTATAAAATATAAAACTAGATTTTCTCTATTAAATCAAAATACCAAGCCATCTTTAAATAATTACTACGATAATCAATTTGAAAAATACTTATTTTAGAATTTAAATATTTTTTAGAAATAATAACTTTTCCAAAACATGCTTTTTAAAACAACATTAAAACTTTTAACTTATATTTAAAAGTTTACTTTGAAACCGAACTTGGCTATCCAGGGAAATATAGTTCTCTTCACATCCTTTAAAAATAAATAACTATTTGTTTCTAAACAAAGTTTCCATTTCTTTAATAAATTCTCATCGTGAAGTTATTCTTCAAATATCCACTGATATATTACTTTGCTTTTATAAACCTAGTTTTTAAATTTCAAGTCTCACTTCTCTTTTAAAAATCCCGGTTTTACACAATTAAATCAATCTTCGAATTGATTTCCAATTTACTTCACTCTTAAATAAATTTCTTTAGTTACTCCATTTATTCCAAAATCAATTAACTTCAGATTTTATTCCTTAATTATGATTCAAAATACTAACTGTAAATACCAATTTCAGATTTCCCAAATTACTTCTTTATCCTTATAAATAAATTTAAACCTTGAATTTTAAAATAATTCTTTATTCCTTTAAGTAAGGTCACTTAGGTTTTAAAATTCATTATTTCTCTGTTTATTCAAAATCCCCTTTCCATACTCGGAATTTATTTATTAGAATTTAAAAATCACTTTTATTCTTTTCCAATTCATTGTTAAATTTATTCAAATTCTCTATAATTATTTCATTTAAAAATTCACTCTTTTATTTTGTTTTCAAAAATCAAACTCTATATATTTTGATAACTCAGTGTACCGAAATATACTCAAGAAAACCATAGCATTCAGTATTCCAATTATAATTCATCATAGAATATCAAATATTCATAACACAAGATATTAAATAAATCTAAACAATTTTGAGGAACCCAGTTGGATCCCTCCGACCTGTTTCTCTGCATCCACAGATGTTAGCACAATATCAATTCCACTTCGAGGTGTAATATCACGGTATATGGGATTAAATAATATCATCCGCTATTATGCGGCGCATAGGGTCTCATCCGCTATAAAATGCGGGAGATCAATCACCCAATATATACTATATACTACTATATATAATATAGCACATCAGATTAATTCAATCATTCAACCAATTATTTAAATTTAACCATTTAAATTTAAATAGCAACCAGATGAGTGAGATTAACTCACCTTAAATTTTGTTTGCAATCCATTTTCATCACGCCTTGCTTTTACACAGTTTTTAGACCTTGAACAACATTATATGATTTATTAATATTTTGGATGAATTGAACAATTTGTTACCATTTTATAATTTAATTAACCAAAAATTTATTTTTAAACTAATTTATAGATTTCAAAAATCAAATTTTTATACGAACTTCCACAAATTCAAAATTTCTATATTTCCAAACCTTGTCTATATACATTTCCTATTTACATATACATACTAAACCTTATAAAATATAATTGTTTTGCATCCTTCTATAAATTAAACCTTATATAGATATTAAATTCTAATAAAACAAATTTCCCTTTCAAATGTATTAAATAAATAATAATAAAAACAGAACTGTTTTATATTTTCTTTATTGTGAAGATTATATTTTTTTCTCTAATCTGTAGACAAATGCTAAATCGAATTAAGATTAAAAAAAAGAAATGTAACCTTGCTGCTTCGGAGTACGTACTCGAGAATGACCTTGCTACCAGGTCGGAACATCCCTTCAACTCATCGATGCTATCGCGAACCCGAAGCCCTAGCCGCCACGATGAGATTCGCCATCCTTCGAAAATGCTCGCATCAGTGCCTCCGACTCTTTGTTTAGCTTGCTCGACCTCGTGATAGTCGACACGCACCTTCGCTCGTGCCTCCTTCATGACCGCCAAGACGAGTTGCCACTACTCCTATTCGCTTTCGCGTGCTCTTGTTTGATTGAAAACTAGGTTAGGGTTGAGTTCGAGTTGAAACTGTGAGGACGAAATGAAAAGGAATTTGCATGGATAAGCTGAGGGAAAGAAGGAATTTAGATCGGCCATTTTATTCTCTTTGATTTTGAAATTGAAATGAAAAGCTCGGCTCTCTTTGTTTTTAAAAGGAAGAGAGGAACATGATGGAAAGTTGGCGTGTGGAGAAAGACTGCAGTGATTTGAAGGGGAAAAAGTATCGATGTGAGAGGAATACGGTTGAAGGTTGACTAGGATATATATATTTATATTTAAATTTTGAATTCAAATTTTCTCAATTTACTTAGCTTAAAATCGTGAACCCTTATCAAGGCGTGCCGCTAGGCGTCTATAATGTTATACCCCTATTCTGAACGTAATGGAAAAGGTTTTGAGCCCTAATTCGATCGTATGGAGAAGATAGCTTTTTGAACCTAGTTATTATATTAAATTTCGATGTAAATTTCAGCGCGTTTAATTTCCGTACCATCACAAGACAATTCCAAACGCTACAAAATTTGAAGTCCGGCAATAATATAATATTACGGATCAAATGGAACTGGTTTCATTGAATTTCAAGACTGTGCCTCGGAAGGCTATTTAAATTCAAATTAAACCACATATTTTTAAAACTGAACAAATCAATGTTAGATTCAATTTTAAAACTTCTATTATCCTCAGCACTATCAATATAAATTTTACAAGCCTTCAAATTATTTTTAACAGGCTTAAAACTCCAGATTCAACATTTTACCCAACATCAAATTATTTAATTTAATAATTAAATTTTCAAATAATGGTGATATTTGAATTCAAATTAAAAATCAACTTTTAAACATTTAAAATCAATTAAATATTCCGATTTCAAACATCCAAAAATTCCGGGTCATCACATTCCTCCCCCCTTAAAAGTATTTCGTCCCCGAAATTGCTAGTTAAGAAGAATAATTCATAACCCGTTAACTATTTTCCCTAAAACCATTCAGTTTCAAACACTTTCCAAAACAATCTTTTTATTAAAGACACATTATCACCCTCACTAACTTTCCGAACTTTTCCATAGTTCCCAAACAACTTTACTTATTCAACCATTCAAATTATAATTCAAAACCAAGTTTTAAATTTTCAAAATTTCTCAAAAAATTTCTAACTCCCTAAATTTTTGAAAAATTTCACAAGCGTCTCCTTTGCGCGGCTAGCTCGGTACAACTACAAAATGCCTCTACGGACTCTCAAATTTCAAAAGAAAACAAAAGGCCAAGTGGCTAGATCAAAAACCCAATCAAATTTCATACAGAAATTCAAACACATACCTTTTTGTCGAGCATTCAAATTTATCTTCTGAAATCAAAACCAATTTTCCCTTTCCTTTATAATACCTATATATCCTACTTAACAATAATATCCAATTACAGATTTCACAATCATTTTATACATTTCTTTATAATAGCTTCAATATCTATTTCATTTAAGCCCGTACGATGTACATATACCATCCTTACGCAAATATCAATTCGATTGCTCGCTCAATTGCATAATTTCACTTCCGAACTAGTATCGTCCACCCAACTTCCTAGTGCTGACTCAGATTTGGTTTCTTGATCAGAAACCGTCATTCTCCTTGCATAGTCATAATTATGATAGAGAATTTCCAGAATCAATCAAAATCCATATCCAGGGTTCGCCGTCGAAAATCGAGTGAAAAATCGTAACTCTGATCAATATAACTATCTCGAAATTCTGTGCTCGAATCTGGATCAAATTGCTATGCGAATAAATAATATACGTTCATCTTACGTATTTATATCCATTTTCTTTTATTCACATTCATTTTGATTTCTATTCCCTCATCAATGCTTATCATTTCACATATTCTTTTATTACATCTTCACTCAAATGCTTATTCAATTTTTTTTTCCGACACCCATATTATTTAAGAATTTCACCGTTTCTTCTTAAGTTCAATATAAGTATTTTATACGCTTCTTATATTTATTTTCACTTCACCACTTTAGTTTATATCTACTTATTTTTTTCCTCTGGAATTCCAATTCCATATGAATTCAATTTATCTTCAACTCCGAATGTTGAATTTTATCTTCCGTTTGTATCCAATTCATATCATTATTTTCAAATTAGTTTCATCCACTAATTTATTTCAATTTCTAATTTGAAATCGTTTTATCGCTAACAAAAATTTTTGCAAAATTTTTTCGAACTACCAAAATTTTCGGAAAATTTTGGCAGAGTCTCCTTTGTACGGAGGGGCTTTTATAATTTGACAAGAGATATAAATATATATACATCGACCCACACGGTCGGAAAACAAAAACTGTTTATATTTCCTATTTTTATTGCATAGGCGTACCTTTATTTAGCATTTTTAAGCAAGCAGCTTATTATTTTAGCAATTAGCGCGTCCAAATCCAGCCAAATGGCTCCCCGGTACATGTACTTACTTAATTTAAACATATAAGCACTATATATAAGAAGTTTATAGAATTTCACTTATATTTAAAGAGCTAAAACATGGATTCTATAACAATGCATGTTATATACTTTCATAAGCACATATATAAGGTTTCGACACTTATTTCAATTGCTTACAACCAATCCTTAAACTACTATTTTCAAATTTTAAGTGATTTACAACCCACTTTCCTTCATTCAATTCATTTTTAAATCCCAACAAACTCATATTCATATTAATTGATTTCAAAATCAATTTATTTACTTCCATTAATGCATAGAATTTTATTTACTTCCGTTTTCGTCGAACGACCAATTTCCTTATGCAATTCGCGATATCCATGTGAATAAATAATTACTTAAGCTTATAATCATTTTAAATTGATCCCAACTCAATTTATATAAATTTCATTCCATTTTAAATTTATTCACAATCCATACATTCTCGTTTTCACTACATTTAATTTTATCTATTTACTTACATTCCATTTCATTATTCAAACAGGTTCCATTCAAAACCTTATTTCACATATTCAACTTTCTAATTTATTCCAAATTAGTTTACTCCCACTTCCAATTCAATATTTGGTTTTTATCTTCAAAAATCACTTCATTATCTTACTTGAGTTCAATTCTATTTTTGTAATTCAAGTTTGGATTTCTATTTTATTTCCAAATTACAAAACAATTTTATTTTGGCTTACTATTTTACTTCACCATTTTTTCCTTATAAGACTCACACTTATATTTCTCATACTTCAACCCATCTAAGCTTGACTATATTCATATTTCATTTTTACTCAAGATTATACACTTATTTAGCCAAGCATGCATTTTTATTTCATAAACTCCAATTCAACTTACTTCTATTTATTTAAGTAGGAATTTTATTTCATTTTATATTATCAATAAATCCTTGAATTCATTTTAATTTAATTCCATTCCAACTTTATTCAAATACAGCTAATTTTATTTTCAGTTTAATTCAAATTCAACTCAATATTAAACTTAGCTTAATTGCATTTAATTCGACTTACTCTTCTAACTTATCAACCTTTTTACAAGTTAATTTCATTTCAGGAAATTTTCAATTTTTATAAATTTCCAAACCTGCTTATAATCCATAATATTTTTAGTTAAACCTCTAGAGCTTAAGCCATTACTTAGACACTCAAAACATTTAAACCAATTCCAGAGTCTTCAATAATCACTTAAGTATTTCAAAAATCATTTGAAATCAATTATATCCAAAATTCTTTTGTAAATTCAATTACCTCTTTGAATTTCAAACCAAACCCAGTTTTGCAAATAATTTCAATTTAAACAATTTGGTAGCAATTTCTCTCTTGGAAACTCGAATATAGACATCGATGATGCTGCAGTCGTCATCAAAGTTATTTTCTAGCGACCGAAAAGAGTTTAGTGCTTTTATCCTTCCAAAACATTTCAAATATCTTTAAATTCCCAATCTCACCAGATTTCAAATCCAATTCAAAGATATCTCCGATATACTACCACTATTACTTCTCTAAAACTTTTGAAAACCATTTCCAAATTCAAGGGAATTTAATTTTCTAAAAAATTTCAAATCCCAAATTCTTTCAGAAACATTTTCAATATTTCTCTGGAATTCTATTTCAAAATTATAAATCATATTTATAATTCACATTTACAAATCCCATTTATTTTATTAATTTATTCCTTAATCTTTGGTTATTATTTCAATTTCTTGTTCAATCTTACACGTTAATGATAATAATTTAATATTATCATTTCTAACAACCAAGCATCCATATATAACTACAATAATTTACGAAAAATTATTTCCTCTATATACAAAAATAATCGGGGTAAAATTATTTCATTTACCCTATTTAAAACAATACTGCGTCGGTTTATCTTGTTTAAGAGTTTAGAAACCCCTATCGATGACATGGCATCCCACACATCGACCAGAACCTATAAACACTCAATCGATAAGTCAACAAAATATAAAAATAATATTTATATTCACTAACAAATACGCGCTCATATTATTACTACACTCAAACTCATTCCAGAGTACTATAGACTCTATTTAAGTAATTCCCACCAGAGCTAAGGTTATCACCAACCTAAGCTCTGATACCAAGTGAAACGATCCGCAAATCCGTACCCCTTGAGTCAACACTATTCTACATCAATCAACTCAAGATGAATGGAAATACGAACCATTAGGGTTAAAGAAGAAAGAGGTGGAAGTAGAAAATAGAAACAACAACAGAATCTTACCATCGCAGCGGAATAAAATATAATAGATAATAATAGATCTTTACACAAAAGAAAACTATATCTGTTTTATACGTACATCATCAGAATACACCATCAGAGTTCAACATCAATAACATACAACTGGACAGTCATATAAACCTGTCCTCAAAACTGAATGCACAGCTAATCAACACAGCGGAATATTAAAAACAAGTACGGGAGTACGTATCGCCATCCAACTCCTCAGCATCCTTTCCTGTAATCCATAATACTCGGTCTGACCCGAGCATTATAGTGGAATAACACCCGAGTCAAACTGGAATACCAGCGTGAGAAAACCACACTCACATTGATTATTAAAGTTTCAAAAATTCTTTGAAAATCAAAAGCATCTTGTAAGACCACGCCACAAATAAACATGTCGAGTTTTTACCTTACGATAGCTAAAACATTTCCTATCAAAATACTCTGATATTATAATAGTGTCTATAGAAAGTAAAATAGAATCTAGCTGAAATGCTTGCATCTCACGTTTCAGCAATAGTTGGGCACAATCAAAACCGTACAGGCGTGTAGGGAAAATGGATTTCCAACTAATGATTAGGCACTGGGGTACCGCCTGACACGGTACCTGGTCTAGATCATCATACCGAGGATCACTTCCGACCCCCTCCAACACAAGACCGGGACTACCCCTTACTGGATAATCCCGAGTAAGATTACCCCACGGTTGGGATCAGCAACCGCACCACTAAGCCGAATAAAAGGGACATCTAGACAGGGATGATCTCACCCTAATGGGTGCTACCCACCTAGCCTTTCTGCATAACCCCTGATTTTCAGTCATTTCCGGTTCATGAGATTCGAGGCTAAGCGTTACCTTTTAAGATCGTTTCACTTAGAATGCCCGTCGTCCACTTAACGATGTTCTGAAAGCATTCATCCATACAAGTCCGTCCCGGGTTCGAACGGAACCGAAGGCATTACTCCTACTACATCCATTTTGGAATCATCCTCAAGATTAGTAGCGACTAGCCCTTGCACTTCACTGCTCCATCTACGAATCCAAACCCGTCTTACTCACGAAAACGTTCAAACCAGATCGAAGTGGTTTTCGAGAAATAAATCCCGATCTCGGTCTCTTCGTAACGATCCGCGCGCTGGCCAATATTGATAGTCGGTTATTTAACTATCAATTAACATTCACAAACATCCATCGAATAATAAATAATTTCCCCAAATTATTTATTAACCTCAATATACCTTCACAAGATATATTTCCATTTTCAACCCTTTTGAAAACAGTTTTCAACACACCTTTCTCATGAATTAAATCTCCAAATATTTATTTCTACTGAAAACAACCGAGTATAAAACTTTAGATTTTTAAAATAATTTAAAACTCTTTATTATAAAATATCCTTTAAAACGTTTAAATTTAGAACTACTTCAATACTTTATTAAAAATATATACTTTAGGAATATTTAAAATGAGGTTATTCTGTAAAATATAAAACTAGATTTTCTCTTTTAAATCAAAATACCAAGTCATCTTTAAATAATTACTACGATAATAGATTTGAAAAATACTTACTTTAGAATTTAAATATTTTTTTAGAAATAATAACTTTTCCAAAACATGCTTTTTAAAACAATATTAAAACTTTTAACTTATATTTAAAAATTTACTTTGAAACTGTACTTGGCTATTCAGGATAATATACTTCTCTTCACATCCTTTAAAAATAAATCACTATTTATTTTTAAATAAATTTTCCATTTCTTTAATAAATTCCCATCGTGATGTTATTCTTCAAATATCTACTCATATATTACTTTGCTTTTATAAACCCAGTTTATAAATTTCAAGTCTCACTTCTCTTTTAAAAATCCCGGTTTTACACAATTAAATCAATCTCCGAATTGATTTCCAATTTACTTCACTTTTAAATAAATTTCTTTACTTACTCCATTTATTCCAAAATCCATTAACTTCGGATTTTATTCCTTAATTATGATTTAAAATACTTTAACTCTAAATACCAATTTCAGATTTCTCAAATTACTTCTTTGTCCTTCTAAATAAATTTAAACCTTGAATTTTAAAATAATTCCTTATTCCTTTAAATAAGGTCACTTAAATTTTAAAATTCATTATTTCTCTATTTATTCAAAATCCCCTTTCCATACTCGGAATTTATTTATTAGAATTTTAAAATCACTTTTATTCTTTTTCAATTCATTCTTAAATTTATTCAAATTCTCTACAATTATTTCACTTAAAAATTCACTCTTTTATTTTCTTTTCAAAAATCCAACTCTATATATTTTGATAACTCAGTGTAACGAAATATATTTAAGCAAACCATAGCATTCAATATTCCAATTATAATTCATCATAGAATATCAAATATTCATAACACAGGATATTAAACAAATCTAAATTTTTTTGAGGAATCCAGTTGGATCCCTCCAACCTGTTTCCCTGCATCCACAGATGTTAGCACAATACCAATTCCACTTCGAGGTGTAATATCGCGGTATATGGGATTAAATAATATCATCCACTATTATGCGGCGCATAGGGTCTCATCCGCTATAAAATGCGGGAAATCAATCACCCAATATATACTATATACTACTATACATAATATAGCACATCAAATCAATTCAATCATTCAACCAATTTTTTAAATTTAACCATTTAAATTTAAATAGTAACCAGATGAGTGAGATTAACTCACCTTAAATTTTGTTTGCAATCCATTTCTATCACGCCTTGCTTCTTCAGAGTTTTTAGACCTTGAACAACAATATATGATCTATTAATATTTTGAATGAATTGAACAATTTGTTACCATTTTATAATTTAATTAACCGAAATTTATTTTTAAACTAATTTATAGATTTCAAAAATCAAATTTTTATATGAGCTTCCACAAATTCAAAATTTCTATATTTCCAAACCTTACCAAGTGAGACGAACCGACTTTCTACTCCCAGAAAATCGCATCATCTTGAAAAAAGAAAGGGATAGAAGAAGAAAAGAAAGAGAAAGAAAGAAACAACAACATCAGAGAACTCACAGCGGAACGAATAAAATATAATAATTAACATAAAATATTACATAGTATCTCATTACATCAGAGTACACAACTTAAACAACAGATAATAGACAGTTATAAACTTCTGTCTAACTATACAACTCAAGTACAAGAGAACAGACACAACATACACAGCGGAATCAATCTATAACTACACGTCGAAGCCTCCTGCTCCATAACTCCTCCAGAGAATGTAACGACCCGGAAATTTCGATCCCGAAATTTCCAGATAGTTAGTGAAAAGAAGAAAGAGAAAGAAGAAGAAACATGAAACACAAACTCAGAATCTCACATTCGCAGCGGATAAAATATAATATCACATAAATAATAGTTTTACAAAGGAAAACAGATCAGTACATTTACATTTTTATACATCGGAGTTACAATCAATACACCACACTGGACAGTTTAAGACAGCATGTCCTAACTATATAATAATATATCACAGTGATAAAATACACCATACGTTCCAGCCATCCAGCTCGCCTCCTGAGCTCCAAAACGTCCTTACTGTCTATATACATTTCATGTATACATATACATACCGAACCTTATAAAATATAATTGTTTTGCATCCTTCTATAAATTAAACCTTATATAGATATTAAATTCTAATAAAACAAATTTCCCTTTCAAATGTACTAAATTAATAATAATAAAAACAGAACTGTTTTATATTTTCTTTACTGGGAAGATTATATTTTTTTCCTCTAATCTGTAGACAAATTCTAAATCGAATTAAGATTAAAAAAAAGAAATGCAACCTTGATGCCTCGAGTATGTACTCGAGAATGACCTTGCTGCCAGGATGCAATATCCCTTCAACTCATCGATGCTATCGCGAACCTGAAGCCCTAGCTGCCACGATGAGATTCGCCATCCTTCGAAAATGCTCGTGTTAGTGCCTTCGACTCTTTGTTTAGCTTGCTCGACCTCGCGATAGTCGACATGCACCTCTGCTCGTGCCTCCTTCGCGACCGCCAAGACGAGTTGCCACTACTCGTATTCGCTTTCGCTTGCTCTTGTTTGATTGAAAACTAGGTTAGGGTTGAGTTTGAGTTGAAACTGTGAGGACGAAATGAAAAGGAATTTGCGTGGATAAACTGAGAGAAAGAAGGAATTTAGATCGGCCATTTTATTCTCTTTAATTTTGAAATTGAAATGAAAAGCTCGGCTCTTTTTTTTTTCTTTAAAAGGAGGAACACGATGGAACGTTGGCGTGTGGAGAAAGGCTGTAGTGATTTGAAGGGGAAAAAGTATCGATGTGAGAGGAATATGGCTGAAGGTTGACTAGGATATATATATATATATATATATATATATATATATATATATATATATATATTATAAATTTTGAATTCAAATTTTCTCGATTTATGTAGTTTAAAATCGCGAACCCCTATTAAGGCGTGCTGCTTGGCGTTTATAATGTTATACTCCTATTTCGAATGCAATGAAAAAGGTTTCGAGCCCTAATTCGATCGCATGGAGAAGATAGCTTTTTAAACCCAGTTATTATATTAAATTTCGATGTAAATTTCAGCGCGTTTACTTTCCGTACCATCACAAGACAACTCCAAATGCTACGAAATTTGAAGTTCGATAATAATATAATATTACGGATCCAATGGAACTGGTTTCGTCAAATTCCGAGACTGTGCCTCGGAAGGCTATTTTTAAATTCAATTTAAACAACATATTTTTAAAACTGAACGAATCACTGTTAGATTCAATTTTAAAACTATTATCCTCGACACTATTAATATAAATTTTACAAGTCAAATTATTTTTAACAGGTTTAAAACTCCAGATTCAACATTTTACCCAACTTTAAATTATTTAATTTAATAATTAAATTACCCAATAATTAAATTTTCAAATAATGATGATATTTGAATTCAAGTTAAAAATTAACCTTTAAACATTTAAAATCAATTAAATTTTCCGATTTCAAACATCCAAAAATTTCGGGTCGTCACATCTTATATCATATTTGAGTTTCTTTTACACTTAGTTCACATTTCATTTCACGTTTTTCATTTTTTTCATTTAATACTAAATTTATATTTTGCAGCATTTCATAAATCATTTTCTTAAGTTCAAAATCATTTTATAAAGGCTCATTCCTTTTTTCTTGTTCCCTCTTATTTAAGTTTACAATTACCCTGAGAAGTTACAACTTAGTTACAACATTCATTGCAATAATTCTACAACAATTTACAAAGATATTATTTAATTCATTTGTCTACTTTATTAAGTTCCATTTACTTATTCAATTTAGTCATTAATCATTTCATAATACACTAATTAAATATATAACATTTATTATACACTTAATTTTCATTTATAAACATTTTAATTACTTAAGTTTTGATTTACTCGTATAACATTCCATTGCATATCCATATTAACATTTTAACTTTTTAACATCTCTAGTAAGTCTTATATATGTTATTAGAATGCAATTGAGTATTATACAAATTATCTTATTCATTTTAAAATTAACAAGAATGTTCAATAATTTAAACTTGTTTTAAGTTCTATTATCTTCTAATATAAGACTTACAACTTAAATTTTCATATTCACTTAACATTTAGCCTCATTTACTTATTTTAACTTTAAAAGTTCAATTATTAAAATTCACTTTTCAATTTGACAATTGAATCAGTAATTAATGGAAACTTAAGAATTTTAACTACCTGGTTCATTTCAAATCAATTTGAAATAATATCTATACTTATCTCTTATATATATATATATATATATATATATATATATATATCAAATCATAATTAAGAAATATTAAATCAAAATTATTTTATCAAACAGTTTTATAGCAAAAATGCTAAGTGGTCTCTTCCACTTTGAGACCCAAAAAACAAAGTTGATGATGATGCGCAGTGATCACCGAAATTATTTTCTAGCGACAGAAGAGGAGAGTACTAAACTCACTTCCTTTTAAATTCCTTTGAAAACAATTTCTACTCGAAAATACTTCCAAATGAAATTAATATTATTTTCCAAAATCTTTGAAAACCAATTTCAAAAGCACCAGAATTTAAATTCTCAAATTCCCGATTTAAATTCATTTCGTTTGCAATCTTATTTCACAATCCATATTCATAAGATTTCATTTCCTTATAACATATAATAGTTAATGGTTTAGACTATTAACAAATCAAACAATAATGATAATAAACGAATATTATCCTTTCCAACAACCAACATATTTTATATACATCTAAATTTCAAAAGATTATTATTTTATATACAAAATATAATCCTTGGTAAAATTATTTCATTTACCAATTTCGAAAACAATATTATGTCGATTTTCTTTGTTCAAGTGTTTTGGAATTCCTATCAATAACTTTAGCTAGACGAATTGATCGGAACCCAAAATTCAAATTAAAAATTCAAATAACATAATATAATTTTTTTATAACCCTAACAAATTCGCTCTCTCATATATATACACACTCAAACACATTCTAGGGCGTAACCCTATTTCAAATGAGTTATTCCCCAATAGAGTCAAGCTTTCTCTAAACCGAAGCTCTGATACCAGATGTAACGACCCGCATTTCTGGCCATTCAAGTCGACAATAAACCACACATGTCCAACTCAAACAATCAAAAGGGCAGATAGTCAATGAGGTTTTATTTAATAAATAGAAGAAAGAGAAAACAATAAAACACATAATCTCGCAGTGGAATGACAAAATATGATAATCAAATAAACAGTTCATGAAGCTGTTTAATATACATTTGATTATAATATACAATAAAATAGAGTTTACTCAATATCATCAGAGTTATACATACAAAAAATAATAAACAATGCAGCGGAAACAAAATGATGCAGTGGAATAAATACTAGTACTATAATATACTAATCATCGTCTACGTCCTCCAGAAGTGATGATCTTCAAAAGACTGACATACCCAGGCTGATTTGAGCGTAATGAAAAGACAAAACACTCGAATTAGAACTAAAATATCCTTATGTAAGTCAAATCAATATCACGATAAAGTATGAGTGTAACAATGCAAATATGTTTACGTGACTTTGCATCTCCTATCCAGTGTACTTGTGCGTGCAATAACTTAAGAGATATTATGGGATTTTACATCTCTTAAGGATCCATCAAACTATCTATATATAGTAGGAGACGCTATATATGTAATGTATACCAGTAATATAAAATATCAAAATAGCGTTAAGGCTTTACATTGATCCCCCTTAATTCGTTTTTAACCATTGTCATAAAGTTTGCATATAAAACACCAGTAAACCGTCGGTGGATAGGGATACGCCGTGATACGACAACACTAAATCAAAATCGTAGTGGTCTCGTATATGGATAAAAGTATGACAAGGCACGTGAGGCAATGCCCAAGGTAGAATACTACCAGTTTACTCTTCCCGGATGGTGTGCACCAATCAATCATAATGTAAATGACGGTAATACGAAAGAGTGTGTCTGATAGAGGAAGCTAACCTCATTGGCCGGCATGGCTTTTGTTTTAGTCATTTCAAATTGACACAAGTGTCAGGCCAATTCATCATCGTTCACTTTCTTCAAATCCAGAAAACATACGCCAAAACCATACACTTCATTCTAGACCATCCACCGCGTACACAGTTGTTAAAGTGGTTCCAATATTGACAGAGAGTATGCCAATAAGAGGCCCCGGTCTCTTTAACAACCAAACTTCATTTTACACACCGGTTGATTCTTTTACATTTCAAAAGTGAATCATACTTTATATTCAAAATATCATATTCACTTCAAAACCAATTTCACTTCAGAACATTCATATTATTTCTTCAAAATAATATTCACTTCAAAATTCATATTCAATTCGAAATCAGTTTCGAATTCAATAATAGGTTATAACTTCATATTAACCACATTCACATTTAAATCCAATGATTTAAATACAAACAGTTTCAACTTCCAAAATAGTTTAAATATTGAAACAGTTGAATAATTTAAAAATAGTTTGAAGAATTATAAACAGTTGGGAGATTTGAAAACAGTTTGGAATCAAATAGTTTGGTTGCTGAAAATGGTTTATCTATTTAAATAGTTTGGAAATAAAAATAATTTGCAAAGTTAAAATAGTTGGATTTTAAAATAGTTTTATATTAAATTATTTATCTTGAAAATAATTTAAACTGTTTTTTTTCAGTTTCAACAAATCCGAACCAAAGTTCAAATTTCAAATCAACCAATTCAATTTCCAATATCCAATTCAAATCAACCCAAATTCACAATCCAATTCAACTTTATCTCAATTTCAATTTCAATTTGAATTAATTTCAATTTCGAATTCATTACAAATTAACCTCAATTTCAAATTTCATTTCAGTTTCAATAATTTAATTTAAATCAATCTCAATTTGAAACGTTTTAACTTAACTTCAAATTCAGTTAAAATAATCCAATTTAAATGGAAAATACTTCACCTCAAATTATTATTTGAATCCATTTCAATTTTATCAAGATCGAGTCCAAATTTAAAATATCAATTTAAATCACTTTAATTAAATTAAGTTTCAAAGTTCAAATAAAATTTCAAATCTTTAAAATAATTCAATTTCTATAATTTAAATTGTATTTCGATTATAACTTCAAATTTCAAAATTAAATCCCTTAACAAATTCTTTTAAACAATTTAAAATTTCAACATTTCAAAACTTGAATTTTTAAAGTAATTCCATTTTTATAAATAAATTTTTTATTTCTTTAGAACCATATTATTTAAAAGAAATAAATTTCATGAATTCAAAATCATTTTATTTAACCAATCCGGTGTTCGTATATAATTTTCTATCCTACGGGGAAGTGATCAGTTATATTAAATTTTAATTGCAGGTGTGTGTGTGTGTGTGTGTGTGTGTGTGTATATATATATCATTTAAATCCAAATCAAAGTGACATAGGTATATATCATTTCAACCTATTTTTTAATTTATTCGAAATGATTTAATTGACAATTTATGATGCCCATAACATCTAGGGTGATAACAGATATATATCAAAATAAATAACATCCGATCATCTAACATATCAATCAATAGACATCCATCACAATCAACATCCAAAATGATTAATTTATCATAATAGTTAACTAGTTATCACGTGTTTGTGTTTAACTAGTAATTTAATTTCAAACTTAAATTAAATTTTCAATTTAAATTAAATGTCAATTTAAATTCGATTCAATGCAAATTCAATTTTACTGTCAAAACTATACTAACAATCATCAACCAATACAATTTTATAACCGATGATTTCGATAAAACTTGCATCGGAATATTTTAGTATTGCGTGAGTGGTTTAAACACTCACGTTTGTTTGAATCATAAAAATTCAAACTCTTCAAACAATCACGAATTTAGCTTCACGATGAAGATGATGTCGATACGAGTCCAACACAGCAGACGTCACACAAATTTGACTTCGAACGAAAAAATTACGGATTCTTAAACAGTTGGAGATATATTAACTTAATATAACTTTAATTAGCTTAATAATTAACTATAATTTACCATTCTTAATCGCAGCTTAGCCACGCGAACCCTTCTTCCCAAGTGAACACCCGAACGCGATTTCCTCTTCTCTGTTTTTTTTCATCGCGTTTCGAAACCTCACCGCCCCGCCGTCCCTGCTCCTGTCAACCTCCGACTCACCCAGAAGATCCCTCCGACTCCGAGCTCGCCTCGGCCAATGGTCGCGACTCCGATGGTGGCTTGAAGCTCGCCAATTTTTCCAAAACCCCTTCAAACCCTGATCTCCTCCACCTTGTTGAGAATCAAGCCAATTGCATCATACAACAACTTCATCTCCCTTAGCCGATCGTCTTTGCAGTCGGAGTCGTCACCCGAATCGGTTTCGGTGGCACTGACGAACGTGAGCCATTCGATCGTTAGGATTAAAATTTCTTTGAACGTGGCTGAGTTATTTTTTGTTGTTGTGCTGAACGAATGAAAAATCCAATGAATCGTTTTATAGATTTTAACCGTACTGATAACGGACCACATTCGAGACATGCTAACAGATGTCCCTAGCAAAATAACCCTATTCCAAACTCAATGAGACTAGTCAAGAGACCCAATTTAATCGTATATAAAAGTTAACCATTTTGATCGTACGATAAATTTAAGTCGACTTATGTTCAATTGTTCACAAATTTACATAAATGGACAAATAAAGTATTACAATTTCAAAATACGTTGCTATAAATCAAGCGGTTATTAAAATCCGATTTATTATTACACAATTTGAATCCAATTGAATATTTATATTTCAAAATAATATTTCTTATTAAACAATAATCGATTATTGTTTAAATTAGAAATGAATAAAATCTCCATTAATAAATAATCGATTGTTAATTCAATTTGAACCAACAATTCAAATTTGCATTAACCAAATTACTGTTTAAACATATTCGATTGAACACATTAATTATTCAATTATAATTAAATGAATTTCTAAGTTTACAGTTATAATTATTTCGGAATGGCTGTTATCATTATTCAACATTGGTAATAGTTTCTATTTAAATCCAAATTGTTCTTTTTATAAAATTATATTTCCGTCCATTTTTAATGTTCATTTAAAATTATTAACATTGTTTGATTTTCATTTGTTTGAATAATCATTTATTTTATCTCTCCTTAGTTAACGCCGTTCTATTACACTATAACCATGTTGTTCACATAAATCTATTGCGGTTTGCTTCGCTTCGCTTAACCAATGCATTTCAATAATCTAATTTCGACAAATCTAAATATTTAGTTTCAAATGGATTTTAGTTATAAATAATCGTTTTATTTTCATTTAATATTTCATCAAATTATTTATAAACAAATATTCACCTAAATTAGTTAATACAACTCCTTGATTGAAATCAACTTATTATATTAAGATTTAGATAAATAACTTATGTTTCTCCTTTACTATACATAATCATTTACACTATATTCAAATCGACATTTGTTTCCAAATTCATTATCAACTATACAAACTTAATTATCTTTCATTTCATTGAGATATAAGTTTTTTTTCTTATAACTTCTTGGATTTTGTAGTTTAATATATTTACACAAGTCCTTATCAACTTAATCACATAAATAAACATTAAATTTTTAATTCTAACCATATAGTCATATTAAACAAATATTTTTAAATGGTTGAAAAATATGGGTCGTTACAAACTTCGTGATGGGAACGGAATAAACAAGCCAGGGATTAAAACCGAATCCTGATACGACACTACTCTTTCCAAAGTTCACCCCATATCGATCATATGATGTGAACTTTGAGGTGCATGTGTTACACTATAACTTCTGCAAAGTACAAATTGTTAATATTTGAAAGGAAAGTTCTTTGGCTTGTAATTCAAAGATCTATCTTCCGGTTTATAATGGAAATATGCAATCTGAGTGCATGAAACCATGTGTCAACCAATGTCGAGGTCATAATTCAGCTAAGGTAAGAAGCCTGACCGAGAGCATCAGTTGCCGAAGCCTAAAACAACTCAACCAACAATAACAATCAACGGCTTAGATGGCCCGAGGCAAGACCAATAGTCAGTGTGAATGAAAGATACTCGAAAGCTATATATAAAAGCACCACGTCAGCAAATCGCGTCAAGTCACACTCAAACAGATGAAGGCACAAATTCGAATCGAGACCGCTCTTAGTCAGCCAGATCATCAATCTAAAGAGAAGGCACTCAACCAATGGCGTCATGACATGGTGACTATAAATAGACAACAATCCTAAGGCAAAAAGGATCTTTTGGCGCATAATGAACAAAAACTAGATAGTACTTTCCTATATTAGAGCTCTAATTAAAAAAATATTAATGACAAAAATACTAGATTCAATGTAATAAGCCTCTGGGTAAATAAAGAAAGGAGTGTGGACGTATGGACTTTCGGTCCGGACCACTATAAAGTCTCGGTGTTATTTACTTTCTGCATTTCACCCTTTTGACATCTTCTGTTGGTACCTCATGATTTAACACTTCACCTTCCAAGCTCAACCAACCTACATCTCAATAATCACCCTTTCAAACTCAATATTCCCACTTAACTTCTGGAGCTTTACCTTCTGACTTTGGGTTAGTGGTGCTGACGAAATTCCGCACTAACAGATAGAATTATTATTATGCAAGTACAAGTAAAGGGAAATGCCAATTCGCAATAATGAATCTTATAGTCAACCGAAAGATCTTATAAATATCAATATACAATATGAATGTTGCATAATAAATTTAACTTTATCTTATTTGTGCATCTATAACAAGAGCATGATAACAATTTGCACAAGTGGTAATCCATAGTGAAAATGTTAAGGAAAGTAAGTATAACTATAAACGAAAATGATTGCAAAAAAAGGTGTTATTAGTATAGTTCAATTTTTCCTTTTTTTCCTTAAAATTTAGTCGAAAAATAGTAGGTAAAAAGGCATATTTTTTTACAATAAACAATATGATACTAATCCCCTAAACCATGTACTATTTGATGGGGAGGTTGAGAGTATCAATTTTGTTTATAGTTTGATATCTTAATTTTGATTGGTTATTATCATTTTATCGGGGTATAAATGGTTTTGTTTTTTTTCTTTTTTTTTTTTTTTTTTTTTTTTTTTTTTTTTTTTTTTTTAATTGAGAGAGATCTTTAAATTCAGACAATGCTCGTACGAGTTGGACGACAGACAGATAATGTTCAGATAATAGAAAAACGTCGAAGGACGGACATTTTTTTCGTACATAATTTCTTATTATAATTTGTGTTCTAAATGAAAATCATACGGACACGGACTGGATGCCTTACAGTCTCGGACCGAGTCGAAAGTCGGACAGTGGTACAAAATTTATAACCCTATCATCATTGATGGTGCATGATATATAAAGATACAAATGCTTCATGCAGCCAAAGCACGTAAAAAAATACATTTGTGTCATAAATATAAAATGAAAACTACATCAAATAACATTATAATTGGTATTTCTAAAAATGCAAAATAAGAGTGTATATTTATGTTTATTGTGTACTAATTATTCCCCTAAGACTTGTTTAGGCATTAAACGTCTTATGGAAAAACTATTTTAGGGATAGCAATGAAATTTAAAATCATTCCAAGGATATTATAAATTATCATTTGCTTAGCATGATAATATAAAATAATATGTTATAAAAGCATACCGTGCTGTAACATAATCAATGATCACCTAACCACCTAAAATTACAACAAAATATTAATAATATAATTAAATTTGCGAGTATTAAAAAAAATCAGCTGAATGAATGGTGATACCTTTGCCAATATACTCAAGAAAATTCGACAAAATATTAATAGTAGCCTTAAGATTGTTCCCTAATCGGTAACATTATAACTTAACGTAAATAATTGACGATAATTAATTATTTCAAAGATTTGATTTTGCTGCATGAGCATATGTTACAGTTCATTGGAACTTAATGGAGCGGTCCCATACATCAATAGACGAAGAAATTGGGTCAAATCACATTCATTAGGCCACAGCATGTAGATATAAAATTAATGCATTTTCATCAAAACTCTAACTCATGATAGCAAGCATGAACTAGCAGTTATCCTAGCTGCAATATGAATCGTTCAATACTTTGTCAAATTAAGTATATTTGGTCAGCAATTTAACATAAAAAAGTTTCCTCATTTGTTACATTTCTTATAACTGTGTTTGTTACAAATAAGTTTCATGCACAAGCATAACATAACAATGCTTATTCGGCATAATACATTAATCCTCATGGTAGCAACAACCAATGGTTGTTTAGATGAAATAGCGTGTTATCATATATTGATTTTATCTAGGTACATCGTTGTATGGATTAATATCTAAGACAGGTAAGAAATGCAAAAATAATTCCATTAATTTTCAACCAACGCCAAATGCCCTAATTTTTTTTAATGGGGCACAGTGCATATCTGAACGATGCCCAAGGGATAATTTGCAATGTAACTACTATAGGTTGTTTCTAGTTCTTGTACAACACTCATTTTCAGGGTGGTTGCATCAGAAAAGAAATATTGATATGTTGTAGTATGCAGTAGTAAAATAGTCATGTTACATGAATAAAATCTTGCACAAAACGTTAGCTAACTCATAACTGTGAATTCATTCACTTCAAAATGTAGATCAACTATATCAATCAAGCATGATGATACAAAACTTGACTGCCTAATTTTTATGCATACGAGGCTCCTCCAATTTTGTAGCTAAAAGTTATTGTTTGAGCTGCCTGTGGCTATGACCAAGTTTGTATTTAGCATTTCAAAAGATACCAACAAGGAAGTAACAAAATTAAATTGGCAGTGATGTAACTATTAACTTCATCCTGGATCTAGCTAACACCCACGTTAAAATTCATCTTATAATCAACTTGCATTTTTAATTAGACCAGTTCCTTTTCTTATTGTTCTTGTCATTGGGCACCAATGGACCAAAGTACCAATTTATAAAAAAAATCCAGCCCGGCGAAGAACGAAAACCACCTAATATCTATCTGTCTGTCTATCTATACTACGAAAGATCGACCGCGTCTTTTTGAATTACCCATTGTACCCTTCGCACATTTTTTTTTACTCCGTTTACTTCTTCTTTATGAAACTAAAAATCCTAACTCTCATTCCTTCGTCGCTACGAATCGATTTCATTTCCTTCTTAGACACAAACTAGATTACTTCAGTCCAATACCTGGTCTAGCATCCCAATCTACGGTTATCGAGCAATTATCAACCGATTCCAGATCTACTGATTCCAGATCTAACGTCTCAACTGCGGTTATCGAGCGTCTCCATCAACAATTTCATCTCCAACTCGACTCCAGATCAACTGATTATCGACCGATCGGTTATCAGCATACATCAGTCCATTAAACTACGATTTCTGGTGTTCAAAATTTGAATAATTGTCGGATAAGAGAATTTCATGTTCATGTGATCTTCGCATGTCAAATTCTGTCCATTATTCTATGACGATGAAGCGAATTTGAGCGCTCCTTTTAAACAATGTCGTGAACCAGTATTAGACACCGATTTCAGTTTTGCTTCGTCAATGCTTGATACGTTCATAACTTATTTGCCTTTGAGCAAGGTCTTTTTTGTATGGAGAATGTCTTTCCGTCGATAGTATGTAACCAAGGTGCGGATCCTATCTCGACTGACCACCACCGACTACACATTAGATTTGAAATGGATTACTGAAATTAGGAATAAAACTATTTCTCCATTATTTTTTAAGACACTTTCATCTATAATTTAAACATGTTTGTACTATTTATCTGACTTTTTTTTCCTCTCATAATGGTTAGGATATGTTGTGTTCAATATAACTTCAATACCAAGCACAATGAAATAGATTAGGATACATGTAACATAGCCATTTTTCTTGATGTGGGACACGGATCAAGCAGCAGTATAGAAGAATGAATCAAAACACCCAACAAAAGTATTGCTATCATAGTGGGATTAAGCAAACTGAAATGGACCAGCTTTAAAATTAAATAGGTAATATCATGCAAACTGAATAAATAGATATTTGAGCCGAACTTGATAGTTAAAACTGCACACAATTGGACTGTGCAACACTGAGCACCATGTTGAACACTATTGTAAACTACAAGCAGCTGGGAAAACTACAGTGTTTAGTTTTCGTGTCACATAAGCATGTATAAAAGGTTGTAATTACATGTAAACATGGTTCTGTTTTATCAAATATTTACAATTATATATGATTTTGTTCCAGGAAATGTATGTTACTATCA
Source organism: Allium cepa (assembly GCA_030765085.1). Taxonomy (NCBI): domain Eukaryota; kingdom Viridiplantae; phylum Streptophyta; class Magnoliopsida; order Asparagales; family Amaryllidaceae; genus Allium; species Allium cepa. The sequence goes on along the minus strand of CM060939.1, from coordinate 387,846,286 downwards.
TTAGTACTTTGATGTGGTGTGGAAAAGTACATTAACCCTTTAATGCGCACCTCCCTCTGTTGAATTTAAATCAAATATCATTATCCCTTTAATTACATTATCATTTTTAATACACATTTATCTCTTTATAAAAAATATAGGCATATCAACTGTGATTTGATTAAGTATCCTCATATATTTTAATAATTCCTTTTAATTGTGATATAAATAGCAACTTGGGATGGATTCAAAAGAACAAAGGTTTGATTTGAAACAACATTTAAATCATAAAATTTTCATGTCGCAGAAGCAAGGACAGTTAAGGGAATTAATTTTCTACCGTAATTGAGAGCTATTTTCATTCCACTTCTACAGGAAGTAACTTTCAGCCAGACATGAAATAGGATGCAACTGTAAGAAGTCAAGCTGCTTGAATAAATATTGTGAATGTTATCAGGTTAGACTTCATTCACATAAGTTGATTTATTTTGTTATCTGTAGATGAATTGTTTGAACCATCAATTGAAGAGTGGTGTGGGATGCTTACTAAGCTGCAGATGTGAGTCATATAAAAATGTGTTTGGAAGAAAAGATGGTATGTCTGATTTCTATTGCTTCATAAAAATAATCTTTTTACCATTTATTTATCAATAATTTTGTATTGTTTTTACTTCTTATGCTCCCAGCTAGAGGATATTTGTAGCAATAATATTTGACATAAAAAGGCCGAACTGTGACCTCTGAAATATAGTGAATGACTCCGTTTTGTATAACCTGATTTCATGAAATTTGGACCTTGAGTGTGGAGTGCGATAAAGTAAACAGCTAAGAAAAATATATGACACTGGCGGGCTAAGTTGCATTACCCACAACTTTAACCTATAATTTTAAAAGCCTAAATCTTTATCATGAATTAGACGATTTTTCCATTAACCGAAATAGGAGGTTCAGTAATTTAGCACTCTAAATAAAACCTTATATTCCATCGTCCTTATCAATCTGCTTGCTCATAGCAAGTGTATTATATTAGAGTGTGGGTGCCATGATTTAATTTATTACAATGTTAGTATTGTATCATACATGTGCTCAGAAAACTCAAGTCAGGCTCAGATGAGATGTTGAAAATGGGAAAATAAATTTAAGGTAGATATTTCTGCTTAAGACTCAAATTTATCTTTTATACACTCACATTATTTGAAAACACAATGTTTAAATGGCACAAAAAGTCAGGTGAAGCAGTCGTAGTGTCCAAGAAGGCAACCAACCAAGAAAGTAATTTAATCATTTAACGCTTCCTCTGAAGTATGTGTAACATTGTATGACAATCAACGTGTTGAAGTCGCCTTCAACTATTGGCACCTTCTTCACATTTTGATTTCAACATCGCTCCATTCAAAGCAAAGGTTAATTATTGTAGTAGGTGTTGAAAGAACCCGCAATTTGTTTTATGGGTTTATTTTCATTTTTAACTTACTGTGGCATACATCATGATAGGTAACCTTTTTTTTAAAGTCGGATGATAAGATTCCCAATGGTACTGTCGTTAACTCTAAAAGTCAATATGCAGAAGCGGAAAAGGAGAGAAGAAGATGAAATGGAGAGTGTTTTCCCTGAAAGAATTGCAGTCTGAGACCAGTGATTTCAATCATAAGAACAAACTAGGGGAAAGCGCGTTTGGTGAAGTTTTTTGTGGCAAGCTTTCGAATGGATCCCAGGTTTATTTTCATTTTAAGTTTGACTGGGATATAGTGGAAAATGAAGGCATACCATTGACTATTTGTACAAATTTGTTATTCTGGAAGATATTTGTTAAAGAAATAATTGTATATATGTGACATATTTCTTTGGATATTGGTTGAATTACCACTTTGTTTTTATCCATTTAGTCCTTATGCAACCAAATTTGATATCCCTATCAAGAGCATCATACAAAATTTATGCACTACTTAATGATATTTCATTTAATGCTTTCTAATTGCAGAAACCTAGGAATATTCAATGCTTACAACTCTTACATGTTTCATACGGTGATGTTCATGCCAATTATGTAAGAAACAGGCTTATGAGAGGTTTTTGGAGGATGGTGTTCTATGATCTAGATATGTATATTCTCTGTCTGCATGTGAAAACACTATTTTTCTTATCTATTCAACTGACGCTCTTAAGTTATTGAACGATTCACAAGTTATCATTATGTACTAGCCTTAGCTTAAAATATATATCCAAAAAATGTTTACTGCTGAATTTAATTGTTCATATCACTTATGTTAAAATTATATCCTATCAATTTTTTAACTATCCTATAATCTTTATGAGTAGGATTTCTTTTGAAATAAGGATTCTTGGCGTATAATTTCATCACAATGTATATTTTACAATTGCATAAAAACTAGAATGAAGAAAATTTTCAGTTGGTAGAAGAATCAATTTCCTACACTAATAAATCTCCATTTTCAATCAATATGAAAATATTAACAATATATATGGCCCAATTGATTTTACATCAACATAGTACATCACTTCAGACTTAAAAAATAAAACAACAATACTTTTCCAGCTGAACCAGAATCTCCTTGCGAGTTTTAAATATAATTATATTTGCAGCTTTAAAGATAATTATGGCATGGTAATGAATTTTAGTTCGACTAACCATTTTGAAAGAACATATCTACAGCTTTAAATATAAATTAAATGTATAATCAAGTGCTTTGCTTTTATATGTTCTATGTCTCTATGGTGTTATGTTCAATTCTGTAAGCATCAACCATCCAGTTGTGTATTTTTTTTTTCCTATTGTCTTTAAACATCAAATTTATGCGATTACCTTATATGTTTATATTCCTATCTCAGCATGTCTTTCATTTTTAAGATTAAAAATAATTTATGCCTACTCAGTGCCAATGACTACGTAGCCAAATATCTTATTGGTTAGTTTCTTTTAGATTTTGCTCGGAAATTTAGAATCTTAACATCAAAACATAAGACAAAATTTAATCAGTGAATAAGTATTGTGGCTTGAAATTAGAATATAATGGACATATCTAATTTTTTAAGCTTACTGCCATATGAAGTATTCATGAGCAGTATGTTCTGCTCTGTATAACTCAGCTAATGATTAGAAGAAAAACAAAAAAAAACATGGTGCTGAATCTGTGCAATTAAAGTGCTTGGCAGATTCAAAGCGGTGGAGTTGCAAAAAATCATAGCGGGGTACAGCGATGATATAGCGGGATATAGCGGATAGCTCTAAAATAGCATATAAAAATCATACTTAATATTTTTACAAATATATAAATGGTAATTAAATAAAAAATTATCATTCAATTGAATTATAATTAATACATAAATAATTTTACACAAAAAACATGTGCGAATATACTTTAAATAAACGTAAAACTGTTATATAATATAATTGAATTTAGTAGAATATTAGAGTATTTTCATTTCTGAAAATATATTAAAAATTAGATCAAATAAATTATTTTCATAATTTTAATAATGTATAAATGCAATTTTTTAATTCATTTTATTAAAGAAGATATAGCGGAAATTGCTAAATATAGCGGAAATAACGGGATATAGCAGAAATAGCGGGGATTAAAACGGAAAGGCTATACATTGGGGCTATATGAAAAAATCGTAGCGGTAGAAATCCGTTATGAGATATTGCGGGGTTATAGCGAGGTAATAGCCGGGCATTAACTACACAGTACTGAATTACAATTTATGATGCTTTATTGAAGTTCAATGTGTGATATACAATTGTGGTTGAAAATTTACAGGGACCAGCAAGAGCAGTCTTTCAAGGAATAGGAAGAACTCTAGGAACTGGATCTTCTTCTTCTTCTTCCAGCACCACTGTTGTAGTTCGTACACCAGTTGCTTCTTCCATTGCAGTTGATGAGTCTAGAGTGACAACTTCAATGCAGCTTTGTTTAGCTGATGGTTCCCGAATTATAGGACGCTTCAACACTAACCATACTATAGGGCACATCAGGTCCTACATCAACGGTTACTTTACAAGTAGTGGAAGAGCCTTACTAGCTAGGTATACACTGAGACAGTTGGATTTCCTCCTAAAATGCTATGAAGATATCAACCTATTGAACAAGCTGGCCTTGCTAACGTCGCTATCATTCAAAAACTTTGAATTCATGTCAAGTTTCAACAGAGCGCCTTCTTGGTTGATAATACATTTATTTGAAACTAGAAACAATATGTGAACGTTGTACATTTTATTACGACGACACCTTTTATTTACAACAACGTAATTTGCTTTGCTTGGAATTGGTTTTGAGGTCGCAGATATAAAAGCAAAGCATAACTGCATAGGGATTTTTCCATGTAATGTGTATTTTGGCAGAATGCGTTGAATTTATAGCCCTTGCTTGTTGTGAATTATGCCTGAGTTACAATAATTGAAGTATCTCCTACCCCCTTCTTATGTTTTTATGTGCTTTATGAAATATAGTAAGGACCATTCAATGTTGTTTTCCTTGCAAAAAAACTCACATGTCTTTTGGAAATAATTTTTTCTCAATAAAAGTAATATTATTGCTTTCAAAAGGGATTGAACCACCATGTCCATACCATTATCACTTATTATGCCCAATTAATGGACAAATTATGAAATAATAAATCAAAATATTGTCCTTGGTCCAACGTGTTGTAATTGACATTCGACGATTATCTTTCTCCAAAAAACAACCGATTCATACTTTCAAGTTCTTTTGCTAACATATGCAACCTAAAAAAACAGCTAATATTCAACACCTTTGGAAACTTCTTTCATTTCGCCGTGAAGCATTTTAATAAAAATAAGAATTTCATTGACTCCTATAAAATGCTTGATGCATGCAAACTTGGCTGTATCTACCAAATAGGATAACTCACACCGTTGCATTAATGCATGTACATTATTATTCGACCAGGACCATCAAGGCGCATGTATACCGTTCCACATAAAATCAATCACTAAGCAACTCTATTCAATTTTCCACACAAAAACTCTACAGACCAAAGTCAACACGTTAATTTCACAGTTAAATAAAAAAGGATTTATTACTAGTTTAGAAAAATCACATATCTAACCTAAAGTTATAAAAATTCATCTTTGATTCTCTTCTTCTTAAACTAATCGGTATTATGATTATGATTCAGTTACTAAATGCTAAGATTTCTTAGGGTAAGTAAATACCTAAAGGAGAATAGGGATCTGAAGTGTCGGTTTGCTAGCGATCCAATTTGACGAATGGTAGACGATGAATCAGATGGTGCCTGATGCAAATTGTATGCGATATAGATGCGACGGTGACAGTGGCCGTGATGCGTATGGGATGCTAAATCGCGAGTTACTTTTGATTCCAAGGGTTATATGAAGAAAGTTAATAATTTGGAGAAATTTTGGATAGTGTAGAAGTAGAAGAAGAAGATGTGTCTGCGTGAATCATTGTAGATTTGTGGTTCTGTCCAAAATTGGCTTAGGAGAAATTTATTAGTATAAGGTTTACATTAGACAAACGTTTCTAATGATCTGTTACTTATTATTCTTTTTACCCATACATTGTAAGTGAACACGTAAGCATTTTCAACGGCAAACGAAAATTCTGAGCGAACAAAAAATTTAACGTCCATACAAATAAATCGTTCGAAACACTGAATAAGCATAATAAAACACAAAATTAGAACTTCATAAATTTAAAATAACAATTAAAAATTTGAAATTTTGTAAAAGTTCATTAATTGAACATATTTTTCAACTAAAGAATTAAACTATTCATATAATTCCAAGATTTTGACGAACGAATTTTAAAATAAGCGTGGATAGTTAACAAATCGACTAACATAAACAACATCCATCGGTTTGACTTAACAGCCTCCATGAACAACTAATCGATATTAGCAGCTCATTTGTTGACCAAGTGTTAACTGGTTTTTTAACTAGATAGAATTCAATGGAAGATAGAATGTCGAGACAAAGACGGAACGACTTGAAACCTTGAGGGAATGGAGCAAAAAAATAAGTCATAAAAAGTCGGACCACTATAGAGGTAAGTCCATAACTCGGTACCGAGTTATGGTGCTCCATATACGTAACCTCTAACTTTGCAGAAGCCATTCTCTAACTATAACGTGCGAGCCCAAGTGATACCGTAAAGTTTCGGATGATCTATGTCAAGAATTGAAGAGTTAGGTCTAATAAACTGCAGTACAAACCAAGTTATGGAGGAAAGATTATCCAAACAAGTCATCAACTTACGAAAACATAATGAGTACGAAAAATAAAGTAAAAATCATGATTTAAGAGGGACATCGAGTTTCCCGGTAAGGGGATAAGTCGATGGTGAGCTATAGGCATAACTCGGTAGCGAGTTATCACTTTAATTTGTGGCCTTTTCAACCTTTTCACAATACGTTAGGCCGATCTTTGGACCTTCCTAGTAGTGAGCTTCTGATCCAATATGACTGGTGCTCGTATAAATACAAACCATATAGCAACTAAATCAGGATCTGGTTTCTACCATCACCACGTGGGAGCTCTATCTCTTCTTTATCTTCTTCCTCCACACAATAGTCACCAAGGCAGCTACTTTAGGTAATTCTAAGACTTATAACGGGTCTAACCCTTGTATTTGTAGCTTTCTCTCAAACCTTTTGTAATCCTAAGAAAACTCAACCAAATCTATAAGCAACAAAGCTATAAAGTGGACGTAGACCAAAGATTGCCGAACTACTATAAAATCTTGCGTCTTTCTTCCTTATTACTATTTATTTTCCTTTATTGTTATTATTATCTGCTTGATCTAGGTATCATGGGTTTCTTACATATTCTTAGGTGTCGATCCATTTTTGACGTTAACATTTGGTGCTTTCACAAAGAACATATGAATCTAGGCTCGGATCTAGCTTGTTATTTTGGATTAGAAGAGATCCAGGGTTAGATCCAAGGAATTTGTTTTGAAGATTTGTAGGCTTGCTGTTGGAGATCAATGGCACCTAGAAAATAGAGAACTACTTTTGGAAGATCCACAAGAGCAACAATTGGCGGTGATGAAGTAAAACCCCAATAAACTTAAGTAAACAACACCGACAATCATGAACAGAGGTTAATACTGAAAATCTAGCACTAGGATTCTCTACTCAATAGGAGGTTGTAACTAAAGAGGAGCTTAACCAAATGGTTAATGAACTTAACCAGAAATTGGACAATAGCCAAAAGGCTCTCATGGATAAGATCGATGCTTTGCTAACGCTGCAGCCACTAGGTGCCCTGAGAGCTAGACAAGAAACTGCAGCTGCAATGGAACAAGAAAATTCCTCTATTTCAGGCTTGAATAGGAGGAACAATAAATAAATGCAGAAAGGGGTCGCTAGTGGAGCTATAGGGATCATAATAGAAGCCAATGGAAGTACTCCTCCACTGGAAGACAGCCTGCTGCAAACCCAAATTTGGGAGTGAATACTCCCCAAAAGAATATTACAATGCTTGTCTCCGACTCTGAAGATGACATGCAACTTGATGGTGATGGGTCGAAACTGAACACTAATGTAAACAGGAAAAATGCTGGAAAAGAAGTTCAAACTGCTCCGATAAGACCAACTGTGCACTAACAGGACTCTGCAGGAGAGGTTCTTTCGAAGAATGGAAAATCTAGGCTTCGGTTGGAAAACCTAGACGGTTTCGAAGTCAAACACCGGTGTAGACCCTTGTAGCTGGCTTATTGACTACTGTGCCAGCAAGGAATGCATTGTTGATATGGTGAAACGATTGATGGAGGAGAGTATGCGTAGAAAGAATGAATATCGGAGTTCTGTACCAAGCCGAACTCCATTCACTGAAAATGTTCTGTGAGAAGAATATCCTAAGAAGTTCATTATGTCGACTATGCCATCTTACAACAAAATGACGGAACCTAAATAACACTTGCATAAATATGAGTGACATATGGATGGAGCTTGAGCTACGGATGTTGTACGTTGTAGATGTTTTCATTCTTCTTAGAAGGAGTCGCTTCCATGTTGTTCACTACACTTCCGTCGGGATCCATTCCTACCTTTGATGAATTGGCAAGAGAATTTCTAGAATAGTTCAGACTCCATACTTATAACGTCCCCTATTCTGAGGCTCCAAACTGCTACGGATGCTACAATCATCCATAGTTATTAATTCTTTTTGACAAAATGCAGCTACGTTAATCATATCAATAATCGGAAGCACATGAATATGAAAAAATTTCAACATATTTTAATAACAAATTTTCACATCTCATTTCTCAAATGATATTTCATATTTATTACACAATCCAATTCGTAAACCCACATTCAGAGAAGTTATAATTATTAGAAAATACTCCAAGAACGACAGATGAAGATACCTCGTTGGTTGTCAGAGTTAAATACAAAATAGTATTACAACTTTGCCCTTACATACTTTCAAAGAAAAATAAACACAGAGTGGATCAGATAAGAACTCCTTATTAGCTAGAATGCCTCCTGCACATCTCAAAAAGCTTATTCACCTAATGAAACGAAAAACCCTTACAATAATACTCTAATGAGCATTCGAGAGTTTAAGGGGAAAGAAAAAAATTTGGGTCAGACAAAAAGTTTGATGTGAAAAATAACCTACCATGTCGAACTAAATAGATATCTAGTGAGACCATGCTGCTAAGCGAAATGGGTTTTTTCCTCGCCACTATCTTAACTAAAATATATTAACCTTATACCATGCTCCTTTATCTACAATGATTAAAACATAAAAATGTATGATGATATGCAAGAATGCAATATACCCTGGATTACCCATCCCAGTTTACCTGACCATCTGTCCAAATTTATAGTTTTTCTAGGGTAACTATAAACCTATTATTTTATATGGGCTGACTAATAACCTATCTCAGTTCTTAAGGACAATCTATCCAACTTCATAGTTTCCATGGGATCATTAAGAACCTATTGGTTTCTACCAATAACCTTCCAATCATAGTTTTCATGGGCTTGCTTTGAACCCATTAGATTCTTCAATAACATCCCTCAAATCGTAGTTATTATGGGATCACTATGAACCTATTGATTTTTATCAATAACATCATCCCGACATGGTCTTCATGAGATCACTAGGAACCTATTGGACCATTCCAATAATATTTCTCATGACATAGTTTTTATGGGATGACTATGAACCTATTGGACCCTTTCAATAACCTGTCTAAATCAATTATCTTTTAGTCGGTTCTGGGCATCTTATACTTCTGATCCATCCGATCATCTGGATGCAATTCTACTCACTAAGGAGTTAATTTTATTTATACTTACGACCGGGTAAACCTGGCTGCTTGTTCTGCCCCTTAACACTCCAAAATGCAGTTATGGGTTATAAATGATGTGAGTATGATAATAGACATACATAATAACTGATCGAATAAATACAAGAATATATAACATCCATTATTCAATTATGTTCAATAAATAATCTTTCATGTCTTACAATTACTTGATTTTAAGTAATATTCCTTTGGAAATTTTAGCTCAAAACTTGAGACAATACATTATTTAACCGTTTGAAACCATTTTCATAATGACGTATGATTATTCCACATAATTTCATATTTAACCAAAGGAAATATAAAGCTCTTTATATTAACAAAGTCTCGTGTCATTTCATATTACAATGGATGTTTACGATGAGGGTACAAGGGCTTCGCCCCTCATCCTTGTAGGGCATATCGACAAAATAAGTAGTGATAGGTTTATCTTTTAAAAACAACCGACATTAAAACTTTTTTCGACCTCCATCTGGGTCGAAAGCCAAAAAATTAAAACCTTTATAAATTACATGGCCGACTGCCAAAGGTATAGGGTCATCGACCCTCTAAAACATAAGCATCTTCACCCCTTTTAAAACAATTTTAGTTGACATAAAACAAGCCTCTTCGTTCTTAAAAGATGAACTATGATGTCGTGGACATGAGACATCGACTCTAAAACGTAAGGTCGCCAATCTTGATGTACATTGACCCTAAGACCCTCGACGTCATAATAAAACCTTTAAATTTGACCCACTTCAGCTACGATGACGCTTATTATCTTTATAAGTTCAAAGTCATAGGAAGCGGCGTAATTGCCATAGTCTGGAAAATAATCCAAGTGATTGAGTGTGGCATCATTTAAAACGGGGACGAAGACATTCGCCTATCTCTAAGTGATTGAGCAGTCGGACACTCATGGACACGACATTTCCTTTTCTTTTAGAAAATTGCCACATGCAACTTTCAAGATCCAAATATTTATCAACTTAATTAATTAATTGATTAATTTCCTTAATTAATTAATAATTTAAATACTTTTTAGCATATTAAATTCATAACAATTCGAAATCTCTTATGAAAAATCCCTAGAAATCCCAGAAATTCAAAAATACTATATTCTTCATTATATAAAAATTTCAACACCAAACTCCATATTTAATAATTTTAAACAATTAAAACCTGAAAATAACTTAATTTCCTCCTTAGGAAATTCATAAAATATTTACTTCAACTTAGAAAATTATGAAATCAAAAACCTATCTCCAAAATATCATTTTATACCACCCATCAAAAATTCAAATCATTTGGAAATCATAAATTAAGTTTTGCTCTTAAACCTTTTGTTTAATTTCATAAATTCCTTTTAATTCATCATTATTTCAAAACGTGGCAAAATCAAGCATGGAATATCATTCAATCATCAATCCATTTGGTTTAAAACCTAAATCCAAATTTAACAATCAAAATGTGACCAAAATAATGTGGATATGATTATTATTCACCTTGATTTTAATAAAAGAGTAGAGATTTGATGAGTGCTTCAGTTTCTCTAACTTTTCTCTTGAATCTCCTTTATATTTTTTGTGATTTCCCCATATAAATGGCCGCTTTGTTGTATTCTTTTGATTGCTTATGTTTTGTGAAAGTGAGAATGAGAGGGGAGAGGAAGGGTTTAAGGTATTAAGGGTTTTTTTTATTTCTAAATCACCCTTCTCATATATCAATTATTCTTAAGTCATAAAATAATCTTATTAACCAATTAGCTAGTTACTTATGGCTTGACCAGGTTGATTATCAAATCTTAATTCCTTATCACACTACACATCACATTATTCTGCATAATTTATTTAATTAAATCTCCTAAATAATATTAATTAAAATTAGGGGTGTTACAATATTGCATGACCAAAAGACGTGATATCCTTATCTAGCTTTTTCCAAGAACCCAATGAGTCACTAAAATCTTTCTTGAAATGGTTTAACATTGCAATCACGAAGGTAAGCAATCCCAAGGATGACATGATTTTCATTGCTTTGGTCCGAACAATCCATCCAGATACAGATGTTGGTAAATGAATTGAAATGCAACAACCGACTACCATAGAAGAATTCCACCGAAGGGTGAATTGGTTCCTACGGTTGGATGAAGCAAGTATGATCGAAGGTAAGATTATTGATCAACAACCGAAGGAAATGGTCTAGAGTAATGCGGCGGCTAAGCAGGTAGGCAGTGACTCTGGAAATGCCACTGGGAACCTTGAAAATCAAAAAAGAGGAACTAGAACTCTAGTTAAGGGGGTAACATGAATGCAAAATTCCCAAGGACATTTGGACTAGAGGACTATACACTGTTGAACAATAGTCTCGAGAATATCTATCTTGCTACTCAGAGAACCGAGCGCTACAACAAATCACCGAAGAAGGAATCCCACGAGCGATAGAAGCCATCAAGGAAATACTGCCACTTCCATGAGATGCATAGGCATAACACTAATGAATGTAAACATTTGAATGACGTGATTGAGAAGTGTATTATGAATAACAAACTCCAGCGGTATGTGAAGAAACCGTAGAACGACGAGGAAGCAACGGGATCCTAAGGTCCGACTGCTCTAGAGAAATTGATTGGGCCTAGCGGTGAGGTACCTCGGCTAACTGAAGGAAGACTAGTCATTAACTAGTAATCTAAAAATGAAGCAGCATCTGCAAGTCATGCAACTTCGCTTGGATCTGTTTGCATATTACCTATTTTTGCAAATAAGTTATCCAAGGACACTTGGGGCACTATAAATAAATCAAACTTTCAACCCCTTCTATTTTATCAGTTAAAGTAGCTTCTTGAACCGATGTACCCATGTTCTTGTAAGAAAAAACAGCCGAGTCGAAGGGAAAACCAACTCAACCGTTAGATCGATAAGAAAATCATTCCTTACCTTTTGAGAACTAGTGTTGCTTCGGCAACATCATGAAGGTCCATGATCTTCGGAGCCATAATGCTGCTCCGGCAACTTCAAGAAGTTCTTCATTCCTCAAAAACTCGGTATTACTCTAGCAACATTAGGAAATTTACTCCTCGTTGAAAAGTTGCTTCTAGAATCAATGAAACTACGTTCTTGCAAGCATCTCTTCATGTGCGCTGCCAATAAGCCACATGATTTTACTTAAACCAATAGAACCGCGTCTAAGTATGCAACGCTAATACATACCACACCATAAGCTGCTTGTCGTTTCATGGACCGATGGAACTCCGTCCTTGCAAGCATATTCTTCTATGCGCTAACAATAAGCCGCATGCCGCTTCTGGAACCAATGGAACCGCGTTCCTATAAGAAGCTCTTCTTGCGCCACATTATAAGCCGCACGATACTGCTTGATCCAATGGAACCACGTTCAAATGTGCAATATTCCCCCACAATATAAGCCATGTATCGCTCCTTAAACAGATGGAACCATGTTCTTGAAAGTGATACAAAATACGCCTTAAAAAACTAAGAAAGTACTTCCTGCTCGCTGGATAAGAAGTGTTGACTGCCAAACTGCTGGATAAACGGGAAAAATCGATCCCAAACTCCTAAATACCTGTGTCTCCTTGACAACACTAGGAAATTCCTCTATCTTCTAAGTTATCAATGTTACCTCATTAACATGAGAACTTGCAAAAAATTCTATATATCGGCGTTTCTCTAGCAATATCAGGAAAGTTGTCTATTGTAGGGTTAGTGGAAATCAATCTTCGATTTCCAAGGGATTAGCACTACTCCAATGGTGCCATGAATATTCCAAACCACAAGGGCGACGATGAAAATCAATCCCAGACATCTAAGTACTAGCGTAGCCCCGACATTGTAGGAAATTCTAAAATACCAAGCTAGTTGAATACCAAGCTGGTTGAAAAATCAACTCATGATTGGTCAAAACTTGATATTGCGTGGAGATTGGCGACATCGAAGGAAATCCGAGGACTCGAGCTGTTCATAAGTTTTTGAAGATAGAATTTGAAACAAGGACAGGATCTCAACAGTAAACTTGGAAAAGGTCAGTCACAGTCAAAGCAAAATGCTCAGGATCAAGAATCAAAATTACGAGTTCCTGGAGGCAGGAGCTACTATACCACCTAGACTAAGGTAAACTAGAGAGTCATCTAGAGTACCTAATCTCTCATCAAATTTTTAGATCAAACGTTTAGAATAACCAGCCTTGTGGAGCGGGGGACCCTCACAAAAATTCTTAGTCGAAAAAGATCAAGTCATACCAAAGTTTGTTAGGTTGAACGGAGAATTTTGATAATCACAATGGAACAAAGTAAAGTAGTATACTAGACAAACAAGTTACACTACTCACACTACTTACGGCATGAAGCTGCAATAAATACATGTATCACATCACACAAAACAACAATATGTAATATGGAAATTGCAAAACTGACAATTATATTATATATGCATGTAGTGGAACATAAAGGGTAGTATATAGAATGAAGGAAAGTACACAAGAGTGATTACAGTGGAAAAGTTAATCTTTCATTACTAACATCTTTTTATGTATACAGACAAATAGCAGGGGTGGTACCCGCATAATATCGACCAATTTCAGACCTCAAAATGAAAAATACAGAATCCACTGACAGGACAAAAAACAAAAACACTCTATAAAGGCTCAATCGACTCAAATACATTCAAAAACCACAAGTTCTCCACTCCACCTACAATGGATCACGTCATCACTTCTTACAACCCCTGCAAGGAGTGATCTGCTTCTGCTTGTCACCCTTCTTCTTTTAGGAATAAGTGTGTCCTTTTTTGGTACCAGATTTGAGTTCCTTAGACCCATCGACGGATACATCTTTGGACTTTTGCCTGCCGGCCATGATTGTGAACGGTAGAATCCTATGCTGAACATCCCTCGATTCCTTTTTCAACTTCATTTTCTCTTTATGCTCCTTCTTCAATAGCTCCGCCATCGACTCTTTGTTAATCGGGTCGGAGGAACTGATAATTTAAATGTTCTCTCCCTGAGACACAAAGACATCCTCTAGGTTTTAAAATGCCGCTATTTGTTTAGGGTCGGGCCTAAGCCTGTAGATTGAGATAGGAATTATAGTCAAAGCCACTATGGAGATGGTGGTGGAAGTGGTTAAGATGGCAGTGGCTCCCGAGCCCTGTGTAGATGGAGAAGAAGGCGGGTGAGACAGTTGACCTATAAGTTGCAAAACGCAGTTGTATAGTTTAGTAAACGACCCCGTAGCGAAATTGATCTTTTGGAGTACTAGAGAAATGAAGGAAATACCTAAATAGGGAGCTTAATCGTGAACTTCAATTTCATAACCCTATTACTAGTTTCCATTTTGATGAGCCGCTAGATGATGGGAGGAATATACGGCTCGCGTAGGGATTCAGATGCAGGGAGAGTGCAATCGATTGTAGAGCCAACCCCTGTGGATGTTGGAATGGTCACTGTTAGCTCTTGGAATTTAGAATTAGATGTCTCATCCTAAACTGAAGAACTTGATCCAACAAGAGCGTTAGTAGCGGTCTCAACAGCGGCCTTCTCCTCCTCTTCTTTTAGAATTTCTCTATTGGCCACCAGAAAGAAAATATCTTTAGAACTAAATAAGTGGCCATTAATTCTTCTTCAGAGTGCATATCCTCAGTTCGCTCTGATGTAACTAACACCCCTTCTCAAACATGGTGAGAGTCCAGGGATAATAATTCCTGAGCCACTTCAAACTACCCTTGTTCATGACATTACAAGTATAGAGATGTTGCACGGTGGCATCCATCTAGTTCATCACTTCATCATGCTCTTTCTGAAGGTCCGAAAGCTCTAACTATGTGACCAGATGGTCAATCTCTCTACCTATTTATTGGTCATAGCTTATTCTTTTTCCTTGGCCAGTCTTACATTTTTCTAATGGAGTTCAATGAGTTGGTGAGCTGCTTAGCAATGTTGGCGGCTTGTTCAACAATAGTTGGGTCTCGGACATCGACAGCCTTCTCACTTTCAACGACTTGCTCTTTCAGTTTGTTGGACTCCCTGCAAGCTTCTTTGAGCTAATCATTAATCATGAAAAGTGCTCTATCGTCTGCCCAGACTGCCTTCGTTCGTCGCTTGCCATCGGTAGCTTTTCCCTTCAAGGGCGCATCTCTTTTGATCTTGAGCCGAGCTATCTCATTGTCACAATCCTTAATCATTTTATCGAGATCTTCCCTTTCGGCCTCGAATGAAATAATCTCCTGGTAGTTAATACGATTCACGTCAGGAAGTGCTCATACGGGACTCTGCCACTCGAACCCATCTTCCAAGTCCTCATGGACCGTCTCAGGATTCGGAGGAAAGTAGCTTTATCAGTGGGCTTTATGTTCTTATCAAATTTAACTCCACGCAAGAAAAGATGTGGGTAAGCAACTTGAAGCTAGGGTAGGCCTGATGGAAGTGCAAAAATTTTTCGCCAACTAGAAGAAGCAGGAGCAACAATAGCTGTTATGGCCCAAAAGGATGGAATTTCCTACATCTTGATAGTTTGAGCCTCATGTGGCGGGGAGTAGTGGTTATCAAGGTCCCATAGATATCATGAGAATCCCTGTGGCGCTTATGCTTTTCGCTAGAGGAATCGCCTTCATTGACCCTTTTTCTCTTCTCTCCTATCTCACGCTCTCTCTCCAGTTGGTAGGCTTCATCATCTTTTCTCTTCCACCTCTCCTTGTCAGTTTTGCAACGAGAGCAATGGGCTGAATCCGAAGTTTGATCCCTGTTGGAGCTAGATATTGGTGTAATTGATGGTATAGTCCATGCCTAGGGTACCTGAAATGAAAAGAAGAATGAAGTTAACACTCGAACTCTAAAACTTAACTCAATTAAGAAATGTGTATCCATAATCCAAGAGCGAAGTATGTAGTGCATGCCAATGATCCCCTATATATTATACCAACTATATTAGCATAGTTTCAAAGTTGGAATCCTTCCACCCTCTATTATGAAAGCACTAGAAGATATGTTGATATGCGAGCCAATCGCGCCTATCATCTTACTAATCGAGAAATCCTCGAATTCATTCAAGTAAATGCAGACATCCTTTAGAAAATTAGAACTTGACTTATGTACAATGGGGATTTTAGTACCTTGGCCTCCAATTGATTAAGGAATTTTGATAGTTAGCTGTTCTCAAGGAGAAATGGAAAGCCCAGGAATCAACTCCCCGATAGTTAGCAATTCTAGTGAAGGGACAACATGAAGATCAGGGCTCAATTCTGGTGATTCAATGTGAAAATCAGTGTCATCATCTTTACTGCTCGTAGCCTCTTCTTCCTTTGCGACCATTGATTGCTTCTAATATCTCCTTTGGATTAGCTCATGTTCTTCTAGATTGGGGACATCCTATGTATCTCGTCCCTATACCTCAGAATGTCTTTCCCGAAAGGTAAATTTTTGTCACCATTAGGAACTTCATCGGACCGACCACCACTCGTTGGACTGGTTATATTCCCCTAAGCACCCTCATCGGAGTTACGAGCAAGGGTAGAAGAATGAGTGTGCATCCCAGAGCTACTCGAAGTTGAAGGTTCTTCAGCCAAAGAAAATATTTTAGCGTGTAGTAAGCCAAACCATTCAAGGTTCTCATTTATCAGAAGGAACCCAACTGAGTGCTCAAGATCTCTCACAACCTTCAAGAGTTCGAGCATTGCCTTGAGTTTGCGATTTCTTTCTCACCTTGGGATGGATGTAATAATATATGTAGAAGGTTAAAGATGTGAAACATCCTTGTAGGGCAGGAGGCAAGGAATTGATGCTTACTTCCTGATATCCAAAGACGATTGAAGCCCTTTGGACATCAAACGAAGAAATATTCATTTTTGAAAGCTGAGCATTTGTTTTGAAGTTTTCCTATTAGATTGCATCCCCTCCAGGCTTCTATAATTATGAAGGAAGGGCAATCTTACCTCCTCTTGAACTGTATGAGGAAAGTTAGCTCATTAATCCTTGGAGGCTGCCCAAGCCTCATCATGAACATGATATACAATGAACTCAGAAGCACATAACCATTGGGATGTACTTAGAATGACGCAAGTCCTAGTTCCTGTAGCACCACCATCAAGAATCGATTAAATGGTGGTGCGACACCATCTAAGCACATGTACTGGTTGCATGCTGTAA
This sequence comes from Allium cepa, assembly GCA_030765085.1. NCBI lineage: Eukaryota > Viridiplantae > Streptophyta > Magnoliopsida > Asparagales > Amaryllidaceae > Allium > Allium cepa. The sequence continues at coordinate 387,828,848 of CM060939.1, read as the reverse complement.
AACCTTTCAGAGACTGTGTGCAAGATCTGCTTGAGTGGGAAATTGAACATCGCTCTTTGAAATGCCATGCTGCATATATATATATATATATATATATATATATATATATATATATATAAGCGATCTTGCTGACAGAATTAAGGGCACTTGTTTTAGAGGATCGGTCAGGATTCTCATCCCAGGTGGCAACTGATTGAGCATGTGCTCGACAGTAATTAGCGAGCCATAAAATTCAATGGAAAACGTGTTGATTTGGACCCATAGGAATAGATGTAGAAACTGGGGTAGTCGATGGTTCAGCTTCCGAAGGTGTGGATGCTTCTTCACTGGACTTGCGACGGGATGACCGATGTGTCATTCTAAATAACAAAACTCATTGATCACTGTTGGGTATGCTTTATTTCTAATAGAATTCCCATGTTATTAATGCTTGGAATCCAAAGGAAGTTGGCGTGTGCTGACCAATTGGATTTCAAATGTTGACTGGGGCATGTGCAGTGTGTTATCTATATGGAATGAGCTCAGTATAATGAACACCATCAATGGACCATTCTATGTAGATAGCTCGTTTGTGTTGACAAAACAATCTACATTGTCCTTCAAAATTATCTTCCTATATTGACCTGTTATTGATCGACAATCGATAACGGATCCGTCATCAGGAGCTATATGGAAATATTTTTCCTTTTAGAATCACTGGAAATGTAGATATGAAAAGGCATTGCGATGCAACCATCCAATACAACTGAATTTGATATGAATTATCGTGTTGGAGGGTATTCGACGATTAAGACTCATTCAATCTCATCGAAGAAGATGGTTGAAGCCAGAGGGCATGACTTGTATCCAGAACTACACGTGCTCAATTAGGGTAAACCCTAAATCCAACTTCAAGCGAATACACCTAAGATCAACCATCTTCCCTAAAATAATTCCACTAAACCTAGATTTTCAACATTACAACCACTATCCTATCAACCTAAGTCCAACCTTCAAATTCAAGTCAAAGGATTAGCTTAGCCTAGGGTTTTAGAATAGGTCGAGTCCGAGAATCGGGGGCTGCAAACATAAAGCTAGTGGCTCGGCTAGGAAATGACGACTAATCAATGGATATGGCGGGACCGGACGACGATGGAGCTAAAGTCGAGTGGAGATTTGGAATCAATGCAGGTTAATGGCAAGCAAACCCTAGGTCAGGTTGGTTGGAGCAAATGCGAGAACTCAGGTGGGAAGTAAAATAAGATAAGTAGAAAGGAAGACTCAACAAGCATGGTTAAGTAGGATTAAATTTTAGAAAAATCTTCTAAGTACTTTATTCGGTACTGAGTTATCGCAATAACTCAATACCGAGTTATCATTTCTCACCCGATTAAACTCCAAGTCGACTTGTACAGTCTACATGATACTCTAAGGTGTTATATGATCTCTAGAGCGTAGATCATATCGCTAAATCAAGGAATTAGAATTCCTTTAGAAACAAGAATCGACGACCGAATAGCTAATCCAAAATTACCCAAGTAAAAGTAATGTCTCAAGACAACATTCAAACGATCAACTGAAATTCACATGCTAACAATTTAGGATCTATCTCGTTCCAAAGTGCACTTTATTTCAAATGAAAGCATACTATGAGGGCAAATGTTAACTGGGTTTTTAACCAGGCACAATTCGACGAAAGATAGAACGGCGAGACAAAGACAAAATAACTCAAAACCAGGAGGGTATAGCCAAAGAGACCAAAGAAATAAGTCATGAAAAGTTAGACCACAATGGAGCTGAGTCCATAACTCGGTACCGAGTTATGGTGCTCCATAGATGGAACCTCCAACTTTGCATAAGCTATTCTCTGATTATCATGCGAGTCCAAGTCATTCTGTAAAGTTCCAGAGGATCTATCTCAAGAATTGAAGAATTAACTCTAGTAAACTATAGAACAAATCAAGTTATGGAGGAACGATAATCAAAACAAGTCATCAAACTACAAAAACACAAGGGGTATTATAAAATGAAGTAGAAAAGCATGATTCAAGAGGGAACACTGAGTTTCCCTTTAAGGGGATAACTCGGCATCGAGTTATAGGCACAACTCGGTACCGAGTTATCACTTTAACTCATGGCCTTTCCAACTTTTTCACACTAAGGCCGATGTTTGGACCTCCCTGGTTATGGGCTTCTAATCCAATATGACTGGCACCCATATGAATACAAATCATTAAGCAATTAAAATAGGATATGGTTGAGAGCTCTGTCTCTTCTTCATCTCCTTCCTTCCCAAAATAGTCACCAAGGCAACTACTTTAGGCAATTTTATGACTTAGAATCAGTCTAACCCTTATACTTGTGACTTATTCTCTCCCAAACCCTTTGTAATATCAAGAAAACTCAATTGAATCTACAAGTAATAAAGATATAAAGCTAATGTAGGCGAAAGATTGGGAAACACTATAAAATCTTATGTTTCTCTTTCTTATTGCTGTTTATTTTCCTTTATTGTTACCATTATCTGTTAGATTTAGGTCTCATAGTTTTCGTACCACCTATTCTTGGGTGTTGCTCCATTTTTGACGTTAACATCAATCTTAAGGATTAAATAATATTATGTCAGCTATTTAAAGGTCTTAACCTAATCTATCAAACTTATTTATATTTTCTTCAGTTATACTATCCTGCCCACTCTTTCAAAAATTGCGACACAAGCATCTTTTTTAGCTGGTACCACAATAAATCATGCAACGATACATATTTGGCCCCAGGAACTCAAAATTTTCCACTAACCACATTATCTAACCGATTTTGGTTCGATCAATTTAGCCATTCCCATTTTCCTTTGTTTAACTGGATACACCATCTCCTTTTTACCTATCCTGCCAATCTAACATATTTACCACCAAAATTTCACTAACATCCTAAAATAAAAAGTAGAAAACCCTATTTCAAAATCACTTTCCTCTTTTTCATATCCGTTGGTCCGCTCTACTGTAACACCCCTAATTTTTGATAACATTATTCAGGAGGTTTAATTAGATAAATTAAATAGAATATTGTAAATGTTACATGATAAGATCGAAATTTTAATAAATGCTTAAGGGGACATACTTAACTAATTAATTAAATGGGCCAAAGAATGGTTTTTAGGTTAATTAATTTACATAAGGGTATAATGAGAATTTGCCACACATAAACCCTTACCCTTATATATTCTCGTTCCTTACCATTTCATTTTCCATTCACGTCATTTTGAAAACAAAAACGTAAACGAAGAGGAGCCAACCACAATCTAAGAGAAAAGAGAAGAATTCAAATCAAGCAATGAATTAAAGCTAAGGGAATAAATCTTAATCTTAATCCAATCTCCTTATCTTAGTCAAGGTGAATAATAATTCATTCCTTCTCCATTTTTTTTATAGTCTTATCTTTTTGGATTTAAGGATAAATTCATTTTTATGATGAATGGATGATGATATGCTTGAATTATAATTTTTTGGATTTAAACAAGAATGTTTAAATAAGATTATATGCGGTTTTACGGCAATACCGATTTATATTGATGTTTAATTTCCATGGAAAAAGTTTATGTTGTATAAAACATGATTTTGGAATTGGTTTTTAATTTTGATAATTTTTCAAGCTATGGAAAGATTATTATGAACTTTCAAATAAATATATGGTTAATTGTGTTTGTAAATTTATTTCAAAAATCATATTGAGAATTTGGGTTTGAAATTTTAATATGTTAGATAATATGATTAAAGTGAATTTTTGGAATTTTTAGGGATTTTTCTATGTAGTTTATTATGCGAATTAAATTATTTTGGAAGAAATGACTTATTTGCAATATTGATTTTATTTAAAGGAAGGGCTTGTTCGCTAACTTAACCGTGGTTTAGATATGAATTTAGCGGTAATTATTTTGGTGAAGAATTTGAAAATTTAAGGCAACCAATCACAGGTTTACATGTGGCAGGTTTGTTAGAAAGTATTTGCCTTAATTGGCATTAACCAGTTTTTAGACAAAAAGTTGGTTCCGCCTTCTTTAGAAGTACCTTTCGACTAAGAGATTTTGCCTTTAATCAACTCGAAACCCCACTACGCCGAAACTAATACACAAGGTATCACTTAGATGGTATGTAGTGGATTGGAGGAAATGCGGAAGGCATGGTGTCGAAAGCATTGCTTCCGATGGGGTCGATAACTTTATTTGTTTTAAAAGGAGAAGCGTCTGCTTTTGTTTATTTAAAGCCTTCGAAGGAGTTGAAGCATATGTTTTTTAAAGAGGTTTACTAAAGGCTTTCGAAGGGATTACCATCTTATGTTTTAAAGAGTATACTTTCGAATGGGTTTCTTTACTTATAAAATAATGCTTCCGAAAGAAAGGGTTACAACCCAGACGAAGCCCTGCTGTCGTTCTTTTTCCTTTTAAGTATATTGAAGTCATCAATCCATTCGAAGGGTAGTTTGATTTTAAAGGTGTTTTAAGCCACTTCCTAAATGCTTCTGAAAGGATCCAAGGGTTTCAAAGGCACTGGCTTCGAAAAGGGGTTTCGACGCTATCCTTCAATGCTTTGTATAGATGATTTGAAGCTTTCGAAAGGGATGGTGAGGACGCCATCAAGTTTTTCCCCAATACTTTTATATGATAAAGAATGGTTTCGAAAGAGATACTTTTGTTTAGATTCACTTTGACCCTAACTATATAAACCTAATAGTTTTGAAAGGGGGACTTTCAATGGTTTCAAAAAGGGGAATTTCAATGGTTTCGAAAGAGGGGCTTTCAATATTTCAGAAGGGATACTTCCTAAGGTTTTGAAAGGGTCACTTTCAATAGTTTTGAAGCTATGCTTCTAAAAGATAATAAATCAAACTTTATTACAATCGAAAGGTTTTGAAAGAAAAGATTTAAAGTGTTTCAAAAGGCAGGGGCCTAATGTTTTGAAAAGAGATTTATATGCTTTCGAAGGATGTTATCCGGTGAGGTCGAACGTAAGGTTTTGAGGGTTTCAAAACCTGTAGTTTTCAAAACAAATATAACCCAATCTCATTTTGAAAGAAAATCATGGCATAAATAAATAAAGTGTTCTGAAAAGGAGTTTTGAAGAAGTTTTATTTGATAAAAAGGGTTAAATGTATTAACCAAGTTATTGTGTTTGCTTCTTCATATATGTATATATATTCACATTGTAATGGATCCATAACTATATTTTGGGAGAGGGTAGAATAACCAGTTAGGTTGACCCAGTAGTGAATATAAATTAAATTAACTCCTGAATGAGTAGAATTACATCCAGGAGGTCAGGAAGACCAGAATTTAGGATGCTAAATTATTAAAGTAGGATATTGGTAGGGGCTAATAGGTTCTTAGTAAGTCCTTGAAAACTGTATAGGAGACGATAAGGGCAGGGGCGATAGGTTCATGGTTAGCCCATGAAAACTATTTATAAATGAAGTTGTCAGATAGATAGGTTTAGTTTGGCCATGAAAACTATAGTTTGGTAATGGAAAGGGCTAGTAGTTTATAGTTAGCTAATGGATTCTATATCCGAATTGAGATATTGACGGATGTCAATAGGTTTCTAGTCGGTCCATGAAAACTAGGAAAAGAAGAAAATGTATTGGAGATACCAATAGGTTCCTAGTCAACCCATGAAAACTAGAATTAGAGTAAAGATATTGGAGTTACCAATATGTTCATAGTGGTCCCATGAAAACTACGTAATTGAACCGAAAGTCCTTAAACATTTTACTAGTTATTAGTCAGCCAATGAAAACTATTAGGTAAATAATAATCATAGAAACTATAATTGAGACAGATAGTCAAAATAAATAGGAATGGGTAATCCAGAATTGCTTAATTTGTTTCGCATATCATCATATCGTGTTGTTTTGAATTGTTTTAACCATTGTGGATGCAAGAGCATGGTATATGGTTTTATAAGGCTTTAAGATTCTAGTAAGGGGAAAACTCGTTCCACTAAGTGGCGTGGTCTCACTAGATATCTAAATGGTTTGTGATGGTACATTATTATTCATAGCAGGCTTTATGTCTCACCCGAAGTTTATGTTTTACCCTTAAACTCTCGGGTACTCAATTAATTTTGAGTAGTTTGGGAGTTGAGGTTTTTATGTACCTAATTAGGCGAATAAAGCTTTCGGAGACGTGCTGAGGCATGATAGATATCTAGAGTTCTCTTTTATTTTGATTCCTTTATGTTGTTTGCAAAGGCAAAGTTGTTAAATTTCCTATATATACTCTAATCATCCAAATAGCATCTTCATAGGTCACCCTTGGCGTATGTTTTAATAAATATTTTTCCTCTGAACACGGGTAACAATTGTGGGATTATGTAATGAAATAGAATTTTTTTGAAATGGAAATGTGATCTTATTTGATGTTTTAAATTTTTTCCGTATTCATGTATTTCTATGTATCAATGTATCTAATACCGCATATTTGGTCGTCGAGGATTAATAACTATGGATGACTGCAGCATCCGTAGCCGTTAGTTTTTGGCCTCCAAGAATGGGGATGTTACATATTCCATCTCTAGCCTCTACTCCAGCATCAATAGCCTATCCTAGTAGAACTAAGGATATGTCCCAAGGGCAATTCTGTAATCTATTGTAAATTATTAATTTTGTAATAAAATCTCGTTCGATATAAAAGAGGCTTATTTTCTTTTATATACTTGTTATATTATGATATATTAATTTAGGGAGTAATTTAAATATACAAATTAGAAAATCCTTAAATGATATGTTATGTGATAAAATGGGTTGTAATCACGAGAAAATTATAACAATTTAAAATAACATAGCAGTTTAAATATTCCTGGTCGATAAGTTTTAAGATAGAATATCGATATATTCATTGAGACTAAAAATATGTAATGCTCTTCGTACATTGGGCAGTGTATTACTCATAGATGTTAGGAGGCACCAAGGGGTTGTCTAATGATAGTTACTGGATAAATGTGGAATGACTGGCTTGAGATTTTTCAGTTGGTTGATAATGACTAGGTCAAATAGGAAATCACGAAGTGATAATATTATATAGTTCTCTCAACTTGAGAATACTATTGTACTTCAGCACAGATACTCTACTTTGATTACAGTTAAACCATGATATCGTGATCATCGAGCGACTACAGTTGGGTATGAGTTGAAGCATTGGAAGTGAAACACTATTCAGTAGAGAATTCGTCTCCTCGGGTGTATAAGATTTGTGCAACGGTCAAGTATAGTCAACTTAAAGTCAAAATATATGGCTAAAGCATTATTATTAAAAATAAATGTTATTATTATACCAAAGCATTAGAATTTTTACCAAAGCCAAATTCCATAAATCATAACGTGATATATGGTAGATGAAGCGAACTGGTATAAACAATCCTTACTAAATGGGATCGCTTAAATTGTAAAACTGGATTTTACCGATAAAGTTGTATGTGCGGTAAATTGGACCAAATGGTCACATCATTAGCTCAGGTGATATGTAAATGATAAATTTTGAATTGTTCGACGTTAGATGCTGGTCGAACTTACAACTGGAATCGCACAACCATATTAGTGAATTCTTCGAAATACACACAATTTAATTGATTTATAAATTGCTACAAATTGAGTAATATTTATGAATTTTTTTTATTTGACATATTTGGCAATATTTTCATTTTTCGGGTACTATTAGTAATGGAAAAGTGTAAAAGGAGGAGAGTAAGTCTTCTCCTGATAGAGTTAGGGGTACGCCATAAGGGCAATTATGTAATTTGTTACGTATATCTAACTCGATAACCAATCTTGTTTGAAATAAAAGGTTTTTTTTTCTATTTTTTTATACTTGATATAATGTGTTATATTAATTACTTAAGTTAATTAAATATATATTTAACAGAAAATCCATAAATGGTATGTTTTTTGATAGTAGTTACAAAGGGGTGGAACCGTGAGTAATTTATCACAATGAAAATAAATGCACCATTTTGAATAATCCCGGTCAAGATGTATCAAGACCGAATATAAATACATCCGTTGAGACTAGAGTATGTAATGCTCTTCAAACGTTGGGCAGTGTATTACTCATGGCTACTAGAGGCACCAAAGGATTATGTACTGATAGTTCTTGGATAACTATGCAATGACTCACTCGATAGTTTTCTATAGGTTAATATAACTAAGGTCAAACAGAAAATTATGATGTGACAAAATTATACCATTCTCTTGACTTGGGAATACTATTGATCTCCAACGTGGAAGCTCCGCTTTGTTTATAGTTAAATCATGGCACAATGTCCATCGAGCGACTATAGTTGGGTCCAGTGAAAGCATTAGAAGTGAAACACTATTTAAGGGAGGATTCGACACCATAGTTATATGACATTAGTATCACAGCCAATTGAAGTCAACTCAAAGTCAAAGTCTCTGGCTAGAGCATTTCGATTAATAATAATTGTTATTCTTGAACCGTTGACTTTGTGTTTAGAATATGTTGTTGAATATGGACAATAACAAAATTTTGATAAACACCAAATTCCAAACGTCCAAAGTGATATTATTTTGACAAGAGAATTGGTATAAACAAAGTCAAAATAGGTAATGCTTAACGAAGTAACATTGGATTTTACCGAAACTATGTAAGCGATAAATTTGGCCAAAATATCACACAATCTGCTAAGTGATGTATGAACATTAATATCTAAACAGTTCAATACTAATAACCAATCAAATTTACACCCAATGGGTCGTACAACCGAAACAATGAATACCTCTTTGACCAAATGATTAAATTACTTTGTAATTTTTATAAATTAATTAAATTAATTGATATTTATGAAATAATATTTATAAAAGTTTGATTTTGATTTGGTTAAATAATATTGAATGCATTTATAATTATTATAAATAAATTAATCAATATACAATATCAATAAACGTTTAAATTAGATTTAGACGCAAAAAAAGGTCCATAAATACGTTTAAACCCCATAAAGAGGGCTTCTTTGTTCACCCACTATAAGGGTATGATAGTGCTAAAGAAGCATTGAGATGAAGGGATAGGATAGAAGAGAATTGGTGAGAGATGACGTATGATCTTGATCCTAAAATATCTCTAAATTCTCCTCTATATAAACATCACTACCTTCACTTGTTTCGAAATTTTTGGAGCCTCCATATCCCCTCCAAGTTTGGCCAAACTCGCCCCAACCATCTCATTAATTTTTTAAATTCAAATCAAGTGCTATTCGATAGCTGGTGATCAACTGTTTAGGGACAAGCACTCTTCTTGATTGGAAATCAGGTCGACAATCAGATCCCATCATTTCAAGGTGTACTTATAGGCTTTGACTATATAGTATATTCCAAATATGCTTATAAATATTATTCAGTATTTATAATGTTTATTTCATATATTATATTGTTAGTTAGATAAGATTCTGACATATAAATATATTGTCACAATTTTGATTGGTTTTGTGTATCTATATGTGTATGTCTATATGTGATTTTTGATATATTTTTATATAGATACACCTATATACAACACGTCTAAGCAAAAAAACAATTTTTTTATTATTTCAAATATTTTAATATGTAATATATATATATAAAGTCTATAATGAAATGTTACTTTATAACTATGTAAAATATGGATATATAATTTTATATACAATGTTTAATAGGTATAATATTTTCAACTAGAATAAAATATTTTATATATTTATATATCATTTTTAAATAATATTTAAATCAATTAATCATATAATAACTATATAATACATATATGTATAGTATATGTGTTTTATATTTTACCAAGTTAGATTAATACATATTATACATTGGGAAAATTGAAAAAAAAACAACTTTTTATATTTAAAAAATATTTAAACGTAAACAAAAAATTAAAAAAAGATCTTAGGTTATTTTTAAATTGTAAAACCATATAATAAACGTTCAAATTACAAAGTTGTCTTCTAAAATTTACTGAAAATTTAAAATTCGAAGTTAGGTTCGATTTCCTTTTAATCTACAATAATTTCATATGTTTTTTATTATATATATATTAAAAATTAAAATTTAAAAAACTAAAGGCAAAGGCTTGACCAGGTAGTTAAATATATTCAATATTATTTTTTTCATTTGTATTTGTATCAACATATATTTATTAGTATAATACACACAAACATATATAAGTATGTAATATATACATTTATATACATATAAATATATATGATTAAAAAAGTTATATTTATACAAGTACTACTTTCGACCTTACCACAGAAAATGTATTTAATATATATTTCATAAACGACTTAAACATATATTTATGTAGTTATATATATATTATTAATATTTCATACTCATGCTTGTATATACATATATTATATATTTCTACAAAATTATTTAAATAAAAATTATATTTTATATTGACACACATACACACACATATTTGTAATACTTTATATAAATAAACAAAATATACATACATATTGTTTGTACCAAAATTGGGCACAACACTCCACGGATGTGTTTGAAGAGATAAAATGAAGAATATAAATGGAAAAGAGGAAGATCTAACAAACATACCAATGATAAGCAAGAAAAACACATAGAAACACATGGATTCAGAGTGGTTTGGCGTATGGCCTACGTCCACTATGAAATGATTGACTTTATTGATTTTTGTTTGCTAGTTACGACGAGTTAGAGTAGTAAAATTCGAGTACAATGATGATTTTGGCAGAGTCAAGACATAGAAGAGCCAAAAGTCCTTTTTTAGTCGGTCCTGGGCTGCTATTTATAGGCGTAGGCAGCAACTATCTCACTTAGATCTCGGAAGACCTCTTCTCTCACGTGGATGGGCCCACATGATCGATCCCCGGTAGTTTGAATATGATCCGTGATTGATATGAACAAAATTCGTATTGATCAAGATTTTATCCAATCGAGTCGCGGTTGATCATAAACATTCTTGAGGTGGTACGAAAGCTCCTATGAAAATTTAGTGGCATTCGGACTTGTAGATCTTGAGTTATGATCAATGCAAGTTTGGATTTTTCTAAGGCTATTAACTTCGCATCGCTTCCTATTCGCATCGATCTATTCACAACGATTCTGGACACACGATGTTTGATGACATGGCGCTAACTTTATGGATTGATCCACTTTTTATGCCTAGTGACCGAGTCTTCCACTTGACTATGCTTTCTTCATATCGATCCATGACATTCCCTTCGTATCACTTTATAGCGTTCAACATCGCATCGATCCCCCACATCGAACTTTGCATCGATCCCTTACAGTTTGCTTCGCATCGATACGAACTCACGTTCTTCATATCAATAGTTCTGAGGCCATTTCATATCGCTCAGTGATTAGGGTGTTGATTTTGTATTGATCCATGGCCGATCGATACGAAGCATCTTTGACAGTGGATCGATACGAAATGGACTCATGTGCTACTGCAGATGGATGCGAAGTAGGAAAGTTTGGATGGATATAAAGTGGGATTTCCTACCAATGGATACGAAGAGGAGCATGTCTATGGATGGATATGAAGTGGACCGATGGATATGAAGTGGACCGATGCGAACAGAGGCGAAACAATGGATACGAATGAGTGGATTTCCTTGACTTGCGTCGATTGTAACTGGAGTATACAAACTCCGATTGACTTGAAATTTGGAACGTTGGATTTCATGGCTTTGCTTATCATGTCATGTTAATTGTAGCTAGATCCGGACTCGGGAAAAATTTTCCAGCATCCATAGCGAACCTTTGTATAACCATTCTTCGGGATGAACTGCCTTTGATTCCCAGTCAATTTCTTAGTGTCAAGGCCTTGCCAAAAGGCGAGATAACATTTTCCCTCCAAAGTACATCTTATAGGAACATGATGTGCTTTAAAAGTTGTAATCTTCATTCTGAACAGTTTTATCTGACTTGTTTGAATAGTACTTGTCTTCTCGTCGAAAGATGTAACCTTTTATTGATCTTCAATAATATAAATAATGAATTGTTGACTGCCAATTGTTGTACTGTGCACTGCTGTAACTGAGTATTGAATGATAGCAAACTGTTGTCCATCATTGTAATTGTCACTAGGTGTTCCATGAATTTTGAAAATTGAATATTAGTCCGACATACATGCATATATATTAACCAGACTCTCGTTAACGTTCGTAAGCTCACGAGTCATTGCCAGTTTTTCTTCCTATCATATTTCGTATCGATCATCACCTGAATCAATGTGAAATTCGAGTTGTAATAACGCTTAACGGTTGTTTTGGAGTATTCCTTTGTATCGATAAGGGCTAATGCGAATTGGTTGATGATTTTTTTACATGCCTCGTATTGATGGATACGAGTACTAGTGGACTTTAGAGTGGTGGATACGAAATCGTCACTTCGCATCGATGGATTGCTGATGGATACAAATAGCTATGCTTTAGAACATTCTGGATTGATAGATACGAATGTGTTTCTTCGTATCGATGGGACTTACAACCGCTTCAATCTGTTTTGGTTACTGGGAGGCGAACCATTTCTCACATATGAATATGCTTCTTCGTATCGATCGGACTTACAACCGCTTCAATTTGTATCGGTGTAGCGGTAATGATGTTTGGGCCGTTTGGAGAAGAAGAAGTGAGAAGGGATGCATAGCTTTAACTTCATATCGATGAAAGGGAAGAGAGGGCTTGGCTTCGTATCAACTCTGGGCATGAGATTTGTCTTGGTGAGAAATCGATCGATGAAATAATGAACTTCGTGTCGATCCGAAGTGATAGTAGTTTGTATCGCTCAGAGACGATCGATACGAAATCGAAATGCCTCCAATGGATAAGAAACCCATAACAAGTGATCGATACGAATTTCATGGTTTGGGATCGATATGAAATCGGTAATTTCTGACCAATATGAACTTTGTTGTAACCTGATCGATGTGAAGTTAATGTTACTTGGTCGATATGAAGCCAATGGATTTTGATTGATACGAAGTGAAAGCTTCAGACTAATACGAAATGGTGATTCCTTGATCGATATGAAGTTAAGGCCTTTGCGAGGAACAATCCATGTTTGGACTTTGATGGATGCAAAATTTCATGCATACTTGAACACTTGACTCTGATGAGATTCTACTTTGCATAGTTGGACTTAACCATGTCCTCGCATATGTGACTGCCCTCCGAAGCTCGTCGATGGCACTGTAACTTGACCAATTTTTACGAACTTTAACATGGATCGATCTCCTAATTCTGCATGGTACGGTTGTGACGGTCAGCGATGATGGTCACTCCGGTCGAACCTCGAAGTCTTGTCTCGAACATTTTTATAATTCTGTAGAATTTCTTAAGTATTACATAACACTATAATGCATAATGCATTCACGCACTTCATACTAGGGAATACTCGGGCGTATTATCATCTAATGATGGTTTTGACCGAGTCGGTAGTTATGGAACTTAAAAGTTTCGCAACAGCAGAGGGCTCAAAGTCCGCTTCGCCTAGCAATGAAGATGCCGGCTATTGCAGCCGAAGTCATAAGTCCTGCTCCGAACGAGTTGATTTTAGCAACTTTTATCACGAACCCACCTAATTCTATGCCATCCAATATCTTTAAAGATATGTTGGAGCGAATATGCCCAAGACATGGTCTACCATTAGACGACGTTCTGCTTCCTAGACTGAATGACAGGACACATGCTCCCCTAGAAGGATTCACAGCCTTTAATCGACATTCGTGCATAGCTGGGACACTTCCTCCATTCAACCAGTATATTCGAGAAGTGTTTTCTTTATTTAGAATCGCTCCAGCGAAGTTATATCCAAATGGATACGCACTGCTGAATAGTCTATTCATTGTTTTCATGGAACACCTCTTTCGACCCTAGACTTCGGAAGAAGTCAGATACTTATTTAATGTCAAGAGTCGAGGAGACAATTCTTCATTCACATTTCTAGTGGCAGTTAGGAATTGTCAAGTGGTGATGGGATCCTAGACCAGGCTTAACTACTTTAAGATGGAGTGGTTCTATGTCTGATGCCCTCCAGGGTTTTCCAGTCGGTGGTTAGTCAGACGTAAGTGCTGTAATTTTCCTAGTAGCTAACGAGATAGTCATAAGAAACATTGAAACTAATATCTTCTTTCCTTTACAGCCGCAATTCCATGACCTGACGGTGCCCACATTAGAGAAATAATATGGATTCTTCAGGAAGTGCCGGGCGAGATGATAGGCATTGACTCAGTGCTCACAAATAGAAACTTGAGGATTTTTGGGTTAATCGAGCGAAACCAGAGCATAAGACTTGAGGGCTCGCTTAGGGCAACCCTGGCGAGATGGGCTAAACATAGAGCGCCCGAGATCATAATAGCCGAGGAGGGCGATGAAGCAAATGCACCTTGACGACGATCTCGTAGTCGAGCCTCCTGACAGTTTTCAGGATTTAGAGGGAGGGAGGAAAGGCAAGGCTGCAGCACATACGTGTCATAAGTCTTTGAGATGTAAATCCATGATTGTGTTCCTGCCAGTCTCCAGTGTTAGAATTTCAGAGACTTCTCCCTCGCAAATGGAAAATCATTTTGAAGGGCTTGTCGATATTCCAATTCCGGACTATGTGTCACTCCAAGACGACACCGGATTGGAAGGGATTCAAAGTGCCTTAGATTTAAGCGAGTCACTTCCTATTAGGGGGCCGACATATCTAGTTGGTCGGGAGGTTTAACAAATACGATGGCAAGGCGAGAATCTATGTTAGGAAACCTTCGCTCAGCATGCCAGTCATCTATTTCATACTATGAGTCTCGTAGGAGGGAAGTTGATAGACACCGCGATCGCTGTTATTCTAGTCAAGAACATTATGAGAGGGAGAGGGACAGAGATAGAGAATATAGACATCGATCCCGATCACGTTCTCCACCTCCTCAAATCCCAACACTACCCTCCAATCACAGGAAACAACCCTTAGAACCTCCATACCAAAAATCATCCTCTCAAGCTTCCTGGTCTGATTCACAACGCCGTAGAACCGAGGCTGAAGCTCCCACTATCATTGAATAAGCCGTTACCGAGCCCACTGGGGAAGGGGCGATCAAAATCGCCTAGTTGTAAAAAGACTTCCCAAACATTTGTTTCGATGGCTTCATCTTCTCTCCGCATTTAAAGATAATCCCAATTGAGGCGGAACAAACTATGCGTGATTATATTCATGATGTCTACAACCAATATAGGGAGTGGATGAAGACTGCGGATAACGCATTGGCAGGGACCTTTGAGCGGGCAAAATAATCGAGAAGTTAGAAACCAATATGGCTCCAAAGGACCGTATAATTCAAGTGCTTAACAATAAGACCGAATCCTCTAGGAAGTCGAAAATAGTGGCCACTAAGAAAGACGATGAGGCAAATCCGTCCATAGAAAGGATGCGATAGACGCATTTTGCTTTGGTTGAGGAGACGGGCCACCAAAACACCACTGTTACAGTTGAAAGGGATGCAATGCTGAAGGACCTTAACGAGGTTAAAGCCAAACTGTGTGAAATCGTCTAAGAAAAGGACGATGCAAATAAAGCGGCCCAGGAAGCATGCGAATAAGCTGTGGCGCTTCGGGGTGTAAGGGACGTGGCAACACTTAAAATTCGGGAGGCTGAAGCCAAAGTTGAGGATGAAGTTAAGACCTGTGCAGTTAATGCGCTCGGTAGATTCAAAGCGGTGGAGGTGCAAAAAGTCGTAGCGGGGATACAGCGAGGACATTGCGGGATATAGCGGATGGCTCTAAAATAGCATATAAAACTCATATTTAATGTTTTACAAATATATAAATGGTAATTAAATGAAAAATTATCATTCAATTAAATTATAAATAATACACAAATAATTTTAAATAAAAACATGTGCGAATATACTTTAAATAAACGAAAAATTGTTACATAACATAATTGAATTTGGTAGAATATTAGAGTATTTTCATTTCTGAAAATATATTAAAAATTAATTCAAATAAATTATTTTCATAATTTTATAATTTTTAAATGCAAATTTTCAATTCATTTTATTAAGAAAGATATAGCGGGAATAGCGGTATATAGCGGAAATAACGGGATATAGCGGAAATAGCGGGGATTAAAGCGTAAAGGCTATATTATGGGGCTATATGGAAAAACCGTAGCGGTAGAAATCCGCTATGAGATATAGCGGGGTTGTAGCGGGGTAATAGCGGGGCATTAACTACACAGGTTAAGAAGGTAGAGGCTAGGTTAGAGGCCGATATTGAAGACCTTCTGATCATATATAATGCTAATGTTTTAAAGTACAGAAATCTAACCTGGCTCGATAATTATCTAAAAAACCTATATAACTCTTGGGGCTGATTAATGGAAGATGAGAAGGCTGAACGACAAGTGGAATCAGTCGATGAGTTCGAACTTTAAAACCGAGTACTGAGCGAGGATGAAAGAAAGGTTCTCCATGACATTATGATTGCATATGAAAAGATGAAACTTAGCACTCGGCACTCGGAGGCTGGATAAGGTTTTGGTGTTGAGCGGCATGATGTAAGTTCTGAATCTCTTGTGCCAACTCAGCCTGAATCTACATCCGTGGTTGATCTTCAGTCCGTTCCTGCTTATAATCCTAATCAACCACGATTATCTCCAGTTCATGAGCATGTCTCTGAAGCTGCTCTATCACCTGTGAGCCAAACTGAGGAAGGTATTCTAAACATTCCTTGTGCTTACCCAAAGTCGGAAATGTTTATCGAATTAATCGCTAACTCTTTTTATTTGTCTCTATTCAGTGATAGGAGCTTCATCTTCCATGCCTTCTGCAATCCAAGAGTTACATCATGAGTGGGAGGCTATCATAACGGAAGCGACCACGATAATGGCTACTGCACCTATGGATGGAGTACAAGGGAGCACACTTATTTTCGATGAGCAGATGATGGTGGAACTTCTCTGTCATCATAGTGACCCTTTTGCTGATCTGCCATTTGTCATGAATGGAAGCACACTTATGACTAGCTCCTCGGGCCCAACTGCTAGCATTCCCGACGAGGCTCAAACAATTAATGAGGAGGAGATAATAGCCAAAATTAATGCCGAGATGGAAGCAGCTGCGCAGGCCAATAGCTTTGGAGGTGGAATGGTGGATCCTGGCCCAGCTTCTTTGTGGATGATTTCTCCAAGAGGCACGGTTATTGATACAAGGCGCCTCCTCTGCCTTCTAGTGTTGATCCTATCCCTCAGACTCCGCCTTCAGGAAGCCTCCCAATTCATGTGAGTTCGGAGAAGGAGGTTACTATAATGCCCCCGATTGGAGATCAACTGCCAAAAGGCAAGGGATCAAAGAGGCAACCGAGTGGCAGCTCTAGTGGGTCAACGCTGAAGAAGAAGCCGAAAAAAGTGAAAGAATAGATATGTATTTTCGTCTCATTTTTGGTAGATATATAGGAATATACTTTTTCTTTCTTTTTGTAGGTCGTGCGTCGATGCGGGTTCGGCCCACGCCAGTATAATTTTTGGTATAATTTTGTACTTATCTTTTTCTTCCAAGGATAGTTGAAATAAAATTTCGTTTTGTCCCTAGCTTAGTTTGTGTTTATTTGTTAAAGTGCTTCAGCGCTCAAACTTCCATTCTGTTCACTTGTGGAATTTTAGGCTTTAAATCGGACCCGAGTTCAGTAGTTAAATTCCAGAGCTACGACTTCCGGTTGCGATCGAGCGTTAAGTTGAATTTCGATATTGCACTATCTCAATCAGTGGTGGGTGCTGAAGTTCTATCCCCAATTCCGGGGATAAGTTGAAAAAATTGGTTATCAATCATTGATTGCCTTTAGTACATCGATCTTGACTTTGTTGAAGCAGAACTGGAACAAGATGAGTTCAAATGATCAAATCACACTTGCTCATCTATTGGTGATCGTGTCCACACTCTGGAGATTGCACTTGCAGATCGGTGGTCTGCCATACCCGCACAAGGTTTCGAGATACGTTCGTGCTCCAGGGACTTAAGTTATCTGATGGGCGGTCTGGCACACCCGTTTGATAATTAGAACTTCGTCCACACTCTGGGGACTTGGACTGATTCATGGGTGATCAGTCACACCCACTTTGCACTTATACTCTGCCCCACACTTTGGTGGCCTGGAGTTGTCCTATGGTTGGTTATTTCACACCCGACTTGTGTTTATACTCCAATCCACACTTTGAGTATTTAGAGTTAGTCGATGTTTATACTTCAGTTCGCAATCTGGGAATCCAGAGTTATTTGATGTTTATACTCCGATTCGCACTCTGGGAATCCAGAGTTATTTGACGTTCACACTCCGATTCATACTCTGGGATTCTGGAGTTGGTCGACAGATGGTCAGCTGCATCTGTTAAGGCTTTAGGATTTCGTTCGCACTCTAGGAACGATGGATCTATCAGGATCATGGATGGTTGGCACATATCCACCCTGAGTTAACAAATGAGGTCGTTAGATGGGCTAGTACATCCTCCTCGAACTTGGTTTGAATACGAATAAAGTCATTAGGTGGACAGATCCACCCTCTTCGAAACCGCATTTATTGGTTTATACTCTCGTTCACACTTTAGGAATCTGGAGTTATTTAAAGGATTATCGTGTATCAATCCTCTTTTAACTTCAGTGTGGTGGCTTGTCCCCAGCTCGGGTTTCACTTAGTGAGCGATCGGTCGTATCACAGTCACTCGCTATTTGAATATATCCCATTGCATGGTGGAACTTAGCTCTCCATGCATAGTGATGGTCGTCTGACACATTTCAAAAAATCATAGCTCTGGCTCGAACAGATTGCATTTTATTGCTGAAATAAGAAAATACGGCAAAGTTAGCTGCCTTATTACAATTTCAAATTTTGAAATGCATAAATAAATTGCAAATGAAAAGTAGACTGGATAAATAAGCAGAGCCTATCATGTGTAGTAGCGACATAGACTTTCGCTGCTCCAGGCTCTTGGTAGAACGAGACCGTCAACGGTCGATAATTTGAATGTGTCATCTTCTAGCTTTCGTTCTATGACATATGATCCTTCCCACATTAGTTTCATATATGAAGGAAATGGGTAAATTCTCTTAAGGAGAGATCAACGAGTTCAAAGGTTTAGGTCGGACCTTGACATTGTACATACGGGCGACTCGATTTCGATATGCGGCTGCCCTTAAATCAACTACTTCATGCTTCTCATCCAATAATTCCAGAGATTCAGCAAGTAATATAACATTCGTTTTCAGATCATAATAAGTCACAAGATGAGAAGGTACTTCCATCTTGACTGGAATAATGGCTTCGGAACCGCAAGAAAGAGAGAATGGAGTATGGCCGGTCGTAGATTTGTGGGTTGTCCGATAAGCCTATGAAGCCATAGGGAGTTCGTCGACCCATTTGCCTCTGGCCTTTTTTCAGCTATTTCTTCAAAATAGACTTTATAACTTTATTAACAGCTTCAAACTGTTCATTCGCTTGAGGGTGTGCAACTGCGTAGAACTTCTTCTAGATGCAGAACCGTTGACAGAAATTCTTAAATTCAACACCGTCGAATTGGGCTCTGTTGTCTGTGACGATATTATGTGGGAGACCAAATCGGCAGATAATGTTGCGCACTGCAAAGTTGATCACTTTCTTTGTCGTGATTGTAGCAAGGGGTTCGGCTTCCGTCCACTTGGTAAAGTAATCAACTGCGGCGATGGTGTACTTTGCACGACTTTTGGCTAGAGGTAGAGAACCAATAATGTCAATGTCCCATACTGCATACGACCATGGACGGACCATCTGAGTTATTTCGGTAGGTAGGGCTCTAGGAATCCAAGCGTGTTTTCGACATCTATCACATTTTCTGGCATAGTACGATGCATCGCGGTTTATAGTCGGCCAATAGTATCCATATCAGAGCACTTTCTTGGCAAGAGCTTGCCTCCCGGTGTGATCGCTACATTCTCCTTTGTGCACATCATGCAATACTCGTTTGATTTCATTCGTTGTGCTTCACTTGTGCTGGCTAACTTTGCCAACGAATCAACTTTCTGATTGAGCTCTTGGGGTATGCAATAGATGGCATAATAATCGAACTGATTCAATATCTCCTGAACCCGAGCAAGGTAAGAAGCCAGCCTTCGGTCTTTGGCCTGGTACTCCCCCAGAGCTTGACACACGACCAACTACGAATCATAATAAATCTCCACGTCAATTATTCTTAAATATCTGGCAAGTCTCAATCCAGCCAGTAAGGCTTCATATTCGGCTTCTTTATTGGTCGCACGAAAATCGAACTTTAAAACATAACATATAGATTGACCTTTTGGAGTTTCAAGTACAACTTCGACACCGGAGCAATGGTTATTTGATGCACCATCAGTATTCAACTTCCAGATATATTTGGGAGATTCACTGGTTTAAGGCCAGTCCTTCGAGATAGTGAATTCAGCGATGAAGTCTGCTAGGACCTGTCCTTGGATAGCTCACCTTGGAGGGTAAGTAATTTCAAACTGACTCAGCTCGATATTCCACTTAAGTAGCCTACCAGACGTCCGAGGCCACATAAGGACCTATCGTAGTGGCTAATCGGTATAAACGGTGATAGGATAAGCTTGGAAATATGGATGGAGCTTCCTTGAGGCAATAACAAGACAATAAGCCAACTTCTCCAGCTTCGGATAATTTATCTTTGCTCCTGTTAGTCGTTTACTAATATAATAGACCAGCCGTTGTGTCCGGTCGTCCTCCTAAATTAGGGCAACACTAATTGCATTCTCTGACACCGCCAAGTAAATGTCTAATATCTCATGATCAATGGGCTTCGACAGAATAGATGTTGTGGAGAGTTGTTGAATTGGGCCCGGAATGCACCCTCACATTTAGTAGTCCAATCAAAGTTTCATTTTCCTTTTTTGATCAGGTCGAAAAAGGGAATGCACTTGTAAATGGATTCTGAAATGAACCTGCTTAGTGCTGCTACTTTTTGGTTGTGGCTTTGGACTTGCTTTGTAGTTCTTGGAGTCTCAAGATTTCTGATTAACCAGATCTTCTTAGGATTGGCTTCAATTCCTCGAGCATTGACGATAAACCCAAGGAATTTTCCGGATGCGACCCCAAAGTGACATTTCAATGGGTTGAGTTCCATTCTATATTCTCGGAGGATGTTGAACCTCGATTCCAGGTCTCTGATATGATCAGTGGAGAATCGCGACTTCATAATCATGTCGTCCACATATACCTTCATGTTTTTCCTATCTGGTTGTCGAACATTTGATTAACTAATCGTTGGTAAGTTGCGTCGGCATTCTTGAGTCCGAATGGCATGACTTTATAACTGTAAAGTCCCAGATCGGTTATTGTTTGTACCAAAATTGGGCACAACACTCTTCGGAAGTTTTTGAAGAGATAACAGTGAAGAATATAAATTTAAAATGAGGATTATCTAACAAAAAACTCCAAACAACAAGAATGTAAATGCACAGACAAGCGATTTAGAGTGGTCCGGCATGTTGCCTACGTCCACTAAGAAGTTTTTGCGACCTTATTGATTCTCTTTGAAAAATTACAAGTGATTACAGCGAATTACAACAAAATACAACTTGAAATTCGAATCCAACAGCAAGAGTATGATGTAAGTTTTGATCCGTCAGAGTTTGGGCGAGTGAGAATCAAAAAGCTCCTTCTTCTATAGGCTCTGGGGCTCTATTTATAGGCGTAGGAAGTTGAGACTTCGGTCAAACTTCGAGAAACTCGCTCTGGCACGTGAGGGGGCCCACACGACCAATTCCAGAAAGTTTCGACCCGATCTGTGATCGATACGAAATCATTTCGTATCGATCAAGATCACATTCGATGGAGCTGAAATTTTGTGGAAACGTTCCTTGGCTCGTACATAATCTTCTGTGAAAATTTCATGCCATTTGGATCGGTGGATTTTGAGATGTAGTCGATACGAAATTGAATTTTCCAGTGGCTGTTTGATTCGAACCCATGATTTCGAATCGATGCACTTCGACTCGATGAAGCACGTGATCCTGTGGTAATGTGGCGCACACTTCTCGCATCGATCCACTCTTTGCTCCGGTTTGACCGTGTCGCATCCATGAATTTCGCCTCGTTTGCATTGATGACTAACGCGTCATCTCTGGCCTGTTTGACTCGATAGATACGAACAAGTAATTATTCATGGATTCGAACAAGGGCAATCATTGATCGATACGAACAGATGACGACCTTTGGTTACGAACTAGACACAAGTTGTCCAATATGAAGCATACTATTCATCGATCGATACGAAACCGATCGATTCGATGTATGGCATAATGATGGATGCGAAGTGAGATAACCTGATGGATGCGAACAGCAGTTGCCGGATGAATTCAAATAACCACTTATCGATGGTTGCGAACTAGATGGATATGAAGTAGGAACTAGCCGATCAATACGAAACGCATGCTCTGTTGATGGATACGAATGAGTTCAACACGACCCAAGGTTCCTTGATGGATACAAAGATGCTGCCGCTCTGATGGATACGAATGTGATGGATTTAAACCGGAGCTCGGTGATGGATACGAAAATGGGGTTATCACCTTCAATTTGCATCGATCATAACTTGAGCATACGAACTCGTATTGACTTGAAATTTGGAATGCAGGCTTCCATGGCTTAGTTTGTCATATCTTGTCGGTTGTAGCCTGATTTGGACTCGGACGAAATTCATCGACATCCATAGCGAACCTGTGCATGCTCGATACCCAGGACGATTGATCCTAAGTTTGTAACCAGTTCCTTGATTTCTCAGTCTTGCCAAAAGGAGGGATAACATTTGCCCCCTAAAGTATGTCTTGTGGAAATATGACGTGCTTTGAAAAGCTGCAGTCTTCACTCTGAACAGCCATTGCTCTCTTGTCGAAGGTTGTAACCTTGCGTTGCTATAACTGATTGCTGTATGATAGTGCTTAGCTGTTTGTTGCCGTAACCATTATTAAGTGAATATCCAATTCCTGTTAATGCTGAAAAAGGGATATTGTTTTGACATATATATATATATATATGTTGATCTAACTCTCGTTGGCGTTGCATGCTCACGAGTCGTCAGTTTTCTTGTATCGAATTTCGTATAGATCCTCTCCTGAAACGATGTGAAATTTGAGTTGCAACCACGATTGACAGTTGTTTTTTTAGCGTTCCTTCGTATCGCTCTCCTGGATCGATATAGAAGTTTGAAAAGTTGTTCTCGCATTGATATGTTTGGCATTTATGGATACGAATCACCATTTCGTATCGATGGACTTCGATTGTTGTGGGTCGAGTATCGATAGATATGAATAAGTAGTTTCGAATCGATGGAGTTCAATGCCTTTAGGACTGTCTTCATCGCACGTTTCATATCGATTAACTCTGTTGTTTTGAATAGGCGATCCATAATTCGTATCGATGAAAATTGACTTCTGGATGCTGTGACCCGATGGATTCGAACGGCACAACTCGCATCGACGCCTTGTGGGTGGAGTCGAACCAATCGAAACGAACTGCAGCTTCGAATAGATAAGTCCTGGTGGTAATTTCGCCTCGACAAAGGCAAAGGCTGATGGATTCGAATGGATCATTCGAATCGACCCATGGGTTGACCGGTTGCGACCGGTCACGTTGACTAGGAGGCGAATCGACCCAGTTTCTCCCTATGCTCCATATAAATACTCCAGGCTTCGGCTATTTTCACTTTTCTACTTTTTACTGCCGAACCCCCTATTTTTTACTTTCGCATCGATCCATGACCTTCGAGAAAGGAGAAGAACTGTAGCCTACTTTCGAATCGATTCGAAGTTATCCTTCCAATCCTTCGAATCTCATCTTCAATTTAGGTAATGAGCTGGTCGTAATTAAATCCAAACAACGAGGTTATCTTAGATCCACTCCCTCTTCATCAATTATCCATTCTTGCAACCTTTAAGGTTGGATCTGGGTTAAAGCTTGGTCGAAATTGCCATAGCGATGTCTCTGTTGATTGAAGAAGAAAGAATGGAAAAAAAAACAAATCGATCTGTGTTTTGTGTCGATCTGGGGATCTGTGTTCAAGTCGATGAAGGCAATGCTGTTTTTCCTTGGATTTCGCATTGATCCCTGGAATATCCTAATGGAGACGTTGTAGCTTGTATCGATGCTGATGGTGGTATACCGTGTCGATTGGTAACGATCGATGCGAGACTTAAACAACCAATCGTTTCGAAATCCTTGGCTTCTGATCGATACGAATTTTATTCCCCTGATCGATACGACAAGAATCGATTCGAACGTGATCGATGTGAAGCCGTGGGTTTCCTGACCGATATGAATCTAACTACCAGGGATCGATTCGAAGATATCTTTCTTGATCGATACAAACTAGAATCCTGATGATCGATTCAAAGTATGCCCCCAGTTATCGATATGAAATTCTGACCTTGACGGTTACAAACAAACTCCCATGATCGATTTGAATCCATCCATGATGGATACGAAATTTTGAACACTCCTTCGCACAATTCCGACGAGCTTCATTCTCGCATATCTGGAATTGACAGTTAAACTGCACACTTGACTACCTTTCGAAGCTCATCGATGGAATCATAACAACTTTAATCCAGATCGATTGCTAACATCTAGATGATTCGGTGATGATGGTCAACGATGATGGTCATTCCAACTGGAATCCGATTATCTTCGTCGTTTTCCAATTTTTCTCTAACCCTGCAAAATTTACCCAAGTAACGCACAGCACTGCACAACACACACTTTACACAAGGGGAACACACAGGCTCTTTAGCATCTAACGATGATTTCTCGTAAGTTAGTTAACCTTGGAAACTCCAAGCTCGCAGCCACAGGAAACTCAGAGTTCAATTCCTCCCATGCTTGAAATACCAGAGATTGAGGTTGAAGTTATCGATCCAGCCCCGGACGAGGCACCCGACGCATCTCTTATCAATAATCCGCTAGACTCTGTTCCGTCCAACATTTCGGAAGATATGCTAGGGAGAATATGCTTAAGGCATGGTTTGTCGATGGATGACGTGCTATTGCCGGGACCAAATGACAGACCACACAACCCACCGGAGGGGTATACCGCTTTCAATCGACATGCGTGCGTAGCTGGGACGACCCCCCCGTTCAATCAGTACATAAGAGAAGTGCCATCCTTCATAGGGATCGCCCCATCTCGGTTACACCCAAATGGATACGCTTTACTCAATAGCTTGTTCATTGCATGTATGGAGCACCTCTATCGACCACCGAACCCAACCGAGATTAGGTACCTGTTCAACTTTAAGAGTCGAACTGATAGCCCATCTTTCACATTCCTGAAGGTGGTAAGAAACTGCCAAGTAATTACGAGGTCTTGGACCGGGCTGAGCTACTTCAAGACGGAGTGGTTCTATGTTAGATGCCCCCCGGGATTTGCCAGGCGATGGCTATTTAGACGTGAGTATTACTATCTTTTCGAGCAGTCGGCAAGACAGTTGCAAATGAAACCCAACTCATATTCTCGTTTTCTGTACAGCGATAATTCAGCGACCCGAAGGCGGTTATTACAAGGAGATAATTCGGGTTCTTCAAGAGGTCCCAGGCGAAGATAGGAATATTGACTTGGTCTCGACGGATACGAATCTCAGAACTCTTGGGCTGATCGAGCGAAGACAAAGTATGAGGCTCGACAGTGCATTAAGAACTATCTCGAGGAAGCGAGTTAAGCGTAAAAAGCCTAGTGTTGTTATAGTCAAGGAGGCTGACTCCGAGAAAACTCACACCGATGAGGAACCATTTGGAGAACCTGCAGATGTAACCGAGGATATTGAAGAGCAGAGAAAAGGCAAGGTAGCCGTTTTTAAGCCATCTAAAAAGGGGAGACGGAAATCTGTGATCATGTCTCGGCCCGCCTCCGGAATTAGAATTTTGAAGATGTCTCCCCCAAGAACAGAGAATCTTTATGAAGGGCTCGTCGATCTTCCAATTCTGGACGATGTGTCCTTGCAGCATGATGCCGGATTGGACGAACTTCCACAAGCCTTAGTTTTAAGCAAGTCTGTGCCCACTAGTGTGGCTGACACATCCGGTTGGTCTGGGGGATGCACATATGTACACACATCGCGGCACTACACAACTTTTTGACCGTTAGCTGCATTTTTCTGAAGATTATTAATTTCGTTTCCACTTTTGCTTTGTAGACACCATGTCCGATCGAGGCTCGATGCTTGGAAGCCTGCGCAACAAACGCCGATCTTCATCATACTATGAATCGCGTAGGAGCGAAGGAGACCGGGATTATGATCAAGGGTATTCCAGCCAGGAACAGATTGATAGGGATAGTGAATATGTACACCGTTTCCGATCTTGCACTCCCCCTCTAGAGCTCCCGCTCCACCCCCGGTTCATGTTTTGAGGCCCCTAGAGACTTCATAGCACAGGCAGTCTTCCCACTCTTCACGGTCTGACTCTCATCGCCAAACTGAGGTAGTAGACCCTTCAACCACCACGCAGGCCCTTGCCGAGCCCATTGGGGAAGAAGCGATAAGGCTCGCTCAACTGAAAAAGGATTTCCCCGACATCTGTTTTGATGGGTTTGTCTTCCCCCCGCGCTTAAAAAGGGTACCAGCGTCGGTCGAAACCACAGTGCATGATTACATTGCAGATATATTTTCCAATATCAGGAGTGGTTGAAGACCGTGAAAAAAGCATCGAAAGTGGCCTTTGATCGAGCAATCATGATTAAAAAGCTAGAGAAAGAACTCGGTCAGAAGGATCGAATTATTCATGTGCTCAATAGTGAGGCCGAGTCTTCTCGCAAATCTGAGATCGAAGCTCCTAAGAAAGCCGACGAGGCCCAGGCGGCGATGGATAGGATGAAGCAGGAGCACTATGCTACAGTAGATGATATGGGCCATAGGAACACCGTCGTTACCGCTGAGCGGGACGCAGCCCTTAAATAGCTTAACGAGCTTAAATCAAAATTTTTCGAAATCATAAAGGAAAAGGATGTTGCGAACGTTGCCACACAGGAAGCGTGCGATCAGGCTGTGGTGCTCCGGAGGGAAAGAGATGCGGCCATGGAAAGGTCCGCGAGGTGGAGGCTGGAGTTGATGAGATGGTTCGGCTGGCAAAGACAAGGCTTGAGACGGACATAGAGGAGCTTCTCGTTACTTACAATGCCAACGTACTGAGACACAGGAACTTGGCATGGCTCGATGACTAATCCACACATCTATACAATGCCTGGAATTTGCTGGTCGAAGAAGAGAAGGCGGTGCTATTGGGTGGTGCCCTCGATGAGTTTGAGTTGGAGAACCGCATATTGAGTTAATATGAAAAGAAGGTTCTCCATGATTCTATGATCTCTCATGCAAGAGAGAGACTAGGCACCCAGCACATAGAAATTGGGGAAGGTTCCGGAGTTGAGCATTCTGCTACAAGTTTCGAGATCGTAACTTCATCTCGATCTGAGCCCACTCCAGTGACTGAGCCTCGGCCCGTCCCGGCCTATGATCCTGAACAACACACCTATCTCCTATTAGGGAGCATTCATCCAAAGCTATTCAGCCAACCGCAAGCCGAACTGAGGAAGGTACTCTGAACAAATTTCATGTATATTTGAAGTACAGGGCTTGTTTTTGAAGTGTGTTCTAACAACTTCTTTTCTTCCTTGTCCAGTGAGCGAAGTTACATTGACAGCGCCTCCTGTAATGCAAGAATCACATCAAGTGCAGGAGGCCATTATTACTGAGGCGATCACCACGACTATGGTCGCGCCGATTGAGATGACACAGGAGAGCTCAATTTCTTTTGACTAGTAGATGATAAACGAGCTCCTGTACCGATACAGCGACCCTTTTGCGGACATGTCGTTCGTCCTTAGTGGATTTCAACCGGCCTCTTGTGCTTCGACACAGACCACCGCTACCCACATTGAATCCCGTGCTGCTCGTGAAGCAGAGATATTGGCTGAAATTAATGATAAGATGGATGCAACGACTCGTGGCGATGATTCTGAGGGTGGAGTGACGGCGCCGTGTCCGACTCCACTTAGGATGATATTGCCCGAGGGGACACTGGTTAATACTAGAGTGTCTACTCCGCCACCGGTTGCAGATCCTGTTCCTCTGACTCCTCTTGAAGAGAGCATCCCTATAGACTCGAGTTCGGAGGAAGAGATCGACACCATGCCTTCGTCCGGGGATTCCCCGCCTAAAGAGAAAAATTCGAAATGAAAGATTGCTAGCGGTGCCGGTGGATCCTCACTGAAGAAAAAGCCGAGGAAGAAGAAGGAATAGATAGATTCCTCAAGCACACTTTTGGGATAGATAGGAGTTTACTTTTGCTTTAGTAGGTCGTGTATAGACGCGGATTTGGCCCCCGCTAGAAGGCATTTTTTGGAAGAACTTGTACATAAATTCTTGTTTCTAGTTAGTTGAAACAAAACTTTATTTTCTTTGCTTCAACTGTTTTTTCTGTCTTTTATGCTTAAGTGTTGTAATGTTCGAATCATAGCTTGGCATGCTTGCGGAGTATCGGTTCTGGAGCCGAATCTGTTTCATACACGGGTCTTAAAGTCATGGAGGCAAGCCACAACACAAGTTTAAGCTGGATATTCGATGTTGTATCATTTCAGTCAATGTTTCACACTTAAGCACTGCCCCCAGTCTGGGGATCCAGTTGAAATGATTGGCTAACTACCGCAATTCTATATCTGCCTTCCGAGCTTAACGTCGTCAAATGGATGCTGAAGCGAGTGAAGGGTGAGCGGTTTCAGTTGTGCGCGTTCGTTGATAATAATTGCATCCACACTCCGGGGATCAGTATTTATATTTTGATGGTCAATCGCACCTATCACAAATCTTGAGTACATGTCCACACCATGGGGACTTAGGATAATCTGTGATCGATAATCTATTTCGCACTCTGGGAATTCGAGAGTCATCGATGTTTGTAACATAGTTCGCACTCCAGGAACCTTGACTTAGTATTTGTACTCTAATTCACACTCTGAGAATTTGGAGTCAACACGTATATTTTGGTTCGCATTCCGGGAACCTGTAATTGATGTTTATACTCCAATTCATGCTCTGGGAACTTGGAGTTAGCATTTATATTTCGGTTCGCACTCCGGGAACCTGGAATTGATGTTTATACTCCAATTCATTCTCTGGGAATTTGGAGTTAGCCGACAGATGGTCAGTCACATCTGTTTAGGATTTTTAGGAATTCGTTCACACTCTGGAAATGACAGATTTATCGGGATCGTGGATGGTTGGATCACATCCACCCCGAGTTAACAAGCGAGGTCGTTAGACGGACGGGTCCATCCTCCTCAAAATTGGTTAGCATACGACCGAAGTCGTTAGGCGGACGGGTCCACCCTCTCCGGAACTGCATTTATATGTTTATACTCCAACTCGCACTCTTGGAGTTTGGAGTTAGTGTTTATAATCTGGTTCGCACTCCGGGAACCTAGAGTTAATGTTTATACTCCAATTCGCACTCTGGGAATTTGGAGTTGGTGTTTATACTCTGGTTCGCACCCTGGGAACCTAGAGTTGATGTTTATATTCCAATTCGCACTCTGGGAAGTTGGAGCTGGCGTTTATACTCCGGTTCACACTCTGGGAGCCTAGAGTTGATGTTTATACTCCAATTCGCACTCTGGGAATTTGAAGTTGGTTATAGGAATGTCGTGTGTCGGTCTAGTTCAGCCTTTAATGTGATGGCTTGCCCCCGAGCTGATGTTTCACTTAGTGAGTGGCCGGTCGTATCATAGTCACTCACTCTTTGAATAAATTCCATCGTACGATAGAACTTAGCTCTTCGTGTGTCGTGATAGTCGAATGTCGCATTCGGTGGATCACAGCTCTAGCTTGAAAAGATAGTAATTTACTGCTGGAACGAAAAAACATGGCAAAGTCGGTGCCTTATTACAAATTCGAACTTCAGAATGCAAAGACAAATTGCAAAGTATTTATAGACTAAATAAATAAAGACTGTCAGGTGTAACAGTGACGAAGATCCTCGTCGTTCCAGGCTCTTAACAAAGTGGGTCCACCACTGATGGCGCTTATCACTAATCTTCCACCGGGATGGGTAGAGTCACCCTGTCTCGGCCGGACGGGCTCATTATTTTGATTTGATGGGCCCGCTCCTCCAGGCTGCGGCGCCCGCACAAACTGTTCCAGCTTCCTTTCTCTAATCAATTTTTCCACGAGATCTTGCAAATTACGACATTCATTCGTATTGTTCCCGTAGCTTTCATGAAACTTGCAAAATTTTCCCATCTGGAGTTGCCTTTCTGACGATGGTTTTGGCGCAGGTTTTTTGTATTGAATAGTATTACTTGTTTGTAAATACAAGTTCTCCAGTGATGTATTCAAAGGAGTGTAGTTATCAAACATAGGATTCTTGCGTTGTGGGCCATGATTCTGATCTCGCTTTCTATTTTGATTCACGTTCTCCCACCGCTGGGTTTGTTTGTTTTGAATGTTCAACTGAACTTTTTCGGAGCTCTCACCAGACTATTTGACCGCAACATTGCTTTGGATCCCTTCCGCACTTGGCCCTGCATCATCTTGCTTCCTAGACTGTTTCGCATCTTCCCTTCTCAGGAATTGAGCCGCCTTGGCGTAGCCAATGATGCAGGTGCTTTCCCGGCCAGCCAGTTGCCAGATTCAGAGTCGGGGTCAATCCCCTTAGTCAACGCCATAAGGATAGAGTTATCGTTCGGATTGCTGATTTCCACACACGCAGCATGGAATCTCCCCAAGTAGCGTTTGAGCGTTTCTCCGGGAGCTTGGGTGACACTAAATAGAGTGTTGACATCATTTGGCATTGCGATGTGCATGCGGAGTTGCTCAACAAATTTAGTGGCCAACTGGTCAAAGGAGGAAATGGATCGTGGCGGCAGTTGAGTGAACCACATGGTAGCGATGCCCCCCAAGTAAATGGGAAAACTACGACACTTCACCGCATCGTCAGCTCTAGCAGCGCTCATCGACCATTCATATTTCAAAATATGTTGGTTGGGGTCGAAGTTTCCTTTGTACATGGGTAGGTTCGGCATCCTGAATCGCCGAGGGGGTTCAGCAGTAAGTATATCGTATGTAAAAGGAGTGTGACTTCAGGAGATTCCCCAGTCATCATTCGTGAGACCCTGGCCTTCACGGATCATCTGACATATCATGGTCGGAAGATCCAGCATTTGTACGTTCTGTACGGTTCGAGCCAGAGTGTGATTATGTTCCATATTATGAGGTTGGACCGGATGCTGTCGACGGTCCACGTCTCGCCTTCTTGGCTCATTGTCCTCTTGGACGTACGGTTCAGGAGTATGCCCGTGCTGACGACGGTCCAGGTTCGACTGATTTTGGGCATCGACCCCTGGTTCAACTGCGGTGGTCGTAGTGCGGTAGTCTGTGGTGTCATAAGGAGCGGTACCCCCTCGGGAGGAGGGTCTAGCCTGGAAACTGGCTGATGGACCAACTCTCAACTGTCTGACGGTCATTGCCGGTTGATGTCCAGCAGTTTGTATGTGACTCCCATCCAGTCGTGGTCGTGGAGACTAGTGATGGTAATCAAAAGAGGAAGAACTTTTGCTAGAGGAGCGAGAAGCATGATCTCCCCTAGATCTCCTCCGCTTCTGGCGATTCAGCTGGCTGGTCAGCTCGGTGTTGGCGCGTAGCTGCTTTGTTAGTTGTTGCCGACTTTGTGTTAGCTCCTGAAGTAGCAGCTAGAACTCTTGTCAGGGTAACCGGACCTGATGGTTCCGAGGTTCCGGTAGCGCGTTGGTTAGATGGAGGTACTTGCACGGGGTTCTGTCAATCCCGGTCTTCTTGATCGCCAACATTGGAGATGGTCCTTGTGCTAACGATCTTGGGGTTTGAATTCCTTTCTTAGACTTTGTGCAAATCTTAATAGAATGGAAGGAATTCGGATTAGTGATCTGGATCTCTCTCTTAGATTTATGCAATCCAGTATCGACGATAGATCCAAGGGGCAGGAGAAAATCTGGGTTCTCTCAATGAAAGCACCAAAGTGTTTGTACCAAAATTGGGCACAACACTCTTCGGAAGTTTTTGAAGAGATAACGGTGAAGAATATAAATTTAAAATGAGGATTATCTAACAAAAACTCCAAACAACAAGAATGTAAATGCACAGGCAAGCGATTTAGAGTGGTTCGGCATGTTGCCTACATCCACTATGACGTTTTTGTGAATTTATTGATTCTCTTTGAACAATTACAAGTGATTACAGTGAATTACAGCAAAATACAACTTGAAATTCAAATCCAACAGCAAGAATATGATGTAAGTTTTGATCCGGCAAAGTCTGCGAGCTCGAGAATCAAAAAGCTCCTTCTTCTATAGGCTCTGGGCTCTATTTATAGGCGTAGGAGGCTGAGACTTCGCTCAAAATTTGGGAAACTCGCTCTGGCACCTGAGGGGTCCCACACGACCAATTCCATAAAGTTTCGACTCGATCTGTGATCGATACTAAATCATTTCGTATCGATTAGGATCACGTTCGATAGAGCTGAAATTCGATGGAAACGTTCCTTGGCTCGTACGTAATCTTCTGTGAAAATTTCATGGCATTTGGATTAGTGGATTTTGAGATATAGTCGATACGAAATTGAATTTTCCGGTGGCTGTTTGATTCGAACCCATGATTTCGAATCGATGCACTTCGACTCGATGAAGCACGTGATCCTGTGGCAACGTGGTGCGCACTTCTCGCATCGATCCACTCTTTGCTCCGGTTTGACCGTGTCGCATCCATGAATTTCGCCTCGTTTGCATCGATGACTTATGCGTCATCTCTGGCCTGTTTGACTCGATAGATACGAACAAGTAATTATTCATGGATTCGAACAGGGGCAATCATTCTTCGATACGAACAGATGTTGACCGTTGGTTATGAACTAGACACTAGTTGTCCAATACGAAGCATACTATTCATCGATCGATACGAAACTGATCGATTCGAAGTATGGCATAACGATGGATGCGAAGTGAGATAACCTGATGGATGCGAACAGCAGTTGCCAGATGAATTCAAATAACCATTTATCGATGGTTGCAAACCAGATGGATACGAAGTAGGACATAGCCATTCGATACGAAAC
Source organism: Allium cepa (assembly GCA_030765085.1). NCBI lineage: Eukaryota > Viridiplantae > Streptophyta > Magnoliopsida > Asparagales > Amaryllidaceae > Allium > Allium cepa. The sequence continues at coordinate 387,795,714 of CM060939.1, read as the reverse complement.
GCACACTCTGTTGATGGATACGAATGAGATTAGTATAACCCAGGGTTCCTTGATGGATACGAAGATGCTGCCGCTCTGATGGATACGAATGTGATGGATTCGAAATGGAGCTCGGTGATGGATACGAAAATGGGGTTATCACCTTCAATTTGCATCGATCATAACTTGATCATACAAACTCGGATTGACTTGAAATTTGGAATGCGGGCTTCCATGGCTTAGTTTGTTATGCCTTGTCAGTTATAGCCTGATTCGGACTAGGACGAAATTCATCGACATCCATAGCGAACCTGTGCATGCTCGATACCCAGGACGATTGATCCTAAGTTTGTAACTAGTTCCTTGATATCTCAGACTTGCCAAAAGGCGGGATAACAGTTATAGAGCTGGTATACTCCTGGTTAGGTAAGTGCACGGGTATCTGGTTGTAGCCAGAATACACATCCATGAATTATAAGAGTTCATGTCGAGCTGTTGAGTCTACGAGCTGATCGATTCGGGGAAGCAGAAAACTGTCTTTAGCGCAAGCTTTAATCAAGCCTGAGTAATTTATGTGTCTTCTTCATTTCTCGTTTGGCTTTCGGACAAGTACAGGATTTGACACCTATTTTAGATATAATGCTTCTCGGATAAACTCGATCGATTGGAGTTTTTCTACCTCTTCTTTAAGGGCGACAGATCTCTCTGGATCCATACCATGTCTTTTTTGCTTGACCGGGACATGCCGCTGGTTAATATTCAATATGTGGCTCACAATGTATATGGAGATTCCACACATGTCAGAATGTGTCCAAGCAAACATGTCAAGGTTTGCTCGATGAAATTCCACCAATTTCTCTTGCATCTGGATGCTTAGCTGAGATTCAATCTTTTTCATTTTAGAATCGGCATTATCATCGATCGAAACATCGATCGTCAGCTCGGTCGAGGAAGCTTGACTGTCTACACTTTCATTTGCACTTTCGATATCTCTCGGGTCGAGATCCCTTGGGAATTGGTCGGGGTGCCCGGGCCTAGGCCTAGGCGTTAGGTGTCAATTCTCAACAAAGCGAACGCAGAGAGCTTCCTTTACTCCCTTTCTTTTTTCCTTTTGCTGCGCCTCTCATAGCTCGACAAATAACAGGCTTGTCCAGTAGCCTAGTCTCCCTGAAAGACTCCAACTCCATTGTCCGTATGGAAATTTAAAGTCAAACACCAAGGGGCCATAACAGCCCTAAATTCAGCTAGGGCCGGTCGACCCAAGAAAGCATTGTATGGCGAGTCTATGTCCATTACAACAAACTATAATATCCAGACTCTCCGACGTTCTCCAATTCTCAACTACACTGGTAGTTCCATTACTCGAGTGGGTATAGTTGTGCTCCCATTGAAGCCATGAATACGAGATTGATAAGGCTTCAAGTCTTTTGTTCCATCTTCATCTGATCATAGGCTTGCTTGAGCAGTATATTCACAGATCTTCCACTGTCTACTAAGATCCTCTTCATCCAAGCAGGACTTACCTAAGCTGAAATGACAAGTAGATCAATAGTTGGGGCTTCGATCCTGTTGGCTTCCATGTCTCAAAGTACAATGTCATATGCCATTGTTTTTTGTTGCTTGGCCGAAGCCCGTTTTACAAACTACTACAACGTTCGAAGCTTGCATGCCTAATGGAATTGGCATACGACTCCATTTCCTTCCAGCTTCGGTCTGCTGGATGAAGACCACCACTAGCAGTATTTATCACCAACCTCCCGTCGGTACGAACGGGTTCCTCCTTTCTTGCCTCATTTGGTACATGGTTCTGATTCGACGGGCCCGCACCTCCTGGCTATGGCACCCGCACAAACTGCCCCAACTTTCTCTCGCGTATCAACTTCTCAATGAGATCCTGCAAATGATGGAACTCATTCGTGTTATGGCCATAGCTATGTGGAATCTATAAAACTTCCATGTTTGAATTTGTTTTTCTGAAGATTATTTCAGAGTAGGTTTCTTGCACCGAATATTATATGTTAATACACATTTTCCAGTGACATATTTAAAAGAGTATGATAGTCAAACATAGGAGCCCTATGCCACGGCCCACAATTCTGATCCCGTTTCCTGTTTGATGTCCATTGCCTTTCTGTTGATTATGTTTATTCTGTACGTTCAGTTATACCTTTTCGGAACTCTCCTTACTTTATTTAATAGCAACAGTGCTCTGGATTCCTTCCACACTTGGTCCTGCGTCATCCTTCTTCCTAGACTGTTTCGCATCCTCCCTTCTCAAGAACTAGGCTACCTTGGAATAGAAATGGTCCAATGATGCAGGAGTTTTTCCGGCCAACCAGTTGCTGAATTCAGAATCAGGATCGATCCCCTTTGTTAATGCCATCAGAATTGAATTATCATTGGGATTATTTATCTCAGCGCATGCAGCATGAAACCTCTCCGGATAGCGTCTAAGCGTCTCTCCAGGGCCTTGCGTGACACTAGATAAGGTATTAACATCTTTCAGCCTTGTGACATGCATGCGAAACCGTTTAACAAACTTTGTTTCCAACTAATCAAAACACAAGACAAATCTAGGTGGTAAACGAGTAAACCACATAGTTGCTATGGCTCCCTAGAGAAATCAGGAAGCTTCAGAATTTGACCGCATCATCGGCTCATGCAGCGTTCATTAACCATTCGTACTTTGAGATATGCTGATTAGGATCAGAGCTCACTTTATAGACGGGTGGAGTTGGCATCCTGAATCGCCAAGGTGGCTCAGTGTAGAGTATACAATTAGTGAAAGGGTTATTAGTCTGGGAGATTCCCCGGTTGTCTTTGGTGAGACCCTAACTTTCACGGATCATTCGACGGATCATTGTCAGGATATCCAACATCTGGACGTTTTGGGCATGTAAAGCCTAGGTGTGGTCGGGTTCCATAATGCGAGGTGGTCCAGATGCGGTTGACGGTCCATCTCTTGCCTCCTTGGTTCTAGCCTTCTGGGATATAGGGTTCTGGAGTATACTCATGTTAGCAATGGTTCGGATCCGTCCGGTTTCGGGCATCAACCCCCAAATCAATGGCATCGTTGGTAGCACAAACGTCAGTAGTATGATAAGGAACAGTATCTCCCTGGGAGGAGGGCTGATGGCTAGTTGATGGGCTAACCCTCGGTTGCCCAAGACTCAAGGTGTGCTGTTGTCCAGTAGCTTGTGATTAGCTTCCATCGAGTCATGGGCACGTGGATCTACGGTGGTAGTCAGAAGAGGCTGAACTCTCTTGGATGAATAGAAAGCCAGATCCCTTCTGGATCTCCTTCGTCTTTGATGATTCTGTTGGTTGGTCAATTCCGCATTGGCACGGAGTTCCTGAGTAAGCTATTGGCGGCTTCACATCAGTTCTTGAATTAGCAATTGAAATTCTTCCCTGGTGATAGGGCCTTGTGGATCTGAAGGTCCGATAGCATTCTGATCGGTAGGAGGAAGTTGTGTGGAGTTCTGTCTGTCCCGTCCTTCTGTCTGCAGCAGTTGAAGTAGCCTAGTGTTGACCATAATGGATAACGAAGCTCTTTCCTAGACTTGTTGCAAATCTGAATAGGATGAAAGAACTTCAAACTTGAAATCTGGATTTTTTATTAGATTTATGCAATCCGATATTGATAGTAGATCCAATAAGCAGGAGAAAATTTGGTTTTTCTCAGTGAAAAGCACTAAAGTGTTTGTACCAAAATTGGACACAACATTCTTCAGATGTGTTTGAAGGGATAAAATGAAGAATATAAATAGAAAATGAGGAAGATCTAATAAACACACCAATGATAAGCAAAAAAAAACACACAGAAACACACGAATTTAGAGTGGTTCGGCTTATCGCTTACATCCATTATGAAATGATTGACTTTATTGATTTTTTTTGTTGGTTACAATGAGTTACAATAGCAAAATTCGAGTACAATGATGATTTCGGCAGAGTCAGGACGTAGAAGAGCTAAAAAAAATTTTTAGTAGGTCCTGGGCTGCTATTTATAGGCGTAGGCATCAAATATCTCGCTCAGATCTCGGAAGACCTCTTCCCTCACGTGGATGAGCCTACGTGATCGATCCTCGGTAGTTTATGATCTATGATCGTTAGAACGAAATTAGTATTGTCCAATCGAGTCGAGATCGATCATGAACATTCCCAAGCTGGTATGCATGCTCCTGTGAAAATTTGGTGGCATTTGGACTTGTAGATCTTGAGTTATGATCGATGTAAGTTTGGATTCTTCTAAGGCTGTTAACTTCGCATCGCTTCCTATTCGCATCGATCTATTCACATCGCTTCTGGATACGTGATGTCTAATGACCTGGCGCTAACTTTTTGGATCGATACACTTTTTATGCCGAGTGATCGAGTCTTCCACTTGACTGTGCTTTCTTTGTATCAATCCAGGACATTCCCTTCATATCTTTTTATAGCATTCTACATCGCAACGATCCCTCGCATAGAACTTCGCATCGACCCCTAACAGTTTTCTTTGCATCAATTTGAAGTGATATTCTTCGTATCGATAGTTCTGAGGCTATTTTGTATCAGTCGGTGATTGGGGTGTTGATTTTGTATCGATCTGTGGTCGATCGATACAAAGCATCTTTGACAGTGGATCGATACTAAATGGACTCATGTGTCACTGCAGATGGATGCTAAGTAGGCAAGTTTGGATGGATACGAAGTGGGATTTCCAACCAATGGATCAGAAGAGGAGCATGTCTATCAATGGATATGAAGTAGACCGATGGATACGAAGTGGACCGATGCGAACAGAGGCGGAACGATGGATACAAATGAGTGGATTTCCCTGATTTGCATCGATCGTAACTTGAGCATACAATCTCCGATTGACTTGAAATTTGGAAAATTGTCTTTTATGGTTTTGCTTGTCGTGCCATATTAATTGTAGCTCGACCCACACTTGGGTAAAATTTTCTAGCGTCCATAGCGAACCCTTGTATAACCGTTCTTCGAGATGAACTGCCTTTGATTCTCAGTCAACTTCTTGGTGCCACGGCCTTCCCAAAAGGCGTGATAACACATATATTTATATATTATATTTTTATATTGGATGGACTAACGTGTTTGTTGTAGTGTAAATCCCAACATCTATACACGGGCATGTTATACCTTGCATGGATTGACATGTTACATATGCACACACATGTATATGTATATGATACACGTATGTGTGTATATGTCTATACATAATTTGACATTTAATACAATACCATTTTATAAATTTAAATAATATATAGATTTTATTTAAAAGAAAGTTAGAAATGTTCAAAATAAATTAGAATTCATAGGCCCAATAAAGATCTAATATGGTAAAAATATTAAAATTCAACTATAACTTCTGCTACGGGCTGATCCAGTTCTTAACAATGATATAGGGCCTAATAGCATATGCAGTCCAAATTAGTCATGTTCGAATTAACTAGATAAGTTCACAGCCAAGATATTAGGGTATCTAAAATGGTAGAATCGAAGGATTGAGTTTGTATAAATAATTACTCCGCCTTACCTGGCTACGAACTGGACCGAACAAATATGTGAGCCCAAAGGTTGTCCCTAATAGCAAAGGCCCAATTTGAATTGGGTCTTGGGCTAATTTTCAAAATTATTTGAAAATTCAAGTATAAGATTTTAAATTTAAAGGTAAATTTTAAAATAAGATATAAATATATTACAAATTTGTAATATAATAAAAAATTTAAAACATTTGAAAAATAATTTAATTAATTTCAAAATTTTAAATCAATAAAATAAATTAATTTAATAAATGAAATATATATATACACACACACCATATATTTTGATATGTGTTATGATATTTTAAAATGTTTAAGATATCATAAGTATACATGCATGTATATATATATATATCAATTTTCTAAATTAATATAATTTAATTAAAATTGTTAATTAAATAAATAAATTAAAGGTTAATTTATGAAATAAATAAATTAAAACTTAGTTAATTAAAGGTTAATTAACCAAATAAAAATACATACATACATATATATATATATATATATATATATATAAGATATATACTATAATGGTTATAATATATAAATATTCAATATTAATGTTTTATTGGAATAATATAATATTAGTTATACATTTAATTATTAAATTTTACTAAATAAGATTTAATTAATATAATATTATACATAAGACTTTTGTATAGTAATATGAAATATAAAATTTATATAATAATAAAACTTATATAATATGAATGTATAAAATAAAGGTGGAACATTATAGAAACCGTAAACAGATTTAAGTAATAAATAATCACGTAAATGTACGTATACCCTAATTTTCGTTGTGTCCGACACTTGAATCATGAGGCTATTTCATAAGAAATATATTATTCCATGAGTAGATATCACTCGATATAACATATTAAAGTTTATGAATCTTTAGCATAAAGTTATTCTCTATCATTTATATATTAATAGACTACTTGCATACCCTTTAGTCGTTGAGCATTCCTTAAGATAGGGATGCTTTGTGTAGTACTATTAATATGTTAAATGGACAAGATAAGATAACTACACACATTTGTCGAGCTATCCTCATGGTACGTGCATTATATTAGGCTGTCGCAATATGATAGGCTTGAGTGAATAGTCTCACTTTACTTGCCGAACTTTCCTTAAGGTAAAGACAGGATTATGACAAGGTACCACAGATTAAGAGTTACATGTGATACAACCGATAAGTTATTCATCATATGTCGGCTTATGAAAAGGTCGGAATCCTAAGACATACCTATCCTAACACCAACTAATAAAGTCGAAAGACTTCTATGTTTTGCTTAGGGTTTGGTGTAACATAAACAATTGAGATCGTTATTAGAAAATGAAATGATAACATTAACTTTTATGATATTATAAGAACATATGCTATTAATGTTATAATAATCTACATTGGTAATTTTTTTCATTTAATATGATCGATAAAAAATTTATCAATTAAAATATACAAATGATTTGAATTGAATATTGACAAATAGAAATAATACATATAATTACTAATAATTGCTTATCGCAGTTAACTTTTCAACAACCATGCAGGTGCCTGATTCTACAAATACAAAAGACATTCGCATTTAGGTCGCTTATGTGTTTATTTGGTTAAGACATTGTATTGCATTCTAAGTGTTCTAAACTCATAAGCAATACAATACAATACTATGGATATTTGGTCCATATACAATCGCATATAAATGTTATATGGTGAATTGTCACAGTTTGTTATGTACAATATTTCGATGAAATTAGTTCATTTGAAAAATAAAAAAAACTATAGTGCGAGATTGAGTGTTGAGTTTGATGGATTACAATAAAAGATCATATTGTGTTAAATGTAAGAGAAGACCAAACTACAATATGGGTCCAAGAACTCGATCGCTGAAATGTCAGTTTGAACGGTTTACGCAAGGTGCATCATATCTGATGTCCTTAAATGTTAAGGATAATGAAATGAATTTTTGTAAAGAGCTTGTTATGATATTATAGAAAAGGAATTTCTTTAAGAAATTATTGGTATAAAATGAGTTTGGATACGATTCAAGGATAAAATTGATTACAAGGGATAAAATGAAATTGACCAAACCTAAATGAACACAATACATTGAAATGCCTAATGGGTATTCCTGTACATTAAAGAGAAACTATGAGTTTCTTGTCAATGTCAAGAATAAATAATCCTTGGTTGTTTAATTAAATCATTAAGAGTATTGTCTTTATGATATTGTACAATGAGCAGATCCGAAATAGTTTCTCAATACATTATCAAAATATGATTTTTAAAAGTTGTACCCAAAGGGACATGATCTAAATAGACATCACTAAATGGTTGTTCGAGGTGTTCTCATGTACTTATGAAATTCTAGAGAATTATTTACAGAAACAACAAAATCCTTATGAAGAAGTGTTTGGACTCAAACTTCATAATTATATTGAGTATGATAATCGATAATAAATTTACGTTAAGAATCTTTAAGTTGAAAATATTCCAAATTGAAGAGATTATGGCCGATTCAGCGAAAATGCTAAGTACATTGACCTGAATAGCTCCATAAAACAGCTAAACATATATAATAGATGAACGAATTTATAACTAAACCTAGAGTTATACCAATTATTGAGAATCCTGTAACATTATTATAGGATAACAACATCGCAATATAGTTTGTAATAGAACTTAAAGCTCATAGAAGTCTAAAAACATACTTCGAATTGTTCCATATGATAAAATAGTTTATCAACGTCGAGGAGAGCTGACTAATAGAATGGATAATTAAAGCTTAATAACATACCATTCATTAAGGGATTGTCCCCACTAGTTTTAGGAAACTGATTGGAGAAGTTAGAATAAGATTCCGTAATTAACCCCAAGTGCTTGGGGAGATTGATAGAGTTAGAGGTATGCCTTAAGGTAATTGTGTAATTTGTTACCTATATCAAACTGTAACCAATCTTGTTTGAAATAAAAGGTATTTCATTACTATTATATACTTGATATAATGTGTTATATTAATTAATTAATTAATTTAATTAAACATATATTTTTATGGAAAACCCGTAAATGGTATGTTCTATGATAGTAGTTACAAAGCGTTATAACCGTGAGCTATTTACCACAATGAAAATAAATATACCATTTTAATTTTTCCCAGTCAAGATGTATCAAGACTAGATATTGACACATCCTTTGAGACTAGAGTATGTAACGGGTTCCAAATGTTAGGTAGTGTATTACTTATGGATGTTGAAAGCACCAAGAGGTTACATACTGATAGTTATTGAATAACCGTGGAATGACTGACCCAATAGATTTATGTTGGTTAATATAATCAAGCTCAAATAGAAAATATCAATGTGAAGAAATTACACAGTACTCTAGACTTGAGAATACTATTGATCTCAATAGTAAAGCTCCACTTTATTATAGTTAAATTATGACATGACATCCATTGAAGAACTATAGTTGAGTTGAGTGGAAGCTTTGGAAGTGAAATACTATTCAGGAGAGGATTTGTCTGCTTAGTTATACGAGGTTAGCATCATGGTCAACTCAAACTCAAAGTCTTTGGTTGATAAAAATGTTGAATATGCGATTATATGATTTTTGTTTGATGATAATAAACACACACACACACACACATATATATATATATATATTCATTTAAATGTATTTGTTAATGTACTATTATATTTTTCACGTAATTAAATATATATTTGCTGAATAAAATAAATAACACAGAATTTGAATTCAAACAGATATTTTATTCAAACAAATATTTATTACAGTTATGAATAGTATAAATTCCAAAATGAATATATTAGTTTAATTTATTAATTTTTTATTAAATAGAATTTAATTAACGAAAAAATTATTTTCAAAATATTAATAATCAAATATAGAGTTCAAACAATTTTATTTTAATTGAATTTGTTTATACGGCGTGGAAAGTAGGGTTATATAGACTTCCCCTTAAGAAAATTGAATCCTTGCAATTTCCTATAAGGGGACGTCATATACAACTCAAATCCTGAACTTTCTTCGTATTTACAAACTTCTACCATGCTTAAGCTACTCAATCTTCTATGTGTCTCTCACATTCCAACTCTTGTTACCATATGCTACTATTTCAAATTGATTCAATTAACGACTTTCTATATTTTGTGTAGGACATATTTTTTTTGAAATTTTCTAAGTTTTGAATCTTTTGGAAAATTTCGATAGAGTCTGCTTTGTAGGGAGAGCATTAAAAAAACTCAAAATACAATATATCACAATATGTATATAGATACACATACATATCCCAACACAGGGCATCCCATAACACGAGGAAATTAGATAATATCACACCATATATGATATAGTGTAATTACGCAACTTTTTATTAGAGTCTTAAGCAAGTTAGTTTAATATTTAGCGAAATAAACAAACCATCGTCGCGAATTAGCCAAAATATGCTTCATGTGTGCCTCTCTTAACTCAATTTAAACAATAGCTTCATATAAGGGATTATAGTAAGTATACATTCATGTAATGTAAAAGTAACACGATATTCATATATGTGTGTGTGTGTGTGTGTGTGTGTGTGGGTGTCTGTATGTATGTATATATATGTGTGTGTATAAATTACACACTTCCCGATAAATTTTCAAGGTTGAAAACATCAAATCAGGTTATGTTTCCAAAGAATGAATTGTTGCATAGTGTTCTAGATTCACAAAACAACTTTCAGATCATCAAAATGTCAAGTGCAACATGAGTTATAACACTTTTCATAAGGATGGTTAAAACAAGAATCATTTTACAAGTGCAAGCCTACTCTATAGGACATCATTTTTAGCCTATAAAACAAGCTTTTGCTTATGGTTTCAACATTCTAGAATAGGCAAGATCGTTTAGATCGAAAACACCGTTTGAAAGTTGTGGTCAAATGAAGTCAGCGCTATTATGGAGCTTTCATTTTTAGGAAAGCGAGTACTTCTTTTATTAACTCATGTTTAAACCATAGCCAACTTCAAAATTTTACATCGCATTACTAATAAAAATTGTTCTCTAATGTTATCACTTTCTAATAAAATTAAAATCGTCACAAATGGATTAATAATTTGAGATCCAAGGTCGAAACTATCATAGTATTCGAAAAATACTGTAAAATAACTTCACTTCCAAAAATATTTCCAAAACCATTTGTCAAACATTCATTAAATTTAGAAATTTCTTCAATAAAAATGTATATCACTTTTAAATATACCATCCTCATTTGAAAATTTTCCAATAATTTAGAACCAATTTTTCTTTTTTAAAACTTCCATCAAATCTGTTCAAAATAATATTTTTTTTGTCTTACTTCAATGCAAAACCATTTCAATATATTTCATTAGCACCAAAAATCCATATATATTTATATATATTTTGCTTCAAATTGCTAAACATTTCTTTTTTTTAAAACTTGTTTGTTCACAATTTAAATTTACATACCTTTTAAATTGAAACCAATTCCAATAAAAGCCAAATATGATATGAATACAAAAAAAATCACTTTTCATAAGCCACATTTCATTATCACTTTAATAAAAGATCTTCATTAATACATACAAATGTTATACACAAAATTTTCTTTAAATAATTCCCTAAAATCCAATTTCAACTTCACACAATAATTATGTTACCCGACCATTTGGCCCGGCTATATTTAGACTAATTGGACAAGTTAGACTCGATTGTCATCAAGGCCAGTAGTCCGAAGAGATAATCGTGGGGTCTAGAGATTAAGCATATATAGTAGTAATATGAAGTAGTGATGAAGCGAAACCAAGAGAAGAACCTTATAGAACATTCTAAGTTTAACTTAATGGAAATCAATCAATATCTCAAAATCCAAAAGTTAAATATGCAAATATTTTTTGTGACATGGATCTAATACGAAGGGGACCCACTAGAGGGGACGTGGCCACCGTGTGACTCATCTGCATCTAGAGATATCACTGGCGATTTTTAGGAAGATATTCGATCACCTCCCCCTGTAAATATAGACTTCATGTTTCATTTTAGGGATCTTTACGCTGTTGATTGATTTGTACTCGGTGTACTCGTAGAGTCCGATCCGATCTCTCCTATACTCAGAATTCAAAGTCATTAACAAAGCAATTTCATCAAAGTAGACGTAGGAAGTCCACGTCGAACCACTCATTGTGTTCTTGTTCTTGTTTATTTCGTGTTGTTAATTGCTTATTTCCTCTTTTTTATTTGGATTTCTTCACTTATTTCTCTACCAAATTCTATTAGGTGTTTGTGACAAATTTTGGCATGAACAATTTATGTAACGACCCAAAATTTTTAGGCATTTGAAATCAGAATATTTAAATTGATTTTAACTATTTAAAAGTTAATTTTTTAACTTGAATTCAAATATCACTATTTATTTTATAATTAAATTATTGAATTAAATAATTTGAAGTTGGGTAAAATGTTGAATCTAGAGTTTTAAGCCTGTTAAAAATAATTTAAAGGTTTGTAAAATTTGTATTGAAAATACTGAAGGTAATAGAAGTGTTAAATTTGAATCTAACAGTGATTTGTTCAGTTTTGAAAATAACGTTTAAATTGATGTTTAAAAATAGCTTTCCGAGGCACGGTCTTGGAATTCGTCGAAGCCAGTTCCATTGGATCCATTATTATCGGATTTCAAATTTTGAATTGATCGGAGTTGTTGTGTGAGCTTACGATATATAAACGCGCTGAAACTTTATATCGAAAATTCAATATAATAACTGATCCAAAAAGGCTATTTTCTCCACACGACCAAACTAGGACTCGAAACCTTTTCCTTTGCATTCGAAAAAGGGGTATAACCGTATAAACGCCTGGCGGCATGCCTCGATACAATGTCAAGGTTTTAAGCTACGCTTTCGAGACAATTTAAATTTAAATAATATTATATATACATATTGTACAACTTGACCAGTCAAACACATTTCACATCAGAGTTTTCCAGTCCTTTCCAAAGCACGCTTCCTTTCGCTTCCCAAACACGATTCTTTATCCTCCTTTCTTTTAGATATGAGACCCATTCCCTTTTAAGTTAAAATACAGATGCTCAAACTTAAAAAAATGGCAGACAAAGGATCGCGAGCTTCCTTTTTCGTTTTCCCTTCTATTCGAAACCCTTTCGAATCAAATGATCTCAGTTTCACTCAATAAAAAAAGAAGTAATGGCGAGCTCGAATTCGCGAAGGTTAGCGGTGGCACGAGGCAGCGCCGTCGCGAAGTCGATCTAGGCAGCTCGTGTTTGGGGTTTTCTTCTCGTGCGAGGCGAGTTAGGGTTGCGAGCAGTGTGGAAGTGGCGATCGTGTTGAGTGGCGACGTCAGGAAAGGTCGCGTGGGCGACCTGGGGAATCAAACGACATGTGCCTTTGTCGCTGGAAGAAGTTGGGTGGCCGAGGCGTGTTGTGCTCTCGCGTTTGGACGAAGTCGGCATGTTCTGGAAAGGGCTCGACATTGGCACAAGGATTCGCAGGCTAGGGTTTCTTTCTCGAGTTCGTGTTCGTTGAGTTTGGCGATGTCTGACCTCGATCTTGGGTATGTTGTTTTTTTTGAATTTGTAATACTGATACTGATAATATTAATAAGTTTAAGTAGTGTTGTTTTGAATTTAATTTGATTTATACATAGGTTACAGAAAAAGAGTTTAAAACAATAAGGTTAACAGTTTTTCTTTTAAATCGGTGTTTTAATTTAAGGTTAAGTAAGTTAAAACTTTTAGTTTAATTTGGTTATCAAGAATCATTTTTAACAGTAAAGTAAAATTTATAAATTTATTTACCCAATAGATTTAAAATTTAAAATGAGAATATTACAAGTAGCTTAAAATCATGGCAAATGTTAATTAAATAAATAAATTAATTAAATCATTACTTTAAATATAAATAGGGATTAATTGATTAATTCGAATATTAATAAATCATACAAAGTTATACAAGGTTAATGATCATGAAGAACAAGTCGTAAAGGAAATGGACTGCAAAACGATAAAGGTGAGTTAATCTCACTCAGCTGAATTTAAAAATTTAAATAATTGGTTGGATGATTGAATTGATTTGATATGTTATATTATAGTAAATAATACATCTTGGAGTGATTGATTTCCCGCATTATATAGCAGATGAGACCCTATGCGTCGCATAATAGCGAGTGATATTATATTAATCCCATATACCGCGATATTCCACCTCGAAGTGGAATTCGTATTTTATATTGTGCTAAAATCTGTGGATGCAAGGAAATAGGTTGGAGGGATCCGACTGGATTCCTTAAAATTATTTATATTGTTTAATATTCTCTGTTATGAATATTCGATATTCTGTGATGAATATTATTGATAATTGGAATATTGAATGCTATGGTTTACTTGAATATTTCGATGCGCTAAGTTATCAAATTATATAGAATTGCTTTTTGAAAAGAAAATTAAAGGAAGAGAATTTGTAAGTGAAATAATTATAGAGAATTTAAATAAATTAAGAATGTACTGGATAAGAATAATAGTGGTTTTAAACTTCTAATAAATAAATTCCGTATATGAAAAGGGAAATTTGAATAAACAGGAAGATAATGAATTTTAAATTTCAGTGTTATTATTTAAATGAATAAAGCATTTATTTTAAATTTAAGATTTAAATTATTGAAAAGAATAAAGAAGAAATTTGGAACATTTGAAATTGGTATGTTTTAGTTAAAAGATTTAAAACCAAAATGAAAGAAAATAAATGAATAAAGTCTACAAATTAATGGATTTTGAAATAAATTGAGTAAGTAAAGAAATTTATTTCAAATGGAGTAAATTGGAAATCAATTGGGAAATTGATTTGAGTGATTGAAATTGGAAATTCTCCATGGATAACCAAGTACGTTTTCAAAGTAAATTTTTAAATATAAGTTAAAAGTTTTAAAGTTGTTTTAACAAGTAAGTTTTTGAAAATTTATTATTTCTAAAATATTTAAATTCTAATGTAAGTATTTTCTTTTAATCTATTATAGTAGTAATTATTTAAAAGTGACTTGGTATTTGTCTTAAAGAGAAAATCTAGTTTATATTTTGTAAAGTAGCCTCATTTTAAATATTCCTGTAGTATATATTTTCAATAAAGTATTAAATTTATTTCAATTTAAATGTTTTAAAGGATAATTTATAATAAAGAGTTTTAAATTATTTTTAAAAATCTTAAGTTTTGTGCTTGGTTGTTTCAGTGGAAATGATATTTGAAAATTTATCTTATGAGAAAAGTATGGTTTGAAACTGTTTTCAAAAGGGTTGAAAATAGAAATATATCTTGCGAAGATATTTACAAAATAATAAATAATTTGGAGATATTATTTATGGTTTGATGTATGTTGTAAATGTTAATTGATAGTTAAATAACCGACTATCAATATTGGCCAAATGCGTTGATCGTTTCGAAGAGACTGGGATCGAGATTAATTTCTCAAAAACCACTTCGATCCAGTTTGTACGTTTTCGTGGAAAAACGAATTAGGAGTCAAATATGGAGCCGTAAAGTGCAAGGGCTAGTCGCTACTAATCCTGAGGATATTTTCAAAATGGATGTAGTAGGAATAGTGCCTTCGGTTCCGTTCGAACCCGGGACGGACTTGTATGGACGAATGCTTTCAGAACATCGTCAGATGGACGGTGAGCATTCTAAGTGAAACGATCTAAAAGGTAACGCTTAGCCTCAAGCCTCATCAACCGGGAATGACTCAAAATCAGGGGTTATGCAGCAAGGCTAGGTGGTAGGGTGAGGTCATCAATGTCTAGATGTCCCTTTTTATTTCGGCTTAGTGGTGCGGTTGCTGATCACAACCGTGGGGTGATCTTACTCGGGATTATCCAATAAGGGATAGTCCTGGTCTTGTTTTGCAGGGGGTCGGGAGTGATCCTCGGTACTGTGATCTAGGCCACGTACCGTGACAGGTGGTACCCTAGTGCCTAGTCATTAGTTGGCAATCCATTTTCCCTACGCGCCTTTTACGAGTTTTGTTTGTATTACCCACTCTGTGGCTAGTCGCTGGAATTTAATAATGTAACAATTTCGGCTATTTTAATAAGTATTTATATATAGACCCTATTATAATATCAGAGGATTTGATAAAAATGTTTTAGCTATCGTAAGGTAAAAACCCGATATGTTTATTTATGGCGTGGTCTTACGAGATGCTTTTGTTTTCAAAACAATTTTGAAACTTTAATAATCCATTTGAGTGTGGTTTCCTCACGCTGGTATTTCAGACTGACTCGGGTGTTATTTAACTATAATGCTCGGGTCAGACTGAGTATTATAGATGACAGGAAATGATGCTGTGGAGCTGGATGGCGATATGTACTTCCGTATTTGTTCAAGTGTTCCGCTGTGTATTCAGATTGTATGGACAGGTTATGATTATTATCTAGTTGTATGTTATTGATGTTGAACTCCGATGATGTACTCTGTGATGTATGTATAAACAGATATTGTTTTATTTTGTGTAAAGATCACTGATTATCTGTTCTATTTTATTCCGCTGCGATGTTAGATTCTGATGTTGTTTTCTATTTTCTTCTTCCACCACTTCTTCTTTAACCCAAATGGTTCGTATTTCCGTACATCTTGAGTTGATTGATGGAGAATAGTGTTGACTCAAAGGATACAGATTTGGTGGCTGTTACAGTTGGTATCAGAGCTTAGGTTGGTGATAACCTTGGCTCTGGTGGGGAATTACTCATTTAAAATAGAGTCCGTAGTACTTTAGAATGAGTTTGAACGTATTAATAGATATGAGCGCGTATTTGTTAGTGGATATAAAAATGGCTTTATATTGTGTTGATTGATTTATTGAGTGGCATATGAACCTTCGTCGGCACAGTCTGGACAACTGTATCAAAGGGGTTTCTAAACGCTTGAATAGAACAATTGACAAGGTATTGTTTTAAATGTGGGTAAATGAAATAATTTTACCCAAAAATATATTTTGATATAAAAGAAAAGTTTTTAAAACCTATTTTAGCTAATATATGGTTGTTTGGATGTTAGGAATGATAATATTTAGTTATTATCATTGTTGTGTAAAAATTTAACTTGAAATTGAAAATATAACCAAAGGTTAAGAAAATAAATTCAATGATAAAATGAAATTTATAAGTGTGAATTATTAACGTGATTTATAAATTGAAATATAATCAAATTGAAATTCGTATGAGCATTAATTATACAAATGAATTATAGTAAAAATTTGATTTAAGCCATAATTTGAAAATTTAAAATCCCGAAGAATTTGGAGTGTTTTGAAAATAAATAATAGCATTATTATTTTGGAGGTATTTCTGGAAGGAAATTGTTTCAAATGAATTTTGGGAAGAATATAGCATTGAATTCACTTCGGTCGCTGGAAAATAACTTCGGTGATGACTGTAGCATCATCGATGTTCATTTTCGAGTTTCTAAGTGATGGATTGCTACCAAATTGATTTGTTCAGAAGAACCAGTTGTTTTTGAAATTTCAAAGGAAAATTGTTGGGGATAAAAACCAGGACTGGTTTAAAATTTTTGAGAAGTGTGATTTTGAGATGTTGGAGATTTCAAAATGATTTGAAACCAAAGGCCGGGTGTTTAAAAATCCTGATGAGATAGGTTATAAGCTTATAAATTGAGATGATTTTCAAATCCGGAAGGAAATATGAGCTTTGAATGTTGGAATTAAATATTTAAAGTGCATAGTTAAAAATGAAATTAACTTAGATTGAGGAAGAAAAATTGAATCAAACTGAATTAAATGAATCTGAGTTAAAACAGAATTGAATTGGAATAAAATTCAGTTGAGTTATAGGTGATATTGAATGGAATTAGATCCTTACTTAAATAAATGGAAGTAAGTTGGATAAGAAGTAAGTTGGATAAGAATTGGATTGGAATAAATAAATTAGAATAACTTATAAAAGAATTAAAAATCCATGGAATAAAAATATGCTTGGGTTATAAAAAAGCGGAAATCTCGAGTTAAAAATAAAGATGAATATATTCAAGCCTAGAATGAATGAAAATGTGTGAAATAATAAGTTGTGACTTATGAAATTGAAAAGTGGGATAGGAAACCCAAAAATAAATATTTTTGATGAATTGGAAAATAAAACGAAAAATCCAAACTTGAATTATAAAATAAACTGCACATAAGAAATTTAATGAAGAGATTTTGAGATTAAAATCAAGTGTCGAATTATAAATAGGGGGAGAACTAATTGAATAATAAATTCGTTAATGAAATATGTAAATGGAACCTAATGTAGTTAAATAGAAGCTGAATTTGTGATTTAATATTGAAGTTTGGAAATAAAATGCGAGTATAAATCAAATTCGACTTGAATCATTAGTGAAGTAAATATAATTGAAAATGATGCCAAATAAAATGAAATTGGATTAAAGTAGGGATGGTTTTAGTTGCAAATGAAACCCAGATGAATTTGGGAATAAATTGAAAATGGCCTTGCAACTAATTAAATGAATTGAGAATGAAATTGAATTGTGAGTTAATAAAATTGGATGGTAAATTAAAAGTGAATGGTAGAATCAGAACTTGAGTTATTAATTAAAATTCGACTTGAAGTGTTAACAAATTAAATATAATTGAAACTGTTGCCAAATAAAAAGAAATTGGATTAAAGTGGTAATGGTTTATAATGCAAATAAAATCCAAATAAGTAGAAATAAATTGGAAACTGCCTAGTTATTAATAAAATAATTTCGGATGAAGTGAGTATGGGAATTAAAGTTCATAATGGATTGAGTGGATAAACTAATTGTATTGAATAAATAAATGGATGAAATTTGATTAAATAAGAATCAAATGAAAGATGGAAACAGAACTTGTTGTAAAAAGAAATGGAGGTTGGTCAAACAGAAATGAACTTAAGTTATTAACTTAAGTAAGTGTTGAAGGAAAGCTGAATTCAAATAGAAGCGTGTTTAAATAAGTTGGGAAATAGTTATTCAATGAATTAGCTTGGATTGTTTTCGTGCTAAATAAAATAGTTTGGAATAAACAAATATGGATATGAAAGGAAAATGGTTCAAGCTTAATAAAACGGTCTCAAATGAAATGGAAGCAAATATGGAATGAAACGTAAATGAATGGATCGTGAATAAAATTGAATTTTTTAAATCAATTGGAATAATATGGGTTTGTTTAAAATTAAAAATGAATTGAATGTAAGCAAGTGGGTTGTATACCATTCAAATTGAATGAAAATGGTATATGAATTAATTGAAAACAGTTGAATTAGTATTAAAGCTATATAAATTGCTTACGGAAAGTGTTTAGTGTGCATTGCTTTTAACATTCATGTGTTTAACTATTTCAAATAAGTGAAATATTGTTAATCTTCATATATTTGGCACTTACATGTTTTAGCTGAGTAAGTACAGGTTCAGGGAAGTCGTTGGGTTGGATTTGATTGCGCAAATTGCTAAAATGATAAGCCGCTTGCTTAAAAATGCTAAATAAAGGTGCGCCTATGCAATAAAAATAGAAAATATGAACTGTTTTTGTTTTTTCGACCGGGAAATCGATGTATATATATTTATATCTTTTGTCAAATTGCAAAAGCTCCTACGTACAAAGGAGACTCTGCCAAAAAAATTCGAAAATTTTAAGAGTTAGAATTTTTTTGAAAATTTGTGGAAAATTTTTGTTAGCGACAAAACAATTTCAAATTGAAAATTGAAATAAATTAGTGGATGAAACTAATTTAAAATAATGATATGAATCAGTTATAAATGGAAGATAAAATTCAAAATTCAGATTTGAAAATAAATTGAATTCAGATAGAAATAGGAGAACCAATTTGAACAGAAGTAGATATAAACTAGAGTGGTGAAGTGAAAATAAAAAAAGAAGCATATAAAATGCTTATACTAAACTTAAGAAAGGAATAGTGAATTCTTAGTTGGAAATTGTATTACAAATATATTCTAAGTTAATATTTGAATGAATAAATATTGACATTTTGTAAGGAATTCGATAAAATGTTTTTGAATGTTGTGTTGGATTTTATTGCTATGTAGGATATGCAGGTATTATAAAGGGAAAGGAAAATTGGTTTTGATTTCAGATGATAAATTTGAATTGCCCGACCAAAAAAAGGTATGTGTTTAAATTTCTATATGAAATTTGATTGGGTATTTGATCTAGCAACTTGTCTTTTTGTTTTCCTTGGAATTAGGGAGCCCGTAGAGGCCTTTTGTAATTGTACCGAGCTAGCCGCGCAAAGGAGACGCTGCCGAAATTTTTCGGAAATTTAGAGAGTTAGAAATTTTTTGAGAAAGTTTTGATAATTTAAATTTAAATTTAAATTTGAATAAATGAAGTGAATAATGTTGTTGGAAACTATGGAAGGTTTAGGGAAGTTGGTTGAAGTAATAGTGGGTCTTTAATAAATGATATGTTATCACAAGTTGATAAAACTGTTTGGATTTAGAAAGAGTAATGGGTATGGGACCATTCTTCTTAATTAGTAATTTCGGGGGCGAAATTATTTTAAGGGGGGAGGAATGTGACGACCCAAAATTTTTAGGCATTTGAAATCAGAATATTTAAATTGATTTTAAATATTTAAAAGTTAATTTTTTAACTTGAATTCAAATATCACTATTTATTTGACAATTAAATTATTGAATTAAATAATTTGTAGTTGGGTAAAATATTGAATCTAGAGTTTTAAGCTTGTTAAAAATAATTTAAAGGTTTGTAAAATTTGTATTGAAAATACCGAAGATAATAGAAGTGTTAAATTTGAACCTAATAGTGATTTGTTCAGTTTTGAAAATAACGTTTAAATTGATATTTAAAAATAGCTTTCCAAGGCACGGTCTTGGAATTCATCGAAGCCTGTTCCATTGGATTCGTAATATCGTATTATTATCGTATTTCAAATTACGAATTGATCGGAGCTGTTGTGTGAGCGTACGATATATAAATGCGCTGAAACTTTATATCGAAAATTCAATATAATAACTGATCCAAAAAGGCTATCTTCTCCATACGATCGAATTAGGACTGGTGTTTTAACAAAGTAAAATTTTTAAATATAAGTTAAAAGTTTTAAAGTTGTTTTAAAAGTAAGTTTTGGAAAATTTATTATTTCTAAAATATTTAAATTCTAAAGTAAGTATTTTCTTTTAATCTATTATAGTAGTAATTATTTAAATTTGTGACTACGTATTTGTTTTAAAGAGAAAATCTAGTTTATATTTTACAAAGTAGCCTCATTTTAAATATTCTTGTAGTACATATTTTAAAAAATTATTAAAGTAATTTTAATTTAAATGTTTTAAAGGATAATTTATAATAAAGAGTTTTAAATTATTTTTAAAAATCTTAAGTTTTGTGCTTGGTTGTTTCTGTGGAAATGAATATTTGAAAATTTATCTTATGAGAAAAGTATGGTTTGAAACTGTTTTCAAAAGGGTTGAAAATAGAAATATATCTTGCGAAGATATTTAGAGAATAATAAATATTTTGGAGAGATTATTTATCGTTTGATGGATGTTGTGAATGTTAATTGATAGTTAAATAACCGACTATCAATATTGGCCAAATGCGCTGATCGTTTCGAAGAGACCGGGATCGGGATTAATTTCTCGAAAACCACTTCGATCCGGTTTGTACGTTTTCATGGAAAAACGAATTTGGAGTCGAAGATGGAGCAGTAAATTGCAAGGGCTAGTCGCTACTAATCCTGAGGATATTTCCAAAATGGATGTAGTAGGAATAGTGCTTTCGGTTCCGTTCGAATCCGGGACGGACTTATATGGATGAATGCTTTCAGAACATCATCAGGTGGATGGTGAGCATTCTAAGTGAAACGATCTAAAAGGTAACGCTTAGCCTCAAGCCTCATCAACCGGGAATGACTGAAAATCAGGGTTATGCAGCAAGGCTAGGTGGCTAGCACCCACTTTAGGGTGGGGTCATCCCTGTCTAGATGTCCCTTTTTATTTCGGCTTAGTGGTGCGGTTGCTGATCACAACTGTGGGGTGATCTTACTCGGGATTATCCAGTAGGGGATAGTCCTGGTCTTGTGTTGCAGGGGGTCGGGAGTGATCCTCGATACTGTGATCTAGGCCATGTACCGTGACAGGTGGTACCCCAGTGCCTAGTCATTAGTTGGAAATCCATTTTCCCTACGCGCCTTTTACGAGTTTTGTTTGTATTGCCCACTCTGTGGCTAGTAGATGGAATTTAACAATGTAACAATTTCGGCTATTTTAATAAGTATTTGCATATAGACCCTATTATAATATCAGAGGATTTAATAAAAATGTTTTAGCTATCGTAAGGTAAAAACCCGACATGTTTATTTGTGGCGTGGTCTTACGAGATGCTTTTTTTTTCATAACAATTTTGAAACTTTAATAATCCATTTGAGTGTGGTTTCTTCACGCTGGTATTCCAGACTGGCTCGGGTGTTATTTAACTATAATGCTCGGGTCAGACCGAGTATTATAGATGATAGGAAATGATGCTGTGGAGCTGGATGGCGATACGTACTTCCGTATTTGTTGAAGTATTCCACTGTGTATTCAGATTGTATGGACAGGTTATGATTATTGTCCAGTTGTATGTTATTGATGTTGAACTCTGATGATGTACTCTGATGATGTATGTATAAACATATATAGTTTTCTTTTGTGCAAAGATCTTTGATTATCTATTATATTTTATTCCGCTGCGATGTTAGATTCTGATGTTGTTTTCTATTTTATTCTTCTACCTCTTCTTCGTAACCCAAATGGTTCGTATTTCCATACTTCTTGAGTTGATTGATAGAGAATAGTGTTGACTCAAGGGGTACGGATTTGTGGGCTGTTACAACTTATTACTTGGCTTTTTTCAAAAATTTCACGCAAAACTCACAGAATCAAAACTTTATTACAAATATTTCAAAATACCTTCTAAAAACAATCAAATTCTTGTTTAATACATTGTAGTCCTATATTGGTTTCAAATTTTATTTTAAATTTAAAACTTATACATTTAAACTTTCATACCACAATGTATCATATCATAAATATTCAAAAAATTCATCTAAGTCACAAACAGTCCCTTAACATGGAAAGCATACAATCACCACATCACATCCCAAACAATTTCAAATTCTAATATATAAATTTATCAATGATGCCTCGCCAAGAATTTCTAGTGGCTTACTTCGCCGATTAGCTATTGCGTTGACCGTGATCAACATTACATCACCATCGACCTCAACTGTCCTTTAATACTCAATGGCTGCAATCAACACATCTAATATCTAAACATAGAAAAATAGATTTATTATATTTTGAAAACAATTCATTACATCACTGTAATAGCACACCCACTCATATACACATATACATTTACTAAAGTGAAAACAATTTCTAATACTCCGTAATATTACACAATTTTCATTTAACATACCTTACTAAACATCTGTTCAAAATAATATTTCTCTCATCTATTTTTTTTCTTCCATTTATTAAATCTTTATCTATATTCTTTTTAAAATAATAAACCTTTATTTTTAAAAAATTGCTATCTTTTGGAAACTTTAAATATAACTCCTTTAAAATATTGTTTCAAAGATAGTTCAATTTTTTTTCAAAATATTGCATCATTTTTTAAAACTTTGTGTGTATCTCATCTTAGTATTTAGGAATCCTTATCGATAACATTGATCAAGTGCATCAACTAGAATTCGAAAGCACTTAACGGATATATAACATGATATAAATTTCAAAAATTCCTTCAGATATTTACTTCTAGATATACTTTAGAAAATTTAATCTTTTACAAAAACAGTTGCTAGCTTCTAAAAAAAATTCTTTCCATACTAAATATATTCTCATATATCTTACCAAAAATATTATATATATATATATATATATATATATATTTCACACATGTGATTGTTTGAATATACAAAATACTTGCAAATAATCTTTATAACCAAAATCAAATAATAACTCATGTATGCAGCCTAAACAACCACTAATCAACCATTCATACGTACAAACAAGCGAAATTTTCAATTTATTTTTTTTCAACATATTCTATTAAATATTATTTTATACTGCTAAAATACCTTCAGTGACTTTATAAAATGATATTTCAATTTTATTAAACCATATGTGTGTTTGAATAAAAATATTTATTTTCAAAATATACATTCAATTCAAGGCCATTGCTCCAAATTCTCAACACTAACCCGTGCCTCCTTGGAATCGTCCGTACCAGAAAACGTTCTGCCTCATATCCTAGCAAAGTCCTTGCATAGCTTAGAAAAGGGGCCTGATGTGGGTGGATTAAAGGGATTTCCACCTACTGGTATTGTATTGGGCGCTTGCCCTTGCACCTTTTGGTACCGTAGCTCTACGGAACCAGTCAGCAATACTATGCAAAGAAAATGGAAATTAGGATCGAAAGAATCGAAAGAAGATTGCACAAGACTTGGAGGGGATTTTTATAAAAACTCATTTAAACCTAAAAACTATTTCCAAGCGTTCTTTCCTGAAAAATACCTTTTTTGAAAGAAGTTATTTTGGAAAATACTTTTACTTTTAAAATAAATTTTTAGGAACCCTACAACCTTAGTCTTTGATACCAAGTGAAACATCCCATACCCCTTAATATATCCAAATGGACACATTAAAAGGCATGGTGCGTTGTAAGTATAACTGAAACTAACAGAGACTAAGATTCACAGGGCAAAAATAGGTAAAAACAGCGAAAACTAAAATAATCACTTATTCAAAAAGAAAACTTCATAATTGCTTCATAAACCATTTAAGTCAAATAAAAAATACTACAGACAGCGTCAAAACCCAGTATGTCTTGTGAAATAAAAACTCGTAGTCTCAACAAAAATCAGAGTATAAATATCCCTCTCAAGTGCCAATACAAAGAATAAAAACGAAAATAAAAGTTGGGAAGTACAAAGCAGAATCATCTTCAAGAAACCTCCGAGCAACTACAATCTACAGCCCTCTCCTTTGATTGCCTAGGGGAAAAGGGGAAAATATGGGAGTGGATCAGACTAAAAGTCTGGTGAATGATAGTAACTACTAGAATCTTTCAGCAAAGTAAAAGTAATAAACTCTTCAATAGTTCTAGTATATACAAAAGGAAACAAAGTAAATAGGAAAGAGATAAACTGGAATATACGATTAAACTATTACAATTGATAAGATAGGTCAACTTTGATTGTTTGAGCTTGTCTTTGATAGCTACTTGATTAGACTAAATTCCTAATCCTATAATAAGCTGAAATCGTAATTCTACCCTTTGATCGACCTGCTACTCGATAGACCTTACTGCAGACTAGACGCTATATAACTCCCTACACAACAGCCAATGGTAACTACGAAAGATACACAAAGCACCCACTATGGACTAGACAATATATAGCTCCCTACATAGAAGGCAATGGTGTCTACGGAAGACACATATACTAAGCGCTTGGAACCCATAGCGATACCGAGCATCGAAATGGATGTCGAATGCGTAACTGCCACCATGCTCATGCTACCTATTGCTCCACATATTGGGTCATATTATTACCTCGACTCAGCATAAGTGTGCCCCTCATCTCACTTCAGAATTATATGAAACATCGTGTCCATAGAAAATATAGGGGAATGCTACCAGTACTGGCCCGTCATTCAAACAATATCTAATAGCGCCCTTATCCAAATCCCTCGTGATTTGAACATCTCTATATTGACCAATTACTACCACTACTAGCATAAGCGTTCCCCTTGTCTCATTTTAGGTTTATGTGAAACATCGTACCTATAGAAAATAATAGGAGAATGCTATTTGGTGCATGTCCTACTTTAATTCTTTGCTTATTTCTTAGATAAATTATTTAAATAAGCCTTTACTCTTGTTCTTACTATCTGTGCTTATTAATTTATTCTAAGTCTTAAAATAAGCCATATTCTGTCCTATTTCTTGTTATAACCTATGTTATAGTCATTCTTATTACTTAACCCTAAAAATAAGCTTCTTTCATCTTATACTCCTTTTAGTTATAATTCAAAGCTATAACTGGGCCAATTATCTTTAATTAGTCCAATTCTAACATCAATGTCATAATTAGGCTCAATTTGAGTCTTAAGTCCATTTTTATTAAAGTTTTTATAATTTACATCTTATCTTCCATTATTTCAGTATTCATATAATTTTAATCCATATTCGCATTTAATCTATTCTAATCCATATGCAAAGAAGAAGGAGAAACAAAAGAAAACTGTAAATAGAAGAAAATCCAATGCGTAGGAAAAAGATGTAAATAACACATAAATATTAGTAAATAATTTCAAATACTGTAAATAAAATGTAAATAAATAGAAAAGCTATAATTAACAGAAATAAACTAAAATTAACTGAAAAGAATAGCTAAAAGAAATAGGCAGAAAATAATTCTAAAAGATGTAAATAAACTACTAAAAAGGTTATTCCAAAATAGTAGTAAAACTGTAACTATTGAAAACCCTATTATTTAAATTACTTAAAGAAATCTTAAATAATTATAATCACTCACCTTTAGTCCTTATTTCTTCCCTTTGGGCCTTTACGGATCCACTTGAGGTTGTTAAATATTTTTTATTTAAAACGATTTCCTCCTTAGAAAATTATTCCGCTTAGAGTCCTTCCTAAAAAGGTGAACCCATTTGAAGAAAATATTAGAGTGAGAAAAAGTGTTTGGCCTAGGGTTCTATTTATAAGGGGCAGAAGTGGATCTCAAACCATTGTAATTGGGGATTGAATAGGATGCAACCACGTCATAGGCTGAATAAGGACCATCAGATGCAAAAACTGAAGGACCGGATCGAGCTAGAGAATACAAAATACGTCACTAATGTTCGAACGAATGAACATTCCTTCATTCGCTAAAAAATCAAGGAGGGTCGACCTCCCTTGCCCAGGTCGACCGGCTGGTCGACCTAGACAATATTTTTTTCTGTTTATTTTGTTTAATTCATATCTCGTTCATTTTAGCTCGGATTCTGACGTTCTATATATGAAAATTGACCAGAAAATTATCATGGACACAATGGCGCAACTCTCGTGGCTTAATTATGATAGTTTCACAAATTTATTTTATTATTTAGTTAATAAAGTGAATTAATTATTACGGATTAAATTTAGGATTGTTACATTCTCCCCTCCTTAATGAATTTCTTCCTCGAAATATCTAAGGATAAAAGAATGTACTAAATGTTTTCATCCGATTCTACAACCAACTACTTAATCATTAACCATTCATCCATTGTCCTTAAGTTTTTCTAATGCAATTTATGACACTTATGCAATTAGTGTAGCGTAAATGTCCCTAACTAATGCAAAAGATTAGGCAGTCCACTGATTCAGTTGATCTCCTTTTATGCAATCGTATCCATGCCATGTATCCAAGTGAATGCAAAAATTTCCTAATGATAACTGATAATTCTATATTCATGCTACAAACAACATCTAAATGCAACAACCATGTGAAAATCATCCATTTATAGCAACCATGGAAAATATAATAAAACGCGCACACATATGCATATTCTTTAGTGTCCTAGTTAGGCCGATCCCTGAAGAATAATAGTGCCTAGTTTACCTATATGCGTCCAGTAGCATCCACTAGCAAACACTTGTAATCACTAGCATACATCATTCATATCATGTTCTATTAACATGTTTACATCAAATCCTACCATCCGTAGGTTAAATCCTAACTTCTACCCTCCCAAAGGATAATAAAGGAAAGAACCTATTCAAAACTAAAGATGGAAATAGGAAATTCGAAATTTACTATCAAAGAGAGATGTGGATAAGAAGTATGTATTTTCTCCTAATCAATCTAATCTTTTTTGAGTCTTTTTAACCTCTGTAGACTCTATCCAACATGAAAGCGACTTGCGTGGTCTTCCATAAAAAGCTTCAGAAGGTGTCATTCCAATGCTAGCTTGAGAACTACTATCTTATGAGAATTCCACTAAAGGAAGATGCTTTACCCAAGTTCTTCCAAAATCGAGATTATCCATTTTCATCCATGCGCGTCTTACAATATTACTAACTCTATTTTACTATTCTTCTATAGTCTGCTTACATGAATCAATATTCCTAGGTTCTCACTAGGGTCCTATATACTCTACGAAAACTGTATTATTACTTCCAAAAGTAATTACTGTTGTCTCCTTTGTAGCCTTACCCCTTTTTCGTTACACCTAGAAAATGATTCCTATCTACTTCACATTTAGGAGTTTGGTTCGATGTTTATAGTTCCATTTTAAAAAATTAAGGTTTCTAAATTTTAAAACATAAAATCCCAAAATCTTTGTCCTTAAAAAGTGTTAATTTTGATTTTATATTAAATTCAAAAATACTTGGTTACTACACATTATTTCCAACTTAGAGGGGAAAACTTTCAAATTCTATGTCCAAAATTTATTCCTTGTTTTCTTTTAAAGACCTATTCAGTTTTCTATAAAAATTTGAATTTTCGAATTTAACTTTTATTAAGTTTTTCATTTCCTAAAAACTTATTTAATTTTCACCAAACCATTTTCCATTAAAATATCTTTAAACTGTTTTTATGTGTTTCCAAAACATCTTCTTATTATACCTTTCGGTCTCGCACCTTAATATATTGGAACTACTTACTCAAATGAGAAATTATTAATGCTAAAATCTTTTATGAACCTTTTAAAAGAGAATTTCATTTTTATGTCAAATTACAAGGAATTTACTTTATATTTTTCAAAATAGGCTATAAAAAATATGGTGCTTTTCGTATGTTATATATCTCTTTTATGTATTCCTTGTAACTTGCACAAAACGTATTTATTGATTTCATAGAAAATCATGTCATTATTCTTTTCATTCCAATAGATTAAACTATTATTAATTTATATTCTTCCTTGATAATATTTTCTAATATCTAACTTATGAGTTTTCCTTTCAGAAAAAATCATCTTCAAAACTGTTTTGATATTTCTATAACTGCAAAAAACACTTCCTTAACTTATTAAAAATAATAAGTGTACTTTACAAACCATTTTGTTTCTATACTTAGAAATTACCATTTAAAATACATTTTTGTTTGGAATAAAATGGATGTTCGTGAAACACCGTTACCACAACCCAAAAAATATTAGTGTATGGATTCAATCAAAAAATACCAGTAAATCTCATATACCTATGTAAAAATATTTCTCTTGGGAATCACTTACTATGACAATTGTGTTATAGCTTACGCTCCACTTGTTTTTCAAGAAAACATTTATTACAACAATAAAATTTGTAATCTACATTTTTGATACTTGATACACTCTAGGTTTTTGTGTTTAAAATCTTTGTTTACTTACACTGAAACTAGTGAGTTATATATATACACACTCCATAATTCTTCAAAAAGAATTACAATTTTTCATTATATAAAAACCAACTTAAATCTCATACCATCCTTCGAAAACCCCATATTTATTTTCTACAAGAAAATATTAACAATGAAAATTTTCAATTCTAACAATTACATTTTTTCCTCACTTTTTTAAATTTAAAAAAATCATTTCATTGGGATTGGCATAAAGTGGATTTTGTCCTTACTAACCTAGGAGTGCTTTTCTTAAACCTTGGAATTCCCATTTCCTGACCAAAGTCGTTCGTTGGATTTATTCCAAGGTACTACCGTTAAATCCACTTATATGAAACAATTATAATTTCTATAATTGTCTACACATGGGTTTTCATCTTTTCTCATCAACTGAACCTATTGTACATCCCCCAAACTTTTCCTACCCCTCTTTGGATTTCCATAGTCTGATCCTAAATGTACAAAACCGTTCTTAAATCTCTACCATGTGTAGGCATTTTCTATGACCTAATAAACGAACTTCAAAAGTGATACTTCAAGAAATCTGTATTTAACTGATGAACATGAAGCGTACTAAGAATCTCCTTTAGATGAATAACATGCTCTTCCATACTTCTTGGAAAACACCAAAATGTCGACCACGAATACCACCACGAATTTTATTTTAAGACATCTCTAAAAACATGGTTCATCAAATCTATAGAATAGGCTGGGACATTATTAAGCCACAAAGACATAACCAATCACTCAAAGAATCCATCGGGTGTCCAAAATGTGGTCTTAGTAATGCTGTCACCAGCTACCCTAAGCTGATGAAATTCAATGGCTAGACCAAGTTGAGAAAATACTGAAGAGCCAATTAACTGATCTAAAAGATCATTTATCTTAGGGAGTGGATAATGGTTCATCTTTGTGAGCTTATCAATTCTCCATAGTCAATGAAAAGTCGAAGAGAACCACCTGCTTTGGTAGCGAAGATGACTAGTGCTCCCTATTTCGATATGTTTCTTCTTATGAAACCTTTTTCAAAAGCTCACGGATCTGCTTGCTCAATCTCTTCCTTTCCCTATGCGCCATATGCCCTACGGGTAATGCTACTGGTGGCAGAATAAATCCTGAAGTCAATATCTCTCTTATGGGGAGTCCCCTAAACTCCTCATAGATGTCTAGAAAATCTGTGACGACGGTAACCAAATCTAACTTTGATGATGATGAATAGAGGGAATAAAAAAAGCTCAACATAAATGACCCTTACATGTCGTAAGAAATCTCGAGAGTCCTGCTGATGTATGTCTCTAATCTAGCGACTCTCCTCTCGCAGTCTAATATAGCTCCGTATATGCATAGCCAATCCATAACAGAGATCATTCCATTCCCCGAGAATCCCAAAACATAGGCGTCGTAGTAGAATTCTATACTAGTAAATAAATTTTCAAGCCCCTACAAACCATAGACAAGGGTGTCGATCCTCCTATGGGATTTGAAACAAAGATGAGGTATACTACTAAGAAATTCTAAGTGCAAACAATCCACATGAAAAACTAGAGATAAAAGAGTGCGATGCTCAAATTTTCTGTTTTCTTAAACTCTTGGGCACTCAAATTTTTACGAGTAGCCAAGGGATTCAGGTTAGCTTTGACGAATTATGGAGGAGCAATGGAGCAGAAGGCTTCTGCGTTGTAGTTATATAGTATTCCGCTGTGTTGGTATCTCTGAGTGGTTTCTTTGTATTGTATTGAGTTGTAATAACTAGACAGGTGTTTATAACTGTCTATTATGTGATGTGTTGTCTGTGTAACTCTGATAAATGTTGTATATTATGTAAATACTTATGTTATTAATATAATTTATTCTCTCCACTGTTTAGATTCTGATGTTTCTTCTTTCTCTTCTTTTTTTTCTCTTTTCTATCCCTTTCTTTCTTAAAGATGATACGACTTCTGTTCGTAGAAAGTCGGGTCGTCACAGCGTGACCACCTAGATCCAAACCATCACCAAAAGTCATGCAAACCCTAGCCAAATTCCTCCACATCATCACCTTCCTCTTCCCTAGCCTCGGCCACCAACCACTCTCCTTTGCCTTGCTTTGCCTTGACCACAACCACTCTACGCCATGACCAGATCTAATCCAAACTAAGAACCCATGGACGAGCCACTTTAGCTCATGGCCGAGCAATTTTTGCCTTAAGCCGAACCCAAACATCATCTTATCCTTGACCTTTTGCCTTCACTTGACTTTTTCCATACCATCACTTCAGCTCAGTCCCTAACCGTGCCTTATTTCTGGTCATAGCCGAGTGTATATGCCAAAAACAATGATGGCCGAGCCATGTTGTGAGGATGGTTAAGCCTAATGTATTGTGGCCGAGCCTACATGAATGGGTTAAGCCATTTTGCTTCTTTTGATCCATATTTGTGCTTTGTTTTGATTCATATTCTTTTGTATTATATAGATACTTATGTATTCATATTTATTTGTTTACAAGATTTTAATCTTGGCTCTCCATCCACTCCAATCTAATTTGTGCTTTGTCGTGCTTTTCGGAGTTCAGCCGTGTGTTTTGAATTGTTAACTCCATCTTTAGAAGGTGAGTTTATCACTCTCGACATTCGTACTTACATAACTGTGAATCAATGGAATGTGAATTGTAGTTGATGATATGATAATAACTTATATATGCCTGTGATATCATATTTCATAATGTTATAACCTGATATTTATTTGTTACATCACTTGATATGATATGATTTATTATACTGTTTATTTTATTTATTGTTTCTCACACTGCAAGTTCCCTGTTAGCATAGAATCACTATAGGTTGAAATAATTCATACCCGAACGGACGTTAGAATAAGGAAAAATTGTTATGAGCTGAAATGATAGGCTCAAGCGATTTTTATTTATTTTGTTTGACTTGGGATTGCGGGTTTGAAATGATAGAACCTGGATTTTTCTTTTTAAATTACGGATTGAAATAATATATATCCGTATCACTTGACGTAGGTTAGAAAATTATATACAGACCCGTGGTTAATTTTAATTATTTTTTGAAAATTATTAAGTATTTTTGAAATTTAAAATAAGAAATTTCAACTTAAATTGGATTTAAATGATTTAAATAAATGTTATAGTGATTTTCTATAAGCTAAAATGTATAAGTAAATAAATGGGTTAAAATGTAATTTAAAATATGACTTAACTTGATAATTAAAAATTTAGTTTTCAAATGGAAATTCTAAGCTTAACATAGCAATAAGAATATTTTATTTATGAAATAGGTGTTAAAATAAAGAGTTAAGTTATTTGTTGAAATAAAAGTTAAGAAAAATAGTGTATTTTGGACTTAATAAATGAATTATAGTTAATTTGGATATTTTATTTATAAAATTTTATTTTATTTAATAATTAGTTAAATGATATCCAAATGAATATTTTCTAAAGCGGGAGGTATTTTTTTATAAGTTAAAAATGGTTAAAATTGAGATTTTAATGTTTCCGAAATGTTATAATAAATCTGAAATTTGTATTGGAAGCATTTCCAAATTGCTGTAGTTTTAAGGTAGCATTGGCTAAGTGCTACCATTTTTGAAATATAACTATGTTCTGAAATACTAATTTTATCTACTGTAGCACTTTATAAGTGCTGTTGTTTCTAAAATTGAACTGTTTTTGAAATACTAATTTTGTCTACTGTAGCACTTTATAAGTTCTGCTGTTTCTGAAATTGAATTGTTTTTGAAATACTAAGTTTATCTGCTTAGCACTTTATAAGTGCTACTGTTTCTAAAATTGAACTGTTTTTGAAATACTAAAACATCTAATATAACACTTTATAAATGCTGTTGTTTCTAAAAGTGAACTGTTTTTGAAATACTAATATATCTACTGTAACATTTTATAAGCGCTGCTGTTTCTGAAATTGTTGTGTTTCGAAATACTAATATATCCACTATAATACTTTATAAGTGCTGCTTTTTTTGAAAAATACAATGTTTTGAAATTGTTGTAATTAAACGAATGAACTTAGAAAATGCTACAATTATGGGAATTGAATATTTGATTTGAAAGGATAACGACTTCATATTTAAATGGTTTAAATGAATTATATTGATTTGGCATATGAACCATTTTTGAAATTTATAACCACGAGTAATAATAACGTTTGGTTGTTAAAGAGACCGGGATCGGAAGTTGTCATACTCTCCGCCAACTCTGAAAACTACTTTAACAACCGTGTACATGGTGGAGATTCAGAAATGAAGTAGGATGGTGGCGATGTCCTTTGAGGTATGAACGTCGACCGACTCCCGTGAGTTAGCATAAGGTGGCTAAAATAGGAGCAATCGATGGGCTAATAAGGCCGCTTCTCTTATCGGACACACTTCTTCGTATGTCATTCTATTACTTTGTGATTGATTGGTGCGCACCTTTGATTTTGGGTGTGCGGCTCGAGGTGGGCGGTAGTAGCTGCTACGTGTT
Organism: Allium cepa; assembly: GCA_030765085.1. Classification (NCBI taxonomy): domain Eukaryota; kingdom Viridiplantae; phylum Streptophyta; class Magnoliopsida; order Asparagales; family Amaryllidaceae; genus Allium; species Allium cepa. The sequence goes on along the minus strand of CM060939.1, from coordinate 387,762,267 downwards.
ACCATCGGTCCGAAAGTGCAATTGGTATATCTACCCTAGCATTGCTTAGTTGTGCCATGTCACCTACCCTAGCACGCCTTATACGATTTTGATTTTGTACCATATCTATGGAGTGCCTTCTGACAACGCCCAGTACGGGGGAGATTACGGTATTGTATAGACTATGGGAATATTTAAAATGTGTTAAGGGGGATATTGGGTAACTCCTTAACGCTATTTTCAAGTATCTTATACTTTACTTTAGACATTATTATAATAGTGTATATTACTACATAGTAAATAGTTTAACGGATCCTCAAAGGATGAGAGGTCCCAAGCATCCTTTAAGTTACTTGTGCATTTTATTACAGTTCACTTGAGTTGATTTACATTGTATAAGTATGTATGTACTAACTCGAGTGTTTTGTGTTTTTCTTTATGCTTGGGTTAGCCTTGTGAGAAAATGCGGATTACGGATCTTAAGGCTAGGATTAACACTAAAGGGGGGAGGGGGTGAATAGTGTTAATAAAGAATACTAAATCTTTTTGATTTTATGTTAATTTAGACACCGATGTATGCAATATACAGACACAGATATGATCACAGAAACAAACACTTGCAGAAATAAAATAAAAGCAGTAAAGGAAAGAACACACCGGATTTTATACTGGTTCGGAGTTACCCTATATCCGTCCCGCAACACAAGTACAGATTTCCTTTCAAAAGCAATTGTACAATTACACCCTCGGTTTCAAGGCTACGAGGTACACCCTCCAGAATTTATATCCTCTGGGTAGAGATACTTGATTTCCGGGCCTCAAGTTTACCCAATTGATTTACCAAGGTTGCAATCACACCTTTTTTCTCTTGATTGATTTCCACGGCTACAATCACACCTTTTCTCGCTTAATAGGTTACAACGAAGTCTGTAACTCTAAATAACACTGAGAACCTTGTAGAGATAGTGATAGAGAATCAAACTAGAAGTATTCGAGTTTGATTCAATGTTGATTTCGGCAGAGAAATGGTAAGAATATGTATTAAAAAATATGGAAGAAGAAGAGGAGTGAAAAACCAGGAAATCTGATATAAAATTCGTTGAAACTAACCCCTATTTATGGAAGAACAACAGTCATGTCCATTCTGAAGAGTTATGGTGAATAGACACTTCTTTTGAAATTTAAATTTTGAACTCAACTGACACCATGTCGACATGGGGTACTTAGGCATGTCGACATCCCAAAGGATTTTTTGGTGTTTTGATTTTCTTTGAAAATAACATTTATTTTATATTAAAACTATTTTAAACTTTATAAATATACTTGACTATAGTTAATATTCATAAGTGAATATAGAGAATAATATATATAGAATTTAACTATAATTTTTTATTTAAATCTAAGTATAAATATTTAAAAGTTAAATATATTATATTAAAAGATAGTTTAAAATCTGGAGTAATTTGACTTTGAAATTAAACATAATTTTGAGGCTAAAATTATTTAAAATTAGGATAAAGGGTTTTGAATCTTTTAAAAAGAAAGTTTTGAAAAACATTTTGAAAACAGGATATAATTTTGAAAAATCATTTTGAATAAAAAGTTAGCGGATACAAAACAATGTTCCACTAGATTTTTCGTAGGTTCCATCCTACTTAGGGTCCCATCCCTTTAACAGGCTCGAAGTGGATTCCATTTCATGAATAAATTGGATTTTAAGATGTCTGTGCTTTTCTATGAGTTTTAACAAAATTCCTAATAAAATACTTAACCTTGAAATCTTGAACTCTTGATAATCTTGATACTCATGAGTCTTCTATCTCGATATCTTGAATCTTTATGCTGTACAGTCTTCATTCTTGGTACATGCATGGTTAAATCCTGCATATACATATATATCTAAACTTATTATGTTAGTATTTATATTTTATAATCTATTCTAAGGTTGTTGTCATCAAAACCATCATCTCACGGACTAACAATCTCCTCCTTTTTGATGATGACAACCTTTGTTTATAAAATATTACTTCTATCCTAATAACTCCCCCTAAAACTAATAACTCCCCCTTAATTTATGACTAACTACCCTATTTTATATTTCTTCCCCTTTATCATCAACAAAAACTCACTCCAAACTATATAACTCCCCCTAAAACTAACACTCTTTGACATGTGATTATAATGATAGTGTTATCATAAGTAATCATCACTTAAATCTAATACTAAAACATAGTCCTAAAGAATTAACTATCCTAACTAAGAATTCACGATAGTACTTATAATTAAAACATGTATACGAACACGAGTTATTTATTACGTATGAAGTTGTATATATATGAGCGTATAGAAAACATAAAGAAACACAAACAACAATGGAGAAGAAAGAAAAGAAACTATTGTGTGTTTTTAAACATAGGAGATCTATGAATCGGACAGTTTGGATAGTAGAAACAGAAATTTCCACGTTGTTCGACAAGATTCCCATTTTTGTCAAAACACACTTCTCCAACACACACGACTTGGTCATCGTCTTCTGCTTGCGCTTCTTCTTCCATGGGTTCTTCTTCTTCTTCTTCTTCTTTGCTGGCCTCTTGTTCTTGATTGAGTGAAGAGTCTTCATCAATCAAGACAGGATTGGCCTGATTATCCATTAGGAATTTTTGCAAATTCCTAAGAATCTTGCCTTGCCTCTCTTGTTCCTCTGCCATACAAAGTTGAGTCATTTGAATTTCAGTCATTATCTAAAGTGCATCCTTCAGAGAGTCCTCTATTTTGGTCACACGAGCGAGAGTAGTACGTTGAAATGGACCAGACGTAGGAGAGGGGAATGAAAAGGTTGATTTTATGTTTGATTTGGAAGAGGAGGCCATTGATTATTTGATTCCAGAGAGAAGAACAGAGAGATAATAGAAAGGATGAATAAAATTTCGAAAATGTAAAGAATATATAACCAATTATTTTCAATTTTGGTGGGAAAAATTTCAAAATTTAAAAACGTTGCATGTCGACATAGGTATATGGGGGATGTCGAAATGGTCCTTTTTATTTTTACTATTTGATTTATTTTAATATTAATTATTAATTATACTTGTTATTTATATTTTATATTTTAGTTATAGAACAAATACCTAATTCTCTTCTTAATTTAGTAAATATTGATTCATTTAAGGGTTTTGTTAAGATATCAGCAATTTGATTCTCAGAATTGATATAATCGAGAGTAACTACTTTCTTACTTATATTATCTCTGAGAAAATGATGTCTGATATCAATATGTTTAGTTCGAGCGTGTTGAGTAGTATTTTTGGATAAATTTATCGCACTCGTATTGTCACATTGGTGATTTTGAAAATTTCAAACCAAAATCTTTTAAGGTTTGTTGCATATATATTACTTGAGAACAAGCCAAAGCAGCAGAAATATATTCTGCTTCAGTTGTTGGTAAAGAAATTGTGTTTTTCTTTTTACTAAGCCAAGAAATCAGAGAATGCCCCAAAAAGTGACAAGTCCCACTTGTACTTTTTCGGTTTGACTTACAACCAGCATAGTCAGCATCACAGTAAGATATTAAGTCAAAAGAATCATTTTTAGGGTAAAATAAACCATAATCAGATGTGTGCTTAACATATCTTATGATTCGTTTTACGGATTTTAAGTGGGTCTCTTTAGGTTGGGATTGATATCTGGCACAGAGACAAACAATATGCATGATATCAGGTCTACTGGCAGTAATATAGAGTAGTGATCCAATCATTCCTCTATATAGTTTTTGATCTACATCTTTCGAGAGATCTTCTTCATGAAGGTACTCATTGGTTGCCATGGGAGTGGGTTTTCCACCCGCAGTAGTCAAACCAAACTTACTAATTAGGTCTTTAGCATATTTTTCTTGACTAATAAAGATACCATTATCTAATTGTTTTATTTGTAATCCTAAAAAGAAATTTAATTCACCCATATGACTCACCTTAAATTCTTTTGAACAGAAAATTATTTATTCATTTCAAAATTAGTTGAACCAAAAATGATATCATCTATGTAAACTTGTACTAATTGAATATCATTTTTATTTCTTTTAATAAAAAGAGTATTATCTACTTTACCAATTTCAAAATTAGATTGCAATAAATAAGATCTTAGTCTATCATACCAGGCTCTAGGAGCATGTTTTAGACGATATAATGCTTTCTTAAGTTTGTAAACATGATTTGGTAATTTATCATTTTCAAAAAGTGGTGGTTATTCAACATGTTCTTCTTCTTTTACAAATCCATTTAATAAGACACTTTTAACATCCATTTGAAATAATTTGAAATTATTATTATTCGCAAAAGCAAGTAGAATCCTAATGGCTTCTAATCTTGCTACGAGAGCAAAGGTTTCATCAAATCTATTCCTTCTTCTTGACAATAACCTTGAGCGACTAATCGAGCTTTATTTCTATCGACCTCTCCTTGTTCATTCATTTTATTTTTATAAACCCATGTAGTTCCAATTATAGTTTTATTTTCTAGTCTAGGAACAAGTTCCCTCATTTCTAGTATATTGATTTAATTCTTCTTGCATAGCCAAAATCAATGAATCATCAGTTGATGCTTCTTTTGGATTTTTGGGTTCAATAGTTGATATAAAAGCTGCATTACTCATTTGACTTAGTTGATTTCTAGTTTTCATAACAGATTGCATATCTTCCAGTATATTTTCTATAGGATGATCTTTTAAAAGTTTAGTCCTTTTATTAGGATGATTAATTTCATTATTAGTTTCAGTTGATTCTTGACTTTGAGTGATTAAATCCTCTTCATCATTTGTATCTTCAAAAATTTTGAAATTTTCATCAAATGAAACATGCATTGTTTCTTCAATGGAATTGGTTTTTAAATAAAAAGCTATATATGCTTTACTTCTATTAGAATATCCGATAAAGATACCTTTGTCAGATTTAGGATCAAATTTATCTAAATTATCTTTTGTATTTAAAATAAAGCATTTACTTCCAAATTTTTTGAAATAAGACGCCTTAGGTTTCTTTGAATAAAGAACTTCATAAGATGTCTTATCAGTTAAAGGTCTAATTAAAATTCTATTTAAAAAATAACAGGCAGTAGCAACTGCTTCTGGCCAAAAATTCTTTGGTAAATTACTATCTGTAAGCATAGTTCTCGCACACTCTTGAATCGTCCTATTTTTACGTTCTACTACTCCGTTTTGTTGTGAAGTTCTCGGAAATGAAAAATTGTGAGTTATTCCCTTTTTATTGCAGAATTCCTCAAACTTTTCATTTTCAAATTCACCACCGTGATCACTTCTAATTGTTATAATTTTTTGAGAAAATTGATTTTGAATTATTTTTGAAAATGTCTTAAAACATTCAAAAGTATCACTTTTGTGTTTCAAAAATATTGTTCATGTAAATCTAGAATAATCATCTACAATTACAAAGACATATTTACTATGATTTATTGATAGAATTTGAGATGGACCAAATAAATCAAGATAAAGTAATTCAAGAGGTTTTCAAGTTGAAATCATATCTTTTAACTTAAAGGAACTTTTTCTAAGTTTTTCTAATTGACAAACATCACATAAACTATCTACTTTAAAATTAATTTTAGGGACACCTCTTACTATATAATGTTTTGACAGTCTAGATAAGAGTTTGAAATTCAAATGCCCAAATCTCTTATGCCAAATCCAAGGGTCACTTGTATTTGCTAACAGACACAGGTTATCATTTGAAACTTTCATACTAAGAATATAAATATTCTTTTTCCTGACTCCCTCAAATGTAATGGTTGAACTATTATCTTCTATATAACACTTATCTTTTTCAAATTTAATTTTATATCCTTTATCACATAGTTGACTTATACTTAGTAGATTATGTTTCAGATTCTTAACTATAAAAACATTTGTAATAGTAGGAGTTTCAGAATTACCGACTTTGCCAATGCCAATCACATATCCTTTTCAATTGTCTCCAAAGTTGACCAGTCTTCCGTCTTTGTATATTATATCATTCAGTATATTTGGATTGCCAGTCATTGGTCTAGAACACCCACTATCAAGTATCCATTTGTTCTTTCTGATCTGCACAATTTGTCCTTTGTGGATTGATTCCTCAATATCCATAAAGCATGATTCCTGCACATCAAACAATCTTGGTATACAACTTGAATTTGAATATTGATTATATGCAGACTTAAGAAACAATGATGGTTTGAATACTTCTAAATTAGTATTAACAAATATAGCCATTTTAAGAACTTTTCAAAAATTAGATTATGAAACTTTGAAAACCTTGCTCTGATACCAATTGTAAGAAAATGCGGATTACGGATCTTAAGGCTAAGATTAACACTAGAGGGAGGTGAATAGTGTTAATAAAGAATTACTAAATCTTTTTGAGTTTATGTTAATTTAGACACCGATGTATGCAATATACAGGCACAGATATGATCACAGAAACAAGCACAAATGCAGAAATAATATAAAAGCAGTAAAGGAAAGAACACACCGGATTTTATACTGGTTCGGAGCAACCCTATACTAGTCCCGCAACACAAGTACAGATTTCCTTTCAAAAGCAATTGTACAATTACACCCTCGGTTTCAAGACTACGATGTACACCCTCCAGAATTTCTATCCTCTGGGTAGAGCTACTTGATTTCCGAGCAACAAGTTTACCCAATTGATTTACCAAGGCTATAATCACATCTTTTTTCTCTTGATTGATTTCCAAGGCTATAATAACAACTTTTCTCGCTTAGTAGATTACAAAAAAGTCTATAACTCTGAATAGCACCGAGAATCTTGTAGAGATAGTGATAGAGAATCAAACTAAAAGTAATCGAGTTTGATTCAATGTTGATTTCGGCAGAGTAATGGTAAGAATATTTAGAAGAAGAAGAGGAGTCAAAAACCAGAAAATCTGATATAAAATTCGTTGAAACTGACCCCTATTTATAGAAGAACGACAGCCATGTCCATTCATGAAGAGTTATGGCGAATAAACACTTCTATTGAAATTTAAATTCTGAACTCAACTGACACCATGTCGACATGGGGTACTTGGGCATGTCGACATCCCAAAGGATTTTTTGGTGTTTTGATTTTCTTTGAAAATAACTTTTATTTTATATTAAAACTATTTTAAACTTTATAAATATACTGACTATAGTTAAAATTCATAAGTAAATATAGAGAATAATATATATAGAATTTAACTATAATTTTATATTTAAATCTAAGTATAAATATTTAAAAGTTAAATATATTATATTAGAAGATAGTTTAAAATCTGGAGTAATTTGACTTTGAAATTAAAGATAATTTTGAGGCTAAACTTATTTAAAATTAGGATAGAGGGTTTTGAATCTTTTAAAAAGAAAGTTTTGAAAAACATTCTGAAAACCGGATATAATTTTGAAAAATCATTTTGAATAAAAAGTTAGCAGATACAAAACAATGTTCCACTAGATTTTTTGTAGGTTCCATCCTACTTAGGGTTCCATCCCTTTAAGAGGCTCGAAGTGGATTCCATTCCACGAATAAATTGGATTTTAAGATGCTAGTGCTTTTCTATGAGTTTTAACAAAATTCCTAATAAAAATACTTAACCTTGAAATCTTGAACTCTTGATAATCTTGATACTCATGAGTCTTCTATCTCAATGTCTTGAATCTCTATACTATACAGTCTTCATTCTTGGTACCTGCATGGTTAAATCCTGCATATACATATATATCTAAACTTATAATGTTAGTATTTATATTTTATAATCTATTCTAAGGTTGTTGTCATCAAAACCATCATCTCACGGACTTACAAGCCTGAGTATCAGCTTTGGATTTCACCTTCTGGAGCTAGAGGATTTGCTGGAGATTATCCATCTATCTAGTTGTTATCTATTTTAATTCAGTATTTCTATTCAGCTTATGTACTAGTGGAAATTTATGTATTGGGGCTTCTGTTGTATTTACTTTTCAAACTATGGTATTTTTCTACTTGTTTTGTGACTCTGTGTTGTATTAGCTTCATGAACTACTATGGTTATTTCTATTTTCGCTGCGTCTGATTTATCTATGTATGCAATTGGTTTTATTTTCCCCAAATTATATTAAAATCTACTGTTTTGAATTATTCAAGTCAGACATGTATGGTTTTATTGTCGTTTTGAATGGTCCAAAATAGTGGGTCGTTACATTTGGTATCAGAGCGAGGTTTTAGGTAAACGTTTGCCTGCGGAGCAAAAACTCATTAGAGATAGGGTAAAAATACCCTAGAATAATTGAAATCAATCTTAGAATCATTTCTTTGTGAGAGAACGTAATTTTAAAGTATAAAATAATTTTCAAAATTATTTTTGATATAAACATTTCTTGTTTTTGAAATCAAAATTTTCTTAATTTCCTTCTTTTCCTTATCCACCTTGTTAGTAATTTCTTTGTTTGGGATATTCAATTCTCGTTGCATCTTATCTTATCTAATCTTGTCATTATTTCTCAATTACCTTTGTCCTAAAATTCATTCTTGATTTTACAAGATGAGTCGTAGGAATGCTAGAGGTAGGGGACGTGGTGTTGCCCCAGCTCCGGAGCCTACTGCACCAGTTAGGTTCATCAAACTCTATAAGGAATACACTAAGCTTGGTGGCACCATGTTTATCGGATCTGAGAGCATTATTGAGGCTCAGCAGCGGTTGAAGGATTTAGAGAGGATTTTCTATGGTCTTGACATCACTAATGCTCAACAGCATCAGTTGACAGCTTGGCAGTTGAAGGGAGCAGCCTTGGATTGGTAGGAGTCTGTCACATCTCACACTACTGAGGCTGACATTTCTTGGGAGCAGTTTAGGTATCAACTTATGTTTGTTTTGAATTTGGTTCAATTTTTTCTCTCTTTGAAATCTGTCTTATGTTCCTTTATCGTGCTTTAGGGATGCTTTTTTTGTGAAATGGATGCCCGAGGCAGGGAAGTCTTAGCTATATTGAGAATTCATGGATCTGAAACAGGGTGATATGACTTTTTCTGAGTATGAGAAGAAGTTCAATGAACATTCTAAGTTTGGCCCTAATCTGATTGACACTCCTCTCAAGAAGAATGATAAGTTCATTGCTGGTGCCTGTCTGGAGTATTAGGATCGTCTCATCGCTCATGTGCATAGCCCTTTCACTAGTCTGATGGATATGGCCATTAGATATGAGAATCCTACTTCTAAGGATCCTCCAACTGCTCGTTCTGCTTCATCTCAGTCTTTATCTGGTAATCCTAAGAAGAGAAAGCCAAACTTTCATCATCAGAAGAAGAATCGGAACAAGACTCCAGGCTTGGGATCTTCTTTAACTCAGAGGTAGTCGATCGACCTATCTTCCATTACTTGCTTCAGATGTAATCAGAAGGGGCACTATGCTAACAATTGTCCTACTTTAGTTGGTGCTTCTATTCCTCCAGCTCATTTGACCAGGCATGATCTCTGCCACATTTGTCTACAGCCTGGCCATTTCAAGAAGGATTGCCATACTCAGCAGAAGGGCAAGTCATCTGGTATTTTTGTTGTTGCCTCTGCTTCTTCACCAGTTCCTCCTGGACCTACACCTGCTCCTGCTCCTGCTCCTATTGATAACCAAGTTACACTTCAGGGAACTTTTTCTCTATTTTATTTTCGTGTTCATGTTCTCTTTAATATTGGAGCTTTCCATAACTTTATCTCTGTGGATCTTTGTAATAAATTTGAGCATCTTCTTTCTCCTGAGTTGGCTCCTGAGCCTTTGTGTGTTTCAAATCATATTGGTGGTCCTGCGAACCTTAGTAGGATTTGTAGAATTGTGAAACTCTTCTATTCTGGTTATCGGTTATCTGGGGATTTCTATGTTCTTGGTTTTAATGCTTTTGATCTATTGCTTGGAGGTGATTGGCTGAAGAGGAATGATGTTGTTATCTCTTGTAAAACCTAAACTATTTCTCTAGTTGGTGACAAAGGTGATCCTTTGCTGATTCAGTGTTGCATGCCTCAGGATTATGTCGGTGGTTTTATTTATTCTCTGGACTCTTCCTCGGATGAGCTTGATTCTACCCTTGTGGTCAGACTATATCCGGATGTATTTGGTGAAGTCACTTCTTGACCATCTAAGCGGGAAATTGAGTTTCGTATTGACCTTATTCTTGGAGCTCGACCTGTAGTTCTTCCTCCTAGAAGAATGGCACCCCGTGAGAAGGTTGAGTTAAGGAAGCAAATTGAGGACCTATTCTCCAAAAGTCTGATCAGACCTAGCCATTCAGAATGGGAGCAACAGTGGTTTTCGTCACTAAGTCTGATGGTTCTTTGGGATATGTGTTGATTATAGGGAGATGAACAAGCTCACTATGAGAAACAGATATTCTATGCCCCGCATCAATGATGTGTTTAATCAGCTCCATGGAGCTACTATTTTCTCTCATCTTGATCTTGCCATAGGTATTCACCAGCTCAGAGTTGGTGAGGAAAGTATTCCCAAGACTGCTTTCCATATTGAGAATGGGTTTTATGAATGGTTAGTTATGTCTTTTGATTTGACTATTGCTCCTGCCTTCTTTGTTGATTTGATGAATCGTGTTTTCCGTGATGTGCTTAATAAATTTATTCTAGTTTTTGTCGATGATATTCTTGTGTTCTCTAAGTCCGAGGAAGAGCATAAATCCCATTTGAGCTTTGTTCTGGGAACTCTTAGGAGTCATCAGTTGAAATCTAAATTCTCAAAATGCCATTTCTGGATGGATGAAATCCGATTTCTCGGGCATATTCTTTCTAGTAATGGAGTTTCTGTTGATCCAATCAAGGTCGCTTCGATCAATGTATGTCTTTCCTTTCTTCTCTTTCTGTAATTTGATCATCCTATCTTTTTTGTGGTCCTTATTTCTCCCTATTCTGTTGCAGGATTGGGAAACTCCTAGGACTCCATCTGATATTTGCAATTTTCTGGACTTTGCCGGTTATTATCGGAGATTCAAAGGTGGTTGCTTATGCCAGTCGCCAGTTGAAGACCCATGAGGCCAATTATGCAGCTCATGATTTGGAATTGCTTGCTGTGGTTTTTGCTTTGAAGCTTTGGGGGCGTCATCTTTTGGGTGCTAAGTTTGAGCTCTTTACTGATCATCGGTCTTTGAAGCATATCTTCGCCCAAAAGGATTTGTATCGACGTCAGGTTCGGTGGCTTCAGTTTCTTGCTTCTCATGATCTCAACATTAGCTAGACCCCTGGGAAGGTTAATGTTGTAGCCAATGCTTTGAGTTGGAAGAAGGTTTTGTTGTGTCAGCTTGTTGTTTCTTCTTCTCCTCTTTTGGATCGTATCATTGCTAAGCAGGATGAAGATGAGATGCTTAGGAAAATGAAGGAGAGTGTTTATAGCAGAGTTGGTGGTAGTATTCTTGATGGGAGTGGAGCTTAGATCGATGATAGAGGTATTTTGAGGATTAATAATCAGATTTGGGTCCCGAATGTTGATGGATTGAGGCAAGAGTTACTTCGACAAAATCATCGATCCAAACTTTCTATTCATCCTGGTGTGACGAAGATGTATTAGGATATGAAGAAGCTTTATTGATGGAGAGGTATGAGGTGAGATATCTTTATCTTTGTTAGTAGGTGTGTGACTTGTCAGCAAGTCAAGGCAGATCATCAGAAGACCCCTAGTTTGTTGCAGCCCCTTGAGGTTCCCAATTGGAAATGGGAACAGGTCTCAATGGATTTTATTGATGGTTTACTGAGGACTCGGAGGGGTAATGAGAGTATTTGGGTTATTGTGGATAGACTGACCAAATCAGCTCATTTCATTCCGATCAAGTCTACCTGCTCTGCTTCTAGTTTGGCTGCGATCTATATGAGGGAGATTATTCGTCTCCATGGTATTCCTATTAGTATTGTTTGTGATCGGGACCCTATCTTTACCAGTCAATTTTGGAAAGCTTTCAGGAATCTTTGGGTACTCATCTGAATCTGAGCATTGCTTATCATCCACAGACCGACGGTCAAATGGAAATAGTGAATCAGATTCTAGAGGATCTACTTCATGCTTATGTTCTTGATTATGGAAGACTTGGGAAGATCATCTCCATCTTGTTGAATTCATCTATAACAACAGTTATCAGGTATATTTTCAGTCTTCTATTTTAATCATATCTTAATCTTTTATTTATATCATTTCGTCTTTGAATTCAGGCTAGTGTTGAATGTCTCCGTTTGCTGCACTTTACGGAAGACCTTGTAGATCTCCATCTTGATGGATTGAATCCGGTAATCGTTTGGTTCTTGGTCCTGATGTGATTTTGGAGGCTTCTGAGAAAGTTACGGAGATTAAGAGGAAGATGAGGAGTGCTCAGGATAGGCAGAAGAAGCATGATGATCGGCGTAGAAGGAGTTTGGAGTTTTCTATTAGTGATTTGGTTTTCCTTAAGGTCTCACCCTTAAGGAATGTGATTCGGTTTGGTCGTAGAGGGAAGCTTTCTCCTAGGTTTGTTGGTCTTTTCCGTATCTCTAAGAGGATTGGTTCTTTAGCTTATCATCTAGATTTTCCTGAGAAGTTTTGTAGAGTGCATAATGTATTCCATATTTCGCATCTTCGTCGATATCTGCATGATCCATCTTTGATTGTCCAGCCTTCTGCTCTCGAGAGTTTGGATATTGAGCCTAATCTTATTGTCGAGAGGATGCCACATCGTATTATCGAAAGAGGTACGATGCAGCTGAGAGGGAAATCTGTCAACCTGGTCAAAGTGTAGTGGAGTACGGATGATCCGGATTGTACCTGGGAGATAGAGGAGAGCATGCATGCTTCGAATCCAGAATTGTTTGTTTCAGGTACTATTTGCTTTTCTATCTTATCTTTTCTTGTTTTCATGTCTCGTTCCTTTTCGAGGACGAAAAGTTTTGAGTGGAGGAGAGTGTAACAACCCATAAATTTTATAAATATTTTTAATTCAATTTAACTGAAAACTTTGATTTTTGAATCATTTAAAATTGAAATTATGGAATTTTCAAACGTAATTTTGGATTTTGTTTATAATTTAATTTTCAAATACAATAAAATAAAGATTTTCTAAAAACTTTATATTTTGGTCAACAGTGGTCAAACTTTGACTTTCAGTTGAAATTTTTAAATTTGAATTTTTAAATAATAATCTTTTTCTTTCAAACTGTATTTAATTCCGATATTTGTGCTGCTTTTCGTTTCGTAAAATCCTGTTTTATACTTTTAAAATCTGATACATTTCAGCGTTTTACACCGATTATTTTCCGCATTTTCTGTTTATTTTCTATTCTATTTTTTTCTGCTTCATTTCTATTTTATATTTTATTTTCTATTTTGTTTGGATTTTTTATGTGAATTTATTTGGTTTTTATTTGGAATTTTTGGCCTGGAAATTCAAAAGGTCTAAGGTTTCTTTTCTTGGAAATGAAGTAAGGCCTTTACATTTTCTAGCCATTCGCTCCACTAACCCTAGCCGCCACTTTTATTTTCCATTCATGTACAAAAATTATTCTCATCTCCTTCTCATTTGCAACTTCTTGAAAAAAGAAAAAAAAAACAGTAAGTCATGGCCTCCTCTTTCTTAATTTTCTTTTTTTCTTCTTCTTTTGTTTGTTCCTCCTTTAGCATGCTCGGCCACCTCCTCTTTGCCGGCCATCTTTTCCTCACCACCACCACCTGACAGGGCTCCATCACCATCTCATCATCCCCATGCCATGTGTGACCACTGATCCAAACCATCACCAAAAGTCATGCAAACCAGCCAATCTCCTCCACATCATCACCTTCCTCTTCCCTAGCCTCGGCCACCAACCAGTCTCCTTTGCCTTGCTTTGCCTTGACAAAAACTACCCTAGACCATGACCAGATCTGATCCAAACCAAGCATCCACGGCCGAGCCATTTTTGCCCAAGGCCGAACCCAAACATCATCTTATCCTTGACCTTTTGCCTTCACTTGACCTTTGCCATACCATCACTTCAGTTCAATCCCTAGCCGTGCCTTATTTCTGGTCATAGCCGAGTGTATATGCCTTGAACAATGATGGTCGAGCCATGTTGTGAGGATGATCAAGCCTAATGTGTTGTGGCCGAGCCTACATGAATGGGTTAAGCCATTTTGCTTCTTCTGATCTATATTTGTGCTTTGTTTTGATTCATATTCTTTTGTATTATATAGTTACTTATGTATATTTATATTTATTTTTTTACAAGATTTGAATTTTGGCTCTCCATCCACTCGAATCTAATTCATGCTTTGTCGTACTTTTCGAAGTTCAGTCGTGTGTTTTGAATTGTTAACTCCAGGTTTAGAAGATGAATTTATCACTCTCGACATTCGTACTTATATAATGGTGAAACAATGACGTGTGAATTGTAGTTGATGATATGATAGTAATTTATATATGCATGTGATATGATATTTCATAATGTTATAACCTGATATTTATTTGTTACACCACCTAATATGATATGATTTATTATACTATTTATTATATTTACTGTTTCTCACACTGCAAGTTCCCTGTTAGAATAGAATTATTATGGGTTGAAATGATACATACCCGAACGGAAATTAGAGTAAGGAAAAATCGTTATGAGTTGAAATGATAGGCTCAAGCGATTTTTATTTATTTTGTTTGACTTGGGATTGCGGGTTTGAAATGATAGAACACAGATTTTTCTTTTTAAATTATGGATTGAAATGATACATGTCCGTATCACTTGACCTAAGTTAGAAAATTATATACAAACCCGTGGTTAATTTTAAATATTTTCTAAAAATTATTAAGTATTTTTGAAATTTAAATATGAAATTTTAATTTAAATTGGATTTAAATGATTTAAATAAATGTTACAATGATTTTCTATAAGCTAAAAATGTATAAGAAAATAAATGGGTTAAAATGTTATTTAAAATATGACTTAATTTGATAATTGAAAATTTAGTTTTCAAATGGAAATTCTAAGCTTAACTTAGCAATAAGAATATTTTATTTATGAAATGGGTATTTTAAAATAAGATGTTAAGTTATTATTAAAATAAAAGTTAAGAAAATAGTGTACATTGGACTTAATAAATGAATTATAGTTCATTTGGATATTTTATTTATAAAATTTTATTTTATTTAATAATCAGTTAAATGATATCCAAATGAATATTTTCTGAAGCGTGAGGTATGTTTTTATAAGTTAAAAATGGCTAAAATTGAGATTTTAATGTTTCTGAAATATTATAATAAATCTGGAATTTGTATTGGAAGCATTTCCAAATTGTTGTGGTTTTAAGGTAGCATTTGCTAAGTGCTACCATTTCTGAAATATTACTATGTTCTGAAACACTAATTTTATCTACTGTAGCACTTTATAAGTGCTGATGTTTCTGAAATTGGACTGTTTTTAAAATAAATAATTTTATCTACTGTAGCACTTTATAAGTGCTGCTGTTTTTAAAATTGAACTGTTTTTGAAATACTAAGTTTATCTACTGTAGCATTTTATAAGTGCTGCTGTTTTTGAAATTGCGCTGTTTTTGAAATACTAAAATATCTACCGTAACACTTTATAAGTGCTGTTGTTTCTGAAAGAGAACTGTTTTTGAAATACTAATATATCTACTGTAACATTTTATAAGTGCTGCTGTTTCTGAAATTGAACTATTTTGAAATACTAATATATCCAACACTTTATAAATGCTGCTGTTTCTGAAAAATACAATGTTTTGAAATTGTTGTAATTGAACGAATGAAAATGCTACAATTCAGGAAATTGAATATTTGATTTGAAAGGATAACGACTTCATATTTAAATGGTTTAAATAAATTATTTTTATTTGGAATATAAACCATTTTTGAAATTTATAACCACGGGTAATAATAATGTTTGTTTGTTAAAGTGACCGAGATCAGAAGTTGTCATACTCTGTGCCAACTTTGAAATCCACTTTAACAACCGTGTACGCGGTAGAGATTCCAGAATGAAGTAGGATGGTGGGGACGTCCTTTGAGGTATGAACGTGGACCCGACTCCCGTGAGTGGGCATAAGGTGGCTAAAATAGGAGAAACGACGGGATAACAAGGTCACTCCTCTTATCAAATACACTTCTTCGTATGCCATTATATTACTTTGTGATTAATTGGTGTACACCTTTTATTTTGGTAGTGTGGCTCGAGGTGGGTGGTAGTAGCTGCTACGCGATACCACCGGTCCGAAAGTGCAATTGGTATATCCACCCTGGCATTGCCTAATTGTGCCGTGTCACCTACCCTAGCGCGCCTTATACGATTTTGGTTTTATACCATACCTACAGAGTGCCCATTGACGACACCCAGTATGGGGGAGATTACGGTACTGTATAGGCTATGAAATATATAAAATGTGTTAAAGGGGATATTGTGTAACTCCTTAACACTATTTTCAAGTATATTATACTTTACTTTAGACATTATCATAATAGCGTATATTACTACATAGTAAATAGTTTAACGGATCCTTAAAGGATGGGCGGTTCCAAGCATCCTTTAAGTTACTTGTGCATTTTATCATGGTTCACTTGATTTGTTTTACATTGTATAAGTATGTATGTCCTGACTCGAGTGTTTTGTATTTTGCTTTACGCTCGGGTCAGCTTGAGTATCAGCTTTGGATTTCACCTTCTGGAGCAAGAGGATTTGCTGGAGATTATCCATCTATCTAGTTGTTATCTATTTTCATTTAGTATTTCTATTCAGCTTATGTGCTAGTGTACATTTATATATTGGGGTTTCTGTTGTATTTACTTTTCAAAACTATGGTATTTTGTACTTGTTTTCTGACTCTGTGTGGTAGTAGCTTCATGAACTGCTATGGTTATTTCTATTTCAGTTGCGAGTTATTCTGATTTATCTGTGTCTGTGATTGGTTTTATTTGCTCCAAATTATATTACAATCTACTGTTTTGAATTATTCAAGTCAGACATGTGTGGTTTTATTATCGATTTGAATGGTCTAAAATAGTGGGTCGTTACACTTCCTAAATAGGTGAACCCAATTAGATAATATCTTAGAATGAGAAAACATGCTAGGCCTGGGGTTCTATTTATAGGGTTAGAAGTGGATCTCAGACCGTTGGATTTGGGGATTGAATAGAATGCAACCACGCAATAGGCTGAATAGCAGTCATCGGATGTAGAAACGGAAAGACAAGATCGAGTTGAAGAATGCAAAATACGTTGCTAACATTCAAACGAATGTATGTTTATTCGTTCGCTAAAAAGCAAGGCAGGTCGATCAGGTGGTCGACTGCCAGGTCAACCGGGCGGCTGACCTGGCCTATATATTTTTTCTATTTATTTTGTTTAATTCTTATCTCATTCATTTTTGCTCGGATTTTGACGTTCTATATATGGAAATTGACCAAAAAATTACCACCAACACAATAGTGCAACTCATGTGGCTCAATCTCGATAATTTCACACAGTTATTTTATCATTTAGTTTATTAACAGATTAATTATTACGGGTTAAATTTTGGGTCGTTACAAAAAAAACAACAAATATACTCAGTTATACAAATTGAAAAGAAGTGGTAAATTATATCCAATTGCAATAATTAGCAATGAAATAGTAATAGAATTTGAATCTATTAAATTAGAAAGAAATAGTAATTGAAATCTATCGACATTAATGCAATAAGAAGTAGATTCATTTAAAAGAACTTTGGAGGCGTAATAACTGCTAATTTATACAATCTCAGAAACACAATTATGACGGGTGCGAATTATTAGATCTACTTAATATTTTGATTTATTATAAATGACGTAGTAATTAGTATAGGATTGGAATGCAAAGTCAATAATGTTACACAACATAAGTCTTCCCTCCGTAAGGGGATATCTACAGTTATGTATACGGATATCTACAGTTATGTATACATTATACTTAGCGGGACATCTCGAACGGTAGGACTCATGGGAAAACTCATTCGTGTATAGGTGAAGTGAATATACGATAGTGGGGTTTGCCTCAATTTGAAGTCTTAAATGGCCAGGTTGGGTCTAGATCAATCCTTATTAAGTAACCCAGTGTGCATTTCCTTGATTGCATTAGACAATCTAAATGTGATGGTGAGTGCAGTCTCGACGTTATGTCAGCAAGGCTGCTACTACATATGTAAGTAGTAGGACTGCACACATAGGTCGAGACCGTCATCCGTCTTGGAGAGATTATTGGAAAGAGAAGGGTTACACCTAGACGGACTACATCGCCTTCTAGTTTAAGATCCGTATGGGATATGCAGTAGCTCAAAGTTTTTTTAGTTTATTTGTAGCTAGGAGGCAAGAAAAGATAACCCTTAGTCAAGTCTTTAAGACATAAAAGTCCGAGGAGCTAATATGAGTCCTTAATATACTATAGTCGGAGGGGTCAAGTCCCTGATATAAAGCAGATAATTAAGGCTTCAGGACGAAATAGAATATGGCTAATCTATTGTAATCTTGTTATTAGGCACTAACGGAAGGTCCCTTGGTGTGTTGTAAATTCGGCCTAGATACAAACGATAGGTACATGGCACGGTGCAGAGTTAAGGATACGAGCGGGGAATGTACCTTATTCCATAGGAGGACTGCAATACTTGCACATATACATATATATACACACACTCATGTAGTTATTGTACATGTTAACAAATTTCTTTGTTAACCCCAAAGTATGCTAAGAAGTTGAGATCTGGCTAGGAATAGGCTTGATCAAACTTTTGTCACTTTGCAATAAATATCCATTTTCAAGGGAGAATTCTTAATCATGTCATGAGAATAATACATAAGAGTCATTTGCAATAATAAGTAATGTCATAAGTCTAGAGTTTTTGTTTCTTCGAAATATGCTATGTAAATGTTCAACATTCGATTCCTTATATATACAAAGTTTGAGTATTTGAATCGACAAAAATCCCCAAACTAATTTAGGGTGACGACTTTAATACATATAAGAGAAGTGGAGAAAAGAATTCACCTCTTTTACATTGCCATTGGGTTCGTATTTATAGGGGTGGAGTTGGTAGGCATGGTGGTACATGGCTCACAGCACCCTTGATTTTCAGCATCATTCATTATCTTGATAGCAGTACCATCCCTTTGTTTATTGCTTATTCTCGGTAGCCTTTAGTATGTTATCTATATGCGACATCCTTCTTTTATATTGATAGTACATGGCATCTTATTGAAAACTGGTGGTTTACAATGTCAGTATAATGTTGTCTACATTTGGAACTTTTCCTTAGGGTAGTCCTTCGACATCCCTTTTTATGGTTAACATATGGAAACCTTTTTCATACTGGTGAAATATGGCACGTTTTTCATACTATCGAATTTCGACATCCTTCTTTTCATTGTTAATAATCGATCTAGTTTTCAATTGTTGATTTAAGACATCATTTCCATCCATAGGCGTTCGATATCCTTCCCATGCAGCTCAACATCCAATACTGCTTGTATATGCTTTACAATGGTTGCCATTATAAAGTCTTGACATCGAATTCTTCGATATCTTTGAATAATGCATAACCTTTCTTTGACTATCTTCCAGCTTGATAAGCTCTATATCATTACTTTTCGGCATCTGTTGTTGTCCAACATCCATTGGCACGATAGTAATATAAGTTGCTTAAGTACATGACATCTCTTCCATTCTGGGCATTCGAAAACCCTCATCGATTGAAGTTAGTTATCTCCTGAAAAAATTTGATGACATTATTTGTAGTAACATTTGCCCCTAGTGTAGAAGGAATGTTGACTTTTCAAGTCGACACCATGATATCAGCACTTGTCGCCTATTGTCATTCCACTCAAATTTGTGTCGTTTATTTAAATCAAGATCAATGGCTCTTATTCTTTCTTTTTTCTCCTACAAGTAACCGTTCCTCTCTTTCTTCTTCCTTTTTCCTACAAATCAAACCTCAAAACAAAATTTTAATCTTCAATTTCACTTGAAAATTTTCAATTTTCTTTGGCGTTTGAGTTTATTTCAAGGTTCAATTTTATTTTCTATTTGAATTAATCGAAAGTATTAAGTTGGGAATTTCCAATTTCAAATTTAAATCGGGGTTTACTTATCGGATATTGGTTGTAAATCTTTGGGTTTAAAGCATAATCATATATTTATTATGATTCTAGATGGATTTAGCATCCGAATTAGCAAGTCATTTGGAGTATAATCGATTATCTAAAGCCTGATGCTATTTGATAATCTTGGGCTTTCGTGTTTAATTAAAACATGGTTGCTTGTAAGAAACCTAAAACCCGCTCCAAAATTTGATACTTGCTTGGCTTCAAAATTAGTGTCCATTGAAACTTAACATTGAACATGATGTTCGATATACAAAAAGGTTTCTCCCTTTAATCAATATTTCAACAACTAGTTAGAAGCTTGAAATTCATTTAGAAATTCGATAATGGATCAAAATTCGAAATTGTTATAATATCGGCGTTTGGATAGAGATTTAATATCAAATAAGGGCACGACATCCGTTTCAGGAATGGCTTTATTAGCTACAAATTCGATAACTCATAATGAGTCGTTGCACTTTTACCCCTTTTACAAATGTAGTAATTACTCAAAGAGTTGGAATAAATTCGACATCTTGTCTAACTTAGGCATAACCTTATCAGTTCAAAATATAGTTATGGTATTGGCAACTAACTAGAAGTTAGGTATCCACTCCGAAATTCAGACAACTGAATTGAAACATGAAGTCTTTATAGTGTCGGTAATCAATCAAAAGCACGGTATCTATTTAGCAGTTCGACATCTGTTTTGAAGGGTTATTGCTTAGGTTACAGATTTGATATCATGATATTCATTCACTACTCTTTTACAAACTCAACAGCTACTTACAACGTTTACATATTTGTCGTAAATTTGATATCCTGCTTAAGTCTTATACGACATCATTAGTTTGTAATATGTTACCCGGGTTTTTAACCCATCAGGATCCAGGAAAATATGGAATGACTTGATGGAATCAGAATGGCTCAGAAATCAACCAAAAAGAGCTAAATCAACGTTTGAGTATGACTAGACTAAGAAAACAGCGTCTGTCTAGTACAATCAGCAGCTAAATACAACTAGCTAGTAAATCGTCATTAAAAAAAGCAACATGCAACGAGACTACTCGAACCACGTCGATACAAAGCAACAAAAGCATGTCAGACATCAAAGTACATAAAAAGTGTAATTGCATGGATCGCTAGCGATCCATCCACTATGGATTGCCAGCGATCCGTACTTCATCACTGGGTCAATAAGGCACACGGGAAGTGAACATAACCAAAATATGCTAAGTGTATGGGTTTCTAGCGATCCATAAACCATGGATCGCCAGCAATCCATACTTGTTCATGGACTCTTGGCGAGCTAACTGGGCGAAGAAGGGAAAAGAGGAGCTAAGTGATCGGCTCGCATGCGAGCTAAATCTATGGATCCATAGACCATGGATCGCTAGCGATCCATGGATTTTGCTTGGGTTGTAAGCTGAGCTTCATTGCATCTTCCTGAGTTCATCTGCAAGTAGTCAGTGAACAGGCCTGGCCCAAAAACTCTCCAATCTCTATAAATACCATCCTACCTACAACACAAATGAGGGGATCTTCTTCGGACTAGTTGTTGAAGCTCTGTTGGAAACTTTCCTCACTCTTCATCTTCCTCACAACAATCTCTATAGGAATCCACTATGATTCTCCTGTGTGGGTTCTAACCCTGGAGATTCAATCCAGAGAAGGACAATCAAAAGCCTTGTAACCAAACATTACTTGTAACAGCAACAGTCTATAATAAAAACTATAAAGTGGATGTAGGATTCATTAACAGCCGAACCACTATAAAAATCTTCTTGTCTTCTCACTTTTACTATTCTTTTCTACGCCAATTATCTGTATTATTGCTCTGTGACAGACACTCAAACCATAGTGTTGATCCATTTGTAGAGTTAACATAATATAATTACTATATAATAGGTTTACAAATAGCTTATCCACTCAACATCTTTATAAACTGAATAATAGATTAAAGCTCTTCCAAACTAATCGACATTACTCAACATTTAAAAATTTGATAATCTTATAATTCAACATCAGGTTGTCTATCCAATTATGGATTTTATAAGCGGTTATTAATACAATATCCCATGAATTTGATACCACATTATTGATTCAGCCTTCTATTTAAGATTCTATTAGTATTATATTTTGATTAAGCCTTATTGACTAGTTATAATCTTTGCATCTCATCGTAGATTTAAAAGTTGTGAATAATTTTTCAATAGATTATAAATTCCCTAAATACTTTATAAAATCGATATTCCATTATAAACCTGATATTTATAAATGGATTACATAATGGTTACAGACTTGTTGTAAATGTTATAGTTAATTTAGATTTTGAAACCTTTCCTTTATGACTTGAGTGATTTTAATTAATTAACCATTCCTTAATTAGACATGTAATGTTTTTTTTTGCATTTATGAGCATTTCAATTTTTTTCAAATATGTTATACTTTCTTTATTTTTTTATAATATCTCTTGGCCGACAAATGAATAGCATGAAACCCAGCAAAGTTTCCAAATCTTCTCCCTCCTTAAGGAAAGGAGATTATCAATCTCTCGTCGCTACTCAAGAAGAGGTAGACACTACCTTTCAATAACCCAGGATTATGTGTATAAAGGATATAATTGTCGGTCCATCTGTTCGGGCAAATAACCCTCTATCGGGGTTTTCTGCCTTCACTCCTATCCATATCCAGCACTCCGGATATCTTCCTTTCCTTGAATTCACTTTGCAATTTTTGGAGCACTTAGGCCTTACACCAGTTCAGTCGACCCTTAATTCTTACTTCTACTTGAGCTGCTTAAAAGTCCTTACTCAGGAAGCTAAGGCACATCTTTAAATGCTGAGACCATTCATTCATTAGTGAATCTTGTAGGAATAAGCGATCAAACAGATTGCCCTATGTATCATCTTGTTCCTCTTCCAGAATGCTTAATCACCAAACCGATTAATAAGATGGGGGACTAGGAGAAGCAATTCTTCTATATTAGATGCTAGACCCCTAAGATTTGGGGTCCTTCATTGTTTTAGTAAGTTTTTTACACGTCGTCGTTCTCTTATGATGAGTATCTTTTTTTAGAATTGTTCCTAAAATATATGACTCGTCCATCTTCTCAAATATCGAGACTCTGATGTGGGCTTCTAAAATCTTGGGGAATAGGCTCAAGCTCTTGACTGTGGCCAATCCCCATAAATATTCTTTGATAGTAGACCACCACAAAGTGTTTATAGAACCTTTGATGACAAAGGGGTATGTATATGGGAGGCAGTCTATAATGGTTAGTGATAAGATAACCTTCTCTTCTTCTTCTCCCATCTAGGGTGATTCTTCTAGTGATTTTTCATTATTACTTGAATGGAGCTTCTTATGTCGATATCTTATGAATTTTTCTTTGATCTAGGTTCATCTACTGTTGTTGCGGCTTCCATGCATAGAAAAGATAAAGGTTATACTTATGGCCCGATTGAGAAAACTAAACCTCCTCATGTTTAGGGACCCCATTGCTAAACTGTTGAAGCTATGAAAAGGAAAGAGGGTACTAAATCCTTAAATGATACTTCAATTCTCCCTTCGAATAAAATGCCTAACTTACGGAGGTTAGACTTTCATTGTTTTTGCCGACGAGTCTAGTGTGGATGCTTCCTTGACTACTTAATATCATAATACAATTAATTTAGAATCCTTGGATCTGGATGCACAAAAGCACATAGAGGAGGTTTGTACTCCCGATCCCTTGTTGAACATCTCGCTTCCCGCTTCGACTTCAGGTTTTCAATGCTTATTTGAGGAGGTAGGTCTGACTCCCTACACAATGATTCTCTTCCTTCAGAGACTCCAGCTTAGACTACCTCTATGGACTATAATAATCTTATTTATTTAGTCGTTCAATCCCTAAGTTTGCTTCTCTTTTGCTGTTGTAGTCATAATCCTTTTCAACGGATCATCATTATGTTTTTTCTAACAACTTTTGCTGGTATGTATCTTCTTGAGCTTATCTATCTTAGATTTTTAAATTGGTATATCCTTTCTAGAATTTTTCCTATTTTATGTTTCAAGCCACCAAGCACACGTTCTTTCTCTAACGGGCCTCTCAAGGGTCTTCTACTCAAATAACCGATCATAAGGAGGAGTTTTCTTTGCTTATTATGGAGAAAGATAATGCTATTCCATAGAAGAGACAACTTATCTCCTCCCTTGATGAGGAAAAGAAAGCCAAACTACTATTGGAAGAGGAGGTGAAAGCTCTAACAGCAGATTTTGAGAAGTCCAACAAAGAGAAAGACAACATGGTCGGTAAAGTGATGTCTTTGAAAGACAAGGTAGGAACTAAGGATGCCGTCCTGGTTTGTGCCAACAACGTTACAAAAATGCCGAGGAGAAAGTTTTCTTCTCTCTTGATCGGCCTCTCTCTATAATTAGGGAAAAGTGCTTTGAAGATGCTGCCTTCATAGCTGTTATCCTTCCTTTTGGCAAGGCCGCGATATTGTAGATTTGGTTATGAGTGGTTGGTTACCATCCTTGAGAATCAACAATATGTAGTATTATGGATAATGGTCTAAAAGATTTGGACTACATTCCAATCGAGGTGAAATCAATATGAAATGACAGGGAAAGCCCTATGAGGTTACCTTTTAAATTTTAAGCCAACTGAAGCTCGTACGCTCGAATTATGGACAAATAAAGAATTTATATGGATTGATCTAGAGCAATCCATGAAACAACATAAATCAACAAAGGTTGACTAATATCTCAAAATTTACAAAGCCAATGCATTGAACTTTCAAAGCAACAATATATTGAAGAATGAAGCCCAGAAAAATGGTCCAATGACAAAAATCCCAAATCTTGGAAAAAGAGGCTGATCGTTATTGGAACGATCGTACAAATCACTAAAAGGATCCATATCCAATGAAGGTTGGATGATATCTCGCAAAAGATACGTCAAAATTGCACAAAATTTGGAGAGCGAGAAATATACATCATTAAGAGCGTACATTATCGATCATAGAACTCAGGAGAAACACAAAAGGGGCACCGATCGTTATTGGACGATCAACATAACAATGGGTGTTCTATAAAGAATGCGCGATATCTTAAAAACCTTAGCTCATAATGACACCATATTTTAGGATCAAGGCCTATAGGCCTATGGGACCATCCACGAACGATCGTACTTGATTGGAGCCAAAAATAATGATCGACCCTAATTGTTATTTTTGTAGAATTTGGACCACCGATCATTCTGGTGAGCCTGTACTGATCTAGAGATTGTTCATGCGAATTTTTAGCCCGGTCTATGCATATCTTCCCCTATAAATACAACTACCATTCTCCATAAGAGGATCCTTCTTTCTGCTGGCCAGCCTCTGCCATTTTTATTTTAACTCTTATACTGATGGATCCCAACCGAGCCAACTATTTTTGTAATCATAATCCAGTTCAGGATCAATAAAAATATGAAGTGGACGTAGGCAAAGATTCTCGAACCACTATAAAAATCCATGTGTTGATTTATTTCTCTGCTTTGTTTTAATTTCATTGATTATTTGATCTTATGAGATTCTTTTGGGTGTTGATGTCCATTTTTGGCAGTAGTGACAAGAGTCCAAAAGGACCAAAAGATGGAGCAATGGATCAAATGGTCATGACTCATCTACCTGTGATGTAGATCTTTCTGATTCATCCGATCTTCAGGGCGCTTCACAGGAAAAGCTTCACAGGAAAACATTCGTCCAAATGGTCCACTTCCCTTAGTCAACATTCGAAAGAGAAAGCTCAAGTTCTGGCTTCTTAGGTTCCTGTTAGCAGGTATGCAATGCATTATTTAAACGTCTTCAATTATCTGCTAGATTTTAGCTAATAAGTTTATCACATTAGTTAAGGAAGAGATCCAAATATTATTGTAAGACTTTGTATGTGAAGAGCGAGAATGAGGTGTTCCGATTAAATAAGGAAATAAAGAGGCTAGTCAAAGTGCATGATGAACTATCTAAAAAGTCAAGCACCTTGGTCTTCATGCCAAACAATTAAAAAACTTCGAGGAGAAATGAGTTGCTGAACTCTTAAAAGAATCTTGGCTTCAGAGAGAAAGAGTTTTAAAATAAAATGTAGAGTTGACTACTCTTTTCTGGATGCTTATTGAGGATAGAGATGCTTTAGTAGAATTTCTATACAAAGCTTATTCTAGAAGACTTTTTGTTGATTTTCTTTCTTAAGAGAGAAGAGTGGAGGTTTGATTAGACGTCTTTATAATAGATATTTAGAGGAGCATGGGTCTAACCCTCATCTTGGGACTTGTTGGAATCTTCCTAGGGGAGTGACCTTTTCCCTGACCCAAAACACTCTTCCTCCCAAGAAAGTTAAATATAATAAGGAGAGCATTATTTTTGAGTTTTATAAGGAATCAATATTGTATGAACCTAAGTAAATTTGTTTTTAATATGTAATTCAGTTAGTTTTATGATTGCAGTGTTTTTATTTCTTAGTAACTTAGCTTATTTTCATAAATCCTACCGATTAGAGAATCGTCGGGCAGTCCTATTTCTATGGAACTTTGAAATAAATTGATTAAATTAAAGATGAGCTTTAATGAGAAATCGTTAACTTTTAAAACTTTTCGGTTGGCTGAATATTGTTTCCTTAAAGACCACCAAGACGTTTGCACAAGATTTATGCATTTTTTCTTTGATTTTTTTGGCGATGAAAAGGATAACTACTTGATGAGATATGAAATAACCATGTTAAGTTGTTATGTGGTGAGATTAGTCCTCCAATCGGAAAATGTGGCTATCATCAACTCCCCCCAATTAATATCCCTCAAGGATAAAAGATTTAAATTTTGGTTTCTAAACTTTGTGAGTTAAATGCATTAAGCTAATATTATTGATGTAATTTTGAATTTTTTCATGCTTTTAATTCTTTTTCTTGTTAATAAAGAAAGAATTAACTTCTTATTGATTTCTTCTTACTTGTTTCTGTTTTAGGAAACAATCAACACTTACACTTAGCAACGTCATCGGGGAGAAATGTTCTTTCCAGGATGCTTCAACTTTGTTGTTTCTGAACAATCTGGATGCACAACAATGGCGTAAAACATATTATCAATTGAAATCTGCATTAAGTGATATGAAGCAGATGATTTCCAATCTAGAGGAAAAAATTAAGGAAAAGGATAAAGAAATCCAAGAGTTAAAGAAGAAAATGGATATGATTGGCCAATCGGTACCTTTGGTCCAAGGACAGAAGCTAATGCAAAAATTGCTTGACTTTATCAAAAGCTAATGGATCTTGAAGTAAACTTACTAGAGAGTAAAGAATTTTGTTAATCCTTAGCACTTATTGCAAGTGGAGGCAAATACAGCCTTCCTACCCCTACTCCATTGATTGGCAAAGAAAAGTTTTTTGCTTTGTTGAACCTTCCCTCAACTTTAGGTAATGGCAAAATTGCCAGATGTAGCCAAAGAGATAGATATGAGTGCGTTCAATTTTTGAAAAAGCAATGGGAAGATAAAGTCTCTCAATATCTCAACAATCATCGGGGTCAAGTGGAAAATTTTTTTCTTGAAAACATGTTGTTGAACAGGAGGTCAAAATTTAAAGAGCAAATTAAGACTTTAAAAGGAGCCAATAAGGTACTTAATTGTGCATTGGAAATTTCAAGTTGATTTGATCGATGTTGTGAATATTATTCCGAGGAAAGAAAAGAAATTTAAGGAACATCTAGATGAGGTAATTCGTCACATTACCGATTCTTCTTTGGCCGTTGAGAATTAAAAAAGGGAGGAGTAAAAATTTGACACTTAATGAAGAATGGTTTATGAGTTTTTAGGCAGATTTCCCTTATGGTTACATGTAATTCTTGTATATAATATGTAAAATAGACAAATTTGTACCTAAATGATTATTACTTTGAATGAACATTATTTTCTTCGTTCTGTGTTTGCTGAATTAATGGAGATACATGATTTTCTTTCCAGAACTTTTGATGATGTGTAACCTTTGATTGAGCATTGATTTGTCTTCTCAATGCGAACCTTGCCATTAAAACCTGAAATATATTTTGATCAAGAGACTAGTAACTTATTTAATCAAAAATTCGGAAGGACTCTTCCATTTAACATGAAATTAGTAATTCATCTAATAACAAAGATTCCTATTATGGGAAAATTCAAACTCCATTCTTGGTGAACTTAATTTTTGCAATTAAAGGAATGAAACTTTTAATAACTTTGTCATTTGATTTTATCACTTTAAGCTTTAGAATTCAATGCTTGAAGCATTAATCTAGATAAAGTATATGTCAAGAAATTCGCATGATAACCATCTATATTAAAAACTAGAAATCCTTTGGCAATAATGTTATTTGGATAGAAACCAAAACTCTGTCTGGCAGTAATTCGATTAAGAGACCAAAGTCATCCGACAAGTAATTTGATGCAGAAACCAAGGAATCCATCTAGCAAAGACGTCTCTTTGAAAAGAAGACCAAATATATCTGGTAAGAGGACCAAAAATCTGATTATTAACGGAAATTCCCATTATATAATCATTAAAAAAATTATTTATGTGCGATAGATAGCTTTTGATCCTTCCTGTGAGGGCTGCCTTAGCTTTTCCTTGGTGCAAAACTAGATGTATTTTGACTATCCTTCCTATAGGAGATTCTTTTTACATTTTAGTGATCTTCCTCTAGAAGAATGCCTTGATCCTTTTTAGGGATATATTTTGATTTGATTTCGTATTCGAACGGTCTACCTCTAGAGGACTACCTCTTACTACTCTTCGGTTAGTGATTTAGGCTGTAATTGATTCTTTTTGTTACCATATTTTGGTAATGATCTAAACTATGATTAAACCCCTTATCACCGTCTTAGGTGATGATTTAGCTTTTCATCAGTGTGTTTGGTTAGGTATCTCTAGCAGGACCAATGTTATACCCATCCTCCCTCTAGGGGTGCTTTAATCAGGTCCTATAGGCAGAACCAAAGGCTAGTTCTGGTTCGGTGCTTTGGCTAGGCCATCATAGACAAGACCGAAGGCTTACTCTATCCTCCCTCTATGAGGCGCTTTAGATATACCTTATAGGCAGGACTGAAGGCTGATCTCCATGCTCTGGCTAGGCCATCTTAGGCAAGGGACCAAAAGCTTACTCCTTCCTCCCTCTAGGGGGTGTTTCGATAAGTGGTGTAAGCGGGACCAAAGGTTTGCAGTGCTCTGGCCAGGCTTATAGATGGGACCATAGGCTTACTCTGATCTCCCTCTAGGAGGTGCTTTGATCAGGCTATCTTGGCGGGATTCATGGATTTTTCCTTTATTTTGTATGTCCTTCTTAGAAAACATTCCTCTTTATTGAGTGCTCAATCCTAGTAGATACATTAGTTAAATCCCTTTAACTAACTCTTAAAGTTCTCATTTAGCCAAGAATTTTCAATCATTCCTTTTAGAGCTGAGCATTTGTTAGTTTCAATACAATTAGTTCTATGATATTGGCAATAGGTATCTCTAAGTTTCTATTCATTTTTAGGTTGTCTCTTCTTGGAAGGCCAATAATTCATTTTTCTCTCAGTTAGAGGCTAAATGTTCTCAATGGAGGTTGTAAGGGAATAGGTTCGAGAGTTTTTAGGAAATTGTATCCTTGATTCCCTCTTAGATTTCTTATAACATCGGATTGGTGTATTCGCTTTAGCTGTGAAATTTCTTTTTGAAGATTCTTGATTTTTAACTGGAGGATCAATGATTCTATTCCATTTCTAGGAAACTTGTCAAAATCTCTTGTCATTTCCTCTTTAAAGAGAGTTCCTTTGGATTAGAATTGATTGACTCTCCTTGTTTTTAAGAACAGACTATCTTTCTTTGAGCTCTCTTTTCCCAAGGCAAAGATTATGATAAGTCCTACGTGGAAAGGGTTTATGCTACATTTGTAGAGGGTTACTTGCTTCTTTTCTTGCGTAATTTGCAAGGCCAATAATCTTAACACTTATTCTTCATGAAACCGAGGGTCATGAGTAATTTGTTAAGCTGGTTTGGCCAAACGGGGTTCAGAGGATCCTTTTTCAGAAGTAGTCATTATAATGTCCAAAGTAGGTTATGCAAGGTTCAAAGAATTCTTATGAATATGCTGGTTGAGGTAAATCTACTATACCCTATATATGCAGGTTAAGGATGGTTCTTTATTGGGATATGTAGGGAGTCGAAGGTTTGGGCGCTCATTCTAGTGCCAAAATATTAATAAATTTCTTTTTTAACCTCAAAGTATGCTAAGAAGATGAGATCTATCTAGGAATAGGTTTGGTCGGCCTTGTGTCAATTTGCAACAAGTATACATGTTCAAGGGAGAATTTACAAGCATGTCATGAGAGTAAGGCATAAGATTCATATGCAAGTCATAAGTCATGTCGTAAGTCAAGAGTCCTTTTTTATTCGAAATATGCGATGTAAATGTTCAATATTCGATTCTTAATGTGTACAAAGTTCGAATATTATAATCAGAAAAATTTGCCAAATCAATTTAAGGTTGCAACTTTAAAAAATATAAGAGAGGTGGAGAGTAGAATTCGCCCCCTTTTACATTGCCATGGGTTTCAAATTTATAGGGTTGGAATTGGGCATATAAGGCATCCTACTTTATTGATAATCTATGACATCTGTCCTTGCTTTGATGATATACAATATCCTTGTCATACCGGTGATCATCTGTGAACACTTATGGTCTTCGGCATCCTTGCCGTATTGATGACTTATGACATCCTGTCAATCCTAGGAGACTTACGGCATCCTTCTTTTATATTGATGGTACACGGCATCTTGTTGTATACCGGTGATTTACCATGTCTGTATAATGTTGCCAGCATTTGGCACTTTTCCATAGAGTAGTCATCAGACATCCCTTCATATGGTTGACACGAGGCAACCTCTTTCATACTGATG
Source organism: Allium cepa (assembly GCA_030765085.1). Lineage (NCBI taxonomy): Eukaryota > Viridiplantae > Streptophyta > Magnoliopsida > Asparagales > Amaryllidaceae > Allium > Allium cepa. The sequence continues at coordinate 387,731,276 of CM060939.1, read as the reverse complement.
AGATACGGCACTTGTTCATACTGTTGAATTTCAACATCCTTCTTTTCATTGTTAATATTTGATATCTTCTTCCATTGTTGATTTATGACATTATTGCCCACTGTACACTACACCAAATTGATGATTTTGCAGCATTTTGTATTTGTAAATTTCTAACACTTACAGATGTGACAAACAACTAACAGTTGATAAGTGTTAGAATAGCTGAAAAAGCATTGGTAAAAATAAATAATTTTCTATATAAACTTTACAACACATTACTTATGATATATAACACAAATAAGTGTTACAATGATTGGTAAATTTGTAAATAATTCATGACCAAGTGCACTTGTTTGTAATTTAGCATACGTTTCATTTCCTACACTTATCCATTCCCATTCTCATTTTTGGCCGCACAATTTTTATTTTCTCCTTCTCAGCGACTCTTTACAGATCATCGTCGCTTAAGGTGACCTAATGCTCTTCTCCATGAATCACAGATGCAATATTAGTAAATGAGATTGCTGCTCCAGAAAATCCAACACCAACCTTGAATGCGACAATTGCTGCTCGCATCGAAGTTGACCTAAACCTAGTTACCCTCATTTCAACCATGGCCATGCCGTACGACCAAATCAAGTCCGAACAACCATGGCCTTGCCTCATTCGCGTTTAAAGGAGGCGATGGATTCGGGTTTGAGCAAATTGGTGGGTTAAAGGTGGCCGATCAGTGGTAAGGAGGCGATTCCAGAGGTTGTGGGTTCGTTGATTATTGGATTTCGATTTGGGGCTGGTCGCGATTTTTTTTTGCTTCGAGATTAGGGAGTTGCTATCATCGACAACAGATTGATGGGGAAGAGTATGCATCAACCCCTATTGAACTAATTTAAAGGTACAAGTTTTATAAATTTTATTGATTTATATTTTTGAGCTAAATCTTATCTGGTATGTGGCAATATTGTTTAGTGGTGGTTTGTTTAGTTGTGGTTTGTTTAGTTCTGATTTACTTTTATATTATGATTATTTTGTCCATGATTGAAATGGGTATAAACTATAAAGCAATCACGATTGAACAAAGTTAAAGGGCTAACTTAAAGGGACACGTAGATTTTGTTTGGAGATATAGAGGAGAAAATGAGAGATAATACTTTCCAAAACTGTATTGTTCCGGTATCTTACTATATGATGATCATTTTAGGTTGCGGATTAATCATTTTAATGGAAGAAATAGGTTGATTATATTACATCTCACAGTATAATGGAGAGCCGATATATGACTATTATGCTGTGTTCATTTTCAACTTTTATATCTTTTTAATTTTCCATGTTGATCACCTTCTAATCTAGCTCAAGCATAATTTTGTAACACTAAGACTTCTATGTTAAACCATTGTTCATATTTGATCCATGCTAGGACGAACAAGTGGTACTTATTTATATATTTTATCCATATTAAGTCCAATCTAGACACATTTTTTGCACTTTTTTGTGTTGGTCATATTTTTTGTGTTCTTCTTCGTTCACATGATATGGCGAGTGTTTTCTACATGATGTTGTGGCCGTTCAGAATAACACTGGACAAATTTAAAGGTTCTAAAATTAACCCAATCAATAGTGCCAGTTAAATGATATAATTTATGAATAAGCATGTTGCTTGATTATAGAAAATAAAACTGTATAGAATTATAGATATCTTTAGCTAATTCGGTCTCAAAATTCCAAGCAACGGAGAGGAAGAGAATAATTTTAGTACAAATTTAGTTATGACAAGTACAAGTAAAAGAGCCCCAAAGCTTGCATGATTTCATAAATTTAACTTGTACCACTAAGTTACTACTTTAAGTTACATAATAGAGCAAAGGAGCTCCAATGCATTATTGCATGCTTTTTCAAAAGGAATATAAGTATCTACCTTTATTTGGATAATACAATTCTTCGCCATATTTATTCATAAATCTTATTTCTACCACATCAAGAGATTCCTTTCAATGTCATTCATTTTGAGGTAAGTTTTTTATTTCATATTTTCTTTACTCTTGCTTTGATCCTTTCTATGTTGACAACATTGGAATTGTTCGCTACACCAATTCATTGGAATTGCTGACAACATTCCTTTCTATCCTTTCTTTACTATTTCATATTTAATATTTAATATTTTCTTTACTCTTGTCATTCATGTGGAGGCTTGTTTGCTGGTGGAGTAGGTCCGATGACGCGACTGTGTTTGGCGTAGTGGGTTGTTGGTGATGTAGCAGTAGTGAGATGGAAGGCAGGTGTGACTGCAGTTTTGGTCGAGGCATGTAGATGGTCAGTTTTTCTCTTTTTTTCTTTTCTTTGAATGGTGGTTGTCAGTGTGAAGTGCTGATGGTTGACAGTTTTGTACGTAGGCCGGAAGAGGAACGTATGGTTGTGGAAGTGAGGAGATTAGTTGGACAATGTAATGGAAATGAGAATTTTTGTTGAAACGTTGCATGGAGCAGTTGATAGTTGGTATGGTGAAGTAGCAGATGCAATGCAACAGTGGAATGGGTTGATAGCTGAAGCAAAGGTGAGTGATGATTGTTTGCAAGTGGTTACCGTAGCGACACTGGTGATGTTTGGATATGGAGGATGGAATAGTTTGCAGTTTGGAAGTGGTTACAACAGCTATCTGGTTGTGTCTAGTGTAGATGTAGTTTGAATGATGAGTATGGGATTAGTTTGTTAGTGGCAAAAGGCTAGGTGATGTAGAACAAGTTTGGAAGTTTGGTGAATGATGAATGTGGCTTAAGTCTGGAAGTGTGGCGAGTTTATGTTGCTGTGATGTGCACAGAAATGGTGAACGTGTTGAGAACTTGTGCACAGAAATGGCAAAAAAGTGTGAGGGGACAATTGTTGTAGTGATATGTAGGCAAGGTAGGCAGGTGGAGCTTTTTCATCTATGGTTCGATCCTACTGCAGCATTTCATAACTATGCCATCATCTGGAATCCTGCAGAAATCATGTAAGTCTTTATTAACATGTCGTCTACACCGAATTTGCAATAAATATGATATGAATTAATTGAAATGTCATGAACTATGAGATTCATAAATATAGCTCACTCTCTTCTTCCATTTTATCTTTTTACAAGTCTTCGTTAAAACATACTGAATTACTCTTCCTGTTTCTATCATTATGAATTCAATAATCAGATTAAAAAATCCTGTGCAAATGCAAGGTGTAGCCATCATTGACACTGCAATGAAAGACTTCTATGCCATACAAAATAATATTACAGTGAGTTCCTACAACTAATGCATCAGTCGGATATCGTTGTTTAGCCTTCCGTAGAGTTTCTAATCACTTAAAGGTAATATACATTACACCTGTAGTCAGATGAAATTGATCAGTGTGCACGTGCAGTGGAAGTTCAAAAGAATGCACTAATGAGTACTTCTAGTTTCCAACTGGCTACAATTAACTTACTCTATATATCCTATTTGTATGAACTCAACTATGTTAAACTTGTATTAGGACTCTCGACCAAAAATAAATTCTTTCATAGGAATTTGAACTCAGGTGTTTTATTTTACAGGAAATTAACTTTAGATTGCCCATAAAAACAATTCATTATTTTAGAAAAAAGATGTGACTAGGTGCAATGCTGATGTAACGACCCAGAATTTTTGATAATTAAAATTTTAATATTTAATTAATTTTAAATATTAATAAGTGAATTTATAAGTCAAATAAATTTTTATTTGAATTTTTGGATTTAATTGAATAATTAAATCGATAATTTAATATGTTAAATTATGGAAATAATTGAAAATTGAGTTAAATATGATTGAAAATGATTTGTAAAATTTTATTTTATCATATGGGAGTTAGAACGATATTTTAGAACTTTTAAAATCGAATTAAAAGTTAAATTGTGAAAATTGAATATTTTAATATTAAAATCGACTAGTGAAAATAGCCAATTTTTGAACAGTCTCAGAATTGCACGAAACTAGTTCCATTGGATCCGTAATAGTTAGTTATCACCGGATTTCAATTTTCGTGTCAATCGGAGCTATCGTTTGATCGTGGCAGCTCAAAACGCATCGATTTATTTTTAATTTAAATTTGGCGAGCTAAAATAGCCATTTTTCAAAAAGTCTCGGATTTCGACGAAACCAGTTTCATCGAATCCGTAATGTGATATTATTGTAAGGTTTCAAATTTCAAGTCAATTGGATTTACCGTTTGTCCGGTACAAATTAAAACGCCTAGAAATCGACTTAAATCGGTTTAATTTAAATTGAGCGTTTGCAGCCATAACTCGCACAGATGTCCGAATTAGCTTTCGAAACCTATTCCATTGTGTCCGGAACGCGGGGTAAACCCTAGAAACGCTGGTTACGGCGCGTAAATCGGAGTTCGGAATTTCCGGGATGAATAGTGTTTCGATTTTCTTTATAAATAGGCCAACACCCCTCTCTCTTCATTAAAAAAAAAAAAAAAAAACATGTAACCCTAGCCGCCACCCACATAACCCACGGCCAGAAAACACCCAACTTCATCCCTCCAAATCTCCAAATCCGTCGACAATTTGCAAGAATGTTCAACTACAAAGTGATAGAGCACAACACGAACTAGAGATCCAACGGTTATGATTGAGTTTGGAGTTGTATTTTGAGGGATAGGAGGCCGCGTTCATCACGTGCTCACCTTCGTGCGCAAGCATCATAGGACAGCCGAGCTCCACATGCTTCAGGCCGAGCATAGCTTCGAGATGAAGGTGGTTTGATCGAATTTCGTTGAGTAATCGCGATGCAAATGCTAACCCTAGTGATCTATGTTGGGTACGGCCTCTTCAACGTGACCTGGAGATAGAACGAGAGAGTGGGAAGAAAGGGGGGACGGTGGAGATGCAGGGGGATGTGATCTAAGGGCTGAGAATGGTTGTGGTTTGAAATTAGTTAAATTATGTTGATTTGTTTATTTAAATCGTGTACAAACTTCAAAAATTCATAACTTTTTCATACGAGGTCGAAAAAATGCGAAATCAGTTGCGTTGGAATCGTATGGACGAGCACTACGCGATGGAGTTGGTTTGGAGTCGTTTGGAGTTAGTGAGAATTTTGGGTAAAATTAAACGTCCGTTTAATTTTATTCGAAATAAATCGCTAAAACGGAAATAAAATCAAGGTGAGAACTTCTCACCCAATCGAATCAGTTTCGATTTTATTTTAAATAATTAGATTTAAAATATTTGAATGCATGTTTGAATGTTGATTGATATCTATTGATTGTTAAAATAGACATTATACGCCGTTAGTAAGCGGATGTTATTTATTAAAAACATATACCGCGAATATTTCATAAACAGTGAAATTGGTATTATATATAATAGCAATATATATATATTGGCATATGTATATATTGCAGTTGATTGATTCCCCGCATTTTTTTTAGCGGATGAGACCCTATTACGCCGTTATTAAGCGGATAATATTTAATAAGAACATATACCGCGATAATTTCGTACTGGAGCGAAATTGGTATTGTGCTAATGTTTGTGGATGCAGGAAAACAGGTTGGAGGGATCCAACTGGATTCCTCAACAGTTTTTATTTGATTTCAGATATTTTGATATTTGATGGATTTTCATATTGATATATGATATCGTTATAGTCGTGATTGACTATTTGGTGTGTAGCATCATTAGACCAAATTTTGGGATTTTAAAATGATTTTAAAGTGATTTTAGAAAGTATACGTTTTATAAAATAATTTTGGAATTGATCCATTTTAAATAAATAAACGTTATAATTTTTAATGTTATAAAAATTATGATTTTTGAGAAAAATAGTTAAAAACTGATTTTTGAGAATATGATACTAACGATTTTATAAAATAGTTTAATCGGGATTTTAGAATTATTGTGAACAGTTTAAATATAGGATTTATAAAATTTAATTATTTTATGAATCGAAATGGTGAAATAATAAAGGAGATTAAAGACGTTTTAAAAGAATAATATAAATTGATTTATATTAAGAGATTTATAAATGGATATTTATAAATTGAAATATAGACATTATAAAACGAGTTTTATAAGTGTTTGAATGAAGTGAAAATGAATTTCATAATTGAATGGAATTTATAGAATTTTAAACAGTGAAGTTATAAATGGAATTTTATAAACAGTAGGTTTATAAAATTTGTGAAGTTATTTGAAGAATGGTTTTGGATAAATCATTAAATCTATAAGTTATAAGATTTATAATTTGGGAAGTTTAAAAGAACGTTTTTGTAAACAAATAATTTATAAGTATTTAACTTATAATATGAACGTTTAGTTTATAATTTAGCTATAAACTGGAATAGGTTAATAAAGGAGATTTATAAAGGGAGTTTTTATAAATAAATAGAAATGGAATTTATAACGTTGTTTTATAAATTCGCAAATAACTTATTTTGATAAGTAAATTGTTGAAACCTATTAATGGAGTTATATTCACGTTTTGACAGTGAATAATCCTTTGAAATAAAATGCATAGAATTGATGAAATTTGTTAACGTAGTATATTCACGTTTTTGAATAGTGAATAATACGTTAAAGAAGATGTTTAGATGTGATGTTTTAAATAGAATTAAAACTATCTAACGATGTTTTAAAATGTGTTGAAATTCGAAACCATAGATTTCAACATTTATTGTTGAAATAGACGTTTTCGAGAAATAGAAGGAGATGATGGACTATAACACTGTTGTTATAGTAAATGATTTCCGAAAGGAAATGTTTTGTATAGTATTGGGATTTATATATCTATTTTAATTTCGAATCCCTATACTAGTGATTTTGGGTGTTGTAACGATGTTTTACGCAACATTCGTTTTGGCCCAAATAAATATGTTTAAGAGAATGATTTCCTTAAAGAATGAAATGCATACTTAATCTCGATTTAAGTATATTGAATATTTTCTAAGTGTTGAAAATAAATAAAAATTGTGAATTACTTATAAATAAGTAAGTATGGAAATGTTTTCCAATATAAAGTGAATATCTTAAGAATTTATCTTTTTTGAAGATAAATTGAAATGAATAATCGAAATCGAATATTCATAGTTATTTTGGATTTTAAATTCACTATGGAATTTATGAATGAAAAGGAGAATTGGTTTAAAAATAAATATTGATTTATTTTTGAAGTGTGAAAACTATATATCTAGTAAAGATATTTTGGAAGATAAATAATTTGGAAAATTATTTGGAATCTAGTGATGTTGTGCATATCTATTGATAGTTCAATAACCGACTATCAATATTTCCCTTTGAATGGGTATTGGATATGATTTGTTTGAATTTGAATGTCACACTTATTTTTGAATAAGCGCTCACTATTCGGGTTAACCGGGAAAGGACCATGGGGTCGTATAACCCATTCCGAATATGTGATACGTCGATGTGAATTGCATTTGAAGATCGGTGTTGAAGACCCGGTATTTGCGAGAGCGATAGGATGACCTGTCGATTTACTCTGCACCGAGTAGCTACGGTATAGAGTTCTCCATATGTGATGGTGAATCCGATCAGGATTGTGAATATCCGGATTGCAAGGACTTCTTTGTAAGTGCCTTCGGTTTTGTTCGATCTCGGAACAGACTTGTATGGATTGTGTGTCTGACATTACAAATTGAGATATAAAGCCGATTTCTTTCAAATATATTTCTGTTGGTGGCGAAGAATTTATTCTTTTAGCTTAACACCCTTCTCTGAGACGTACGAGCTCAGAGGTTATATAGTTGAAGTTATCAGCGATATATTCCCAATTTGGTAATGTGATATGCTGAGTGATGCTGAAATGATCATTGTGTTGATTATTGTGATAGGATCATTTATTTGATCGTCTATCTTAGTGATCATTGTGTTGATCATTTATTGACCCAAAGCATGGCTTTTGTATAAAGTATGTTTTTGTGGACGTGACTTCGTCGAGCCTCACACCCCGGAAATGGTCAAAACAGGAAAGATGCGGCAAGGTTATGAGGGGTAGCACCCTTTAGGGTATGTACATTTCCTTCTGGATAGAGGTGGTATCATGGTATGGAGCCCAGATATTTAACCTATGTGGTTACTACGAATTTATTACTTTGTGGTTGTTGGCTTTCGGGATCCCGTAAGAAAGGTCGTTTACGATCGGGGAATGGCGTGCTCGTGTCAGTAGTTACCCAGTTAGGGGTAACCCGGCCTTGTGTTGGCAGAGTTCCGGTTTGGTTCTCGGGGATGTCTTTCCAGAGGCATTCTCATGTGGCAATGGGAAGTTCCTTGGCCTGACCATTTGTTGGAAATCCAAAGAAACAATACGAAACTTGTACGGTTTTAGTTGTAGAACCTGCCATCTAATATGGTAGCTATTAGTAGGCATAATATAATGGTACCTATGCTGGCTAAGATTTATATTCTACTTTCGAAATGAATTTTCTACACTATGCACTAGTAATAATATCAAATGTTCTTTTTAAATGCGTATCAAGCATGTTTGACTATCATAAGGAGAAATCTTCTCCAAGTCTGCGTTTGCATTGTGTGTGTGGCAGGAGGTCTTATGGTAGTCTCATTTTTAAAAGCATTGCGAATTGAATTTAAAAATATTCCTCTATTTTGATTTTAAAGATAAATAAACTGTTTTGAGTTCTCACACCAGTCACATGACTGACTTGGAGTTTATTGTTTTCCTTCCTAAACTCTGGGTGCCCACCAATTTCCACACGGGCAGTCAAGAGTAAGGTTTATCAGGATATTCTGGATATTCTGGAGTTGCTGGAGGCAAGCTGGATGGCATGGCGTATTTCTAGTTTATATAGTATTTCTTTTTCCGCTGTTTGTTTGATGTTGTATACTCTGATGATATGATGTAATGAAATGTATGAAATGTAATAACTGATATAGTTCTTTGTTTAAAGATTATTCATTTATTATTATATGTTGTTCCGCTGCGAATTGTGAGATTCTGATGTTGTTCTGTTGTTCTCTGTTCCGTCCTATTATCTTCTGTTTTTCTTTTTCCGTTCTATTCTCTTTTCTTTCTATTTTAATATCTTCTGTTTCTCTTTTTCCTCTATTATCTATTCTTTCAATTTTAAAATTTTCTATCTTCTTTTCCCTATCTAAATTTTCTATCTTTTGTTTTCTCTTCCCTCTATTATCTATTTTCTTCTTCTTTCTTCTTTTTCTCTCTTCTTCTTTTCTTAAATTTTTTTTTTCTTAAACCCAAAACATTTCGGTTTTTTTTTGTCCTTCGATTCCTCGGCAGTCGATAAAGTGAGTGTCGATGTCGAATTTTCGAAAGTCGAAAATCTCCGAAACGTTACATTTGGTATCAGAGCTTATGGTTAAGCGACAACCATGGTTCTGTTGGGTATTACTCATTAGAGATAGAGTCAGCAGTACTCTAGAATGAGTTTGAGTGTAATAATAGCTATGAGAGCGTATTTGTTAGTGAATATATTAAATTGTTTTATATTGTGATGATTGGTTTATTGAGTGGCATATGAACCTTCGTCAGCACGGTATGTACAACTATGCCGAAGGGGTTTCTAAACGCTTGAATAGAACAATTCGACACAGTATTGTTTTAAATTGGGTAAATGAAATAAATTTTACATGATTATATTTTATATATAAAGAAATAATTTTTCAGAGTTATTAAAGTGTATATAAGTTGATTGTTTAGTTGTTTGAATAATCTAAATAAAAGAAATTGTATAAGCAAAAGAATTATAAGAATTAAATTATAATTAATGTGATTTACAATTGTGAAATAAACTTATATATATAAGAAGTAAAATTATATGAATATGAGTTGTAAATAATCAAGTGGATTAAATAAATATGACTTAAGAGTTATATAAATGAAAATTCAACTGTAGTAATTGAATTGAATTAATGAATTGAATATTAATCAATTGAATGAAGATCAATTTAATTTAACCAATTGAAAGTGAAAGTGTTAAACCAATCGAAAGCAAAGTAATTTGGTTGTAATTAATATACATTGATTGTTATATGATTGTTAGATTGATTGTAAATAAAATTCATTAAGTGTTAATGAAATGGAAAGCTAAAGTAAATTGAATTCAAATTAGAAGTAAGTAAATTTGAATAAGATTGAATTTGATTTGGAAGTGAACCAACTTGAATATGAATTAGTGAATATAAACTAATTGAAAATGAATGTTAATAAGAACAATCCAATGTAAACGAATCAGATGTGATTAAAATTGAAAACCAATTCATTGAATATTAATGAGAATATGAATGAATATTTAGTTGGTTGATGTATGCATTCGTTGTTTGTTTCATTTGCTATGTTAGCATATATAGTTATTATGTTGCTATATGTTGTATATTGATACTATTGCATATATACATGATTCTCATGTTGTTTGTTGAGTGATTAGTAGGTGCGGATCGCGTTTGCTTCGCATTTGGAGCTCGCTTTTGCGCTATATTAGCCGTATATGCTTGCTAATAAAATATAAGGTACATATCTCGGATTACATACCGTACTTTTACACTTTTTTCCCTTCGGGATGCCTCATTACTTGATGAGATGTATATTTGTGATATATATACTGTCATTTTTTTTTCGGATCGAGCCGCGCAAAGGAGACTATGGCGAATTTTTCCGGAAATTTAAGGCGTTAGAAAAATTTTGAGAAAATTGGAAAATTTTGAAAACTTTAACTTTGATTTTAGAATTGAAAGTTAAACAATAGTAGTTGTTTTTGAAAAGATAACTAAGTATGATTTAAAAACTTAGTAAAGTATTGTAAAGAAGTTTAAATTTATTTTGGGAAAGTTAATAGATTCTGTAATTTTTCTTACTTGTAATTTCGAGGACGAAATTCTTTTAAGTGGGGAAGATTGTAACGACCCAGAATTTTTGATAATTAAAATTTTAATATTTAATTAATTTTAAATATTAATAAGTGAATTTATAAGTCAAATAAATTTTTATTTGAATTTTTGGATTTAATTGAATAATTAAATCGATAATTTAATATGTTAAATTATGGAAATAATTGAAAATTGAGTTAAATATGATTGAAAATGATTTGTAAAATTTTATTTTATCATATGGGAGTTAGAACGATATTTTAGAACTTTTAAAATCGAATTAAAAGTTAAATTGTGAAAATTGAATATTTTAATATTAAAATCGACTAGTGAAAATAGCCAATTTTTGAACAGTCTCAGAATTGCACGAAACCAGTTCCATTGGATCCGTAATAGTTAGTTATTACCGGATTTCAATTTTCGTGTCAATCGGAGCTATCGTTTGATCGTGGCAGCTCAAAACGCATCGATTTATTTTTAATTTAAATTTGGCGAGCTAAAATAGCCATTTTTCAAAAAGTCTCGGATTTCGACGAAACCAGTTTCATCGGATCCGTAATGTGATATTATTGTAAGGTTTCAAATTTCAAGTCAATTGGATTTACCGTTTGTCCGGTACAAATTAAAACGCCTAGAAGTCGACTTAAATCAGTTTAATTTAAATTGAGCGTTTGCATCCATAACTCGCACAGATGTCTGAATTAGCTTTCGAAACCTGTTCCATTGTGTCCGGAACGCGGGGTAAACCCTAGAAACGCTGGTTACGGCGCGTAAATCGGAGTTCGGAATTTCCGGGATGAATAGTGTTTCGATTTTCTTTATAAATAGGCCAACACCCCTCTCTCTTCATTAAAAAAAATAAAAAATAAAAACATGTAACCCTAGCCGCCACCCACATAACCCACGGCCAGAAAACACCCAACTTCATCCCTCCAAATCTCCAAATCCGTCGACAATTAGCAAGAATGTTCAACTACAAAGTGATAGAGCACAACACGAACTAGAGATCCAACGGTTATGATTGAGTTTGGAGTTGTATTTTGAGGGATAGGAGGCCGCGTTCATCACGTGCTCACCTTCGTGCGCGAGCATCATAGGACAGCCGAGCTCCACATGCTTCAGGCCGAGCATAGCTTAGGTCATGAGCTTCGAGATGAAGGTGGTTTGATCGAATTTCGTTGAGTAATCGCGATGCAAATGCTAACCCTAGTGATCTATGTTGGGTTCGGCCTCTTCAACGTGACCTGGAGATAGAACGAGAGAGTGGGAAGAAAGGGGGGACGGTGGAGATGCAGGGGGATGTGATCTAAGGGCTGAGAATGGTTGTGGTTTGAAATTAGTTAAATTATGTTGATTTGTTTATTTAAATCGTGTACAAACTTCAAAAATTCATAACTTTTTCATACGAGGTCGAAAAAATGCGAAATCAGTTGCGTTGGAATCGTATGGACGAGCACTACGCGATGGAGTTGGTTTGGAGTCGTTTGGAGTTAGTGAGAATTTTGGGTAAAATTAAACGTCCGTTTAATTTTATTCGAAATAAATCGCTAAAACGGAAATAAAATCAAGATGAGAACTTCTCACTCAATCGAATCAGTTTCGATTTTATTTTAAATAATTAGATTTAAAATATTTGAATGCATGTTTGAATGTTGATTGATATCTATTGATTGTTAAAATAGACATTATACGCCGTTAGTAAGCGGATGTTATTTATTAAAAACATATACCGCGAATATTTCATAAACAGTGAAATTGGTATTATATATAATAGCAATATATATATATTGGCATATGTATATATTGCAGTTGATTGATTCCCCGCATTTTTTTTAGCGGATGAGACCCTATTACGCCGTTATTAAGCGGATAATATTTAATAAGAACATATACCGCGATAATTTCGTACTGGAGCGAAATTGGTATTGTGCTAATGTTTGTGGATGTAGGAAAACAGGTTGGAGGGATCCAACTGGATTCCTCAACAGTTTTTATTTGATTTCAGATATTTTGATATTTGATGGATTTTCATATTGATATATGATATCGTTATAGTCGTGATTGACTATTTGGTGTGTAGCATCATTAGACCAAATTTTGGGATTTTAAAATGATTTTAAAGTGATTTTAGAAAGTATACGTTTTATAAAATAATTTTGGAATTGATCCATTTTAAATAAATAAACGTTATAATTTTTAATGTTATAAAAATTATGATTTTTGAGAAAAATAGTTAAAAACTGATTTTTGAGAATATGATGCTAACGATTTTATAAAATAGTTTAATCGGGATTTTAGAATTATTGTGAACAGTTTAAATATAGGATTTATAAAATTTAATTATTTTATGAATCGAAATGGTGAAATAATAAAGGAGATTAAAGACGTTTTAAAAGAATAATATAAATTGATTTATATTAAGAGATTTATAAATGGATATTTATAAATTGAAATATAGACATTATAAAACGAGTTTTATAAGTGTTTGAATGAAGTGAAAATGAATTTCATAATTGAATGGAATTTATAGAATTTTAAACAGTGAAGTTATAAATGGAATTTTATAAACAGTAGGTTTATAAAATTTGTGAAGTTATTTGAAGAATGGTTTTGGATAAATCATTAAATCTATAAGTTATAAGATTTATAATTTGGGAAGTTTAAAAGAACGTTTTTGTAAACAAATAATTTATAAGTATTTAACTTATAATATGAACGTTTAGTTTATAATTTAGCTATAAACTGGAATAGGTTAATAAAGGAGATTTATAAAGGGAGTTTTTATAAATAAATAGAAATGGAATTTATAACGTTGTTTTATAAATTCGCAAATAACTTATTTTGATAAGTAAATTGTTGAAACCTATTAATGGAGTTATATTCACGTTTTGACAGTGAATAATCCTTTGAAATAAAATGCATAGAATTGATGAAATTTGTTAACGTAGTATATTCACGTTTTTGAATAGTGAATAATACGTTAAAGAAAATGTTTAGATGTGATGTTTTAAATAGAATTAAAACTATCTAACGATGTTTTAAAATGTGTTGAAATTCGAAACCATAGATTTCAACATTTATTGTTGAAATAGACGTTTTCGAGAAATAGAAGGAGATGATGGACTATAACACTGTTGTTATAGTAAATGATTTCCGAAAGGAAATGTTTTGTATAGTATTGGGATTTATATATCTATTTTAATTTCGAATCCCTATACTAGTGATTTTGGGTGTTGTAACGATGTTTTACGCAACATTCGTTTTGGCCCAAATAAATATGTTTAAGAGAATGATTTCCTTAAAGAATGAAATGCATACTTAATCTCGATTTAAGTATATTGAATATTTTCTAAGTGTTGAAAATAAATAAAAATTGTGAATTACTTATAAATAAGTAAGTATGGAAATGTTTTCCAATATAAAGTGAATATCTTAAGAATTTATCTTTTTTGAAGATAAATTGAAATGAATAATCGAAATCGAATATTCATAGATATTTTGGATTTTAAATTCACTATGGAATTTATGAATGAAAAGGAGAATTGGTTTAAAAATAAATATTGATTTATTTTTGAAGTGTGAAAACTATATATCTAGTAAAGATATTTTGGAAGATAAATAATTTGGAAAATTATTTGGAATCTAGTGATGTTGTGCATATCTATTGATAGTTCAATAACCGACTATCAATATTTCCCTTTGAATGGGTATTGGATATGATTTGTTTGAATTTGAATGTCACACTTATTTTTGAATAAGCGCTCACTATTCGGGTTAACCGGGAAAGGACCATGGGGTCGTATAACCCATTCCGAATATGTGATACGTCGATGTGAATTGCATTTGAAGATCGGTGTTGAAGACCCGGTATTTGCGAGAGCGATAGGATGACCTGTCGATTTACTCTGCACCGAGTAGCTACGGTATAGAGTTCTCCATATGTGATGGTGAATCCGATCAGGATTGTGAATATCCGGATTGCAAGGACTTCTTTGTAAGTGCCTTCGGTTTTGTTCGATCTCGGAACAGACTTGTATGGATTGTGTGTCTGACATTACAAATTGAGATATAAAGCCGATTTCTTTCAAATATATTTCTGTTGGTGGCGAAGAATTTATTCTTTTAGCTTAACACCCTTCTCTGAGACGTATGAGCTCAGAGGTTATATAGTTGAAGTTATCAGCGATATATTCCCAATTTGGTAATGTGATATGCTGAGTGATGCTGAAATGATCATTGTGTTGATTATTGTGATAGGATCATTTATTTGATCGTCTATCTTAGTGATCATTGTGTTGATCATTTATTGACCCAAAGCATGGCTTTTGTATAAAGTATGTTTTTGTGGACGTGACTTCGTCGAGCCTCACACCCCGGAAATGGTCAAAACAGGAAAGATGCGGCAAGGTTATGAGGGGTAGCACCCTTTAGGGTATGTACATTTCCTTCTGGATAGAGGTGGTATCATGGTATGGAGCCCAGATATTTAACCTATGTGGTTACTACGAATTTATTACTTTGTGGTTGTTGGTTTTCGGGATCCCGTGAGAAAGGTCGTTTACGATCGGGGAATGGCGTGCTCGTGTCAGTAGTTACCCAGTTAGGGGTAACCCGGCCTTGTGTTGGCAGAGTTCCGGTTTGGTTCTCGGGGATGTCTTTCCAGAGGCATTCTCATGTGGCAATGGGAAGTTCCTTGGCCTGACCATTTGTTGGAAACCCAAAGAAACAATACGAAACTTGTACGGTTTTAGTTGTAGAACCTACCATCTAATATGGTAGCTATTAGTAGGCATAATATAATGGTACCTATGCTGGCTAAGATTTATATTCTACTTTCGAAATGAATTTTCTACACTATGCACTAGTAATAATATCAAATGTTCTTTTTAAATGCGTATCAAGCATGTTTGACTATCATAAGGAGAAATCTTCTCCAAGTCTGCGTTTGCATTGTGTGTGTGGCAGGAGGTCTTATGGTAGTCTCATTTTTAAAAGCATTGCGAATTGAATTTAAAAATATTCCTCTATTTTGATTTTAAAGATAAATAAACTGTTTTGAGTTCTCACACCAGTCACATGACTGACTTGGAGTTTATTGTTTTCCTTCCTAAACTCTGGGTGCCCACCAATTTCCACACGGGCAGTCAAGAGTAAGGTTTATCAGGATATTCTGGATATTCTGGAGTTGCTGGAGGCAAGCTGGATGGCATGGCGTATTTCTAGTTTATATAGTATTTCTTTTTCCGCTGTTTGTTTGATGTTGTATACTTTGATGATATGATGTAATGAAATGTATGAAATGTAATAACTGATATAGTTCTTTGTTTAAAGATTATTCATTTATTATTATATGTTGTTCCGCTGCGAATTGTGAGATTCTGATGTTGTTCTGTTGTTCTCTGTTCCGTCCTATTATCTTCTGTTTTTCTTTTTCCGTTCTATTCTCTTTTCTTTCTATTTTAATATCTTCTGTTTCTCTTTTTCCTCTATTATCTATTCTTTCAATTTTAAAATTTTCTATCTTCTTTTCCCTATCTAAATTTTCTATCTTTTGTTTTCTCTTCCCTCTATTATCTATTTTCTTCTTCTTTCTTCTTTTTCTCTCTTCTTCTTTTCTTAAATTTTTTTTCTCTTAAACCCATAACTATTCGGTTTTTCGGCAACGAAAATCCTCGTACGTTACAGCTGACATAAAATAAATTTATGTTAATCTATGCATGGGTGATCATCAATCATAACAACTACAGTGTTTGTTCTCGTAAAAAGTGCATATCTACTTGGATGTGAGATCTGTTATAGTTCTTTCCTCATACTAACTTCGGTTATGGATGTATATGTGATATATTTTGGCAACCATTTATTTAGCGATCTAAGAGGACCTTCAAAAGCAGGTTGGCGGACAGCTGCTATCATTCATGAGCTTAAGGTATTACTCCATCTTCTTAATCTTAATAAAATTTATAGCATCAAAATTGTGGAAGGTTTGTTTGCCCATAATTTGTGTTGTTGATACCATCGATATGCAATTTCTTACTGTATTTTCTTTCTTATTATAGAGTGGGATAGATATTCAAAATAGTGAAGTCTACCGGTTTCAACAGGTAGAAGATATGAATGCATGCACTTTTTCAGATTTTATGTTGTTGAGTGGACCAATTAATACTACGGTTATTTCGTTCTTTCTTCTAATAAGTAAAATGTTTTTATCTAAAATGGCAAGTCTTGTCAATGTCTAGTATTTTCTTTATAAGTATCATTCTAAATCTTGTCCTTAAATTCCCATTACCAATATTCCCTCCTTTCTCCTGATATAATATACTTACCAAAAACTGACTGCAGTTAATTATGGTATTTTGGGACAACAACAAATGTTTTTACATACATTGTTTTTCCTTTCTCTGCATTCAGAACTAAAAATACACTAATAATAGTAGGAAGCTACGAAAATGAAATGAAGGGAGTGTACTTACAGATTCACACACTAAAGTGTCAAGTTAGCCTGTGAAATATGCAATTTTCAGTTGAAGAGTTTTCTTTTTAGGGAAAATTTTAGTATTAAGCTTCAAGAAAGACTTATTACAACCATAAGCTTCGTTTTAAACTCAATTCAAAAGTAAACCTGGTTTTCACCTCAAGAACATTTTTTTTGCGCATTTTATAAATGCACAGGCACAAAACTAGGCATGGTGAAAACCAGATTTATTTTTGAAATAAGTTTGAAAGGAAGTTTATAGCTGGAATAGGTTCCTTTCTTTTTGAGCCTTAATGCTAAAAATTTTCCTTTTAATATTAGAATTGCATCGTTGGTTCATCAGAGTATTAAACAATAAGTTTGTTTAATTTTTCCGTATGCAATATAAATGTAGTTAGAAAATAGTACCTCCCATTTACTATAGATTATGCAATTTTTTTGTTGGGTCTTAAAATAACAAGATAAAATCAACATATATGATGTTCGCAAGAAAATATACTGTGATTCTGCTTTGCTTAACGATAACTTATATGTTCTGATTATTTATGGAAAAATAATACTAATCACCATCTTTCGATTAACAGGAAAAATTCCACATAATACAAGAACTGCTTGGCAAATTCCACTCTATAGTGGCCAATAGTTTAATGATGATAGGGTTGTGATCACTAAGTGCTGATGTAGTGGTAGTAGCTATGTATAATATATACTTATCTACAACTCTTCAACTTAAGCATACATCCACCTTATGATGTCCTCATAGCATCATCAACAATCTTGGCCGCTGCATCATCATTCTTCCCAGCTACTTCTAGTCTGCATGTGCACTCACCTGTACACTGGCATTGGACATTCATATGTGTGTTGGAGATGTATGTTTTGACAGTTTTGTGCTGAAGTAGTGGGATGATGTGGTTGGTTGGAGGTGAATGTGTGCATAGTGACGGAGTTCTGATTTGTAATGAATTGTGGAGGGTGAAGTGTATATGAATGAAATGATGGCAGTGAAATTTTTGTGTGATATGGCGAGAAGTGGGTGGGTAATGACCAGTTTGGGTATGTCAGTTGGTCTTGGTTTGGGTTGGATGTTTTGAATGGGTTATGGCAGAATGGCGGCTCTAGTTGTGAAGGAATCAACGAGACGGAGTACAGGTATTGGACAGTGGAGCAAGGAGATGGAGTATAGGTGCTGGACGCTGATATGGCTTTGTTGTTGTCTTCTTTGGTTTGTGATGATAATTTGATGAATTATGGGATGTGGCAGGTTTCAATGTAGAGTTGTTAAGGGGATTCTGAATGGAAGTTTTGAATGGCCGAGAGAATTGTGGGATGAGAATTGCCCAGAGAATGGAAATTTAGGTGTATGTATGACAATGGGGAGGTTTTGGAGGCTGTTAGAACAGTGGCACAGTGGTCAAAGATGGGTCAAGGAGTTTCAGTCGCGATTGGGATGGAGGACTGATGATGGTTGTTTATTTAGTGTGCAGTCAACTTGTTTATTAGTTTGTAGGTTGTGGTGATTAGTGGTGTTAAGGAATTGATAACGGTGAGAGAATGAAGGAAGGGGGTGTGTGATGTTGCACTTGTGTTTGAAACAGCTGCAGGGGATGGTGATGTTTGATGATTGTTAATGGTTGTGTTGAATATGGTGGCAGAGGCATGAATGAATGGTGGCAGAGGCTATTTTGTTTTGTAGAAGTGGTTGGATCATTTGGAGGAGTGGACTCGAAGAAGCTTATGGTAGAGGTGAAGGACGGTGAGATGGTGCATAGGAATGTGCATAGAGATGTGCATGGTGTTTGATTAACATGTATTTTGCATACTAAGTTTGAGAATTCATAAATACAAAAAAAAAAGAACCTGAGTTGTAACTCAGTCTTTAACCTTTTGATTTTGAAGGTATAAGTTTTTATTGAGTGTTTATATTAAATGCAGGAACTTGAAGAAGGATGCTTTGGATTGTTGTATTGGACGTTGAAGAATATTCAAAACCATTAGAGTTTGTAGTGGATGATCAGGAATGATTAGGTTAACCGTAACTTAAACTTTAAGTGTATTTTGAAATATTATTTTTGAAGCTTATGTTGTGATAATATCTGAATATATGACATTGTGGTATTTTAGATATGTAAATAATTGTTTATGATATATTATACTACATTTGCAGAGCATTTAAACTTTGCATTGAATATGTATGATGAATTATTTGTGATACGGAAATCATTATTTGCAGTGTGTTTATATTTAAACTTTGCGTTTAAGTTTTGGTATATATATATATGTGTGTTATTAAATAATCATTTTCCAACACTTATAAGTGTTGAATATGCGATTATATGATTTTTGTTTGATGATAATAAACATATATATATATATATATTCGTTTAAATGTATTTGTTAATGTACTATTTTATTTTTCATAGATTAAATAAATATTTGCTGAATAAATACACACGGAATTTGAATTCAAACAGAAATTTTATTCAAACAAATATTTATTACAATCTTTGAATAGTACAAATTTCAAGCTCTCACTATTTATATACAACTTTAATTACAACACAATTTTGATTACATCACAATTTCACATTTACAGTTGACCTCACTACATATCACTCACACTCGTATTTATCTTCAACTTTCTTCCAATTTGAATCCAGCATCTGAGCAATCTGCAAAAATAAATATTGATGCAGTAAAATTGAAAAGGAAATATTTTTGCAGTATAAAACAAAATGAGAATTTTGAAAATAATATTTGCCTCAGTTATTTGGGTTGTTCGTCAATTGTCATCATTTAATTTTCAATTCATCATACACGAACAGCTTGTGACATACACATTGTATCACTGTATATGTCACAAGGCCGTGCACACCGATGTATACACTTGATAAATTTACAGGGACAGGTGAGCACAAGTCAAACCCAAAATACCGGATTCAACTCAAGTGCAATAAAATAATGTCACAACTTTCAGCACAAGGTCAAATCCGAGCTACAAGCTGCATTCAACTTAAGTGTAATTCGAAAAACAAATCCAAATGCATATCAGACAATGTCACGAGACTCAGCATGTACATGATGGCCACTGAAACATCAACACAGCAATACAAAGAAATCAAACAAGGTCAGGTCTGGACAGTACCATCTAACCAAAATTCAAAGATGCAAGCATGTACATGTGTGATCAGTGAAACCCTAAGCTAACAGCAACTACGAACTGCAACTACAACACAAAATGCAACAACCAAAACAATAGTGAATCACTGACCATGCCAAAACAAGCTCAACTGTACAGTACAGATGCAATCATGCACAACAACTAGTAGAGCAGGCTCGAATGACCAAGTGCACCAAAGATATGGCAACACAGCAAGACACAGCACACAACAGTGATGATACACGTACAATAACATGAAGGAACCAGACCACAAAGGAAATCAAAGTGGTCAGGCAATCTAAAATACAAAGCAATATCAGTACAAGTCAATGAAGCAACCCATGAACCAGACAAGCAACAATAAATGACCAAACTCAATGAAACGGCAACTTGACACAGTTACAAGCCAGGACGAACACTGCAACAAGTCAAGCAAATGGCACTAAACACAAATGCACAAAATGCAAACTGCAAATACAAGGGCAGTGACAACATAAAATGATGACCAAGCAGCAAGCATATATGCAACATGAACATCCAGTGAAATACAATGAACCGGACTAACTCGTGACATCAGGAATTTCAAATTAAATAGAGAAGCCGAAGTCATAGCATAAAGTGCGCACGGAAAATTGAACAAGTCAAGTATGCTACAGGGATGAACAGACATGCCAATATAATGAACAACATAAAAAACTAACCAATGCAACTGTATACAGTGGAAACCAATGCAAACTACTAAATTCCAATGATGAACAGCGATCAAGCGTACAGGTCAATGAAGTTTCAAGTCAAGGCCGAAGCCATCAGAAATTCATGAAACCAAAAATGACAGAAATCAAAGCCGTGGCTGTCAAGAAATGGATCGATTCAAAATTGAAACCATGTCAACCAAGTAACATAAAGATATACGAAATTGAAGAAGTCAGAAATCATCAAAGCCGTATAAATGAACAAGCAAAAAAATCGAACAGTTCAGAATTGGAGCCGTGAGAAGCAAGTATCAATTTATACGAATTTGATAAAGTCAGAGAAATCATCAACATCCAAGCAACATCGAACGGCCGAGCAAATCAATTGACAAATTCAAACAAATATATACGAACACAAATAAAGGAGATCAAACTCATATAAAAATCCACAATCATCATCGGCAATATGCATTCGAGTTCAAGCAATATAACAGAGCATAGAATCAATAAGGAACTCGAACCAAAAGTCGAGTATAAGCAAAATATAAAACGAATATCACGTACCACTTTTCAACAAAGCATCCTCGACGAATTGAAGTAGTCGAAAGAAAATCAAAGATAGAGAGTCGATTTTCAAAGCAAAAAAAGCAATATCTACTGAAATCAACTAACATTCAAGCGACGACTTCGAAATATCAGAAGCCCTAATTTACCTGAAGCGCAATAGATGAAGCACCCATTTTTAACTCGAAGAATTAAAGGCCGAACCACTAAAACAAGGAGTTGGGCTATAGGAATAAAGAAGATTTATCACCTCTATTTATTTTTTGGGCTGGCAACTACATTTGGGTTTAATTTATTTAAATTAGGGTTTAATTGTTTTTATTGTTTTAAAGCGTTTTTAATTTCTTTTTAAACGGTTGTAATTTCTAGTCGTGTGATTAGGGGACAAACTACGTGGCGTAGTTTGAGAATTCACAACTTAGTGGCTGAGTTGTGGCAGAGTTTTGAGCGTAGAGTTAGGTTAGTCAGTAGCGCATGTCGCGAGTTTACGTGTGTAAGCATGTGATTACTTAATTTTTAGTAGAAACCTTGGGGCAGCACGTAGGCAGGGTTTTGCCGAAGCTGGGTAAATTCTGTGTCGTTTTATTTCTGCATTTATTATTCTGCTATTATCTGTGCTGCTATTATTCTAATTTATCTGTGTTGAAAATAATTTTATAAGTATTCTGATTTATCTGTGTTGAAAATAATTTTATAAGCTTCCGCGATTAACTTTCATAATTATCAGCATCACCCTATTCACCCCCCTCTAGGGTGAAAACGATCCTACAATAAGCGTTACCGTGTATTTCTATACCAACACTTATAAGTGTTACCTTATATTTCGTTACCAACACTTATAAGCGTTACCGTATATATATGTACCAACACTTGTAAGTGTTACCGTATATTTCGTTACCAACACTTATAAGCGTTACAGTATATTTTTGTACCAACACTTATAAGCGTTGCCGTATATTTAGGTACCAACACTTATAAGTGTTAGTAGTACGTATGTTTGTAACACTTATAAGTGTTACAAATTTGGCCGCTTCATTCCTCACAATCCAATAGTAACACTTAAAAAGTGTTACTGAAATTATTTGTAACACTTATAAATGTTAGAATTTGCCTGTTTTGGTGTAGTGGTTGGAGTTCAATATCCTTTCTATGTAGTTTGACATCCATTGTCGCTTGTACATGCTTCCATTGTGTAGGCTTGACATCTAATTCTTCGATATCATTGAACAATGCAAAACCTTTGTTTGACTATTTTCCAGCTTTATTTGCTCCATATCATTGCTTTTTGGCATCTGTTGTAATTCAACATCCCTTAGGACGATAGTATATAAGTTGCTTAAGTACATTACATCTTTTCCCATCTAGGCATTCAACAACTCCCCTTGTTGTTGAATTAGTTATCTCCTTAAAAGGTTATATGAAATTATTTATAGTAACGGTATACCTTGAGTAGGTTAAGCATATTGTATGTGTTCTCGAAGTCAAAATGACTAGGATTTAAATAGTAGGCATAACACATAATGGAAAACACTTGGCATAAACTGGTGTTATGGATAAAGTATGTAATTTATTAGTATCCAAAATGTTATTCTGAACCCCTCTTCATTAAAAATCACATGATTGATTAAGAGGGATAAGTACTTGTACAAGGTAGAAATGGTGGAAGGATAGATTTCTTTATGCATGCTTTACACTGACAAGGGCACTAGATACTAGAGATATCAGCCTTGGTCAATAAACATATGTTTTATTATACTTTACAATTCTGTTGTGACCCCTCCCCCTCCCTTATTACAAATCACATGATTGATTTAGAGGGACAAGTACTAGTACAAGGCAGAAATGGTGGAAGGTCAGATTTCCTTATGCGTGCTCTACACTGACAATGGCACTAGGTACTAGAGATATCAGTCTTGGACAATAAACATATGTTTTATTATAATTTAAAATTGTGCTATGAGTTCTTATCGATAGTCTCTGGTATAAATTTTTTATTATAGGATACTAAGACCAACGATCCATACTCTAATCTTGAGTTTTCGATTTGGCAAAAATTTGACCCCGCTAAGGTGTGGGTTGTCATATTTGGTATCAAAGCTTAGTTTAATTGATTATAGGAATTAAAATACGTTGAGTGAATGTATTTGTATTTTAACTATACAAAAATACATAAATACATATTATATACCAAACTCTGCAATCCGACTATAGAAGTAGTTGCAACCATACTCGAAAAAATGGATAAGTCAACTATGGGTTTGAATAATAAATAGAGTTAAGAGTATATGTCTATCCCAGTCACCCCATGGGAGATAGGTTATATTGGAGGGAATTAACTTATAAAGAGCATGAATGCGACATATAGAATGGTCCCTAAAGCTGGATGGTACTTGGCTTCCTTGTTGGGCCTAAGTTGCCCTATAATTGTAGATCAACTTAGGATTGCTGATTGGTAATGAACGTTAGATCAGACAAATGGAAAGTAAAGAATCTATATCATGTAGATATATAGATGTAAGAAATGAGCTAGTTCTTGAAGAAAGGTGTGTAGTAATTATTCCAAGATGATAGCTGAGTCTTTGATATATTCTGAAAGGAGATAAGTAGGAAGGTAAATGGAAAAGAAGAAAAGTCCAAAAGAAGGGACAAATAAAACCCACTCTGAGTTTGACACCATATGGAAGAATTTAATAAAAGGTTGCAAATTTTCTATAAACAACAACAACAATAATAACAATAATAACAATTGATGATTTTCAAATGATTTATTTAAAAGTAGAAACCCCCTATTTTGAAAGTCGATAAATTTAAAAATTTCTACAAAACAAAATATCATTTTATATTTTCTTAAAATAGGATTTCTAGTTGAAATTAAAGCTGTATTGGCCAAAATATTTGCTTGATGACCCACTATTTATAAAATCTAAAATCAATTATAAACGACATCAAAATACACTTTCAACTGATTTCACATATTAGAAGCAATGGATTATTGGTAGAAAAAAAGTAAATGAATCATAAAACAATAAATAAAAGGGTAACATCCCAAGGAAATTTAAACATCATTATATACATATACATGCATACCAGTTTAACAAATCAAATATTACTAAATAAAATACACCACATAGTTTATATATTTTATTATATAAATTATTAAACAACATAACTATAATGTAAGAGATATACCGATCTCTTTTAGATACGACTCCTCCTAGATGCATAGCTCCTTTCTTCGCATTCACCTTCAAACTAGAAATACACATATATATAGAGCAAAAGAAAAAGGTTTTAACTGTGTTTGGACTGCACCTAATCTTATACACCCCAGTCCAACTTAAGGGATCTGATGACTATTTCATAGTTAAAGACTACCTACGTAAACCTTTTGGGGGTTTAAGCCTATGTAGTTCTATTTTATACTATTCTCTTGCGTCCAAATACTTGTTAGTACATTATAGCCGTAGCATCTGCAACCATCATAACTAATGCAATCAATGCAACTAAAGAAACCATTGCAACCTTTGCAATCAATGCAACCAATGAAAATAATAGAGGTAGAAAATAGCTTTACTACTCATCCATCTCAACAAATCATCGTACGAGGCATAATAATAAAAGCATACTACCATTCAACATCAACAACATATAATGTCAACCCCGATCATTAAATACGAAAATAGAAATGCACAAATATACTAACATAGATTATCATCAATGTAAGTATAATTCATCACACGTTTACTAATCACTCCACAATAGTAACATAACATCAATCATCAAGTGTGTACTAATCCAATCAATACTAGTAATACAACATTAATCATCAAGCAACCATAATTAACTACCCATCATTTAGTAATAATAATGGTAAAACATTGCATACTCAACCTAATGCAATTTCATCATTACAAAATAAACATATCGCTTATTACATCCATCTGTAACTGTATATTTACAACTAAAGTTTCTCACTTAGGTACATAAATCATTTTAATATTGCCAACTATATAATCAACTTTATTTATATATGTCAAAAAAATATTAACCTTTACAAAATGATAATTACCATATTAACATACAACCAATTGTACATATATAAAATTAATCTCTCACAATATATGAAATTAACACACTACCAATTGTATATATATGTGTCTATATGTGTATTCAACAATTAAGGTATATGGAAATAATTCATCTCATTGAATATATGTATATTTATATATCCATAATTTTGTACAATTTAAATTAGCATACAATTACCAAATTCATTTTCCCTTAAATCTGATTTACTACATATATATATATATATATATATATATATATAAACATATATGTGTGTGTATGTGTGTGTATACATAAAGGAGAACATACATGCATATTTTTTTCCTTATATAAGTATACGTACAAGTTTGTGAATATTTTGACTGTACATTTTACTATACATTTTTCCTATCTCTATCTCATACACACACATGTTTCCCTCCCTGAATATGTATTCTCTTGTTAGTTTTTCATAAAACATTCAAAATCGTGTTGCTAGCTAGGATCGAACCCATAACCTCTTTAATTGAGGTGTACTCTCTTAATCAACTACACTAAACATATTTTTGTTTATAAAATTAGAACAGTGAAATAATTGGTCATATGTGCAAATCTTTTAGAATTGTAAAGTAAATATCATCTAAATCATAACTCAGATATATCAAAATTATATATCAAATTGATTAGCTTGGAAATAACTTCGCAATGGTTATAAATGGGACACCCCATTCTCATTTATGCTAAAAATTCATTTTAATTACTTTAACAGTAAAGCGTAAAATTTGCGGGTCGTTGCATTCTTCTCCACGTAAAAGAATTACGCCATCACAATTCCACAAATACAATTTTCTTCCAAGTTAATAAAATTTCATCACGGACTTAATCATAAAATATGGGAAAACACATCAATCATAAGTTGACATAAAAATAGCATAAAACGACCAAATAACGCCATTAGTCGTTACATAATACAACTCGTTCATAGTAATGAATTAAATTTTCTACATATTAAATACCACATGCAGCTCCTTAATCATAAAATCCACACAAAAATATGTAAAAATAACACTCCATCAACAAAAGAAGAAACAATCATAATCATACATTAGCCTATATTATGCATCATATAATTCAACCACAAAAAAAGTCCACAAGAAAAAATAAGCTAACGAAAACACATGTACAAACAAATGAATATACATAAGTCAATAACCAACATAGCCTATTGAAATAAACAAGCATACTCAAAATAAATGGTATAATAATCACGGTAACCTATCAAACAATTACATGTGTGTTTTAATTCCTATGCTGACTACACTCCATCATAACATGCGTGTCCTCAAAACTGTTGATGAACTTCCTCATTGTCTCGTCTTTATAATAATCGATCTACCATTCCATTTTCACACCATATCAAATATCCTGTGCCTCAACTCATAATCACATCCTCAAAATAACATATACCTATTCATGGGGATATCCTTGTCTAGACATGGCTGAATCATCAAAATATTATGGCCATCTACTCATACTACAACTGCATCAATCCTTAATCCTCAGACCCACATCATAAGATCTCTTCCAAATAATCACCATCATAAGGTCAATGAATACTAACAATCATTAAAGTATTTTGTTTTAGGATATATGAGTACCAATCATCTTTCGGCTCCTTGCTTGCATCCACGCCACTTAGAGGGAAAAAAAATAGACCGCCCGTCATTGCTATGCTAGGGTAAAAATGGCCCGTCATGGAGATCAGATCGCCGAACATAGAGATCGAGACCCATCATGGTCCTCGGTGCCCCCACATTACCCTTGCTTTAGAAGTACACATCGAAACTTTTGAGTATCCATTATCCATCGACACACTTCATATCCATAGCAGAGCGTGTCATAGCCCCACTTCTCAAGTTCCCATAATTGAGCTTGCCATTATTGTGACGATTCACATTTTGGAAGGTTTAAATCAACAATAATCCACACATGTCCAACTTAAACAACCTAAAACATAGATAATCAATGGGGTTAATTAAGAAAAATAAGAACTGTAGAAGAAAACAAACAGAGAATCTCACAGCGGAATGATAAAATATAATAATCAAATAAACAGTTCATGAAGTTGTTTACTATACATTTGATTATAATTTAAACAACATTTATCAGAGTTATATATATACAACAGAATAAAATATAATGCAGCAAACAACATGATGCATGAATAATAACAGTAATAATATACCAAATTTTTATCTTCGTCCTCCAAAATAAGTCTCTAATAAGCTGAAAAATCAGGGTTGACCTGAGCGGAATGAAAAAAAAAACACTCGAGTCAGGATTAAAATATCCTTATATAAGTCAAATTAGTATTGCATATAACATGAGTATGATAGCATCAGAGGTGTTTACGGTATTTCACATCTCATATCTAGTGTATAACATGCGTGCAATAACTCAAGGCATGTTATGGGATTTTCCATCTCTTAAGGATTCGTCAAAATATTTATATGTAGTAGAATACGCTGCATATATAATGTCTAATCAATAAAATAAATATTTTTCTTAGCTTTATGGCTTTACATTAGTCCCTTTTAACGCGTTTTTAAGCATTTTCATACAGTTTGGATATAAAACACTAGTATATCGTCGGTGGTTAGGGATGCACCGTGATACGACAACACTAAACCAAAATGGTAGTGGTCTCGTATAGGGATAAAAGTATGACAAGGCACGTGAGGTAATGCCCAAGGTAGGATACTACCAATTTACCATCCCGGCTGGTGATAACGCATCATTGCCATGATCGCCCACCGAATCCAACACTCCCAAAATCCGAGTGTGCACACCAATCAATTATAATGTAAATGATGGTATTACGAAGAAGCGTGTTCGCTCGAGGTAGCTATCCCGCCTGACCGGTACGGCTTCTGTTTTTTTCATTTCAAACTGACACAAGTGTCAGGCCAATCCATCATCATTCTCTTTCTTCAAATCCAGAAAACATATGCCAAATCCAACCACTTTGTTCTGGACTATCACTTCACGTACACAGTTGTTAAAGTGGTTTCGGTATCGACAGAGAGTATGCCCATAGCAGATCCCGGTCTCTTTAACAACCAAACGTCATTTTACACACCAGTTGGTACTTTTATATTTCGAAAACAGTTCATACTTGATATCAAAATATCATATTCGCTTCAAAAATAAATCCATTTCGAAATCATCATATTTACTCAAACATACTATTTAAGTTCAAAACCATTTTCGCCTCAATATCTCAATTTTGATTCCAAAATTGCTTCGAAATTCTATTTAGGTTATAACTTCATTTTAACCCAATTCGTATTTAATCCATGATTAAATAAAAACGATTCCCACTCTAACCAGTTTGAATTTTTAGAAAATGGTTTAAATAGTTTTAAAATAGTTAAATAGTTTAATAGAAGATAGTTTGAGTATTGAAAATGGTTTATATAGTAAAATAGTTCGGAAAATCGAAATAATTTAAATATTAAAGATTATAAATTTTAAACCGTTTATTACAAAATAATTCATTTGAAAGTATTTTCAATGTCAAACCAATTCAATTCCAAATTTCCCAATTCAAATTAGTTAAATTTCCATTTCGATTTAATCGATTCAATTTCGATTTCAAATCGAATTTTACTTCGATTCCAAATGAATTTCACTTCCAATTCCAATTCCAAATTAATTTCAATTCCAATTCCAAATTAATTTCAACTCAATTTCAAATTTAAACCATTTTGATTTATATCAATTCCAAGTTCGATTTTCAAAATATCCATTCAAAACACTTAAATCAAATTTACCTTCGATACCCAATTTAAAACCCAAAATTTCAAATATAATTCAATTCTGAGCCCAGTTTTAAAATATCGTTTTATATCACTTTTACATAGTAATATTCAAAATTTAAAATAAAGTCCAATCTTTTAAATCAAATCAATTTTTGAAATTTAAATCATATTTTAATTATAACTTAGAAAATCTCAGTTTCAATTATTTAAAACATTTCGTTTACCAAATTTAAATTTCAACATTTCGAGCTCAATTTCGAAAATAATTTGATTATCATAAATTCGATTTTTTTTCTTCTTAAAATCAAATCATTTAAATAAATTTCAAATCAAAAATTTTAAAATCATTTAATTTAACAATTCCTGGGTCCGTATATAATTTTCTACCCTATAGCCAAGTGAATAGTTATTCCGATTTAATTTCAGAGATGGATATATATCATTTCAATCCAAAGGAAATGCCATAGGTATATATCATTTCAACATATTTCTTAATTTATTCAAAATAATTCAATTTGCAGTTTTATATACTGTAAATGATATACGGGATGATAACAGGCTATATCAAAATAAATAAACATCCAAATCATCCAAAACATTAATAAATAGCATCCATCACAATCAATATCCAAATCAGTCAATAAATTACATCAATTAACCAATTATCAATAATCGAGAATTTTACTAGTAGTTTACTTCCCATTCAATTTAGCCATCAATTTAAATTTCTATCAGTTAATTCAAATGTCCATTTAAATGTCAATTGAAATTATCAAACAACAATCAATAAATTTAAATCACTTCAAAATTTTAAATTTAACTAACAAAAAATATTCTAGTACGCCGTGAGCGTTATAAAACACTCATCTTGAGTTTTCAATTTTAAATCAAATCGAATGACGTTTGATTTAATCTAAAATTTTAGTTAACTCCAATCATCTCCAAATCAGTTCTAGAATGTTGTGCTCGTCGCCATGACTCCATTGCCGCTTGTTTCGTCCAATTTCGACCTCGTATGACCAGATGGTAGCTCCAATTGCTACGAAATTTAGAATCCGATAATAATACACTATTACGGATCTAATGGAACCGGTTTCGTCAAAATCCGAGACTATGCCCCGGAAGGCTATTTTAGCGTGTTGATTAAATCGAGCGATTTTCAAAATCGATGAAATTACTTGAAATTCTAATTTTAAAACTTACCCACTCAATTCTACTTCAAATAGAATTTATATTCATATTAGAAACCATTTTGATTCAATTATTTACAATATTTCAAATATTAAATTAATATGTATAAATTTCAAATTTTAATTTGTCGACTTTTAATTCCATTCAAAGGTCCACTATCATCACACTAATTCAAATAGAGTTTAAATCAACCTTAGAAATCATTTCCATTCACATTTAACTCCAGATTCACATATTTACCCAATTTCAAATATTAAATTTATTATTCACCAAATTCATTTAATCACTGTATTTGAAATTCTAAACCATTTCACTAATTTAATAAAAAAATTCATATTCAAAATAAATTAATATTTCAAATTCAACATTTAAAATAAATTAAACGTCAAAAATCAAATGACTAAAATTCTGGGTCGTCGCGCTTCACAACTCCCATCATTGAGTTAACAAGTCCGAAACTTCATCCATGCAACCATAACATCCATGCAACCATTGCAACCATTATAACCAATGCAATCAATGGAACTAAAACAACCATTCCAACCTTCATAATCAATGCAACTAATGAAAACAGTCGAAGCAGAAAATAAAATTACTACTCATCCTTCACAATAATTATCAATTAGAGCATAATAATAAAAGCATACTTAACCATTCAACATCAATAACATAAAGTCAACCCTGATCACTAAATAAGAAAATAACAACACGTAAATATACTTACATACATCATCATCATCAATGTAAGTATAATTCATCATATGTTTACCAATCACTCCATAACAGTAATACAGCATCAATCATCAAGTGTTTACTATTCCAATCAATATTAGTAACACAACATCAATTATCAAGCAGCCTAATTAACTATCCATCGTTTTGTAGTAATAATGGTAAAACATTGTATACTCAACCTAATGCAATTTCATCATCATAAAATGAACATATCACTTATTACATCCATCCATAAAAGTATATTTACAACTAATGTTTCTCACTTAGGTATAAAATTATTTTATTATTGTCTATTATATAATCATCTTTATTTATATATGTCGTAAACGATAATAACCTTTCTAAAATGATAATATATTTTAAAAATCCTTTATTGTACTTCTACTTCTTCAAATTCTCAAACATCGCTATTCGATCAAAAATGGGTTATTCGGTCAAATATGGTAATTCTTGTCAAATTTCTTTTCAAAACAATAATTTTTTTTCCATCTAAATAAAAATATATTAAAACCACTTTAATATTTTTTGAAATTCATTTATTACTATTTATCTCAAAAATAACATTATTCTATTTTAAATCTTAAATCTCCTTTTTAGTGTTATTCACTTTGAAATAGTAATAATTTAACTAAAAAAAACTTTTGAAAACATATCTACCATTACCGTTATTAGTTTAAAATTTTCTTTTATTTATTGCTTAAAAAATCATAATAATATCTTCTTCTATAAACACCACAAAATCAATATATTAACATTTACTTAAAATAATATAAATTTTACAAAAATCACACTAACCTTATTTTATAAATAGTGATAAACTCTTCGATTTAAATTAATAGTAGATTTTTCATTATTATTTAAAAATTTCCCAAAACTCATAAATAGTTTATTTAATTTTTCACACTAATTTAAGTTTATTAAATTTCTTAGAACTCAAATTTAAATTAAAGTTCATTAATTTTCTCACATTAATTTAAGCATAATTTTTCAAATGCTGGTTATTTACAAATATCGCTCAAGATTGTAAATATAAGAAATGACTACCTAGTCTCCAGAAATGAAAGATGATGGAAGAAAAGTCCCTTCCGAAAAAGTTATGTAATTAAGTCCCTATTTTTTGTTTTTAGCTAATTTATGCTACTTTTGCCCATGATTTCGATGTTGGGCTGATTTTCTAGGAGGGGACATTTCGGTAAAAATAACAAAATATGGACCTAATTTACATGGGTTTATGAGCATGGACTTTTTGTGCATGAGCTTTTAGAATATGGACCTTTGGTCCAGAACCCCAATACAATAATCTAACCTTTCAAATTGCACAGCTAAGTTATTTTCGGCCAATTAATTATTTTCATTCTAAATCAAAAATTAACTACAATTATACACTCATCATTGAATGGTACATCAATCAATAGTAAACAATCAAATCAAGACTCACTGCAAAAAATAATAATCTCATCAATATAACCTATCCTATATCAACAAATACAAATTTTTCATCGACGGGTATGTATTTAATAATTAAACAAGATTGAACAATAAAACATCAAATTTGTATTAATGAAAACATCGTTTAACCATAGGCCTCATATACATAATTTCCAAAACATTGTTCAGATAAAAAATCCCTTATTTAAGGAATAAATCTCTTTTATGTACATCTAATACTCTACCCAAGAGAAATAATGTAAATGTAACAAATGTTAATTGAACTATAGAGATCTCATGTGTGGCAAAAAGAAATAATAAATTTCATCCACTTTTAGATTTTAGAACATCATTCAAAATAAATCTTCATCTAAAATAATAAATCTCAATTATATAAATATAAATCAAAAAATTTAATAAATAATTCATAAATACTAACCTCAAATGAAGGTTAACATAGATCTGTCTTAATCAATGAAGAATAGCTTTTTTCCTTTCATCTATACCTAATGCGCTTCCAAAAATCAAAATATGTAAGTTATTGTATGAATTCCTATACTCTTTTCTTTTTGATTGAATAACCATTTTCGTCTTCTAATCTAATATTTTATTTTTTACAAGAATACGATAGAGGTAAAGGCTAGGTATAAATTAGGATTTTTCCTTTAGCCCCCTTCAAAGATATGAAATAACTGTGAATATATAGAGATAAGAATGTAGAGAGAGGTGAAGATGGGTTGTGGTCCCAAAAGTTTAATTTCATCCAGTCCTTGGGTAAGAAGGGATTTAAACGCACCATTTAAAGAGAGTAACAAATGAATACGTTTTAAAATCTATTAGAAAATTACATTCATACAAAGAAGATTGATTCCCAATATATACAAGGAATTATTCCCCCAAAATAAATGAGTTAATTTACCTCTGCGTCATTCAATGCATCATCGATTGCTAATTCTGATAATTCATTTCCAACAATGCGTAATTAATGCATAAACTCTATATACATACATACATACATACATACATACATATATATATATATATATATATATATATATATTCAACAAATAGAAAATATGTCATTTAATGTGCAATTGTTGCCTGTGCAATTAATCTCGCATAATCTATGAAATTAAATACTACTAATTATATATATATATATATACACACACATATATATATTTAACTATTGAAATATATGGAAATAAATTCATCGCGTTGAATATACATATATTCATATATCCATAATTTCATATAGCTTAAATTGGCACATATTTGCCAAATTCATTTTCCCTTACATCATATTTATTGCATGTAAATAAATAAATATATATAAAGAGAACATACATATATTTTTTTCTACATCAAAACAGACGTTTTCCAACGAGTATAAGTGTTGCGAACAAATTCAGTAACACTTATATATGTCGCTACAGAGCGCAGGCATTTGTTTGCAACACTCATAAGCGTTGCGCAAAAATATCACCCAACGCTTATAGGCGTTGCAAAAAAAATATCACCCAATGCTTATAGGCATTGGATTGCATTTTCCCCTACACTTATAAGCGTTGGAACATATTTTCCCCAATGCTTATAAGTGTTGGGAAAAATATCACCAACACTTATAAACATTGCAAACAAATAAACACTTATTGCTAATGTGAATGGTGAAAGGCATAAAGTAGATTATATTTAATATGAAATATTATCTTAATTTAGCAAATTATATCCAATCAATATCAATAAACAATATTTATAACCACGGTAATAAAATAGAGCATCAATTAACAGAAGAAAAATTCAATACATAATTAAGTTACGAATAATAGTTTGTCAATTCCACCCTAATATTAAATTGCAATAACAAAAGATAAGATATAGTTCATAGTTAAAGTCTACATGCATTCAATATCTTCCGCAATTGGATTAGTTTCAAGATCTTCTACTTCACCATTCCCAATAGAATAGCCATCCAATTTTCTCTTTTCTTCTACTTCTTCTATAAGTGCTTACATGCATTCAATATCATATTAAAACAATATTTATACTGAACATAATGATAAATAGTAATTAAGGTGATAATACATGATTTAAAAATAAAAGGACATTAAATAAAACAAGCACTTATTGATAATAAAAGGACAATAAACAAGCACATATTTTTCAGGTTTTGCAAGTCATTATTCATGGAGAGGGATATTTAATTATACAGGTAAAGAGAACTCTGAAACTATAACTGGCGTTTTTAAAGCATACCCTGAACTTGGAGATTGTTTATATTTTAATTTGGCTGAAAAAACGCACTCTGTTTTCTATGAGCTCAAGAGGAAGCGACTTAATTGGATTTGGTACATCAATGGATCGGAGTTGGAAATGAAGGTATTAAATGTATTTTCTTAACTTTGTTTTGTTAGATTGATGTTGCGTTCGATACATACGACCTATAAACAAACTCAAAGAAGCATGAACTTTGCCTAAATGGATGTGCAGTTCCATGCAGTTAATAGACTCATGATCCACAAAAGGATTATGTGATGTGTATTTCTTTAATGAAATTGCATTTTGTATATTAATTTTATAATTTATAAGTAGTGTAGATAAATGACCTTATGTCATGATGATGCACTGAGTTGCAATGCAATGTAATTAAAATTAACTGCCAATTGCAACTATAAATAGTAATTTATAACTTCCTACTATAGTAATGCCATTTGAAATGTGAATGTAAGGATAACTTTTAACGTAAACTTTTACACTGTGAAACTGCTGCTGCAAGGTATTTATAATGACTGTGTCAAATTTAAATTTAAACAATTACTTGGTATAAATTGTACTAAACTAGCTGAGATTACGGAAATTCTATTCTATGCCATTTCTCGCCTTTTGTCTAATTATGCTGCTTAATATCATCACACCGTGTTACATATTTGTTTTTATATATGCTTGATATGGTTTTCAGAAATCACTATTGGTTGTAACCTGAATTTTGTTTTGGTAAATATACCATCAACGTTTTAGGAAAACTCATATTGTTGCCATGTATTAATTTCATCTATCTAATCCTGGGCCTTGTAATTATTTTAAATGTAAGCCCTGTAGTAATCTCTTTGGAAGTTTAGGCTTGCACTAATATATATGAAGTACTTGACATTCACGATAAAGATAATCATATGCAGGGAAGCTCAATGACTGTGAAAGTAAACAATGAAATGATAAAGAAGATGCACAAAGAGGCAGATAAAACATGGGTGCCTGAACTAGCCAATGTCACGAAAGAAACAAACGATCCTTTCATCATTTTAATATACGATAGCGATCCATTACCTCAACTTTACAGGAACAATGTGGTGTTAGTAGGAGACGCAGCTCATCCAACCACTCCTCATGGCCTGCGAAGCACTAGTCGATAGTCAATGCTCGAATTTTAGGACAGTGCCAAGATAAATGGGGTTTAGTAAATTTGAACTTGGCCCTTGAAGAATTTCAGTCTATTAGGATACCTGTGATCTCAAAGCAATTGTTGCATGCACGAAAATTAGGGCGCATAAAGCAAGGTTTAATTTATGAAGAAGGCAAGGTTTTCAATCCCATCAATGCTTCTTCGAAAGAATGCTTACAACTTCAGCAAAGAAATATGCCATTCTTTGAAGGTGTTATCGAAAGATTAGGGACAACTAAGTGAAGAAACGTTGAAGCTATACTAATCTGCATCATAGATTAGAGGGCAAATTGTTATTTGTTTAGGGGAAACTGAAAAAAGAATTCATTGGTACGTAATAACGCTGGGCTAGTAGGATAATATGTTTGCTATTGACTTCAGGCTTGCTGCAATGGAACACCAAATGGGTATTTGGCAAAGGTTGAATTGGGGAACTATTATGCACTATTTTTGTTTGCACATACTACAGTTATTTTATTTTTCGCTTTAAATTCTTAATTGTTATATACAGAACAATGTTAATGCAGCTATGTTATCTGCATAGACAAAACTGCAGTCTTATATACAAAAGTTCTACGAGTGTAATTGTATCAAAACAAGCCTTATTTAGCACTACTTAAGTAGTGAAATTCCGTATATGTATTCCCTATCATACTGTTGTCTGCTCCGTTGGCAGTTATTCCTCAACTGTTTTCACAATGCCCAAATTATGCATATACAAGCTTATTCTTTTTGTAGTCTAGATGCTCAAATTATTTTAAGTAAGATGTTTTAAGTTATTGGATTATATTATTAACGATAATTTAAGTCATTTAATTATATTATTGATGTTGTTTCAAGTTAGTTAATTGGTTTAGTTTGTTTAAAATTAATTAATTAGTTATTTTATTAATGACATGTTTAAAGTTAATTATTTATTTTATTAATGATTTTTTAAAGCAATTAATTATTTTTTCATGTTGTTTAAAAGCAATTAATAATTGAATAAAGGTATTTATAAACGATAAATTGTTCTATAGAAAGGATTGCACCTAGTAAAAAATGACATTTTGTAAAGGAGATTTACAAATGAACATCTTTGCAAGTCCATATTGTAACAAAGTATTTTGCTGGGCCATCAGCCTAATTATTTCATTTCCACTCTTATATTAATGAAACAATAAAGATTGAAGCATGTAGGACCTGAAACATCTCATTTCGCACCACAACCATTTATTGCAGTATGGAAATATATATTATCTTTATAGCTAGTTATTGCTATTATCAATACACTAAGATCCTTCTAGCGAGCATTCATAAGCATGGCTAACTGATGCAAGTTTTATCCATCATTTTAATACTACAAATCAGTGGTTGCAAACAAAATGCTCCCAACTCGAATTATAAAAGACTAGCGTTAGTCATCATATATTTATATGTGAAGGAGTCAATATGTTAGGCATTGACTGTGGAAGAAAACTGCTGTTTTTAACATAGAGCCAAGTTTATTAGGCATGATGTTGTATTCATTGAACTACTGGCTCATTAGTCGCTCAGGTATCAAACTTAGCGGCATTTGAGACCCGAGAGAAGCTGACATACATAATAGCAACAAATTCTTGGAAATTGAGAAGAAATAATTTGCTCCAACCAGAATATCAAACGTTTTGGTTTAGTATAAATCATTTTACACAAGCACATGCATCTCGTATAATAGAACTTGGTTTTAGTCACTGTCGCGTTATTTCAGCTGAGATTTTATATTCATACATTGCCTTGTTGCAATAAATTTTCTGCATTCAAAGCCTAACCGTATTCAGCGTTTATATGTTCATATCACTAGCTAATCTTACTTTCTAACATGTGGCTGCTACTCAGTTCTAAGACTTGTCGCTTTGAATTTATTGCTAGTATAAAATATCCAAACCACCTATTTCCTACTTTAGTGTTTGTTTTCTCCTAATAATAAAAAGGTTGAAATCTCATTTTCTTCATATCAAATGATAAGCAAAATTGTCTAACAACATTTATAGATCTGAACCATGACTTTTTTTGCTATGTATTTTTAAGTCGATTTTCTTAGCATTTATAGATTCTTTTTTAAGTACAAACTTGAATCGTCCTTACTTCGATGACTAGTTATATAGAAACAATGTACATAGGGTAATGTAGTATACTTTCTTGAGTCGTTCTCTCTGTTCGTAAACGGAGAATCCCTCAACGTTTCCCCTGGAAACAAAGTAGAAATTTTAATCCTTTCAGATTAATTATGCTCATTTTCACACCTTTTTTTGTCTTTTCTTTTTTTTCCACAAATAATTAATCGATTATCCTATTAGAAAAAAATACATTTTCTTTCTTCAAATTTATCCCTTTCATTTACTTTTTCATTTCATCGCAAATGCACCCGAACTCTCTAAAGCTACATACAATTTACCTTGAGAATGACATTAATCAATTTTCAAATACTCTATGTTTAAAAATCATATGTTAAGTCTTTCAGTGATGTTTTGTTGAAATTTCATCAATCTTACCATATCAGTTACAAGTTTAAAAAAAAAACATTTCTGACCAGTATTCTATTATTCTACAATTGCAAGAATAGAGAGAGAATTCACCTAAAACAAACCTTCTTTTCTATAAAGAAAAATAGTCTATACAAATTTCACTGTCTAGTTAAAAACTTAAATATTGAGATGTCCAAAACAGGAATTGAAATTTCAATGACAGTGTAAATATATTTGGAAAGAGAATATATTGCGGGATCAATGTAAATTCTTTTAAGAGTTTACAAACGTCGCCAGTTTACTTTATAAAAAGGTCGTAGTTTCTTGCTATTGGATAAAATATTTATGTGGAATGTTGTTACACTAAAAACAAGAGATGTACATATTTTCAAAAATTGAAAATATAACTGGAGTAGAAATAAAGGTATGGGTTAAGCTAATGTAGAAAACAAGTTGTTTATCTCATTTGCTAAGAACATATAGCTATAGCTCTATAAATAAGAAAAGAACTTATAAACATGGGTTTGGTCTTTTTATATATCAAGGTTATTTTGGGCTTCTTGTGCTGTATATACAGAATAACTTTCAAAATATATAGTAATAATATAAAAGGGCCTTACTTTCTAGCTTCTTTTCTTTTTCAATCATTCAAATAATTACAATCAAACTCGTATGATAATATGCATCACACTAGTCATAGAAAATTATCTAATGCTATAGTTAAATAGTTGATATAATAATGATTCATTAGAAAATCAATAAACTATTGACCT
Source organism: Allium cepa (assembly GCA_030765085.1). Lineage (NCBI taxonomy): Eukaryota > Viridiplantae > Streptophyta > Magnoliopsida > Asparagales > Amaryllidaceae > Allium > Allium cepa. The sequence continues at coordinate 387,691,634 of CM060939.1, read as the reverse complement.
CTCCAAACCCACTAAAATCTCTTTCACATATATTTCTGCAAATTTGGAGTAAGAAATACTAACTTATAAAATTGTAATTCAAGTGTAGTTAAAACAATAATTTTATTAGTTTAAGCCATAATCCATTTTAATTTAAATCAATATTGGTTTAGTATAACACAAACTAATCCAATTTCAATTTGAAGCAATAATCCATAAATTCCGATTAAAGTGATTAAACAATCGCTCGTTAAAGATATCAAGCACTGTTTTTGAATAAATGTCATCCAGAAATAATAAGAAGTATCAGTATTAATTTAGATACATTCATCTTATTTCGGTTTTGCATAGAAAAATTCATAGCAGGGTTGTATTTTCCACAGAAAATGTGACTTTCATTATAGAAATTCAATATGCTCACAAGAATCTATAAATAACAGGAAATCAATGGTAAACATATAGTTTAAAACCGTATCTTATCCAAGATGATCGTGTATTACTTTCAAATTACACTAACCAAAAAAATTAATCCAATTCACTAACCATCAAAACACTGCAAATCTACAACACACAAGCAATAATGTTTCAAATCGCCAACACATAAGCAATCTAAAATAGAAAATCATGAACTATTTCTCTCCCTAACTCTAATGCTCCACGGGGTGTTGGTTGTTTAGTCCATCGATATAAATTATGTCATGAGTCCAAATCTCAATAATAACAAAATTCAACCTTTATTTTTAACCAATTTTTTTGATATAAATGAGGGTTAAAAGTTCGAATTTGGGCTCAAATAAAAAATACTTATATATTTCAGTCTACGTTTACCAAACCATATATGAAAAAATGTGTAATGTTTTTATACCATTTTATTCTTTGCCCAAGGATATTTATAAACATATATGCATCGCACTTATCAATAAACTCCTCTGATTATAATTATCTTATAAATTTTATCTGTGTCAATAACGTTACTTTTGTAAACTATAATAGTGCTTGATTTATTGTAACATATTTTATTTATGAAATATTTAAAGCAAAGCCAGTAGTTTCTTGTTTGGTTAACAAACAAATCACAGAGAACCCAGCTGTAACTTGTTCACTTCATAAAATCAACCACGCAACAAAACCGTAATTGCCGAAATTGATTCGAATGAGGAGGGTTCACAATTTTGTGAAGAAGAGAAATAAAAAGGCAAACACAAAACAATTTTATTTTAAAAAGTTAAAATGGCTTTTTTTACTGTTTTATTTACATCGAAGTTGTTAAACGGTTGTTTTAATTGTTTTTTTATAAAAGATGTTAGTTGATTCTAATGCTCCACGGTGTGTAGGTTGTTTAGCCCAGTGAAGAAGAAATAAGTGAACTGAACAACTATTGAGAATAGTTTTATATGTGTATATATAAATCATTCATAGTAAAATAATAAAGATATGAGGAATTAACCAGAACAACTTGAATTTCATACAATATGTATCTGTCGTTTTTACAGTTATCTAATACAAAGTTTATCTATTTCAAATATGCAGTCCAATTCTATTTCCGTTCAGGCTTCTTCTCAACTTCATCTGAACTCTAGGGTCTCCCTTGGCATCTCGCGCTCTGCTCTGCCTCAAACGACATAGCATCCGTTACAATTTGAAAGAAAATTTTATGTTTGTACTACTTATGAATTGTAAATGGTGATTTTTTTTAATGCCTGGTTAAAATTCTAAATTACAGTTGTTTTGTATCTTTTTTATCACAATCTTTTTCCCAAATGTACCTTTTGTCGAACTCTATGATCACTTATTTTACAATCTAGTAAGTCATTTTAGAAGAGAAATATTAAGATTTTATTTGTTAAAAACTTCCCACATATAAATTGTTATTTTGTTTATTGTTTGTTAAAAAATTAATCACATTTACTACGATCAAAACTCACATTCCAAAGTATTCCAAATAAAGGTCGGCATTCTAAATAGGTTTGTTTAATTGATAACCAAACAATTTTTCTCCAGTTTCAAGATTAAATTTTTCAAGAAGATTGGTGAAAAGAATACGAAATCAAATAGGATCCATTTGGAGTTGATTAATCTGTCTTCTTCATTTGAGTACCGAATTATGTTCAAATCCGGCTAACAATGCAAATTTAACCGATTGAGTTATTATTGATATAATATAATCAGAGACATAAAATGATCTCTGCTCAAACCTAAAGAATCTAAACGGTCTTTAAATTTTTCAACCAAAATCATAATTAAAATAACACGAAAAGATTTCCTTCATGCATAAATCAATATAACCGGGTTTGAATATTTTGCAAAACCGAAACAGGGATTAATTAAGCGAAATTACCTTGCTTATGTCTTCAATTAAAATCGATCCCAGTTCCTAGAAAAAACCAAGAACAAGTCCCCAAGGCGAAATCCAATACCTGAAGTCGAGATCCTGAATCGCTTGAAGCTATAGCCGAAGTTGCGATACCAGAAGTCAAATCGCCAAATCGCCTGAATTGTTGGCGAGACCCTGAAGTTGTTTTGCAGAGTGAAAAAAATCGCATGTTTCATATTTTCTTTTTAAGCGGGAAAAAAAAAAAGCGTGGAGAGGTTTACAATTAGGGCTTCAGTTGAAAACTGTCCACATTTACATTTTTCCCCAGCCAATTTAATTGAATTACACTTTAAACAGATTTTTCAATGCAAATATGCGTTGGCAATAAAAAATTATAAATATGCATTTTCAGTCACACATTTATAGCTTACCAATGGTTATTATTGTGACTATCTACAACGTGAATAAGTGTTGGCAATTGAAAAAAAATAAGTGTTGCAAAATGGCTGTTACGGTGTAATGCCTTATATAAATATACATATATGTATGTGTATATTTTAACAATACGTCTTTACCATATATTTTTCCCTATCTCTATCTCATACACATGCACATTTCCCTTTCTTAGTATGCATCCTTTTGCTAGTTTCTCATAAAACATTCAACAATGTGTTGCTCGCTAGGATTTAATCCATGACCTCTCCAATTAGTATTTTTTTTATAAAATTAGAATATTGAAATAATTTGTCATATGTGCAAATCTTTTATACTCGTAAAGTCGATATCTTCTAAACCATAACTCGAAATATATCAAAATTATATACCAAACTTATCAGCTCGGAAATACCTTCGCAACTATTGTAAAGAGGACACCCTATTCTCATTTATACAAAACTCATTTTTATACAAAACTCATTTTTATTACTTTAATATTAAAAGCGTAAAATTTGTGAGTCATTTTAATATCGTTAAAAAGGATTTTTTTAATAAAGATGCATTTCATTTGAAATAAATAGGAAAATAGTGCATATATATAGCTCGTCGATTTTCTAAAGATCAAAGTTTTAAGTTTTAAAATTCCTTTGATGGGTGGACAATAGGAAGTGGTACTGGTTTTAAGTGGGGTAGAAAGAATGAAAGAGACAAGAACTCGAAAACAATAAGCAAATGCAATGTGAAGGTTAATAAAGAAGACAATCAATTATGAGAAAAGCTATATAAATAGAAGCAATTTAAATAAGAGAAGTTTGGGTATAAGAAAGTTAAATAGTAGTAACATTATATAAATAGAAATAATGTTTGAAATTTATATAAAATAATATTAGTAATTAGAAACAATATTGGAAATTAAAAGAAAAAATTGATAGTTTCCATAAATATGTGCAGTAATTGCACATACATTTAATATGTCTCCCTCGTATGCTATCAAATTTTGGCTAAGGTTGGAAGTGGAAATGTAATAACTCTGCTGTTAGCTGCCTGATTAATTAAGTTTAATTGTGGATAATTAATTTATGATTGCGGTTTTTGAAATTAAACCAAGTTTTATGAATAATTGAATTAATTTAATTAAGAAACGAGTTTCACTTCTTAAAAGAGAATTTTAAATTCTATTTGAAATATAATTAAACCAATTATTTATATGGTATTTAAAATTATTTAAAATTTAGATTTTTGGAATTTTATAATCCATCTTTCGTTAAAATGACAGAAATTTGTATTTCGTTAGAGTTGAATTGAATTTATGAAAAACTTTTTAATATTGATTTAAGATGATAATTTTTAACATATCATTAATTGTCAAACTTTGCGAAATTATATTGCAGATTATAGAATTTTGTTTAAAGTTAAATGATATGTTTTAAGTGATAACAAAGCCAAAAATAATTTGTAACACTTCTTTTATAAAAGAATTTGCAACACTTGTTATTGGGTTTAGAACCGTACCCACTTGGCCCATGAAAATTAGAATAAGGCGAGAAACATTATACATACACTCTTATTCTTCTTCTTCTCAAACCAGAAAATGAAATTCTATCTTCTTCAAAACCCTAAAATCTAAATCAACCAAAATCTAGTGCAAATCAGAGGCCTTTTGTTCTATAATGACAAGTAAGTACTATAAACCCTATTTCTATCTTTAGAAACATAAAAGAGTGATTTTGATCTCATTTTAATTAAAATTGTTTGCTGGTTGTTTGTTGTTTTTTGTTTTTGGGTTTTTAGACAATTTTGGTGAAGTTGAAGGTGTAGCAAAGCTTAGGCAAAGATTTGCAAGCTATATGAAGCATTAAAGGTGAGTTGAACACTCGCCCTACTATCTCTAATACATATGTATAATTGCTATTTGCAGTTTGGATTGAATGAATTAACTTATTGATTGAATGGTTTGCAATTTGGTTGAAAACATAGGCGATTGTTGTTTGCTGAAAATTTAGTACGAAAATTTTCAGCAGTAAAACAACGATATTTCAATGTAATATAAATCAAAATGACCCATTCTTTTTATGGTAGAAAGGTAATCCGGTAAGCTACAACTTCTAATCTAATCACTTGTCGAAATTCAACAGTTTATCAGGTCGAAATTTAGTTTGAAACTGATGGTGTTGCACTGCTTTGTGTGATTGGCTGAGTTTAAATTTAAAATTAGATTACCCATAAATTTTTCGTTAACTTATCATTATTTAATAATTCTTAAAGTTCTAGAAAGCTTACTTTATGTGTTACAACTTTCATGCTGAACATATTTGCAAATTTTGAGCATAAGTTGATCGAAATCCTGTTGTAAACTCTCAGCTCTGTCACTTTGATAATTACATTCTCTAAACTAAACAGTTAGTAAATTGGGCATATCCTTCTAAATTTTGGTCGGATTTAGATAATTTTTAATTTTTTAGAAAGCATGATCTTTGTGATATAACTTTCATGTTTTTTGTTTTGCTTAATTTTGAAGTTTAAATGATCAAAAACTAGTTTTATTGTCGATGCGCTGTCAATGAAAGACAGAGTTAATAAATTTAAATCTGAGAAATTTTTTCAACCATAACTTTTGAACCGCAAGTCCAAATCTTTTTTCATTTTCTTTTTTGAAAGGTGAGACTTTTATCTACAACTTTCATGTTTTATGTTTTATAAAATCATTCGGTGGTTGAAACTACAGATCTTTAAATCATAAATTTGAAGTAAATGAAGTAAATAGATAAGCTTCATATACAAGTAATTTTGCAAAAGATAACTATTTTTATTATATAAATTTTATAATTATTTCTAGATTAAGTTAACAAATATTAAAAATAATTTTTTAGCAAGTTAGTTTATATATTAAGTGATGAACGTATTTTTCTGCATTTTAAACCGTTTGTTTCATATATTTTTATTTTAATAAAGCGGTATTATACGAGTATTTTGTTGTGGTTTTGCAGATTATAGATTCCAAAGTGCAACATTTTGAATATGGAATAATTCGAAGAGAAAGTACATATCGTTCATGAAGAAATGCATCTCACGTCACCAACGTGTGTACTATTCATGCAAGAAATCAAATGCAAATATTGAAAATACATATTTAAAGTTTGGCATGAAAATCTCTCAAAGCAAGGCCACTTGTTAATCAAATAACAAAGCAAAGACCAATTCAAAGTGAGGTGGCCTTATTATTCTCCAAATATCAAGCATATGGACCTGAATACTAGGGTTATCTTCGGAGGCTAAAGTCTTTAAATAGAGAGAGCAATGCAGATGGAAAATCATCTCTTACCTCATCACTCTTCTTTAAGTTTAGTTTCAAATTCGGCAGTGTTTTTATTTTTGAACAGAATACGTAGAATTGTTGATTAGATTTAGCAATTTATTTATTCTTGTTCTTAGTTATTTTATGCACTCCTTTCAGTTAGTTAATAAATATTTCAATTGTTTGCTATGTTATTTTCTTTTCCGCAATTTCAATTTTTGTTCTGAATTTTACAATTTTATATTTTGGTTGCAATTTCGATTAGTTTCGGAATCGATTCGGAGTATAGTATTGTTTTTATTTTCTGTTCAAGATCCACCATCAAATTTGTTTAACACGCCTAAAATTTAAATAGGGATTTCAAATATTTTAAAACACAATTCCCTATGTTCGACCTGCATACTACACGCCTGTGCGCTTGCGGAATTTATTAAAATTTGTGCTTTTCTAATCAATAGAAAAGTCGCAACAAGTTTTTGGCGCCGTTGCCGGGGAATTGCTATTTTGAAATTTTTTGATTTTTCTATTTTTCAGTCTATTCGTGTTAATTTATTTTTTTCTGTTATTTGAAAAAAAAATCATTTTTTTCTTTTTCCAGTTCCTTTCACAAAAGTAGCGTTTTACCTAAATAAAGAAAAAAAATCGTTTTTTTTCCTTTTCCAGTTCCTTTCACAAAAGTAGCGTTTTACCTAAAAAGAAAAAAATCGTTTTTTTTCTTTCGCTGCATGTTTTCAAGTTTCACATTGGTTTAGTTTCTGTTTCAATTGCTTTTCACGCTGCATTCATCTATTGCATTTTCGTTTTTTTTCTAGTGATTACAGGTAGCTCAACTAAGTAAATCTCAGCCATTCAACAACAAGGATCTAGGGATCAAGCTATTACAAACAGTGGAGTTTGAATCACTAGCACTGCTCAGTTGCACTGGACGGACTGCCATTCCCTTCTGTAAGTAATTTTCTACTCTACAGGTACCCAACTGAAAACTGTTTAAATTTACTTTTGGCTACTACACCTTGATTTATTTATGCGCGTTTGGGCAAGAAATAATTTTAATCGTTTAGAAAGCCAAAATATTTCATTAAACAAATCAACGGAAATTTCAAATCAAACAAATATGAGCAATCACGGTTCACAACACGGTTCACATCACAGTTCACACCACAATTCACCAAAATTATCACCTAAATCACATGTTGGAAATAATGAATTTCATGAGAACCGACTATTACCCCTTAGAGACCGTTGCTATCCAACACGGACTGTTCAACCTTCGGTTATTTCATTTCCACTCGTCAGAGGAAATAATTTCGAGCTAAAACATTCTTTTATACAAGGGGTACCGAAATTCACTGGGTCTGAAAATGCTTATGAATTTCTTAGTGAATTTGAATTATACGTTTCTACAACCAAAATGCAACAACTTTCTAATGAATCCATCAAGCTAAGACTTATTCTATTCGCGCTTCTAGAAAGTGCGAAAAGATGGCTTAATTCTCTTCCTAAAAATTCAATTAAAAGTTGAGACGATTTTGTTACTATATTTTTAAAGAAGTTTTTTCCTTTCCACAAAACTCTTAAAATTCGAACTGAAATCAACCAATTCTCTCAGAATGAAGGAGAAACTTTTTCAAAATATTTTGAAAGGTTCAATCAATTGTTATATAGTTGCCCCCATCATGCAATCCCTAAACATGTTTTGTGCCAAATCGTTTATGAAGGGCTTAACTATCAAACAAGATCCCAACTCGAATCAATGTGCGGAGGAGAATTCAAGGCAAAAACAGACGAGGAAGCTTAGGAATTTTTAGAAGAGTACTCGAAAAAGGATATGCAATGGGAAACAATTCGTATTCCAATTCGTACTCCAAATAGAGGATTACATGCCATTGATCCATCACATCTTCTTCTAGATGACCAAACTCCTCAAGAAGGAGAAGGACTACCCCATTACTACACACAAGACCAAATCAATGCTATAGCTCAAAATGGTCCTTATTCATCCACATACAATCCTAACTGGAAGCACCACCCCAATTTTTCATGGTCAAATCCTAACAATGTGGCTAATCCATCACATATGTATCCAATGATACCAAATGCGAATTATCGAGCCCCAACCTCTAATGCTCGAAATTCTCAACCCGCTCCTCAAACAAAACCTTCGAATCAACCATACATGCATCCTAATTTTAATCCATCAACCCAACCTTCTCAGCCTTCACAAGAAACTGCTCGATTGGAAAAGCAACTCACCAAACAAAATGAACAAATCACTAATCAAGATGCGAGAATTGAGAAAATCACCAAACAAAATGCACAAATGTTGATAATGATGAAGGATCTCATGAAATTAATGAGAAATGTAAATTGCCTAGTCAACCCGAAGTGAATCCAAAGTATAACTCTCGAGGAGTAAATCTTTGTGAGGACGAGGATGTAAATCCAGTTAATGCTGCCACCACATTAAGGTATGGAAAGACAGTGGACAACCATGTCGGCAACCCCGACGTCCTTCTTAAGTCTTCCCTTGTTCAAAATTCTGAAACTCAGTCAACACCCACTGTTGTCAATCCAAACAACTCTAATTCTTCATCCAAGGTCGGCAATCCCGACCACCCTTCACCTTCTGATATTGGCAACCCCAACATTCCAGCTCCCTTATCTTCACCCTCTAATATAACACCTTCTTCTTCGAATGAAAAAACTTCCGAACGAGTCTATAAACCCATTGCTCCATTTCCCCATAGACTCAACAAAAAGAAGAAGCCCGCTAATTTTGACCAAATTCTTGAAATCTTTAAACAAGTTCGAATCAATATTCCACTTCTTGATACCATCGAGCAAATTCCTCAATATGCCAAATGTCTGAAAGAGCTATGTACTCAAAAACATTCCACTAACGTTCCTAAGACTGCATTTCTAACTACAAACACTAGCTCTGTTCTTTCAAATCCCTCCCCAACCAAGTATAAGGACCCCGGTTGTCCTACAATCGGCTGTAAAATAGGTAACACTCACATTAGTCATGCCTTACTCGATCTTGGAGCGAGTGTGAATCTTTTGCCTTATACTGTGTACTGTCAACTTGGACTAGGGGAATTAAAACCTACAGACATCACAATTCAACTAGCTGATCGATCTGCCAAAAGACCATTGGGCACAGTTGAAGATGTTTTGATACAAATCGAGCAATTCTATTTCCCAGTCAATTTCATAGTCCTAGAGGCTGCACCTGTCTCAAATCCCAATGGTCAGATTCCCTTGATATTAGGTCGTCCATTTTTAGCAACATCAAATGCTATCATAAATTGTAGGAATGGTCAACTCCGACTTTCCTTTGGGAACCTAACCATTGAACTAAATATATTCAATCTTAACAGACAATCAAGGGATTTTGAAATAGAAGAAGTTGACATGATCCAAACAATTGTAGAAAATGATTTTAGTGATATTATGAAGTCTCTTAACATGTGCCTAGATTATTTTAATTCCAATTTAAATGAAGATGAATACATTTATGAATTAAATGATATGCTTTGCTCTTCTCATAATTCACTAAAATTCAATCAGTTGATGTATGCTGTAGCCTCAAAAGAAGTACGCCCTAAATTAGACCTCAAACCTCTTCCAAATGATCTTAAGTATGCATATTTAGATTCTTTGGAAAATTTTCCTGTAATCTTGGCTTCCGATCTCATTAAGGACCAAGAAGAACAACTTTTGAAAATTTTAAAGGAAAATAAAGAGGAATTAGGATGGGTAATCCCTGATATCAAGGGAATTAGTCCATCAATCATCGAACATCGAATACATTTAGTCGATGAGGCTAAACCCACCCACGAAGCTCAAAGGCGATTAAACCCTAATATGAGAGAAGTGGTAAAGGAAGAAATCATCAAATGTTTAGACAATAACATTATCTACCCTATCTCTGACAGTACTTGGGTAAGTCCGGTACAAGTTGTACCAAAGAAGTCTGGAATCACTGTGACCACAAATGAGAATAACGAACTCGTTCCGACAAAGGTCAAAACAAAATGGCGCATTTGTATCGACTATCGAAAACTCAATGCAGTAACAAGAAAAGATCATTTTCCCCTTCCTTTCATTGATCAAATGCTCGAACGCTTAGCCGGTCATGAATATTATTGTTTTCTTGATGGTTACTCCGGCTATAATCAAATCCCCATTGCGCTAGAGGTCCAACACAAAACAATGTTCACATGTCCCTTCGGAACTTTCGCTTATCGTCGCATGCCCTTCGGTCTTTGTAATGCTCGCGCTACCTTTCAGAGATGTATGAGAGTATATTTTCTGATATGGTGGAAGATTTCTTAGAAATATTCATGGACGATTTTTCAATCTATGGGTCATCTTTTGATCAATGCCTCCTTCGTTTAGAACGTGTCTTAAAGCGATGTAAAGAGAAATCTCTTGTTCTTAATTAGGAAAAATGTCATTTTATGGTTAAGCGAGGAATAGTCTTAGGTCATGTTGTCTCTAAAAATGGCCTAGAAGTTGACAAATCTAAAGTTGATCTTATTGTTGTTCTTCCTCCTCCAAGGTCCGTAAAGGACATTCGCTCATTTCTCGGCCATGCAGGATTTTATAGGAGGTTCATTAAAGATTTTTCAAAAATTTCAAAACCTCTTTCGAATCTTCTGGCTAAAGATGTTAAATTTGAATTTTCCAATGAATGTAAAACGTCTTTTGAAACCCTCAAATCAATCTTGACCACTGCACCTATCATCCAACCTCCTAATTGGACTTTGCCTTTCGAATTAATGTGTGACGCTTCTGATTATGCCATTGGAGCCATCTTGGGTCAACGAATCGATAAACTTCCTCGAGTCATCTATTATGCTAGCAAAACTCTTAACGAAGCTCAATTGAATTACTCAACCACAGAAAAAGAGTTTTTAGCAGTTATCTTTGCCCTCGATAAGTTTAGATCATATCTCGTAGGTTTTAAGGTCATAGTTTACACCGATCATGCCGCACTGCGGTATTTACTCACAAAAAAAGATGCCAAACCCCGCTTAATCCGTTGGATTCTCCTTCTTCGAGAATTTGACCTAGAAATACAGGATAAAAAGGGTTCTAAAAATGTTGTAGCTGATCATCTTTCTCGTGTTGTCCATGAAAACTACGATAACTCTCAAATCAACGATCATTTTCCCGATGAACAAATTCTTTCCCTCTCCAGTGCACCATGGTACGCGGACATCGTAAATTATCTTGTCACAAATGAAACACCTTCCCATTGGTCAAAACAAGATAAACAAAAATTTCTCTCCAATGTTCGAAACTTTTACTGGGACTATCCTTACCTCTTCAAATATTGCACCGATCAAATCATACGTAGATGTGTCCCCGAACATGAATTCCATAGCATCCTTTCTTTTTCACATAATCAAGCATGTGGAGGACATTTTGGAGCAAAGAAAACTGCTGCTAAGGTGTTACAGTGCGGTTTTTATTGGCCTTCTCTTTTTCGTGATGCCCACGAATTTTGCTCCAAATGCGCTAGATGTCAACAAACAGGTCGTATTTCCAAACGTAGCATGATGCCCCTAAACCCAATCCTTGTCATCGAAATTTTTGATGTTTGGGGCATCGATTTCATGGGTCCTTTTCCTAATTCTTTTGGAAATCTCTACATCCTACTTGCAGTAGATTACGTGTCTAAATGGGTTGAGGCCATTCCTACCAAAACGAATGACAATAAAGTTGTTGTCAAATTTTTGAAAGAAAACATATTTTCCCGTTTTGGCACACCTCGAGCCATTATAAGTGATAACGGTTCTCATTTTTGTAATCGTGCTTTTGAATCTCTTCTTAAGAAGTACTCTATCACTCATAAACTATCTACTCCATATCATCCATAGACTAACGGTCAAGTCGAGATTTCCAATAGACAAATTAAACAAATTCTTGAAATGATGGTTAACTCCAACAGAAAAGATTGGTCATCTAAATTGATAGACGCCCTTTGGGCATTTCGCACAGCTTATAAAACCCATCTAGGAATGTCACCATACCGATTAGTCTTTGGAAAAGCATGCCATTTACCTGTTGAGCTCGAGCATCGCGCACTTTGGGCAATCAAATACCTTAATCTTGATGTAGAAAAAGCCGGATCGCATCGTAAATTACAATTGTCAGAATTAGAAGAACTAAGAAATGAAGTGTATGAAAATGCAAAGATTTATAAAGAGAAAACTAAATTTTATCATGATAAATCCATACTTCGTAAGACATTCGAAGTAGATCAGAAAGTTCTCTTATGTAATTCAAGACTTCATTTATTTTCGGGAAAATTGAGATCCCGTCGGACAGGTCCATATATTGTGAAAACAGTATACCCTTATGGTGGAGTTGAAATTGAAAATCCCAGGGACGGTTCCATTTCAAAGGTCAATGGACAACGCTTGAAGCCATTTCTAGAGTTTGAACAACACGAGGACGATGAGTTCGTGGATCTTCACAAACCTAGCTATTCGGCATGAGCCTGTACATATCAGGTTGTATTTTTTTTATTAGTGTTTTTTAGTTTTTTTCCTTCTAGTTTGCATTTGCATTCTATTTGACAGTTGGGACACTGTCTCATTCCAGTGTGGGGGGGACGCATATCTCATTCTGTTTGTTCATATTTCATAGTGTGGCATCATTTTTTAAAAAAAATCATCTCATTATTTGTTTTCAAATTTCCTTTCAATTTTTTTCTCATTTCCCATTATTTTCAGGACTTCGATTTATTTTTAATTAATCAAGACAAAGTAAGTAAACAGTTGAAGTCAATTGATGAAATTTTTTGTGAATCACTAATTTCAAATGTAAAATATAATTAAAAGTTGAATTACAAGAGATAATAGTGAGGTTAGTATATAGGGGGATTCGTAGGTGATGGTTATGAAATCCTTTCTAAAATGTAGTCTTTGTTTAAAAAAAGTGGTAGATTTAAAGTACATGCGTTGACATTTCAAATCATTGAAGATAAGTGGTGCTAAGTTGATTTGCATAACTCCCTTTAGTTAATTTCAAAAAAATATATAATAATAATAATAATAAACACCTAGAGTCAATAGGTGTGCACACTTATGAAAGTGTGTGCACTCGCCACGCTCTGTACTCTTCTCACGTAAGCCCGCAAGGCAGTGCATGGATGGTATATCTGGCCTCAGCATTCTGAGTTAGGTGTATAAAGAATTTAAATAAATAATCACCTAAGGATTACCGACCATTTCTGACATAGTCAGCGTCGGTTTGCACAATCCGCCAAGCTCTGTCCCAACTCTCACGTAAGCCCGCGAGGCAGTGCATGGGTGGTATACCTTGGTCCAAAGGCTAGGTGTAAAAAAAACAAGAAGAAGAAAAAATAGTAAAGAGAGACTAAGCTTTGAAACCCAAACACTTCTTGACTTTGTTGATTTGGGTTGTTATACAAATGGAAATGAAAAATACCATTTTGAAAAAAAAAACTGTGATTAACAATGAAGAATTTATTTCATGGCTGCACTATGTTATCGACCGAAACAACTGGCCAAACTAGAATCTAATGTATGAAAACTTGAGTTATATTGAAATTTGTGTTTAGTGAGGAACCAAAAATTTCTAAAAGTTGACTAAAACTGATATACATTATTTTGTTGGAATTATTCTGAAGTAAATCGAGTCTCCATTTGTTTAAAATTTTGCATTCATGTAGTACATTAGAACCATCACATACTGCATTTGGATTTTGTGGGTAGTATCCGCTGAAAACCCTCACGAGACACCACTCGTCCTACTAGGGACACCTAGAGGTTTAACGGCTTGCTACATACGCTCAATGCAATCGTGTTTCCTACGAAAAAGGATTTAGTTAGTTTTTATTTTCTTGTTTATTCGAGGACGAATAAAGTTCAAGTGTGGGGATATTTGATGAATGTATTTTCTGCATTTTAAACCGTTTGTTTCATATATTTTTATTTTAATAAAGCAATATTATACAGGTATTTTGTTGTGGTTTTGCAGATTATAAATTCCAAAGTGCAACATTTTGAATACTGAATAATTCGAAGAGAAAGTACATATCGTTCATGAAGAAATGCATCTCACATCACCAACATATATACTATTCATGCAAGAAATCAAATGCAAATATTGAAAATACACATTCAAAGTTTGGCCTGAAAATCTCTCAAAGCAAGGCCACTTGTTAATCAAATAACAAAACAGAGACCAATTCAAAGTGAGGTGGCCTTATTATTCTCCAAATATCAAGCATATGGACCTAAATACTAGGGTTATCTTTGGAGGCTAAAGTCTTTAAATAGAGAGAGCAATGCAGATGGAAAATCATCTCTTACCTCATCACTCTTCTTCAAGTTTAGTTTCAAATTCAGCAGTGTTTTTATTTTTGAACAGAATACGTAGAATTGTTGATTAGATTTAGCAATTTATTTATTCTTGTTCTTAGTTATTTTATGCACTCCTTTCAGTTAGTTAATAAATATTTCAATTGTTTACTTTGTTATTTTCTTTTCCGTAATTTCAATTTCTGTTCTGAATTTTACAATTTTATATTTTGGTTGGAATTTCAATTAGTTTCGGAATCGATTCGGAGTATATTATTGTTTTTATTTTCTGTTCAAGATCCACCATCGAATTTGTTTAACACGCCTAAGATTTAAATAGGGATTTCAAATATTTTAAAACACAATTCCCTGTGTTCGACCTGCGTACTACACGCCTGTGCGCTTGCAGAATTTATTAAAATTTGTGCTTTTCTAATCAATAGAAAAGTCACAACATTAAGCATGTTTAGTAAAATAAATATGGATTTGGAAATATGACTTTGGAAATACAAATCTTAACTATTTTTACATAAAAGTGATCTTAGATTTGGGATATAAATATTATGGTTTTATTAAATAAAAAATATTGTATTCATGGAATTAGGAAATGTAATTTTAAAAAGTTTAAACTTAGTTTATTTCTAAATAAAATGATTATATTTTAATATGGATTAGAAGAGTGATTAAATATGGTTTTGTGAATAATATAACAAATGAAAATTTGTGACCACTTTGTGTATATAAGTAAAATCTTGGACCAATTCAGAGTTATGTATTATTTTAGCAAATCTATGAATATTTGTATAAAGTTTAATAAAGAACGGATTTATGGAAAATTTTAATAAGTGTTATTGAACAATAAACTCAAAAGAAAAATGTTTTGAGAACCTTAATTCTACAATTTGAGGAGTACTAAAAATCGACTTAGAGCCATCGATTGGTTTAAATGCTTTCGAATAACGCTTCGTCGAATATGGTATAATTCATTGAATATAATTTTAAGTGGAACTTACTAGCGCATTAGCGAATACACCAATTTCACTGGGTAGTATGGAATGCCTTGGCTAAATTCGTGCGATTGCTATTAGGAAGTATTTTACACTTTAAAGTTGTATTCTCTTCTGGTGTGCGACAAGTGGTTGCTAGATCCTTAAGAGAATGTAGTTTAGATTTTCCGGTGGTATCCGTAACGAGTGATATTTAATAGCTTTCAGTAAATGCTTGGATTTCATAATACGGTATGGGACGTATTCGTTAAGTTCTTGTGGTTACTAAAGGTGATAGCATTTGGCACTTTAGAGTTTACTCTCTTTTGGTGTGCAACAATGGCTGCTAGATCCTTAAGAAGTTTATTACTGGATTTCTTTTCGAACATAATAATATTAAATAAATGTAGAGTTATTGAGTTATGGTTTCTACAATCGCCTTGATCGGTATGGACTATCCTTGAGATCATTCTGTGATTCTATGTTCCTGGTCTGAGTACAATCCGTGATATCTGATCGGTTCAAGTGATACCAATTTGTTTGTTTGTTTGCCACGGGTTTTGAGTACAATCATTGCGATTGTTTTGGACAGTCATTACGATCGGTTTGGATTAAGATCTCTTGGATTCTGGATATTTGGATTCTGTGACTATTCTATGTTCGTGAAATAAATATATATTCTTGTGTCTTGTGTTAGTGAAATAAATATATATATTCTTGTGTTGTGTGTTCATGAAATAAATATTATTGTGTCTTGTGATGAATGTTAAGTTAATTCTATTATTTTGTGTTTAGTGACTAGTTCGTGTTTATGACTTAAACTTATAACCATGTTCTGAGTTAATCATTTATATTTGCGTGCTTAGAGATATTGTGTTTTGTTCTGCGAATTTAGTGTTTAGTGACTAATATGTGTTCATGACTTAAATGTATAACCATGTGCCTTATGGTGAACTCTAAGTTAAATTGATTCCCGTGACTCATTATTTCATGGACATCTGTATTTACTTATATGTTGTTTATTCTTGTGTTATATTCTATTATCACCCTATTGGATATTTAGAGATAGTTTGACCCGGGTGTTATTTTGCTCGGGTCAGGGGAGACTTTTCAGGTTATAGGACAAGTTGACCTTTGGATGTTTGGACCAGAAAGGAGATAGACACTTTTGACTTTTTAGTTTATCTCATTTAGGAAATTTGTGAATATGTTTATAAGATATATAATCGATATTAGAGAATTGCAAAATTTGTATAACAATCAAATTGAGTGTTTCTTTTTGTAAACTCAAAAATTTGTATATATACAAGTTGAGATTTATTCTCCTATGATTTATGACTGTTATTTATATGATATATTATTTTGATTCTGAGAAATCAGCGTGTCTATTACTTTGTATTAATACTGTACACGTCAAATTCAGTTCAGATATTAAGTGTAAAAGGTATAAATGATGCGTCAGTGTTTGTAGAAAGATATATTCATATTTGATCGCCCTTAACATGCCATATTCTCTGGATTAGCAAACGACATTACTTGTATTGTTCTTTGCTAAAATGGACATCGCGGTGGGGTCGATACAGCTTGGTATCAGAGTTGTGTCAGAACATTAAAGCATATA
The DNA here is from genome assembly GCA_030765085.1 of Allium cepa. NCBI lineage: Eukaryota > Viridiplantae > Streptophyta > Magnoliopsida > Asparagales > Amaryllidaceae > Allium > Allium cepa. Next base: position 387,674,665 of record CM060939.1, on the reverse strand, counting down.
ATATTACGGATCAGAGACCTAGATGACTTAGAGTCTTGTCCTCTGGGTTGTGTGGTAGATAGTAATACTAATTATCTAATTAGGGATATGAATATAAAACTATTATTGGATAATCAATTGGAGTGTAAATTGATTAAAAAAAATTAAATTGATAAATTGGAATTTGTGACATCAAAACCTTTGGCAAATAATGAGTAAAATCTTTTAGAGTTGAGCAAATTTTGGAATTAAATTGGAAGGAATTGAATTAAAGTGAACTATTTTCTTTTAATAGAAAATTTGGAAAATTTGAGTAAATAAATTTAATATTTAATTATCTAGGAATAATCAGAGTTGCGCAGCGGAATTTTAGATATTGAATTGTTTCGTTGTAAGTGATTATATATGTTTTAATTAATCAGTTGCTAGGAATTAATTGCTTGGTTGCATTTATTTAAAATTGCATGCATGGATGTTAGCGTTAATAAAATAGACGCATCTAAACTTGTGATTGTCTACTGTATTAACTTATCCTAATGTTGTTTAAGGATTCTGATCATTATATGGGACGCCATGTTATGGATAGGAATTCCTAAACATCGAACATGACATTTTGACATAGGTAATAATTTAAAACTTGAAAATTTAAGTACAGATTTCTTTCATTATTGAATATTATATGATGTCAATCTAATTAAAGTGCAATCATAAATTGTTAATATCGTCTATATAATATGAATTTGATATAAGTACTAATATGAATTTTTGAGATAGGGACAGATATCTAAAGTTAAATAGATATCGTTTAATAGATTACAAGTTATTTGCTTAAGGAAAGTTAGCGAACTCGCTAATATTTCAAATACAAGGTACGTATCTTCGATTACATATCGCATTTTTGTGTTTTCCGACGGGATGCCTCATCCTTGAGATGAGATGTATATTATGTAATTATATTCATTTTGTAAATTTTCGAAATGCTAGCCGCGCAAAGGAGACGCTGGCAAAGATTTCCGCAAAGTTGTGGCATTAGAATATTTTTGAGAATTTTGAGAAATTTTGATAACCAAAATTTTTATTTTTAGCATTATAATTTGGAGTGGTATTAATTAGACCTGTCAAAACCGAACCTAACCCATTTACCCAACCCGATAACCCTAATATTATAAGGGTTGGGCCCGATCCTTTTATTTTTTGTTTCGGTTTTTACCCAACCCGTTTGCAACTAACAAAAAACATAAGCAGCTAAACCCAACCTGTCTAACCTCTAACCCTAACTCTTATTTTTCAATTTTCTCCATCGGGCTTCAAATCTGTAAAAGGGAAAAAGGCGATTCCTTCTGATCTTCGATTTACAGTGTGAAAATCGTCTGAATTTGAGACGGCAACAACAACCTGGTCTTTCATTGTTTGAGACGACGACATCGCCCTAATTCTTTCGTTGTTTGATAAGAAGAAGGCTTACCTTCCCACGGATCTTCCTGGTACTGATGTCTGCAAGTGCGAGTTAACCCTAAGTTGTTAGTTTTAATCTAGTAAGTGCTAACCCTAAGTTAATTTATGAGTTTATTTCATCTGCATCTTGCAATAAGAGTAAGAATTAAGGTTGTCAATTGATTAATCTTATTCATGTGTAAGTTATCTTTGCTGCGACTGTTGAGAATTTTTTTTGAGCACACAGTTGTGCTTCCACATCACATGAATTCATGCTTTGCTTGAAATGCTAGGGTATGTGTCTCCGTCACTAGCATTTTGTCATGAGTTATGACACGACTTTTGCAGTATTTATTTACACAGAAGACTTGTTTTTGATGCATCTTTTACCCTTTTATCAACGATACATGTACCTTGAGTTGATCCTTTGGATTTAAGGTTGAATGAGAAATTGCCTCTGTACCTAGGTACTAGTACTAGTCAATATTTTTCATAAAATGCATGGGTAGTTCAAGTTTTTGAACATATTAGGAATTGGTCCTTTTCATTATATTGCAACTTGAAAGTGATTTTTGGCTTATGCACTGATGAAATTAAAAATAGTCAATCATTATAGGATTTTATTCTTTTTATCTGATAATTACTTTATTCTTTTTATCTGATAATTACTAAATAAGCTTGTTTACTCTCAATTTAAGGCCAATAAGATCTATTTGGCAATAGTATTAGCACTGTGGTTTGTAATAGAACAGAACTATATTGCTCTGCTTGTATAGTTACACTTATAATAAATGTTTAACTTGTCCCTTTTTGCCACTTTAATCCATGCATGTGCTACTTAATATTTGTTAAAGCTGTACAAATATGTTAAGCATGTCTAATAGTAACTAGTACGTTTATTCATATGATTTGCAGATTTATTTTGATCTTTGTTCAACAAAGTCTCAAATGGCTTCCCCGATGTAAGGGGAAGCATTTGTTTTTTTATTGTCTACATATACATATATCTTCATTAGTGCTGAATGTTAGTCCGTGAGATGATGGTTTTGATGACAACAACCCTAGAATAGATTATAAAATATAAATACTAACAGTATAAGTTTACACATATATGTATATGCAGGATTTAACCATGTAGGTACTAAGAATGAAGACTATACAGTATAGAGATTCAAGATATCAAGATTGAAGACTCATGAGTATCAAGATTATCAAGATTATCAAGAGTTCAAGTAATTTATTTTTTAATTAGAAATTTTGTTAAAACTCTTCAAAAAGCACTGGCATTTTAAAATCCAATTTATTCGTGGAATGGAATCCACTTCGAGCCTGTTAAAGGGATGGAACCCTAAGTAGGATGGAACCTACGAAAAATCTAGTGGAACATTGTTTTGTATCAGCTAACTTTTTATTCAAAATGATTTTTCAAAATTATATCTTGTTTTCAAAATGATTTCAAAACCTTCCTTCTAAAAGAGTCAAAAACATATATCCTGATTTCAAATACTTTTAGCCTCAAAATAATCTTGAATTTCAAAATCAAATTATCCTTGGTTTTAAACTATCTTTTAAAATAAAAGTATATTTAATTTTTTAATATTTATATACTTAGATTTAAATATAAAATTATAATAAAATTTTATATATACCAAAATATTATTCTATATATTTATTTATGTATTTCAACTATATTTAAGTATATTTATAAAAGTTTAAAATAGTTTTAAAATAAGATAAAAGTTATTTTCAAAGAAAAACAAAACATCAAGAATTCCTTTGGGATGTCGACATGCCCAAGTACCCCATGTCGACATAGTGTCAGTTGAGTTTAAAATTTAAATTTCAAAAGAAGTGCCTATTCGCCATAACTCTTCACGAATGGACATGGCTGTTGTTCTTCTATAAATAGGGGTTAGTTTCAACGAATTTTCAATATAGATTTTCTGGTTTTTCACTCCTCTTCTTCTTCCACATTTCTATATACATATTCTTACCATTACTCTGCCGAAATCAACATTGAATTTAACTAGATCATTTCTGGTTTGATTCTCTATCACAATCTCAACAAGATCCTCAGTGCTATTCAGAGTTATAGGCTTTTTGTAATCAACTTAGTGAGAAAAGGTGTGATTGTAGCCTTGGAAATCGATCAAGCGAGATAAGGTGTGATTGTAGCCTTGGGAAATCAATTGGGTGAACTTGTAGCCCGGGAAATCAAGTATCTCTACCTAGAGGAATGGTTCTGGAGGGTGTACCTTGTTGCCTTGAAATCGAGGGTGTAATTGTACAATTGCTTTTGAAAGGAAATCCATACTTGTGTGCAGGACTGGATGTAAGGTAACTCCAAACCAATATAAAATCCAGTGTGATTCTTTCCTTACTGCTTTTACTTTATTTCTGCATTTGTGTTTGTTACTGTGATCATATTTGTGCCTGAATACTGCATACATTTGTGTTTAAATTAATAAAAACTCAAAAAGATTTAATAATTCCCTAAAACACTATTCACCCCCCTTCTAGTGTTTATCCTAGCCTTAAGATCCTTAATATGCATTTCTCACATTTGGTATCAGAGCAAGGTTTTCAAAGTTTCATAATCTGATTTTTGAAAAAGTTTTAAAAATGGCTATCTTTGTTAATACTAGTTTAGAAATATTCAGATCATCATTGTCTTTTGAGTCTGCATATAATAAATGTTCAAATTCAAGTTGTTTACCAAAATTGTTTGATGCATAGGAATCATGCTTTATGGCTATTGAGGAATCAATACACAACGGACAAATTATGCAGATCAGAAAGGACAAATGGATACTCGATGGTGGATGTTCTAAACACATTACTGGCAATCCAGATATGTTAATTGATATAATATACAAAGACGGAGGATTGGTTAACTTTGGAGACAATTCAAAAGGATATGTGATTGGCATTGGCAAAGTCGGTAACTCTGAAACTCCTATTATTACTAATGTTTTGCTAGTTAAAAATCTGAATCATAATTTGCTAAGTATAAGTCAACTTTGCGATAAAGGATATAAAATTAAATTTGAAAAAGACATGTGACATTGAAGATAACAATTCAACCATAATATTTGAGGGAGTTAGGAAAAAGAATATTTATATTCCTAGTATGAAAGTTTCAAATGATAACTTATGTCTTTTGGCAAATACAAGTGACCCTTGGATTTGGCATAAGAGATTTGGGCAATTGAATTTCAAACTTTTATCTAGACTATCAAAACATGATCTAGTAAGAGGTCTCCCTAAAATGAATTTTAAAGTAGATAGTCTATGTGATGCATGTCAATTAGGAAAACTTAGAAAAAGTTCTTTTAAATTAAAAGATATGATTTCAACCTCAAAACTTCTTGAGTTGCTTCACCTTGATTTATTTGGTCTATCTCAAATTATATCAATAAATCATAGTAAATATGTTTTTGTAATTGTAGATGATTATTCTAGATTTACATGGAAAATATTTTCGAGACATAAAAGTGACACTTTTGAACGTTTTAAGAACCTTACAAAAAGGATACAAAATCAACTTTCTCTAAAAATTATAACCATTCGTAGTGATCACGGTGGTGAATTTGAAAATGAAAAGTTAGAGGAATTCCACAATAAAAAGGGAATAACTCATAATTTTTCATTTTCAAAAACTCTACAACAAAACGGAGTAGCAGAACGTAAAAATAGGACGATTCAAGAGTGTGCGAGAACTATGCTTTCAGACAGTAAATTACCAAAGAATTTTTGGGCAGAAGCAGTTGCAACTGCCTATTATATTTTAAATAGAATTTTAATTAGACCTTTTAGTAATAAGACTTCTTATGAACTTCTTCACTCAAAGAAACCTAAAGTGTCTTATTTTAAAAAATTTGGAAGTAAATGTTTTATTTTAAATACTAAAGATAACTTAGATAAATTTGATCCTAAATCCGACGAAGGTATCTTTATCGGATATTCTAATAGAAGTAAAGCGTACAGAGTATTTAATTTAAGAACTAACGCCATCGAAGAAACATTGCACGTATCATTCGATGAAAATTTCAAATTTTTTGAAGATACAAATGAGGAAGATGATTTATTTACTCAAAATCAAGAGTCGACTGAAACTAATAATGAAATTAATCATCCTAATAAAAGGACTAAACTTTTAAAAGATCATCCTACAGAAAATATACTAGGAGATATGCAATCTGTTGTTAAAACTAGAAATCAACTAAGTCAAATGAGTAATGTAGCTTTTATATCAACTATTGAACCCAAAAATACAAAAGAAGCATCAACTGATGATTCATGGATTTTGGCTATGCAAGAAGAACTAAATCAATTTACTAGAAATGATATTTGGGAACTTGTTCCTAGACCCAAAAATAAAACTATAATTGGAACTAAATGGGTTTAAAAAAATAAAATGAATGAACTAGGAGAAGTAGTAAGAAATAAATCCCGATTAGTTGCTCAAGGTTTTTGTCAAGAAGAGGGAATACATTTTGATGAAACCTTTGCTCCCGTAGCAAGATTAGAAGCCATTAGGATTCTACTTGCTTTCGCAAATCATAATAATTTCATACTATATCAAATGGATGTTAAAAGTGCCTTTTAAATGGATTTGTAAAAGAGGAAGTATATGTTGAACAACCACCACTTTTTGAAAATGAAAAATTGCCAAATCATGTTTACAAACTTAAGAAAGCTTTATATGGCCTAAAACAAGCTCCTAGAGCCTGGTATGATAGACTAAGATCTTACTTATTACAATCAAATTTTGAAATTGGTAAAGTAGATAATACTCTTTTTATTAAAAGAAATAAAAATGATATTCAACTAGTACAAGTCTACGTAGATGATATCATTTTTGGATCAACTAATTTTGAAATGAATAAAGAATTTTCTAAAATAATGACAAAAGAGTTTGAGATGAGTCGTATGGGTGAATTAAATTTCTTTTTAGGATTTCAAATTAAAAAAATTAGATAATGGTATCTTTATTAGTCAAGAAAAATATGCTAAAGACCTAATTATTAAATTTGGCTTGACTACTGCGAGTGGAAAACCCACTCCCATGGCAACCAATGAGTACCTTAGTAAAGAAGATCTCTCGAAAGATGTAGATCAAAAATTATATAGAGGAATGATTGGGTCACTACTCTATATTACTGCTGGTAGACCTGATATCATGCATAGTTTTTGTCTCTGTGCAAGATATCAATCTCAACCTAAAGAGACTCACTTAAAAGCTATAAAACGTATCATAAGATATGTTAAACACACCTCTAATTATGGATTATTTTACCCTAAATACGAACTTGTCACTTTTTGGGACATTCGTTGATTTCCTGGTTTAGTAAAAAGCAAAACACGGTTTCTTTATCAACAACAGAAGTGCTGCTTTGGCTTGTTCTCAAGTAATATATATGCAACAAACTTTAAAAGATTTTGGTTTAAATATTTCAAAATCACCAATTTATTGTGATAATACTAGTGCGATAAATTTATCCAAAAATATTACTCAACATGCTCGAACTAAACATATTGATATCAGACATCATTTTCTCAAAGATAATTTAAGTAAAGAAGTAATCGCTCTAGATTATATCAATTCTGAGAATCAAATTGCTGATATCTTAACCAAACCTTTAAATGAATCTATATTAACTAAACTAAAAAGAGAATTAGGTATTTGTTCAATAACTGAAATATAAAATATAAATAGCAAGTATAATTAAAAATTAATTCAAAATAAGTTAAATAGGCAAAAATTCAAGAACCATGTCGACATACCCCTCTACCCTATGTCGACGTACAATGTTTTTAAAATTTTGAAATTTTTCCCACAAAAATTCAAATAATTGGTTATATATTCTTCTTATTTTCGAATTTTTGATCATTCTCTCTGATCTCTCTCTATTCTAACTTCTAAAATTAATTAAACTATAGCCTCTTCTTCCAAATCAAACATAAAATCAACCTTTTCGTTCCCCTCTCCTACTTCTGGTCCATTTCAACGTACTACTCTCGTTTGTGTGACTAAAATGGAGGATTCTCTAAAGGATGCACTTCAGTTAATGGCTGAAATCCAAGTAATGCAACTTCGAATGGCCAAGGAATAAGAGAGGCAAGGCAAGATCCTTAGGAATTTGCAAAAATTTCTAATGGACAATCATGCTAATCCAATCTTGATTGATGAAGACTCTTCAGGAGATCAAGAACAAGAGGCCAACAAAGAAGAAGAAGAAGAACCCATGGAAGAAACATATGCGGAAGATGACAACAAGGTCATTTGCGTTGGTGAAGTGTGTTTTGACAAAAATGGAAATCCTGTCGAACAACGTGGAAATTTCTGTTTCCACTATCCAAACTGTTCGATTCATAGATCTCCTATGTTCAAGAACACATATTAGTTTCTTCTCTTTCTTTACCATTGTTGTATGTTCCTTCTTACGTTTCTCACGAAAATGTAAATATAACTATATGACCAATAAATAAATTGTATTCTTATATGTGTCCTTCCCTACTAATAAATATAACTATATGGGTATTATATACTTAGAATAGTTAGTAGTTTAGGATTAGGTTTTTTATTAGATCTAAGTGTTGATTATTTATGATAACACCATCCTTATAATCACATGTCATAGAGTATTAGATTTAGGGGGAGTTCTATAGTTTGGTGTTATATAGTTTAGAGTTAGTTTTTTTGTTGATGACAAAGGGGGAGAAGAATAAAATAGAATAGTTAGGCATAGATTAAGGGGGAGTTATTAGGATAGAAGTAATATTTTATAAACAAAGGTTGTCATCATCAAAAGGGGGAGATATTTAGTCCGTGAGATGATGGTTTTGATGACAACAACCTTACAATAGATTATAAAATATAAATACTAACAATATAAGTTTAGATATATATGTATATGCAGAATTTAACCATGCAGGTACCAAGAATGAAGACTGTACAGTATAGAGATTCAAGATATCAAGATTGAAGACTCATGAGTATCAAGATTATCAAGAGTTCAAGAGTTCAAGTAATTTATTTTTTAATTAGAAATTTTGTTAAAACTCCTAGAAAAGCACTGGCATCTTAAAATCCAATTTATTCGTGGAATGGAATTCATTTCGAGCCTGTTAAAGGGATGGAACCCTAAGTAGGATGGAACCTACGAAAAATCTATTGGAACATTGTTTTGTATCCGCTAAATTTTTATTCAAAATGATTTTTCAAAATTATATCTTGTTTTCAAAATGATTTCAAAACCTTCCATTTAAAAGAATCAAAAACATCTATCCTGATTTCAAATACTTTTAGCCTCAAAATAATCTTGAATTTCAAAATCAAATTATCCTTGGTTTTAAACTATCTTTTAAAATAAAAGAATGTTTAATTTGTTAATAGTTATATACTTAGATTTAAATATAAAATTATAGTAAAATTTTATATATACCAAAATATTATTCTGTATATTTATTTATGTATTTCAAATATATTTAATTATATTTATAAATGTTTAAAATAGTTTTAAAATAAGATTAAAGTTATTTTTAAAGAAAAACAAAATATCAAGAATTCCTTTGGGATGTCGACATGCCCAAGTACCCCATGTCGACATAGTGTCAGTTGAGTTCAAAATTTAAACAAAATCCTGAAAATGGTGCCAGTTGGGGTACTTGGGCATGTCGACCGGAAAACTAAACATGCTTAATCTGCATTTCTCACACTAAAATGGTGTCGACATGAATTTTAGCTCTTAGTTTTCCGGTACATGATCTCATCTCATCCCTTACGCCCTAATTCAAATCTCATTTTTTGGCTACGGATATACTTTAATAGCTTCCAACTACTTAATACCTTGTGAACAAAAATTGTAGTAGAACAAAACTACTGCAATTGGATAGCTAAGTTTCAAAGGTTCAAAGAGTAAGGTGAAAAAAGATTTGTCGTAAAATAAATTGCAAAACTAACGAGCAAGTTAACTACCTGTTGTTTTTAACCTATTTCACATTAAAGTGATACCCAGAAAATGTCACAATTGAATCAATTGTCAAATTGCATATAAACATCACCCAATGCAGTTCATTAATGTATAATACTATTTTAGATATTTGGTTCCTCGGACATGTTGGTTTGACAATCTATTCATATCCTAAGTGGTAGGTTTATATATGTATTTCTGGGGAAAGCAACTTGCACAAGATTGCTTATTTATCTGGTTTGTAGTATATGTATATATTTCTGGGGGAAATGTGCTACATAATTCAATTATTAATTTGTTGACAACAAAAGATGAATTTATATATTTTATCACATGTTCCATCAATCTAGCCATTGCAATTTTCCATCGATAAAACTACAACTTCAAACTTCATTTTGGTTGAGTTTGTTTTTTAGCGGATAACAGCTTTCCATTTTGAGTAAAATCATCTCTAATAATTGGTACTTAAGGCTACATGTGCAACTCTAATTCTTATTTGAATCATCAGTTAAAAGATGAAACATGGCGACTAGTACAGGGAAATGCACCAACTTCGGAACTCTATGCACTTAAAAGGGTCAGTTTCTCTGAATGAATGGCTACTCGCACGGAACTACCATCAATAGCTAGCGTGCAGGTGAATTTTTTCTTTTGTTTTTGCTTTTTGTTTTTGTTTTGCAGAACATCTTTAGTGGAAAAAGGGTGTTTTTATTTAACTTACCCTTGAACCTTTCATATGTATAGTTGTTTGAACTTTGAACCAAATTATTTATTTAATGTTTGTGAACATTATTAATAGTCACTACAGAGACTATTATCTTCTTAATATGTTTGTAAATCCTTTTAACGTTGATAATGTTTTGAAGTTTTCCTTGTTAAAAGATCTTTGTCAACTAATCGTTCTTGGTTTTAGTATACTTTCCAATACAAGATAACAAAACTACTGCAATTTATTGCTGCACCATTTCCATATTTTGAAACCGTAGTCACATTTGAAAAATAGATGTTCGATACTTTCATCTTGATCTGTGCACAGAACACATTTTGGATCCACATTTATACATCTCTGGATTAGTTTCTATTTGATTAGCATATAGTTGTTACTTGCTTTATACGTACATGCTTTATAGTTTGCTTTAAAGGATTTGCGTTAATTTGTGTTGTTTGCTACAGGATTACAAGGTAGTGCATAAGGGTTTCAAACTTACAAGACTGCTTCTATGCTATAGAACTTTCAAATATTTTGTAGTTTTATTACTTATATATGACATGTTGCTACTTTTGTAGTATTTGCTTCAGTTTATTTCGGTTTTATTACTTTTATATGACATGTTACTACAAAACTGTGAAGTTTGTCAACTAAATTATACTACGCTGAATCTTTTAGTTTTCAAATATTGTAGTCTGTAATTATACTATGCAGGATCTTCAAATATTTTCCAGTTTTTGTGTTATCTTCTGATGTATTTTTTTGAATAGTTGATAATTGATGCAGTATTAATAATATATTGGAGTAAATTTCAGTTTTGCTGCAGTTTTTGCTCTTGTTTTATTGCAGTTTTTGTCAAACGGGTTGGGTCGGGTTGACCCTACTAATAAACGTATCGGGTCAGATCAACCCCTTTATTAAATGGGTCAAGCGGGTTGGGTTTATTTATGTCTTGAATGGATTGGGTAAAATTCTACCTGATCCATTTAGACCCAACCCGACCCATTTGACAAGTCTAGTATTAATCAAATGCTTTGGAAATAAAATCAGAAACCAGTTAAAATATAATTATTTTAAGAGGAGATTTATATTATGGATTTATTTCATTATGGAAATTGAGGGGATGCAATTTTCTTAAGGGGAAGTTTGTAACAGCTCCGTTGTTAGTTATCTAACTAATTAAGTTTAATTGTGGATAATTATTTGTGATGACGGTTTTTGAAATTAAACCAAGTTTTGTGAATAATTGAATTAATATAATTAAGAAGTGAGTTTCACTTCTTAAAAGAGAATTTCAAATTCTATTTGAAACATAATTAAACTAATTATTTATATTTGGTATATAAGATTATTTAAATTTTAGATGTTTGGAATTTTATAATCCATCTTTCGTTGAAGTGACAATAATTTGTATTTCATTAGAGTTGAATTGAATTTATGCAAAACCTTATAATATTGATTTAAGATGATAATTTTTAGCATATCATCAATTGTCAAACTTTGCGAAATTATATTGTAAATTATAGAATATTTTTTAAAGTTAAATGGTATGTTTTAAGCGATAACGAAGCCAAAATAATTTGTAACATTTCTTTTATAAAAGAATTTGCAATACCTGTTATTGGCTTTAGAACCATACCCACTTGGCTTATGAAAATTAGAATAAGGTGAGAAACATTATACGTACACTCTTATTCTCCTTCTTCTCAACTAGAAAATAAAATTTTATCTTCCTCAAAAACCTAGAATCTAAATTAACTAAAATCTAGTGCAAATCAAAGGGATTTTGTTCTATAATGAAATGTAAGTATTCTAAACCCTATCACTATCTTTTAGAAACATAAAAGAGTGATTTTGATCTCATTTTAATTAGAACTGTTTACTGGTTGGTTTTTGTTTTTGGATTTTTAGATAATTTTGGTAAAGTTGAAGGTGTAGCAAAGCTTAGGCAAAGATTTGCAAGCTATCGAAAGCATTAAAGGTGAGTTGAACATTCACCCTACTATCCCTAATACATATGTATAATTGTTATTTGCTGTTTGGATTGAAAAAATTAATTTTTGGTTGAATGGTTTGCAATCTGGTTGAAAACTTAGGCGATTTTTGTTTTGTTGTTTGCTGGAAATTTAGTATGAAAATTTGTTGCAGTAAAACATTGATATTTTAGTGTAAAATAAATCAAAGTGACCCATTCTTTTTGTGGTAGAAAAGACATTCAGTAAGCTACAACTTCCCTTTTAATACTTGTTGAAATTCAATAGTTTATCGGGTCAAAATGTAGTTTGAAACTGATGGTGTTGCACTACCCTTTGTAATTGGCTGAGTTTAAATCTGAAATTAAGTTGTCCATAACTTTTTTGTTGCTAGTCAGAATTTAATAATTCTTAAAGTGCTGGAAAGCTTACTTTATGTGTGAAAACTTTCATGTTGAACATATTTTCAAATTCTAAGAATAATCTAATCAAAATCCTATTGCAAACTCTCAGCTCTGTCACTTTGATAATTACATTCTCTAAATTGGTATATCTTTCTCGTTTCTTGTCAGATTTAGATAATTTTAATGTCTTGGAAAGCATGGATTTTGTGCTATCACTTTCATGTTTTATATTTTGCATAATTTTGAAGTTTAAATGATCAAAAACTGGTTTTATTGTCACTGCCCTGTCAATAAAAGACCGAGTTAATAAATTTAAATCTGAGAAACTGTTTCGGCCATAACTTTTGAACTGTAAGTCCAAATTGTATAATCTTTTTCTTTTCTGAAAGGTGAGACTTTCATCTACAATTTCAATATTTTACGTTTTATAAAATTATGTGATTTAGGTGGTTGAAACTATAGATCTTTAAATCATAAATTTGAGTTAAATGAAGTAAATTGATAAGCTCGTATACAAGTAATTTTGCGAAAGAGAATTAATATTAATATAAAAATCTTAGAATTACTTCTAAATTAAGTTAATAAATATTAAAAATGATTTTTTAGCAAGTTATTTTGTATATTAAGCATGTTTAGTAAAATATTTATGGCTCTGGAAATATGACTTTGGAATGCAAATCTAATCTGTTTTTACATAAAAATGATTATGGATTTGGAATATAATATTTCGGTTATATTAAAATAATATAGTATTCATGGAATTAGGAAATGGAATTTTGAAAAGTATAAACTTAGATTATTTCTAAATAAACTGGTTATATTTTAGTATTGATTAAGCAGAGTAATTAAATATGGTTTTGTGAATAATATAACAAATGGAAATTTTTTATAACTTTGTGTATATAAGTAACATCTTAGACCAGTTCAGAGTTATGGAATATTTTAGCGAATCCGTGATTATTTTTATAAAGTTAAATAATGAACGGATTTGTGGAAAATTCTAATAAGTGTTTTAAATAATAAACTCAAAAGAAAAAATGTTTTGAGAACCTTAATTCTATAATTTGAGGAGCACTAATGATCGATTTAGTGTCATTGATTGGTTTAAATGCTTTCGAATAACACTTCGTCGAATATGATATAATTCATTGAATAGAATGTTTGAGTGGAACTTACTAGCCCATTAGCGAATACACGAATTTCACCGAATAGTGTGGGATGCCTTGGTAAAATTCGTGCGATTGCTATTAGGAAGTATTTTACACTTTAGAGTTGTATTCTCTTCTAGTCTAGATCCGTAAGAGAATTAGTTTCGGTTTTCCGATGGTATCCGTAATAAGTGATATTTATTAGCTTTCAGTAAATACTTGGATTTCACCATACGATATGGGACCTATTGGTTAAGTTTTTGTGATTACTAAAGGTGATAGTATTTGGCACTTTAGTGTTTACTCTTTTTTGTTGTGTGGCAAGTGCCTGCTGGATCCTTAAGAAGTTTATTCCTGGTTTTATTTTCGAACATAGTAATATTAAATAAATGTAAAGTTATCGAGTCATGGTTTCTACAATTGCCTTGATCGGTATGGACTATCCTTGAGATCATTCTGTCATTTTATGTTCCTAGTCTGAGTACGATCCTTGGTATCGAGTCAGTTCGAGTGAAACCAATTTGTTTGTTTGTTTGCCACGGGTTTTGAGTATAATCATTGCTATTGTTTTGGATGATCATTACGATCGGTTTGGATTAAGATCTCTTGGATTCTGGATATTTGGATTCTGTGACTATTCTGTGTTTGTGAAATAAATATATATTCTTGTGTCTTATGTTAGTGAAATAAATATATATTCTTGTGTTGTGTGTTCGTGAAATAAATATATGTTCTTGTTTCCTGTGATGGATGTTAAGTTAATTCTGTTTTTTATGTTTAGTGTCTAGTTCGTGTTTGTAACTTAAACTTATAAGCCTATTCTGAGTTTATTTATATTTGCATGCTTAGAGATATTGTATTTTGTTCTGTGAATTTAATGTTTAGTGACTAATATGTATTCGTGATTTAAATGTATAACCATGTGCCTTGTGATGAACTCTTAGTTAAATTAATTCCCATGACTCGTTATTTCATGGATAACTGTATTTACTTATATGTTGTTTATTCTTGTGTTATATTCTATTCTCATCCTATTAGATATATTTAGAGATAGTCTGACCCGTGTGTTATTTTACTCGAGTCAAGCCAAGACTTTTCAGGTTACATGACAAATTGACCCTTGGATGCTTGGGTTAGCAAGGAGATAAAAACTTATGACTTTTTAGTTTATCTCATCTAGGAAATTTGTGAGCATGTTTATAAGATGTATGATTGAGATCGGAGAATTGTAAAACTTATATAACAATCATGTTTAGTATTTCATTTTGTAAACTCAAAAATTTATATATGTATAGGTTGAGATTTATTCTATTATGATTTGTGACTGTTATATATATGATATATTGTTCTGATTTTGAGAAATTGGTATGTCTATTACTTTGTATTAATACTTTACACGTCAAATTCAATTCAAATAAAAAAGGTATAAATGACGTGTCAGTGTTAATAGAAAGATATATTCACATTTGATTGCCCTTAACAAGCCGTATTCTCTAGATTAGCAGAAGACACTACTTGGAATGTTCTTTGCTAAATTATGCATCGCCAATATATATAGGTTGTTTAAGCCATATATTCAAAAGTTATTTTAAAGATTGCAATAATAAAGAGGCGTCGATTTAGTATTATTGTGCATACACATCACATATGTTGTGATACACCATGCACTTGGACACGATTTGCTGCAAAATTGGTTATACACTAACTGGATGGATAGCTTAGAATGATTATATGCTATGTTAAACAATTCAGTCCTAAAGGAATTTCAAAGAAAAAATTCTTTTAAAGGGGAAAGAATGTAATACCCCGTGAAGTAAAAGGAAATCAATCAAAAAGAATTAATAAATAAATATTAAAGCCAACAATAGAATTTTTGTAAATGTCAGAATTTGATTACCAAACTTACACCATTGTGGTCATGGTCATTTTTTGAAGAACTTTCATATATGAAGTTTTACGATCTAAGTCCAAATGAAAAAGTTCTTAATGTTTGAAGTTTTTGGATCGAAATAATTTAGAATCACCGAAGGAAGTAAATTTTAGTAACTTAGTATTAAACTAAGTATTGAATAAAATGTCAGCTTTAAAGTAAAGGACTATGGTAATTAACATTGAAAAGGAAAAAAATAAGAATTTATGTGGGTAAAAGGTAATGAATATTGACGTTAAAAAATAAACAAGACAATCAACATTAACTAACAACATTCAATAAAATAAAATCTAATTAAGGAAAAATGGAAGTAAATAAATATCATAACTTGATGTTAAAGTAATTATTAAACGGACACTTAATGTTAAATAATATTACTATGAAATGGTATTAAATTGAATTAAACTTAATGCACAAGGAATAAAGCGCATAGTATCAGCAATTATTATAAACAACGACCGATCGATACCCTTATTAGGACTGGTCGATCGTAATGGTTAGCCATTGATATTAGAGCGGTCGACTGGTGGTAGGTTGCCGATGATAATAAACCTAGGTTGAACAGCCCGGATTTAGTAAATTAGAATCAGACGGATAGAATTGATTTGTGCGTCTATAAATACAGACCTAACCCCTCACTTTTCTTCTCATATTTTTTTAATCAAGGAGCGAAGCTCTGTCTTTTTTTTCTTTTACAAATCTTAGGGAATATAGAAATGATAAAATAGTGTATGTATATGCGTGTGTGTCGAGAATAGAAGAAAATAAAATAAAAGAAGAATAAGGGACGAATCGATTCTGCGAAGAGGAGTTAAATTCTAAATATAATACATTATAACTACGTTTAATTATAATCACTTCTTAGAACTATAATTATAATAAATATGTATACGCTTTAATACATATTTTGGTAGAAGGAAAGGGAGTCAAATAAGAAGAACGGTTTTAGATCTAAAGATTTAGAAGCTTAGAGGCGAAGGGAAATTATATATTTTTATATAATATTAGATTTATATCGTTGTGATTCTATCTTTTTATGCCTAATTATAAAATTTGGGATTGTGCGCTTAAATATATATATATATATATATATATATATATATATATATATATAAGTAAGATCCTTGCCTACATATTTTGTGAATTTTTAACTTTAATTTATTGTGTATGCATATGTAAATTTGGAATGTAAGTGTGAAAGTAGTCTCTAAAAGTTATGAAAATAAGTCATTAACAGGATTGTATATTAATTCCAGATTTGGTTAGTCAAATGTTATAAGTTGTATAACTTGAAATAAAAAGAAATTTCTAGTTTGATTGGGATTTAAGTTATACTTTAATTCGTTGGAATGGAAAATGTTTCTATGCAATTTCTGTAGATTAACTAATTTTATAACTATGTATATAAAAGTATGTTGTTTGAAATCACAAGGAATAAACCTAAAAGAAAGTAATGTGTAAAGTAATGAGGTTTACCGTATTTTTCGCTATCTATTTCAATAAAAGAAGAAAACACAAAAGATAATTCCTTGTAATTCCAAACGCAACACAAATCCTCTTTAGATAATTTGTAGGAAATTACACTGTTAGCATTTCCTTTCGGGAAGCTGTAGTTTCAGTGCATTAAAATGTAGAAATCCCTAAAGGTTAAAATTAGAGTATTATACTTACAATTAATAATAAACACATTGTCATTAAAAATATTTTAGAAAATCAACAATATGCACTAACATGAATACGATATGGAACTAAAGAATTGGGAAAGTTATAGTAATATCATTAAAATAGGCATGAATTGAAATGAAGTAATAAATATACTCAATTACATAAATTGAAAAGGAGTGGTAAATTATATCTAATTGTAATAAGTTGAAATGGAATGCAATAGATATTTAATCTATTAAATTAGAAAGAAGCAGTAAATGACATCTACTAACATTTATTAAATTAGAAGTAGATTCTTGTAAAATTAAAGCAATATTAATAATCGAATTTAGAAGGCATAATAATAGCCAAAAATTATACAGCCCCAAGAATACGATTATGATGAGTGCGAATTACTAGATTTAGCTAATATTTGGGTTAATTATAAATGACATAGTCATTAGTATGAGTTGGAATGCGATGTCAGTCAGTAATGTTTATACAACCAAAGTCTGCCCTTCGCAAGGGGCTACTAGTTGTTGTGTATACATTTTACTGACGTATGACATCACCAACAGTAAGGCCCATGGGAATATACGTTCGCATATAGATGAAGAAAATGCACGAAAGTGTGGTTCACCTTGGTTTGAAGTCTTAAATAGCCATGTTGGGTATACTTCAGTCCTTATATGTAACGACCCGCAAACCGGATGATTCAAGCTGACAAAAAACTACACATGTCGAACCTAAATCGAACAAAGATGCGAATAGTATTTGGAAAGAAAGAAGAAAGAAGAAGAAGAGAAGAAGAAAATGAATTAAAACAACACAGAATCTCACAATCACAGCGGAACAACAAATAATATAATATCAATGATCTTTACAAAAGAGAAACAGTAATACAATTTACATACATCCATAAGAGTACACCAACAAATCACTAATCATCGGCCTTGATAGTTATAACAATATGTCATTTCAAATGCTGATAATTTCAACAACATTATAGCAGAAAAACAAACAAATACGGGAATACATCATGAAATCTTCCAACTCGTCAGCTGAAGCTCCAAAGCATCAAATCTAAATTTATAAATATGCTCAATCTGACCTGAGCATTGAAAGGGAAGAATGCCCAAATCAGTCTGGTAAACTAGCGTGAGAAAACACATTTCAATTGAAATTTAAAGTTCTAAAACCTTTCAAGAAAAAAGGTCTCTCGTAATACCACGCCGCACATAAACACGGACGAGCTTTTACCTTACGATGACCAAAACATTTCATATCAAATTTTGTTATATGATACGAGTGTCTAGTATACAAATAATATTAAAATAGTTGAAATTGTTACATTGGTTAAATTTAATGGCTTAATTGGTTTACAAAAAAGTCTGAAGGCGCTTATTGGGGAATGGATTCCATACAATGGCAGGTAACAGACTACCTCCACACAATACATCTCTAGAGGAATGTACCGAGGATACACAAACAATCCTCTGCATCTGAAAAGACCAGTCTATCCCTATTTGGCACTTAGACATGGCTAAGATAGAAACCAATATTTCATCACCTTTGTCGTAATCGACCTATCTGAGACGTATCGTAGCATACACCATGTACCCAAATTATAGAGGGTATTCTAGAAAGGTAAGGATCATACCCTGTTTAACTGGGTAATGAGACCTGAGGTAGCGTTTACCTTTCACATAGCATTTTCGACTTTGGATGTCACACTGCCATTCCGTGATCACACAACTAATTTCTACAAATGTATGGATCCTGTGCTTATACGTCACAAGAAGGGGTGTTAAGCTAGGAGAAGTTTACCTTCTCCGCCACCAAATAGATGATACGTTTATAAAGATCAATCAATGTAATTAGAAATGCAACGTCGGACATTCGTTCATACAAGTTGTCCAGGAACAGGGCAAACCGAAGGAACTCTCCTACTACGTCCTATCGGGAACCATCCCTAGGATTAGTAGCGAGAAGTTCGTGCTTATCGAAGATTTTCGTAACAAAGCACTACTTCCACCATATATATATAATATGCATTGCGGGTCCAGTGGCAAATAGCTCTACATCATGAAGATCTCCGTCTTTAAAAATCATCATCATAAACTTGCACTTTCAAATACAAATATTGGTCCGAAATGGTTTTCGGATAAATCCGATCCCAGTCTCTTCGAACCAACAATCAATAAAAGGCCCTCAACCTCATACAAAAACCAATTCTCGTAGACTTATCACGTTTTCAACTCTCAACTTGTTATCCTTCGGCAAAGAAGGAAACCCGATAGATTGGAGTATCATAATCACTCCGCACAACTCGTATCAACATTCTTAACATCAAACGATAATCAAGCCTATTCAGTTGGCTTCGTACTAAGTGCAAGGCCAATCAATTCCCACATCAAGTCACGGAACTAAAAATGGTCAAATTTGATAGTCGGTTATTTAACTATCAAAACAATAAATAAATCAAGTATATAAGCAGTCATTAGGCCTATTTGATTAACCTTTTATTAGTTAAATCAATTCCAAAATATTTACTTCAAATTATCTTTAAAAAAGATATATAATCAAAACCACTTTAATCTCTCAATATCGGAAAACATTTCCATATACTCATATCAATGGGATAAGTATATTTAATAACACTACCATTTTGGAGACATGCCAAATCTATAACCGTACAACTCCTAAGTCATACACCTTAGAACGGGTGTTAAGCATAAGAAGTAATGCTTCTTATACCACCATGTCTTTAATTCGATCATAAGAACCAATTCGTGTGTTTCATAATGGAAGGTCAAAAAACAATTTATTGGGTCAAAACGAATGTTGCGTAAAACATCGTTACGATAACCTAAAAACAGTAGTATAGGGATTCAATTAATTATATATATTAATCTCATATACTGTATAAAACATTTCCTTTCGGAAATCATTTACCATAACAACAGTGTTGTAGTCCATGCCTTCCTTACTTTCCCAAAAATGTCTATTTCAACAATAAATGCTGAAATCTATGTTTTCATCACTTAACACATTTTAAATCACTTTTAAACATTACTTTCAAAAGATAAACCACATTTAAAGCAATTAACTCATATTTAAATCTCAACATAAATCACTTCCATATTTATGAAACCATGTTTATAAATCTCTTTTCTAATTTACAAAACTTCTATTTCTATAAAATCTCTTTATTTATAAAAATACATTTATAAATCCATTCTTTTCTAAAACCAATTTATTAAAAAATATCCATTCACCATATATCAATTACAAAAACATTTATATATATATATACACTCTTATAAATTCTGATTATAAATCAATTTCTTTATTTATAAATTATCACTTTTATAAATTCTTTCTGTATTTAAAATATTTCTCAAAACTATAATTTTATAACTTCAAAAACCATACATTTTTTATTTATTTAAAATAAATTCATTCCTTTTAATAATTTAAAAATTATTAAAACATATAAAATTCCAAAATCACTTTGAAATCATTTCAATTCAAAACCACTATTTTATAGCATTTTGAAATACTAAAAATATGACTCGGTGCCACTATAACACTAAATAAGGGTGATCATATCAATGTCATCAATTATGGCATCCAACACATCGTATATCACCATATATGAAAAGTAAATTCAAGTGTAAGAAATTGTGTTGGATCCCTCCAACCCGTCCCCCTGCATCTATACAGTATATAGTCATAAAATATATATCAACCTCTTCTAGGAGGGATCATATACAAAGGGTCATCGGCTCATACACGGGAATGTAATAGGGTCCTATTCGCTCTAAGGGCGGGAATATAACCAAACCAGTTAGTAAACAGTAAATCATCCAAATAGTCAACAAACAATCAAAAATATAATTATCCACGCTTATATAGAAGTATAAGTAGGCCAGAGAGGTAAGTTAACTCACAAAAATTTCCAAAAATCGCCAAAACACTCCGGTTCAAATTAAAATTGAACATGAATTAAATTTTTAACCCAAATTCCTATAAGCTCCAAATCTATCCAATCCAACTCTATAACGTAGTATTCACTTGCGACCGTAATGCAACTTGTCGCATTCAATTTGAACCTCGTACGAGTTAGATATGAATTAATGAACGTTAAAATTATTTAAATTTTATCACGCTCGTGACTTCGAACTTTGGTACATGACTTTGCCTTGCCACCGTGTCGCCATCGTGGCACCGTTCGCCATCACAACTCCACCAAGGCATGCCCCAACGTCGAGCTTCTCCACACCGCTGATGCAGGTCCTTTACGTGCCACTAATGTCGTGATTTCGCATATAAACGGGTTTCATTCATCCTCTTTTTGCACCGCCTAGCGACCACCGATTGATGATCAGAAGGGGTCAATGGGATCGTGAGGTCAAGACAAGACTTTCATTTTTTGAGTTTTGGCTAATGAGGCCTCTATCTCTCGATCGATTCTTGGCCATGGATTTTGAGAATGGGAATGGCGATTCTCTTTTCATTAAGTGTTTGCAATTATGAGCTTCTATTTCTAGCCAGTTAAAATATCTAAACATATTCATGCAAAATATTTTCAAACTCCAATGGAAGCATGTCGCCTAGCATTCTATATGTTACATTCTTATTTCGAACACAATGGAACTAGTATCGGGACCTAATTCCATCATATACAGAAGTTAGCTTTTAAAATCAAATTATATTAATTCAAATTTCTTTAATTGATTTTTATGGGTTTCAAGTTCCACTACCAAAGGATATGTTCGGTCGCCACAAAATCGATAGATATAATATTTCACTATTATGGATTCGATGAAACTGGTCCCGTCGAAATCCAAGACAGTGCCCCCAAAATGCTATTTACACGCGTTAATTAAAACTAATTTATTAAAACTAATTTATTTACTTTTAATTCAAATTTAAAAAGTTTACTATCTTCATTCTTATTCAAGTAGAATTTAAATCAACTTTCCAAATCATTTTTATTCACATTAAACTCAAGATTAAATTATCTAATCAACTTCAAAATTTAAAATAACCATTATATTTGAAATTTAAGTTGTTTAAATTATAAAATTAACTTTTCAATATTTAAAATCGGTTAAATATTCCAAATTCAAATTGCTGAAATTTTGGATCGTTGCATTCTTCAACCTAAAAGAATTTCGTCCCAAAAATTGCCAAGGTAAGAAAAATGCCCCGAACCCATCAACTTTTCAAAACCAATTTATTTGAAATAGATTATAAAATTTTCTAAGTCTTTGAAATTCATTCATATTACTAAATATACCATTCCACGTTATAACATAAAAATCAAACTTTAATTGTAAAAAATTTTCCAAAATTCTCGAAAAAATCCTAACGCCTTAAATTTACAGAAAATTTCATCAACATCTCCTTTGCGCGATTCGATCAGAAAAATTTACAATATATATAATCACAAATATACATCTCATCTTTAAGAGTGAGGCATCCCGTAGGGAAAAAAGATAAAAATACAATATATATCCAAGATGTTTACTTTTTATTAGTATTAGCAAGCATATACAATCAATAAAATGCGAAAGCGAGCTCCAAATGCAAAGCACACCCCATTTGCACCTATTAAACACACAACAACCAATGAGAACAACTATATGGAAAGTAATATCGATATATAACATATACTAATATAATATGCAAATGTAACAAATGTAATAGGAGAAACCATCCAACAAATAACATCCATCCAATTATTACATGAACATATCAATTTACATTTTCTAATGTCAACATTTAATTTATTAAGCCAGCACGATGTACATATACCATATGTACGCAATATCAAATCTGTTCGCTCACTCGATCACGCAATTTAACTTCCAAACAAGTATCGTTCACATGTTCACTCTTGTGTGGACTCAGATCTAGCTCCTTGATTATATACCGCCATTCTCCTTACATAGAAATATACTATGATAGACAATATCAGAATCAATCAAAAACCATATCATGTGTTTGCCATCAAGAATTGAGTGAAAAATTCTAACTCGGCCCGATGTAAATAATCTCGAAATCGTATATGCGAATCTGGATCAAATAGTTATGCAAATAAAATGATCTACATACAACTTACGTATTTATTTCCCTTGGTTTTAGATTATATCCCATTCTTTTTTTTGTTATTCTCATTGCTTTATTCACATTAATTTATTTACTTTCATTTTTCATATTTGTTACATTAATTTTCTATTTAATAATATTTCACTCTATACTAAAATCATTTACGAATCGTTTCATGAATCGTTTCTTAAGTTTATAAACCTTTTCTTTAATACTACTATTATTTATACACCATTAAATAAAACTATTACTTAAGTGTATTATGAACATTTTATACAACCATTTATGTTTATTTTCACTTTACAACTTAAGTTTATAGTCATTTCATTCATTTATATTCATTATTAACTTGACTTGCCTTTACTTAAGTCAATTTCATTTTATTCAACTTAAGTTAAATTTCATTTCACTGTTCAATTTCAAATTTTAATTTTCTTAACACTCATATTCAATAACTTTAAAATTTTGTTTTAACTCACTAATTATCAAAATTTATAAGTTATAAAATTTATTTTCTTATGTTCTTTACAAAACACTTAGATAAAAAATTTCAAAATTTAAACATCCAGTTTTTATTATTTTCAAATCATTTCGAAATCATATATATTACAAAATTCCTTTGTATTTCAAATCATACTTTTGAATTTTTGAAATCAAAACTTGGTTTACCAAAATCAAATACCAATATCAAAACACTATGGTAGCAATCCGTCACTTAGAAACTCGAATATGAATACGAATGATGCCGCAGTCATCACCGAATTATTTCCCAGCGTCTGAAGTGAGTTCAGTGCTTTCTTATCTCTTTTAAATTCCATTTAAAATATTTCCATTCAAAAATATTTTTCAAATATTATTATTATTATTTCTTCAAAACTTTGAAAAATAATTTTCAGAATCAACAGATTTAAATTCTCAAATTCTCAAATTTTAAGACCATGTTTATTTACAAAGCATATTTATAAATTTTCCTTATATATAATTTCACTTATATAAAACCATTTCTTAATTATTTATCTTTGTTTACATTATAATAATAACAACTTTTAGTAGAACACAAACAATAAACAACGAATGATAATAATCAAATATTATCATTCATTAACAACCAAATACACCATATATACTATAATAATTTATAAAAAATTATTATTTATATATAAAATTTAATCAAGGTAAAATTATTTAATTTACCAATTCTTAAAACAATGTTGTATTAGTTTGCCTTATTTAAGTGTTTAGAAATCCATATCGATATCGTGGCGTCCCACGTACCAGCCAGAAGTCATAAGCCACTCAAGAGATAAATTAACACGGCATATAACATTTTTATAATCACTAGCAAATACGTGCTCATATCTATAATACTCCTAAACGCATTTTAGGGTATTACTAACCCTATCTATAATGAGTAACCACACAAAGCCCAGGTGTTCACTAACCTAAGCTCTGATACTAGCTGTGATGACCTAGAAATCAGACGATTCAAGTTGACAATAAAGCACACATGTCCAACCCAAATTGAAAAAAGATACGAATAGTTTTGGGAAAGAAAGAAGAAATAAGAAGAGAAGAGAAGAAGAAAAAGAACTAAAACAACACAGAATCTCACAATCGGAGCTGAACAACAGATAACATAATATCAATGATCTTTATAAAAGAGAAACTGTAATTAATTTACATGCATCCATCAGAGTACAACAAAATCACTAACCATAAGCCTAGACAGTTATAACAATCGTCTTCACAAATTCTAATAATTTCAACAATAATGTAGTAGAAAATAAACAAATATAGGAATACGTCATGAAGTCTTCCAACTCGTATGTAGAAGCTCCAAAGCACCATGCTCGATCTGACTCGATCATTGAAAGAAAGAACGTCTGGATCAGTCTGGTAAACCAACATGATAAAACACTTATCAATTAAATTTCAAAGTTATAAAAACCTTCCAAAAACAAAGGTATCTCATAAGACCACGCCGCACATAAATACGGATTGGTTTTTATCTTACGATAAGCAAAACATTTCCTATCAAATTCTATTATATTATACTATTGTCTAGTACACAAATAATATTAAAATAGCCGAAATTGTTAAATTAGTTAAATTAGATGGTATAATAGGTCTAGAACGTAGTCCGAAGGCACTTATTGGAGACTGGATTCCATACAATGGCAGGTAAGGGACTACCTTCCGTACAGTATATCACTAGAGGAATGTACTTAGGATACACAAACAATCCTCCACATCTGGCAAGATGGCTCTATCCCTAATTGGCACTCAAACATGGCCCGGATAGAAACCAAATATGTCATTGCCTCGGCCGTAACGGACCTATCCGAGACCTCTCGTAGCATACACCACATACTCAAAATATAGAGGGTTATCTAGAAAGGTGATGATCATACCCTAATGGTTGCGAACCACATAGCCTTATGGCATACTGTTTTAGCCATTACCGGGTGATGAGGCCTGAGGTAGCGTTTACCTTTCACATAGCACATTCCATTTTGAATGCCACATTGCCATTCCATGATCACACAACTGATATCTATAAATGTATAACTCCAAGCTTGTACGTCTCAGGAAAGGGTGTTAAGCTAAGAGAAGTTGCCTTCTCCACCACCAAATAGATAATACGTTTATAGAGATCAATCGATGAAATTAGAAATGCGACCCCTGATATTCGTCCATACAAGTTGTCCAGGAACAAGAAAAATTGAAGGAACTCTCCTACCACATCCTATCGAGAATCATCCCTAGGATTAGCGACAAGAAGTCCTTGCATATCGAAAATTTTCATGACAAAGCACTAGTGCCAATATATATATATATATATATATATATATATATATATATAATATGCATCGCGGGTCTAGTGGCAAGTAGCCTTACATCATGAAGATCCTTGTCTTCAAAAATCATCATCATAAACCTACACTTTCGAATACATACATTGGTCCAAAGCGGTTTTCATATAAATCTGATATTGGTCTCTCCGGACCAACAATCAATAAAAAGGTCCTCAACCTCATATGCAAACCAAGTCTCGTAGACTTGTCATATTTCCAACTCTCAACTTGCTATCCTTCAGCCAAGAAGGAAGCCGGGTAGATTGGAGTACCATAATCACTCCGCACAACTCAAATTAACATTCTTAATGTCAAACGATAATCAAGCTTACTTGGTTGGCTTTGTACTAAGTGCACGAGTAATCAATTCCTATATCAAGTCATGGAACTAGAAATGGCCAAATTTGATAGTCAGTTACTTAACTATCAAAGCAACAAGTAAACTCTGGCACATAAGCAGTCACTAAGCCCATTTAATTAAACTTTTATTAATTAAATCAATTTCCAAATGATTACTTCAAATTATCTTTAGAAAAGATATGTCCTCCGAATCACTTTATTCTTTCGATATTGGAAAGCATTTCCATATACTTATATCAATGTTATAAGTATATTTAATAACACTACCATTTTGGAGATGCACCAAAAAGATTTCTTTAACCATACAACCTCTAAGTTCATATGCCTCAGAACAGGTGTTAGGTATAAGAAGAAATGCTTCCATACCACCAAGCCTTTATTCTGATCATAAGAGCCAATTCATGGATTTCGTAATGAAAGGTCAAAACACAATTTATTGGACCAAAACGAATGTTGCGTAAAACATCGTTATGACAATCCAAAATTACTAATATAGGGATTTGATTAGTTATATGTATAAATCACGTGTGCCATATAAAACATTTCCTTTCAGAAATCAACCACTATAACATCAATGTTACAGTCCATGCCTTCCTCACTTTCTCGAAAAAGTCTATTTCAACAATAAATGTTAAAATCTATGTTTTCGTAACTTAACACATTTTAATCGCTTTTAAAACCATTGAATTCCATTTGGAATTTTATTTTCAAAACTTTACTTTCAAAAGATAAACCACTTTTAAAATGATTAACTTTATATTTAACTCTCAACATAAATCACTTCTATTTTTATAAAATTATGTTTATAAATCTCTTTTCTATTTTATAAAACTTCTATTTTTATAAAATCTCTTTATTAATAAAATCCATTCATAAATCCTTTCTTGTCTAAAACCCATTTATCATAAAAATATCATTCACCATATATCAGTTACAAATCCATTTAAATATATATTTATAAATTTCGATTATAATTCTATTTCTTTGTTTATAAAATATCACTTCTATAAATACTTTTTATAAACCATTCAAAAATCTCTATTTAAAATATTTCTCAAAATCATAATTTTTTAACATAAAAAATCATACATTTTAATTTATTTAAAATAAATTCGTTCCTTTTAATAATTTAAAAATTATTAAAACATATAAAATTCCAAAATCACTTTCAAATCATTTCAGTTCAAAATTACTATTTTATAGTATTTCAAAATACTAAAAATATGGTCCAGTGCGACTATAGTACTAAATAAGGGTAATCATATCAATATTGTCAATTATGGTATCCTACACATCATGTATCACAATATATGAAAAGTAAAATCAACAGTGTGTGGAATCATGTTGGATCCCACCAACCAGTTCCCCTGCATCCCAACAGTATATGTTCATAAAATATAAATCAACCACTTCAAGGCGGGATCATATGAAAAAGGGTCGTCCACTCATGCACGGGAACATAATAGGTCCTCATCCGGGAGGAATTAAGATATATCAGGATATGAAGGGAAGTTTTTCTAGAAAGGTATGAAGCGGGATATTGGCTTATGGGTAAAGCAGTGCTTGATTTGCCAACCGGCAAAGGTCGAATACCAGAAGCCTAATGGGTTGCTTCAGCCATTAGATTGTAACGACCCAGAATTTTGAACCAATTAATTTGAAAATATTTAATTAATTTTAAATATTTGAATGATGGTTTGACTTGAATTTCAAATTATCAGAATGAATTTGACGATTAAATTATCAAATTTAATCAATTGAAGTTGAATAAAAATTTGAATCTTCAATTTTAAGCTGATTAAAAATATTTCAAAGGCTTATAAAATTTATATTGATAACACTGAAGATAATAGAAGCTTCAGAATTGAATTTGAAAGTGGTTTGATCAGTTTTGAAATTTTATCGTTTAAATCGTTATTTAAAAATAGCCTTCCGAGGCACAGTCTCGGAATTCGACGAAACGAGTTCCATTGGGTCCGTAATATTGAATTATTATCGGATTTCCAATTTTGTAGCGTTTGGAGTGTTTATGTGAGCACACGGTAAATTAACGCATTGAAATTTCAAAACGAATTCGATTTAAATTTAAATTTTAAATTACGTCAACACCAGCCACTTTCTCTTCCATTAATCACGCCTAAATTCACGGCTAAATCGTGCAGAGTATGTCTCCTTCAATTTTTAAATAACCACCGTCCTCTCTCTCTTCAGATTCAAATGGAAAGAAAAAAAATCGAAAACAAATCAAACACGATCTATCATCCTCAAATCGCGCCTGAAATCACGTTCCCCCATCTCTTTTTAAAATAATCACGTAACTTCCTCAGCTAAATCTCGTAGAAATTCCTTTTGCAAGAAGAAAAGAAACAAAACAAACGAACTAATTTTCATTCAATCATGGCTGCTTCTCTGTCCCTTTTCAAAATTTAATTCGAGCTTTCCCCTATTCAAAATTATAAGGCGAGGGCAGATCGAGTTTGCGTTTTCAATTCTTTTGCTCGCGAACTCAAATTCAAATCGAAATCGCGACCTGGAGGCTTTATCATTTTGCGGCAAGGGAAAGAGGCGCTCGTGAGGTGGTTGTTGCAATAATCTTCTTCGCGGTGATGGTGAAGCTCGGCATCGTCGAACTCGAGCGACGCGATGGAGGCAGGTTTCGCGAGGTCATGTATTGGCGAGGCACGTTGCCAGGTGGGTGTTCGATCGAGGCAATGTCGGAGGGGCAGCTCGATTCTAGGGTCACGCTCGAGTTTGGGTACTCGCGGCGACGATGTCGCGATCTGAGTTAGGGATGGAGCTCGGTCGGCGATTCGGTGTTGGTGTTGAAAGTGAATTTCG
Source organism: Allium cepa (assembly GCA_030765085.1). Taxonomy (NCBI): domain Eukaryota; kingdom Viridiplantae; phylum Streptophyta; class Magnoliopsida; order Asparagales; family Amaryllidaceae; genus Allium; species Allium cepa. The sequence goes on along the minus strand of CM060939.1, from coordinate 387,645,298 downwards.
TACGTTGTCTCTTCGATTCATTTTGCCATGTGGAATTAAGGTATATTCAAATTTTTCAGCTCAATTTAAAATTTGAAAATGAATATAAACCCTGTACAGATTATTATGAAATATATATGTGTAAAAGAAATTTTAGTTTACTGTAAAAGGGAAAATTATCAGTTGAATTGAATAATTAGTTTTTACAATAAATTATAGTGGTTAACTTATTTAGTTAACCAATTTAGTTACTTCTAGTTACTAAAGAAATTGATTTAAATAAAGATATTAATTTAAAATAAAATCTTGGTTGGATAGATTTATTTAAAAGGAATTAGTTCGAATTTTAAAATTTTAGTTTAAAATAAAAATCATTAACTTAAAATTGAAATATTGATTGAATTAAAAATTTTGGCAAATTGAATAGTTCGATTTGTGTTGAATATTAATAAAATTGTATAAATTGTTTATACAAGGTTTGAAACCGTGAAGAAAATCAAGTCGTAATGGAAAATGGATCACAAATCAAAGGTGAGAACTTCTCACTCAAAAAAAAAATTTAAAGTTGGATTTGCAGTTATTGATTGATTGCTATTTGGATGTGATATAGTATATATATATTAGTATATAGCAATATATATATTGGCATATGTATATATTGCAGTTGATTGATTTCCCGCATTGTATAGCGGATGAGACCCTATTGCGCCGCCTATTAAGCGGATAATATTTTATAAATCCCATATACCGTGATATTCCGTCTTGAAGCGGAATTGGTATTGTGCTAATGTCTGTGGATGCAGGAAAACAGGTTGGAGGGATCCAACTGGATTCCTCAACTGTATTTATTTATTTACAAATATTGTGATATTTGTTGTTTATCATATGTTGATATATGATGTTTGGATGCTGTGATTGATTTGTTTGGTGTGTTGCATCACTGGACCTATTTTAAAGTTTTAAAAATGTTAAGATAATGATTTCCAATATAAAAGGATTTTTAAAGTGATTTTTGAAAGTATATGTTTCATTAAAATTTTTGAATTGATTTATTTTAAATGAATAAACGTTATAATTTTTATTGTTATAAAAGTTATTATTTTTGGAAAAAAAATACTTAAGTATGCTTTTGGAGTTATTTAAACCTTAAATAACGATTTGTAAATTATTAAAAGGATCGGTTTATTTAAATTGGGATTCTTGAATTATTATAAACAAATTATATAAAAGATGTATAAAATTGATATTTATAAATTAAAATATTGGAATTATAAAACGAGTTTTTATAAGTGTTAAAATGAAGTATAAAGGGATTTCATAAGAAATGAAATTTTAGATTTATAAATTGTGAAGTTATAAAATGAATGGATTTTTGTAGAATAAAAGATTTATAAGAAATTAACTTATAAATTAGATTTTGGGTGTAAAATTGAGTTATATAAATTGAATTGGATAAATAAAGGAGATTTATAAATCGAAGTTTTATAAATAGAAATGGAATTTATAAAGATTGTTTATAAATTCGAAATAAATTGAATTTGATAAATTTAAAAATAGAAGTTATTAAAAGAGATATATTCGTGATTTTGTACAGCGAATATATTATTAGATAAAATGGATATGTTTTTGGGGAAGGGATATTATGAAATGAAGTTAATGGTTTTAAAGACGTTTTAAAACGCATTAAGTATCGAATACATAGATTTCAACATTCATTGTTGAAATAGACGTTTTCGAGAAATAGAAGGAAATGGTAGACTATAACACTGTTGTTATAGTAAATGGTTTCCGAAAGAAAATGTTTTATATAGTATTGGGATTTATATATCTATTTTAATTTCGAATCCCTATACTAGTGATTTTGGGTTGTCGTAACGATGTTTTACGCAACATTCGTTTTGGTCCAAACAAATGTGTTTGAGAGAATGATTTCTTAAAGAATGAAATATATACTTAGTTTTGATTTAAGTATATTGAATATTTTCAAATGTTGAAAATAAATAGATTTGTGAATTACTTATTATTAAATAAGTATGGAAATGTTTTCCAATATGAACTGAATATTTTGAGACTTTATCTTTTAAAGATAAATTGAAAATGAATATTAGAAATTTATTTGAAAATCGTATATTCATAGATATTTTGGAATTATAAATTCATTATGGAATTTATAAATAAAAAGGGGAATTTGTTTAAAAATAAACGTTGATTTATTTTTGAAGTGTGGGAATTAATTTACGGATTTGGAACGTAAATATAAAGTAAATCGGTAAGGATTTATTTAATTGGTTTAAATGAACCATGTTGAAATGAAAGTATTTCGCATAAGGAAAATGATTGAAATTTGTTTTCAAAAGTGGTAAAGGTGAAAAGTGATTTGAAAATTTGTTTTCAAATGTTGAAGTGTGAAAAATATATATCTTGTAAAGATATTTTGGAAAGGAAATAATTTGGGAAATTATTTGGGATCTGGTGATGTTGAACACGCCTATTGATAGTTAATAACCGACTATCCATATTTACCTTTAAATAGGTATTTGTTGTGATTGTTAGAATTTGAATGCCACACTTATTTTTTTTTAAAATAAGCGCTCGCTATTCGGGTTAGCCGGGAAAGGACCTTGGAGTCGTATAACCCATTCCGAATATGTGATACGTTGTTATGGATTGCATTTGATGACCGGTGTTGAAGACCGGATATTTGTGAAAATGGAAGGATTACCGTCGAGTTACTCTACATCGGCTGATCTCCGATATAGAGGTTTTATCACCCTTAGTGACGGGAAGTCCGGTCGTGATTAGTGAATATCCGGAATGCAAGGACTTCTTTGTAAGTGCCTTCGGTTCTGTTCGATCCCGGAACAGACTTGTATGGATTGTATGTCTGACATTACAAGTTGAGATATAAAGCTGATTTCTTTCAAATATATTTCTGTTGGTGGCGGAGAATTTATTCTCTTAGCTTAACACCCTTCTCTGAGACGTACGAGCTCAGAGGTTATGTAGTTGAAGGTTATTAGTGATATACTCCCAATTTGGTAATATGACATGCCGAGTGTTGCTGTGAAATGATCATTGTTGATCATTTATGATATGATCATTTGTTTGATCATTTATCTTTGTGATCATTACTTTGATCATTTGTTGACCCAAAGCATGGCTTTGTACCAAAGCGTGGCTTTATGGACGAGACTTCGTCGGACCTCATACCCCGGAAATGGTCAAAACAGGAAGGATGCGGCAAGGTTATTAGGGGGTAGCACCCCTTTAGTGTATGTCATTCCTTCTGGATAGAGGTGGTATCATGGTATGGAGTCCAGATATTTAACCTATGTTGTTGCTGCAAATTTTATGGTTGATGGAAATCAAGGATCCTCGGATAGATCGGTTACGATCGGGGGATGACATATTCGTGTCAGTAGTTACCTAGTTTGAAAGGTAACCCGGCATTGTGTTGGCAGAGATCCGGTTAGGTTCTTGGGGCGTCTTTCCAGAGGCGTTTCCATGTGGCAATGGAAAGTTCCTTGGCCTGACCATTTGTTGGAAATCCAAAGAAACAATACGAGACTTGTACGTTTTTAGTTGTAGAACCTGCCATGGAATGTGGCGGTAACCTGCTATTGAACATGGTAGCTATAGTAGGCATACGATAATGGTCGTATGTTGGCTAAGATTTATATCTTTACTTTCGAAATAATTTTTCTACACTATGCACTAGTAATAATATCAAATGTTTCTTTTTAATGCGTATCAAGCATCTTTGACTATCATAAGGAGAAATCTCCTCCGATTCTGCGTTTGCATTGTGTGTGTGTGTGTATGCAGGAGGCCTTTATGGTAGTCTCATTTTTAAAAGCATTGCGAATTGACTTTAAAAATATTCCTCTATTTTGATTTTTAAAAGAAAAATAAACTGTTTTAGTTCTCACACCAGTCACATGACTGACTCGGAGTTTATTGTTTTCCTTCCTAAACTCTGGGTGCCCACCAATTTCCACACGGGCAGTCAAGAGTTAAGGTTTATCAGGATATTCTGGAATTCAGGAGTTGTTGAAGGCAAGCTGGATGGCATGGCGTATTACTAGTATATAATATTTCTTTTCCACTATTGATGTTGTTTGTTGTTCTACACTCTGATGATGTAATGAAATGTAATGAAATGTAATGTAATGTAATAACTGATATAGTTCTTTGTTTAAAGATTATTCATTTATCTATTATATGTTATTCCGCTGCGATTGTGAGATTCTGATATTGTTCTGTTATTTCTTTCCGTTGCTCTGTTGCTTTTCTTTCTTTCTCTCTCTTCTTCTATCTTTTTCTTCTTCTTTAACCATAACGGTACGGTTTTCCGGCCTTCGATTACTCGACAGTTAATACCGTGGACGTATTGATGTCGGTTTTCGAGCGTCGAACAGTCGCAACGTTACATAGATATTCTGGTATGGAAATGGGATTATATTTCTATGAATTTTATTGACAGGTTGCCAAGGTCAAACAGGGGAAATGATGGTATATGGGTCATATTGGACAGACTGACCAAGAATGCCCATTTTATTCCTATTAAGTCAACCAGAATGGCACCTATTTGGCAAGGTTATTTATGAATAATGTAGTTAGACTGCATGGAATTCCTAGTGGTATAGTTAGTGATAAAGATTCCTTATTCACTAGCGAGTTCTGAAAGAGTCTACATGAAGTTTTGGGAACCAAGCTCAAGATGAGTATCGCTTACCATCCGCAGACAGATGGAAAAACGAAAAGAGTCAACAAAATCTTAGAAGATTTGTTAAGAGCTTGTGCATTAGATTTCAAGGAATCATGGGAAGACCATCTGCATTTAGTCGAGTTTTCATATAGCAATAGATATCAGACTAGTATTGGGATGGAACCATTTGAAGCTTTATATGGAAGGCCATGCAAATTTCCTGTATGTTAGTTGGAGATCGGGATAGGTTGTTTCTTGGTCCAGATTTGGTTAGGGATGCTGTAGAAAAGATTAAGGTCATTCGGGCTAGAATAAAGGAGGCTTAGTCTAGGTAGAAGAGTTATGCCGATAGAAGATGGTAAGATTTAGAGTTCTCAGTTAGAGATCAAGTTTTCGTCAAGTGTCATCGATGAAGGGTGTGATTAGATTTGAGAAATCAGGAGAGTTAGCATCGAGATTCATTGTACCTTTTCTATTATTAAGAGGATTGGGAAACTCACATATAGAGTTGAGCTACCGTGCAGTTTAGCAGGAGTCCATGATGTTTTCCATGTTTCTCATCTCAGAATGTGTGTTAGAGACCCGAAGACTACTATTGGATCGAATGTGCTAGATGAATTAGTGGTAGAAACAGATTTGACTATAGTAAGGAAACCTATTTGTATTGTTGCGAGAGATGAGAAGAGGCTTAGATTCAGGACGGTTAGATTAGTCAAAGTTCAGTGGAGCGACGATGACAGAGACTGTACCTGGGAGATTGAGGGCATGATTAGAGATACTTATCCTGACTTATTTGATGGTATGTTTTACCTCATTGAATGATGTGTCGTGTACCATATCGTAATTTCAAGGACGAAATTCTTTAAGGAAGGGGGTTTGTAACACCCCATATTTTTGATAACATTATTTAGGATATTTAATTATTTAAATTAAATAAAAAATGTGTTGACTAGGGGATTGAGATTTAATTTAATTATAGGGTAGTCGTGCCATTTAACCTATGAATTAAAATAAGAGTTAAATTGAAATTGAGGAAGGGTAAAATAGGAAAGAGGCCATTCCTATATCCCTTAAACTTGGCCGTTTATTCCCCTATACACATTCATTTCATTTTATCAAAAATTTTAAACAAGAGACGGCCATCATTAACAAGAGAAAGGGGAAAAAGATAAAGAAAAGCTAGGAAGAAGTGTAAGCAAATCAAATCTATTCACATCTCAATCTCTTTAATCTCTAAAGTCAAGGTGAATAATGTTTAGTCTCATATTTCTTTTGTTTTCAGTTTTAAAATGAAACCCAAAATATTTTGCAATGGTTTGCCATGTTTATGAATGATAAAATGATATTATATATACATGCTGATGATTTATGTATGTTTATATTGATTTTATGATATGTTTTAAGGTAAAAACCCTATTAAATGACATCCAAATCCCTTGGTAATTTTTATATAGATTAGAAATATTATTTTGGAGACGGGTTTTAATTTTAAGAATTTTTGATTTTTGTGGAATTATATGAATTATGTAGTAAAAAAAATGTTAATTTGGGTTATAAATTATTTAAAGTTAAATAATAAAAGGTTTGGGTCTGAAATTTTTATATGTTGGAAACATATTAAAGAAGATTTTCTGGAATTTTTGTTGATTTTTCCGAAGTGTTTTAATGGATATATAAAATGATTTAAGGTATGAGACTTAAATGTTTTATATATTCAAAAAAGGAGAAGGGGCTTTTTACAAATAATCCAAATAGTTGGTTTTGAAAATTGCTGCACTTTTTAGTGGTAAAGAAAAGAGAAAACAAATCAAAATTTGATACGTAAAAAGGTTAGGTGAAAAGAACTATTTGCTACATGTTTTTCACTGTTTCGATGCTTTCGGTAGCAGGTTCTGCCTCCTTAGCTTCACTTCCGACATAGTTGAAACCAATGCACATGGTATCTGGGAATCGATACATAGTGACTTGGATATAGGTGGAAGGTATGGAGTCGAAACCATGGGTTCCAAAGGGATGTAGCACCACTTTGCTTATAAATTAAAAATGCGCCTACTTTCGTTAGACTAAATAGCTTTCGATTGAGTAACTTTCGACTAGGTCCAATGGATTTAAAGAAGTGGTTTCAATTGGTTTGCACTTTTTTTTTAAATGATTGCTTTCGACTAAGTCGAAACCTTTTACTGCCGCCTTTTTACCTTTCGACCCAGATGGTTTCGAAGGGGTACATTGTTTCTAAAATTTTGACACTTCTCCAATTCTTTCGAATGGATGGTTTCGACACCATCACTTCTTTACTTAGGAGATGGTTTCGAAACAGATGCTTTCGACGTAAAAATGTTTTAAAGACCCTTTTTCTATAAGTGAAGTAAAACCCAAATGGTTTCAAAAGAGACAGTTTTAAATGGTTTTGGAACATATGCTTTCAACTTTAATGGGTTTCTCATCCTTTTTCTCTACTTGAAGGCATAATCCAAAGGGTTTTGACTGAAATAGTTTTCAAAGGTTTCGATGGGGTAAATTTTTGAATGGTTTCGAAATTTTTCCACATGTTTTAAATTAAACCCAAAGGCTTTCGAAAGGTTTAGTATTTTAATGCTTTCGAAAGGGATTTAACGAATGGTTTCGAAGGGGTGGTTCCGTAAAGGGTTGAAAGGAAAGATTTTGCCTATATTTTTGAAAGGCAATATTTAAAGGTTTTAAAGAGGGAAGTCTAATGTTTTTAAGCTTTCAAAGGAAAGGCTTTTAATGGTTTTGAATTGGTCATATTAAATGGTTTTGAAAGGGTTGCCTTAAAGTGTTTCGAAAGGTTTGTTTAAAGGTTTTAAACAAAGGTTTTGAACGTATTAAATAAGCAACATAGCCTAAGTATTTTCAAGTTAAAAAGGGTTTTAACTTGTTTTGAAAGGATAGTTAATCCTTATTAAAATTCATTGACATTATTTTGAGTATAGTATATATAACATGGAAAATAGCTTAGAGTAAAGCTAAGAATATATTTTCCTTGTATAAGTATGATTTAAAAGGTTAAATCATTTTGAAAAGGTTTTCAAGGAAAAAGATGAAGGGTAGTTAACCTTAATAAAATGATTCGGACTGATAGTCCATTTTCATTTGGACAGTTATTCCAATTTGCGAACAGTCAGTACAGTTTGCAGGCAGTCATCCTAGTTTTCGGACAGATAGTCCATTTATTACTTATGGACAGATAGTTCATTAGTTACCTGATTATAGCTTAACGGACTTAGCTATTATTATAATAATTACATCAGTTTGATTAACCAGTTTGTTGCAGGAAAGGATTTGCGAAATATATGTTTTAAAGAGAATATTAGTGAGGGGAAACCGTTTCGCTAAGCGGCGTGGCCTCACTTAGTATCAGTAAACCGATATATAACAGTATTATTCACACTAGGCTTTATGTCTGACTCACTAGACGAGCAGGTGGCTGATGGATAGCTAAGTAAGAGTATAGTTTGTCTTTTTTGATTCCGCTATGTATATTAAGTGAGATATGACTATATTGACTCTGATCAATCAAGCGAGCATCGTCATATGTCTCTCTTGGCTTTTTTTAATGAATATATTTGATCTTTACCTAGGGAATGTTATGGGATTATGTAACTTGGATATGATTTTGTTTTGGAATGTAATTAGTAAAATGTTGTTTTTTGAAAATCTGTAAAAAATTTCATATTCAAGTGTTTATAATATTATGGATACCATTAGCATTACCGTATTTTATCACCAGAAATTAATACTATGGATGACTATAGCATTTGTAGAGCTGAGCTTTTGGCCTCTAGATACGGGGTGTTACAGTTATTAATCTTTAATATAAGTGCTATCCTCTTCCATTTATATATTAATAAAATACTTGCGTACTCTTTGGTTATTGAGCAAACTCAAGCTAGAGAAGTAACATGTAGTATTATTAATATATTGACTAGACGAGGTAAGATAACTATATGTATTTGAGCAAATTCAAGGTGCATATATTGTACTTAGGCCTTTCGTGAAATAGTAAGTATAAGTGGATAATTTCTTTCGATTTATTGAGAAAACTCAAGGTATAAATGAGATTAGGAGAAGGAAGTCGGAACTATAGTTAAGAGTTGTAAATGATACAACCGATAAGAAGTTATCCATCGTTCGTGCGACTATGACTTGTTGAGCAAACTCAAGATCAGAATCTCAAGACAAAGAAGTCTTAACACCCACTAGTGAAGTCATCTTAGGGTTTGGAGAAACATATAAGACTAGTGAGGGCCTTTTTAGATAAACGAAATGGTAACATTTAACATTTCAAATATTGTAAAAAAATATTTCATATAATTTTATAATAATCAAAATTGATAAATTTATGGTAATTATCGATAAAAGTTTATCAATTAAAATATACTAATGAACTGAATTGATGATTGACAAATAGAAATATAATATGTACTTAATTAAATGCTTCTTGCATGTTATTGTTTCCTATACCCATGCAAGTACCTAATTTTACAACTACTAAATATATTCGTAATTTGATCGCTTACGTGTTTAATTTCTCGAGACCATGTGAAGCTTTCTATTTGCTTCGAACTTAAAAGAAATAAGAACTATGGATATTTGGTCTATATAATATCATCATATATAAGTGTGAAATGAAAAATGATCACACTTTGTATTGTATAATACTTCAATGAAATCAGTTCATTCGAAGCAAGCAAATAGGCCGTATTGTGAGATTGAGTATTCAATTTGATTAATATCAATGTAGGTCATATTTTATTAAATTTAAAACTAGACCAAAATAACAAGATAGATCTAAGAACATGATTGCTGAAATGTTAGTTTGATCTGTTTACATAAGGTGTGACATATTTAATGTCCTTAAATGTTAAGGACGATTGAGTGCACTTTTGTAAAAAGTTTGTTATGATATTGCATTAGATTTTCCTTTTGAATGGTTTGACCATTTAAAAAGGAAAACGAATGTACAAGAATAGACATGATTTAAGGTAAAGGTTGGATGAACATGGTGAATGGTAATTTTTGCTTCATAAACAAATATCAGAATTGAAAATTGTAAAATAATAATTGATACTTAATGTTGGAATAAGAAATATGATTTCTATTTCGAAACGTATTTTCATGTAGAAAATTGTTTTCTATGAGGATTTTTCTTTGAGTTCAAGATAATTGATCAAAGAACTCCCCGCTATAAACTAGTTACTGTATATGAAATAAATAATTTACATTATATGGATGATGGACCTCTATATTTAGTACGCTATTATAGTAATGGCAGAAATAGTAAGAGCATGCCACATAGCACTACTTGATTGCATCAAGTTATAAAAATTGTTTTTATAAAACGTACGGTGCATTATTTATGAAATAATATATGTTCTTCGGTGATGATTGATGAATAGACATAGATTTATTTCAATGAGAATATTATGAATATTCACTATGAAATAAAGCTATAATGTGGTGTTTGTTTTCGTAACCAAACTAATGCATCGGAAAATACTGAAGTTTCTAAAATTATTTGCAATTATTTTATACTTATAGACAAAGCCGTAGTTTTTAGAAATAATTTTTATTATATGATTATGAATCATTTGATACTGGTTAATTACATCTCAAACAATTAAGGGCAAAACCCCTTTCAATTGGAGCATCAAAACAGTTGACGTACTCTTCGGCTTGATATATATAATATATCATAAGTATGATAATGCCATAATGTTTTCACGAACTTCGTTGTATTCACCGATGAATTATCATAAGCATGAATATGTGTATTTGATACATATGAAGCATGTCTGTGATGAGTTACTAGAATATAAAATAGAAGTAAATAAGATAACATGCAATTAAATGATTTGATTTGATCAAATGGGTAAATACATTGGAAAAAGTTCAAAACATACCTAAAATGAATACACACACAGATATATATATATATATATATATATATATATATATATATATATATATATATATATATTTGCCTGAAGAGTCACCCCTCATTATAATACATAATAATGTATTGATAAGAGAAATCAAACTTTGTTAGATAAAGCACGATTAATATTGAGTGAATTTGAGTTATATAAGGTATGTACTTAAGAATAGTACATAAGGTTAAAATTGTTATCATCCAAAGAATAGTTTACAAAATCATACAAGAAAAGGTGTAACGACATGGAATTTCGAACACTTCGTATTTAAATATTTGAATCTTGGACAAAATATTATTAAATTGATTCAGTAAACTTATTAGCCCCATTTTAATTAATAACTAATGAATTAAACTTGTTTCTGAAAAATGTTTACAAAAATAAATAGTTCGAAGAAATATTGATAATGTGACCGAATATCATTTTATCGATAAACAGTCTTTTACTCAACAAAAGTTTTGTGATCTTATTGTGCTTGTCTAAGCAAACTTTTTGTCATTAATTAGCAAATAAAAATAATTTGCATACTTTAAACTTGCACAAGGAATTTAGATATTTTATGAAGAGGGGTAGTTTGGTAATTGACTAAGGAAGAGTTGATATTTGTTTGTGGCCAAAAGTAAGGTGTAAGGAAAATGCAAGAAGGGATTTGTGTTCCGTTTCTTCCATCTTTGAGTTGCTTTTTCATGAGGTAAGATGTTCAAAGGCCATGGTAAAATTTGAATGTAATGACCCAGAATTTCGAACACTTCGTATTTAAATATATGAATTATTTAAATATTTTAACCTTTATTAAAAGTGATTAAAATTATTTAATAAACTTTTCAACCCATGTTAATTAATAAGAAATGAAGGTAAACTTGTTTTTGAAAAATGTTAATAAAAATATATAGTTAAAAGAAATATCGATAATATGACCGAAAATCATTTTATCTTTTACTCAGCAAAAGTTATTCGAATTTGTTGTGCTTTTCTAATTGATCATTTTATTTTTCATTAGGAACTAAATATAGTTTTCCTAATTAAAACTTCTAGAAGGAATTTCAAATATTTTATGAAGAGTGGCAGTTTGCCTGATTAATCATTGGACCAATTATTCTAGAATCTAGAGAGAGATTCGAGATCTGTTCCAGTGATGAATGTTAGTCCTTGAGATGATGGTTTTGATGACAACAACCTTAGAATAGGATTATAAAATATAAATACTAACATTATAGTTTAGAAATATATGTATATGCAGGATTAACCATGCAGGTACCAATAATGAAGACTGTTAAGTATAGAGATTCAAGATATCAAGATCGAAGACTCATGAGTATCAAGAATATCATGATTATCAAGAGTTCAAGATTTCAAGAATAAGTAATTTAATTAGGAATTTTGTTAAAACTCCTAGAAAAACACTGGCATCTTAAAATCCAATTTATTCGTGGAATAGAATCCACTTCGAGCCCGTTAAATGGATGGAACCCTAAGTAGGATGGAACCTACAAAAAATCTAGTGGAACATTGTTTCGTATCCGCTAACTTTTATTTAAAATGATTTTACAAAATTATATTTTGTTTTCAAAATGTTTTCGAAACCTTCCTTTTAAAAGAATCAAAGACATTTATCCTGATTTTAAATACTATTAGCCTCAAAATAATCTTTAATTTCAAAATCAAATTATCCTTGGTTTTAAATTATATTTTATAATAATATATTTAACTTTTAATACTTATACTTAGATTTAAATAATAAAATTATAGTAAAATTTTATATATACCAAAATATTATTCTCTATATTTATTTATGTATTTTAACTATAGTTAAGTATATTTATAAAAGTTTAAAATAGTTTTAATATAAGATAAAAGTTATTTTCAAAGAAAAACAAACCATCAAAATTTCCTTTGGCATGTCGACATACCCAAGATACACATGTCGACATAGTGGCAGTTGGTTTCAAAAATTTGAATTCAAAAGAAGTGTCTATTCATCATATCCCTTCACGAATGGACATGGCTGTTGTTCTTCTATAAATTGGGGCTGTTTTGAACAAATTTTCATTCATATTTTTCTGTTTTTCACTCCTCTTTTTCTTCCACATTTCTTTATACATATTCTTATCATTATTCTGCCGAAATCAACATTGAATCTAACTAGATCATTTCTAGTTTGACTCTCTATCACTATCTCAACAAGATCTCAGTGCTATTCAGAGTTATAGACTTCTTTGTAATCAATTTAGCGAGAAAAGGTGTGATTGTAGCCTTGGAAATCAATCAAGCGAGAAAAGGTGCGATTGTGGCCTTGGAAATCAATCAAGTTAGACAAGGTGTGATTGTAGCCTAGGAAATCAATTGGGTGAACTTGTTGCCCCTGAAATGAAGTATCTCTACCCAGAGGATTGTGAATCTAGAGGGTATACCTCGTAGCCTTGAAATCGAGGGTGTAATTGTAAAAATTGCTTTTGAAAGGGAATCCGTACTTGTGTGCGGGACTTGATGTAGGGTAACTCCGAACCAGTATAAAATCCGGTGTGTTCTTTCCTTTACCGCTTTTACTTTATTTCTGCATCTGTGTTTGTTTCTGTGATCATATCTGTGTCTGAATATTGTATACATTTGTGTTCAAATTAACATAAACTCAAAAAGATTTAGTAATTCCTTAAAACACTATTCACCCCCTCTAGTGTTTATCCTAGCCTTAAAATCTGTAATCCGCACTTCTCACATTTGGTATCAGAGCGAGGTTTTCAAAGTTTTCATAATCTGAATTTTGAAAATTTTTCAAAATGGCTACCAACACTGGTACTGGTAACACTACCAACACTAGTTCTATTATCCCTGTCACTCGTTCATTTGTAGAAGGTCAGTCTACTGTCAGATTACCACATTTTAATGGCAGTAACTATGCATATTGGGCATGTAGGATGAAAATATATTTACAATCTGTAGGATTAGACATTTGGAATATCACACAGACTGAATATTCTGAACCCACAACTGATTTTGCACAGTGGAGCGCTGAGCAAAAGACTACTGCATAAAATAATTCTAAAGCAATGAATATTCTATTTTGTTCACTTGATAGGAATGAATTTAATAGAGTGTCATTTTTTAAGTCTGCATATGAAATCTGGAAAACTTTGCAAGTTACTCACGAAGGAACAACCAAAGTTAAGCATACCAAAATTCCATGCTTACAAATCAGTTTCAATTATTTAAAATGAATTCAAATGAGTCTATTTCTGATATGTATAGTAGATTTCAGGATATTGTGCATTCTCTAATATCCTTGAAAAAGGAATTTTCGGAAGAAGATTAAGTCAGAAAAATTTTAAATTCTCTTACTTCAGAATGGGATCAAAAGACACTTGCGATCGAAGAGGCAAATGACATCAGTACCTTAAAGATAGAAGAATTAATTGGAAATCTAATGTCATTTAAAGTCCAAATGATTGGGAGAAGAGAAAGCAAAGCATCTGAAAAGAAATCAATGGCATTTAATGCATTGACCAACGGATCAGACTCAAACAGCGACAACGATGAAGAGATAGCCTTTATGACCAAGAATTTTCGGAAATTCCTGAAATACAGAAAGATGAACAATCTCAAGTGAAACAACCATAAGAACTCTGAAAATCAGAATGTAGTGCCAAACAATATCAAATGTTTCAACTGTGACGTACCAGGCTATATCAAAAGAGACTGTCTGTATCCAAATAGGCAAAATCCTCTAAGCAGTGATTCCGTAAAGAAATGAAAACGTACATTTACTGCTACTCTAGATGATTCAGACTTGTCCTCAAGCGATGATGACCAGAAGACAGATAATTCAAATATGTGTTTCACAACATTTCACGACTCCGACGAATTCAGAGAAACGGACTCAGAAAAAGGTACCCATTTACAATACAATTGGTTGAAATTGCATGCTTAGATTTGGATGCTTGATTGCTTGATTGATTGATTTTGAATTGGTATGTTGTTTGAATTTTTTATGTTTTACTATTATTTTATTTTTATTTTTATTTTTATTTTTATTTTTATTTTTAATAGTATTATAATATTTTATAGAATATGCTATAATTTCAGAATTATTCCAGATATATATACATTAAAGATAATAAGTATATATATATATATATATATATATATATATTAGAATACTTAGGAAAAATAAATCACAGAAATTCAAAGACACATGTCGACATGGTGCCCACCATGATGTCGACATGGGTACAGAATTTGAAATTCAAATTTTGAATTCAAATGGTTGAATTTCCCTCCACCTTTTCACTTCATTCAATTCTCTGAAAAGGCATCTTTTGACCAGAGAACATGTCCTTTGGGAAACTATTTATTCACTATCTTTTATCACATCTTTTCACTCTCATTTTCAAATTCAAACTCTCTCTTCAAAACTTCAAGCTCTCTACTCTTTACTCTAATGGCTTATTCAAGCAACCCCTCCACCATGAGAATTTCCAGAAAGATAAAAGAGAAACTCTTCAATGATTCAGAGGACATAAAAGCATACATCAATTATGCTAACTATGGAAAAGTCCATCCCGGAAAGTTTGCTATATTTCAAGATTTCTCTTCTTATGAAATTAGTTCTCTTTTTGCAAACAATCAAATTCTTAGTCTTATTGATGCTTCTCAAAATGATTTCGTTTGTTATCCAAATCTTGTTAAAATTTTCTATGCAAATATAAATCGTGGATTTTATATTGGAAATGATGATGAAATTTGGAGTAGTGTCAACGGCACTAGAATCGTTTTAAATTGTGATCTTTTGGGTACCATTCTCAATTTCAAAAGCACGGGAATGGATCTTTCTAGTTTTAAAATCGATGAAAATGATCGTGAGACATTTCATCACATTTTCGAAGGAAATGATAATTTTGAATTCAAAAATCGAAACTTTTGACCAAAAGCTAGAATTGTTAATCTTCTTTTACAACATACTTTGACCCCAAGATCGGAAAATTTTAACAATCCTACCCCAAAAGTTTGCAAAGCACTTTTTTCTATTTTTGAAAATTATGATATTAATTGGGCGCAAGTTATTTTAGATGAATTTCGTCCCAAAAATCTTGAAATGGGTGAAAACACTTTGTATCATGGAATCTATCTCACTCGGATTTTTAACTATTCTAGAGTGGATTTCAAAGGGGAAGAATTTGTTTCAAGAAAGGTTTTTAATCACTCAAACATTTCTCTTATGAAAATTCCATTTGTTTTTCAACCTTACGAGACTCTTGCCGAAAAGGAAGATCGTTTGGCTCATGAGGAGATGGAAGAGGAGGAAGAGGAAGAAAAAGAAAGGGATGAAATGGAAATTTAAGAAGAAGAAGAAGGTGAAATCTCTTTGGAAAGCATTGAATATCCTCCTAATCCAACCAACGAAACCCTTCTCAAAAACCAAAAGACCATTGTTGAGAATCAACGGATTCTTAAACGATCCGTTAATAAGAAGTTGGACAAAATTTCATCCAAGATGAACAAGATTATTTCCAAAGTCAGCAAGAATCTTGCATTATCTTCATCTTCATCATCCTCTAACTAGTTCTATCTTTTCATTTCATGTTGTATTAGTTTAGTTTGTTTTAATTTAAAAGTTCATGTAGTTCTTTGTGTTTAATCATTGTATCGTTTTATCATGAAATGAAATTGATTTCCTTTATGTTATCTAGCTTATCTTATCTCTAGAATAAATGTTAGTATATTATATAAATATATATATACACAATTATTCACAAAATCAAAATGAGCCATCAAAATTCACTACAACATGTCGACATCCCCCCTATGACCATGTCGACATGTACTGGTCAGAAATGACACTTCATTTTAAATTTGAATAACTACCTTATGTCTGTTCATTTCAACAAATTTCTACACCTATAAATACCTATTTCTTCCAGAATTCATCACTCAATATTATTTATTATCTACTTTATCTCTCATTCTTCTCACAAACTCAAATATGGCCAATCCAATTCATAATTTAACCGAGAATCTTGAAGAAACTCTTAATTCTTTCATGAATATTCTTTCGTTCATTCTTCGTAACCAGCGACACTTAGTTGAGTCAAATACAGATGATCAAGGAGAAAGAAAAGCATTTCGATGCGATACGATGGATGATTTCCTCCCTATACAAGGATGATAGCGAAGCACGTCCTCCAGTCTCTCTCACCAATGACAATGAAAATTGGGATGCTATTAAAGCAAAACCTATATTTGGAGAAGAAGGATGGGTGGAAGTTTCTCGTAATGTTTGATTTCATTTGATTACTTTGTTTAATTTGAATTGTTTGCTTTGATTGATTTGATTTCATTTGTTTTAATTTGGTTTGATATGTATTGATATTTGGTGTGGATTGATTCTTGTTGTACAAAACATGTATAAATACACATTGATATGTATATGATCTTTGATTAGTTATCATGTCTATCAGTATAATTATCTCTTAATCTATCTATTATATACTCCATTGTATAGTTTATTAATGTAGGTACTTTAGTACAAGAATGAGGGGGAGTTATATAGTTTGGAGATTATATAGTTTGGAGTTAATTTTTTTTGATGACAAAAGGGGAGAAGTATAAAATTCGATAGTTAGGCATAGATTAAGGGGGAGTTATTAGTTTTAGGGGGATTTATTAGGATAGAAGTAATATTTTATAAACAAAGGTTGTCATCATCAAAAAGGGGGAGATTGTTAGTCCTTGAGATGGTGATTTTGATGACAACAACCTTAGAATAGGATTATAAAATATAAATACTAACATTATAGTTTAGAAATATATGTATATGCAGGATTAACCATGCAGGCACCAAGAATGAAGACTGTACAATATAGAGATTCAAGATATCAAGATCGAAGACTCATGATATCAAGAATATCATGATTATCAAGAGTTCAAGATTTCAAGAATAAGTAATTTAATTAGGAATTTGGTTAAAACTCCAAGAAAAGCACTGGCATCTTAAAATCCAATTTCAAAGAAGTGTATATTCGTCATATCCCTTCACAAATGGACATGGTTGTTGTTCTTCTATAAATAGGGGTTGTTTTGAACGAATTTTCATTCATATTTTTCTGTTTTTCACTCCTCTTCTTCTTCCACATTTCTTTATACATATTCTTATCATTATTCTGCCGAAATCAACATTGAATCTAACTAGATCATTTCTAGTTTGATTCTCTATCACTGTCTCAACAAGATCTCAGTGGTATTCAGAGTTATAGACTTCTTGTAATCAATTTAGCGAGAAAAGGTGTGGTTGTAGCCTTGGAAATCAATCAAGCGAGAAAAGGTGTGATTGTGGCCTTGGAAATCAATCAAGCGAGAAAAGGTGTGATTGTGGCCTTGGAAATCAATCAAGTTAGAAAAGGTGTGATTGTAGCCTAGGAAATCAATTGGGTGAACTTGTTGCCCCTGAAATGAAGTATCTCTACTCAGAGGATTGTAAATCTGAAGGGTGTACCTCGTAGCCTTGAAATCGAGGGTGTAATTGTAAAAATTGCTTTTGAAAGGAAATCTGTACTTGTGTGTGGGACTGGATGTAGGGTAACTCCGAACCAGTATAAAGTCCGGTGTGTTCTTTCCTTTACTGCTTTTACTTTATTTCTGCATCTGTGTTTGTTTCTGTGATCATATCTGTGTCTGAATATTGCATACATTTGTGTTCAAATTAACATAAACTCAAAAAGATTTAGTAATTCCTTAAAACACTATTCACCTCCCCTCTAGTGTTTATCCTAGCCTTAAGATTCGTAATCCGCATTTCTCACAATGAAGACTCACGTATTGAGATGTTAAATGTGACTTCACATTGAAAATGACTAAATTCATTGTTGGATTCATAGCTATGGTTTTTTACTAACATAAAAGGGTATGTCAACTACATATCTAGAGATGCTTATCGATATGGCCAACTAATTTGATGATATTCGACATCACGTTTACGTGCGTGGACCAGTTGTGTTTACCTTCTGGTATATTTTATCTAGTACAATACTCGAAAGGGTATTTCTAATAATTTTCATGAAGGTCCGCCTTGATTTACTTAGGGCATCTCCATGGAAATCCATATCTGTACGTACCTTAGCGGTTTTAATTGTACTTCTAATATTGTTATGTTATGAGATGCAAGCAACACAGTTATTTCTAATTTATACTCTACATCCTAGACACTTTTTATTATATAACCCTATGTACCTTTTTGATTATTTTGTTCTTTTGAGGGGATAAGCATTACGGTGATTCGAACGGTTCTTAAAAATATTGTTACATGCTAGCTACATATTTCTTTAGTTTCTTATACCAGACTTATATCTTACTCATAGTTTTATCTTTCCCTTAATTCCTTGGGTGATTTTTCGAGTAGTCTGATAAAGGCAGGTTTTCATTGATATTTCTTGGAGCTCGAGGAGAAGAGTCGGATGCTTTCACATAATTTTGATGCACTGTTATTATGTATATATCAGCATTTGCGAGGTCTGGCTATTATAACTATCCAAGCTAATGATACTACTTTGGATTGTAACTCTAAAATGCTATGTGTCTTAGAGTGATAATTTGTATTGTCTTTTAATATTATATGTTATCGTTCCACTGTGAGATTCTTATATCGTGCTCTTTCTTCCTTGTTCCTTTTTTTATGTACCCTAACATTTTGTCTTCTTAGCACTTGGATGCTCCGCACGTGAATATGGTGGATGTATTATTGTTGACATTTGGAGGTCAAAAGAATGTTTATTGCATAAGGTTTATAAGAAACCCCAGCGTATCCTAGGTTAAGGAGTTGGCAGGTTGTGTGATCGAATGACCACACGTAATAGTTGTTTGTGAGGGATCTCATATGAATTGCCCCAAAATGAATTCGGGAACGATTGTCATTGGATGACCAATTTAAGTTGTGAATGTAAATATTGTGAAATAATTCCAAATCAGTTTTATATAATGCACTTCATAAAATATTTATGAATGCACCGTTCCATTGAGAGACAAATGTTATTTCAAGAAATACGAACTTTATAACGCATCAATTTCTTTAAGAAAATATTGATAGTAAAACGAATTTGGATACAATCTATGGTTAAAACTAATTGCAAGGGATGAATGAAATTAAGAAAACCTAAATGAACCTGACACATTATAATGTCTAATGAGTATTCTTGCACGTCAAAGAGAAACTATGAGATTCTTGTCATTGTTAAGAGTAAATAATTCTTGGTTGTCTTATTAAACCATCAATAATATTGACTCTATGATATTGTATGATGTACAAATTCAAAACAGATTTTAAGTACATCTTCAAAATATGATTTAGATAGTTGTACCCAAAGAGGTATGATCCATTGGTCACAATTATAATTTTAAGAGGAAGACAAATGCAATTGTTATATAGCGAGCCACATGATAAGAATAATGTTGCAAATTTCAATTTGTTGAAGTTAGCATAACCGATTCGTCATTCAATGTGCTCAAGTTGATTCGAATTTACTCTTAAAATTACCGCCTAGTATGATTTTGTGTTTTGGCACATATGTATTGGAACATAAAATTATAAATAAAGTTTTAGACTAGACTATTTTCAGATAACAATAAAAATGTCTCGAAGTCAGTGGGAACGATATTGAGTTTGTGGATTTTGAATATGATCCAAGAATATAAAAAAGTATTGTTTGACAAGCATCAAAATCGAATTAGTATTTTGGTAGAAATATCAAATAGTTTGATTTTAGTCAAAATACAGAGGAAGTAGTTATTCATAAGAAAGAACATTTGATGGTACGCTACTATTTATAAGCATAAGAAAACAACACGCTGTTGATTGTTAACGATGTACATGCTTAAAAATCATATTTTAGTTTTTTTATACTTGACATTGGATTTGCAAATGATGTCTTTTATAGAAAGCGTAAAGGACACTGGGAATGTCCCAGACAATATGCAGAAACATCATCTTAAAATGTTTAATAAGAAACATGTAAGATGGATTCCTTGTGCATTGGTAATAGGAATTATCACATGTGTCATATTCTCTATAATATCGTGATTATTTTTATGTATTTTATGCATGAAGAAAATATCAGATCCAAATTAAGGTCACTAAACAATAGTTTAGAGTGTTCTCATGTATTTATAAAATACGGAAGAATTGTTTATAAAAACAACGAACTCCTTATGAAGGAGTATTTGGACTAAGACTTCATATATGATATTGAGTATGGTATGTTAACATAAAATTCATATTCAAAGCTCGCTTAAGAAGCTTTAAGCTAGAAAATGTTCCAAATGAGAAATTGTGGATGACTGAATAAAAGGCCAAGTACATTGCCTTGAATAGCACCACAATAAATGCAATGTATATACATAGTAAATGGACAAATTTGTAATTGAGATGAAGAGTGATTCTGAATGTTGAGAATCCCATAACATTGGTATATAATAGCAATGTCATGATATAGTTCATAACAAAACTTAGAGCTCATTGGAGGTCAAGAGATATACTCTGAATTGTTCTACATGTTAAAGGTAATATATCGACATCGGAGAGAGTTGATTGGTATAGTAGGTAATTGAAACATAATATCATACCCATTCAACAGAGGACTACCTCAATTGGTTCTGAAGAAATCTATTGGAGAAGTTGGAATAATATTCCATAATTGACCCGAAGTGCAAGTGGAAAATTAATAGAGTTAGGGATATGCCATCACGCAATATGTAATTTATTAGAGAAATCTAACTCGATAACCAATCTTGTTTGAAGTAAAAGGTGTTTCCTTTCTGCTATATACTTGTTATAAAATATTATAAATAAATAATTAGTTAATTTAAATATATATGTTAGAAAATCCATAAATGATATGTCTATGATAGTAGTTACAAATAGTTGTGACCATGAGTATTATATCACAATATGATAAGTGTTAGCATCAAAATTGGTCATTAACACCCAAATCCAGATGAAAGCACCAAATACCAGTCACAGCTCAGAGATAGAGTGCATGTAGAGAATAATAATGTGAATAATAGTCAAAACTAAAATGAAAGCAGTAAAGAACAAAAGATTTTATAGTGGTTTGGCTAACTCCGGCCTACTTCCACTCCAGAAGTTTCCTTTTTATTGATGTTAGAATCGATTTCAGTTACAAAATGGTAGAGTAACCTTAGCCTTAGGAAATAGAAAGCAAATGAGCAGAAAGAAGAAGATCCCTTTTATGAACCCTCACATGTTGTATTTATAGGTAAATCCCGAGTTGCTGTGCTTTCTGAGTAGCCCTGGCGTATCAAGTCCATAGCCACACCATCCTGCCGAGCCGCACTGTCCTATCGAGCCGCACCGTCCTGCCGTGCCACAATCCTGTCGAGCCACAATCCTACCGAGCCGCAATCCTGCCGAGCCCTAATCCTGCTGGGCTGCACTGTCCTGCCTAGCTGTACTCCTACTGAGCCGCACAGTTCTGTCGAGCCGCACAGTTCTGTCAAGCCGCACAGTCCAACCGAGTCGCACAGTCCTGTCGAGCTGCACTCCTGCCGAGCCACACAGTTCTGCCGAGTCGCACCGTCCTGCCGAACCACACCGTCCTGCCGAGCCGCACTCCACCCGAGCCGCACTCCTCCCAAGCCACACAGTCCTGTTGAGGTGCACCGTCCTGCCCCGCACAGTCCTGCCAAGCCGCACAGTCCTGCCGAGCCGCAATCCTGCCGAGCTGCAATCCTGTCGAGCCGCACAGTCCTGCCGAGCTGCACTCCTATCGAGCTACGCAGTCCTGCCGTGCCGCACCATCCTGCCCCGCACAGTCCTGTCGAGCTGCACCGTCCTGGTGAACTTCATCCTTTTAAACTGAATCCATCATATTCCAGCCTCGATAATCATGAAGTTGGTTAGGTTGAATCCGCCTGTTTACGGCCTTGACAAAAGGCGAGTTAATATCCCCCCCCCCCCCGGGCCAAAAAAACATGCCTTGCTATTGGAAGGTGTGTTCTGAATAGCCTCTGGTTCGATATCTGAAGTCTATGCTTCATTCATAACCATACCGTTCGACCCATAATCCAATCCAATACCAAGCCATCCTATCCGTCAACCAAGTTATAATCCATTAATAACCAATAGTCAAATCTATGACCTTTCTGGATCAATATCCAAATTCGAGACCGCTCCAGGCTCTTTGCCAAATCCAGGATCCCGCCGGGTCTATTTATCCTTAGTAGAAATCCTAATCCATGACCTCTCTAGACTGTTTTATCCTGTTGATCCCGACTCTTAGGTCAAGGGCTTGTATGCTTTCCGGCTTTGGCTCTCCGGCCAAGGACTTGGGTATTTACCGGCCTTGGCTCTCTGGCCAAAGACTTTGATATCCACCGGCCTCGGCTCTCCAGCCAAGGACATTTATATTCACCGGCCTTGGCTCTCCGGCCAAGGATTTTTATATTCACTGGCCTTGGCTCTTCGGTCAAGGACTTTGATAATTACCGGCCTCGGCTCTCCGGCCAAGGACTTTTATATTCTGTTCGAGTCCATTCTATAGCTCTCCGGCGAAGGGACTCGTAACTTGCGATCACTACCTTGTCTCTTCGGTCGGGACAGTAATTGCGAGACCTAAATTGTTTATTACATTGATCCAAATCCAATCAAAAAACTAGAAATCCATATCAAAAATCATACTCAAAATCCAAATCAAAAATCAAACATCCAAACCAAAATGGCAAACCAAAAAAACTAACAAAACCGGGAGTTCAATCCAAACTCCAAAACCATACCAAAGAAAAGTAAGTGTCCAAAGCACGAAAGAGGAAACCAAATTTTGCAGAAAAATAGAAGGAAAATAGGATTTCATAGACTTGAGCAGTACGGTTTTTCGTCATTTCAGAGCACTCCTAGGGACCGTCCTCGATCCCGTACGTGTGTAAGTGACCTAGCTGTATTACTTTAGGCACTATTACTTATTCAGAACTATAAAACCATTTAGTTTATAACAAGCCGGCGTTGACCAGATCCAATGCCACCTTCGCTCGAGGTAGGCAGTGGCTGCTTCCGTTCCACTGCTACAGCTCGATTCCTTATGTATTGTTGTAGGCGACCATTCCTTACATGCTCCTCAACGATATCTTTCAAATGCCTGCAATCGCTTGTGCTGTACCCATCCAGCTCATGGAATAGGCAATGCTTTTCAGATACCCGCTCGTATTCAGAAGGTTCCCTCCTTGTCGGCTTTCGGTACTGGAGGTACCCTCGAGTGTCCAAGTAAATCCTTTCTAGAGTCTCAGTTAAATCTATGTAAGAAGAAAACTTTGACTTCCTTCGAGGCCTCTTCGAAGTACTACGTTGCCATTCATTTTACTTTTTCCTTTATCATCTTTATTTGGGTCCTCCCTGGGTGGACCTCCACCCCTCACTGCATAAGCTTCAGCCTCTCTCCCTACTCTTTCTGCCTGCACATCTTCCTGTCTTAGGAACCTTTCTACCTCATGGCAGAACTCTCTGAGATCCCTCGGTGTGTCCCATTCCAACGATATCTTGAAATCCGAATTATCTGCAATTCCTAAAACTACTGCCATCAAAACCATCGATGGATCAGGCCGATCCACTGAAGCCACTACCGCATTAAATCTAGTTAAGAAATCCCTGAGTGGCTCTCCCTTCCTCTGTTTCATCGATTCAAGGTCATTACTTTCTTATATCTGACTATATGGTCCCGAAATTAACTCATAAACCTCTCAATCACCTCTATCCAAGTGTCAATAGAACCACTCTCCAGCTGTCTGAACCACATAGCTGCGATATCCGTCAAATACAAAGGGAAGCATCGAGCCATGACCTCATCTGATGCCCCCAGTACCTCCATATGCCTCATGTACTTCGTCAGGTGAGTAGCAGGATCCGTTCTCCCATTGTACATCTCCAACATTGGTAGCTTAAAGTCCGGTGGGTTCCTAGCTTGCCTAAAAGTAGGAGTAAAGGGACTCCTATTCACATCTTCCAAGTCCTTGTTTATCAATCCACCTCTCATAGCTCGTCTGACCATCTTCGCTAATTTGTCATTGTCGCCAAACTGTAATCCTTGTCTGTTGCCTCTGGTCTGCCCCTCGAGTTCATGAGGGAATCCTGGCACATACTCCTCATCACGTACCTCTGCACTCCTGTTGGTGTCGGGTTGCGCAGCGTCATCCGGTATCCTCCATGGATTGATTCAGCATTTCCCGGTGGTATGCCCTTGAGTCTAGATCCATCTACCTTGTTAGCCATATGCTGATTGGGGGCTGCCCCCTACTGAGCCATTCCCTTTGATTGCTGGTTGAGAGCTTCTGATCCAGCTCTATGGATCTGATCTCCTGCATTTCCTGCTTATGCAAATTGTTTGAGAAGAGCCCACATCATCTCCTCTTGTCTTTTCAGCATCACTTCCGTCTCATCTCCGGTGATGTAGATGGATGCTTGAACTGCTCCATCTCCAGAGGAAGCCTCTTGACTTCCCTCTTGATTTTTTCTTTCTGTCGTTTGCTTCCTTGTTGATGGCCTAGCCATTGCTTTCTAGAATCCAAGTTCCAAGCTCCAAAATCCCTGAGTTCAATTCTCAGTGAAAGCACCAAAATGTTAGCGTCAAAATAGTCACTAACACACAAATCCAGATGAAAGCACCAAATACCAGTCATAGCTCAGAGATAGAGTGTATGTAGAGAATAATAATGTGAAGAACAGTCAAAACTAAAATGAAAGCAGTAAAGAACAACAGATTTTTTATGGGTTTGGCTAACTCCGTCCTACGTCCACTCCCGAAGTCTCCTTTCTATTAATGTTAGAATCGATTTCAGTTACAAATTGGTAGAGTAATCTTAGCCTTAGGAAATAGAAAGCAAGAGAGCAGAAAGAAGAAGATCCTTTTTCTAAACCCCCACATGTTTTATTTATAGGTAAATCTCGAGTTGCTGGACTTTCTGAGTAGCCCGGGCCAATCAGGTCCATAGTCACACCGTCCTCCCGAGCCGCAATCCTGCCAAGCTGTAATCCTGTCGAGCCGCACCGTCCTGCCAAGCCACAATCCTGCCGAGCCACACTTCTGTCAAGCTACACAGTCCTGCCGAGCCACGCCGTTCTGTCGAGCCACACTCTTGTCGGGCCGCACAGTCCTGCCGAGCCGCACAGTCCTGCCGAGCTGCACTCCTGTCGAGCCACACTCCTATCGAGCCGCACAGTCCTACGGAGCCGTACAGTCCAGCCGATCCACACTCCTGCCGAGCCGCATAGTTCTACCGAGGCGCACCGTCCTACCAAGCTGCACCGTCCTGCCGACCCGCACCGTCCTGCCGAGCCGCACCGTCCTGCCGACCCGCACCGTCCTGCCGAGCCGCACCGTCCTGCCGAGCCGAACTCCCGCCGAGCCGCACTCCTGCCGAGCCGCAAAGTCCTACCGAGCCGCACCATCCCGCCCCATACAGTCCTGTCGAGTCGCACTGTCCTGCCGAGCTGTAATCCTGCCGAGCCACAATCTTGTCGAGCTGCATAGTCCTGCCGAGCCGCACCGTCCTGCCTGCAGTCCTGCCGAGTTGCACTCCTGCCGAGCCGCACCGTCCTGGTGAACTTCATCCTTTTAAACCGAATCCATCATATTCCAGCCTTAATAATCATGAAGTTGGTTAGGTTGACTCCGCCTGTTTATGGCCTTGACAAAAGGCGGGTTAACAATGAGTACATCATTTTAAATATTCCAAGTCAAAATATATCGAAACTGGACATCGATGCATTCATTATGAGTAGAGTACGTAACGCTCTTCGAATGTTGGATAGTGTACTACTCAAGACTACCGTGAGTAGCATGGGGTTACGTACTGATAGTTATTAGATAAGTATGAAATGGCTCGCTTGATAGATTTCAATTGGTTAATAAAACTAAGCTCAAATAGAAAATATCGAAATGACTAATTTACATAGTTCACTTTACTTGAGAATGATGTTAATCTACAGTAGCAAAGCTCCACTTTGATTATAGTTAAATCATGGCACAACTTCCATCGAACGACTATAGTTGGGTCGAGTGAAAGTATTAGAAGTGAAAAGTTGTTCAAGAGAGGATTCGTCTCCTTAGTTATATGGGGTTAATATACAGTCAACTCAAAGTCAAATATCTTGCCATAGTAATTTAGTTAATAATAATTATTATTATTGAACCAAGGAATTTGATATTGGACTATAAATTTGAATATAGACGATGTTGGAATTTTAACCATTACCAAATTCCAAAAGTCTGAAGTGATACAATTTTGACAAAGAGAATTTGTGTAAATAGTCATCACTATCAGGAAATGATTATAATAAGTAAAATTGGATTTTACCAAAAGATGCGTAAGCGATAAATTTAACCAAAATGTCACACCACTAGCAAAGTTAATGTGTGAACGTTAATATTTGAATTGTTCGATATTAACTGCTGACTAAATTTAAAATTTTGAGTCACATAAATTTAATGATGAATTCTTTGAAAAACCACGTGATTCAATTAATTTATAAAAAAATTAAATTAGTTAAATTACCTAATTCTTAATAGATATTAATTATTATTTAATTTAGTTAATGTTCGAGAATTGTTTGCAATAATTTGAATGCATTTATAAAGTTATATTTGCACGCATTGATATAAGATATTGATGTAATTTTAAATGGGTTTAAATAAAAAAAATTGCATGAAGTGGTTTATGGAAATTTTATAGCGTTTGATAGCATGTAATTTCAACTAGACTTTATATAGAGAGAGGAGTTAACAAAGAGAGATAATTAAGAGAATTATTAGGGAAGTTTTAATTAAAGAATAAGAAAGGTTTCATTCTTTCAATTAAGGCATATTCATTGATTCATTTTCTACAGACAATTTATTCCTTTTAATACATTTTTCTCTCTTCTCTCCTCCTAATCTTCCATGGTAGAAAACCAAAAAAAAGGTTTCCAAAATCTTTCGACTCCAAATCCAAAAAATATCAAATAAAATTAAGGATAAGCGGTTCATCCATCGCTTGCACGGATTGGGTATGAATATTTGTGTTCTAAGGAGATTTCTTCATTCAGTGTGCATTCTATTGGCCACAACTCAAGGTAATGTTCTAATTTCATTTATTCATCATTTATTCATCATTTACATTGTTTATATGATTTGGATCCATCACATATTTCATCTGATCTGGACATTTTTTATTTAGTTATATGGATTAGATCCCATTGTGATGCATCTTAATTAATTATATATATTCATAATGTTATTTTGATTTAGATCCGTTTTATGATATACTTTGATAGCTACCTATTCGTCTCGTCATCATTAGATATACATCATATGTTTTTTGTAACACCCCACCTCTTTAGCCATACTACAAAGAGAATAACTATGTAATCCTTTCTAGTAGTACGAAAAATGAGGCTTGTTAGGAGCGACCACACGTGAATATTGCTTTGGGCTAACAGCGGTATGTATTAAAAATCGCAAACTATATGTATCCGATATCGGAAAA
Organism: Allium cepa; assembly: GCA_030765085.1. Lineage (NCBI taxonomy): Eukaryota > Viridiplantae > Streptophyta > Magnoliopsida > Asparagales > Amaryllidaceae > Allium > Allium cepa. The sequence goes on along the minus strand of CM060939.1, from coordinate 387,617,149 downwards.
AAATAGTAAACACGTGGGTTTACTAGGACAACATAATATACAACATACATAACTGAATGCAAAGTCACAGATCGCAGTAGAGAAATATAATGCATATCAAATGTCTCAAATACAATGTCCGTCTCAATATGACAATATATACCAAATCATGTTCACAACACACAACTCTTGGCCATCTCATCAAAATAAATAAAAGGAGCTACTTAAAGAAAAATATACATAGTCATCAGCTCAAAATATGATATATAATTACATATTATCTCCTCTAAAGCCAACATCCAAAATGGCTAATGTCCATGTACCTGAAAATTCTCAGATTGACCCGAATATTATATAAATCATAAACGGGTCTGACCATATCTAAATTCAATATGGGTACACAACAATAAGCATGGTAATAATAGGAAAATTACTAATACGATGCAGTGTACTCCCATCACAAACATCACAATAATATACCATGCCATGCATTCCTAAATATCACCCAATGAGTACATACAAATAAGTAAGAATCACAACATCTATAAATCAAGTAATTATAATTAAAACATCAAATCACGAGATATAGCCCTAAATGGAAGTAGCAGCTTCTGGATGCTAAGGCATAAAAGATAAATCAGGAAATATGGATACCAAATAGAAAGAAATCCAAACCAAATATAGAAGTCAATATCCATGAATACTATCTCGACTTATATTCCTGATGGAAGTAAAATCTTTCGACCGTTAGTCCTAGAAGATAACAAGGAACTCAAATTCCAAATAAAACATAATCAACACAAAATATCGAAAACAATATCCATATAATTATCTTGACCTACAGTCTTAATGAAAATAATAACTTCCGACAATTGTGCCCTCAGAGATATCTAGAAATATAAACCCAAAATAAAACCAAACAAAAACTTAATGCATAAAATCATATTTCTCAACTCCTAATCCATTACACTTCATAAACGCTACCGGACTACGTCGAGCATTGGCCACGACTCCTACTTGCCTTTATAATGAACCGTTGGTCCTTAATTGACGTCGGGGTAATGGCTCTAATGAGAGAAATAACTCTAAGCCTACATCTCAACAAAGTGACATCATGGATACAAGGTGCGATCTCACAATCAGGACCGCTAGGATGGATAACTAGCTTATTTGGTGGGTCTAATTCACGTGCTCCCCATAGTGGCATGAACCCTATGATGTAGATTCCCAACATTATTCACAACTATATGAAGTTCTAATAAGAGTAATAAGCAGTACTCTTGACTCTATGAGTCTTGATGAGAGTGATAACCACTACTCTCGACTATACCAGTCTTGACGAGAGCATATCTACATATCCCTCCATTACAAATCCTAAGAATGAATAAAGATACTCGACCGGTTAACCATTAGAGGATACAACTAAATACTCTCGATGAAATAAGCCCTAGTGAGAGTAATAATAATAAGTACTCTAGACTCCATACGTCCTAATGAGAGCGTACTGCATAACAATTCCTCAACTACTAGTCCTAGGAGTAAATAATAACAAAATCAACTAGTTAGTCCTATGAGGATGAAATCTATAAATCCAGTGTATCTCCAACTTGTAGCCCTTAAAGAGTTATAGGACTCTCAAGTACTAAGCTCTAAGGAGTCCCCTTAGACGATATCATTATTTCCAAACCCATCCCTAGAGTATTAGTGACATCTACTCAAGTAACAGCCCTAATTTTTGATAACATTTTTCAAGAGATTTAATTAGATAAATATAGTAGAGTAATGTAAATGTTAAGTGATAAGGGGATTGAGATTTGAACAAATCTAATTAAAGCCATGCTTAATAAAATAATTAAATGGGCTTAGGAATGAGTTATAAGCTAATTAATTTACATAGTGGTATATTGGTTATTTTCCGCATATAACCCTTACCCCTATATAATTTCATTCCTACCAATTTATTTCCCATTCATGTCATTTTTTAAAACGCAAAACAAAAACATTAAGAGGAGCCAGCCATTAACAAGAGGAATTCAATTAAAAGCTAGAGAATGGTAGGGGAAATCAATCTCAATCTAATCACCTTATCTAGATCAAGGTGAATAATAATTCCATCTCTATTTTTTTATAATCATATGTTTTTAAATTTACGGATAAATTCATTTTTATGATGATATGCTTGAATCACAATTTATTTAATTTAAACAAAGTTGTTTAAATAGGATTTCTCATGGTCTTAGGATAAAAATCGGTTTATGTTGTTGTTTAAATGCCATGAATTTTTTTTATGTTTTGTAAAATATGATTTTGGAGTTGGGTTTAAATTTTGATAATTTTCCAAGCTATGGAAAGATTATTATGAATTTTCAAAGTAATATATAGTTATTTGAGTTTATAAAATTGTTTTGGAAAATATATTTAGAATTTGAATCTGAAATTTTGATATATTTGATAACATGATTAAAGTGAATTTTTTGAATTTTTGGGTATTTTCCTATGTGATTTGCTATGTAAATTAAATTATTTTAGAAGAGCGACTTCTTTGCAACGTTAGTTTTTCTTAATGAAAGGGCTTATTTGTTAACTTAACCATGGTTTAGATCTGAAATTAGCAGCAGTAAAGAATTTGAAAAGTTAAGGCAACCAATCTGGTGTTTACATGTGGCAGGTTAGTTAGAAAAGGGTTTGCTTAAATTAGTTTTACACCAGGTATACCCAGAAAAGTTAGTTTCGCCTACTTTAGGAGGACCTTTCGACTCAGAGCTTCCTCCCTCAACCCAGTCGAAACCCACTAAGCTGAAACCAATACATAAGGTGTCAAAAAGATGGTACACAGTGGATTAGAGAAAGGCGGAAGGCTAGGCGTCGAAAGCATGGCTTCCGAAGGGGTCGATACCTTGGTTTGTTTTAAAAGGAGAAGCGTCTCCCTTTGTTTTATTTAAGCCTTCGAAGGAGTCGAAGCATATGTTTTTGAAATAGGTTTTTAAAAGCTTTTGAAGGGGTTTCCATTAACTTAGGTTTGCTTTCGAATGGGTTCCTTTACTTATGAAACAATGCTTTTGAAAGAAGGGGTTCAGACTTAGTCGAAGCCCTGTTATCGTTCTTGAGCCTTTCGATGGTATTGAAGTCATCGATGCTTTCGAAAGTGAAGTCATCAATGCTTTTGAAAGGTAGTGTTTGTTTTCAAAGATGTTTTAAGGCACTTCCTAAATGCTTTCGAAAGGGTCCAAGGGTTTTGAAGGCAAGGGCTTCGAAAGGGGTTTCGTCGCTATCCTTCAAATTTTTGTTTAAATGGTTTGAAGCTTTCGAAAGAGATGGTGCCAATGCCATCTTGTTTTCCCTATTATTTTTATATGACAAAAGATGGTTTCGAAAGAGATACATTCTTCTATATTCACTTTGACCCAAAGAATACTTTTAAGTATAAATCCAATGGTTTTGAAAGGGGGATTTTCAACGATTTTAGAAGGGTTACTTCCAATGGTTTCGAAGCTAAGCTTCTAAGTGTTATTAAGTAATACTTTAACATTCCTAATTTTTGATAACATTATTTAGGAAATTTGATTAGATAAATTAAATAGAATAATGATGATAAGGACATTGAGATTTGAATAAATACATAATAAGGTCGTGCTTATTAACAATGTATATGGGCTTTAAATTGGTTTGAAGGTTAATTGAACTACACACGGGCATATTAGTAAATTAGCCAACTAATTATACACGGCTATAACTTCTCATGTTGTCCATCCAATTAATTTTATTTATCGAATCAAAATAAACGCAAGAACCCTAATAGTGTTGGCCGTTAATAAAGGAGAAGAGGAATTTTAATCAAAAGCTAAAGATCAAAAGCTAGGGATGACTAATCAACAAAAAATCTCAAATTCCTAATCAAGTTTAAGGTGAATAATAATCTTCTACCATCTCTATTTTATTCTATAATTACATGGTTTCGGATTTATGATTTAAATTCGTTTTTGTGATAAAACGGATGATGATATGCTTGAGTATGACTTGTTTAAATTCATAAGCACATGAATTTGTACGGTTTTAGTATAAAACCAAAAATATATGATTCTAGATTGCCGTAGAATTTTTTTTATGTTAAGTAAAACATGATTTTGGAGATGGGTTTTAATTTTCACAATTTTCCAAGCCGTGGAAATTTTATTACGAATTTTCGATGAAAGATATAATATAATTGGGTTTAAATTCATTTCGAGGATTTTAGCAAGAAACCAGGTCTAAAATTTTAATATGTTTGATTACACGATGAAACTAATTTTCTATGATTTTTGGGGATTTTTCCCAATTGATTTATTTGGGGAAATAAATTATTTTAAAAAGAAGGGCTTTTCTACGAAATGTCAGTTTTTGTTATATGGAAAGTTTAACATTAAATTTCTTTAATTTGGATCTGAATAAATGTGGTAGTTTTAAAAAGGTAAAATATTTGAAAAAATTTATGGCAGCCAATCAGTGTTTTACAAATAGGCAAGCCGGTAAAAAGAAATTGCTAAAAATTACTATAATTCATCCTTTAAATCAGAAAATGGCCTTTCACCTCTGTTAGTAAGTACCTACCGACTCCATTGGTTCTGCCTCGTCCCAGTCGAAACTGACATAGTCAAAACCGATACACATGATATCACTTAGATGGTATGTAGTGGATTAGAAGGAGGGTGGAAGCCTTGCTATTGAAAGGTTAACTTCCGATGGGGTCGAAACCCTGCTTTGTTTTCAAAAGATAAAGTCTTGCCTAGTTTTACCTAAATCTTTCGACATCGTCGAAAGCTATGCTTTCGAAGAAGATGCCATATGGTGTTAAAGTATTTGCTTTCGAATGAGTGCCTTTCCTTTAAATAATTGCTTCCGAAAGGGTAGGTTTCGTTCTAGTCAAAACCAAGCCGCTAATCGCCTTTTTGACTGCATTGAAGTCATCTATGTTGTCAAAGGGGTTACTTCTGTTTTAAGCTAAGTCTTTTTCCTTAATGATTTAAAAGGGGTTGAGGGTTTCGAAGGTGAGGGAGTCGAAAGGGGCTTTCGACTCTGTCCTTCAAAGTTTTGATTTTAAAGGTCTTTGCTTTAGACTAAGATGGTTCCAACACCATCAAATTTTCCCCAAACTAATTTTTATTGATTTTGAAAGAGATACTTTTGTATATAACCATTTTGACCCAAATGATGCTTTAAAGGGTAAACCCAATGCTTTTGAAAGGGGTACTTTCATTTTTTCCAAAGCTCTATATTTAACAAAAATTGATTTGATACCATCGAAAGGTATATTAGGTTTCAAAAGAGAATGTTTACTAAGGGCTTTGAAAGGTATGTATACGTTGTTTTGAAAAGAAGTCTTTGCTTTCGATGGAGGCTATCCAGAGGTTTTGAAAGAGATGTTTTTATGGTTTCTAAACATAAACCCAATCTCAGTTTAAAGTAATAACCATGGCATAAATAAAGATTTTGGAAATATTATTCACATTGTTATTAGCACATAACTATATATTGGGGGAAAGGGCAGAATAACTTGTTAGGTTGACTTAGTAGTGAATGTAACTTAACATATGTTAAATTTTAATTAAAGATACTGGTAGGGGCTAATAGGTTTATAGTAAGCCCATGAAAACTGTACGATATTGGCAGGGTCCAATAGGTTCATAGTCAGCCTACGAAAATTATGATTTGATATTAGCAAAGGCTAGTAAGTTTATAGTTGGCCCATGAAAACTATATCCGGATTAAGATATTGGCAGTTAGCCAATAGTTTCCTAGTTAGCCCATGAAAACTAGGATAAGAAATAAGATATTAGAGGCACCAATAGGTACATAGTGATCCCATGAAAGCTAAGTAATTGGACAGATAGTCCTTAATATTTTAATGGGTTAATAGTAATCCTAGAACATCTTAAATTTTGAAATACTATGTTTTAACCATTATGGATGTAGGAGCATAGTATATGATTTTATAAATGTTTTAGGATACTAGTGAGGGAAAACCCGTTCCGCTAAGTGGCATGGTCTCACTAGATATCTAAATGGTTTGAGATGGTAAATTATTATCCTTACCAGGCCTTATGTCTGACTCGATGTTTTTGTTTTCTGCTTAAACTCTCGGGTACCCAATTGATTTTGAGTAGGTTGAGAGTTAAGGCTTTCTTTTAGATGAATAAAGCTTCCGAGGAAAAGCAGGAGGCAAACTTATTATTAGAGTTGTTTTATTTTCGCTGTGTGTTTTGTTTGTAAAGGCAAATTGTTTTCTTGCCTATCCATATAATCTGATCTACCAAGGGGGCATCTTCACATGTCGCTCTTGGAGTATTTTTTAATAATTATATGTTACCTGAACATGGTCTGCGAATTGAGATTATGTAATCAATTTAGAATATTTTAAAATGGAATGCGGAATTTGTTTTGCGGTTTATATTTTTTCCATCTTCTTGTGTTTCTGTGTATCAATGTATCTAATATCGCCGTGTTTGGTCATTAAGGATTAATAACTATGAATGAGTGCAGCATCCATAGCCGTTAGTTTTGGGCATCCAAATAGGGGGATGTTACAAATACTTTATTAAATTTGAAAGGTTTTGAAAGAGGTTTTTTAAAAGTGTTTCTAAAGCCAAGGGCCTAATGTTTTGAAAAGCGATTTACATGCTTTAGAAGGAGGTTATCCAATGAAGTCGAAAGCAAAGTTTTGAAGGTTTTCACAACCTTAGTTTTCAAAGCAAATAACCCTATCTCATTTTTGAAACAGAACCATGGCATAATAAAATAAAGTGTTTTGAAAAGGAGTTTTTGAAGAAGTTTTCTTTGAATAAAAGGTTAAAGGGATTAACCAGGATATTATATATGCTTCTTTATATATGTATATATATTCACATTATAATGGACCCATAAATGTATTTTGAGGAATGGAAAAATAACCAGCTAGGTTGACCTAATAGTGAATATACATTAAGTCAACTCCTGAATGAGTAGAACTGCATCTAGGAGGTCAGGAAGGCCAGAATATTGGATGCTAAAATATATTAAAGGAAAAGATATTGGCTGAGGCCAATAGGTTCATAGTTAGCCTAGGAAAACTATGTATAAAGAAAGATGTCAGAAAGACAGGTTCACACTAAGCCCTTGAAAACTATGAGTTAATAATGGCAGGGGCCAGTAGGTTTGTAGTTAGCCCATGAAAACTATATCCAGATTAAGATATTGACAGATGTCAATAGGTTCCTAGTCAACCCATGAAAACTAGTATAAGAAGAGAAGATATTGGAGTCACCAATAGGTTTCTAGTCAACCCATGAAAACTAAGATAAGAGTAAAGATATTGGTGCTACCAATAGGTTCATAGTGATCCTATGATAACTATGTAATTGGACAGGGAGTCCTCATATATTTTACCGGTTATTGGTCAGCCTAAGAAAACTAATAGGTTAATAGTAATCCTAAAAACTATAATTGAGGAAGATAATCAAAATTAACGAGGATAGGAAATCCACAATTGATTTATAAGAAAGAAGATATGGAAGCAGGAAATGGAAGAAGAAATCTTGGTGGAGGAAGCACCAAAACTAATGGAAATTCTCGACCTAATACCAAGAGGAACCAAGGTCGACAGGCTAATTCAAACCAAAATGATAAGGCCAATGTGGATGCTGAAAATCCATCAGTAGATATAGAGGCGATGTATCAGTTCTTTGTCAATATGATGTAAGCAGGAGCTGCTACTTGGGTTGCTGGTAATGTTGGACGAGCTAATCCCGTGGCTCCAATTGGGCATAACTACGTTAAGCTGAGCAAAGACTACACCAGTTCGGGTAGAAAGCCGTTTATGGGAATGAAGGATGCTATTGAGGTAGAGAATTGGTTGTTGCATTGTGAGTGTATCTTTGCTGATATAGGTTTAGATGATAAGCAGAAGAGAATGTTAGCTTCTAGACAGTTGCAGGGATCAGCACTTCATTGGCGGAACAATGTTACTGTCGGGGTTCCGGAGGAGGAATTGACATGGACTGACTTCCAAAGGAGATTTGAACAGAGGTTTCTATCTGAGGTTGATAAGTCAATATTGATGGGAAAGTTTATGGATCTAGTCCAGGGAGAGAAGTCGGTTATCGAGTATGCCACTAGATTTGTTGAGCTGTCTCGATACGGATATGCTATTGATGACACTTACATCAGAAGGAATGAGAGGTTCATTTGGGGTTTGAGAACTGAGCTTGCTAGAGCTACCATGACACATATTTGTGATCCTTGTAATGTTGTTGTGGAGATGGAAATTCGCCATGAGGAGATGCTTGTTGTTTGTGCTAGAGAGAAGCCAATTGAAACCCAGGGTTCTCAGCGAAGAAAAGGAAGTTCTTTAAGAAGAAGGAAGCCCAGAAGGGAGATGCTTCCAAGAAGGCAAAGTCCGATTTAGTTTGCTATAAATGTGACAGAAGGGTCATTTTGCAAATGAGTGCTGGTCAGGAAAGGGAAAGAAGGTTGCAGACAAGAAAAATGTGAAGTGCTTCAATTGTGACCAAGTTGGACATTATAAGACTAGCGTCCAGAGTTAGTCAAGGCGGATAAGGGAAAGGTCCTTGCTGTTTGATCATGAACTAAGTAAATTGCAGTTGAAAAGGGAAAAACTGTGATGGAAGGTACATTTTGGTTCAGAGAATACCAGTTAGGATACTATTTGATACCAGTGCATCACATTCATTTATATCCCAGTGTTTGGTTGATAGATTATGCTTTGAACCCACATACCTTGTTACTTCCTTAAGGGTTGTGAATCCAATAGTATAATATGCAACTCCGGGGATGAGATGTGACCAGATAGAACTTGATTTGTTAGGTCATAAGTTTGCATGTAGTCTGTTTGTTTTCGATTTCGTACATTTCAGAATTATTTTGGGTATGGTTTGGTTGAGAAGATATGAGGCCTGGATATTTTGCCAAGATGGGGAGATATTGTTGAGACGCCCTGATAGTCATAACCGAGTTATATTCCCAGCAGAGAATTCTTATCAAAGTAGTTGTGCTTTGTTAAGTACAATGGAAGAGGGAGTAGAGCTAAGTCAGGTTCGAGTAACAAAAAAGTTTGAAGTTGCCTTTGAGCCAGTCACATGACTACCATCGAAATGAGCTGTTGAGTTTCGAATATATCGTATGCCAGGAATTGGACCTGTAAGTAGACCACCTAGCCGAATGACACCGACTGAGATGAAGGAATTGAAGGTGCAGCTAGTGGATCGTGGATGAAGGAATTTTGTTAGATCAAGCAATTTGCCTTGGGGAGTGGCTGCGGTATTTGTGAAGAAACCGGATGGGTCGATGTGTATCGATCGTAAGTTGAATGAGAGGGCGATAAAGAATAAGTATCCTCTACCAAGAATTGATGATCTATTTGATTAGTTGAGTGGAACCAGAATGTTTTCCCAATTGTATTTTGTGACAGGCTACCATCAGTTAAGAGCGGCAAGGGACGGCATTCCTTTGACAACGTTTCAAACTAGATATGGTTCGTACGAGTGGTAGTAATGCCATTTGGGTTGACGAATGTACCTGTTTTCTTCGTGGATTTGATGAACTGAGTCTTCCGAGAGTATTTGGATAGATTGGTGTTGGTGTTTATAGACGACATTTTGGTATACTCTAAAGATGAAAAAAGATAAAGATCATCATAGAGTTGTGCTTGAGACACTAAGGCAGAATCAGCTAAAGGCGATGTTTTCCGTCATTTTTGGAAGAAAGAGCTTAAGTTTCTTGGTCACTTTGTTTTAGAGAAAGGGTTGTCGGTCGATCTAGATAAGATCGAAACTATGAACAATTGGAAGAGACCATAGATAGTGACCGAGATTAGAAGTTTTCTTGGACTTGCATGCTATTACCGGAGATTTGTTAAGGATTTCTCGGGGATAGTAGTGCCTTTGAATAAGCTTACCAAGAAAGAAGTGAAGTTTGTTTGATCTGACAAATGTGAGGAAGCATTCCTTAAGTTAAAGAATTTCTTGAAGAATGCACCAGTGTTGGTAGTTCCAAATGAAAACGAAGGGTTGGCAGTGTATACTGATGCATGTGGGACTGGATTGGGAGCTATGTTGATGTAGAAGGGTAGAGTAATTGCCTGTGCTTCACGATAGCTTAGGCTGCATGAAGTGAGATATCCTACTCATGATTTGGAGTTGGCTACGGTGATCTTTGCATTGAAGATTTGGAGGCATTATCTCTTGGGGGGGAGATTTGAGCTATACACAGATCATAAGTCATTAAGGTACTTATTCTATCAGAAGGAGTTGAATATGAGACAGCAGAGGCGATTGGAGTTTTTGGTTGCTTATGATTTGGTATAAAATATACACTAAGTAAAGGTAATAAAATAGCAGATGCTCTTAGCAGAAGACACCAGAATATGGTGTTTGCTATGTTGGTAGAATGGAACGAACTAGAGCTTTGGCCAGTTGTGGTATGCAGTTAAGACCGACTGCTAGTTCTAGTCAGAGTACTGCCATGTTGTCCTATTTAGAAGTTCGACCAGCTTTGATCGAGAGAATTGCTTCTAAGTAGAAGGAGGATCCATCATTAGCCGAGAAGATCAGAAGGCTTGTGGTTGGAACTAAGACCGATGATTTGAAAGATTTTTTTCTTGACTAGAGGGGATGATTGAGAAAGAAGGGATGATTATGTGTTCCAGATGTTGAGAACTTGAGGAAAGAAGTTCTTGGGAAATGTCATCGATCCAAGTTTACGATTCATCCTGGAGGGACCAAGATGTATCAAGATATTAAGAGAAGCTTCTATTGGTAAGGTATGAAAAGGGATGTTGGCTCTTAGGTTATGCAGTGTGCAAACTGTCAACAAGTGAAAGCTGAACATTAGAAATCGAGTGGGATGCCTCAGCCTCTACAGATTTCAGTTTGGAAATGGGATTCGATATCTATGGATTTTATTGATGGGTTGCCACGGTCAAACAAAGGAAATGAAAGTATTAAGGGTCATAGTGGACAAGTTGATCAAGAGTGCCCATTTCATTCTAATTAAGTCAACCAAGATAGCACCTGTTTTGGCAAAGCTGTTCATGTAGAATATAGTTAGACTACATGGAGTTCCCAGTAGCATAGTCAATGACAGAAATGCTTTATTCAATAGCGAATTCTGTAAGAGTCTACAGGATGTGTTAGGCACTAAGCTTAAGATGCGCACTGCATATCATCCTTAGACGGATGGGTAGACAGGGAGAGTCAATAAGGTACTCGAGGATTTGTTGAGAGCTTGTGTGTTTGACTTTGGTGGATCTTGGGAGGATTACCTACATTTGGTTGAATTTTCCTATAATAATAGTTATTAGACTAGTATAGGAATGCGCCTTTTGAAGCTTTATATGGAAGGCCATGCAAATCACCAGTATGTTGGTTTGAATCTAGAGACAGATTGGTCTTGGATCCATATTTGGTTAGAGAGGCGTCATAGAAGACTGAGTTGATCGAACAAAGGACGAGGAAAGCTCAATCCAGACAGAAGAGTTACGTAGATAAGAGGTGTAAAGACCAAGAGTTCTCAATTGGAGACAGATTTTTCATTAAGGTATCACCGATGAAGGGTGTGGTACGGTTCAAGAAGTCAGGAAACTGACACCGATATATGTTGGTCCATTCCAGATTATAGAGAGGATTGGGAAGCTAAAATACAGAGTAGAGTTACCGAGAAGTATGACAGGTGTCCATAATGTACTTCATGTGCCTCATCTTCGCAAGTACGTCCATGATCCAGAGGCTATTATTCCTCCAATAGGGGCGTCAGATTTGTTTGTAGAGCCTAATTTGACTTTTTTAGACAACCAGTTGGGTTATAGCGAGAGATGAGAAAAGATTGAGGAACAAGACTGTCAAGTTGGTGAAATTTTAGTAGAGCGATAACGAGAAGGACTATACTTGGGAGATAGAAGACATGATTCGAGATATTATCCTAATCTGCTTTGAGGGTATGTCTATATTAGATTTACATTGATATTAGTTAGTAAGGTAGATTAGTATGGTTGTTAGGTGTAACATCCCGTATCTGAAAGTCAAAAGCTAAGCGCTATGGATGCTGCAGTCATTCATAGTATTAACTTCTGGTGATGAAATACGGCAATATTAATGGTATCCATAATATCAGAAGCACTTGAATATGAACAAAATCACAGATTTCCCAAAAAAATTCAATAATTATATTTCAAATAAATCATATCCAAGTTACAAAAGTCCCAAACGTAATCCAAGGTATTGATCAAATATAATTTACAGTAGTACGCCAAAAGCGACATATGAAGATGCCCCTATGGATGATAAAAGCAATATAGACATAACGGGCTTAGTACACAGCGGAAACAATTTTAAAACAGAATTCCTAAATTAGCTATCTGTCAGCCACGTACTCGTTTTCGGATGCTTTATTCGCCAAAATCTGCTAAAATCTGAAAACCTAAACCCTCAGCCTACTCAAATCAAATTTTTAGCACCCGAGAGTTTAAGGGAAAACAAAAACTTTGGGTCAGACTTAAAGCCTGGTATGAATAATTTCTATTACATCTCAGTTTACTGATAAATAGTGAGACCACGCCACTTAGCTTAATGGGTTTCACCTCACTAATATCTCTTTTCAAAACATATACTTTGCAAATCCTTTCTTGCAACCGAACTGGTTAATCAACTGTTTATAATAATAATATAGTAGTATCCATTATGCTAAAATAGGAAATGAAAGTGACTATTTGTCTAAATTTTGAACTATCTATTATAAATTCTGAGCTATCTGCTCTTTTCTAGACTATCTGTCCTAAAACTAGTTATACCAAAATAGCAATATCTTTTATGGTAGATAATGGGCAATATGCCTATAAAAGGTAAAGAGGGTGGACTAACTGTCCTTAAAAATTTAGCAAAATCCGTTATGCTAATAAATGAACTATCTGTTTATATCAGAGCGACTGCTCTGTCTGGATTAAGTGTCCTCTGGGCTAACTGCCTTCAAAATGGACTAACTGCCCGAATTTTAAATAAGCTGACTGCTCGAATTTTCTTTTGGTTAACTACCTTAAAAATATCTGAGCTAACTGCTCTACAATATTTGAGCTAACTGCTCTTTAAATTTTCCTTAAAACCTTTTCAAAATGATTTAATCCGTCAAATCATATATTTATAAGGAAAATATATCTTTAGCTTTACTCTAAGATATTTTTTATCATGTTATATAACTTTACTCAAAATAATGTCGATGATGTTTAATAAGGATTGTCTATCCTTTTAATAAGTTAATGTCCTTTATAACTTAAAACACTAAAGTTATCTTCCTAATTCTTATAATCGAAATCTTTGTTTAAAACCCTAAAACAGCCTTTCCAAAACATAGAAGGCAACTCCTTCAAAATCATTTATAAAACCCTTCGAAAGTATTGAAGGTAACTCCTTCATGTCCTTTAATAAACCTTTCAAAATCATTGAAGGTAAATCCTTCAAAACCTTTTAAAAGTGTTCCTTTCACCAGCTTTAAAACATATGACATCCGCCTTTCAAATCCTTTAAATCCTAGCCTTTAGAAAATGTTGCGAAACCCTACCTTTCGACCTTATCGAAAGGCCCAACCTTTCGATCTTGTTAGAAGGTTTCTTTTCGACCTAGTCGAAAGGTTTCACCTTTCGACTTTTCGAAAACCTGGGGTACCTGCCCTATATAATAAACCTTTCGAAAGTAATGTAACTCAAAACCTTTTGAAGACACTGTGTTTAATTTAAAAGAGGTGGAAAACCTTTCGAAACCAATCAAAGTTAACTACTTTGAAACCTTTAAAACGTTTTAGCTTAAAACATTTGGATTATGCAAAAGGACTAAAAAAACCTTAGGGTCGAAAGCAACTGCTTCAAAACCTTTATAAAACCTTTCGAAAACAATGAAGTGTTGGCGTTGGAACCAACCCTTTGAAATCAATGGAGAGAGGCGGCAAGTTTTAAAAAACAAAAGATTATCTTTGACTCTATCTTTGCTGAAAGGTTAGAAAGCGGCAACTATGCTTTCGGCCTTACGAAAGCTATATCTTTCGGCTATGTCAGAAGGTTTCATTTAAAATAAGGAAGCAAACCAATCGAAACCTTTTTCTTTTAAACCTTTTTGGAAATTTAAAAGCTCTTTTTCGAAATTTAGCAGGCGTATTTTCTTCAAACCAAAAAAAAACTTCATCTCTTTCGAAAGTTATAACCTTTCATCCCGAAACATTTAGACTCCATCCAATCCACTACATACCAGTTGCTTGTTACCTTGTGCATTGGTATTTGACCAAGCCACTTTGTCGAAAGGTCGGGAATGAAGGCAGAAGCTCTGCCGAAAGGGTTGAAATAGAATAAAAACTATTTATTTGTACTTTAAAATAGTTCTATTGCACCCCACTAGCTTGTTTGTCTAAATTTGATTGGTTGCCATAATTTTATATTCAAAAGTGCTTCCAATTGTCCTTATTTGGAAATTTGAATAATTTTGAAAAAGCCCCTTTCACCTTTATAATTATATAAAACATTTAAGTCTCATACCTTAAATAATTTTATATAACTATTAATACACCTTGAAAAATTCTGAAAATTTTCCACAAAATCAAGTAATATTTTTTCTTCAACATATATAATTTCGAATCCAAACTATAATTATTTTTCCCATACATAATTTTATAATCCAAATTAACCTTTTCTTCCTTAGAAAATTCATAACAATTCCAAAAAAAATTCTAAAAATCAAGTCCATCTTTAAAATAACTTTTTGGATCATTATAAAAATTTGTAAGGCTAGCGAATATCATATAGTAAGGTTTTATCACAAAACATGTTATAAAATCTACATGAACATATACAAATCTTTAACGTGTATATATATATAATTTTCTCTTTCAAGAACATAGCAAATCTTTGCAAAATTATTTGGAATTAACCTTAAAACCAAAACCATAAAAATTTAAAGATGTTACGTTATTCACTTTTTTCTTTAATGATTTAAGGAGCTTGAGATTTGAATGAGTTTGATTTGAATTTGGTTTCCTTAAGCTTCTCTTTTGTCTCCTCTTCTTCTTCGCCAATCTTTTAACTTTTGAAAATGAGAATGAATATGTGTTTTGAAATACATGGCTTAAGGAAGATGATATAGGAATGGCCTCTTTCCCATAATACTCCTCCTCTAATTCATTTTTAAAACCTTCATTTAATTTATTAGCTAAAAAGGCATAGCTATCTTAATTAAATCAAATCTCAATCTCCTAATCAACACGTTATTTTATTTAGTTTATCGAACTAAATCTCCTAAATAATGTTATCAAAAATCTGGGGTGTTACATTAAGAGCCGTTACAAATGATTGCTATGTTTAGTATTGGGTCCTTACTGAATTTCGAGGATGAAATTTTTTAAGGAGGGGAGGCTGTAACACCCTTAATTTTTTATAATACTATTCAGGAGATTTAATTAGATAAATTAAATAAAATAATATAAATGTTAAGTGATAAGGGGATTGAGGTTTGAACAAATCTGATTAAGTCCATGCTTAACTAAATAATTAAATGAGCTTAGGAATGAGTTATAAGCTAATTAATTTACATAATGGTATACTGGGTATTTGACGCACATAACCCTTACCCTATATATATTCGTTCCTACCATTTTATTTCCCATTCACGTCATGTTTGAAAATGCAAAACAAAAACATTAAGGGGAGTGAACCATTAACAAGAGGATTTCAATTAAAAGCTAGAAATTCAAGCTTAGAGGAAATTAATTTTAATGTAATCTCCTTATCTAAATTAAGGTAAATAATAATTCCATCATTATTTTGTTTTATAATCACATGCTTTTAGATTTAAGTTCATTTTTATGATGATTTGGATGATGATATGCTTGAATCACAATTTATTTAATTTAAAGAAGGTTGATTAATAGGATTTCTCACAGTTTTAGGGTAAAACCAGTTTATATCAATGTTTAAATACCATAGAAAAATTTTATGTGTTGTAAAACATGATTTTGGAGTTGGTTTTTAATTTTGATAATTTTCCAAGATATGGAAAGATTATTATGAATTTTCAAAGGAAAATATGGTTATTTGGGTTTATAAATTTATTTTGAAAAATATATTAAGAATTTGGGTCTACAATTTTGATATATTTAGTAATATGATTAAAGTGAATTTTTGGAATTTTTGGGGATTTTTCCTATGTGATTTGCTATGCAATTAATTCTTTTAGAAGAGGGACTTCTTTGCAATATTGATTTTTCTTAATGGAAGGGCTTATTTGTTAACTTAACTATGCTTATATCTGAAATTAGCGATAGTAAAGAATTTGAAAGGTTTAGGAAACCAATCTGGTGTTTACATGTGGCAGGTTAGTTAGGCAATGGATTGTTTAAATTAGTATTAAATCAGGTTTACCCAGAAAAGTTGGTTTCGCCTACTTTAGGAGTACCTTTCGATTAGATCTTCCACCCTCAACCCAGTCGAAACCCACTAAGCTGAAACCAATACACGAGGTATCACAATGATGGTACACAGTGGATTAGAGAAAGGCAGAAGGTTAGGTGTCGAAAGCATGGCTTCCGAAGAGGTCGATACCTTGGTTTGTTTTAAAAGGAGAAGCGCCTGCCTTTGTTTTATTTAAGCCTTCGAAGGAGTCTAAGCATATGTTTTCGAAAGAGGTTTTTAAAAGCTTCGAAGGGGTTTCCATCGACTTATGTTTGCTTTCGAATGGGTTCCTTTACTTATGAAACGATGCTTTTGAAAGAAGGGTTTCCGACTTAGTCGAAGCCCTGTTGCCATTCTTTAGCCTTTCGATGGTATTGAAGTCATCAATGCTTTCGAAAGTGAAGTCACCAATGCTTTTGAAAGGTAGTGTTTCAAAGATGTTTTAAGTCACTTCCTAAATGCTTTCAAAAGGGTCCACGAGTTCGAAGGCAAGGGCTTCGAAAGGGGTTTCGACGCCATCCTTCAAAGTTTTGTTTAAATGGTTTGTAGCTTTCGAAAGAGATGGTGTTGATGCCATCTCGTTTTCCCCATTATTTTTATATGATGAAAGACGGTTTCAAAGAGATACATTCGTCTATATTCACTTTGACCAACGGATGTTTTTAAGTATAAACCCAATGGTTTCGAAAGGGAGACTTTCAATGATTTTAAAAGGGTTACTTCCAACGGTTTCGAAAGGGGTACTTTCAATGGTTTCGAAGCTAAGGATCAAAGTGTTATTAAGAAATACTTTATTACATTCAAAAGGTTTCTAAAAAGATGTTTTCAAAGTGTTTCGAAAGGCAGGGGCCTATTGTTTTGAAAAGAGATTTATATGCTTTCGAAGGAGGTTATCCAATGAAGTCAAAAGCAAAGTTTTGAAGGTTTCGACAACCTTAGTTTTCAAAGCAAATAACCCAATCTAATTTTTGAAAGAGAACCATGGAATAATAAAATAAAGTGTTTTGAAAAGAAGTTTTTAAAGAAGTTTTCTTTGATTAAAAGTTTAAAGGTATTAACCAGGTTATTATGTATGCTTCTTCATATATGTATATATATTCACAATATAATGGACCTGTAACTATATTTTGAGTAAGGCAAAATAACTAGCTAGGTTGACCCAGTAGTGAATATAAATTAAGTTAACTCCTGAATGAGTAGAATTGCATCCAGGAGGTCAATAAGACTAGAATATAGGATGCTAAAATATATTAAAGGAAAAGTTATTGGCAGGGGCTAATAGGTGCTCAGTAAGCCTATGAAAACTATGTAGAGGAAATAATATTGGTAGGGGTCAATAGATTTGTAGTTAGCCCATGAAAATTATGTATAACGGAAGATGTCAGAAAGACGGGTTCATAGTAAGCCCATGAAAACTATGATTTGATACTAGAAGGGGCCAGTAGGTTTGTAGTTAGCCCTTGAAAACTTTATCCGGATTAAGATATCGATAGGTGTTAATAGGTTACCAGTCAATCGTTGAAGACTAGTACAAGAAGAGAGGATATTGTAGTCATCAATAGGTTTCTAGTCAACCCATGAAAACTAGGATAAGAGTAAAGATACTGATGTTACCAATAGGTTCATAGTGATCCCATGAAAACTATGTAATTGGACGGAGAGTCCTTAAATATTTTACCGGTTACTAGTCAGCCCAAGAAAACTAATAGGTTAATAGCAATCCTCGAAACTATAATAAAGACAGGTAATCATAATTAATGGGGATGGGAAATCTGGTAGTGATTTTTTTGTTTCGCATATCATCATATCACACTGTTTTGAATTGTTTTAACTATTGTGGATGCATGAGCACAGTATATGGTTTTGAAAAGGTTTTAGGATACTAGTGAGGCAAAAAACCCATGGTGACCATAACCTTTCTCAATTTTCGGTAGATCATTTGCATGCAATTACAATAAAGTGTCTCCAATACATAAAGCCAGGAACTCCATGCCACCATCGCTCCAAGCAAGTAAACTAGAAACAAACTTCTAACAAAGCAATCATGGTGAAAAACATGAAGGCACTAGCAAACCGCAAATACACAAGGCCACAGCGAAGATCCATGGAGTGATCTTATGGATCAGTATCGATCCCAGGCCATGGATAGTTACTAATCCTTGAGAATGGATGGCATGGCTACGATCTTCCAAGGATCTCTCTTTCTAAACGTCAGGATCGTGGCTATAAACATGGTGGAGGTATTTACGATGACCTTTGGCTATAAATATAGGGTAAGGGTGACATTTTAAAGGATATTTTTTCAGTGTTTTACCAATTTCCTTAGAGTTCTAGTAACCTTGAGGATCATTATCGATTCATAAGAATGACTTTTATAAACAGCAATAAAGCTAAGTCGACGTAGGCAACGTTTTATCGAATAACTATAAAGTTTGTGTGTCTCATTTTTACTCATTTTAATTTGTTTTCTTCATTTATTTATCTTCTACAATTTCATGTGTGTTTGTGCCACATTTTGTTATAAACAATTTGGTCCTTTCATTGAAAGGATTATTTTTAGAATATCTGGATCGATCATCTAGTGTTGGATCGCTTTAATCCGAGAGATTGATCCATATTCTTTGTTTTTGCATTCAGAACTACTCAGATTTCCACGAGATCTACGGGAAGCAGTTTTGAACAATAGCTCTATGAAGTGATTAATCCTCTACATCTAGAGCTACAGATGATGTTGAGAACATTGAATTTCAACATGCGAAAGATTTTTCATAGCCAACCACTGTTGAAGTCCAGAACCCGTCGGAGGTGATAAAAAGGGCTGAGATGCACCAGATGATGAAACAAAAGGAAGATAAGCTACAGGAGAGGCACAACGAGACGCAAAATAGATGTAGGAAAGCCTAGACTTGTTGAATAAGTTAGCCTGAGGTTGCAGAAGAAGAAGAAGGGATTAAATGCCTTCCGACTCAGATTATGATAGTTCTTCATTATTGAGTCAAAGACCGAGGGACAAGAAGCAAAAAATGGTCAGAAAGGAGGCCAGTGCTTACAGGCAGAGGCCAAAGACCGGTTGCAGCCGAAGTGTAAGGATCAGTATCGACCCACTCAGCGATCGGTACCGAAACTCATATTCCAGGTTGGTGAATCAGCGAATTGACGTGGTGAATGATGATGTTGAGCATGCTTTTGGTCGTGCTAATGACAGCCAGAATATTGGAGATCCGACGGTTGTAGTCGATCCGCCGTGTAGGAACCAAACTAGTAGGACTGTTGGACAAACGGCTCTACTAGAGTTAGTAGATAATAGAACCCAAGTATTGTGAGCTAACCCAAGAGCGTTTGTCGGGTCAAACACTTGGAGTGAATCATGATCACTGCCATTCAATGGACCCTGTAAAGCCGGATTATTTAGCTAAGATGGTAAGGAGATTGGTAAGTGAGTATCATCATCGAAGTAACAATAAATGTGGCTCTTTCCTTAGCTAGAACCCATTCATTGAGGAGATACAACGGAAGGAGTACCCTAGAAGGTTCGTGATGCCGATGATGACATCATACAATGAAAAGACAGATCCAAGGTAGCACCTGATGAAGTATGACTAGCATATGAATTCTTCTAGGGTAATTGATGCTATGAGATTTCGTTGTTTTCCAAATTTTCCTTGAAGGAGTAGAAATGATGTGGTTTACTTGGCTTATGCCATGTTCCATTTCATATTTTGATCAGTTGGCATAAAAATTTATTAAGCAGTTCCGTCTATACGCTTCATGTCCTAAAGACGTAACGTCATTTTCAAACCTCTTGCAGGAGACAGGAAAGTCACTAAAGAATTTCCTAAATAGATTCCATTGGGCTATGATAGAAGTTAGCAATGCACAGGAAGACATTGTTTTGATGGAGTAGATAAGGGGTTTCACCCTGATACTAATTTTAGAAAATGGCTGAAGATGAGCCGATGATGTATGTGTTTTACAATAAAGGCAACCAGTTCTTGTGCTTGGAAGAGGCAAGTACTACTATTAGGAAGGTTAGTGCCAGGCAGTCGGTGGAATTTATTCAGAGTAATGTTACTGTGGAGCAGTCAGGAGGTAATTCCAGGAATGTTGATGTTAACGTTGAGAATAAAAGTGGTGGCTATAGAAGGAATGATAACGGGGCCAAAGACCGAAAATCTATTTAACATCCCCCATTTTGAAATCCGAAACTAAGCACTACAAATGTTGCGGTCATCCAGTATTAATTTTCGACGAGAAAATGAGATCAGTTGATTATATTTATAACATTAAGAGGATATGAATATGATAATTTTCAAAACACATAATAACTTTCACATTCATTACATAATCCCATCGATCCCACATTCATATAAAATATAATAATTGCAGTTATATTCCAAGAGCAACATAGGAAGATGCCTCCTTGGTTGATCAAAGTCTAACTGGTTGACAATTACAAATCCTATCATTACATTCACTCACACAAAGTAAAATTTTAACCAACACAGCGGAAATAAACACATAATATTAGCTTGCCTCCTACATGTCTCCGTGAGCTTATTCGTCTAATATGAAAACCCTACTATCGATCAACTTATATGAGTACCCGAGAGTTCAAGGGAAAAATAGAAACGTTGGGTTGGACAAAAAGTCTGGTGTGAATATAATATACCATCTCGAACCAAAAAAGATATCTAGCAAGACCATGTCGCAGGACGAAACAGGTTTTCCCCTCACTAATATCTTATCAAAATATGTCAATCTGAACATTAATCATGCATCTGCAACCACTATGGTTAAAACAAAACATGATATGATCATATGCATGCAATATGGGTAATTATGACTAGTCTATCATTACAGAGTTATGCATTCCTAGAGTTTACCTGTCCAATAAAATTGATCATTGTCTGTCCCAAATCATAGTTTTCTTAGGGTCACTATAAACCTATTAGTTTTCATAGGCCAACTAACATCCTATCAGGCTAACTCGGTCCAAAACATAACCAGATGCCCCAGAATCTCCAAATATTATTAGAAGTAAATACAATTAAATAATACAGTAAGCATATAGAGCTACATGTTTATTTCTGTGCCTACACATCTTTTAGTCTCACTATTAACAAAACCCTGCACACTGGAATTGCGGACCTTTACCAACCGGGGGTTAATAACTAAAGCATAAGGCACGATCCTATGCCAGTCCCATCAAAAATATTATTTGGTTTTAAATCCATGAGTCATATCTTTTTGACCAGTTCAAGGCATGCTAAAACAATTCATCTATTTGATTTCCTAGATGCAATTCTACTCACTCAGGGGTATAGTCTTGTCATACTCACTACAGGGGCAACCTAACTGGTAATTCTATTCCCAAATCCTAAGATGTAATGTTAGGTAATGCAAATGTGAGTATGACAAATGATAAAATATGCAATTTCGCTGATCAAGTTATAACAAGAATATACAACATCGTTCATCTAAATATGTTCAATCAATAGGCACATCCATCACAAAATTACTTAATGTTAGGTAACAATTTCCTTTTTCAAAATTCATACAAAATTGGGATGAAAAACTATTTTATTTCCTTGAAAACAATTATATTTAAAATGATAAACCACTTGAAACCATTCCTTATAAACAAGGAAAACATAGCCAAAATCTTGTGCCAAAGCAATATCATCTTTACATAGTATATAAAATACTTGCTATCAAAACATGGATGTCGAACATCTATAAAACACTGGCTATCGAGCCTCTGAAACATAGCTTTCAAATTTATTAAACATACGGCTATATAGTTGCTAAAATACAAATGTCGAGTATATCTAAACATTGGCTATCAAGCCACTAAAATATGTATCATTGTTATATAGCTTTTAAAACGTTTGATAGCAAACAAGGTAGCTCATCCTTTAGAAAACAATGGTTATCAAGTTTGTAAAACGTGCAGCTATTTAGCCAGTAAAATATAGATGCAAGTATATATATAAAACATGGGTCATGGAGCCTCTAAATCATATAGGGTTTCGAATTATTAATAACATAAGGATGCTAGGTCTTTAAAACCAAAGGTAGATTTCGAGTCTCTATACCATGAGGTTGTCAAGCCTCAAAAAACATTGGATATCGAACCCTTACAAAACAATTGGGTATCAAACCCTGAAAAATGTTGAGTATCAAACTTATATGAAACATTGGATCTCGAACCTTTATAAACATAGAGTATCGACCCTTCACAAAAATTTGGTTATCAAATCTATATAGTTTATCTAATGTCAAGTCCTTAAGGAACTGGATACATCAC
The DNA here is from genome assembly GCA_030765085.1 of Allium cepa. Taxonomy (NCBI): domain Eukaryota; kingdom Viridiplantae; phylum Streptophyta; class Magnoliopsida; order Asparagales; family Amaryllidaceae; genus Allium; species Allium cepa. The sequence goes on along the minus strand of CM060939.1, from coordinate 387,594,413 downwards.
GCAGCTACCAAGTAGTTATCGCATGCATTAACCCTTATAAATATCGAACTTATATGAATATAAGGGCATCGAGACTCTAAGTTATAATGTCGATGGCGTTTGAGTAAATAAATTAAAAACTGATTTGTTTTCTTTTAAAGTTAAAACTTTTCACTTACTCATGCCTCAGGTCCAATTATTATTGGATAACAAAATACTTTACATAACGTTTCAGAATTTACCGGTAGGTCATGTTCTACCTTCTCAATCACCTTAACAAAGCCCTTGTAATTAATATTACTAACGTATATTAATTAAGACTTTTATAGAATAATAAATTCATAGAAAATCATAACAATTAGGAAAAAATCACAAAAAATTAAGAAACATCCAAATTTCTATCTTCTTCGTTATATAAAATTTTTGAGACCAAGATATTTATTAAATTATTTTTAGTAATTAAAAACTTGAAAATATACACACTTTCGTCTTAGGAAATTCCTAAAATATTCATATGAACATTAAAAATTATAAATTAAAAACCTATCCCCATGATAATGCTTTACACAACATATCCAAATTACAAGTCAATAGAAGATCAAAAAATTAGGTTTTATCTTTAAAACCCATTAGAATAAACCCATAAAATTCAAATAAATCATGATTCAGTTCAATAATGAAATTATCAATCCAAATTTGACATATTATCACAACAAATTCAGAAATCAATCATAAATCCAAAATAAAAGCATAACAAATGATGTGTTAATTATTATTTACCTTAGATTGGATAACAGAGATTGTGACTTCATGTAGATTAATTCCCCAAAGCTTTCCATTAGAATTCCTTTGCTTTCTTCTTCTTTTTCCTTAGGTAATAGCCAGCCTCTCTATTGGGTTATGTTTTGATTTAGAAATTGAAATGTGAATGAATGAGAGAGGAAGAGTTAAGGGAAAGGAATAAGGAGTTATTCCCTTTATACCCCTCTCATTAATCCTATGTTATTCTTTGTTTATAAGTATCTTATTAATTAAGGCTTGACCAAAATTAGTTAAAAAATCTCATTCTCCTTATTACCTCACATTATTCTATTTAATTTATCTAATTAAATTCTCTTAATAATGTTGAATAAAAATTAGGGATTTTGCAGTCTAATTCCCAAAGATGCCCTAGTTTCGAAGTATGACAATTACACTCAACTGAACAACTCGATTGAAAACATATACATGGCGGCCCAGGGTACAAAGTAGTATATGAAGCTAATTCCGAGGGAGTCGACCGAAAAGGAGAATAAATCTAGAAGGTATTGTATGTTCCATGAAAACCCATGGTCATAGCATAAACGGGTGTAGAAAATTACGTGATGTAATTAAAGATTTGATAAGAAAGAAAAAGTTACAGAAGTTCGTCAAAGTTCTGGAGGATGGCGGGCGAGGAAGTTCTAACCCTTAAGGACCATTGTTCCAAGGAGGATAAGCCAGGCATGGCCTGGACGAGTGCATACGTCTTGAAAAGAGATTGATCATCAACACTATTTATGGAGGACCACATTTAGCGGAGAAGATTTGGAATGAAATAGAAAGATATGCAAGTGCTTTGAAATACATTGATAATGAGAATTGCTTTGCCATCGAAGATGGAGTTCCGGCAAAACAACTAAAGACAATACTAATATTGTCTTTATAAACATGGACGTCGATGGAGTTGAAGCCCCAACGTTGGATCCCTTGGTAATTTCAGCTGTGATTGGGCCGACTATTGTGAGATAGGTGCTGGTTGACTGTGGAAGTTCAATCAACATTACATTTAAGAAAGTTTATGTAATGACCCATAATTTACATATCAAGGGATTGAAAATATTAGTTTTAAATTTATATGAGGTCATATGACTCTATAACTTTGGAAAACTCCTACTAGTGACATTCCCTATAATTAGAATTTTTCTGGACGATTTTACCTCTAAAAACTTGTATCGTCTATAGCTTTTGAATGGAGTCAAATTAGCATTCAAGACTATTTCCGTAGGAAAGATATGATGGCTTCTCTTTCCATAGAGTAGTCATCATAGTGATTTGGACTTTCCTGCTATAAGATATGGCTTTTTGAAATTGGCGATTTTTAAAGCAGCTTAGTGGGAAACTAGTGAGTTTGGGGGAAAGCCCACCAAACCATTTTGGGTTTGGAGACCTTATACGATTGAACCATAATTTCTTAATCACTTTTACACCTTCTTCCATATACCTAAGCCTCCATTGGCCCATTCTCTACTTAAAACCTTCTCTTTTCTCCTCAAAATCAAGTGTAAATCATAGATTAAGGTTAGATTAGTAATTAAATTCCCTAGATATCTTCAAATCTACATTTTCGGGGAGGAAAAATTGGCTCTTGGCTATTGATTCACGAATTTGCCTCAACTCGCACGGAAATCTTCACTTTTTGGGTATTTATTGAGTGATTTATCATCTATCACCGTCTTATATATGTATATATAGGTTTAACATGTTTTGAATACATTTTTAAAGTCAAAATTTCGAAAAGCATAGAAGGAGGTGATTTAATCCAAATTTAGGGCTTTTCTTAGTAATTGGTGAGTGGGAAACAAATAATTAAGATATATAATATTATCTATGATTTTAATCAATTGATTATTGCTTACTCTAAGTTAATTTCCTTATTTAATACGATTTAAATGTTGTACTACACCAAAAATTTGTTATTGGCACTTAGATGTAGTATAGGAAAGACTAAATTGTCCGTTAGAGATAGAATGCGACTTTGAGTATGTTTAAATTTTGAAGGATTAATAGAACATGATTGAATTGGCAAATCATAGGTTAACTAAACCTGTGTAAAATGATAATTATGACATATGAAAATGAACATGTCATGGTTATACCCAACTGACTTGAAAATAAAGTTGTAACTTCATATTATGACCGTTTTAGATAGGCTACAAATTTGATAATTTGAAAGAAATAAGTGGAAGAAAATAAGAATATACCTCAAGCATTAGGACTATTTAACATAAATACAATATGGTAAAAATGGGATTGTGAAAAGGGTTAAATTACACCCATAGCATGTATAATGGAGTATATGTACAATATAATAGAATTGTACAAATACTCAGCAAAGAACTCGATTATCTCAACCAATTTACACGGCTAAATAGTCAATCTTCCAATCAACTTAATGAAACTTTGTAAAACTCACAAGTTTATAGTATAGTTTTAGTGTGTTTTAGTCGACTGAATGCAGTCACTACCGCTTGAATTTAAGTGGTTGGTAAACTGAGTTTCCATTTTGTAGACTGAAAACTAAAGAATTATTTTTCTTAGGTTAGCAATCGACTGATTTGGTTGACTACAATATCAGTCGATTGAAATTTGAACCGGTAAGACGATTTATATAATTTGCTGAGTGAACGCCTATTGCCAGGCCAATTTGAACCTTAATCCTAATGGGCCTATGTAAATCATGTGGTGATGTTAAGACATGATGCAATGTATTATACTATAGTATGATGTGATATGCAACATTATTGAATTAGGTAATGCTCGATGCTATAAAGAGTAATGATGTTGTTAAATTCCTTGGCAAGACTGCTATTGATTAATATTGGTGTCATGATTTGCTCCTTCACTTCAAGGGTATCAGAAAGAGATGGAGACATCCATCTAATGTTCAATATAGTGATTGGTAGTTTGATTTGTTTATATTAAATTTATTGTTAGCTTGGTGAGATTGGAAGGTTAACCAACTTCGTATGTGTGCCTTTTATTGAATCAAATGATGGAGGTAAGGTATTGTATTATACTTTGAAGGACTGTTGTTATTGAGATGTTGTTTCTTATTGTTATCTTGATGTTTTTTTATATTTACTCAGTCCGAGAATCTTGGCCTAAGGCAGATTCCAAATAAGTTATATTGATTATTTTTTGGAAACTATATAGGTGACATATGTTATATAATATTGATCTTAGAGTAGTTGACATTAGTATGTTGTATTATGATGGACGAACTCGATAGATACAAACTGATACAATTGTGGTAAGTGCGGTATTAGTCCATAAAGATGTTATATCCATACGTTAATATTATATACTTAGTGAAATTTCTAGTCACATGGGCATATGTCTGATCCTCTCTATATTTCTATTTTGTACATATCCATGATAAGTGTAACAACCTGCATTTTTATACAGTTAAAATTTAACGTATAACGATAAGTAATGAAAATAAAAAATTATGGAATTTTTGAAATATGGCTTCGGAACTTGTACCATTGCGTTCGGGGAGACTTTCTGATCAGTTTCCATATATAGCTCATCAAAATCCAAACCAATATGAAGAAGTTAAGAACGAAACAGAATAAGTAACCGAAAATAAAAATATATAACATGGATATAAGCCGACCAGAAGGTTGATCCAATAGGCGCAATGGTCGACCGCCCAGTCGACCCGCCCACGGCCTAGATGAAAATTCGTCCAGGTATGTGCAGTGATGCGTTTTCCTATTTCTGTTAGATCTAAGCTATACGTTCTTCGCTCCGATAGTTCCAAATTGCCCTATGACGTGGTAGCTCCAGGTTCAATCCAAGAACGCAACGGTCTGAGGTCCCTAAGCTCCAATATAAATAGGACCATGGGCCTAGCTATCTTCTCACAATTAGATTTTCTCCCATCGGTTCATTGCCTAAGGCTGAACCCTAAAAAGAAATAATTTCTAAGTAGAAGAACTTCTAAATTAAAATATTATACACCTTGGAAGAAGGGGATGCAGAAGGACCGTGGAGCCAAGCGAAGCTAAGGACGACGGTGAGTGGATTTATTTGTATATCTTTTAAGTTTAAGATATATTATCGTTAGATTCCCATTTAGAAAATTTTATCCCGTAACTAATCATATTATTTAAATTATGCTGAACTATAAGAAAACTTACAGTTTATTTACAGTATTAGTATTTATATACTATATTCTATGCTTTATTTACATCTTTTTCTGCGTTTTGGATTTTATGCAAGCACCAGTTTTACTCTCCCTTTTCTTCGCGTATGGATTAGAATAGATTGAATGCGAATATGATTAAAAAAAATGAAATGAAGATGTAAAATAATAAAAGTTTGGGAAATAGAATTATTGTAATAACTTGCATTAAAATGGGAGAAGTTAATTTAGGAGTAATTATTATAGAATTACTATAATAAATTGCAAAAGTTAATTTGGAAGTAATTATTAGATTAATTGGTCGATTAGAGAATAGGATACATTTCCATAACTTAACATCTAAAAGATAGCGATAAACATAACTGTAAGAATAAAAGTAATCAAAAGGGAGTTAGTGTAAAATAAAAAAACCGCTGTATTTTACACTACTCCAAAATAGTAAAAGAAATATCTTGCAGTTACAGATTATTGTTTATAGTATTGTCCAATATTATGATATGAAAATGGATAATATAGTTTTCATAACCAACCAAATAAAACAGAATTACTTCCTAAAATAAAAGACAATAAAAGGAAAGTATTGATATAAAAAGAAAATTATTAATCAAGAATTCAAAGTTGTAAAAATTAATGCGCCTAAGTCTGCATTTACTACGCAGGCTATTTTAATAGGCCAATATTATGATAATTGAATTATGTAATATCATAATAAAAGAAGGCAGACTAGAACAGACTAGAAAAGCTTGCAATTATATAACGGACTGTAAAAGAAGAAAAATTAACAATTACAAGTAGAATTATAACATAGGTTATAATTAGGAAATAAGAACAGAAAAGCTTATCATGAGACCTATAATATATTGGTAAGAAATGGTAGTAGAGAACAATGGCGGAAGCTTATTTAAACAACTTATATTAAGTCAATAAGCAAATAAAATAGAAATGGTAAAAGAGGCTTATTTCTTTGAACTTAAGGTTTTATATATTAAGTTAAATAAAACGAATAATGAATGTGGCTCACAGTAACAGTATTCCCTATTTGATCTATGGTAATCTAACGATTATTAGGAGTGAGACAAGGGCAAGAGTATGTTAATTGAGTTAAATAAATAGCCAACAGAGTAAGAAAGCAACCTAAATGCAAATTAAGGCATAGGGTCTAGTAAAAGAATCGAATTGCGTTTGGGGCAGCCCAAAGGATGAATTGCCTAACAAAGTAGTTCATCACGGATTTCAGCAATGGAGAAGCACGTCCAACTTAGAATTTTTGGGCTTGAAGAAAGTACGAGACTTCAACGGGACGTGAGGATACTCTAGGATGGCTCTCTGGGGAGGCCTAACGAAGCTGCATCCCCGAAGGCAGATCTATAGATATTCCATCAAGAGAGTATGCCTTGACTGCATTTGCATTGTAGACCAAAAGATGCTGACCTTTGTAGGCAGTCAGAAGGGCTTGGTGTTCAGAGTAGGGTATTCGTATGTCTAGTACTTGCAAGTAAGGTGAAGAATAGTCGCATGCGGATATTGGCCGACATCAAGACCAAGAGCGATTTCAGGAAAAACTAGAGTTAAACCAATAGGGCAATGATTCTTTCACTATCGAGACATTTGATGGAGGGGCACTGCCAATTGGATGTTAGATTGTCCGCAGCTGGGCACGGCCACATAACTCTTTAGAAGTCATTTGATTAGTTGAGGGGTAGCTGCGTGGGGCCATGGCCATGATGAGATAAAGCGACGGACCAACTAGAATATTTATATTGTAGGCTTAACAAAGCTGCATTTACTGATATAGAAAATCCCAACCGAGTTCCGTAAAAGGTAGACCTTGTTTGCGAGATTCAGAGAGTTGACGGAACGATTACGTATAATCCTCAATGTATGCACTGGATGGTACGTTGCGGATGTCCGAGAATTAGTATAGACTAGTGCAGACGCAGTTTTACGTTTTCATAGTACATGATGGAAAATCTGTATTGTAGGCCTCACGAAGCTGTCCTTTACACACGTAGTCACACAACGCTATAGGAGCAAGACGATGGAGTCCTTTGCGAGGGGGATACAGGAGGTATTATGGGTAGTACCTTGGACCAATACGGTCATTGGGCACATAGCTATATGTATGTATATATTACTTATTAGGTTTTAATCAACTATGGAGTAGATGGGAACGGTTCACTAACAGAGGCGAGTGTATTGTAACCTAATGAACTTAATATAAGAGTAAATGGAAATAAAACGATATTTGTAGAATTAAGCCTAGAAGTATATAAGTTATTCATTCATCAGAACTTGTTCTGACCCCCTTCCTCATAACATCCTACAGGTTAGATAAATGGCAGAGACTTCTCAACTTTACGACACTTGCTTAGAAAGTGTTATTATTTGGGTGAGTATTTACTTACTATAATATTTTAGTTAGTTTCTGTTGTGAGATAATTAATTGAGCTCTAATATATTTATCTTTGCCTATTTGCAGGATATCAGATACCTAACTCGGGCTTCAGTGGAATTGGTTTTTATCATTTTTTGTGAAAAATCTGGACCACTGGAATTCGGGTTGTTACATTTGGTATCAGAGCCTAGGTTTAGATTCCTAGGTAGATAGTGAATGAACATATTTGTATTTCAGGTATACTATTAAAACTCTAAAGAAAAGTCCATTCCTTTGTGTAAACCAATAGCTGGAGAAAGTTTGGAAAATAACTCTGTATATCTAAACTTGAAACGAGGAAATTCCAAAAGCTAAAAGACCTTATACAGTGAAGATTTTTGGATTCATTAAAGGATATTTAGAAAGGCGAAAGTATATTAAAAAGCCACTTTGTAGTCTAGCCCAGCAATTAAACTCTTAAGAATTTGAATATAAAATTTTTGGAAGATTTTCAAGTTTTAACTTTAGAAGTTTGCAGCCTTGTAAATATGGGAAGTTAGAGAGAAACAACTTTAAAGAATTTTTGAATTTGAAAATAGAGAAATATACAGTTTAGACAAATATGGACTTTAATTGAAAACTAGTATGTTGGGCTGTAGTGATGATGTTTTACGTGACATCTATCTTAGCCAAATATAAATGTATATTGAAATCCTTATATAAGTACGTAAAAATATTTTCTTGGATGTAAAGAAATTAAACCTGTTTTGAAAAGGAATTTTTATGCGTTAGACGATTTAAGTGGTTGGAGCAAGCTTATGGATATTAATATAGGTTCAATTGAAGGATGGAATACGTCAAGACTCCATTTGGAGGGTGGAGGGTGGAGAGTAGATAGGGATATTTAGCCTAAGTCATAACCGTGACTCAGACAACCCGGAAGCGGATAGGTTAGGCTTTAATTAGTTAAGGAGGAGGAACGTGACGCGGCAGCATGAAGGAGAAAAAACAGGCCAACCCGGTCGACCATGCGGTCCACCGGTCGGTCGACCGTGCGGTCGACCTATTACTAAGGCGGGTCGATCGCCTTAGTTCATTCGAACGCATATAAACGCATGCACCCTTCTCTCCTTCCTCATTCTTATTTCCTCCTCCTAGTGACAGTAGCCGCAACCAAAAACCACCCATTCCTACCACCTCAAAAACTTCACCATTTCACTCACGGTTAGTGCCAAATTGAAGCGTAACGTGAGATCTATTCGGATCCATACTTCTCACAAATCTGAGAATTTTTTTCCATGCCTTCATGACCCTCTTTAGTCCACCACTTTCTCAAGCTTACACCACAGGAGATAGCATGGTGCCAGAGCGATAGGAGGATTGGTCGGTCTTACTCTAATACAGCCACTCACCAGATTTTGCAAGAAAGGGCAGTGAAGTTTTCTGATTTTTCGGGCACCCCTTTAGAGCGGCTCTTTTTAGACACAGGGATGCGAAAATATCCCAGGTTAGTATGTCTTTTAGATGCTAACTTACATACTAGTGACGAGGATGAAGAGTTGGCCTTCTAGTCGGAGGTCAAGGGAGTAAGGATAGTATTTTTCGAGACCCAGTTGGCGAGTATTTTAGATATTAGAGGACATGGGTTAGAGATAGGACATATTGAGATGACGGACATGGCCGTCTTGCACCAGACCTTAGTAGATCCACAGCACCCCGACTGGCATGGTTGGAAAGTTGCACCCATTAGCTAAATTGGTTATACACATATTACATTATAACCTTTTCCCCAAGATGGGGAGTTATGACCAGATCTACCCCATAGTGAGGTAGGCCACCTACACCATATTCAGAGGGTTGCATGTGAATTGGGTTAGGACGATTATGATCCAGTACATGACCGCAGCTGGACTTCGTCTCCCTACTATGATATACTAGTGTGTGGCCCATGCTATGCACACGGGCAACACCGTAATTATACCGAGATGGTCATATTATATTTGTAATATGTTGATGAGTTTTGCTTACGTTGGTGTATGTGTATTGAACACTAATGCATACTGAAAATAGGATGTTTTTTGCAAGTACTTCTATTGGGAGAAGATTTTATTCTTAAATATTCATATTCATATGTTGTTATGATTACTGTAGAACATTTTATCTATAGTGTTTGTATGTGTTTGAAGGTATGTTAAATGAAAATACTATATTATCTACCGTTGAAATAAAATTTTCTATGTATATTTTAAATTTATCAGCATCAGCAAATATAATGAACATTTTATGTCTATTGATATCTGCAAACACAAATATCTGATATTCAAAAATAATTTTGAATGTGGGTATGATACTATTCTTATGTGAAAGTATCTATTGGTAGACCTAGCCATAACGGATCCATAATGCTCCTATCCAATATTCAAATGAGTAGAGAGGTCCATTTTAAATGATTATTACTATAAATAATTTTAAGGTTTATAGTCTTACGATAAGATATGTAGTCGAGGTGGTCTTCACTCTTTTAGTACATTGAACACCGTTAAAATAACAACCAAAAATTCAATTTTCCAAATCAACATGCAAACGTGCTTAAAATTATTTTGTGTTTATTTCTAATTTTCATACACTTCCTCAAACAGAGGAGAAAAGATGAACATGCATTCCACCACCAAATTGCTTACTTGAAAAAGCAATACAACATCAGATGCAAACATGTACAAAATGTTCGATTGTAACAAAATAAACATAGAACACAGTAGTCAATCATTATGTGTATCCAAAATTATAACTAACGTTGCATACCTAGTTTACAACAAATAAATGAGACATTCTTACAATGAGAAAAATACAACATAATTAGATGTAAGTATAACAAGACAATATAATTCTTCAGCAAAACTTAGCTTTTCACTTGTATAATTGAAGTGCAACTGATTGAAAGCCATGTTGCTGAATAAACATTTTGCCAAAGAAAGAATGCAAGTGTGACCCATGCTACCTAGATGGGAAGCATTGTAAGTCAAGGATGCAACATTTATGGATGAGTCACAGTAGCCAACGATACATTTAAAGTGAAACTTTTTGGTACCTAAAAACGAATTTTGTAATACTATATAATTTCAAATAGAAATAGCTACAAATTTGATTAATTTATTAAAGAATCCTAAAGAGTAATCAGTACATGGTTTCACTTCCAAGTGCATGTCAAGTAGTACATAATTTATCTTGGATTCATTATGTCCTCCCTTTTCCCTATTGTTCCAAAGGCTCGACCATCTAACAGCCTCTCCTAATAGTCACTGCTCCTCTTACTGCAATGTTGCATGCTCATGATATGCATAATCTAGAAAGCTAGTGTAACGACCCGTAAATTTTCGATAATTAAAATAGCTAATTTAATAAGATTTCGTGATTTAATGTTAGAAAAAAATTGTAATTCATTTGGAATAATAATAACTGGAATGAATTGCAACAATTATCCAAGTAATGAAAAATAAATGCTACTTAGTAAATTCCTTTGCAATCGATAGTTGGATAGGGTGATAAATGTTGAATTCATTTGGTATAAGAAAGTAGTTGATTGATAAGTAAAATCTATTTGAAATCAAATATTGAATATTGAACACGTAAATTGTTTAAATTAAATATTTAAAACTTATTGAATAATTGAATAACTGTAAAATGAAAATAGGGTTCTAAATTTTGAAATGGTTTTAAAAGTTGAATCTTATAAGTTCAATTTCAATATTTCAAAAGATAATGAATTATTAGATAAGCGAAATTGTCTAAATTAAATATTTGGAATTTATTGGATAAATTAAATAACGGGTTTAATATGATTAAAAATGATTTGAAAATTTTTATTTTATCATATTGAATTTATAGTGATGTTATAGAACTTTTAAAACTGAATTTAAAATTTATTTGTGAAAATTGAATATTTTAATATTTAATTTTCGACTGGAAAATAGCCAATTTTTGAACAGTCTCAGAATTGGACAAAACTAGTTTCGTTGGATCCGTAATAGTTAGTTATTATCGGATTTCAATTTTCGTAGCAATCGGAGTTGTCGTTTGACCGTGGTAGCTCGAAACGCGTTGAAATTGTTTTAATATTAATTTGGCGAGTTAAAATAGTCATTTTTCAAACGGTCTCGGATTTCGACGAAACTAGTTTCATTGGATCCGTAATGTGATATTATTGTAAGGTTTCAAATTTTAAATCAAACGAATTTACAGTTTGTCTGGGGTAAGCCAAAACGCATAGAAAATCGTTTAATCGGTTTAATTTAAAATTGATCGTTTATTGCCGTAACTCACACATACGATCGAATTAGCTTCCGAAACACGTTCCATTGCGTTCGGAACGTGGGGTAAACCTTAGAAACGCCTGCCGGCACGCTTCGTTTGGAGTTCGAAAAATTTTCGGTGAATAGTGTTTATGCAATTTTCTATAAAAGGACCCATCCTCTTTCATTTGCTCCAAACCCTAACTCTTTTTGACCAGCCGCCACTTTCATTTCAATGGCCTGAAAATTTCGAAACTTCTTTCTCATTTTCCTCTCAATCCATCAACAATTAGCAAAAGCTCTCAACTACAAAGTTGTAGAGGGCGATGAAAGCTTCAAATCCATACGGAGATGATCGAAAACGGAGCTTCGAATCAACGGAAAATCGAGCAAGAAGGGGCTGCGTTTTTCAAATCGAGGTGATAGGGGAGGCCGAGTTCAACATGGTGGCAGCCGATGGTGGCTCTCGAGCGGGGCTTCGCAACGATGGTCTCTGATCAACTTCCCGACGTTTGTGGTGGTCGCTGCATGTGGTCAAAGTATGCGTTCTTAGGTTCATGTATGCGTTCACCTACCTGGAGCATCGCACGAATGAGAAGATGAAGGAAGTTGCGGCCTGGATCTAGGGCAGGGAAAAGCAACGGCTGTGATTGGTTGAAGGTTTATAAATAAAAAATAAAATATTGATTAATGTATATATTAATCCATGAATGTTTAAAACACCATAACTTGTTGATACGAGGTCGGAATGCGACGAAACGAATTGCGACGGGTTCGTTTTGTCGAGCACTACGCTATGTAACTGGATTGGAGTCATTTGGAGCTAGAGAAAATTTCGAGTAAAATTAAACGCTCGTTTAATTTTATTCGAAATAAAACGCCGGAACTGCATTAAAATCAAGGTGAGTGTTTTATAACGCTCACAACGTACTAAATATCTTTATGCTAGTTAAATTGATATTATGAAGTGATATGAATTTTATTTGCCGTTGTTTGATAGAATTTAATTGTCATTTGAATTAACCGTCGAAAAGTAAATTGACAGTTAAATTTGAAATTAAAATTGAAATTGAATTGTGATTTAATTACCTGACCTCGATAACTATGAAATTGCCATGAATTGTATTGCCTATTGGATGATGTATTTCGATGGATGCTATTGGTTGATATTTGAATGTTTGGATGTTTATTTGCTTATATATATCCTGTTATGCATACATATGATACTGTGATTTAATTTAAGTGATAAATATTCATCCCTGACATTTAATTGAAACAAATAATTACTTGGCCATAGGATAGAAAATTATATACGGACACCGAATTGGCTAAATTAATAATATATAATAATTTTTAAAATCGTCGATTTGAAATTATTTAAATGTTTGATGTGAAAGTTATAAATAGAAATCGAATTTATAAAAATCGAATTTATCGAAAATGTGAGTTGGAATGTTGAAATAAATTTTTGTTAAAGGGATTTTGTTAAATAATTTAAGTTGAGACTTTGAGGTTTGAAATTGGATATGATTGGATTTCGAAAATTAATTGTTTGAAGGTTTAACCTTAATTCGGGCTTTGAATATTACTAAGTAAAAGTGATATGAAAATGATATTTTGAAATCGAGCTTGGAATTGAATCATATTTGAAATTTGGACTTAAACTTGAATATTGTTGGAAAAGTTTGTCAAGTGTTATAAATCGATATTTTTGAGAAATCAAGCTCCAAATCGATATAAATTGAAATTGAATTAATTAAAGGTGAATGTAGAATTGAATTGATTTGAAGTCAAAGTTGACATTGTTTTGAATTGAAATCGAAATTGAATCGGTAGAATGGAAATTGAAATTGATTTGAATTGGGAAGTTATAATTGAAATGGTTTGGTTTTGAAGCTGTTTTATTTTGTTTTCCAAATTTCTCGGTTATATAAACCATTTTTGAATACTTAAACTATTTAATCTATTTTAAATCTACTTAACCCGATTTAAATTATTTTAAACTAATTTATCTATTTGAAATCCATCTTAAGATTTTAAGTATTTTTAAGTATTTTAATTATTTAAAACTACTTTAAACTACTTAAAACTATTTTCTAAAATTCCAAACTGGTCAATAAGGTGAATGTTTATATTTAAAATCTTAAATCTAAATAGGAATTGGATTAAATGAAATTGTAACCTAAATTGAAATTCGAAATGATCTTGAAAATCGAAATGAGATATTGAGGCGAGAAATGATTTTTTGAAAAGGAACCTTATATTTTGAATAGATACGACGATATTTGAAATGGATTTGATTTATGAAGCGAATATGATATTTTGATATCAATTATGAATCGATTTGAAATGTAAAAGAGCCAACGGTGTAATAATACGTAGTTATTAAAGAGACCGGGATCAGATATGGACATACTCTCTGTCGATACCGAAAACCACTTTAATAACTATTATACGTGGAGTGTTGATCCAGAATGAAGTGGATGGTTGGTGAACGCGTTGACTGAAGAAATAGAACGATTATTGGATGACCCCTGACATGACTAAAACAGGAGCCGCGCTGGGCCATTGAGGTTCGCCACCTCTAGTGGACACACTTATTCGATACCATTTCTATTACATTTGTGATTCGATTTGGGTGCACCCCTTGATTTGGGAGTGTTGTTTCACGGTGTTGGGGTAGCTGCTGGCTATGCCCAACATCAGTCCGGATCACGCAACTACTAGTATCCTAGTTGGTATCGACTCATGTACCTTGTCATACTGATTATCATATTCGCGACCAGTACGTTTTGATTTGTACCTTGAGTATATGGATTGTTGTGACGACCCGGAATTTTTAAGAATTTTAAATCAGAATATTTAATTGATCTTAAATATTCAATATAATAATTTTAACTGGAATTACAAGTATCGTTATTTGTTTGATATAATTAAATAATAGAATTTAATTATTAGAAGTTGAGTAAATTGTTGAATCTCGAATTTTAAACCTGTTGAATATAATTTGAAGGCTTGTAAAATTTATATTGATAGTCCTGAGGATAATAGAAGTTGTAAAATTGAAAATTTACAGTGATTTGTTCAGTTTTAAAAACTTTATAGTTTAAATTGAATTTAAAAATAGCCTTCCGGAGCGTAGTCTCGGGATTCGACGAAACCAGTTTCATTGGATCCGAAATATTTAATTATTTTCGGATTTCAAATTTCGTAGTGCTAGGAGCTGTCGTGTGATCGTACGATAAATAAACGCGGGGAGTTTATATCGAAAATTTCAAATTTAACTAAGTATATATATATACATCCGGGTCAACCTCAGCTGAAATTTATTCACATCAGAGTCAAGTCTTAACCGACAAGCATCGTACCCAAACCCCTCCTTCACGCTGTAGTCACGTCTTTCCCTCTTCCCATCAGATCTTTTACATCTCTTTTCGAAATCACTGCAACTTCTTTTGTACGCTCCTTTCTCCTTAAATCACTTCCTTCTCCTTACTTTCATAGCCGTTTTAAACAGCCTAAAAGCCGAACCTTTTTACCCTAATTCCCAATTTCTCAACATCAGGATTTCGAAAGAAAATAAATCGCGTGCAACTGAAAATCATTCGAAGCTAGGGGGGCCGCGACCGCGTTCAATTTGGGATTCGAGGGTCGCGACATCGCTTAGGGTTCTCGCGACTCGTTTGGGCGAAGGTTTCGAGCTCGGCTAGGGCTTTGTGAAGCAGTGGTTACGGCAGCGACGTCGAGGCGTACTAGGTGGAGGAGGAACGGCGTGGATAAGGTGTTGTTTTTTTGCGTTCATGTGGGTGTTGAAGCAGGAAGCCGCGGTCGATGTAGGGAAGACACCGGAAGCAGTTGCTCTTATAGTCGACGATGCGAGCCGCTCATTCACGTTGGGTTCGCGAGATGATCCTCGTTCATGGAAGCACAGCAGTCAACGTCAGCTAGGGTTCGCTTGAATTTCGTCAGTAAGGTATATATAGTTTTGTTTAATTTAATTATATATATAATATGTCACAGAAGAATTTTTGTTAAAGGTATAGCTTTATGCAGATATGAACAAAGAAATTTATATAATATTTTGATAAAAAAATCGAAATTTTAGAGTGTTGAACATAAAGATTAGATTTTTAGGTCTTTACGGGTTATTTTCAGAAGAAAATATAAATCAGTTTTGGTTTTATTATTATTTATTGAATACGTTTGAAAGGGAAATTTGTTTTATTAGAATTTAATATCTATAAGGTATAATTTATAGGAGGATACAAAACAATTATATTTTTATAAGGTTCAGTATGTATATGTAAAACAGGAACTATATTTATAGACAAGGTTTGGAAATATAGAAATTTTAAATTTGGGGAGGTTCATATAAAAATTTGATTTTTAGAATCAATATATTAGTTTAAAAATAAATTTTGGGTTAATTAAATTATAAAACGGTAATAAATTGTTCAAATTCATTCGAATATTAATAAAATCATATAATGTGTATTCAAGGTCTGGAATCGTGAAGAGAACAACTGGTTTGGGTTGAATTGCAAAATAAAAAGGAGTAAAGGTGAGTTAATCTCACTCAGTTAATTTAAATTTAAAAGATTAAATTTAAATAATTGTTTGAATGGTTGATTTGATTGTTATGCTTTAGCATGATATATTTTTGATTGATGTTTATGTTGTGCTAACATCTGTGGATGCAGGGAAAACAGGTTGGAGGGATCCAACTGGGTCCCTCAACATATATATATTGTTTATTATTCTCTGACATGCTTTGTGGATATTCTGTGATGAATCATATTGAAATATTGAATGCTATAGCTGCTTGGATATATACTGGACTCTGAGTTATCAAATTTTATAGCATTAGATTTTTGGAAAGAAATAATAAAAAGAGTAAATTTTTAAGAAAATAATTATAAAGAATGTGAGTAAACTAAAATGAATTGGAAAAGAATATTAGTGTTTTCAAATGCTAATTGATAAATTATGTATGTGGAAAGAAAGTTATGAATAAACAGAAAGTTAAGAAAACTTAAACTTCAATGTTACTGTTTAAAAGAATAAACAATTATTTTAAATTTAGGATTTAAATTATTTAAGAAGAATAAAGAAGAAATTGGGAATAACCTGAAATTTGTATATTTCAGCTAAAGAATTTAAAAATCAAACTGGAAATAATAATAAAGTCCATAATTAATTGAATTTCGAAATGAACTGATAAGTAAAGAAATTTATTACAAAAGAAATAAATTGTGAATCAATTTGGAAAATTGATTTAAGTAGTTGAAGTTGGAATTCTCTCTGGATGGCCAAGTACACGTTTTTAAAAGTAAACTTGTAAATATAAATTAAATGCTTTAAAGTTGTTTATTTTAGAAATCGAGTTTTGTAAAATTTATTATTTTTAATATTTAAATTCTATAGTAAGAATTTTCTCAAATCGATTATAGTAGTAATTATTTAAACCAGTGATTTGGTATTTTGTTTCAAAAGCAAAAATTTAGTTTATATTTTATTAAGTAACTTTATTTTCAAAAAATTTATTTTTCTGCTTGGTGATTTCAGAGATAGAAAGAAAATATTTGGGAGAGTTGATTCTGAAAAGAAAGGTGGTTTTGAAAACTGTTTTCAAAGGGTTGAAAATAGAAATATATTTTGAGAAGATATTTTGAGGTTAATAAATAATTTGGGAAATTATTTATTGTTGGATGGTTGTTGTGAATATTAATTGATAGTTAAATAACCGACTATCAATATTGGACAAATACGTTGATCGTTTCGAAGAGACCGGGATCGAGATTAATTTCTCGAAAACCACTTCGATCCGGTTAGTACGTTTCGTGCAAAAAAAATAAAACGTGTTCGGAGTCGAAGATGGAGTAGTGAAGTGCAAGGGCTAGTCGCTACTAATCCTGAGGATATTTCCAAAATGGATGTAGTAGGAGTAGTGCCTTCGGTTCCGTTCGAACCCGGGACGGACTTGTATGGACGAATGCTTGCGAAACATCGTCAGGTGGACGATGGGCATTCTAAGTGAAACGTTCTAAAAAGGTAACGCTTTGCCTCAAGCCTCATCAAATGGGAATGACTGAAAATCAGGGGATATGCAGCAAGGTTAGGTGGGTCATACCCAAGCAGGACAAGATAATTCCCCTGTCTAGATGTCCCTTATATATATTTCGGCTTAGTGGGTGGTTGGTCGCGCCAACCACGGGGTTTATCTTGTTCGGGACTGTTCAGTAAGGAATGGTTTCGGCCTTGTGTTGCAGGGGATGAAGGGAGTAGTCCTCGGTACGGTGATCTAGGCCCCGTACTGTGACAGGTGGTACCCCAGTGCCTAGTCATTGTTGGAAATCCATTTTCCCTACGCGCCCGTACGGTTTTGATTGTGCCCAACTATTGCTGAAACGTGAGATGCAAGCATTTCAGCTAGATTCTATTTACTTTCTATAGACACTATTATAATATCAGAGGATTTCTATAAAAATTGTTTTAGCTATCGTAAGGTAAAAACCCGACATGTTTATTTGTGGCGTGGTCTTACGAGATGCTTTTGATTTTAAAGGATTTTTAAAACTTTAATAATCAATTGGGTGTGATTTTCTCACGCTGGTATTCCAGACTGACTCGGGTGTTATTTAACTGTAATGCTCGGGTCAGACCGAGTATTATAGGATACAGGATATGATGCTGTGGAGCTCAGGAGACGAGCTGGATGACAATACGTATTCTCGTACTTGTATATATATATTTCCGCTGTGTTGAGTTGTTGTGTACTCATTGTATGTTATTGATGTGAGCTGTGACTGATGTACTCTGATGATGTAATATATGTAAACTGATATATTTGATTTTGAATTAGATTATTAATTCTCTATTATATTTTATTCCGCTACGATGGTTAGATTCTGATGTTGATTTTGTTTCCTCTTCTTCTACCTCTTCTTCTTAAACCCAAATGGTTCGTATGTCTGTACAACTTGAGTTGATTGTTGTAGAATAGTGTTGACTCAAGGGATCGGATTTGCTACACTACAGCGTGATAGGGGGTTCTCGCTTTGCGTTAGGTGGCGAACGGGAGACTCTTACCCCTACATGCCCCCGGGGATAGTATAAGGTCTTGCGGGGTTGGTTGCGACTCGAGAGGGTGGCCGTAAAAGCAAATTCGAGGTATCACTGTGAGCCACAGCGGGGCTGGGATGGTTGAAAAGCCTACCGGTCGTGAGCCGTTGCTGATGGTTGAAAAGCCTAGGACGTTACACTTGGTATCAGAGCTTAGGTTGGTGATAACCTTGGCTCTGGTGGGAATTACTCATTAAAATAGAGTCCATAGTACTCTATAATGAGTTTGAGCGTATTAATAAATATGAGCGCGTATTTGTTAGTGAATATAAATTGTTTTAATACCGCGTTGGTTGATTTATTGAGTGGCATATGAACCTTCGTCGACACAGTCTGCGCAACTGTATCGAATGGGTTTCTAAACACTTGAATAGAACAATTGACACGATATTGTTTTAAATGTGGGTAAATGAAATAATTTTACCCAAAAATATATTTTGATATAAAGAAAGTTTTTGTAAACTATTTTAGCTAATATATGGTTGCTTGGATGTTAGAAATGATAATATTAAAGTATTATCATCGTTAAGTGAGAATTTAATTAGAAATTGAAATATAATTAAAATTTAAAGGGATAAATTCATTATAGAATGAAATTTATAAACATGAATTATAGATGTAATTTATGAATTGAAATATAATCAAATGAGAATTTGTATGAACATAAGCTGTGCAAATGAATTATAGTTAAAAATTTATTTAAGCAGAATTTGGAAATTCAAAATTTCAGAGATTTTGGGAATGTTATCGAAGTGTTTTGAAGATAAACGATAACATTATTGTTTTGGGAGTATTTCTGAATGGAAATTGTTTTAAAAAGGATTTAGAAGTGGAATAGCATTGAAATCACTTGGATTATTGGAAAATAATTCTGATGATGACGGCCGCATCATCAGTATTCATTTTCGAATTTCTGAGTGACAGATTGCTACCAAAGTGATTTGTTCAGGAAAACCTGTTTGTTTTTGAAAATTTCAAAGGAAATTTGTTGGGAATAAAACCAGGGTTGGTTTAATTTTTAAGAAGTGTGATTTTGAAATGTTGGAGATTTCAAAATAATTTGAAACCGAAGTTTTGGAAAATGATTCTTAAATCAGGAAGAAATTTAAGCGTTGGATAATAGAATATAAATCTAAGTGAAGAGTTAAAATGAAATTAACTTGGATTGATGAAATAAAAAAAAAAAATATAACTGGATTGAAAATTAATTGGATGGGCTGAAATTAATATCCAGTTGTATTCGAAATCAAGTTGAGATTGAGTTAAGTAAATTTGAGTTAGCAAAATTGGATTGAAATGAGAATTCAATTGAATTAGTGAATGAAATTTAAATTCTTACCTGGATAACTGGAAAATGAGTTGGATAAGAAATAAATTGGGTAAGAGTTTGATTGAGTTAAATAAATCAGAATAGCATATGAAATAATTAAAAATGCATGGAATAAAATTTGCTTGAGTTATAAATAAGTGTAAAACTCGAGTCATAAATAAAAGATGAATATATTTAAGTTTATGATGAATGGAATACAAAATCCAAAACAAAACAAAAAAATTGTTTGATGAATTGGAAATAAATAAATTTGAAGATCAAACTTGAAAATTTTAAAGTAAGTTGAACTTAAGCAAATTTAAATGAAGAGATTTTGAGACTTAAAAATCAAGTTCTGAATTATAAGTTGGGAAAAGACTATTTAGATAATGAATTATATAATGAAATATGTATTGAGAACCCAATGTAGTTAACTAAAGTTGAATTATGAGTTTATGATGAAGTTTGGAAATAAACTCAAGTGATAAATTAAATTCGACTTAAATTGTTGGTAAAATGAAATTGAACTATGAGTTCATAAATTGGGTGGTAAATTGAGAATGGATAATGGATTCAGAACTTGAGTTATTAATTTAAATTTAACTTGAAGTGGTAATAAGTTAAATATAATTGAAAATGTAAAGAATAAAAATGGAAATGGATTAAAATAATAATGGTATGAATTGCAAATAAAAATCCGAATAAGTGAAAATAAATTGAAAATGGCATTGCAATAAATTGAATGAGTTGAATCTGGAGAGTTAAATTTTATAATAACCAATCAAATGAAATTTGCAGATTTAAAATGAGATTGGATTGAAATAAAATCAAGTTAAATTGAAGAGAGAACTTGTTTGCACAATGAGAATAAGCTTAAGTATGAAATTTGAATAAATTAAAGAAAATTGACTTAAGCTAAATGAATGAAGAAGAGTTGAATTGAATTCAACTTAAAATTTAGTGTAATGGTATTGGATTGGTTTTAAATCAAGAAAAAAATAAATTTTTATTGTAATAAATTCGGTGAGTTGCCGATAATTTTTAAAGGAATGAAATTCTTAAATAAAAAAAAATTGTAAACCATTTAACTTGGAGTCAATGAGAAAAATAGAATGGTTTTAAATGAAATGCAAATGAATAGATCATGAATGGAATTGGAATGGTTATTGAATGAAATAGCTTGGATTGTCTTCGAGCTAAATAAAATAGTTTGGAATAAACTAACATGGAATGAAATGTAAATAAATGGATGGTAAATGAAATTTAAAATGGAATGTGTCGAGATAAATAAATGATTGTGAATGAATTAAAATAAAAAGGAAATTTAATTGGTAATGATGATGGATCTAAGTTGTTAGTGGTTTTGAATGAACTAGTTTGGTTAATAAAATTGAAATGCAATGAAACTGAGAATATATGGATTGTGGATAAATTTAAAAATGAAATAGAATTGAGCGTAAGTTAAGTTGGAGTCAAAATAAATTGATTATTAAACTCAAGTGCTTATTTATTCACATAAATCTCGTCAAATTGCAAAGAATAAATTGTCATTTGGTGTACATAGAAGTAATAAAAAATTCTATGAGTTGATAGTAGTAAAATAAATTGATTTTGAAAGCAATTGAATTAAATATGAGTTTAGTTGCTTAAGAATAAATTGAAGGTAAGCTATTGTGTTAAAAACCATTCAAATTTGATAAAGATGTATACGAATGGATTGAAAATCATTCGAATTGAATGAAAATGGTTTGTAAATAAGTTGAAACAGTTGAATTAACTTGGAAACTTTATAAATAGCTTACGGAAAATGTTTGGTGTGAATTTCTTTTAGAATTCATATGTTTTAACTATTGCAAGTAAATGAAATGTGTTAATCTTCTTATATTTGGCACTTACAAGTTTAAACTGAGTAAGTACAGGTACCTGGAAGCCGTGAGGCTGGATTGGGTTGGGCTATTTGCTAAAAATAATAAGCCGCTTGCTTAAAATGCTAAATAAGGTACGCTTACGCAATTAAAGTAGGAAATATGAACTGTTTTTGGTTTTTCCGACCGTGTGGGTCGATGTATATATATTTATCTCTTTTGTCAAATTGCAAAAGCTCCTCCGTACAAAGGAGACTCTGCCAAAAATTTTCAGAAATTTTGGGAGTTAGAAAATTTTTGAAAATTTTGAAAATTTTTGTTAATGACAAACAGATTCAAATTGGAAACTAAAATAAGTTAGTAACAAAACCAATTTAAAGTAATGACATGAATTAGTAATAAATGACAAATAAAATTTATATATGCAGAGTTAAAGATAAATTGAACTCATATGGAAATGAAAGAATCAATTTAAATAGAAATAGATATAAACTAAAGTAGTGAGATGAAAATGAATATAAGAAACATATAAAATGCTTATATTAACTTAAGAAGGGAATGGTCAATTCTTAATTGGAAATTGAATATTGCAAACATATTCTAAGTTAATATTTGAATGAATAGATATTGACAAATTGTGAAAAAGTCGATAAAATGTTTTGGGAATATTGTGATTGGATATTGGTGTTAAGCAGGATATGCAGGTAGTATATAAAGAGAAAAGAGAATTGAATTTGATTTCAAGAGATAAATTTGAAATGCCCGACAAAAAGGTATGTATTTAAATTTGATATGGAATTTGATTGGGACTTGGATTTGGATTGAGCCACTTGGCTTTTTGTTTTCTTTTTGGATTTGGGAGGCCGTAGAGCCATTTTGTAGTTGTACCGAGTCAGCCGCGCAAAGGAAACGCTGGCGAAATTTTTCGGGAATTTAGGGAGTTAGAAAAATTTTGAGGAAATTTTGATAATTTAAAATTTGTTTTATGGTTAAAACTTGAATGGTTGGGCAAATAAGATTGTTTACAAATTAGGGAAAGGTTTGGACAGTTAATAAGAATAATAATGGGTCTTTTGTAAAAAGATAATTGGTAAGGATGTTGAATTGTTTGGTTTTGAGGAAAAGTAAACGGGTATTGGATCATTCTTCATAACTAGTAATTTCGGGGACGAAATTCTTTTAAGGGGGGAGGAATGTGACGACCCGGAATTTTTAAGAATTTTAAATCAGAATATTTAATTGATCTTAAATATTCAATATAATAATTTTAACTGGAATTACAAGTATCGTTATTTGTTTGATATAATTAAATAATAGAATTTAATTATTAGAAGTTGAGTAAATTGTTGAATCTCGAATTTTAAACCTGTTGAATATAATTTGAAGGCTTGTAAAATTTATATTGATAGTCCTGAGGATAATAGAAGTTGTAAAATTGAAAATTTACAGTGATTTGTTCAGTTTTAAAAACTTTATAGTTTAAATTGAATTTAAAAATAGCCTTCCGGAGCGTAGTCTCGGGATTCGACGAAACCAGTTTCATTGGATCCGAAATATTTAATTATTTTCGGATTTCAAATTTCGTAGTGCTAGGAGCTGTCGTGTGATCGTACGATAAATAAACGCGGGGAGTTTATATCGAAAATTTCAAATTTAACTAAGTATATATATATACATCCGGGTCAACCTCAGCTGAAATTTATTCACATCAGAGTCAAGTCTTAACCGACAAGCATCGTACCCAAACCCCTCCTTCACGCTGTAGTCACGTCTTTCCCTCTTCCCATCAGATCTTTTACATCTCTTTTCGAAATCACTGCAACTTCTTTTGTACGCTCCTTTCTCCTTAAATCACTTCCTTCTCCTTACTTTCATAGCCGTTTTAAACAGCCTAAAAGCCGAACCTTTTTACCCTAATTCCCAATTTCTCAACATCAGGATTTCGAAAGAAAATAAATCGCGTGCAACTGAAAATCATTCGAAGCTAGGGGGGCCGCGACCGCGTTCAATTTGGGATTCGAGGGTCGCGACATCGCTTAGGGTTCTCGCGACTCGTTTGGGCGAAGGTTTCGAGCTCGGCTAGGGCTTTGTGAAGCAGTGGTTACGGCAGCGACGTCGAGGCGTACTAGGTGGAGGAGGAACGGCGTGGATAAGGTGTTGTTTTTTTGCGTTCATGTGGGTGTTGAAGCAGGAAGCCGCGGTCGATGTAGGGAAGACACCGGAAGCAGTTGCTCTTATAGTCGACGATGCGAGCCGCTCATTCACGTTGGGTTCGCGAGATGATCCTCGTTCATGGAAGCACAGCAGTCAACGTCAGCTAGGGTTCGCTTGAATTTCGTCAGTAAGGTATATATAGTTTTGTTTAATTTAATTATATATATAATATGTCACAGAAGAATTTTTGTTAAAGGTATAGCTTTATGCAGATATGAACAAAGAAATTTATATAATATTTTGATAAAAAAATCGAAATTTTAGAGTGTTGAACATAAAGATTAGATTTTTAGGTCTTTACGGGTTATTTTCAGAAGAAAATATAAATCAGTTTTGGTTTTATTATTATTTATTGAATACGTTTGAAAGGGAAATTTGTTTTATTAGAATTTAATATCTATAAGGTATAATTTATAGGAGGATACAAAACAATTATATTTTTATAAGGTTCAGTATGTATATGTAAAACAGGAACTATATTTATAGACAAGGTTTGGAAATATAGAAATTTTAAATTTGGGGAGGTTCATATAAAAATTTGATTTTTAGAATCAATATATTAGTTTAAAAATAAATTTTGGGTTAATTAAATTATAAAACGGTAATAAATTGTTCAAATTCATTCGAATATTAATAAAATCATATAATGTGTATTCAAGGTCTGGAATCGTGAAGAGAACAACTGGTTTGGGTTGAATTGCAAAATAAAAAGGAGTAAAGGTGAGTTAATCTCACTCAGTTAATTTAAATTTAAAAGATTAAATTTAAATAATTGTTTGAATGGTTGATTTGATTGTTATGCTTTAGCATGATATATTTTTGATTGATGTTTATGTTGTGCTAACATCTGTGGATGCAGGGAAAACAGGTTGGAGGGATCCAACTGGGTCCCTCAACATATATATATTGTTTATTATTCTCTGACATGCTTTGTGGATATTCTGTGATGAATCATATTGAAATATTGAATGCTATAGCTGCTTGGATATATACTGGACTCTGAGTTATCAAATTTTATAGCATTAGATTTTTGGAAAGAAATAATAAAAAGAGTAAATTTTTAAGAAAATAATTATAAAGAATGTGAGTAAACTAAAATGAATTGGAAAAGAATATTAGTGTTTTCAAATGCTAATTGATAAATTATGTATGTGGAAAGAAAGTTATGAATAAACAGAAAGTTAAGAAAACTTAAACTTCAATGTTACTGTTTAAAAGAATAAACAATTATTTTAAATTTAGGATTTAAATTATTTAAGAAGAATAAAGAAGAAATTGGGAATAACCTGAAATTTGTATATTTCAGCTAAAGAATTTAAAAATCAAACTGGAAATAATAATAAAGTCCATAATTAATTGAATTTCGAAATGAACTGATAAGTAAAGAAATTTATTACAAAAGAAATAAATTGTGAATCAATTTGGAAAATTGATTTAAGTAGTTGAAGTTGGAATTCTCTCTGGATGGCCAAGTACACGTTTTTAAAAGTAAACTTGTAAATATAAATTAAATGCTTTAAAGTTGTTTATTTTAGAAATCGAGTTTTGTAAAATTTATTATTTTTAATATTTAAATTCTATAGTAAGAATTTTCTCAAATCGATTATAGTAGTAATTATTTAAACCAGTGATTTGGTATTTTGTTTCAAAAGCAAAAATTTAGTTTATATTTTATTAAGTAACTTTATTTTCAAAAAATTTATTTTTCTGCTTGGTGATTTCAGAGATAGAAAGAAAATATTTGGGAGAGTTGGTTCTGAAAAGAAAGGTGGTTTTGAAAACTGTTTTCAAAGGGTTGAAAATAGAAATATATTTTGAGAAGATATTTTGAGGTTAATAAATAATTTGGGAAATTATTTATTGTTGGATGGTTGTTGTGAATATTAATTGATAGTTAAATAACCGACTATCAATATTGGACAAATACGTTGATCGTTTCGAAGAGACCGGGATCGAGATTAATTTCTCGAAAACCACTTCGATCCGGTTAGTACGTTTCGTGCAAAAAAAATAAAACGTGTTCGGAGTCGAAGATGGAGTAGTGAAGTGCAAGGGCTAGTCGCTACTAATCCTGAGGATATTTCCAAAATGGATGTAGTAGGAGTAGTGCCTTCGGTTCCGTTCGAACCCGGGACGGACTTGTATGGACGAATGCTTGCGAAACATCGTCAGGTGGACGATGGGCATTCTAAGTGAAACGTTCTAAAAAGGTAACGCTTTGCCTCAAGCCTCATCAAATGGGAATGACTGAAAATCAGGGGATATGCAGCAAGGTTAGGTGGGTCATACCCAAGCAGGACAAGATAATTCCCCTGTCTAGATGTCCCTTATATATATTTCGGCTTAGTGGGTGGTTGGTCGCGCCAACCACGGGGTTTATCTTGTTCGGGACTGTTCAGTAAGGAATGGTTCCGGCCTTGTGTTGCAGGGGATGAAGGGAGTAGTCCTCGGTACGGTGATCTAGGCCCCGTACTGTGACAGGTGGTACCCCAGTGCCTAGTCATTGTTGGAAATCCATTTTCCCTACGCGCCCGTACGGTTTTGATTGTGCCCAACTATTGCTGAAACGTGAGATGCAAGCATTTCAGCTAGATTCTATTTACTTTCTATAGACACTATTATAATATCAGAGGATTTCTATAAAAATTGTTTTAGCTATCGTAAGGTAAAAACCCGACATGTTTATTTGTGGCGTGGTCTTACGAGATGCTTTTGATTTTAAAGGATTTTTAAAACTTTAATAATCAATTGGGTGTGATTTTCTCACGCTGGTATTCCAGACTGACTCGGGTGTTATTTAACTGTAATGCTCGGGTCAGACCGAGTATTATAGGATACAGGATATGATGCTGTGGAGCTCAGGAGACGAGCTGGATGACAATACGTATTCTCGTACTTGTATATATATATTTCCGCTGTGTTGAGTTGTTGTGTACTCATTGTATGTTATTGATGTGAGCTGTGACTGATGTACTCTGATGATGTAATATATGTAAACTGATATATTTGATTTTGAATTAGATTATTAATTCTCTATTATATTTTATTCCGCTACGATGGTTAGATTCTGATGTTGATTTTGTTTCCTCTTCTTCTACCTCTTCTTCTTAAACCCAAATGATTCGTATGTCTGTACAACTTGAGTTGATTGTTGTAGAATAGTGTTGACTCAAGGGGTACGGATTTGCGGGCTGTTACAATTGCCCTCTGGTGACTTCCTGTTTTGGGGAAACTACGGTCTTGTATATGCTTTTGGGAATATAAAATGTGTTAAGGGGGATTATGGTAACGGCTTAACGCTATTTTGATACTTTATATTACTGATAGGCATTATCTACTTAGCGTATATTACTACATAGTAGATAGTTTCACGGATCCTTGAGAGATGGAAAATCCCGTAACATCTCTTGAGTTATTGCACGCACGTTGACACTGGATAGGAGATGTCAAACCCCGTAAACATCTCTGACGCCGTTACACTCATATTTATTTACGATTGATTTCACTTTCATAAGGATATTTTAGTCCTGACTCGAGTGTTTTGTCTTTTCATTACGCTCGGGTCAGTCCTGAGTTTTCAGATTTTTGAAGATCTATTCTGGAGGACGAAGACGAAGATTTGGTATACTATTACTATTATTACCCTTGCATCATGTTATCTGCTGCATTATTTAATTGTTCTGTTGTATATGTATAAACTCTGATAAATGTTGTATAAATAATTATCAAAGTATAGTAGACAGCTTCATGAACTGTTTATTTGACTATTATATTTTATCGTTCCGCTACGAGATTCTGTGTTTTTTCATTTCCTTTATTTCTTTTCTCTTTTTTTCTTATTACCCCAATAACTATCTGCCCTTTTGAATGGTTTGGAATCGACATGTGTATTTGATCGTCGGTTTAAACTGTCCAAAAAGGCGAGTTGTTACAGTTGGTATCAGAGCTTTGGTTTAGCGATAAACCTTGGCTCTAGTGGTGAATAACTCATTGAAATAGAGGTAAACTATATGAATGAGTTGAGTGTATATGAGAGAGCGTACTTGTTATTTGATATAAAATGGTTTTATATTGTGTTAATTTGTTCCGTTGAGTATTTATGAATTCTGGTTGATACTTGGGACGCCAAGGCGTCGATAGGAATTTCTAAACACTCGAATAGGACAAACTAACACAATATCGTTTTGGAATATATTTTTATATAAAGAATTATTTGAATATTTATTCATTTTGATTGAATTGATTGTTAGGAGATGATAATATTAGATTATTATCGTTATTGTTTGATCAGTCAATATTTACAACAATTGATTAAATAACAATGGATTTAGGAAAATGAAATCTTGTAAACACAATTGATAATGAATATAAATGAATTTTAACTTGGATTTGGGAATTTAAATTCCGGTGTTTGAAATTGACTTACAAGAATTTGAAAAATATAATATGAGTATTATATGATAGTATAATTGAGTTGAAATTGTTTTCGAAGGATTTTTTTTATGATAAGTGTTATATTCCCTACTCTTGACGCTAGAAAATGATTTCGGTGATGAGTGCACGCATCATCGGCGTTTATTTTCGAGAGTCCGAGTGGGCGAGACCACTTAATAGCTTGTCTAAACCTTGTTTTAATTCAACTTTTATTTTATTTTGTATTCTCTATAGTATGATTTGATATATAAATTATATAAGTATATATTATTTCAAAACTTGATTTGAAATGAAACCGGTATTGGAATTCTTAAGTCCTTTAATAATTAATGATTTTTTTTAAATGATTGAAATGAATTTAGACTTGAATCATTGAGGAACTTCTGAATTGTGAAATGAGAAATGAACCTAAGAGCTAAGTGAAAATATCAATTGAAGTAGAAATCCTTAGAATTAGGAAATTATGAACTTAAAATAAAATTGAAACTGTAAAACTCGCGTAGTATTAAATTTCATTTTATAGCATAGATATCTTACCAAAATATTTAAGAAGTTCAAAAATGTTATATGAATTGTTAATTGGATAATATACAAGTATAGGTTTGAATAATGAAATATGCATTTAATTAATGGTTGCAAATATAAATAAAATTGTTAGTAAATAATTGGAATTTAAATTAACATTTAAAGGTGATTCACAATTATGTTAATAGAAAATGGAAATACTATATGTGAATGTAAATGTGAAATTAAATTATAGTGAAATTTAAGTAATGACTTAAGAATTAATTAATTGAAAATTAAACTTTAAATGAAAAGAAGTTGTATGTTGTTTAACTACATTCTATTTGCATAACTATAACTTACCAAATACTTAAAAGGTTTAAAATGCTAATAAGGATAAGTAGAGAAATAATATACCAGTGTGAGAGTGAATAATAAAATGTGAAGATCTATTGATAGTTGTAAATATAAAAGAAATTTAAGCTGTAAAATGAATAATATATATAAATGAATGAATAAAATTTAAAATTAATGTAATATAAAATTGGTAAATGGAAACTAATTAAATTTGAATATAACTAAATGTCAATAAACTTGGAAGTGTATGAAATTAAAAAAATTGACTTGGAAATGTATAATTGATTTCGTGTAGATTCTGGATGGTTGTTAATGTTTGATATGCATTGGTTGTTAGATGGATGAAAATTGATTAAGTAGAATTCATTAGTGTTAATGAAATTGAATAAACGGAATAAAAAAAAAAAAAAAATTCAAGTTTGAAGCAAAGTGAAATTAAATATAATTGAATTCAATTTAAATTGAAGCAAATTGACTTGAATTTAAAATGTGAATGAAACAAACTTGAATAAATCGGAAACAAATTGAATGTAAACCTATTGCATGGATGAATAAGAAAATAAATGACTTTGTGTTTATGATTGTTTTTTTTAGAAAATTTGAAGTTTTGATGGTTTGCACTTTGAAATAATAAAAGCAATTTTTTTGGGAAAATCCAAATTTGTCCAATATATGCTGAAACGAAAACAACCATAACTTTTAAATGGCTGAATAGAATTCGACGATCTTAGACTTTTCGAAAAGCTCAGAAACTATAGCACAACTTTTGTTTAGATAACTTGAGAAAATTCCTTCGTTTAATAGGTTAAAAACTTGAATGTTACTCGCTGTCCTGTGTAAAAAATAAGTAAAATCAGTAGTATACACCCTTAGTATTTTCGCCATATCTTTTGACTGGTTTATCGGATTTTGATGATCTTGCCCTTTATGGAAAGCTAAGAACTTAAGCTAAAACTTTTGTTTTAAGTGTTTTGTGTTTTGATGTCGTTTAGAAGGTCGGAAATGTGGGTGAACGTCGCGGACCTGCGCAAACACTGCCCAGGCTGAAGCGTATCCCCTAAGTAAAATGGCCATAACTTTTGAACGGATGATCCGAATTCGATGATTTTGGACATTCCGGAAAGCCTGAAATGAGTGCAACAACTTTTGTTTAGATTCTATTGTCAAATTTTACCGTTTAGGTGACCTAAAGCTAAGATTTGTTTGCTGTCCAGAAATTGAAATCTCAATTTTGAAGCTAAATATGTTATATATATGTTGTGTAGGCTAAGTATAGCGATCTATCTTTATATGTATGGTTCTAACTTAGTTATTGAGCATTTTAGTAGGTAGCAAAGGGGTTGCGCTTCGTTGTGGAGCTCGCTTCTACGCTAAACGCATAATGTAAGTAAAATGCTAATAAATGCTAAATAAAAGGTACGCTTACGGTTTTATATGATATTGGTGATATTTATATGTTGTTTCCCCACATATGGGATGCCTCATCATTGAGATGAGATGTATATTTGTGATATATATGCTATTATATTTTTTCCGATCGAGCCGCGCAAAGGAGACTCTGCCGAATTTTTCCGTAAATACGGGTATTAGAAAAATTTTCAAGTTTAAATTTTTTTTATATAACTTGTTTTGATAATTAACTTTTAAGTTTAGAAAGCCGTTCGGAGTAAGTTAGTGGAAGCGTAGTTATGACTTTATAAATGGAATTTCATTGTTTTATAAGTTGGTAACTTTGAATAAAATATATCTAATGTTGAATTCTATACTTAGTTTCTTTTCCCTTCTTTTCCTTTTCGGGGACGAAAAGTTTTGAGTGGGGGAGAGTGTAACGACCCGTAAATTTTCGATAATTAAAATAGCTAATTTAATAAGATTTCGTGATTTAATGTTAGAAAAAAATTGTAATTCATTTGGAATAATAATAACTGGAATGAATTGCAACAATTATCCAAGTAATGAAAAATAAATGCTACTTAGTAAATTCCTTTGCAATCGATAGTTGAATAGGGTGATAAATGTTTAATTCATTTGGTATAAGAAAGTAGTTGATTGATAAGTAAAATCTATTTGAAATCAAATATTGAATATTGAACACGTAAATTGTTTAAATTAAATATTTAAAACTTATTGAATAATTGAATAACTGTAAAATGAAAATAGGGTTCTAAATTTTGAAATGGTTTTAAAAGTTGAATCTTATAAGTTCAATTTCAATATTTCAAAAGATAATGAATTATTGGATAAGCGAAATTGTCTAAATTAAATATTTGGAATTTATTGGATAAATTAAATAACGGGTTTAATATGATTAAAAATGATTTGAAAATTTTTATTTTATCATATTGAATTTATAGTGATGTTATAGAACTTTTAAAACTGAATTTAAAATTTATTTGTGAAAATTGAATATTTTAATATTTAATTTTCGACTGGAAAATAGCCAATTTTTGAACAGTCTCAGAATTGGACAAAACTAGTTTCGTTGGATCCGTAATAGTTAGTTATTATCGGATTTCAATTTTCGTAGCAATCGGAGTTGTCGTTTGACCGTGGCAGCTCGAAACGCGTTGAAATTGTTTTAATATTAATTTGGCGAGTTAAAATAGTCATTTTTCAAACGGTCTCGGATTTCGACGAAACTAGTTTCATTGGATCCGTAATGTGATATTATTGTAAGGTTTCAAATTTTAAATCAAACGGATTTACCGTTTGTCCGGGGCAAGCCAAAACGCATAGAAAATCGTTTAATCGGTTTAATTTAAAATTGATCGTTTATTGCCGTAACTCACACATACGATCGAATTAGCTTCCGAAACACGTTCCATTGCGTTCAGAGCGTGGGGTAAACCTTAGAAACGCCTGCCGGCACGCTTCGTTTGGAGTTCGAAAATTTTTCGGTGAATAGTGTTTTTGCAATTTTCTATAAAAGGACCCATCCTCTTTCATTTGCTTCAAACCCTAACTCTTTTTGACCAGCCGCCACTTTCATTTCAATGGCCTGAAAATTTCAAAACTTCTTTCTCATTTTTCTCTCAATCCATCAACAATTAGCAAAAGCTCTCAACTACAAAGTTGTAGAGGGCGATGAAAGCTTCAAATCCATACGGAGATGATCGAAAACGGAGCTTCGAATCAACGGGAAATCGAGCAAGAAGGGGCTGCGTTTTTCACGCAAATCGAGGTGATAGGGGAGGCCGAGTTCAACATGGTGGCAGCCGATGGTGGCTCTCGAGCGGGGCTTCGCAACGATGGTCTCTGATCAACTTCCCGACGTTTGTGGTGGTCGCTGCATGTGGTCAAAGTATGCGTTCTTAGGTTCATGTATGCGTTCACCTACCTGGAGCATCACACGAATGAGAAGATGAAGGAAGTTGCGGCCTGGATCTAGGGCAGGGAAAAGCAACGGCTGTGATTGGTTGAAGGTTTATAAATAAAAAATAAAATATTGATTAATGTATATATTAATCCATGAATGTTTAAAACACCATAACTTGTTGATACGAGGTCGGATTGCGACGAAACGAATTGCGACGGGTTCGTTTTGTCGAGCACTACGCTATGGAACTGGATTGGAGTCATTTAGAGCTAGAGAAAATTTCGAGTAAAATTAAACGCTCGTTTAATTTTATTCGAAATAAAACGCCGGAACTGCATTAAAATCAAGGTGAGTGTTTTATAACGCTCACAACGTACTAAATATCTTTATGCTAGTTAAATTGATATTATGAAGTGATATGAATTTTATTTGCCGTTATTTGATAGAATTTAATTGTCATTTGAATTAACCGTCGAAAAGTAAATTGACAGTTAAATTTGAAATTGAATTGTGATTTAATTACCTGACCTCGATAACTATGAAATTGCCATGAATTATATTGCCTATTGGATGATGTATTTTGATGGATGCTATTGGTTGATATTTGAATGTTTGGATGTTTATTTGCTTATATATATCCTGTTATGCATACATATGATACTGTGATTTAATTTAAGTGATATATATTCATCCCTGACATTTAATTGAAATAAATAATTACTTGGCCATAGGATAGAAAATTATATACGGACACCGAATTGGCTAAATTAATAATATATAATAATTTTTAAAATCGTCGATTTGAAATTTATTTAAATGTTTGATGTGAAAGTTATAAATAGAAATCGAATTTATAAAAATCGAATTTATCGAAAATGTGAGTTGGAATGTTGAAATAAATTTTGGTTAAAGGGATTTTGTTAAATAATTTAAGTTGAGACTATGAGGTTTGAAATTGGATATGATTGGATTTCGAAAATTAATTGTTTGAAGGTTTAACCTTAATTCGGGCTTTGAATATTACTAAGTAAAAGTGATATGAAAATGATATTTTGAAATCGAGCTTGGAATTGAATCGTATTTGAGATTTGGATTTAAACTTGAATATTGTTGGAAAAGTTTGTCAAGTGTTATAAATCGATATTTTTGAGAAATCAAGCTCCAAATCGATATAAATTGAAATTGAATTAATTAAAGGTGAATGTAGAATTGAATTGATTTGAAGTCAAAGTTGACATTGTTTTGAATTGAAATCGAAATTGAATCGGTAGAATGGAAATTGAAATTGATTTGAATTGGGAAGTTATAATTGAAATGGTTTGGTTTTGAAGCTGTTTTATTTTGTTTTCCAAATTTCTCGGTTATATAAACCATTTTTGAATACTTAAACTATTTAATCTATTTTAAATCTACTTAACCCGATTTAAATTATTTTAAACTAATTTATCTATTTGAAATCCATTTTAAGATTTTAAGTGTTTTTAAGTATTTTAATTATTTAAAACTACTTTAAACTACTTAAAACTATTTTCTAAAATTCCAAACTGGTCAATAAGGTGAATGTTTATATTTAAAATCTTAAATCTAAATAGGAATTGGATTAAATGAAATTGTAACCTAAATTGAAATTCGAAATGATCTTGAAAATCGAAATGAGATATTGAGGCGCGAAATGATTTTTTGAAAAGGAACCTTATATTTTGAATAGATACGACGATATTTGAAATGGATTTGATTTATGAAGCGAATATGATATTTTGATATCAATTATGAATCGATTTGAAATGTAAAAGAGCCAACGGTGTAATAATACGTAGTTATTAAAGAGACCGGGATCGGATATGGACATACTCTCTGTCGATACCGAAAACCACTTTAATAACTATTATACGCGGAGTGTTGATCCAGAATGAAGTGGATGGTTGGTGAACGCGTTGACTGAAGAAAGAGAACGATTATTGGATGACCCCTGACATGACTAAAACAGGAGCCGTGCCGGGCCATTGAGGTTCGCCACCTCTAGCGGACACACTTCTTCGATACCATTTCTATTACATTTGTGATTCGATTTGGGTGCACCCCTTGATTTGGGAGTGTTGTTTCGCGGTGTTGGGGTAGCTGCTGGCTATGCCCAACATCAGTCCGGATCACGCAACTACTAGTATCCTAGTTGGTATCGCCTCATGTACCTTGTCATACTGATTATCCTATTCGCGACCACTACGTTTTGATTTGTACCTTGAGTATATGGATTGCCCTCTGGTGACTTCCGGTTTTGGGGAAACTACGGTCTTGTATATGCTTTTGGGAATATAAAATGTGTTAAGGGGGATTATGGTAACGCCTTAACGCTATTTTGATACTTTATATTACTGATAGGCATTATCTACTTAGCGTATATTACTACATAGTAGATAGTTTCACGGATCCTTGAGAGATGGAAAATCCCGTAACATCTCTTGAGTTATTGCACGCACGTTGACACTGGATAGGAGATGTCAAACCCCGTAAACATCTCTGACGCCGTTACACTCATATTTATTTACGATTGATTTCACTTTCATAAGGATATTTTAGTCCTGACTCGAGTGTTTTGTCTTTTCATTACGCTCGGGTCAGTCCTGAGTTTTCAGATTTTTGAAGATCTATTCTGGAGGACGAAGACGAAGATTTGGTATACTATTACTATTATTACCCTTGCATCATGTTATCTGTTGCATTATTTAATTGTTCTATTGTATATGTATAAACTCTGATAAATGTTGTATAAATAATTGTCAAAGTATAGTAGACAACTTCATGAACTGTTTATTTGACTATTATATTTCATCGTTCCGCTGCGAGATTCTGTGTTGTTTCATTTCCTTTATTTCTTTTCTTTTTTTTTCTTATTACCCCAATAACTATCTGCCCTTTTGAATGGTTTGGAATCGACATGTGTATTTGATCGTCGGTTTAAACTGTCCAAAAAGGCGGGTTGTTGCAGCTAAATCTCCAATCTATGCGCAATCCAATGCACAAGCTTCCCCAGTTTAGTTTACTCATGCCCCCTTAGCACAAATGCCCATGCCATTTATAAGCAACACTGTGATAATAAAGAGTTTTCAAATCGGTGTATATAGACTGATTGAAAATGATAGAAAAGGCATCTGAGTTAAATCGAACTGAGGATCAAGGAACAAAAACAAAAACAAACATCTAAGTACACACGCAAATCATTATAGGGAAAAACAGCATTAAAAAATGAACTGCTATCGCCATTTTCTTGGTATTCAGAAATTTTTCAGAGCAGACAGCCACAGTCGACATCAAATTATTGATAGTGTGCGATTAGAAAAACCTAAGATAATTGGATGAACACTAAGATGATTCATTGCAGCACATCTACACTATTATATTATTAGTGGGATGCATTTCGAGCTCACTGAGGCCTCCTTTGAATTTTGTCAGCTCAACGGCCACGTTTCATATCTTTCTACTTTCCTACCACATCTCCGTTTCCCCCCTTCATCTGTCGGCTACGAACAAAATAGCTAGGGTTTCTTTCGTTCCCTAATTTTCCTTTTCCACTTTTCCAGTCCACAACCTAAATCGATTTTCCTCTGTCCTAAATTGCATTCTCCAATTTTACAACCACATCCACTCAATTGAATTCTGGAACCTATCATCACCATTTGGTTTCTTCGACCGCTACTCTTCGCGTTTGCTTTGATGGCTCCTCTGTTTCCCTGCCGCTGTTTCCAGCGACTACTATGCCCTTTACCGGACTACGTTCAAATTGCCT
This sequence comes from Allium cepa, assembly GCA_030765085.1. Taxonomy (NCBI): domain Eukaryota; kingdom Viridiplantae; phylum Streptophyta; class Magnoliopsida; order Asparagales; family Amaryllidaceae; genus Allium; species Allium cepa. The sequence continues at coordinate 387,557,918 of CM060939.1, read as the reverse complement.
TTGATTTGCAGTTTGCTGCGAAGATTTGGAACTACCTTCTTTCTACAATTGAATCTGCAAAGGTATTATTTGTTTTTCTAAGTGGAATTTTAATGTTCGGTTGTTGTTACTCGTGGTAGATTCTCAACGATTTCAAATTATTTTGTAGTTGAACGTTCTGTGTGGCTATGACAAAAAATATCGTAGTAATCGTTTGTTCAATTTATTGTTTTATGAATGGGTTTACATCATTCATATCTAGATTGAAAATGTTACTTCACAACTGTAGATTGAAAAGGTACTAAAATTCATTCGCTATGAATTTTCTCCCTTATGTTGTAAGAATTAGGTATTCCTAGATATTTTTATTTAATATTTAGGGGGTAAATATCCCGACAAATGTTTGCCAAAATATTCATGAGAATCATAACCATTCCAAAATGAGTTCTGGGTTTACCTTATTGCTGAGACATGTATCATATCTATCATATGATGCTACATTTTATGGTTACATTTTGTTGCTGCTGTTGTCTTACGAAGTTAATGTAGGTTTACTTTTTATGCTCACTTTTTTGCTGCTGCCATTCAAATCTATATTTTGGTTATACTACGGATGTTGTTTCATTTACTGCACATTTTGGAATAGTTATTTTGCTGTTGTCATGCTACTGAAAACCTTTCTTATGTGTTGTATTTTTGATTATGGGCTCGATTATGTGTGTGTAGTTGGGTTATAAATGATGCATGTTGGTGTAATGTAAATGTGGGAATTGTTGTTGTGTGTGTAACAATGTATGTGGTAGTGCATGTTTATGGTTGACTACATGTATGAGATTTAAAATTGAAAACAGAATGAGAGTTATATACCAGAGTGTGTGTGATTGTGTTTATAGCTTTATTTGCTTGGTGGCCTTGAAAAAATGGTCAAAACATGTGACCTATGGATCTTAATGAAAAAACAATAAAATTTGTAATTTAATAGTGGAAACGAAATTGAAATCTGATAAATCTAATGAAATTTTCCATAATTGACTGCGCAAAAGAGCCTTAAATAGAATAAATAATTCCAAAGATGCAATTTACTTTTTAACATACGGGTTGACGTATGTATATTTTTTTTTAAAGAGAGACATGAGTCAAAATTTTCCTTTCTTTTGAGTATTTCATTGTGTTTGAGTGTTTCTTCAATTGTGTGCTGCAACATATTATTTTGGGTATACAAGACCTTTAAATATTATTTAGTTAGAAAAAAACAACGATATTATATCATTGAAATTGTAGAAAATAAACAAAAGGTTTGCTAAATATTTGTAGTACTAACCAATTATATACATCGTGTTTTAAAGAGAGAATGTAGCATCAACACTTAATTTAAAAAAAAGATGGAATCATTATCAGCTAATTTTTGGTACTCTTGAATAATTATTCCCTTGATCTATGGATAAGTTGGTTCATAAGAGCTCAGAATCATTCCAATTTAGGTAAAACTATTATCAACGTATTGTTTTCTGTATTATTTTAATGTTTGGTGCTTAGATTTTGTTGGCCTAAATCAACTGAACTTTTATATTTCTGAGATTATTGGTTTTATTTTGTTATGGTTCATTCTTTATTTTTTTTCACTTAATATATATTCAACCAAAAAATCTTTTGTCATTAGTTATCTATCGGGTAAAAGGTTGATAAATTTTACTTCAGTTATAACATATTTAGTGCCCTGCTATTTTTCATATGCAGCAAAAACCTTGAATTGTTTCAAATTATGTAGAATTGTCATGATTATTATTGCATTTGAATTGGAATAAACCTTTCCAACTCAATTTTTTCTCCATTTTTTACCCTTTAGATTGGCTTAATTACTATGTCATAACTTTGCAAAGAAATTAGTTTGATTTCCTGAATATTTAGTGTTCTAAAAAAAGCAACAACATAAAATGTGACCAATTGAATGTGATGATATTGCGCATATATTACGTTCATTTATATATGATGCTTATTTTGTTGTACAAGATGCAGGACTTCTTCCAGCATATGAGATTATAAATAGAATGTTTATTGATTTGGAAAACATATTTGAACTGAAATTAATATGCTGAGCTATACTCCAACACCAGCCGCTCATGCATTCTCGTGTTTCCTTATATTTTCAAGGTTCATTTTTTTATTTTCTATTTTATTACATCATATTACACCTAAAAATTCTAATGATATAGCCATAATAACTTTCTGCCTATACACAAAGGAAAGGCCAACAACAAACTTTTAACATTTGTTGAGCCTGAAGTATGGACAACTGAAGAGGTGGTTAATAACTAAACTTTGTATTGTTTTTTGGATTCATATCACACATGAAAATTTAGTGTGGAACCCCTCTTTTCTGGTCCAACTGCCTACTTATATTAGTTATAGTGGTATCAATTGTTGTGAAATTGATATTAGGCACCTCAGTATAATTACGGTGGGATAGTCACAGTGATAGACCACTTCTTCCTTTGTTCACTTAAATGTTAGCTGAAAAATGCATAAAATTCATAATTATGACTTCTTTTGGGATTAATATTGAAAAGAAAATATTTTCTTCTTTTTTGTAGTTTTGATGTTAACTTCAGCCCCTGTTATGTATTTAATCCTATCCACGAACTATAGTTTCTTTAGTCAAAGGTTCTTTTTATATTGATCTGTAAATTTTGAATGAAGTTATTTGTTTAAATTTGGTTGGACTTGGTTAGGAAAAGAAGCATAAACTTCATGTGAACCTTTTGCGTTTTCCAAAAACTATGTATATTATAACATGCAATCCCTAGACATAATGATTTGGGTGGTCCAATATACATCGTACGATTGATATTCACAACGTATTTGTTCTCTTCTTTTCATCATATATTTTTGTAGTCTTTAGAATGATTTTGTCAAAATTTATGATATGGATACTAATTTTCTTTCTAATTGCATGCAGCTTAGCCTTCGCGTGTTTGGATCTTTCCCTATGCTTTTCTTTTGCAATGAGATGCCAGCCTTTCTTAATCATGTAGATGTAAGTTGGATACTATAAATTACAAAGTGTGCTTTATTATCGTCATACAAATGAAACTAATTTACCAATATGCATTTAATGATATTTGTTGTTCCTTTTGATCCATTTTTTCATCATAGTTCTTACGATATTTTATGCAACTTGCCATTTATTTATAGTACACATTGCATCTTTCTGTTTGTGAATAATGACTGCAACTATAGTTTAGATAGGTAAATTACATTTTTTTACCTAATTCAAACTACATCAAGTAAGCTAATCATTTATTTATTCATTATTCATACTAGATCAGAAGTGATGGCCAGAGCACTAATTCACTCAGTTAATCCAATATAAATTAAGCAAAAATATGGATTAGATATCATTAAAAACATTTTTCACATACCTCCATTATATTTAACTTAGTTATGAAGATAAGTTTGTAGGTATATTTCAAAAACTTAGTTACTAGGTTTGAAAGCTCTTGATATATATGGATTGTTTGGGTTAGTTTGGAAGCAAATATTTAATCTACTTCTATGTGCAGTCCATTAAATTTCAAGGACAATGTGGACAAAAGTCTCTTATGCAACGTGGTAAATCTTTTAGCCCTTCCTGTCATGGATTCATGTACAAGTCTATAATCATTTTATCTTTATATGTTAGTTATTTTATCTTCATATGTTAGTTTTGGTTTACATATCATCATGAATCCTTTGAATTATAGAGTGAGAAAATATATTTTTCAAATCTGTTTGGCCCAGTTTAGTTTTCAAAACTTGTATAAAAGTTATTCATAAGGGCATACTTTTTCGGAGAAGGTTAGGTTTAAATTCTAATACTTTAATACAAATTATCTGTGAACCGATCATCCAGATCTAATCAAATAATGGAGATGGTTACTTTCTCATTAGAATGCACTTGACCTTTTCTTTTTTATTATGACACTCCAGACAATAATAGACTTGAAATCAAGTGAAGTAATTCTAATTCCTATACATTATAAATTTGTTTCCTATAGTTGAGATCTTATTTCCAATATAAGAAGTGAAAACTTTTGATAGTTATAAACTTAAAATTAATCAAAGTAACCCTCATTCCTATTTATTAGGAAATAAGGGCTGCTTTGATCGATTTTATGCTTACCACTGTCCAAAGCATTTTAGCATCTGTTCTTTTTACTCCTAATATTTAGCACAGTTTATATTTCAATCTCCAAATTCAAACAAAAAAGGGATGTGGTTATTTTTCCACTAAAATATAGTTATTGGTTTCTCTTACTTTTTTTGTTACAATACACATTGTTCGCCAATTGGATTGGATTGCGCATATTTTCGATCATCTTGGATCCTAGGTGTAAGTTGTTCACTTCCTTTTCGAAGAGGTAATATTTTCAAATAGTTGGATACCTTTTGTTATATTTTGACGATTAACCCAGTATAAAATGTACATATTTTCAAGCTTGGATAGCTTGCCGACAATAGTTGTCAAAAATATATATAAATCAACATTGATAAGTTTTTCTTACGAATAATAGAAGTTCAAACAATACATTAATGAATATCATTTCAGACAATTAAATATTGCATCGTCTTTATTAACTTTTTTTAATATTTTGTTGACTTCTATTTAGATAATATTTTACTTTAGCATTTGTTTCATTACGTTGGTTTCGATCTTTGGTGTGTTGATAATGTAGGATATACCATGGGTTAGGGTTGCAGCCAAGAACTAAATATGTTTTTAACCAGAAAGAAAAGATTTTAGGAAGATATAATGAATTTCAAAGATAGGTACATTGTTATTTTTCATTTGGTCCTTAAGTTTTAAAACTATGAAGTATCGTTACTTTTGACTTCTGAATTTTTAGTACCGCTTTTTTGCAAGTTAATGAAGTTAATGATATATCGACAATGTCAGTTGTAAGTATAAGGATTGGGATAAAAAATGATTTCAATTAAAAATTCACAGTTCAAACTTCAAAGAAACAATTGAGCAACCAAAGTTACATATCCTAGGTAGTTTTTGAATGGTCAGACATTAATCTTATTTTTGTTCGAACTTTCACACAAAAAGAACTTTAGGAACAATTACATGTACAAATCTATTCATCGAAATGATTACCAATTATGTCATATCTCATATATGGATTTTCAACTCTTAATCTTTCTGTCTCTCTCTCTTTCTAAGTCATTCATCTATATATACTGACTTTGATTTTTAGATTTGAGTTATTAGAACCTCCCATTAGATGAATTATTTGCTACCGATTCAATCATAATTAGAATTTCATGGATTAGCATAGAAAACTTGAATTTTTTCTTCAAACATGGTTTATTACAAGGTATCAAGTAGAAAACAATACAAATGATTTCACAACATGTTATACTATAAGCTATTCAACTTCCTATAGTATATTAATTTTTTATTATTATCATGGTTTTACAAATATTAGAAACTCATAGTTATGAATCACTATACCAGAAAAAATGTATGCGTGCGTGTGTATGTATTTGTGTATGTTTATGTTTGTGTATTTATGTATATCAGGATGCTCCTTTGACCAAGTTGGTTTTCTTTGTTTAATTCAAATTAAGAAATTTGCTTCAGTTGCTCTACTATGGTACATTCAACAATTATTTCAAACAACCTTGAGCAATATCAATTATATTACACTGTGTAGCAGCTCAATTTTTAAACAACTCCTACTAGATAAATATATTACACTGTGCAATAACTGAAAATTTATGAATTTTTTGAAACTATTTTATTATTTTAGCCCATTTATTTTCAAATTTGCATATATTTTAGTACTTTATCTTTACTTTGACATATCTATTTAAACTTTAATGATTTGTCTTGAAAGTTACCTTTTTCATGTATTATTGCGCACTTGCTTCCGAAATTATACACCCATGTTTATTAAATTGACATGTATGTTTTATATCGTTATTAGCATTTTCTTATACGCACTTGATTTTGTGGATCTTTTTGATCTTTATTCATGCATTTTTGGTACATAATGCTTGAAGTACACAACTCTTGGTATCATTTTCGTTGAAACATAATCTCATCTTTATAATCTGTATATTAATGTTGGAAAAATATGAGACAAGTTTCTATATACCGCAATGTCATTCCTCTATCTTAACATGAAATTTGTCTTTTCTTAGCATAATTTACAACGTTAACCAAACATTTTTTTATTATTTTATAGTAATTCTTTATTGCAATCCACACTAACTTAGTTTGAATAAAACAAGTGGCTATTAATAACAAAATCATCTTTCTTCCCAAACCAGCTATTCAATGGAGGTACATTCCGCCTTTAAACATTACCATTTATTCCCTTTTTATTGGGTTTAATTTACTTTTTTAACCAAAGTGATCATGTGCCTTTTTTGACTTCCAATTGAGGTAATGCTTCATTTTCTTGCTCTTTTGAAGTCGATTAAAATTACCAAGGGTCATGGATATGTCTTAGAATTCCCTTTATTTTCTATATTTCGTGATATTAAAATTTGTCGATTTAGGTAAATGGTTGATCTTTAATAGATTTTGGTAGCTATGTTTTTAAGGTTTGCTTTACATATTATCAGCTAGAAAGAAATATGGAAATCTTCCTCATACTTTTATATATTTATGCAACATTAATAAATACATATTCCAGCATTATATGTTTAGTGATAACTTGATTTTGAATACAACCGAGAAATCATAAGTTGACATTGAGAAAACCGTGTTTAGAGTTTTACAATAATCAATGAATGTGTAATACTCTTTATAAGTTATACAAACAGAACTTAGGCCATATTTATTGAATTTTATTGCAATTATCATTTAACATTGCAAAAAAATCACTTTGCATATCACTGGAAAAATGAGAATGGTTTACCTTCTTGATAATTAGAGTCAATGTTCATTGATGGTAGCTTCTATTGGAAATACATCCCTAAGTTCATAGAACTACATAATGGTTATAACTTTAGAACTTTAATGGCTTTCATTTCTACAACTAGATTGCTCATTGATAAAATAAAATCCCAGTCTTTTTTTGGTCACTATATCTTTCTATGTTTGCCATATCTAAGGTTTATAGCATATTTCTGTGCATAACACTTTTTATTTTATTGATCCTGTTAATTAGAAGCTAGACAGAAATAAAAAAATTGATTGTAAGCAACTAATTTGTTTTGACTAATTACTTCATTGGATGTTTATTTAATAGTGTTGTTGTAAAGCTATTGCAACTGTTCACAAGTTTGAGTGTTCAAATAGAATTTTTCATACTTCATGGTGTTTAGGTTTTTCCATTTGGGTGAAAGCATCTAACTAAACCTTCTTACCATGTAAGAATGTAATTTAATTATTACTCCGTCCTCATTGAACAATTTATGGACCGATAGGTTTAAAAGGTGACTTTAAAGACCAATGATTTTAGGTTTGAATTAACGAACACCAACAAAAGATCTTGCTTTTGTTAATATTTACTAATGTGCAGCTCTAATCGCTAGCTGTTTGCAAGCCGTATTTGTTTTATTTTCCTCCTTTACTGAAGTGGCTGATTGATCAAAAAGTTTTTGAAATTGTGTATTTACTAAGCAACTATTGATTATGTGAGATGCACTATGGGACTAACACAACTAAATAAGAAAATTTTGGAATTACTATATCATATATATGATATTTTGTTAAAACTTAAATTCAAACTGATATATGTTTTTCACTTTTTACCAGTTGTATATATGTAATATTTCGCTTAGGTAATTAATGTCACCAAGAACAAACGATGACACTATTTTTGCAACAAGAAACAAGTTTTTAATATCTGCATTCCTACTGATCTCAATACAACTACTCCATTGCCTAGACAATGCTAATGATGTATGAACCTGTAGCCCATACCATTCATGTACTGAGGTTACTTGGCATGACTACTTATGATAAAATCCAAGTGGTTAGAAATGCTAATAATATACAGAAGTGTGACTAAATAAAGGAATTGATGCGTTACAGTGTCACCAGCAACAAACACATGAAATACATTGGCAAGCAGTATTGAGGCAATTAAAAGAATGAGGCAGCAGAAAAATGGTTTAGTAGGATTGGAGTACCCAAACCTGATCTGAATTAAGAAACAATGGGATGTTAACACAAAAGGAGAGCTTGGTTGGGATGTAAAAGCAAGATGCACACGTATGAAGCAATGAATGGCTAGCAAGAAAGCATATTGGAGAAGTAACATCTGGAGCAAGTAGCATCTTAAGCAATGCAGAAATATGCTGAAACCAATGGGAGTATGCATATAAGAACAATCAAGTGGAAGCATACATCTTGGACTATGTGTTATGGAAAACTAGAGATAACAGTGGCTTATGTTGTCCAAGTTTTGGAAATAATGTAATAAAGAAGCATACTACAGTAGATGTTGAGTCAAGTTGCAAAAAACAAAACGAGGACAAGGGTGACCTAAAAAGGTAGGTGCTACTACCATTAGAAGTGAGATAATGAAAATACGTTCCTTTAATATTTATTGTACTCATAATGCTTTAACATTAGTTACTACAAGTTTATTATATATTCAAATAAGCAATCATTATTTAGTCAGTTCCCCAAGGTTGTCTATGTTTTACAAGTGTCGATAACTCCATGACTTACAAATTAATAGCAAGTTCACAATTCATGATGGCTCATGGTGTATTTTTTATAGTGTTTCCCAGAATTGAGGAGATCGTGAGACATAGTTCTTTCCTTGCTTTTAATTAAATATTTTATTTATAAATATAGAGATTTGTATGGGACATTTGTTCTTGGTTTACTAATTTCATGTGTTTAAGTTATTTGATTGTTTTACTATATAGCATGCAACTTAGTACAGATTTTAAGATGGGTTCATTCTATTTTTTAAACTAAAAGCTTATATAGTTAATAATTACGTGAGTAGCCATTAGCTATTGTACTGTACACATTCCAATGAGTTATATTATGGCCATTCATGTATTTTGCCTTCGGTTTTTTTAGACTTTACTATTATTCAAGTCCATTTTATGCCATGCATAAGAGATTATTTATTATCTTTATCATATTTAGTATATCAATTTTGTGTTTGAAGTCCCAATCCTAAACTGGAGTGGAAAATCGAGTTGTTTTATAAACCTTATTTTGCAATTCAATTTATTGAAGCAAAAAAGTAAAGCACAATGAATTAGAAGCTTCTCAGATAAAATTAGTCTAAACTAACTTTTTTATGCTACTACTTATGAAAGGAAATACATTTTGGATTTAAGTTTTACACGGTTTAATTATTTCATACATCTTGATTAACTGCTCATTAATTATATTGTTAAACCATAGGGACTACAAGAATGTTTATTATTTAAATCTGATTAATTTACTTATTCATTCCTATGATGTAAAAAGTAATGCTTAAGACATACATAATGTATAGATAATATACAAAATAGTCTATTTACCTTCTATATTAAAAGAACATTTCGAATGAAAGTATGTCAAAGTCCCGTGTGCGTAGCACGGGTTCACACTAGTATCATACTAAGCATAACTAATTTTTTTCACAATTCGTTATTCCAAGAGAATACATTTTGAACTATTAAATAATATAAAAAATAAGAGAATTAATACAATGTAAAGTTGGCAACACCTAGTGGTATCAAGGGTGTAGAAATGACATCACAATAACATAGTTTAAAATTAAATTCCTTGATAATAATTATATATAAAAACATCATTATCCAGTTGAACCACAGCCAACAACAGCAACTAAAATAAGAACAGCATAATTACTTTATCCTTAAATGAGATTAACGAAATGAATTATGTATTCTAAGTGATTAAAAAAAGAAATGCAGTAATGAAAATATCATATTTAAGCCTATATAAATTTACCAAAACCTTTCGATGCTAATGGATTTTAAGTTCAAATTTAAAGGAGTAACTTTGCAAATGAAAATTACACGTGATTTAAGAATCAAAATAATGTTCAACTGTTTCGCTTGAACCGGTAATTGTTTCTTTGTGCCAAATTCAAGTATGATGAAAACTGGTAGCCTATCAAATTTACAAACAAAAGAGATATTTTTTCTCTCTTAAACTTGACAAATACGTTTTGCTTAAATTAAAAAGTGACTATCTAAACATACTAAATAGAACTGGAACTTGTATAAATAATGGAATAGAACATCGTTATCATTTTCATATCAAACCTCCAATCTTAGGGGTCGTTCATCCGTTTTACTTTGCTTTGAGAAACAAATTTGTTTAACTATTTTTAATCGGTAGTTTACACATCATAAAGAATGCAGGTAGTCAGTAGACAAATAATATAAACGATTTTAAGAAAAAGAATTCATCACTTTTTACTGCCAAGATATCTATCGTAATATTGCTCTATAGTGTATTTTTAGCTTAAAGCTTTTAGTTATTGTTGTTGAAAGTCCTCAATTAATTATAACTGGTTTGGAAAATGAATATTAATGAAAATGGAAAATTTAGTGTAGTAATAAAATTTATTTGTAGGATAAAGGTGATTAATACTTGGTTTCTACTCATACATTTCATTTACAACTAAATTTCAAATCACATAAATAATAGAATGAAATTCTATTTGTCCTTTTCTGATTACATTAACAATAATATTTAGAATTTCTTACTAAGAATTCGCAGTAACGTACATTAAGATAAGTTTTAGTAAAATTATATAATAATTTACTAATTTGTTGGAGTATTGTTTAAGAACTTAGTAGAAAGTTACGATATTATTTCACACTCATAATATTCAACTGAGAATGCAAAATTGTTCGTTTACATACATATATGATAAAATAAAACATTACTTTTGTGTAGGCATTCAATTTCATGAGTTAAAGCATATTCATTATCTACAATAAGGAAGTGTCTTGTTATACTACTCTTGGCTTCAAAGGAAAAAAATTTCGTCAAACCAACTTAAATTTGTGTACAACACTTTAAAATTTGAAGTGTCTAGAGTAGCCTATGCAGTAAAACAAATATTCAGCAAAATACAATTATACAGATAAAAAATTGTCTACAGTTGTGTGTATGATTGATAGGGTTAGGTTATCATTGTGTTGTAATGCAAATACAGTTTTTGCAGTTTTTGAACAATGCAAAAACTGGTAAGAAATGATATATCTTTAACGAAAAACCCAATAAGTTGACTATGGCTCTGTATTCATTATTCTTACTTATATAATCAGGCCAAGTGATGACCAAACAAATCAGGATGGCATGCGAATTTATTGCAAATTCATACAAGAATTCATACAGTAAGTCGATGAAATTAGGTATAATAACCATTGCATTATTTAAGAGTGCACAAATACCCACATCATGAGGATTCGGTAAGAATTCTATATGTAAGATTAAATAGATGTTAATAGCTAATTTTCATTTTGATTTTCGCTCAACCGATGTCCACATGGTGAAAACCGTCAGTCTACATAACAAAACCGTAATTACAATATATATGTATATAAAATAAAATGAATCAACTGATTATGTAAGGTACTTACCACAAACTATGGTATAATATCGCATATAAAATTTGAAAATTGGATAGCAAGGTTGCCTAATAGAACTCAAGTATTAACATAGAGTATCAATATGTACAACACTTATGTGGATAGCATATCAATGTAACTATTGGCCTTTTTATTTTATTAGTATATAATTAAAAACGGTACTAACAACAGTTTATGCAACTTGCCACAAAAATTCAAATTATTATTCCTACTACCAAATAGTGAGATGCATACAAAAAATAATATTTAATTAAATTGTTAATCTAATTTGAAGACATAAATTTGAGTAATTAGAACGAAGAAAATTTATTTTTTAGCAAAAAATAGTTATAAAAAATACTATGGCTTGATATATGTTTTGGATCTGGTCTACACTACATAATGGTTGAAGCATAAACTGCAGTTACAGGAAGAAGAAATGGAATTAAACTTATCATCCACCAGTAGTCAGGAGGTAACTGTGCAATGCACAGAAAAATATTGTTTCATAATAGGAAATATATCGATTGATTGTGCTATTTGTTAAATAGTAAAAAAAATATGGATTGTTTTTCAAAAAAAGACACGCATATTCTATATTTTATAAAGAGGAGGCAGAGCATATTGGAAAATGCTAGGGTCGCATATTTTGTCTAAGCGATGAGCCAGGAGTGCACAGTGTGGCTACCAGATAAGAAAACTCTTGGACTGGCAATGTGGAGAGCTTTAGGTGCTTATATCATTCAGAAATTTGGGCTTATTTCAGTTCTGGAAGTTACACAGAGGATGGTTACCAACAGAGATCAGTTCATTGTGCTAGCCACTAAGGGAGTAAGTTTTTTCAACTAAATTAAATCTCCTTCCTAAATATACCATAGAAAATTGTAGGTGGTAGAGAGATTTTACTGCCATAATCCACGAACATCAAATCCCAAAAAAAGGCCCTACACTATATTTCTACTATAGTAAATTGATAAAGTTGTGAATATTTTCCTTAAGATGTACCGATTGTCAGACCGAATGTCAAATTAACTATCTCTAAAATCAAAGAATATGCAAAACGAAGTGCACATTTACATGCATGTGTTATCAAGTTTAGGATGTGACATCTGACCAAGATGCAGCGGAAATAGTTTCATCGATAGAGGAAAATACCAGTAATATACGACAATATTAATTTTTTTTGGTAAAAGCAGTATATATATGAGCAAATACATCCGGTGAGTGGGAACAAAAATCGTATACCAGGCAAATCAGCAATTTTAATCATAAGGGATTTGCTCTCCCTATTATCGGTATACATTTTGTTAGTAAATCAGTAAACTAAATATTAAAGCAACATAAGCCCAAAAATAATAATTTCTAAATCCTACCAACCCCAAAGGATCAATGAGTAATTGGACAGATAATTAGAAGTTAACCAAATAAGCAGAAATTGAACAGATAACAACAACCAATTAATAACTTCCATTCAAAATTAATATATTACATACTGATATAAATTTATTACTGAATGTAAAAACTTTGATATTCAAAATTAATTATCGAGCGGAATTAGAAGTTTGCGGAATTAGAAGTTTAAACAAACCCTATCAACTACTCCTCTCGATTTATGCAAGATATTAATTTTTTGAGAAAAACGTACATTACCAAACATGGCAGTAACAACAGGTCACAAAATTATGTCGTACCACACATCGTACCCATTAAACCTTGAAATCTATAAAGAATCCCTGAGTTTAATGACAAATGTACCAAATTACATACCTTAGAAAAACCTAGTTTTCGGATTGGCCGAATTTGTAGTTTGACCATCGGATGGAGGCCGCTAATTTAGACGCTGATGAGGTGCGAATAGTCAATGCGCAAAGAGAGAGTCAGCAGTAGGGTTTGATCGAAGACTATGAAGTTGGGAGGATAAGAGCAAAGGAGGAAAGACGATAGATTTAATGGAATGAAGAAAAAACAGCAGCGGTTATGTACGAATGGGTATGCTTTGGGAAAATGTGGTATGTTTAAAATAGGACATGTGTCGTCATATAGATAACTTGGTTTCTCTTTTCCTTTATAAGTAATAGATTATCACCTTTCAACATGGGTCTTTAGGTGGGCCGGAGTTAAGATGGAGTGATAGACTTACAGTGAGTAGGCCCACCCCATGATTGATTCATCCACTCTGAGGAGGATGGATATAGGTTTAGATCAGATACAGGCTCCGCCAGAGGGGAAGGAGCACGAGCCACATTTCCAAGCACGACAAAACTTTCATGAGCCGCAGGACTTTCCTTCACCACCATTTGGAGGCGGTGTTGGGCATGTAGAGTCACCATGGCTCTCTTGGCCGTCAGAGCCTACGATGCATAGTGCGTGGGGTTAAGGATATTAGGGGGAGAGAGAAGGACCTTCTCAGTCCTCTCCACCATCGAGCTACGATGACCAGTTTAGGAGCATTGCCAAAGGGCAAGAGTGGCTCACCAGGGAGCACGTAGAGCTTCTATGAGGATAGAAGGAGTTGGTTAGGACACAGTAGGAGTTAGCTAGGACATAGCAGGAGATTGTGACGAGCACTAGGCGGTAGGAGGAGCGCCTTAGCTATTTAGATTCTTTTATTAGGGCCTTCTTATGTTAGGGCAGACAAGGTCCTAGGCCTCCTAGCCTAAGATGATAGCTGTGTTGGCCTACTTGTGTCATCTATCTGGCACCGTAATGTAGTAGGATTTGTTTTCTCTTTAAATATATAATTGTACTATTATGTAAGCATTTGAAAATTCTGTTGTAATAGTAGATCAGTGTTTATGATTTTTCTATTTATTTTAGTGGTGTTCACAAATAGAGTATAAGGACATAAAATGTTATTATATTTGTAAAAGCAGAATAAGATAACAAAAAGGAAAAAATAAATTTAAAGAAAGCGACGAAAACGTCAACAGAAAAAACTGGAAAAAAACAAGAAGAATAATTTCTTATGTAAACCGTGCTTAGGAAAGAAAATAGAGATTTTATAGGATAGCGGCATAAGTTCCAAGGACGGAGAGAGAGGTACGCAAAAGTAAAACGGAGAAATGTGAAGTTTTTCCATTTTCTACCTTCTTTCTGACATAAGAAATCGAGTTTAGAAAAATAGATTTTTCTAAGATTCGAATATTAAAAGTTGTATGTTAGGATTTGGATGAAAAATTAGTTGGACTACACCCCTATTCAATAGGAGTGTGGGAAAAATTGGATGAAAAATGTTTTAAGTTTTCAAAAAATTACATTCATATAGAAATTGCAAGTATATTTAGGTTGTGTGCATCATGTTGTAAAAATAAATTTTATATAAAAAGCACTAGGAGGTACCACTTAGAAATTCATGTACATGCATATATCTTGTCTTGAAAAGCACTTTTGCACAAAAGCACGGATGGTTGTCAAATTGGATGTACACAAAATGGTTGTAATTAATGTAAGGGATGACATAAATCTTACCCTTGTCAAATTTCGGGGACAAAATTTCCAAAAGATAGGAGAATGTAACATCCTGCATTTTATACAGTTAAAATTTAACGTATAACTATAAGTAATGAAAATGAATAATTATGGAATTTTTTGAATATGGCTTTGAAACTTGTACCATTGCGTCCAGGGCGATTTTTTGATCAGTTTTCATATACAGCTTGTCAAAATCCGAATCAATATGAAGAATTGAAGAATGAAACAGAGTAAGTAATTGAATTATATATATATATATATATATATATATATAATGCGGATATGTCCCGGCCAGAAGGTCGACCCAATAGGCGCAACGGTCGATCGCTTGCTAAGAGCGGTCGACCTACGCACGGCCTAGACGAAAATTCATCTAGGTACGTGCAGTGACACTTTTTTTTGTTTTTGCATGATCTAAGCCATACGTTCTTCGATGTGATGGCTCCAAATTGCCCTGTGACGTGGTGGCTCCAGGTTCAATCCAAGAATCCAACGGTATAAGGTCCCCAAGCTCCAATTAAATAGAACCCTAGGCCTAGCTATTTTCACACAATTAGATTTCCTTCCGTAGGTTCATTGCCTAAGGCTGAACCCTAAAAAGAAAATAATTTATAGGAAGAAGATTTTCTAAATTAAAATATTATATACCTTGGAAGAAGGGGATCCAGAAGGACTATGGACGCAAGCGGAGCACAAGCGAAGCTAAGGACGATGGGTGAGTGGATTTATTTATATATCTTTTAAGTTTAAGATATATTATTGTTAGATTTCTATTTAGAAAATTTTGTTCAGTAATTAATCATATTAATTAAATTATGTTGAACTATAAGAAAACTTGCAGTTTATTTATAGTATTATTATTTATATACTGTTTTCTATGCCTGATTTTCATCTTTTTCTTCATTTTGGTTTTTATGCATGTGTTAGTTTTCCTCTTCTTTTTATTCGCGTATGGATTAGAATTGATTAAACGCGAATATGGATTAAAAATACTAAAATGAAGATGTATAATAATAAAAGTTTGGGGAATATAATTACTGTAATAAATTGCATTAAAATGGAAAAAGTTAATTTAGGAGTAATTATTATAGAATTACTGTAATAAATTGCAAAAGTTAATTTGGAAGCATTTATTAGATTAATTGGTCGGTTTAGAGAATATGATACATTTATATAACTTAACATCTAAAAGATAGCGATAAACATAACTGTAAGAATAAAAGAAATAAAAAGGGAGCTAATGTAAAAAAGAGAAACCGCTGTATTTTACACTACTCCAAAATAGTAAAAGATATATCTTGCAGTTACGGATTATTATTTATAGTATTATCCAATATTAAGATATGGAAATGGATTATATAGTTTTTGTAACAAACCAAATAAAACAGAATTACTTCCTAAAATGGAAGACAATAAAGCAAAGTATGAATTGTAACAAGAAAATTGTTAATCAAGAATTTGAAGCTGTAAAAATTAGTGAGCCTATGTTTGCATTTACTGTGCAGACTATCTAAATAGACAACTAATATGATAAGTGAATTACGTAATATCATATTAAAAGAAGGCAGACTAGAACAGACAAGAAACGTTAGTAATTATATAACGGACTGTAAAAGAAGATAAAGTAACAATTACAAGTAGAATTATAACATAAATTATAACTAGGAAATAAGAGCGGAAAAGCTTATCGTAAGACTTATAATAGATTGGTAAGCAATGGTAGTAGAGAACAATGGCAAAAGCTTATTTAAACAACTTGTATTAAATCAATAAGCAAATAATACAGAAATGGTAAAAGAGGCTTATTTCTTTGAACTTAAGAATTTATATATTAAGTTAAATAAGCAAGATAATGAATGTGGCTTATACTAACAATATTCCATATTTGTTCTATGGTAATCTCGTAATAATTAGGAGTGAGCCGAGGGCAAGAATATGTTAATTAAGTTAAATAAGTAGCCAACAGAGTAAGAAAGCAACCAAAACACAAAATAAGGCTTAAGGTCCAGTAAAAGAATAAAATTGCGTTTGGAGCAGCCCAAAGGATGAAGCGCCTATTGAAGTAGTTCATCACGGATTCTAGTAATGGAGAAGCACGTCCAACTTAGAATTTTTGGGCTAGAAGTAAATACGAGACTTCAACGGGACGTGATGATACTCTAGGATGACCCTCTGGGTGGGCCTAACGAAGTTGCATCCTTAGAGTCAGGTCTGTAGGTGTTCCATTAAGAGAGTATGCCTTGACTGCATTTGCATTGTAGGCCTGACGAAGCTATCCTTTGTAGGTAGTCAGTGTTGGATCATAGGTTTTGATTGCTGACATGAAACAACAATTCACGAATCTATGACTACGAAAACATCCGGACTTAAAGACTTAAAGTATGGTTCATATAGTTATATATTTTAACAAGAGCCATCAAATATGTATATAGAGTCTAGTTTAGTGCTTTGTTAAAATCTTTCCTTAAGAATCATCATTCATATTTAAATAAACTTGCATATTAATCAAAATCAAGTTTTTTAAAAATGCATGGTGATTTTTTTTATCAACAGAGTTCGAAAAAATCATTCAGTCGACTGAATCTGTGCATTTTAACATATATGTGGATGTTTTTAAATTCAGTCGACTAAATGATCAAAGTCGGTTGACTGAATCCTGCAACCATCGTTTTTTATGAAAAGACGCCTCATTTCTGAATAGTTGTCTTCCTCCACAAGGGTTGCAACCATTGCTATTCGTAGACATCTCTTCACCAACAGTTGCAACTTCTTAACTACTATATATATGCATGAATTTCAAGATCAAATTACTTCACTTACTTGCTTATACTTGAATCATGTTTTCAGAATTAACTACTCTCTTGAATTCATACATTCATTGCTTACGTATTCATTTCCATATTCTTTAAGCAATTTGAAACTTCCTAATCTTCATATACACAGAACTACACACATCATATTTGAGGAAGAGATTATAGGAAGGGTGTACTATAAACAGACTTATCTGTGTTATCAGAACACAAAAAGTCAAACATTCATTTGTATTTGTTGAAGTCCTATTTTGCTGCTCAGACTTGTGAAGTCAACTTCGGCTGCTTAGGCGAAATCCTATTCCGCTGCTCAGGTTCCTTGTTCTGTTGCTCAAGGGTTGTATAGACCTGTTCCTCCGGGTTAAGTGAGGGTTATTGTTTTAGTGAAACTCTAGAAGGAGTCTGGGACTGGACGTAGGACAGAGCTCCGAACTAGTATAAAAATCTCTGGTGTCATTTTGATTACACCGCTTTTATATTCCGCACTATTTACTGTATAGCTATCATCACTACACTCTGGATTATCATATATCCATGTTATACGATCCATAGCACACTTTCATTTGGTATCAGAGCCTGCAATTCTATCGATCGTCACAACATCATAGAATAATGGCCAGAAAAAGATTAGGTCGAAATACAACAAGCAAAAAAGCCAGAAACAATCAGAGCAACGACCAATGAGGACAGTAAAAAGGTACTTTTTGATTCAAAAATTTTAGTAAATGATAACAATGAATTAATTAATATAAGCGATAAGATCTCAAAGCTTAATTTTCTTATTTTAGAAAAGATGAAATCAATCAAACTTGAAAAATGAGAAATTAGATTTAGAAAATCAACAGGGTGTTTTGAAAAATAATTTTGAGGCTCTTAAAGATTTTCTAGATGAACAAAATACCATGTTTGAAAAAGAAAAAGAACATTTTTCAAAAGAAATTATGGATTTGACAAGACAATATGATTTATTACAATTATCTTTAGATAATTCAGAATCTCGAATTTTTCTTCTCGAAAATGAGAACACGTTAAAAAAGAAGAATTCTAAATTAAACAAGCAAATTGATATTTTGAAAAATAGTAGTATTTCTTTTGAAAATAATAATTGTGACTTTAAAGATAAATTGGATAAACTTAACACTGAAGTCACAAAATTTAATAAAGGTCAAAACGATTTAAACATGATTTTATCTAGTTCTAGACCTTTAAATTGATCGTAGAAATAGCACTAGATACGCTTTCATATATAGTAAATATGTTAGTGCTACTATCAAATATCGAGTAAAGTCTATATCCAATTTTTATAGAAATTCAAATACTTTTATGACCAATAATGTTTATAATCTCTCTAGAAATGCAAAATCATTAACGGGAAATATGAATAAAAATTATCTAAGTATTTGGGTTCTTATCAATTAGAAAAATATAGAAAAATACATTGATGATTATTTTGATATGGTAGTTAATAATGAAAATTATATTTATAAAAGTTCAACCACACCCAAATGGGTATTTGGTTTCCTAAAAATTAGGAAATTATAAGAACCTTTGGTATCGCATGCTTTTAATGTTATTTTTTTGATACCTTACATTATTAGCAGTAGTTATTTTGTTCTATATTGTTCTATGTTAACACTTACGTGGAATATAATCTATGTCATCATATAAACTCTCCGTTTTGTCGATGACAAAGGGGGAGAAAGATATTACTCTAACACTATTTGCAGGAATATATAGCATAGATTAAGGGGAGAAATCTATAACACAATTACAGGAATATATTCAAGGAGAAAGATAAGTCAACAAAGCTTATCGAAGATTCGTCCGTACCAAATGGAGTTGTCATCATCAAAAAGGGGGAGAATGTTGGATCATAGGTTTTGATTGCTGACATGAAACAACAATTCACGAATCTACGAATACGAAAACATCCGGACTCAAAGACTCAAAGTATGGTTCATATAGTTATATATTTTAACAAGAGTCATCAAATATGTATATAGAGTCTAGTTTAGTGCTTTGTTAAAATCTTTCCTCAAGAATCATCATTCACATTCAAATAAACTTGTATATCTTTAATCAAAATCAAGTTTTTAAAAAATGCATGGTGATTTTTGTTTATCAACAGAGTTCAGTCGACTGAACAAGATCATTCTGTCGACTGAATCTGTGCATTTTAACATATATGTGCATGTTTTTAAATTCAGTCGACTGAATGATCAAAGTCGGTCGACTGAATCCTGCAACTACCGTTTTTATGAAAAGACGCCTCTTTTTTGAATAGTTGTCTTCCTCCCCAAGGGTTGCAACCATTGCTATTCGTAGAGATTTCTTCACCAGCAGTTGCAACTTCTTAACTACAATATATATGCATGAATTTCTAGATCAAATTACTTCACTTACTTGCTTATACTTGAATCATGTTTCTGAATTAACTACTCTCTTGAATTCATACGTTCATTGCTTACGTATTCATTTCCATATTCTTCAAGCAATTTGAAACTTCTTAATCTTCATATACACTGAACTACACACATCATATTTGAGGAAGAGATTATAGGAAGGGTGTACTATAAACATATTTATCCATGTAATCAGAACACAAAAAGTCAAACATTCATTTGTATTTGTTGAAGTCCTATTCTGCTGCTCAGGCGTGTGAAGTCCTCTTCAGCTACTGAGGCGAAATCCTATTCTGCTGCTCAGGTTTCTTGTTCAGCTGCTTAAGGGTTGTATAGACCTATTCCTCTAGGTTAAGTGAAGGTTATTGTTTTAGTGAAATTCCAGAAGGAATCTAGGACTGGACGTAGGACGGAGCTCCGAACCAGTATAAAAATCTCTGGTGTCATTTTGATTATACTGCTTTTATATTCCGCACTATTTACTGTATAGCTATCATCGCTACACTCTGTATTATCATATATCCATGTTACACGATCCATAGCACACTTTCAGTCAAAAAGTCTTGGTGTTCGGAGTAGGGTATTCATATGTTCAGTACTTCAATTAAGGTGAAAGATTATCGCATGCGGATATCGGCCAGCATAAAGACCAAGAGCGATTTCGGGAAAGACTAGATTTAAACCAATAGGCCGATGATTCTTTCAATATCGAGACATTGGATGGAGGAGCACCTCTAATTGGAGTTAGATTGTTTGCAGTAGGGCATGGCCACTTATCTCTTCAGAAGACTTTCGATTAGGTGAGGGGTGGCTGCGTGGGGCCATAGCCATGATGAGAAAAAGAGACAGACCAACCAGAATATCTGTATTGTAGGCCTAACGTAGCTATCTTTACAGATATAGAAACTCCCCGACTAAGTTCCGTACAAGGTAGACCTTGTTTGTGGGATTTAGAGAGTAGACAGAACGATTATGTATAGTCCTCAATGTATGCACTAGGTGGTAAGTTGCGGATGTCTGAGCA
This sequence comes from Allium cepa, assembly GCA_030765085.1. Lineage (NCBI taxonomy): Eukaryota > Viridiplantae > Streptophyta > Magnoliopsida > Asparagales > Amaryllidaceae > Allium > Allium cepa. The sequence continues at coordinate 387,536,679 of CM060939.1, read as the reverse complement.
TTTGTATAAACTAGTGCAGACATAGTTTTACATTTTCATAGTAGACGATGGAACATCTGTACTGTAGGCCTCATGAAGCTGTCCTTTACAGATGTAGTCACATAACGGAGCAAGACGATGGAGTGCGAGGAGGATATGAGGGGTACTATGGGTAGTACCTAGGACCTATACGGTCATTGGGCATGTAGCTGCATATATGTGTATGTTACTTATTAGGTTTTAATCTAATATGGAGTAGATGGGCATGGTTCACGAACAGAGGCGAGAGTATGTAATCTACTGAACTTAATATAAGAGTAAATGGAAACAAAATGATATATGTAGAATTAAGTCTCGAAGTACATAATTTATTCATTCACCAGAACTTTTGTTCTGACCCCCTACCTCATAACATCCTACAGGTTAGGTAAATGGCAGAGACTTCTCAGCTCTATGACACTTGCTTAGAAAGTGTTATTATTTGGGTGAGTATTTACTTATTATTATATTTTAGTCAATTCTGTTATGAGATAATTAATTGAGCTCTAATATATTTATCTTTGACTATTTGCAGGATACCAGATACCAGATACCCAACTCGGGCTTCAGTAGGCTTGGTTTTTAGCATTTTTTACGGAAAATCCAGACCACTGGAATTCGGGTTGTTAAAATAGGTTGACAGGATGTTAGGGGAGTGCATTATGCGCAAGGAAAGTGGTGGAAACTCGATGATTTAATTTATCTCATTTAGCTACCTACTATTTTAGCACTATGTTTCTACATCGAACTACTGGTGTAAGACGGTGTTGTTTTTAATTTGACGTAACAGCATTTATGACCATCATCTAGTATTAATCAAAATTTTCTACTATATATACTATATCATATATTATTCCTTTTTGTTATCCATAAAATATTCTCAAAAGTGAAAGTATGGAAGAAGGAGAAAAAGCATTGATGAAGATCAGAAGACATGAGGATGGTCTATTTGGAGATTCGATAAAGCTTTCAACAAGAAAATAAAGGAGCTAGCAGCACCTTTCGAATAAGTTAAAAGGATGTTATGACAGAGCCTTGGATAAGCAAAGGACTTTCGACGAGGTCGAAAACTACCTTCCAAAGCCAATGAATAACATACTTTATGTACATGCGCCAAATCGTTCAAAATGATTGGTTTTGTCTCCATTTACATTCATTAGAAGAATATTCAGCAAAAGCAGCCCTTTCGAAAGTATATATAAGCCTTTCGAATTGATTAGAACCATCCTTACCTATAAAGGAAAGATTATACATCCACTAACACCATAGAATCTGGTTCCATGCCAACTTGCATGGCACACTAGCATCTAAGTGAAGAGCATATCTATACACCTTTTGATGGAATCGACGGTAATCAGTAGATCAACCTTCAGGTGAAGTCGAAAGACATCAAGAAAAATATTTCGACAAAGTTAAGAGCGATCAGGCAACATACCTTTCAACGAAGTCGAAAGGAACGAAGTAAGATAGAAAGAAGCTCAGTCTTTGGCAGCAGTAGAAGGGCGGTCAAACAACCATTTCGACTATGTCAAAAGCTATGAATCAAGAGGTACGCGTGAAAGGAAGAGAACAAACATTTTGACCGTGTCGAAAGCTTGGAGTCGAAAGCTATCAACCCGCACCTATAAATAAGACCCTAGGTGTCAGTTTTAAGGGATCCGATTTCTTTCGCTTCTAATTTGTATTTTATAAAAAGCTTGAAAACCCTATTTCCTAAATCAAATTGGGGATTCGGTCAATTTGTATAACTGAGTTCAATGAAAGAGAGATTATAGTAAATTTTTCTAAGCAGTGTCTATGAGATTCTTATTTCATACGGTTATCATCACTTGATATCGATCAAGTCGAAAAGTTACCCTTCGATAGAGTTGAAACCCTTAACATACTTATATTCAAAGGGTTTAAGTTCAGGTCCCCAATAAAACATAGGCTCATTCTTTCAACATGGTCGAAACCCACTCGATATAACTAACTTCCTAAAGCAGTTTAGTCCCAACTTTTAGCCACCTTGGCAACTTCGAAAGGTGGTTCCGACTGAGTCAAAAGCTAAATAATTTAGAAGGAGTTCTCACAAAGAAATTAGTCTTTCGACTATGTAGATAGGTGTTATAGAAGTATTCAACCATCTTTATTCGGTTGAAGAGTGTTAGCTTCCTCCATTGATCGGAAGCAAGTTTTGAAGGAATTGTCCATACATCAAATCCTATTTTGAGGTGTTGACATGTTTTCTTGTCAACATTTTTGGCACTAGAAACCTCCAATTCCCGATAACTTTCATCGCGGATTAATTACATAAAGCCCTTCGTTCTAAAGAAGAAAATGGTAAGAGTAAGAAATACTAACAACAAATCAATTGAAGAAGCTGCTCCACTACCAACTTTTGAAAATAACATAGTCCCAAAATTTAACTTAGAGAATACGAAATTGGGCGACCTTCAACCCTAACAACTCTGGAAAACAATGTGATCAAAGTCCAGAATCCACAACAACAAGTGATAGCAACGCAAGAATTCCTTGATATACCTCCATCTCAAGAATCGTTAAGGATTATGGAAGTAGAGGATGAAGCGCAATCTCCAAACGAGGTAGAGGATCAAGAGTTAAACCAAGAAAGTCAAGCAAAAAGGTCCCTCAAGCAATCAAATAGTCCAATCCAAAGAAATAGCAAGGGCTGCCATAGAAATAAAGCCGACCAAGTAGATATCCTATATGACAGTATACGCTTAAGGAAAGGGAATCTCTAACCCAGAGAAATACGGTATCCTGCAAAAGACTCCCTTTTAAAGAAAAATAATGGTAGCTAGTCGCCCTCCTCACATCCAAATTCCTTCACTAAAATGTGATGGGACTATTGATCCAAGTGATCATCTTGTAGCTTTTGAAATCGGGATAAACTTATATAAAGCTCATAGGGCAGTCCGTTGGAAACTTTTTGATGTTACTTTTCAGGGTGCGGCTTCCAAATGGTACAGGGGTTACCGTATGGAAACCATCTATTCTTGGGAATAATTTACTTGTGATTTCATGGCCCAATTTTCTATATTCAGAGATACAACTATGGATTTTAGCTTGTAGGCAATAATCAGACAAAAATCAGGAGAACAACTTGGTGAATACTTGGACATATTCAGCGCAGAAGCATTATAAGCAGAAAATACAACCGATAGAGAAAAGCTTATGGCAGTTTGTTCAGGGTTAATCATACGAACCCCATTCTGGAAAGACCTTTATGTTAATCGATGCATAGATCTACGACATTTCTATCTCCAAGCTGAAAAGTTTATTCCAATGGACGGAATGCATCATGCTATGAAAGAATTCCATCGGGAATGAAGAGAAGAGAAATCCAACTCCAAGCATCGCGACAAGAGACCAAGGAAAAATTGGAAATAGATGGGGAAATGAAAAGAGATTTCCAAATCCAATTGTGTAGTCCTAAACAAGCCCCTCTCCCACATATTCGCCATGGTGAAGGGAAACAAACATTTTCCTATTCCTTATAAGGCCTGGAACGCTTCAAAGCCAAATAAAGGAGGTAGTTTCTACAATTACCATAAAACATTGGACATGAAACCGACAAATGCCGCATTCTAGCAGAAGCAATTCAAGGCATGATTAAGTTAGGATTCTTAAAGGAGTTCGTTAAAGAAACTTAAAGGGCATCTTATTCAAGCTAAGAAGAAAGCAGCTTGGAAACTTCAGAATGTGGACCCCTATCAAATGATAAAGTCTTGCAGCATTAGTTCAACTATGAACTCTCTCTTTTCATTTTTTAGCTCAATTTGTACTTTGATTTGTAGCTAGATTTGTATTGAAAATTGGCCATGTACCAATTCAAAATTCGAGTAACATTACAGGTAAAACAAAACATGTCCATAGCATTCAACATACTCTTAGAGCACGGCAAATTTCTAGCTACCTGAAAAAGACAGCTCAAATCCAGATATGAGATGACTATCAATATTTCGATCAACGCGATACAATGACTTGCACCAATGAGATATCAGATCGCTATCAGTCGATCATCAACTTATGAGTAAGACTATGTACACTAACTCTATTTTTGGCAAATTGTTTTTAAAGAAATTTTCCAAACATATCTTCATAGGAAAACTATTTTAAATTACCCTACAACTTGAGGAAGATAAATGTCCCTTTTAAGATATTATATAGCATTAATGAATGCACACAAAGGATTTCTAACTGAGCAATCTCAATATTTCAGAGTCCCTAAAACCATTGGAAAGGAGGACTATTTATACTTTTTTAAGAAATTTTTTTAAGCAATCAAAAGTTTATTGACAAAAAAATCAGATTAGAGAATCCTATTCTCAACTAAAAGACTATTGGTTCATAAAGCATGACCTCCTAGTCTCCTATTTGAGATCCGTGTCACTACTGTGAGGACAGCAAGAGAACCCTTGCAAAAAGGCAACATCAAGAAAAGATTCTTTTATCAAAAGGATTCATGTATCCGAACTTTTTTCAAAAGAAAATCCCTTGATATATTTGAAGGGTTCAATTAAAAATCCTCTTTCTTCCTAGAGAAACTATATTTTAGTTGGCCTAAAAATGGTTTTCATACAAAAATGATTTTCGTGTACAAATATACAAGCCTATGATGCTATTCTATAGCACTTCCTAGAGGGAAGGACATAAGCCAATGATGATCTTCCGTAGCACCTTCTAGAAGGGGGGACAAAACCAATAATGTCCATATCACCTCTTAGGGGAAGGATCAAGATAGGCATCCATCAGCAACCTTCTTGGAGGAAGGACAACCTAACATACACTACATCCCTTAGAACTGAGGGAAGCCTGAAAGAGGTACCAAACATATGAGAAAGGATAAAGATGTCCACAACTCAAATCAAAAGCCAGAGCCCAAAAGAGCAAAGTGTCGAAGAAAGAAATTTATCCACCATTTAAGACAAAGATGGAACACAAGGGATGGGCTCAAACAAAGGAAAATGGATGAAGATGTCCAATGCCATAATCGAAAAACGACAAAAATCCAAAATCACAACCAGGAAGGACCAAATATGAGGTGGCAAATTTCAATACGTCGAAAACCTGAAGGATAATTCTCATATCAAGAAGTTGAGAGCTTGCATTCAAAAAGTAAATGTAAGACAAGAAAATGGATAAAGAATCCATAGCATAGGATGGAAAGCAAAGATCAATACAAGAGCTAAAGGAATGATATAGATAATAAATTTTCGCTACAAAGATAAAAATGACTTCATTTGAAGAATTGATTGAGTAAGCCGCCCCTGAATCCTCAAGAATAAGGTGCCCCCCTTAGGATAGAAGAGTCTAAATATTATATAACCATAAGTTATTTAGGACATTGCACTACTAAACAGCCAAGCAATGATATGGAACCACTATTCTGAATGATTGCATGAGTTTACGGAATTGCTCGACTCTAATAGACCAATAATATTACTAACTTATAGGTCTCGGAATCTTTTGCTTAAGCCTACCGAATTTACAATTACTAGACAGATATATGACTTTGTGCTTATATTAAATGAATTTTTGAATAGTATATTCGTCAGATGAGATCCTGACATGATTTTTGTTGAATTACTGATTTCATGAACTTTCAGTTCCCAATCTTTTTATAAAGATTTCATATCGGATTTTGTGAATCCAAAAATTCCACATTGACTTTATGATTTATGGGTTTTGTATTCCTTGTTTCCTTGTTGAATTTTCTAGGTGATTTCCTACCAAATTTCTGATTTTGTGAATTCTAAGTTACCTTATTGACTTTTGTAATGATTTGTGGATTTCATATATTTCATTCCCCCATTGAATTTTCATAACAATTTCTTTTTGATTTTCGGTTTTTGTGAATTCTTGATGACGTGACTTCTTTACTGAATTTCTATGATGATCTATAAATTTCTTATTGAATTTTTGACTTTGTGCTAGAGAAAGTTTTAGGTAGTATATTTGGCGGATAAAATTCTAACAAATTTCTGATTACATCATGAATTTATGAATTTTTGGTTTTTTCATGATGTTTTCTAATTAAGTGAATTTTAAATTTCCTTTTTGATTTTATATTGATTTGAGAATTTCATATTCTTGATTTCTTGATTGGATTTTTATTGAAATCTCATTGAGCTAATGATTTAGTGAATTCTGAATTTCCATAGTGATTTTTATGATAATTTACGTATTCTTGGATATTTATGATGATCTCTTATCAGATTTCTATATTTGTAAATTCTAAGTTCCCTTGTCAATTTTTATGGTGACTTGTGGGTTTCACATTCTTCGATTCCTATATGGGTTTTTGTGATGAACTATTATTGGACCTTTAGTTTCATGAATTCTAAATCTTTTCATTAGCTTTTATGATGATTTGGCATCATTATTTGGTTTTCATAATGGTTTCATGTTGAACTTCTGGTTTATGAATTTTGTGTCCATTAATTAAATTTCCATGATGATTTTCGAACTTCTAATTGAATTTCTGAGTTGAATTCTATTCAAAGTTTTCTTAACATTAGATGGGATGACATTAGAAAATAGGATAAAAGGGAAAGAGAGCCTCCGCATCTTTATATTATCAAAAAGCATCGGTACCAAACTGTTTACCAAATTACTACAAAATAGAAATTACTAACAAACAGTACAGGAATGAAAATAACATTATGTTAAAGGGACAAGATAAAGTCACCAAAAGCATGAAATTAATACCTACAGGTTTAAGGAAACTTAACCCAAGAAAGGGATACCTAGAGTGCATGGTTGATTTCTCCAAAGGTTCATTACTTAAGTCAATGTCTGCTAACCAAATGATATTGTTTCAAATCTCCAATATTAGTAATAAGAAGGGGTTTAATCATGTATTATTCGGAGTTCTTTATTTAAAAATATTATCAAATTTAATCTTAAACATTAGCTTTGTAAGATTGAAGCCGTCAATCAAGGTCTTATAACAAAGTGATGATCCTAATAGATGTTATTATCTATTTTGCAGAAAATAAAGAAGAAAATTATTTGGAGTTTTTATCCTAAAGAACAAAAGCTTCTTTCATACTAGGGGGCTAAATGTTATCCATAAAATATTCTCAAAAGTGAAAGTATGAAAGAAGGAGCAAAAGCATTAATGAAGATCAGAAGACATTAGGTTTGTCTATTTAAACATTTGACAAAGCTTCCAATAAGAAAATGAAGGCACCAACAGCACCTTTCGAATAAGTCAACGATGTTACAACAAAGCCTTAGATAAGCAAAAGGCTTTCGACGAGGTCGAAAGCTACCTTCCAAAGGCAATGAATAGCATACTTTCTGCACATGTGCTAAACCATTCAAAATGATTGGTTTCATTACCATTTACATTCATCAGAAGAATATTCAGCAAAAGCAGCCCATTTGAAAGCATATATTAGCCTTTCGAACTGGTTAGAGCCATCCTTACCTATAAAGGAAAGATTATACATCCTCTAACACCAAAGAATAAGGTTCCGTGTCAATCAAGGATGATGCTTTTGAAGGGAACCTTTTTACAGCAGAGCTTTTAAGGTGTTTCGACTCATTTGAAGCCCTAAGAGAATATGTTTCGATAGCATCGAAGGCTAACACCATTCCAACTTGCACGACACACACTAGCATCTAAGTGAGGAGCATATTTATACACCATTGGATGGTGTCGAGAGTAATCAGTTGATCTACCTTCTGATGAAGTCAAAAGACATCAAGCAAAACCTTTCGACAAAGTTAAGAGCAATCGGGTAACATACCTTCCGATGAAGTCGAAAGGAACAAAGTAAGACAAAAAGAAGCTTAGTCTTCGGCAGCAATAAAATGGTGGTCAAACAACCCTTTTGACTATATTGAATGTGACGACACGGAATTTTCGAGCATGTAAAATCGAAATATTTAATTGATTTTAAGTATTCAATAGAGTAATTTTAACTTGAATTACAAATATCACCAATTATTTGATAATTAAATTATTTAATTAAATAAGTTGAAGTTGGTTCAAATGTTGTATCTAAAGTTTTAAAGCCTGTTAAAATAATTTGAAGGCTTGTAAAGTTTATATTGATAACACTGACGATAGTAAATGCGTTGAAATTAAATTTAAAAGTGTTTGATCAGTTTTGAAATTTTATCGTTTGAATTGAATTTAAAAATAGCCTTCCAAGGCACAGTCTCGGAATTCGACGAAACCGGTTCCATTGGATCCGTAATAGAGTGTTATTATCGGATTTCAATTTTCATAGTGTTTGGAGTTGTTGTGTGAGCATACGATTAGTAAACGCGCTGGAAAACTTAATCGAGATTTTTTTAATATAAAATATAAATGTTAAATCATCAGCCACCCTATTCTATACCTATGTACGTTTAGCCGATATCCTGTAGCCTTTTTCTCCAACACGCGACAGCCTTTTCTCTGTAAAATCACCTCGAGCCTTTCATTCTGATCTCAGAGAAAAATATCTAGCTCCTTAATATTTCCTCTCGTTCAATTCAAAACCTCCCTCAGATCCGAATAAATGAAAAATCGAATTTCCTCTCGCTCGTGAAACACGGTTTCTTTTCCTCCATTCTTTCCAAAATCGATTTGAAATCGATTTCATTTCACAACAGACGGAACGACATCTTCCCTTCCTCTATTCTTTAGTTCGATATTCAAAGGGAACTCGCGATTCGAGTCGCGTCTTCGTCTGGGTTGGAGGGGTTTGGTCGCTGGAAGAGGCGAGGCAGTTGGCCACTTGAGATGGAGGCTGCGATGCAGTGGGGTGAGCTCGGCAAAGCACGATGGTCGGTAGGGTTTTGGAATCGCGTTTTCGAGCTGGGTTCGTAGATTTGGGAGCCAACGGTCGCTCGTGCAATTGGGGGTGCGTCGTTGTGACAGAGAGAGGGAGGGCAACAGTCGCGATTCTCGAACGACGTGATTCGGTGGAGAAATCTGGAGAAGGTCACGAGGATAGGAAGCTCGAGTTCAGGAAATTGCGGTGAGGTTTACATGTCATTTCTTTCAATTTTAATTTATTTAAAATAATACATATATGAAAATATAGGTGAAAGCAGACAGAAATTTGCAGTAAATTGTAAAACCCATCCTAGTTCTAATTTTTATACGTTTATGGATGCATTTGTAGGCCAAAGAAAATATAATAAGTAAACTATAACTTTTTCTCTTGAATACTTATATTATCGAGGGATATAAATAAATTTTCAGTAAAATATTTAAATACAGTTTATATATGTATCTTCATTTTAAATATGTAGATAAACATAATATATTTCCTTTTAAAGGAATATTGGATATAAACATGTTTGGAAACCCGTGTGAAGTTGGAAAATTTTATTTTTATATGAGATTTCCAAGATAAGAGTTTATATATATATATAAATAAATGTTTAAACTAGCTTATTAATTATCTTAGTGACCAAAAGATCTTTAAAAGAGGAAATTTAGTTTAAACAAAACAATTAACTAATTAAATTTATTGAATGATAGTTGATTATGCAATTGGTTCAAATATTAATAAAATCCTATAATGCTTATTCAAGGTCAGAACATCAGGAAATCCAAAGCAATATTGAAGTGGAGTGCAAAACAAAAACAAAAAGTAAGTTAATCTCACTCGGTTAAATTTAAATTTAAATGATTAAATTTAAATAATTGTTTGAATGGCTGAATTGATTGATGTGATATAGTATGATATTTTGGAATTGGCATACTATATTGTGCTAACATTTGTGGATGCAGGTAAAACAGGTTGGAGGGATCCAACTGGACCCCTCACATTTATTTAAATTATTCAATATTCTCTGTTGTGATTATTTGATATCCTATGATGAGTTATATTGGAATATTGAATGTTGTGGTTTGATTGGATATTCGGTTATAATGAATTACCAAAATATATGAATTGGATTGTTGAAAAGAAATTAAACGGAAGTAAATTTGTAAGCAAAATAATTATAGAAAGTTTGAATAAATTAAGAATGAATTGAAAAGAAATAGAAGTAATATGAAAATAATAATAAATAACTTCGAGTATGAAGAGAAATGGAATTTTTAATAAAATGAAATTGATGAATTGTAAACTTAAGTTATATCAATTAAAGAAATAAAGAATTATTTTAAAATTTTAAAGTTTAAATTTATTTAAAGGAATGAAGAAGTAATTGAGAAATATAAAAATTGGAATCAAGAAATGAGATCTGAAATTAATAGATTCTGAATTTAAAGGGAATAAATTGGAAATAAATTTGGGTAGTTGATTTAAGTGATTGAAGCTAGGATTTTACTCTGGATAGCCAAGTACATGTTTAAAGTAAATTCTTAAATAAATTTAAAGGTTTTAAAGTTGTTGTAAAAAGCAAGTTTTAGAAAATTTATTATTTCTAATATTTAAATTCAATAGTAAGTATTTTCCTAAATCTATTATAGTAGTAATTACTTAAAAAGTGACCTAGTATTTTGTTTTCAAAAGTGAAAATCTAGTTTTATATTCTATTAAGTAACTTTATTTCAAATACTCATATAGTATGTATTTTTACAAAATATTGAAGTAATTTAACTTAAATGTTTAAAAGTATATATATTCAAAGTAAAGTGTTTTAAATTATTTTAAAAAACTATTTTGTGCTTGGTGATTTCAGAGGAGATAGAAAATATTTGGGAAAGTTGATTCTGAAAAGAAAGATGGTTTTGAAACTGTTTTCAAAGGATTGTAAATAGAAATATATCTTGTGAAGATATTTTGAGGTTAACAAATAATTTAGGAAATTATTTATTGTTGGATGGTTGTTTGTGAATATATTTGATAGTTAAATAACCGACTATCAATATTGGACAAATGCGTTGATCGTTTCGAAGAGACCGGGATCGAGATTAATTTCTCGAAAACCACTTCGATCCGGTTTGTACGTTTCGTGCGAAAAACGTGTTCGGAGTCGAAGATGGAGCAGTGAAGTGAAAGGGCTAGTCGCTACTAATCCTGAGGATATTTCCAAAATGGATGTAGTAGGAATAGTGCCTTCGGTTCCGTTCGAACCCGGGACGGACTTGTATGGATGAATGCTTGCGAAACATCGTCAGGTGGACGATGGGTATTCTAAGTGAAATGTTCTATAAAGGTAACGCTTAGCCTCAAGCCTCATCAACCGGGAATGACTGAAAATCAGGGGATATGCAGCAAGATTAGGTGGGTCATGCCCAAGCAGGACAAGATATTTCCCCCGTCTAGATGTCCCTTATATATTTCGGCTTTGTGGGTGGTTGGTCGCGCCAACCACGGGGTTTATCTTGTTCAGGACTGTTCAGTAAGGAATGGTTCCGGCCTTGTATTGCAGGGGATGAAGGGAGTAATCCTCGGTACGGTGATCTAGGCCCCGTACTGTGACAGGTGGTACCCCAGTGCCTAGTCATTAGTTGGAAATCCATTCTCCCTACGAGCCTTGTACGAGTTTTGTTCGTATTACCCACTTTTGTGGCCAGTAGCTGGAATTTAATAGATGTAACAATTTCGGCTATTTTATAAGTATTTGTATATAGACCCTATTATAATATCAGAGGATTTCTATAAAAATTGTTTTAGCTATCGTAAGGTAAAAACCCGACATGTTTATTTATGGCGTGGTCTTACGAGATGCTTTTGTTTTCAAAGGATTTTTGAAACTTTAATAATCAATTGGGTGTGATTTTCTCACGCTGGTATTCCAGAATGACTCGGGTATTATTTAACTGTAATGCTCGGGTCAGACCGAGTATTATAGGATACAGGTTATGATGCTGTGGAGCCCAGAAGACGAGCTGGATGACGATACGTATTCTCGTACTTGTATATATATATATATTTCCGCTGTGTTGAGTTGTTGTGTGTCCATTTGTATGACATTGATGTTGAGCTATGTTGATGTACTATGATGATGTAATATATGTAAACAGAAATATTTGACTTTTGAGTAAAGATTATTTACTATCTATTATATTTTATTTCGCTGCGATGGTTAGATTCTGTTGTTGTTTTCTATTTTCTTCTTCTACCTCTTCTTCTTTAACCCAAATGGTTCGTATTTCTGTGCAACTTGAGTTGATTGTTGTAGAATAGTGTTGACTCAAGGGTTACGGATTTGCGGGTCATTGCAGTTGGTATTAGAGCTTAGGTTGGAGATAACCTTGGCTTTGGTGGGAATTACTCATTTAAATTAGAGTCCGTAGTACTCTAAAATGAGTTTGAGCGTATTAATAGATATGAGCGCGTATTTGTTAGTGAATATAAATTGTTTTAATATTGTGTTGATTGGTTTATTGAGTGGCATATGAACCTTCGTCGACACAGTCTGCGCAACTGTATCGAAGGGGTTTCTAAACACTTGAATAGAACAGTTGACACGGTATTGTTTTAAATGCTGGTAAATGAAATAAGTTTACCCAATATATATTTTGATATAAAGAAAAGCTTTTGAAAACTATTTAGCTAATACATGGTTGCTTGGATGTTAGAAATGATGATATTAAAGTATTATCATTGTTAAGTGGAAAATTTAACTAGAAATTGTAAATATAATCAAAGATTGAGAAGATAAATTCAATTATGAAATGAAATTTATAAATATGAATTATAAATGTAAATTCTAAAGTGAATTATAATAAAATGGGAAACTATGCAAATGCATTTTAGCTAAAATTTAAATTAAAATAAAATTTGAAAACTTTAAAACCCCAGAGATTTTGGAAGTGTTTGGAGGTAAATAGTATTATTGTTGTTTTTGGGTTATTTCTGAAAGGAAATTTGTTTAAAAATGGATTTTTGAAAGGAGATAACATTGAATTCACTTCAGTCACTGGAAAATAACTTCGGTGATGACTGCAGCGTCATCGATGTTCATTTTCGAGTTTCTAAGTGATAGATTGCTGCCAAAAATTTGATTTGCTCAGAAGAGCTGGTTATTTTTGAAAATCTCAAAATAAATTTGTTGGGAATAAAACCAGGATTGGTTTGGCTTTTGAGAAATGTGATTTGAGATGTTGGAGATTTCAAAATAATTTGAAACCAAAGCCGGGTGTTTAAAAAAATCCTGATGAGATAGTTGTAAACTTATAAATTGGGATGATTTTTAAATCAGGAAGGGAATATAAGCTTTGGATGTTGAGAATTTAAATTTAAAAGGGAAAAGTTAAGAATGAAATTATCTTGGATTGGGAAATGAAATTTTACTGGATTGAAATCAATTAAATAGGTTGAAAAATAATATCCAGTTGTTTCCGAATTAAGTTGAGACTAAATCGAGATTAAATAAAACTGAGTTTAAAATAAAATTGAATTGGAATAAAAATTCAATTGAGTTAATGAATTGAATTAAATTCTTACCTGAATAAAAGAAAAATAAGTTGGGTAAGGATTGAATTGGAATTGAAATAAATAAATAAATAAGAATAACGTGTAAAAGAGTTATAATGCATGAAATAAAATATGCTTGGCATATAACTAAGCATGAAGCTTGAGTTAAAATAAAAGATGAATATATTCAGGTCTAGAATGCATGGAATTGTGTAAATAACATGTTATGACTTATAAAATCAAATAGTGAGATATAAAATCCCAAAATAAATATAGTTTGATGTTTTGGGAAATAAAACAAAGATTCAAACTTGAATTATAAAACACATTGAACTTAAGGAAATCAAATGAAGTGGTATTTGAAATCAAAAACTAAGTATTGAACTATAAATAGGAGAAAACTAATTATATGATAAATTAGTTAATAAAATGTGTAATGGGAACGTAATGTTGTTTAATTGAAGCTGAATTGTGAAATTATGATGAAGTTTGGAATTAAAACTCAAGTTATAAATTTAATTCGATTTGAATTGAGAGTCAATAAAATTTATTGGTAAATTGAAAATGGATAGTGGACTCAGAACTTGAGTTATGAATTAAAAATTTAACTTGATGTGTTAACAAATTAAATTAGTAATGGCATGGTTTGAATGTGCAAATAAAATCCAAATAAGTGAAGATAAATTGGAAAATAGCCAGGTAATAAATTGGTGAGTTGAATCTGGAAAGTTAAATTTTATAATAACCAATCAAATGAAATTTGCAGATTTAAAATGAGATTGGATCGAAATAGAATAAAGTTAAATTGAAAAGAGAACTTGTTTGCATAATGCGAATGAGCTTAAGTATGAAATTTGAATAAATTGAAGTGAATTAACTTAAGCTAAATAAATGAATGAAGGAGAGTTGAATTGAATTCAACTTAAACAAAGTTTAATAATATTGGATTGGTTTTAAATCAAGTGAAGGTGATTTTTAATTGAAATAAAATTTGGTGAGTTGCCGATAATATTTAATGGAATGAAAATTCTTAAATAAATAATTGTAAACCATTTAAAATGTTAAGGAATTGAAATAACTTCGAGACAATTTTAACAATTGAATGTTTTCAAGTTTAATAGAATAGTTATATTGATAATACTGAAGAGAATATAAGTGTTGAATAAAAACCAAACTCAAAATGAAGTGTGGTTTAAATGTGTTGAGAATGGTTATTGAATGAAATAGCCTGGTTTGTTTTCGAGCTAAATAAAATAGTTTGGAATAAACAAATATGAAGTGAAATGTAAATGTATGGATTGTGAATGAAATTCAAACAGAATGTGTCGAGCTAGATCAAATGGTTTTGAATGGAACCTGTTTGAAGAATGAAACTGGTTTGGTTAATAAAATGAAATGCAGGTGAATGGATTCAAATCCAAAATGCAATGAAAATGTGGAAATATGAATTGTGAATAAATTTGAAAACAGAATAGAATTAAGTGTAAATTGAGTTGAAATCCATTTAAAATGGTTATAAAACATAAATACTTCTTTATTCACATAAATCTCGTCGAATTGCATAGAATAAATTGTCATTTTATGTAAATGGAAGTAATTAAAATTCTATGAATTGATAGAAGTAAAATAATTTGATTTTGAGAGTAATTGAACTAAATATGAGTTCAGTTTGCTTAAAAATAAATAAATTATGTAAGCGATTGGGTTTTAAACCATTCAAATTGAATGGAATGGTTTGTAAATTAATTGGAATAGTGGAATTAGTATGCAATTATATGAGTTGCTTATGGAGAAATGTTTGGTGTGAATTTCTTTTAGAATTCATGTGTTAACTATTGCAAATAAGTGAAATGTTGTTAAACTTCAGTTATATGGCACTTACATGTTTAAATTGAGTATGTACAGGTACCTGGAAGCCGTATGGATGGATTTGGGTTGCATTAACTGCTAAATAAATAAGCTGCTTGCTTAAAATGCTAAATAAGGTACGCTTACGCAATAAAAATAGGAAATATGAACTGTTTTTGGTTTTTTCGACCGTGTGGGTCGATGTATATATATTTATCTCTTTTGTCAAATTGCAAAAGCTCCTCCGTACAAAGGAGACTCTGCCAAAAAATTTCAGAAATTTTGGGAGTTAGAATTTTTTTGAAAATTTTGGAAAATTTTGTTAACAAACAACGAATTCAAATTGGAAACTAAAATAAGTTAGTAAATGAAACCAATTTAAAATAATGACATAATTAGTTATATATGGAAGATAAAATTTAATGTTCAAAGTTGAAAATAAATAAAAATTCATATGGAATGTGAAAACCAATTTGAAAAGAAATAGATATAAACTGAAGTGGTAAGATGAAAATGAATATAAGAAGCATATGGAATGCTTATACTAACTTAAGAAGGGAATGGTGAATTCTTGATTGGGAATTGACACTACAAATTATAATCTAAGTTAATATTTGAATAAATAAATACCGACAGTTTGCAAGGAAGTCGATAAAATGTTTTTGGGAATGTTGTGATTGGATATTAGTGCTAAGCAGGATATGCAGGTATTATAAAAGGGAAAAGAAAATTGGTTTTTGATTTCAAGAAGATAAATTTGAAATGCTCGACAAAAAGGTATGTATTTAAATTTGGTATGAAATTTGATTGGGACTTGGATTTGGATTGAGCCACTTGGCTTTTTGTTTTCTTTTTGGATTTGGGAGGTCGTAGAGCCATTTTGTAGTTGTACCAAGCTAGCCGCGCAAAGGAGACGCTGGCGAAATTTTTCGGGAATTTAGGGAGTTAGAAAAATTTTGAGAAAATTTTGATAATTCAAAAATTGGTTATATGATTAAAACTTGAATGGTTGGGCAAATAGGATTGTTTGCAAACTAGGGAAAGGTTTGGAAAGTTAATAAGAATGATAATGGATCTTTTATAAAGGATAGTTGGTAAGTTGTTGAATTGTTAGAAACCGTTTGGTTTTAGGAAAGAGTAAACGGGTATTGGACCATTCTTCCTAACTAGTAATTTCGGGGATGAAGTTCTTTTAAGGGGGAAGGAATGTGACGACCCGGAATTTTCGAGAATTTAAAATCGAAATATTTAATTGATTTTAAGTATTCAATAGAGTAATTTTAACTTGAATTACAAATATCACCAATTATTTGATAATTAAATTATTTAATTAAATAAGTTGAAGTTGGTTCAAATGTTGTATCTAAAGTTTTAAAGCCTGTTAAAATAATTTGAAGGCTTGTAAAGTTTATATTGATAACACTGACGATAGTAAATGCGTTGAAATTAAATTTAAAAGTGTTTGATCAGTTTTGAAATTTTATCGTTTGAATTGAATTTAAAAATAGCCTTCTGAGGCATAGTCTCGGAATTCGACGAAACTATTTCTATTGGATTCGTAATAGAGTGTTATTATCGGATTTCAATTTTCGTAGTGTTTGGAGTTGTTGTGTGAGCATACGATTAGTAAACGCGCTGGAAAACTTAATCGAGATTTTTTTTTTTTTTTGGCAAAGCCAGCCGGTTTTATAGTGGACCGTCCACTTTTTATTACGAACGTAATAAAAAACTTGAAGTACAGGAGTAAGGTAGAGACACCCTAACTACTAAAAAGAGGGGAATAAATACAGCACAGGAGTGTGACAGACATGTCACAGCTACTAGAAAAAACAGACTAAACTAAGACTCCTCCAAAGAGGAAGTGCCACTAGCATCAACTTCAACCTAGGAAGATACCAAAGAGACATCCCTAAGAAGACCATAGTAGGGGCGAAATAGGAGAGCAAGCGAAGGATCGTAGATGTCAACATCAGATGAGTATAGAAATGATCGATCCCAAGAAGAATCAGCAAGCATGGTGGAATTTAAATCAGCATACGTACCATCCGAATCAAGAACCAAGGAGTCACCAGACGGTCTGTAATAGAGGCACCGAAGGTCCGAAAGATCGTCGGAAACATATCTAAAGAAGGAATCATCCAAAGGGTTGTAACGCAAGTCAGAACATCGATCAACCCAACATCTCTCAGACTCATCCCAAAAAATAGGCAACTGAGACGGAACAAGATCCGAAATAACAGTGGAATCCACAGGAACAACATCAGGAACAATGGATGCAACAGGGGAAGCTGGCCATGCAGAGCAAGACGGCGATCCAGGGACAGGAACAACAGGAGGTGAAGCCTTCGGCACCTTGGGAACCCATTTCCTGATCGGAGGCCGCGGCAGTGGTATCTTAGGCACAGAAGCGGAAGCAGCAGAATGGGAGCAGGCAGAAACTAAGTGGCCAAAGGAGTGACAAGAAGTACATATGTCGGGGATCCAACCATATCGAACACGAACATCAACTACATGGCCAACCGCTAACTGAACAGGAATAGTGGTAGGGAGAGGCTTAAGGGGGGTAATCTCAATCAAGGCCTTAGCATACACCAGCTTTTCACGCGCAACTGTATTCGCATCAAAACATTTCAGCTTACCAACGTTGCAAGCAAGCCAATTCAAACCCAGAAGAGGTTGAAGTGCCGAAGGAATTTGAGAAAAATAAACCCAAACAGGGATAGATAACACTTGTTCACGAGCACTAGCAACCGTAGGGGACCAAGGAGTAATAATAAACGGTTTCCCATCAAAAAAGGTTGGCTCCGCCTCAAGAACACGGCAACGTTCCTCGGCGGAGGAAAACTGTAGGAAATACATAGTGTCGACTAGCTTAACACGGAGATTACCTCGTAGCCTCCAAGCCTTACGACAAACAGTGGACGGTTCATGTAGTCGTTGCTTAGGATCCAAAAAGAAACCAACTAAATATTCGGACCAATAGTCCAAACCCGCTTGCATGACATTTGGAGGTGGGATCATCACTCCATTCTCCTCTACAATATCAAATTCCACAGGTTCGTAAACCCCCGCGTTACGGGGCATTGAAGTAAAAAGCGAAGACCAAGCTTTGGATCCTATATGAGAAGCAGCTGGTTGAACGGCATCCAGAAAAGAACCACCGCCAGAAGACGCAAGCACAACAGTGGGGGAGGCCGCAAGAAACGTACCACCAGTTCTTAAAACACTGCAATTGGAAACTTCCTTCTCATTGGACTTGTGACAAACACTTGGAGTGCGTTGAGGCAAATTCGATATTTTAGGATCAGCCGAAAAAATCTCACTTCCAATCACTCCACTGACCACACCATTATCATCAATATCACCAGCAACATCAACTACTTTCGCAAGTGAATGCATGGAACCATTGTTAGTCAGACAGTCCTGACCCACCAAAACACACTCAAGACTCACAGATGGGCACGCAATGGCCACTGTGCTCGTCTGGGCAGATGGGAGCGGAGGGAACTCCGTCGTGGAAGGTAGCGGAGGGAACTCCGTCGCAGATAGCAAGGCCGGCATAAATTTATTCATTACCAGGGGTACCTTAAAAACTTTTCCAGAACGAGTAGAAGAGGGGGAAGAAGAAGGGGGAGGGGCTACGGGGAGAATTGGAAAACAAGGTGGGGAGCTCGGCATGAACACGGACGGGAGGGAAGATGATTGTGAGTATGGCTACGGCGATCTGGAAAAGAGAAACACGGTTCTGGAAAACGCGCAGGAGAATGCCATTAAAAAGTGAAGTTTCAAAAGAGTAAACTTTGGGGACAGGGAGACTATGTCGCCCTGACCTTTGGTTAAGCCGGTTTTAAAGTGGCCGTGCACTTATGTCTCATACTTGTGGCCGCTGGGAATCGAACCTGTGCCACCACAACAAGATGCAGCAACTCACCTCATGTCGTAAACCACTGGACCACTAGTACTTGACAAAACTTTGGGGACAGGGAGACTATGTCGCCCTGACCTTTGGTTAAGCCGGTTTTAAAGTGGCCGTGCACTTATGTCTCATACTTGTGGCCGCTGGGAATCGAACCTGTACCACCACAACAAGATGCAGCAACTCACCTCATGTCGTAAACCACTGGACCACTAGTACTTGACTAAACTTTGGGGACAGGGAGACTATGTCGCCCTGACCTTTGGTTAAGCCGGTTTTAAAGTGGCCGTGCACTTATGTCTCATACTTGTGGCCGCTGGGAAACGAACCTGTGCCACCACAACAAGATGCAGCAACTCACCTCATGTCGTAAACCACTGGACCACTAGTACTTGACAATCGAGATTTTTTTTAATATAAAATATAAATGTTAAATCATCAGCCACCCTATTCTATACCTATGTACGTTTAGCCGATATCCTGTAGCCTTTTTCTCCAACACGCGACAGCCTTTTCTCTGTAAAATCACCTCGAGCCTTTCATTCTGATCTCAGAGAAAAATATCTAGCTCCTTAATATTTCCTCTCATTCAATTCAAAACCTCCCTCAGATCCGAATAAATGAAAAATCGAATTTCCTCTTGCTCGTGAAACATGGTTTCTTTTCCTCCATTCTTTCCAAAATCGATTTGAAATCGATTTCATTTCACAACAGACCGAACGACATCTTCCCTTCCTCTATTCTTTAGTTCGATATTCAAAGGGAACTCGCGATTCGAGTCGCGTCTTCGTCTGGGTTGGAGGGATTTGGTCGCTGGAAGAGGCGAGGCAGTTGACCACTTGAGATGGAGGCTGCGACGCAGTGGGATGAGCTCGGCAAAGCACGATGGTCGGTAGGGTTTTGGAATCACGTTTTCGAGCTGGGTTCGTAGATTTGGGAGCCAACGGTCGCTCATGCAATTGGGGGTGCGTCGTTGTGACAAAGAGAGGGAGGGCAACAGTCGCGATTCTCGAACGACGTGATTCGGTGGGGAAATATGGAGAAGGTCACGAGGATAGGAAGCTCGAGTTCTGGAAATTGCGGTGAGGTTTACATGTCATTTCTTTCAATTTTAATTTATTTAAAATAATACATATATGAAAATATAGGTGAAAGCAGACAGAAATTTGCAGTAAATTATAAACCCATCCTAGTTCTAATTTGTATACGTTTATGGATGCATTTGTAGGCCAAAGAAAATATAATAAGTAAACTATAACTTTTTCTCTTGAATACTTATATTATCGAGGGATATAAATAAATTTTCAGTAAAATATTTAAATACAGTTTATATATGTATCTTCATTTTAAATATGTAGATAAACATAATATATTTCCTTTTAAAGGAATATTGGATATAAACATGTTTGGAAACCCGTGTGAAGTTAGAAAATTTTATTTTTATATGAGATTTCCAAGATAAGAGTTTCTATATATATATATATATATATATATAAATGTTTAAACTAGCTTATTAATTATCTTAGTGACCAAAAGATCTTTAAAAGAGGAAATTTAGTTTAAACAAAACAATTAACTAATTAAATTTATTGAATGATAGTTGATTATGCAATTGGTTCAAATATTAATAAAATCCTATAATGCTTATTCAAGGTCAGAACATAAGGAAATCCAAAGCAATATTGAAGTGGAGTGCAAAACAAAAACAAAACGTGAGTTAATCTCACTCAGTTAAATTTAAATTTGAATGATTAAATTTAAATAATTGTTTGAATGGCTGAATTGATTGATGTGATATAGTATGATATTTTGGAATTGGCATATTATATTGTGCTAACATTTGTGGATGCAGGGAAAACAGGTTGGAGAGATCCAACTGGACCCCTCACATTTATTTAAATTATTCAATATTCTCTGTTGTGATTATTTGATATCCTATGATGAGTTATATTAGAATATTGAATGTTGTGGTTTGATTGGATATTCGGTTATAATGAATTACCAAAATATATGAACTGGATTGTTGAAAAGAAATTAAACGGAAGCAAATTTGTAAGCGAAATAATTATAGAAAGTTTGAATAAATTAAGAATGAATTGAAAAGAAATAGAAGTAATATGAAAATAATAATAAATAACTTCGAGTATGAAGAGAAATGGAATTTTTAATAAAATGAAATTGATGAATTGTAAACTTAAGTTATATCAATTAAAGAAATAAAGAATTATTTTAAAATTTTAAAGTTTAAATTTATTTAAAGTAATGAAGAAGTAATTGAGAAATATAAAAATTGGAATCAAGAAATGAGATCTGAAATTAATAGATTCTGAATTTAAAGGGAATAAATTGGAAATCAATTTGGGAAATTGATTTAAGTGATTGAAGCTAGGATTTTACTCTGGATAGCCAAGTACATGTTTAAAGTAAATTCTTAAATAAATTTAAAGGTTTTAAAGTTGTTGTAAAAAGCAAGTTTTAGAAAATTTATTACTTCTAATATTTAAATTCAATAGTAAGTATTTTCCTAAATCTATTATAGTAGTAATTACTTAAAAAGTGACCTAGTATTTTGTTTTCAAAAGTGAAAATCTAGTTTTATATTCTATTAAGTAACTTTATTTCAAATACTCATATAGTATGTATTTTTACAAAATATTGAAGTAATTTAACTTAAATGTTTAAAAGTATATATATTCAAAGTAAAGTGTTTTAAATTATTTTAAAAATCTATTTTGTGCTTGGTGATTTCAGAGGAGATAGAAAATATTTGGGAAAGTTGATTCTGAAAAGAAAGATGGTTTTGAAACTGTTTTCAAAGGATTGTAAATAGAAATATATCTTGTGAAGATATTTTGAGGTTAATAAACAATTTAGGAAATTATTTATTGTTGGATGGTTGTTTGTGAATATAATTGATAGTTAAATAACCGACTATCAATATTGGACAAATGCGTTGATCGTTTCGAGGAGACCGGGATCGAGATTAATTTCTCGAAAACCACTTCGATCCGGTTTGTACGTTTCGTGCGAAAAACATGTTCGGAGCCGAAGATGGAGCAGTGAAGTGCAAGGACTAGTCGCTACTAATCCTGAGGATATTTCCAAAATGGATGTAGTAGGAATAGTGCCTTCGGTTCCGTTCGAACCCGGGACGGACTTGTATGGATGAATGCTTGCGAAACATCGTCAGGTGGACGATGGGTATTCTAAGTGAAATGTTCTATAAAGGTAATGCTTAGCCTCAAGCCTCATCAACCGGGAATGACTGAAAATCAGGGGATATGCAGCAAGGTTAGGTGGGTCATGCCCAAGCAGGACAAGATATTTCCCCCGTCTAGATGTCCCTTATATATTTCGGCTTAGTGGGTGGTTGGTCGCGCCAACCACGGGGTTTATCTTGTTCGGGACTGTTCAGTAAGGAATGGTTCCGGCCTTGTGTTGCAGGGGATGAAGGGAGTAATCCTCGGTACGGTGATCTAGGCCCCGTACTGTGACAGGTGGTACCCCAGTGCCTAGTCATTAGTTGGAAATCCATTCTCCCTACGAGCCTTGTACGAGTTTTGTTTGTATTACCCACTTTTGTGGCTAGTAACTGGAATTTAATAGATGTAACAATTTTGGCTATTTTATAAGTATTTGTATATAAACCCTATTATAATATCAGAGGATTTCTATAAAAATTGTTTTAGCTATCATAAGGTAAAAACCCGACATGTTTATTTGTGGCGTGGTCTTACGAGATGCTTTTGTTTTCAAAGGATTTTTGAAACTTTAATAATCAATTGGGTGTGATTTTCTCACGCTGGTATTCCAGACTGACTCGGGTATTATTTAACTGTAATGCTCGGACCAGACCGAGTATTATAGGATACAGGTTATGATGCTGTGGAGCCCAGAAGACGAGCTGGATGACGATACGTATTCTCGTACTTGTATATATATATATATATATATTTCCGCTGTGTTGAGTTGTTGTGTGTCCATTTGTATGACATTGATGTTGAGCTATGTTGATGTACTCTGATGATGTAATATATGTAAACAGAAATATTTGACTTTTGAGTAAAGATTATTTACTATCTATTATATTTTATTCCGCTGCGATGGTTAGATTCTGTTGTTGTTTTCTATTTTCTTCTTCTACCTTTTCTTTTTTAACCCAAATGGTTCGTATTTCTGTGCAGCTTGAGTTGATTGTTGTAGAATAGTGTTGACTCAAGGGGTACGGATTTGTGGGTCATTACATTGAAGGCAATGAATCAAGAGGGACACGTGAAAGGAAGAGAACAAACCTTCCGACCTTGTCAAAAGCTTGGTGTCGAAAGGTGCCAACCCGCACCTATAAATAAGACCCTAGGGGTCATTTATAAGGGATCCGATTTCTTTCACTTCTGATTTGTATTTTATAAAAAGCTTGAAAACCCTAATTCCCAAATAAAATTGGGGATTCGATCAACTTGTACAACTAAGTTCAATGAAAGAGAGATTATAGTAATTTTGTCCAAGCAGTGACTATGAGATTCTTATTTCAGACGATTGTCATTACTTGATATCGATCAAGTCGAAAGGTTACCCTTCGACAAAGTCGAAACCCCTAGCATACTTATATTCAAAGGTTTCCATTTTAGGTCCACAATAAAACATAGGCTCGTCCTTTCGACAAAGTCGAAACCCAGTCTATCAAACCAGCTTCCCAAAGTAGTTTAGTCCCAACCTTTAGCCACCTTGGACACTTCAAAAGGTGGTTTCGATTGGGTCAAAAGCTAAATAATTCGGAAGGAGTTCTCATAAAGAACTTAATCTTTCGACTAGGTTAAAAGATGCTACAGAAGCGTTTTCAACCATATTTATTCAATCAAAGAATGTCAACTTCCTTCATTGATTCGAAAGCAGGTTTTGAAGGAATCTTCCATACTTCAAACCCTATTTTAAGGTGTTGACAAGTTTGCTTATCAAGATTTTTTCTATAAGTTTATAAAATTTATAGCTAAACTTGGTAGCTCTATGTACTATTTTGCTTATTTCAACCTGACAACCTATTGCTAATGACTATTGAGATTCAAGCATTGATTAGGACACAGAACAAGAAGGTCGTGAATGGAGGTTTGTTACACACGCCATAATACGACTTTCCAATTAGCAAGCATTTGGGCCACTTCATCGACATGGAGTCGGAGCTGGTTGCATATGGACTGTAAGTTGCAATTAATGGCTCCATGGAAACATAGCATCAAAGGCTCAGTCCTAGCCCTTAAAGATATGATCTCTACATCTAAAAGTAGTGGATCTTATGCACATCTATTAGTATTGAATTTTTACTAAGACATAAAATATTTCTAGTTTTATCTCTTCTAACGGCCATTAAATTTCCCATTTAATTAAATAATTAAGTAATAAAAGAAGAAGATATAGTGGATGTAAATATTTTCCAGATCGAACCACTCTACATCAGCAAATAACCTTCATTAAATTAGCCGAAATCTATCAATATTTTGGTGCTAAAAGGAAGGCATTCGTCTTAAAGCCCTCGACTTTCCTCACAATTTTCTCTTCCAACCTACTCTCCTATAAAAAGTATACATTATGCCATATTGCCATGATAAAGCTGAGATCAACCACAAAAATGGCCATAAAGCCAATATTGGTACAGGAGCCAATGTCATCAGCTCCAACTCAGGCTTGAACAATGACAGCAAGTTTGGCTTGGTCGATGAGATCATGATTATTGGGAAAATGGATTGTGACCTAAATGATCTCCATGCTCCAGGACAAGCCCACAAGACCATCGACTATGTTTAGCGAGTCCTAGCTACTATGGACAGATCTCACCTACGATTCCTACTACTTTAAATATCATGCACGATGTCTGGTAGAGGGTTATAATCTAAACCTAGTCAGGGGTTGTTCCTACCCCAGATAGGGACACACATGTTGTACCTGGTAATGAATTTTTTCGCAATGCTCTGAGGGCAAGCCAATCCCACTACCCAGTGATCATTGTGCTCATTTTCCCCTTCTCCTAAAAGACAATATACATATGAATGACTTTGAGCAATTAAGGAGGAATGTGATTTGTGTTTCAAGCGTTGCAGCGGTGAAGATGAGCAAAGAAAAATGAGCACATGAAGTTCTTCATTCATTTTTAATCTCAGTAAGAAGTCCTTAGACGTTCCTTCCGCGATGGGCTAGATCACTACTCCAGATCTCCTTCTTTATATAGAAACAGAAGGTTGCCTACTCCTTTACATCATCGCCTTTAACCATACCCCTACTGACGCTAACAATCTCATTCCTTCACGAGGCATAGTAGCACTCCTTCCTTAGAAATATTCACAAATGTCATCAGGGGTCGTACATCGGCCTGAGAGAAGAAATAGAAACACTTAGATTGTAGATGCTCAGAATCCAAACTAAAAAAACGTTGAAGGTTTCTTTGGCAATAAGAATTAGGAATTATTCTCACAAAAGATACTAAGCACTTACATTCATGGGATTTATACTTTGCCTCCCATTGAAATGTACGATGAGAGCGTCAACCCATAAGATCATATCATTGCCTTCAACTCAATCACCAGAGTCAGCCAACTCTTTGACAACAATAAATGCCTCTAATTCCCCTCCCTTGATTAGAACAACCGCCCGCTGGTTCTTACACTTACAAGCAGGCAACATTCACTCTTAAAATAAATTGTGCATAGATTTTATGACTGTCCATTTCATTTCTGAAACACAATTAATTATGGTCAGCAAGCTTTGCAACATCAAAAAAGGGTCAACCAAGTCACCTCTCTCCTATATCGATCACTTTATTATGGTGTCAGCCCATACCAGGGTAGCAGATAAGAAAAGATTGGTAGTTTCCCTCTACTTTGGATTGAGATGCTACTCCAAAATGTGGAAGAGCTGCAAAAAATACCCAACTTCATCTTTAACCGACTTCTTTCAATAGGATAATGGCATCATGAGGGTGGAGTAGGCTGATCTACTTAATAGCGATGAAAAGGACCGACGAGGTGGAAAGCGTAAATCACACAGCAAGCGAACAGTAACACCCACAATTTTTGTTTAATATTATTCGGAAGATTTAATTAGATAAATTAAATTGAATAATGTGATGTGTGGGGATAAAGGGAATGATATTTGATAATTAAATTAGGCCATGCCTTAATGAACCCGTTAATAAGATTTTCTTAAACCCAGAAAAGAAAAGAATTAATGAGAAGGTCGTAACAGGAATAGTTCATTCTTTTATTCCCTAAACCTTCCTCTTGCTCATTCAGCCTCACTTTCAAAATTATCAAATAGAACACAAATCAAGATCGAACATTATTAGGAAGAAAATGGAAGAGGAAATCTAAATCAATTCAGAGGAAAAGTTCAAGAAAATTAAACAACCATAAATATCAACCTCTTTATCAAAACAAAGGTGAATAATAGTATTCGTCTCAAGTTTTTATGATTATTTCAAGATCTATGATATATTTTCGAATTGATTATCATAGTATTTCATTATGGAATGATTATATCATTATTGAATTAAATGATGATTTATTGGACTTTTTATGGAATTTATTTAGTAGGTTTTTAGGGTGAAACCTACGATTTTGATCTTCTATTGATACGAAATTTTGATGTATTGTGTAAAACATTGATGGATTTTCAATTTCATAATTTGTCAAGTTAATATGAATTTTTTATGAATTTCCTTAAATGGAGAGTGTGTTTATTTTAGTTTTAATTATTAAAAATAATTAAAAAATTATTCCGGGCCTGAAATTTTTATGTGAAAGAATATAGTAATTCTGATTTTTGGTGATTTCTGAAGATATTTTCCAAGTGATTATAATTTTCCATGAATTTATTAGGCTAGAAAAGCTATTAAATAATAATATTATTTGTATGGTTTTGTAGATTATTTTAAGGAAAGCGGGATGGCCTTGTAGTAGTTATTCTGAAAATAAATTGGTGAAGTATATTATTATCCAATAGAAAATTGGAAAGGGACAAGCGTTGGTAAAAGAAAAGGCTTTATATGGAAATAAAAAAGCTTTTGGTTTATTATGAAATTGCCATGTCATTAGATTTGAGTATTGAAACCCAAGTAACAACTGATATCCATGCCACATCTATGATCTTTGACATCGACATGAAGGAATGCATATGATATCTGCTTAGGTAGGTATGAAATGAATCTGTTCACATAGATGTATAGGACTTTGACATTTCTTTTGACATCAATGGGTTCGTTACTCAACAAAACATGAATGCGACATTCTTAGGTTTTAAGATTGGAATTCAAATTTAAATGTTTTGGGGTTTGACATCAAACAATCAACATCCTTTATTGGTTTTAAGCTTGACTTCCCATATCACCCTTTATTTTTGACATCCTTCAAATTAGCGGCATAAGTAGCCAAAATTCTAAAGAAGATGACATCCATTGCTCTATGATACTGTAAGTCTTGTTTTTGAACTTCATTGCTCTGTAGCAATGATGTCGCATGTCTTATTTTTGACATCAATATTTTATGGAAACGATGTTGTAAAGCTTCAAATCCGACATCCTTTATTTTCTAAGCAGAAAGTCATAAGTTATACAAACCAAATGCTAAGTGTTTATAGGTGCATCAACCTATGTATTTTACGATGCAATAATCATGACTTCGACTTTGTGGCCCTGTGCTTTATAAAATTAGAATTTTTGTTTTCAAAACTTAATATAAAGGTTTGACATCAAGTTTTAAAGGCATAGATCCCGTAACATTGCAAATTGAATAAGTTTATTAAATGTCACGATAAGCTCTATGCTTTAGAGATTTGACAACCTCAATTTGATACCGACTGTATAAAAGGCAATTTTAAAAATGATTATATATTGGCATAAGGTTTTGGCTAAGTAAGTGGCCATGCTTTCCTTGTTTTAAAGAATGATTTTAAAGGATTACTCATTTATAGAAATAATGATTTCCAAGGAAATGAATTGGTGTCTAGCCAAAATTTTACATGAATTTGCCAAAGGAAATTATTACTTAAGGTTAAGTAATTTTATGATGCTAATGAATATTAATTGAACATATTTTGATGAATAATGTTATGTGTTCTTTTTACTATTTTATTAGCTACTTTACATATTTATCATTGTCATGCTCACATTATTATGACCCAACATTGCATTTTGGGAATGGGGTAGAATTACCAGTTAGGTAGTCCTAATAGTGAGTATGGTCAAACTTACCTCCTGATTGGGTAGAATTACATCAGGAGGTCAGATAGATCCAGTATGTTAGGATGTCCAGAACTGATCAAAAGAATATAATTGGAGAGATGTTATTAGTTTTGACTAATAAGTTCATAGTGATCCCATGAAAAATGTGATTGGAGAAAGGTTATTAGTGACAACAAATAGGTTCATAGTGATCTCATGAAAACTATGATTTGAGATATGTTATTAATGACAACTAATAAGTTCATAGTGAACCTATAAAAACTATGATCGGATAGAGGTTATTGGTGAAAACTAATAGGTTCATAGTGATCCCATGAAATCTATGATTTAAGAATAGTCCATTTGAGTTGAGACAAATGGTCTATTTTGGAAAGGGTAAACCTTGGGTGTGCATAGGCCTAAGAGAACATATTAGTCAAACTTACTTATGTTGCATACATGCATATGATCTGATTATCGTTATTCTAACCATTGCGGTTGCATGTGCATGATTTGTGATTGACTTATTTGGATAAGATACGAGTAAGGGGAAAACCCATTTCATTAAGCGGCGTTGTCTCACTAGCTATCTTTTTAGGTTCGAGATTGGTATATTATTATTCACACTAGACTTCTTGTCTAACTCGCAGTTTTTGTTTTCCCCTAAACTCTCTAGTACACATTTGGGTAGGTTGAGAGAAAAGATTTTCAAGTTAGACAAATAAGCTTTCAGAGACGTATGGAAGGCAAGCTAGCCAATATTAAGAATTTTTATTTACACTGTGTTGTTTTAAGCTTATGCTATGGTTGAATGAATGTAATGGCAGAATTTATAACTGTCAAGTATTAGACTCTGATCAACTATGGGGGCATTTTCATATGTGGCGCTTGAAGTATATTGTAATTATTATATTTTCTCTAAACGTTGGTAATGAACAAGATTATTTAATGAATGTGAAAATTTTAATCCTAAAATGTAATAAAAGTTTTATTAATGAAATGTGTTTCAAAAATACTTTCATATTCATGTGCTATTGATGTTATTGATATGATTAACACGACCGCATTTTGTCACCAGAGAATAATATTATTGATGACTACAGCATTAGTAGCACTTATTTTCGGGCCTTAAAATAGTGGATGTTACAACTTAATATTAGAGCATAGGTTTATATAAATTTAAAATGCTAGAAGTTTTTGAAAACATAATCTAACAAATCAGAGAATAAGATTAGGTTATGGGATAACACTACAGTAATGTACTTGTATTTGCTACATATAAGTGTGTATTCTACCTCTATTCTCCCTTCTCTCTTGGGATGTTCTTTTGTATTTTATTAAGTCTCCTATGAAGATTACGAGAAAGCAAGATATAGAAGCAGGAAACAAAGGACTGAATCTAGGTGGAGGAAGCACCACAACTAATGGAAATGTTCGACCCAATACTAGCAGTAATCTGGGTCGATAAGCAAATTCTAATGCAAATGCTAATATAAAACCCACCAATATATATAGGGACTATGTACTAGTTCTTCGTGAATATGATGCAAGCTGGAGGTACTGTTGGTTAGTTGGAGGTAATGTTGTTACTACAGAAGGAGCTAATCCCGAGGTGCTAGTTGGTAATAACTATACCAAGTTGAGCTGCAATTATACCAGTCTTGGAGGAAAGCCTTTTTTAGGAATGGAAGATGCCGTTGAAGTTGAGAATTGGTTGTTACACTATGAAAGGATTTTTGTTGATTTAGGCTTAAATGATGAGTAGAAGAGGAGGTTGGATTCTTGGCAGTTGCAGGGAGCTGCTTTATACTGGTGGAATGGTGTGACTATAGGAGTCTCGAAGGAAAATTTGACTTGGGCTGAGTATAAAAACGAGATTTAAGGAGAGATTTTTGTCTATGGCTGCCAAGTCAAATTTGCAAGGAAATTTATGGAACTGGAGCAAGGAGAAATGTTAATTTTGGAGTAACAACTATGTTTGATGAGTTATCCACATACGGATATGCCACCAAAGATACCATGATTAAGCAAAATGAAAAGTTCGTATGGGGTTTGAAGCCAGAATTGCCAGTGCAGCAATGCCACATCGTAGGGATCCAAGTAGTGTAGTAGTAGAGATAGCGATAAAGAATGAAGACTCACGGTAGTCAAGGCAAAAAAGGAAGTTCTTTCAAAAGAAGGAAGCTCAGAAGGTTGGAGCTTCCAAGAAAGGGATACTAGAATATTTTGTCGGGATAGGAAAATATTATTAAGGCACCCAATAGCAGTGATCGAATTATATACTTAGTAGAGAAAGCGGATTTTGATGTTTGTGCTTTATCGGGTGACATAAAAGAAGAGGATTAAGTGAATCAGGTTTTTGTCATAAGAGAGTTTGCGGATATAGGACTACCACCGAGACGAGCTATTCATTTTTAATTATATCTATACCTGAAGCTGAACCTGTAAATAGACCACCAAGTCGAATGACGCCTACTGGGATGAAAGAGTTAAAGGCGCAGTTGGATGACTTTGAAAGAAAAGAATTTTATTAAACCAAGAATGGGCAGTTGCCGTGGTGTTCATAAGGAAACTAGATGGGTCGTTGAGGATTTGTATTGATTATCGTAAGTTAAATGGAAAGACAATAAAGAATCGGTATTCGTTGTCGAGAATAGATGATTTGTTTGATTAGTTGAGTGGAGCCAAGGTGTTTTCCCAATCGAATTTAGCACCAGGGTTCCATCAATTAAGAGTTGCGGAGAATGGTATTCCATTAACGGCGTTTCAAACAAGATATGGTTCGTATGAATGGTTACTCAGGCCCTTTGGACTGACAAACACACCTACTTTTTTGTTAATTTGATGAATCGGATCTTCTAAGAGCATTTGTACATATTCATGTAGGTGCTTATATATGACATTCTGATATATTCTAAGAATGAACAAGATCATGAAGTTCATCTCAGAATAGTGCTAGAAATGTTGAGGCAACATTAACTGAAAGCGTAATTTTCAAAATGTCATTTTTGGAAGAAAGATGCATTAGGAGCATAAGAATGGTCACTAGGAGCCTAAGAAATATTGCTCTAGGGACATCCCCCAATTCATATCCAGGTATGCAAACTTTGCTTTTTGATCGTGACATGGAAGCCATCTATTTCTCTATGAGGTGCCATGTCCCATACCACAGACTTCTACCCATCCACTCAAGGAAAAAATGAGCCCCATGGGAATGGGAAGTATTGCCAGTTTCACCAACTAAACGATCAGGAAACCAATGAGTATCGTCACTAAAAGACAGATTAGAGCAGGTGATTCATGAAAGTACACTTATGAGAAATGGCAAGCAACGGGTAGATCAAATGGCTGAACAACAAGCTCTAGCATGGGAAAGATAATAATGTTGTCGCTAACAACATAGAGACTTGGTCCATTTGTGAAGGTCCATATATAACCCAAAGTTGTAGAAAGGACCAAGCCCGTTATAGAAGGACTCACCCCCACCAACCAAATATAGAGCTCCAATACCTAAAAGCATTGAAAGTGTAGATGGACAAGATTGACATCGCCTCCATAACAAAAGACAAAAAGGCATTGGCAACCCTCACAACAAACCCTTGGGCAACCCCACCCACATCCGGAATACGAACTGCATTAGGTCTTCAATAATGAGGGAACTTCCATGAACAGATGAAGCTTCTTTACCCGAGTCTAATTCCATGCACTCTTCCCATCTACGACATCGGTGACATTGCAATAATTCCTTTGGGATTGTCCTCGCACATGGTCATTATAACAACCCGAGTCTCTTGACATACCGATCTAAAGCCTAAGATGACTTTCAGACTCGACTTATGCCAAGAAGTATGAGCTATTGGGTTTTTAAAACATTACAGAGCATAGTTATAAGGGTAAATTCAAACATTTTATACTTTTAAATCTCAAAACGGAACGAATTAAAATATAAGCATTGAAAAAATGATATTTCACAAAACAGTCTCCAAAATACTTTATTTCCATATACACTATTTCCAAAATACAAGCAGGATTTTAATATAATAAGTAATTCAATGATGAACTATAAATAATATAAGAACTCCAACATGTAGCTCCTTTCCCCATGTACTTGTCATCCTGTGGTGGGAAAAATGAAAAGAAGTGGATGGGTTAGACAAAAGTCTTGTGAATTAGTACAAGTTTAATGTGTGATGGTCATGTGCAGTTACCTATAATACTACTTAGGTTGTGCTACAAGTCTAAGTGAATTTCTAAGGTCCATTACCTAAGGGTTCTTATCATATATATGTGTCTATATATATATATATATATATATATATATATATATATATATATATATATATATATATACATACATACTACAATTTGTATAGGCTACTACAACGGTCGAACTACGTATCGAACCTTTCAACTAACGGTCGACCACTACTTCTATAGCTGCCTAATAAGGAATCACTGCCACTAGGCTACTATGGAATTAAATTTCCATTTATATCACCACATAATGCTATTGTGGAGACTACTCCCACTATGCCACAAAGTGAATCAGACAACAGCGATCACACAACCTAAGGTAGATTTGTTGTCCCAAATATTTACCACCGTTTCACACAACACATGGAAAAACTATCTATTTTCTTTCATAGTCCATGAAATCTTTATTCTATCGAGATTTCATCTATGCCATTCAAACAACATTTTATTTGTTGTCTAATTAAAATCATGAATTTTTTTATTTTGGCTCCTTACCAAAATTTTGGTTCCTCTCACTTTTGCCTAGATTATTTCTTGGCCGCGTTCTATCGATTATTTCCCCTTCTTTCTTTCGTTTTCGGAGGAAAAATGCCATTCGTTCTCAAATCATTCCTTCCCGTCTCATGTAAGTCTAGGTTTCTCTCTTTATTATGCCTCCTTCATCCTTCGATTCTCTTCTAAATCTAAAGTTCCTAAAATCCTTCCTTTGCCCTAAATCATTTATCTATGAATGAAGAAAAATTACGATGCTTGTTTGATTGATCGATGAGTGTATTTCCTTGTTAAGATTTTATTGCTAGCTCGTTTGAATCTGGTGCTTTTGTGATGTCATATGGATACATGACTGTCGATTTGTAGTGACTGCGGTTGCTATCACTTGTCAAGAATTACTGGTTAATTACTTGGTATGATTTATGTCCCTTTTAATTTTGTATTTTTTTCAACTTCGATTCTATGCTGATGATGAATTGGGTATTATTTATAGGGCCTGATTCACTATATTTTTGGTTTAAGAATTTCAATTTTCTTCTTGTTTGATGTTCAAAATTGTTGCAATATGTTTGAATTTGTGTATATATATGCCTTGACTTGTTTTAGTTTGTAGAATTGCATTTGCCTTAAGTGTTGATCATGAACTTGAGTCCACAAGTGTTAAGTTGTTTTAGTTGTTTCGATGTGAGTTGTTTCTGGTTATTGCATTTGCACTATCCTTTGTTTGTCCTGAACATATGTATGCATGTATATACGTTACATACATACATACTATGTATGTATGTATTTATATGTTAATATTTGTGGCACTACTATGTTTTAATGGATGAATGTGAACTTTTTTCAAACTGTTAAGATGTGTATCATTGGGTATTGGAATCTGCTGAAACTTGACTTGTTCATAGTTGAATCTATGAACTGAAATGTATTGATTATTTTTCATATATGTCTGGTTGTATATGTGTCCAGTTGCTTGAGTCTTGTGTTGAATTGCAGGTCCATAGCACTGCCTATTATTGTTATAATTGAACTGCCAGTTGCTCATCTCTGGACATGTAATGCATATATACATGCATACATGTATATACATATGTGTGTACGTGTATATGCGAGTTGCTTACTTCATTGTTGTTGCTTTGTTGATGCATGAACTATTTTTTTATGCGTGCGCACTCTAGTCCCTATGAGTTTTGGTTTCCCATGAATATACATACATTCACATGTATATATAATTTTGTGTGAACCTTAGTCACTGCACTTATGTTCACTGTTCTATTTTTGTGCCCTTGTATCTTTGGTCTTGAGTTTGCAGAGATGTTCATGTGTATATCTCCTTACTTGTTCTTGTACTTGTTCTGGTTCACTTGTATACTTTTCCTTGTGTTTCATATGTTGCTCGTTTGGGAGTCAATCCTGGTGTTTTGCTGGTTGGAGCATCTTTCAAGCTTTTCATGTATATACATATACATGTGTATATGTATAAATGTGAGATAGTATGAAGTTTCTCCCTTTTGATGCTTCATGGCTTGGCATTCTGTTTTGAACTAGAACGAAATATGCATGTATGTTGAAACCCTTATATGTGTATACGTGTGTTGCTCACATACATACTTGTTGCTCTCATATACTGATTGCTCACACATATGTGTTCATATGTGTTGCTACACTTGCTTACTGCTCATCTTTGAGGATTAAACTAAGTTATCAACTGAGCTTACTTAAGCTCAGTTTTTTATACCGAGTTTAAGTAATAAGCTCAGTATAAAATACCAAGCTTGCTTAAGCTCAAATTTTATAAACTAAGCTTATGTGAGCTCAATTTTTTTAAACTAGGCTTACTTATGCTGAATCATTTTTCACTTGTTTTGTGCTTATTTAATCACAATTACTTAAGCTGACTCCTTGAAGCTTGTCGTCGGTTGAATCTCTGAACATGTTTTGCATATACACATATATACATGTATCTGTGTATATGTGTGTGTGTATGTGTGTTGCTCACATATACATGCTTGTATGTGCATTTGTTGCTTACATATACTTGTATGTGCACTTGTTGCCTGAAACTATTCCAGTGCATTGCTTTATGGATTAAACTATACATATATCCATCTTGCTCCAATGCATTATTGCCTAAAACCGAAACTGATCTGAGCATCTCTGATACACATGTACATGCACGCACTTGTTTGTTTTATTTTGAGTTTACTACACCATATTCGCTACACTTGTGTTCACTACACCATATTCCAGTCTTCTTTTGTTCGTTGCACTATATATACATGCATACATATGTATGTATATATTTATGAACCATTTTGATTGTTTTGATTGTTTTTAGTTCTAAACAATATCTGGTTATGTCAAAATGTATGTACTTGTATATACACTTGTTTTGGTTATTTTGCTCTCTGGTTCAAGGCAGTGTTGAGATATGTTTGATTATTGGCACCTGAGTTGAGCCCGAGGAGGCTTGGGCTTGACCTTGTGCATATTTGCACCGTGTTGAGCCTTCGAGCTTGATTTTTTCCATAGTCCACGAGATTTAATAGATGCCTGGCCTTGTGGTATTCACAATGATACATTGCGCATATCATAAGTTGTCCGTGTAGATATAAATTTGTCCCTATATCTAAAACATGAAAAGAAAACAAACCTATAAACTGAGGCAATATTAATGTTCAAACTCAATTTTAGTTTTGCAATTTAAGTTTGTTTCCTTTTCCATTTTATAGCATTGTTTATTTGACAGGTATAGGAGATGGCTAGATACAAGTTAGAGCAAGCAAATGAAGAGCAACATCAAAAATACACTCAAGTGAGTGTAAATGAGTGCTAGTAAAAAAAGTTATATATTAGGGTGTAGAGAAAAGTTTTATATATGAAAGTGATAGTGAAAGTTGTATTGTATTTGAAAATGTAAGCATAGTGAAAGTTGTATTGTATTTGAAATAAAATATTTGTTTAAATAAAATTATGATTCATTATTTCATTTTGCAAATGTAACATAAGTGTAATGTGTATGCATGTTAGTCAATATATATGTGTTGTCTAATAGGATATTCTAGAAATGATACTAAACATCAGACAACGCATGGTTTTTTTTCTTTTGATGTGTTAGTGCATATCATACGACGGGGCATATCTGTGATATGATATGTAATGGGATGGCACAGAAATAGACTACATATAGATATTCATTCAGACAATGGAGCATATCTATCATCTGATTCGTTTTTTCTCATAGTGTTCCCACTAATATCACTGCCGATAGGCTAATGGGGAACCAATTTTCCCTAACTACGACTACTAAACCCAATCCCAACTACACATCGAGGGTGAACCTGCAATGTCAACTCGTCGAAATTCCTCATCGTCTGCATTTGTAACCGCCTATCATTCGTACTATTGGCCTCTTACTGCACGCATCGGGATCCTCCATCAGAACTGTATCACGTCGCGCCAGAAATCGTGCGTCATAGGATTCTCATTATGCCAAGCCATACTTTATCAGGCATCCTCATTAGTGTTGTGCATCCACCATGGAACATCTTGTGACTTCCATTTGCCATAAAAATTGCCTCCATCTGATTACTCAACCCCCAATTGTTTTAACAACATTTACCCAATGTAGCAATGACCCAGCGTCCTCTTATAGTTAACTAGCTTCCCTGTTATCTCTGATCACTTGGCCCAAAATAAGTCCACATAAAAATAAGCAATCATATAGATTTTAATTGTTAACTTGGGCCTTGGGCCGAGGCTCAATTTTCGTGTTTCAGTTGACAACCGATCAACCACTATCCCTAACTAGACGATAGCTTGTGGTCGACCACCCGGGTGAGATTCGACTTGTCATTGTCAAAAATTTAGGGTCCGTCGATTCTGATTAGCGTTTTGATTATTATTCAATGTTATTACTTATAACTTTTTACAGTTAACATTATAGTGATCCATCTATTTAATAATCTTACCCACTTTCATTGATTTGAGTTTCATATACTTGACAGGCTAAATAGTTGATCAATTTTAGGGTTTTAACTAAAAAACGGGTTTTACTTTATCAGTTTACAGTTACTTTAATAATCACTAACCTAAATTCTAGGTTTAAGAATTAGGATTTCTAGATTGTAGAATTAGGGTTTACAATTCTATTTTAAATTACTAACAACCTAGATTAATTAGAATAGGTCAAATTTAATTGCAAATAACCTAATCAAATTTGTTCCCACTCACTTGATGCCTAAGCTCTTCCTACTTGCTTTGCTAGAGAATTGCCCCTCCATACATTTGCTCTGCTTGCTCCGTGTAGATCCAGTAGATTATGTTCTTCTAGTTTGATTTTATTTTGATTTTTGAATAATTTTAAGGTTAGTGGAGAGGTTAGAGTTGAGAAGAGTTTCATTACAGAAAATGTTTCAGTAGATTTTAGGGTTTAGGCTTGCATTTGTAGGAGTTAGGAATGAATTTAAGGCGTTGATTTGGGTTGGAGAATGTTTTGCTAACATCTTGTATATTGATAAAAATATAACCCCGAAGGAATGATCACGGCTATCCACGCGACATGTATCAATTTCTGCTTTTCATGTTGAATGGTCGACCACTTAAGGCCCAAGGTCGACCTATACCGATCGATCATGCCATGCCAAAGTTTGACCTTGTTTTTTTTTTTTTATGTTTATTTTATTTCAAATCTTCCCTAGTCCGTAACTTCTCCATACAAACTTCAATTTCAATGTACTATATGTGAATATTGTCTAGAAAAACTCTACGAATGCAATGATGCAAGTCTTGTAGCCAACTTCAGATGTTTGCGAAAATTTTCTTTTTAGTCCTTATTTTATTTTTTGTTAAATTTTCTTACTACATTTCCATCAAATTTTTGAGGTGTTCAATTCTCCCACCTTAAAAGTTTTGTCCTCGAAATCTTAAAAAATAGAAAAAATGTAACTATACACACAATAACCAGTAACTACAACCATCTACGCATTCATCATCCATGGGCAATCATAGTCCTTAGAAATTTCGAATGCAATATATACATATACATATACATATACATACACATGAACCTATACTAATGCAAAGAGTAGGCGTCACCTGATCTAGTCGACTTCATGTCATGCAAATGCTCATGCCAAGAATCCAGAATGTTTGCAACTTCCTAAATAGATATATTTGAAATTTTACACTTATGTGCAACCATTCCATCCATATATAATAAAAAACAGTGAAGCATCCATATATATATCATATCTAGCATGCTAGAAAATAATAAGAGATTATGTGAATGTGTGTACTACCTAAAGGATATACTGTCCTAAACGTGTAAAAGAAACAATCTAAACAACACATCCACTGGCACCCATCATCCATAACATGTCCTAATGACATGTTTACAAAACTCCCTACCATCCAATGATCTCTGCCTAAGCTAGAACCTAAATATAAAAGTAATATAAACTTTTCTAACTAAAATGGAAACATACCAAAAAAGAGATCGGGATGGGTAGCTCGGACTTTCTCCACAAACTCCCATGCACTCACAACTAGATCTTCTTCCTAATGGACTCTAATCAGTTTAATTATTTTATTACAGAATCGATTATTCCCATGCCCAAATATACAGGTAGGTACATAGCGAACAAGAAACTCACCTATGCTTTTAAAATTCCCTAACTGATACAGCTCGATCATGGTAAATGCATCACATAGACACTTCCGCAAGTACCTAATGATGACTTCATAATAATTTATCAGTGTACTACCTTAGCTTGGAGATTTCCTACTTGTCTGCATCCTAACCATGGACTCGTCTCCATGGACTGTAGTAGACTCGGCTCCTCGGAGTATGTGGACTCGGCTTCACGAACAATCCCATATGTCTCTTGTTAGTACTTGCTTTTCTGCTTACCTTGGGCAGTCCTTTTCCTT
Source organism: Allium cepa (assembly GCA_030765085.1). Lineage (NCBI taxonomy): Eukaryota > Viridiplantae > Streptophyta > Magnoliopsida > Asparagales > Amaryllidaceae > Allium > Allium cepa. The sequence goes on along the minus strand of CM060939.1, from coordinate 387,497,690 downwards.
TTATGAGTCAAATTTCGACTGCCCTTATCAATTTTCACCACTGGCATAAATTTTCAATCCAAATTTATGTGCATAGATAATTCCCTACAATCTTGCTACTAACTCAAATGGTGTCGTCATGAACCATGCTAAATAACTTGAGCAACAGTATGCTCCAATGAAACTGTAGCTCTTATGAAATCCTCAATCCAAAACATATTGCTTTAACTCATCCAATGGTATATCTAATCACTTCATCCCCTAGATGGCAAGGTGAGACACCACGAATGTGGATGGTGTCTTTTCCATAATAATTTCTACTTAGCTCTTTGCTATTTCTCCACTTTACCAAATGGTACCCAAACTTGATTATTTATTAAATTGTTGAAAATAGCAAAACTTCTTTTCTAATTCAATTTGACTTAAGCTATTTCATTATGCTTATGGTTGGTATCCTTAATCGGTCAATGACCATGGTATCTAGGTATCACGTTTAGAGTATATAGGGATCCATCCTAAATTTACAAGTAGAAGTTTGGCATATCTTCTCATTCGACCCTAGCAATAAAAGTCCTAAAAATTAATTAAAGTTATAACCTGCCATCATTCTAACATTGGTGATAATCACCTAAGTGGTACTTTATTCGCATGCAACTGCTATATGCACAACTGTGTATTCTAAGTTAATCTTCCATGAATTTCCTTTAGTAAATAGTCTTCTCCCAATCGTAGGGATGATTGAGAAGAATCCTTTTTATCCCTTCCTCCAAATCTAATCAAAATTTCCCAATTTATTTCCAATGAAACTTGCCTTCGTGTTCTCAATGTGTGCAATTAACAGTATCTTTTTCTTGACAGAAACTCAAAACCTTGAATTAACCACCACTTACAAAGTTTTGACTAATTTTATTTTTTATCTAGGATGGCTTTTGTGATTTGAACTTCCAAAACTTTTACCACTCTTAATGTCCTCCCATAAGTGGGAATTTTGAACCAAATATAACCTCTTATCGCCTTATTCCAATTAATTCATTGTTGAGAAAACTCAATATGGAATGGTGTTGCAACGACCCGAAAATTTCGGTCTCGAAATTTCCAGATAGTTAAGAAAAGAAGAAGAAAAGAGAAAGAAGAAGAAAACTGGAAAAAGTCACAGAAACCTCATATTCGCAGCGGATCAAATATAATATCAAATAAAAAAGCATTTATACAAAGAAAACTATATCTGTTAATTTTACAATTAAATACATCAGAGTTACACATATACATAAACATTGGACAAAACAATCATGCCCAGATATTACAATATCACAGTGGAAAACTCTCAATACGTCCCTGCCATCTAGCTCGCCTCCTAAGCTCCAGAACGTCCTTACCTGAAAATCTGTAATACTCGGTCTGATCCGAGCATTACATCAAAGTAACACCCGGGTTAGGCTGGAAACCAGCGTGAGTAAATCCATCTAGCATAGAATACAAAAGCATACAACTTAAATAAACCCGGGCAACTTATCAATTTACAACTTCACGAGCTGTTATAAACATTACTTACATCACAACTTAATTTTTAAGTACCAAACTTAGATTGATTGGTCCAATTCACTTAAATCATTCCATTCTAGCCTATAGATTCCTCATATCAAATCTATTCAGGATTATAAAATCACAAGTCGAAGTGGATTCGGGTATTTACTAACACCCGATTCCGGTCTCTTCGAATTCAATGCCATCTTAACCCACGTTATTCAAGTGAAACGCAATTCAACCCTTAATCACAAGATCTCACTTTTACACAGCAATTCATCATCTACATATGACCACAAAATCATTGTTCAAAACAAGCATATCATATCACAAAGCATTTCTGATAACAGGTATCAACCAATTCAAGGCTTTTAACATCATTTAATCATTCATGGGCAAGATTGATCACTTCCAAAAATTAATTTAATTTATCTCAAATTAAATTAATTACAAATCTTAATCACCTAGATTACCTTTACTTAATAATGATTAATTATAAAAATCAATCATCCTTTACTTATCCTTCCTAATTAATCCCCTTGACTAATTATTACAATAAGTAATTAACTCTTAATTAATTACATAAGTTAATCATCTTACTTACATTGATTAATTATCCTATAATTAATCACACTCATTAATTAACAAACCCTAAGTTAGATTTTTTTATAACCAAATTAGTTCTTAATTACATCAGTAATTATCTTAATTAATGATCCATAATTACATTATAATTAATCATCCAATTTAAATTAATTACATCAAGTAATTAATCTTTAATTAAACCCCATTTATTAGTAACTCTTGCTTAATCTCATCCAGCAGTTAACTACCCTTAATTACTCCATGAAATACATTAATTATTCCTTAATTAATTTCTTAATTAATCCCTTGATTAATTACACAAAGTAATTTAATCCCAATTACTTCCATTATTTAATCATCCTCAATTAATTACATCCTGTAATTACCATTAATTACTTCACTATGCAATTATACTATATTTAATTGCATAAAGTAATTATGCTAACAAATTATCCAGCGATTAAATTAAATTAAATTAAACTTAATAAATTAACTTAAACTAATTACATAATACTTAATTATCTATAATGAGTAATTAATTCCTTTAACACGAATTAATTATTCCTTAAATTATTAACTTAAACCTCAATTAATTGATTTAAAACCCTTAATTACCAAATAAATTAATCCAAATCATTTATTAATTAAATTAATTAATTATCCATTTTAGTTAACTTAAATAATTTAATGAATCACAAAACATTTTAAATTTTAATTAACTTTAAGATAATTACTCTCCTTATTAATGATTAAAATATCATTAACAAAATGTTGAAAACAATTTACTTTTAAAATTTACTTTTAAACTTCATTTCAAATTTGAGATTAAAAAGGAATACAAACTTTAAAAACCACTAAAATCAAATGTTAAGAAATAATATAATTTTTCAAATGAAAATTAAAGAAATTTAAACCAAATTTATTCCAAATTCAAACCATTTTAAAAATATACTTTAAACATTTTTAAAGTTGTTTAAACAATTTAAATTTTAAAAACTTATTTATCTCCAACTAAGATACAAACTAAATCTTATTCCAGGTTTAAAACTTATTTTAAAACATTGTTTTAAAACATTGTTCACATCTTTATTTCAAAATTTGAAATCATTTTAAATTTCCTTAAACTCTAATTATCTTAAAACTAGGATGCAAAAGTAAATTTGAATCCTTGTTTAAACTGGATTTAAAAACTAGCTTAAATATTGCTTTAATTCTTTTTTTATTCAATTTTAAATCTAAATAAAAACTGTACCTGAATTCACCAAGTGACTCGTGACCACCCTAAAAAAACTTCGAGTCAACTTCCCCAAAACTCCGAGCAAAACACTACTCTGACACGGGAAACTCGAATACCTCACGAAACCACTTCTTTCTTCCCCAAAGCAAAACCATGCATCAAATCAATAGTCGCAAGATGGAACATGTGCACATGCACAGTTCATTCACGATGCTCTGACCATCGCAACTGACGCAGACACTTCGGCTACGATCCCCTCTCCTGATTACGACGACCCAGAACTTTGATCAAGCCAGAAATCGAAATTGAGGAATTCAGCTCGAGCTTGAAACTTGACATCATTAGGAAAGTTGCCTTGAACCCGCGTCTCCGTCCACCAGAATTTGCGCCACCCAGACCCAACCCTCGCCAGACTACCACGCATCTAATGCCTCAGGTCCAATGCGTTCCGATCGTCCAGAGACATCGTGGCGATCAAAATTACCAAGCTCGTCCGCTATTGGGTATTAAACCCTAAACCGTCCCACCCTCACCGCCACGGCCAATGATAGCCGCTTCCAATAATTTTCCCCACATCGTCGATCCTTCCTCCACCTTCAATCGAATCGCCGACCTCCCTTGTCTCTCCGGTCACCAGAACTTACTCAAAAACTATTTTCAGTTCGTCTCCAACATGCATACACAACACTAAGCTAAAAATTATGATTTTTATGTTAAAAATCCTAATTCAAATAGGAAATTCAGATTATATACCTGAATTTACAAGTTCATGCACTTGATTCCAACCCATTCCTAAATTTCCACTGGTATTTTCTAATTTCAAGTAAATTTTTAACTTAATTCATATAAATAAAATTTTAAAACTTAATCATGCTTAAACAATCAGCTATGTTTTGGAACTCAATCCCAAACATTGACCAAATAAGATGATTTTGAATTATGAAATCTTATTTAGGCCTGTAAAACCAACAGAGTTCCCTGTATATGAATATACAGTTATTCACACTTAATCCAACCATATCCATATGCATGCAAGAACCCTACACATTCAAGTAACATCTATCACAACATTTTTTACAAATATAATACACAAGCATCAATATTTTAAACTAATTCAAGTTTTGGAAAAGGAGGGGGTTTACTCACCTATAAATTTGCAGAGCAGGTTTTAAAAACTTTTCCAGGCCTTGAATTTTTTTTTAAATCTGGAAAAATGTTTTGCTGATGAAACCTTTGCATGCCTTCAATATGTTGTTTTAAAAGTTGAACAGATCTGAATTTCCCTTTGAACTGTTGGTTGAAGATGCAGGTTTAATCTTGCTTTGCAGAATTTAAGTTTTGCTTTGAACATCCACTTGATACACAGTTTTTGCAATTTGCAGTTTTTTAATTGATATGAAGAATTTCATATTTTAATTCAGATTTGCTTTTGATTCAAATTTTAGGTTAACTTATTTTTTTCTTCTCAGCTGAGAATAGAAAATGATTGAAGAAAGAAGAAAGAGATGCCAAGCTTATCTTGTTATGTTTATAAAAATTATAGAAAATAAGTTTTAAATGAAGACACTTGTAAAACTTTAACTAACACTTGTCACAAATAAAAATTAATTGCTTTACAAATGTTATCAAGATAACTTAAGATAACAACACATTTTTTTAAGTGTTTTAATTAAATTTTCATTTAATTTAAAGATAATATAAGCTTACTTACTTAATTCTTTTAATTAATAAATATTTAAATATGTGAATATAAGTTTAAATCCTTTAAAGAAAATATTAGAAGACTAATTATAATATACGAATATATTCTTATATATGTAATTTAAAAAAAATCTAAAACATTTATGTATTTATACACTTATAACCATTTTATTTTAATCATTTTTAAAGAAATAAACAAAACTTTATTTAAACTATCATATTTAAAAATAAATAACTATCTTATATTTTGCAAACAATTGAATTAAACTTTAAATTATCTTTTGAAAAAAATATTAAGTTTTAAAACAAAGCTTCAAATTACATTTTCATACATATATAAATTATCAATCATAGATGTCCAGAAATTCGGTTTATCACATTCCTCTCCCCTTGGAATCTTTTCGTCCTCGAAAAGGAATGAAACCAGAATTTATTTAATGCTTATTTCCAAAATAGTTTTATAATAATATCATTTTATAACTCGATGTTTCAACCAGTCTATCCTTGTTCTCCTAGAAATTCGGTCATACGTTGATCAGGCGTATGATTGAAAATCTACAAGTGCTTGGCAGACCCGTTTCAACACCTAGTGAAAATACTTTGAAAATAATTTTATTGCAAAATATAGAAACCATTTATTTGAAAATAGAGGAAATATCTTTGGTGAAAATGCTCTGGAAATCATCACCCCCATCCATGGTCGCAGTTACATTCGAGGGTTACGTTGCCATCGCAGCAAAAGTCCATGTAACTGCAGGCTCTCTGCGGCCTCCCGATTACGCCATGGATCCCACAACAAATCGCAGTTACATTCCAGGGTTACGTTGCCATCGCAGCAAAAGTCCATGTAACTGCAGGCTCTCAACGGTCTCTGATTTTCGCTGTCAAAATGAAACTTCTCCACTCCTACAAGGTCGCAGTCTACCGATATAAAATCAAACGCAGACTGTTGGCTCTCAGCGGCACACACGACTTTTTCTATGTTATACTCTACTCATAATCCCCAGGAACTAGTTTTGTCCGGACTCCTCACAGGATCAACTTTAGAAAACCCCCTTGGGGCTCAAGGCAGCACCACCCGGTGGCACTCCTGAGAAGTTCATTTAAAGGGAGCGCCTTTTTCCCCAGAGCCATCATCAAAACATTTTATACTATACACATATAGTATCTTCAAATCATATACCTAGTATGATCCCATACAAAGCTCCTTTACACAAAATCGATTATTCCAAAATCGATAATTCTCAAACTAGGCTTTCCAAATTCTCATATTGATTTTACCCAAAAATCAAAAGCCTTTTCCAAATCCAAAGGTTCCCAAAACCCTTTTCCAAAATCCTCATAAGATCCTTTATAAATACACACGGATATATATAATTTTTAAAACTTTGGATCATTTCAAACTTGTATAAAACTCCTTTTATACTTCAAAACACCTTCAAAATCCTTTTCTTCTGGCAAGAGATTTAACAAGGGGAGTTTCATTTTATAAAACAAAGATATTTACTTTGTTTACTCAAAATCAAATATTCAAATTTGATTACTCCTTTCAATATCATTTTCATTCAAATCCGTACGATGTACACATATCGTCCGTACGCTATACCAATCTGATCGCTCCCTCGATCACACAATTTCACTTCCGAACTAGTATCATCCACCCGACTTCCTAGTGCGGACACAGATCTGGTTTCTTGATCAGAAACCCTCATTCTCCTTGCATAGCCATAACTATGATAGAGAATATACGAAACCAATCAATAATCCATATCCAGGTTCGCCTTCAAAAATCGAGTGGAAAATTCCAACTCGGATCGACATACTATCTCGAAATTCTGTGCTCGAATCTAGATCAAATCATTATGCGAATAGAATAACATATGTACACCCTACGTATTTATCTTTATTGGTTATTAGCCAAATCAATTCCATTTCTATTCCTATCTCGATTGGGTATTTAACCAATAACAGTTTGAACTCCGACAAGTTTATTTAGAAAATAGTTTGAAATTTTTTTAAAATAGATAAGTAGTTAGAAAATAATTACTAGTTTGTAAAATAGTTAGAAAATAGTTAAATAATTATAGAAATTTTAGATAATTGCAAAATAGTAGTAAGATAGTAATTAGTTTTGTAAAATAGTTGAAATATAGTAACAGTTGGAAAATTGTTAAACAGTCTCAAAAATAATTGTAAAACAAGTATAAGATAGTTTGGCTTTTAAAAGAAAGGTTGTATATATAATGAATAGCTCAGAAAAATAGGTTTATATTAAAATAATTTATATTAAAAATAGTCCAGAGTCAAACTGCTCACTTTCCAATCTCCATTCTCATCAATTCAATTTGAATTTCCTCTACCATTTAAATTGACCCAATTCCAATTTTAAATCGTATCAAATCAATCCAATTCAAATTTTCTGTTTGAATTTTATACTTATACATCTTCAATCACAATTTCAATTAATTCAAATCAAATTCAATTTGAACTAATTTCAATTCAAATTCCAAATTTAAACCTTCTCGAACTATATAAATTCGAGTTAATACTTCAAATGTTGATTTAATTTTTTTAAATCAATTTTTTTCTTTAAAGTTTTTAAACAATTCAATTTTGGGCCCAAATTTCAAAATTCCATTTTAAATTATCTTTACTTAACTCATTACAAGGTTCGAGTAAGAGTTTCAAACAATTTTAATTTACAAATTCATTTCTCAACATTCAAATCTTGAGTTCAAAGGAATTCCATATCCTTAATTTTAAATTTAAGTTAAATTTATTTATCTCTATAATGGATATATTACCACAATCTGCTTCTTTATTTATTTAAACAAATTCAATTCACAATTTAAAGATTTTCATCAACAATGGGATGATATTATCCAATTATTTCAAAACATCCATCCATTTCCAATTTCGGATCTCAAACCCATTTTTGAGATCACTCAAACTTCCTAATTCATATCAACCATTTAACTTCTCAAGTTAAATCTTAATTACATTTTGA